>OY796676.1:11913519-14313519 GCA_963680715.1 Tetragnatha montana | reverse complement strand
ATCCGTAAAACCGAAGCGATGGAAGCTTCAGGGTGATATCTTCGAAAATGTCGAGAAGTAGTCCATTAATGCTGATCCCTTTGGCCAAGGACGAACATGGTTCGTCAGTGGGAGAAGTAGTTCCTGGCGAAGTTGTGACTTGACTTTAGCGTTTGGCTTACAGATGATGGAAGTCGAATCCACCCAATCCATGGCCGAGATCCAGACCATGACCATGATGATGACCGTGCTTGAAAACGTGGTGGTGCTTGTGACCGTGCTCATGTCCGTGCTTGTGACCGTGCTCGTGTCCGTGCTTGTGTCCGTGGTGATGACCGTGCTTGTGTCCGTGCTCATGTCCGTGCTTGTGACCGTGCTCGTGTCCGTGCTTGTGTCCGTGGTGGTGTCCGTGCTTGTGTCCGTGTTCATGTCCGTGCTTGTGTCCGTGCTCGTGACCGTGCTTGTGTCCGTGGTGGTGTCCGTGATGATGACCGTGCTTGTGTCCGTGCTCATGTCCGTGCTTGTGGGCGTGGTGGTGTCCGTGTTCATGTCCGTGCTTGTGTCCGTGTTCGTGACCGTGCTTGTGTCCGTGCTCGTGACCGTGCTTGTGGGCGTGATGATGTCCGTGCTCGTGTCCGTGCTTGTGTCCGTGCTCATGTCCGTGTTTGTGTCCGTGTTCATGTCCGTGCTTGTGGGCGTGGTGGTGTCCGTGCTTGTGAGCGTGGTGGTGTCCGTGCTTGTGCTCATGTCCGTGTTTGTGGTCGTGGCCGTGCTTGTGCTCATGTCCGTGCTTGTGGGCATGGTGGTGTCCGTGTTCATGTCCGTGCTTGTGTTCATGTCCATGCTTGTGCTCATGTCCGTGCTTGTGATCATGTCCGTGCTTGTGGAGATGTCCGTGTTTGTGTCCGTGCTCGTGCTTGTGGCCGTGCTCGTGTTTGTGTCCATGCTCGTGCTTGTGACCATGCTCGTGTTTGTGTCCATGCTCGTGTTTGTGATCATGACCATGCTTGTGGTCATGGCCATGCTTGTGCTCATGTCCGTGTTTGTGCTTGTGCTCATGTCCATGAGAATGGTGGTGGTGATGGTGGTGATGATGGTGATGCTCTTGTTTATCCTTCACAACAATAACTTGTTTTTCTTCATGTCTGGAAGAAAAACGTTAATTGTTAGAATATTTTAAGTCCAATTAATGTTTGCATTGACCAAAGAGTTTTATATCAATTCTGTTAATAACCAACTTGGCCTTATTTTCTACAATCGGTTGAAGGTTATGGGTATGACTATTGTTTACGTACTGTGAAATGAAATGGTTTTCTAGAAGGGATATACAATGAAACCATTTTTTTAATTAAGGGTTCAGACCCTGGATCACATAACATTATAAACTATTTATTACTAAAATTTAAAATTATGTTTTTATGGTAGTTTTATGTTTAAATCTTTCTTATACAAATTTATTACATTATATTTATGTGGAAAATGGTAAAATGGGGTATTATCTTCGATGTGAATTTTTAATGTTAGAAAAAATTGCAAAATGATTGTGTTTTTCTAACTTTTCTATTATTTCAAATTGTAATAAGTACCTAAGGGTATGAGTGTATCTGAACAACAAAATGAAATATTAATTTCTTAAGAATATATTTATTATGCAAGAAATTATCTTTATAAATATCTTTAATGCTATGACTAGTTTCTAATTAACTTTCAAGTTATAAAGTTTAAAGTTTGAAAATAAAGTTTGAAAACCATCCATTTTAATAACTAATAAACTTTTTGCTTTTTCCATTAATGCGCTTTTAATAAATTCTCTTTTCCCGAATTCACCCTTTTTATCATTAACATTAATAATTTTAAAAAAATAACGCTAACTTCAATTAGAAATTAGTTTTGTAAAATAAAAAGAAAGGTCGAAAAAAAAATATTTTTTTGAGACTTAACTTAAATACACATTGCTCAACGGGAAATGTCAAAAAGTAAACATTACCCAGGTTCGGGTTCAGGCTCGGAGGCTACGTAGCACACAGCCAGAACCAAGACCAAAAGGCAGGTCTTGACGAAAATCTTCATCTGAAAAGAAAATTATTCATGTTAACATTTGAAGATAAATCTTTATTAGTATTTAAATTTTAATAATGATAGTTTTATTTTATAAGGAATAATAAGTTTTTTAATTAAGTATATTTTAAACAGCAATATAAACAGAATTGCACTATATACCCAATAGAGAATGATTTTTTTAACCGTTTCAAATGTTTTAAGATTATGAATTATTCCTTTGCTGTTCTATGTCGTTCTGAAAAATAGTGAAAAGATATTCCATTCCTTTTACCAAATATTTTTAAAACCCGCTTTATTTGGGGGGAAAGGCATTAATTCATTAAATTTAGTTTCACAAGATTCTTTATATTTATATTTTGCTGTTCAACTTATAGTTTTGAAAAGAAGTTCTCGAAAAGGGATTTATTTCACCTAGAGAGAATGCGAAAATACTCTCAATTTGTTTTATATGTAGGGTGAACTTGAGTGTCTAGTCTTTGCAAGATTTATGAAAGGGGAATCTGAGGAGAATATGTACGCACATTTGCTATGTAGATATTTGACTGGGGAGTCAAAGGAAAACTTACGATTCGAAATATTTATAAATATCACAGAAAAGCTATTGGTTCTTCGGTTCGAATATATAAAACAACTTTCTCAGTGGTTCCAGTTTATATGAATGCCCTAATAAAACTAAAGTAATTAAGATTTTTAGTATTTTTGGAAGTATTTTCCAAAGTATTGAAACTTTTCTATAAATATTTTGAAAATTTCAATTTTATATTATTGTCTTCATAAAATAAGTAGTGTTTCAAGGGATGAGAAACTGGATAAGTTAAGAGATTTTGATATAAGATAAATTCAAAATGCTTTCTCATTCATAAAAAAAAACTCATTTTAAATGTTTAAAAATTTTATTGAAAAGGAACTGATT
Source organism: Tetragnatha montana (assembly GCA_963680715.1). Lineage (NCBI taxonomy): Eukaryota > Metazoa > Arthropoda > Arachnida > Araneae > Tetragnathidae > Tetragnatha > Tetragnatha montana. Next base: position 14,310,566 of record OY796676.1, on the reverse strand, counting down.
TGATCAGTCATATTCTCCTTCCTTCAATAATATAATTTAAGTGTTAAACACAGTTTTTATTACGCTATGATAAGTCATGAATCTTTCAATGAATTCAATACGCTTTGAATATGATGTATTTCGGGAAAACCAATGGTCTTTATAAGTTTGAAAAGAAGTTGTTTTCATAATTACAAGTCTTTATGCTTTAAAAAATTACAAGTTTCAAAAAATCTTCATGTTTTAAATAATTACAAGTTTCAAAAAATCTTTATGTTTTAAATATTACAAGTCTGAATGTTTTGTATAATATACTTATGGGTATCAGAAATACACATATTTAAAGTGTAAAGCTGTCGAAACTTCTCTTGAGAAGAAAAATCTAAGTCTTTCAAAAGCGATTGAAAATAGGTATAGTAATATCAAACAAAATGTTAAACTATTTCATCAAGTAATTAAGTCTAAAATCAATCAATCATTCGGTACTTACAGAACCTTTTAATGCTTGTGTAAGTATAAACATCTTTAGTAATAGAAAACTATCGTTAATTCGTAAAGTAAATTTAAACTAATTTCTCTCTTTTGCATAACTAATTCTAATGATTGATTTTTAGCATGAAGTCAGCAGTAGCATTCCATCATTTGCAATCAATAGACATTACTCAGTTAATTAACTATGAAAAGAATAATAGATTAGCAATGTTTTTAATAAAAAAAAATTCTCTAATTTGACTGGAAACCCCCCAAAGCGTGACACGGTTTCCGAAAAATCCAATCACGTTTCCTAAATGTTGTTGTTTAGTTTCAATAAATGATTCAAGAATGTATCACTAACTATCTTTCCGCATACGTCATCACACTTGTAAAACCGGCAGGCAGACACGGTAGAGATCCAACGCACAATAAATCCGATCACTCAATCACGCCTCTGCTTTAAAATCAATCAATCTCGAGCTCCGTTCCGACCGAGTGCGTTTGTAATTAGCAAGTAATGAAAAGTCCCGTGAGCAAACGGAACCCAAAGGGGGATTGGCGCTTTTGGTGCATGAAAACAAACGTGCTTTACTTCTCCTCTCATTTGCTGCTTCCTGTTGATAAAGGAATCACGAAGATTCGGTCTTGTTTTTAATTTTGTCCTATTCTGTTTCCATACTAAGAGAAGGAAGTTGACTGAGACTTAGCTTTCTCCTTCCCTGTGATTTCGCAAAATTTGGAATGTGTCGAGGAGATTATTTTATAAATAATTCTTTAATCTCTCCAAAAGAGTGAAAGTTTTGCGCGATGTTTTCCTGCTAACCCGCGCAGGGATTTGCATAAATAAATTGATTCTTGTGGAAATGTGTACTTTTTTTTTGGGGGGGGGGTTCGTTTAAAATCGTATTTTAACGTATTGAGAAGTAGTTTCGCTTGATATTTCTAGATAAGGACTTAAGCCACGTAGATTGGCTAGTTTTTCATGCAGTAAAAAAATTAGGAGATTATTAAGGAAGTCAATATATTTTAAATAATAAACATATCTCGGTTTATATTTCTTAAAATTTGTGCTATTTAAAGTTTTTTTTTTTTTTCAATCGACACTTTTTGAAAATCTTCAAATCTCATGTGATTCAAATAAAAAATATAATTCAATTAGTGTTTAAATTATCTTTTCTTTGCTTGTATAATTAGTTCTGTGATTGCAGTAATTCTGTCAGTTGAAAACAAAATTTAAATTTAGGCGTTTAATTCCATAAAAATATCCCTGTTATATTTTGGCTTTTTATGTTACGCAAAAAGTAACTTTAATTCAAAATAAATTAATTTCTCATTTATTATATTTCACAAAAAAGTCAAGGTGATAGCTTTCTAACTAACAAATGATTCCCAATTGTATATGCACAGCACATATATTTCTACTGTATGGAAATTTGATTTCTTGGAAACATTTTTTTCCACTTTTAATTTTTTATACATCTATACGTTATTTCTTTCCTTTTTCTTTTTAATACTATTTTTTTTTGTAAAAAGGTCTTATACGAATAAAAATTTATCTGTAGCTATAAAAATATTTAAAAAATTGACAATATTTGATGTAGATACGATGTTTTTTTAAATAACTTACAGATTGCTTCGTTTTTTTTTTAATGGATTGAATTAAGTAAAAATCTTAAGATAAAATCATTTTTGGTATAGAATCCTAAAGTTTGAATAACATATCATTCTAGTTATTTCGTTTCATAATTCGTATTACAAACATATGAATTGCAATAATTTTTGCTTTTCGTTTATTACATGAAAGATGAATTTATGAAAATAAGTTCATGTGCAGAATTTTTTTTTCATAGTATCTTACTCAAGGTGAAATAGATTTAATTAAATTTATCTGTAAGACTTTTAAAATTCAAATCCCAATTATTTTACATTTTAGTCAGTCTTTTTTATGTTCTGAACATTAGGAAATAATCATAATTATAACACAGTATCTGATTTAAAAATGAATGTGCAGGTTTTTAATATGAATGTAAAATTTACTTTAAATTTATAGAGAAAACATTATGGTAATGAAAATAATGTTTGCTATATCATTAAGTACATATTATAAAAAATTAGAATAAATATTTTTACAAAAATACCATAATCATAATTAGAGTATTTTTTTTTAAATTAATACAACAGCTAAAAATGATATACCTACAATATGATTTATTGATTTCACTATTCAAAAAATATTGAAATTCACATGGTTTATTTTATTTTATTATTATTTATATTATTTGTATTCATATTATTTTATACTATTAATATAAAAATTTTATAAATAATAGACACTATAAATATATGAAAAATTAACAAAAAGATTACTGATTGAGATTTAATTTTTGCAATTAAAAATATTACTAATTAAAATTTTTGAATTAAAAACTATTATGATGCTGAAACATTCCTTTAAACAAAGGAATTTAGACTCAATAACAAAGTATATATTTTAATTAATTCATTCATTTGGATAATTAATTAAAGCCAATTGAAGGTTTTTGTTAATTACATTTTAAACTTTTTCCCTTTATTTTAAATTTCCAACTGTTGCCACTTCACTGAAACTTAACTAATACACAAAATCCAAAACACTACCTTGCTTTGGGTTGGTCTTCAGCTACGGTTCTAAGAGCTGTTTGCTGCTGCTTATGAGCTGTTGAGGAGTTGAAGGAAAAGTGTACTTTCTCAGAAGCGAAGTCAGGCTTTTATAGTGGTGTCCAAAATTGGCCAGAACATCACTTCGCATGCTCAGTCATACTTCCTGTAGAACGTGGATTATGTGGTGCATGACACTCTAAGACTTCCTGAAGCAAAACATTCGGGGTCGCCGCAATGCCGGGTGGAGTGGTACCTTTAGTTTGTTTTGGGTTCGCAGGGAATGCCAAGTCCGAGTTTTGTTTTGTTCCCATTGATTGTCTCTCTTTGTCCAGTTGGGATTAACAATGCAACGTGTTGGTCGGTTATACAGGGAGTACATTGTATGGTTATACGTTAATTATATGGATTTTAATCATTTTTGGTTATGTTTATTCCGATACCGGTGAAGAGATAATGGATCTTTGGTTAGTTAGATTTTCCGTTACATGCCGATCTAAAATTCATATTGTTTCTTTACAAATTTGAATGTTTAAACTCAGTAATAAGTACTAATATATTTTTACATTAAACCAAGTTTTAAACTTATATCAATGAGCAAGAGATTTGTACTTTCAAATATTCGACTTCATTGTTTCATAATATTATCGAACTTTCCTGTTCTATTTAAATTTTAAATATAAGTTACCCATGAGAACTAGAATTTCTGAAATATACTTCGTTTCTGTAAAGTTATTCCATGTTAAAATGTTTACTCGTTTTAATTATTAAAACTTTATACTTTTCTGATACTAATACTTTTCAACTAGAGGTGCTTATTTAATATTTATGAAAATTCTGTTTAATTTTTGATACATTTTTAAATATTTTTTTGTGTCTCGATGGTGTAGAAAATTTGAATACAAAATTTCTCTACTGATAAATGGTATTTTAGTGTAACAATCCTAAATATTTTAAACTATTCATATATCAAAATTCCAAAGTTAAAAAAATTATTGTGAAAAAAACATTTAAGCAAACATTTTAACCATGATCCAATAAATTAAGACTATTTTGTTGTTATAAGGAAGGATAGGTTGAGTCTATGGGGAGAGTAGTTCAAAGAGGGCATGGCAACTTTGAAAGCTCAAAAATCTTAGTTATTGTTTAATGGTAATTACAAATTTGATTTTATATAATAGGTAAGTTATCAAATATAAATAAAAATACACGATAGTGCCGGATCTTGCAAAATAATGATTTATTACCAAAAATCGAAAACTCGTAAAAAAACCACTTTGCCCCACTAGGTGTCCTAAAGTGGGTGACCCGTTTGAGCCAAAGCGGGTAAGCACTACAAACGAGACAAATCTTTACAAAAATTAATTATTTTTAGAATTTGTGTTGAGAACAAAGACGTATTTAGCAGCAAGACCCTGGTGGTCAAGCAAGAAACTTTGGCATTGTCCCACATGACCCCCGGTAAATCCGCCAATGTTTCATCACTTACATAGTTACGTACCCAACTATCATAAAAAAATTCTTTTCATGCTATTTTCTGCCCAAACCGCTTTGCCCGAAAGCTCCTTTCTTAGTTTAAGAGGGGTAAAAACCTCAAAAATTTAAAAACCACCGGTTCCTTCATAGTATTTTAAAGTTATATTGTATCAAAATAACATATTATTATCAACAGTATTCTAAATGTACTAGTTTTCGACTATTCAGAAGAAACATATAGAGTTTTTTTTAACAAAATCCCCATTTTTTTAAATTTCAACAAATCTGATATTCTATAGGAGTTGATCGAAACTTGGGAGTGTCCGGTTAATCACGATATACACATATTTTGACCCTCGTGTCCCATCCGTCAGTATACGAGCCCCTACTCTCTTTGGGCGACTCTCCACTGTCGAACTAGGGAAGTACCGCACCACAAAAATAACAATTAACTACTTTTCAAGGTCATATTGAAGCCTTGGCCGTGAGAAGACATTAATTATTCCAATCAATTATTTGTTAAATCTTATTTTAAATTTCGAACACAAAAAAATAGCTTTTAAATTATCTGTAAACTTCTTAATTAAAACTTTTTGAGTGTAGTTTGAATATATTTTTAAATGTTTATCGGTATCAAAATTATGATACCTTTAAATATTTTATTATTTTATATGAAATTTCTGGGAATTGTTCAAAATAAATTTAAATCCGCTAAAGATGTTTTACATAATGCATCCTTACTGATAACTTGTCCTAAGATGTTTAAGAAAGAACATAATGCATATCACACGGCTGGATAAAAGTAAATTCACAATTAAAAGTAAAATGGAAGACAACAAATATATCAGGACTAATTTTTTAAAGTAAATCTGAGTGCTATTGGAAACTTAATCTACTTTTTTTACTATCCTAAAACTATTACTATAAAGACGTAATTTGTCTAACCTTTTTTTCCATTACTTTGAACATTTTGTGCTGTAAATACATATTATTAAAAATATCAATCAGTTTCTCCCCGAATCATTTAAGTAAGTAGCATTTTAAATCAACAGAAAATTCTTAAATTAATTTTGTGAAACATAATTACCTTTAAAAACCTAGTTGTTAAGTCATTAACATCCTAAACTCAAAACTTTACTTTGCCTACAAACTTACTTTTAATATAGGTACTATTAATATTCTGATACTTTTTTTTCTTATTTGAGAGTGAATAAATTACGCTTTAATTAAAAAAGGATTTTTTGGGAATTTTGATTAGCTAAGTTATTTTATACAAGTATGGTTACTTTTAACTTGCCTATACATTTATGTTTTCATACAAGCTTCAGTGATAATAATTTAAAAGTAACATGTTATGTAAATTAGTTAATATCAGAGTTTATTTTAAAAAAATTAAGCCTTCTTCTTTAAGTGAGTACAACATGAAACACTTTCCAAATATTTTTATTGTGAAAAAATTTATACGCTGAAATTTTTTTATTTCATATTTTGAAGTTGTTTTTAATTCAGATGATGTTTCAAAAGGTGTCAATATCTGAAAGTTTAAATCGTCTGTTTCAAACTTTAAGAAGTAAATAAATATCAGGATTATTTTAATTATCAAGTTTAAGGTATACTTGATTTTTTATGCAAAGCAAGTTTAGATTACATAATTTCATAAAAAAATTATTTTTAAGTGTCCTAACATCCTTTAATCACCTATAAAATAAGAACTATTACATCATGTGAATTCCTAGGTATTCCTACTTTTTGATTTTTGAAAAATCTTCTATGTTTAATCATTGTTTAATCCTTGAATTTTGAGTAGTATCACTGTTTATTCATTTTTATTATACAGATTTAACTTTTTCAATCAGTAAATGTTCTATTTTCTTATATAATTTATTTTACATTCACAATACTTTAATTTATAATTTCACTTTTAATATATTTCAAACTTTTTAAAACAAACTAAAACTTAAACCAGTCATCTACAAAGAAGAGAATTCCCAAGTGGGGTCCCTTTAAACCAAACTCTATTAATTTCAACTGAATTTAAATTTATAAAGAAAAACTTAAGGGGAGAATTCTCTTGAGGGCGATTCAATAAAATTATATTTAAAAATAATACAGTTTAAATACTATAAATAAAAGCATTATCTACTGCCTATTGAATTTTTTAGCCATCAATAAACTGAACTGAGGGACTAATTGTTTTCAAAGATGAAACATGGCTAGGATTAAGGAGAGATTTAGTGCAATGAAGTAGAAACAAAAAAATAACATTGAAAGGATTAAATTCAATTAGGAAGATGTAAATCTATTATGAAGATAATTGTCCACTAAACCGTTAAAGGAGATTTTAAAAAGCAGATTAAAAACAGGTGAAGATCTATTACAAATTGGTAGTTCTTACTTTGATATTGATTGATTGTAACAAAGCGGTTTTTAATTGTCCTATAATAATTTAATTTTATAGTTTTCAATACGTAATTCTGAAATAAAAGTAAACTTTGAGGATATCTAATGTTATTTTTTTAAAGCGAATAATACTAACATTAAATAAAAATTGTTCTACTTCTTATGTTACTTACATTTAATATGTGTTGTAACGATACTTAAATACATACAATGAAAATAACTAAAAATCTAAATTTAGGAGATGGGGTAAATTTTTATTCTTGCTATATAATTTTCTTAGAGATATAAAATGCCGTAAACATAAAATAAACAAAGTTGAGCTAAAGCTGTAAGAAGTTTATTGATATAACAATTAAATTCCCATAAAATAACTTCTATAAATTTTCTTTTTTAAACCTAGACCGGCCGAGATTTCCATTTAATTGTACAGAAAATTTGGGACGGCCGGGATTGAAAGAGATAAAGCAAGAATCAATGTTAAACCTCTTTTCAATATTGATTCCTTTTTATGATCCTTATGTCTTATATTATGGAGTATATTTTACTTATTACCTTATCAAAACCATAAAGTCTTACTCTTAAAATATTATTAATTATTATACATAAGAATGTAAAACTTCAGTATGATTAAATTTATTATAATACCTAAGTTTAAAAAAGGAACGTTAGAAAATTGATTCCATAGATAAATCTATTTGAACAAATCTAATTCATTCGATGTATAAAGCTTCCTTCACATTTTTATGTGAATGATAATCCTTACATAAAATAAGGGATAAAATTTTAAAAAAAATTTAAACATATTTCGCTTTTACATTGGTAAAGATTTTTCATATTAAACTATCTACCTCTAAGAACCTTTTGAGAGAAAGATTTTAAGAAGTATTTTTGGAGGTACCCAGGAAAATGGTGTCTGGCGTAGAAGATTCAACACTGAATTATATCGAATGTTCAAAGAACCGGATGTCGTTCATTATATAAAAATAAGCCGCCTCAATTGGGCAGGGCACGTCATTCGCATGAACAACAGTAGTGTTTTGAAGGAAATTTTTACAGCCAGGCCAGTAACCACGCGAAGAAGAGGAAGACCTAAGCTCCGTTGGGTGGATGCTGTTGAGGGGGACTGTTTGACCCTCAAGACTAAAAATTGGAGAAGTTTAGCTGCTAGCAGGGGCGGCTGGAGTCGTCTAGTTCAGAAGGCCTTGGCCCACCCTGGGCTGTCGCGCCAAGAATGATGATGATGACCTCTAAGAACAGTTTCCGTTCCTTAATTGGTTGGTTAGAAAAATAACAGTTGGCTTTTAAGTAAGAACAATATAACTAATCTAAAATTTTAAAAAAAAAATGTTAATTATAAACGAAATGTTGTGGGTTAGATGCTTGATGCTATGTTAAAATTTGCTTCACAATTTAGTACTTCTAAGTTCTTTTCAAATTTACTGTATAGGAAGATTTTCAAAAATCTCATTCTATTTTCAATTCAGGATGATTTAGTATTACCTCTCTATTCTAAAAAAAAGTTTTTGGTGAACGGTTTCCAGAGAAAAACTTTTTAATTACTGATCCGTGTAACACATTTTTGGTATCAAAGTATTCCTAGTAAGCTCTTGAAATTTCTAATAAAAACCCTCAATTTAAAATTTTTTCATTTTTAGATTGCAGATAAGGTTGCAGTTACATAGCAAAAAACTGTCAAGCAACGCAAACAGCTTATTATACATCCAATTACTACTAATAATTGACGCCATATTTTATGATGCAACAAATTCCATTCACGTTTTAAAAATGCACGTTAATTTTTTTTTTTCGAAATTAAATATGTCTTTTATAGACCTATAAAGTGTTCTAGAAACTTACAGATATACTATTAAATATTATAATTACACATATTTTGTCTGATATTTATAATATATTTTTGAAAGTTGGTTGACATTTCTTCTGCTAATTGTTTTTCCGAATGTTTTTATAAAATGAGTAAATTCAGGGAGCTGAGTTTTGTGAGGGTTGCGAAATGATCCGAAAGGTCCTGCGTAAGCAGTTTACGGGGGTTGGTGAGCGATAGCCAACAGACGACGGTAGCTGTCTAGGTCTAGTATTTATTAAAATAAATATCAATACTTTTTTGTTCACAACACTGAAATTTAAACGCCCCCAGAAGAAGATCACCAGTAAAAAGGTCAACCAACAACAGAAGGTCGGAAAACTGGACAATTCCACGTCATTCGTCTTATTTCATCCGGTATCCCTGAGCAGAGAGGGAAGAAATCTTTTATTCCCACCTATCTTCATCTTTTCCCCTGGACACATCTCGCCAAGCTCAGTGCATCCAAACTGAGGAGCTTAGAGCTCGGTCCTTGTTCCTGGAGCCCGGGAATGGATTTGCAGAAAGCGTTTTGTCACTTTTCTCGAGCTAAAAGCCTTATTTTTCTTTAAAGTTATCCCATTCTGTTTTTGCCTGAATTGTTGGGAGAAAAGAGAGGCACTATATATTTTCTAGCGACCTTTCGGGTGTAGTAGAAAACATTTCTTTTTCTTTTCGCCACGGGGGGAATAAGATTTTTTTTCCGGTTACGTCCTATACTGCAGATTAAATTGTGCTACTATATAAGTGTGAATGGAATGTTTATGTGGAGAAGATTTATGAATATATTCTAAGGTTGTGGGTGAGAGTGAAAACGTTTAAACACACCAAAGACAGAATTTCTTTCAAGGACTAGGAATTTTTCTTATAAATAGTTTTTTTATCAACCATTTGAATCCTAAGCCGCCCACGATTACTAACGATTAATCCTATTGAAAATCTATCTCCTTAACGATTAATCCTATGGAAAATTTGGGGCGGCTAGGTCTGAAAGGATTAAAGGGACTATCAGAATCCAAATTTTGGTCTTAAAGGGAAATGTTAATGTTATTACCTACCCCTACTTATTAGAATACAGAAATAATTCTATTTTAATCGTTATAATAACGTCCACCCTTATAAGACGTATTACCCAAAACGTATTAGACGTATAAGACGTACTACCCCTAACGTATAAGGAGTATTATCCCTAACGTATTAGACATATTACCCTTAACGTATTCTTCTTCAGTCCTTGTGATAGAGTTGTATGTAGGTATTTTTACATACACCCAGCTTGTTAAGAACAAGGTTTTTAAGACTATTTTATACCATTGGAGCATCCGCTCTCTCTTAACTTAACTCTCTTTATTAAAAACTATGGGTGCTCCGTAAAGCGAAAAATAGGAAATTATAATGGGAGGAAGTGAAATTCCAATCCATATAATTAAACTCAGTTTTGAAAATCCTAGTTTAAAAATGAGTTAAAAAGGTTTCAAGTGAAAGTCAACTAGAGTATTAGAGATCCCCCCCTATCCCAAATATCTCACAGAAGGTATTCCAATGCGTTCCGGTTCAATGAAGTCACTGACCATAAGAAATCATCATACACCGCGCACATCACTTGCAACGAAGACTTTTTTTGTAAGACAGTTTATTCGAAACTCGGAATTGTCATTCCAAACAATAACGACTCCAAACAATAGTTTCGCAATGCGGAATATTTCATCAGAGGCGTTCCCAGCTAAACGGAATATCAACCTTCCCCTAAACAGTTATCCCATCATCAGATCGCCGTTTATGACGAAGCGTTAAGAAGAAAAAAAAACAACAACAACAATATCTTAAGCCTAACTCTCGACTTCGGAACGACTCAAGTGGAACAAAGTGAATCTCATTTCTCTTCCCGCCGATTTTAAGCGTTCGATCCGAGCCGCTCCACTAACCATCGCTCGAGACAAGGACGAAGTAGTTAACGACTTGACAGGGAAACACTTCCTGGGAGATGATATGCGGAATTTTCGAACGATTGGCGTCGAGAAGATAAAGATCCCCCTGCCCCTTGGGCGGTGGAAGACTGGGCTGTCATTCTTGGAGATTTTACAGTAATTACTATTTGGATTCTATGCTTTCGATTCTGACATGGTATCGATTCTTTGAGGTGGAAAGTGGAAGAAACGATCGCCAAAATTTAAATAGTTATGCCAAAATGAGTAAATTTACAATGCAATAAATCTTCTTAAAGAGAAAAGGCTACTATTATATTTTTTTACCAAAAAAAAAAGTCCAGTCGGGTTAGTGGAGTATCCACATAGAATTCATTAAACAACTTAATCATAATTTAAACTGCTATTTAGAAAATTAATTAAATTGTTTATGCTTTCAATTTTTAAGCTTATTGCAACAAACCTAGATTCGAGAAATTTTTGCGACAAGATGTATTTATCAAAGGGATGCTTGGTGTTTTCTTAAGGACTTGTGACATTAAATAGGTAGTGGGGAGAAAATCTCAGAATCGAAGTACTTTTCGTAAATAGAGGTGGCCATTATATCTGTGCAGATAGGCTAAAATTCCGAAATATTTAGATTTTAGAATTCCGAAGCTTCATTTGATTAATGATGATAAAAATTATAAATCAAATAAATTATAAATAAATTATAAAAATAGATATAAATAAATTATAAAATTATATATTGTATCGCTGGTTCTTTTTATTTGTGAGAAAATAACGATAGCAAATTGCTGTAAACTACATACTTGCTTCATTGACATTATGAAATTCAAAATGTCTACCCTTTAAAACTGTTTTTAAAATGGATTAGTTAAGTTTTTCCATCGTGACACAAGTATAAGATGATTTCTCTCAAATTGCATTAACCTTTAACTTTTTTCATGTTTCATGCAGATTAACCGCCGAGTTATGACCCAAACGACCAAACCTATTTTAAAACAATTCCTTATTTTCTGAATTTGATTCCTTGGAATATATTCCATTGCAAAATTTGATATACTATCTTGTCCTCATGGATTTCCATAAAACCAGCAACCATTTCATTTAAACTAAAAGCAATTCTGACACTAGGGAAAGGATTGTTACTTATCTTTTGTAAACAAAACACCCTTGCTTACATGAATGATTTGCCCACTGCTGTCTCCATTTCATCATAGATTTTGATACTTTGCTCCATTGAATAGATTTCACTGAATGAGCTTACTCTTGAAAGCTTTGATGTTTCAATCCAAAACATATATCTAAAAAGAGTTTGAGACACAGAAAGGCTTCATCTAAAATAGTTCTTTGAGCAAAAGGTTTTGCTATGGTTTACATGAAATATATGCAGGGTTGAAGCTTTTGAAGTATATTTTAGGAAATTTACAAAATATAAGGTGGAATCTAATGTCTTGTTTTATATGCCTATATAAACTATATATTCATAAATATTCGGAAGAAAAGAGCTTGCAATATATGATCATCTGTGTGAAATTAAAATCTGTGAAAAAAAAGTCAATAGATTTAAAGGCAACAAAGAATTTTAATAATTTATTTTATAACAATAATTTATTTACAATTTTTTCAAACTAAATTTTTTACATTAAATCTCATATAACCACACATTTTTTTAATAAGTGTTACTAAAAGTGTAAATTAAAATAATATTTTTTGGGGTTTCCTGAGGACTCCTGGTAAGGATTTCTGAATTAATCCTACTGTATTTTTAAAATCATCTATATGCAAAAATACACCTGAATGGAAACATAAAAAGCCTTTTTTACATATGTAAGAAAATTGCTAACGACAGAGAGAGAATATCTATTTTACTTATATCTGTAATGTCGTGAATGTTGCAAAGTTGTTTATTTGTAGTTAAATAAAAAAATTAATTGATTTTGTTCATACAATTCCAATTTAATTATTTGCATCTTTTTCAAAATAAATACTCTATGAACTCATAGTTACCCAATTACAACTAAACTTCACCTGAAAGAAAGAAAGGTACACATAAGTGGACAAAGAGGTTACGTGCAAACACATCATTCACACTACATCCAAAATTAGGTTCGATCTTACGCTCCAGATAATCCCCAACAAATTGAAATGGAGTTCAAGTTTTTCAAGAAAAAGTTCACCCACCAAAATGAATGAATACAAATGCACCGAAATCTGGAAAATAAAAAGGCATCCTTTTACTTTCTTTAGCTTTCATTTGCTTTTTGCATCGATCACAAGAGAAACCTATTTTCACAAATAAACTTTCTCCAGCATCGTTCCGCCTTTGCCATGTCTAAACTGCCATTGTTCTTTAAAATTTGCAAATCCACTGAAGTGGAACGAATACATTGCATGCAGTATTTGAACAGTTTAAATCCACTGGCTTTGCTACGTTGGATTCTTGGTTTCTTTTTAGGGGTGCCAGGTTCCTTAATTAGAACTGAATTTCTTCGCTGAATTTTCAATTACCTATGGATTTTGAAGAGATTACACCTTGTATTCTTTCTATGTTGGCAGCGATAAGTTTTTAGTTGAAATTAAAGTGATTGTTTCTATTTAATATATTTGAATTGCTTTTTAACTTTACATTTATTTCTAAGTAAGTAGTTTGTTTTACCATGAGTATATTGTATTCCTTTGCTATGTTAATGTACAATATCCGTTTATTACCTAGATTACTATACAATATTCTTGACTCGTACTCTAAGCTATAGATGGCAATAGAGTTAGAACAATTAAAAAAGATCTGAAAAATTTTCCAAATATCTTTAGTTGATGTACCGATTTTACCTTTGAATATAATTACATAAAGGCCCAAACCGTTATACCCAGAAAAGAACTATAAAACTACTAAAAACTCTTGCCCTTGGAAACCTTATTGAAGGCGAAACTTAAATAACATACCATGAAAATATTTTTATCTCAGAATTGAATACATCTATATTTTGAATAAATATTTTCCAAAATATGGCTTGAAAAATATTTATCCATCTAAAAATATTCGAAACTCTATTTAATCTGAAAAAAAAGTAAACTTCAAAAGAGTCACACTATACTTTCTTTTGAATTCTACACCACATCCAAATCATATGAAAAATTAAAGCTTTAAAGAGACCGAATATTTTACTGTATGTTTAAACGAGTAATTGAAAGAAATATGTTTTACCAATTGAATGTCACTTGTTTTATACTTTATACAGATTCTACCCGTAGCATAGTTTTTTTTCAGAAAGTGCAAATATATTACTTCACGATCCATTTGGACTTTCGAAATGCTAAAAAAGGGGGGTAAATAAATCCTTCGAAAGATGCTAAACCGTGCTAAGGCTTTACAGTACGTGTCTGTATTATAAAGAAGTAAATCTAAAGGTTTTGTCCCTTTAAGAAAAGAACATTCTTCTCTTGTCATTCTAGTGAAATAATATCTCTAAGAAATCCTTTTATAAATATTTTCTACCTTTTTAAATAAAATTAAAAATATTTATCAATAGTTTAAAACATTGTAAGTATTAAAACAAGACAAAACAAAGACCAAAAATAATACAAAAATTATAAAGAAATAATTTAACCATAGTCATCATGAAGCATGCAGTCATTTTATAGTCACACTAGCTGATATGTCCGGCCTTGCACGGGTGGAGTTTTAACTATCTTCTATAAAATTTTTTAAACAATATAAATCTAATTTTGTTGGGTGAAAGGTATTGAAATCCATTATGTTGTCAAGCATAGTTTTTGAACGATTTCTACATCATTACCATTAAAAACAAAATATATAAAAAAAATATTCTCCCAAAAATTATTTAAAATGCTCATTTAAAACTCTATTGTACTAGTTCCATGAAAACTCTTTATACTGAAGTGAGATTTTAACAAAATAATAATAATTAGGGTTTAAAAAATTTTTAATTTTTTTTTAAAGCTTTATTAAGAATTTCAGAGTAGGCTTTAAAATTGTTTTTAAAACCCTAATAATTATTATTTTGTTAAAATATCACTTCAGTATAAAGACAAGTATCTAAATAATATACACAAAAAATTTCAAACTTCTATGTCCAATAGTTTCTGAGAAAAATTGCCATAAAAAGGGTGAATTTAACATTATCGCCATAGAGGGTACTGTACTGACTCCCCTTAAAAACATTCCCAGAATACTATAAAACCAATGGTGAGGAAAACTATAAGAAGAATATGAACAATACAAATAGTACTATATTTGGAATTGTAAATAAAAAATACTTAACAGGGTTTTTTTTAAATTTTTGTTTGAGCAATTTGATTTTCAGTCAAAGAAATTTAAAAATACATAAAATTTGGTGAATTACCTCTCTTTTAAGTGATATATTATTAAGAAATCTTCCATTTTAAATTTCATCCTACATAAAAGTTTACAGTTCCCCCAGATAACAAAGATCCAAACAGCAAAGGATAACAGCATCATCTTCCAAATAAAATAGAAAAGGAGGCCTTTCCTCATTTTTCAAATTGACTTGGCCGTATCTATAAAAGAAGAGCATCTGCTAACTCTCAGTTAGTAATTTAGCGAAGAAGGGGGGACGTAAACTCCGGACGAATTAGGCTGTAACAGAAACATAGTAAAGAACAAAGAAATAATTTCAGCTTTATTGTGGCTGCCTCGAAAGTAACTTCCCATCTGAACTCTTTATCGGAATTACTAATCTTAAATTTACAGTTAGAGCCCTCTGAAATGATCTTATCAGTGTTTTTATATCATTTTAACACTTTGATACCTCAAAATAAAAATTTACGATTATACTCTGAAGTTTGGACGTTACTATCCTTTCATAGAAAAGTATTCTTTTTAAGTAATATTGTTTAACCAGCGCTTGGCGATAAGAGGTGGTTACACAAAAGGGCTACGTCATAAAATGGTTCTTGTATACGTACCTACTATTAGGTAAGAGGAAAAATATTTGAATGTTAAATTAAACATCTTACAATTGATTATTTAACCTAAAGTTAATATATAATATTCAAATAAAATATATTATTTTAAAGCAAACTTAAAAAATATAGAGCACATTAATTATCATTAATTCGAATTTAAATTTAATATAGATACGTAAAATATTTCTAAAAATATACAAAATACAAAAAAAATAGTAGTTAAACAAAAATAAAGACATTTTCACATCTTAAAAAGTCTCATAATTGAACACTTTATTTGAAATTTGATAAAAATATTAAACTTAAATGTATTACTAAATATGGAAAAAAAATTCTATACTTTTAGATTAATGTACAGATGCTAAAATAGAGTGTAAACAGCAAAAAATCGAAAAATTTGTAAATTTAAATATTACAAGTTTAATTTAATTATAAGAATACATATTTTCCTATTCAACGAAAGATTTATTTAAGTCGGTTAAGAAGGCAAGAGTTACAAATGGGAATGAGGGATAACTTCTACCTCCAGTATACGAGATAGGTTTTAGGTTTGCAAACTTGCCGAGTTTCATTACGTTTGGTCTTCAAAAGTTGGCTTCCAAGAGTTATTTAATAGCAGTGATAAATCAGAAAATATCAAACCCCAGAGGTTTGATATTGAAGTTTCAGTATTTACAATTTTATACATCAAGCATAGTAAACTTTTCACTTATGACACTTGTACCCCATTGGCATCTCACCCATCCATATATACCTCAAACCCTTGACCAGAAATCAGACTTATCATAAAACCAAAACACGCATAAAACTCCTAATAATTCCAAAACCAATTAATATTTTTTGAAAAACAAAACGCCAATCTTTTTATAAAAAATATTTGTATGTGTCTTTAAAATATAGTTTTTTAGTTAAAACTTTGTGAAGAATAGCAGAATGAAGCAAGCTAAGCATACAATAACATAGCGGGTCCAAGTGGGTCCAAGCGATGTGACGTCACACAGCAGCCATAACGAAATTACTGTTTTTCCCGCCAATACTGGAAACGACATTTTAAAAATTATTATCTTGGGGAATAGTTTTCCGATTTCAATAATTTTTACGTCATTTTTCATGGATTTTCATCCTCTATTATAATAAAATTTAAAAAAGAACGTGCAATTCCCTCATTAAAAAGTATGATAATTAGGATGCCGTAGCTGAAGGTTTAAGCTAAACCTTTGTGAAAAATTCAAAGAGTGGAAATACTCCTGTCTAGTTCTTTGAAGAGAATTTCCGATTTTCAAGGAGTGAAATACTCTCTCAGAGGAGTTAAAAATATCTAAATAAAAATATCTAACACTTTAATTGACCCCTTACTACATTTATTGATCACATATCTTACATCACTGTGATCACTATCACATAAATAATAAAAAATTACTTTTACTAGTTTACGTTTATTTCCGGTTTAATGGTGAGTGACCTATCTGGATGAGAGTAAATCAAACCTGCTGTGCCAATATAGGAACTAAGCTCCAAATTTAGAATTCCAACAATAGAATGAGGATCTAAAGATAGGTAATGAACCCAGTATTAGGTAAGCAATTTATCAATCGCCTAAATGAGTATTCTGTATTGATAGTCCAGCACTTCTTGGACCATTGAACAGCTTTGATTTCAGCAGAAGCAATATACTTCTATGACTCTACCAAATATTATTATCCGCAGTCGGGCAAATATCTCTTGACTGACAATCAATTACTCAATTCAAGCAATCTCTTCATACGCATAAAAAATTCATGACAGTTCGCAAGGTTAACGGTGAGTGGACTTTAACAGTGAGCAAGTTTTTTTTGCCGGTCAATCTAGCATGAACTTTTTTTTATTATTTGTCTTTTCTTCTCGTCGAATAATAGCTTTTCAATGAATGAAGAAATGACTGATGAATGTTTAAAAAGTTTTCTCCCACTATCTAAACATTAAGAAAGCGTCGAAATAGTCGCTCGTGCATGGACATGATTGTCGATGGAATTTATTGATTCCATCATCTTCTAATTACTTTACTATGAGTATGTGTTTCGTAATCTATGGATTGATTCAATCCTGAAATTAATCTTGTTTAGAGAAGTATATTTGGAACACTCATCATGCTTTTTCTTTATAAATTTTGATTATAATTATCATAAGGTATTTACTTTTACAAAGCATTTAATATTGGCATGAATTATTCCGCAGGTTTATTTTTGACAGGTATTACTTTTAACACTTTAAATTGATTTTTATTTGATTTATTTGGTTTTGGAGTTTTAAATATTTAGTATGTTCATCGGCTTCTATATCGACTGCTACATTACTTGACTGTAGAAACAAGCCGAGAGCAAACAAAGAAAATAGTTCCCAGCGTGGTGTCTGAATTTTGAGTGAAATTAAGAATTTCAATTTTGAAATACGATAGGTTTGTCAAACCCATATATAAATAGCGTCTTTTTATCACGATTTGCGTACCGAAACTCATCCTAGCAACCCAACAGGCTTTCTGTTTACGCAGTTTCTGTTTCCGCGAAGTGAAGTCATAGGAAGAAACGTTGCAGTATAGTATAAAGAAAAATGGAAATAAAAATTATCTTCATTATAAAATATAACAGAATTATTCAAACAAGAGAAATATTATTGCTTACGATTTTAAAGTATCATCTACACAAGGCAGAGGGTTTTGTATAAAGAGTGACTGGCGAAAAATATTTAATGTAAACAATAAATATAAAAAATCACGGAAAAACGTAACTATTTTAAAACCAACAACCTACAAAGAACATGAAAAGCCCGTTTAAAAAACAGACTATTTTTACAAAACCATTTTTCCCCCTCTCTTTAAAGCGTGCTCGGAAAACTTCATAGTAACAATGTAGTAGTTATCATGCTTGCTGTGTAATTTAAAGTATACAACTTTTTCTAATGCCCTTCAAAGGAAGTTGTGTACGAAAAACATCGGAAGTATTTAAATCTTCAGAAACTAAAAACAAGAGGAAGCTTCTTGTGATTTTAATATCAAGACTTGTTGTGTTTTAATACTGATAATATATATTAGCTTTTCTCTTTAAATGAACTTTTCCCCCAAGGAATTATAACTAA
The DNA here is from genome assembly GCA_963680715.1 of Tetragnatha montana. Classification (NCBI taxonomy): domain Eukaryota; kingdom Metazoa; phylum Arthropoda; class Arachnida; order Araneae; family Tetragnathidae; genus Tetragnatha; species Tetragnatha montana. The sequence continues at coordinate 14,291,750 of OY796676.1, read as the reverse complement.
AAACTTTTTTTTCTGAAAAGTTTCCTAGTATTAACTCTACATTTCCAGCTCAAAATATTCAGGCTTTTAGATTTAGTTTAATGTGCAGACTTAAGTATAACACTTACACTAAACACTTTAAACTTTTTTTTTTCAAAAATACTCTCGGGTTTAATTAAACTCTCATGTAAAGATTTCGTGAAATGAATTGACTTTCTATTTTCAAAAAAAAGTTAAATTTTTACTTTTACTTTTAATATAAAAATTAGGTATACCATTGATAACAGTTTTTATCAAACAAATGCGATTAAATATTTTTTTTTACACTTTATTTCAATATTTCTATCAAAAACTTTAAAAGTCATACACATTTTTTAAATAAAAAAATACCACATCAGTGTTATAGTATTTCTAAAACGCTAAATTAATTATTTTTTTAATTGCGCTGAAATGAAATTTTATAATTGATAAACTGTAGTTTACTTAAACGTTTTATTTGTCCCTAAATCAAACTGTTTGAGTAGACAAGAAAACCTTTTAGAAATATAAATCTCAAATGTAAACTTTTCTCTACAATACTACTTTAATCAAACTCTATCATCCATATTTCCCATCATAACAGAATCGAGATGTAATCTGAAATTAGGTTTTCGACATTATTTCAAAACGCGTCATTTTTCGAGGCCAATTTTCATCAATTAGGTGTCAATTCCTCCTCTTATCGTGATGAAGATAATCTATAAAGACATGTCAAATACATGATACGAATGCCTTAACAAAGTGCAATTAGAGAATTCCATCAGACCTGGAGAATCTAATTTACGGATATCCGACCCACTAGAGCAAGACGGGTAAGAATGGCCTTTCGGTAAGAACACTTCAACCAACTAACCTATTCTACTTCGTGAAGTTTCTGCTTATGCTGCCATTGAATAGTCTCGTTGTCGGGTCACTGCTTGTATAAATCGATCGCTCCAACTTTCAGTTTCGTTTTGATTGTTAAGCCTATGAGAAATTTTGAGAGAATACGTTTATTATCTTAATACATTTAATTTCAATAGCATATTCTAGGAAATTTCAAAATACCTCTATAGTAGGTTGTTATTAAGTAGGAAACCTCGGGGATTATGATTGGGTTGAAATAATATTGAATTCCTTTATACCAGAGACGAAATGAAGTTTATGTTTCCAGGAGTTATCCTTAGTGTTTATTACAATTAAATTTAAAATAAATAAATACCTACAAATTTTACATCAATGACTTTAAAAGCTATGCATAACATATTCCACTCATAAAAGTAAACTCTTTTATAGATATTGTCTCACTATAACTATATACCTTTTGCTCTTAATTTTAAATTAAAAAGTATTCTCTTCCTCACTTAAATTTTATCCTCATCCTTTTCACATAGATATAAGTCTTTTAACTAATATAAATTTTTTAAATACTGTATGGTACTTATGGAGGATTTTTCAATTTAATTAAAAAGCATATTAACTAGTGGATTTTTTTACTTGCTGATACTTTTGATGAAGTTTTTTTTAAACGTATATGCAATTTTTAGACTTTATTTAATTAAAAATTATTTAACTCATGCAATTTGCTCAAGTAAACTCTTACTTTCGGAGGATTTTTTCAAACGGTACAAATTTATACGCAATTTAATTTAAAAGGCATACTTAGTAAGAGTCTTATCAGTGTCTTTGTCACACTCACGGTTGTCTGTAGGAATTTCAAAAAACTTGTGGTGGTAGTGTCGTATCCTCTATTGATTCATCTGTCATTGTGTGCCTTTACTATTTTTGCTATTTCTACCGAATAAGTAGAATTATAAATCCAAAAACTTGTTTTCAGTTAATTTGATTCAGATCCCCTATTTGGCGTCTGATTATACAGATATTTACTTTTGAATCTTTCTAGAAGAAATGTGTGTTTTTTAAACTGCAAATGGGTATAGTATTATGAAATTGGAGAGATGTAATGTTGGATGGATGTCATATCACTATTTCTACTTCACTATTTCTGTAATAGTTAAGAAACACTGCACTTGATATCACTTCTCAATCAACTCAAAATGCGAAGAAAAAAACAGGATGTCTTACTACCTAAAAAACCCCTCCACAAATCAATCATCCTCTAATTAACAAGCCCCGGAAACCAATCCTCCACCCACACCGATCTCAATTCCCGAAAAGAGATTTAACCGATATTAAGACGTTCGAACACACTTTTTCTCCCCCTAGTAATTGAGTGTTGACGTTCCGGGCCACTTCTCCGAGACACTTTCTCCTCTACTTAGGAGAAGCAGCGACTGGATAATAAACCCGTTGTATGTACTCTCTCCCCCAGCGAGTAACAGATTTGGGTGATTACGTCGTCGTAATGCGGGGGCTTATTAGGCGGTGTTATGCCTTCCGCTTAAATACCGTAACTACCTGTTGGAGTAGTTGCATCTTTGCAGTTAAATGTCAGCCCGTTTAGGAAGTAATTACGCTTGTTGGTTGTGTGTGTGGAATTTCAAAGTTGAGTGGGAGGGTGGCCTTTTCAAAATTTGAAATATGACAGCTATTCTTTTGATAGGTACAACAACTGCCCTTTGAGTTTTAGCCACCAGATTCGACCTACAACTCAAATAAATGAAACAGTTTTTTGTTTGGAAATGTACGTTCTCTAATTACCGTTCCAAGTATCAACCTCCTCTTTTACATTCATAGATTCATTCTGAGTTGTTAATTTTGCGATAAATATTTACAATCATTCAATAATAAGCATGTAAATTCCTACTCTACTGCTATCTACGCTTGAGGGATGTTTTGGGTAAAACCTTTGACCAATTAGGTCCAGGAAACCCGATGTAAAACTAGTTGAAATTCCCTACTTGCTCATGCTGAAAGCCGCGCTAAAGGAGAAGAAAATTTAAATGGAATTATCACGTACGATTGGAATTGTTTAAAGTTTCATAACAATAATTGAAACTCAAATTAATTTTAATTGATTATTTATTGATTTTAAAGTTTCTGATAGGTAATTAATAGTAATGTATTGTACGTCTTTTAATTAAACTTTATTATTTAAAAGAATTACATGAAAACCTGAATCATATAGCACAAATACTAAAAACCTCTTTTATAAGGTTTTGAGTAATTTGAATAAAATATCAAGTAGAAATTGAATCTACCGCCGTATTTATTAAGGGAACTGAACTCTTTCTTTTCACACTTCCTGCAAACACCACTAACTTCAAAGAAAACCGTTATGCTCAAAAAATTTACGAGTGCAAAACACTATAATTCAGTATAAACTTCTTAGAAATAAATACTTATCTGCTCAGTTTTTGAAAGTAAATAAAAGTGAGATAGGTAAAAGAAGGGAGAAGAAAGGCAAGACACATGAACATTTTTATTAATATTTATTAATAAAATGAAAGTTGGAAAAAAAGTTGATGGACTTATTCCATTTTTCAACCTTAGGAAATTTCAGATGCAACAAATTCTTGAAACCACTTTAATCTACAACTAATTTACATACCTGCTTAGTTCATAGAACAAAAATGAAAAATAGAAAGACGAAAAAATTAAAAATTATTATGAGACTAAGTCATTAAGGCACTATCGAGGAGTCAAACATTCATTGGATAAAAAAAGAGAAAAAAACGCTTTTAAAATAAAATCCAATTTTATTTTAGCAAAGTTTACAGTACATGGAATAAGAAAAGAAAGACAAATGAACTTAAATTTCAAATTTGATAAAAAAAATACAATGAATGGACATTGGTTTTGCCGAATTCAAGGAGCTATATCTTCCGATAGGGGAGAGTTATTTTTTTTTCCTCTTCACACATGAGTAAATCGAAGCTTGGAGATTTATTTGCGCACAAACAGTCAATTTGCCATTTTTTAGACTTATTCCCTTTTTAAAACTGGTGATTCAATTTATATGGTAGTATTCTTTATTGCATATTCAATTTATGGTAGTAGTATTCTTTATTGTAGTAACCTTAAGTATTAGCTATAAATAAAAAATACTTTGCATTTTTGTCCACGGTAATTTTTAAAATAAACAGGAATAAAAAGCTTAGACGAACACCTAAATTTTTAACAACATTCATTCAGCAAACAAGTTTATGAGGTTTACCTGAGTTCGTTCAGAAATAAGGGAATTCAATCACAAGTGTATTTATTAACAAAAAGCTTAATTTCCCTAGAGTAAAATTTATTTTAAAGTTACTAAGCTACAGCATAAGCTAAAGTATAAAATATGTCTCTTCCTTCTCAACATTGGAGATGTTAAGGTTTTTTCAATGAACCATCAGCCCATGTTCTTGTCAAAGAAGATCCTCAATTATGCTTAAAGAGGCTATCAATCAATAAGTTTCATGGACCTTTCTACTTGTAATAAGTCTTTTTATTTTTCATGCCCCCTTTCATTTTCTTACTAGATTCATTTTTCTTGAACGACACTTTTTCAAAAAGTAAGCAAGATATTCGGTGGCTGAATACTGTGCAAAAATTAATGGTATACAATTTGAGAGCTTATCTATGAGAATCTAATGTTTAGTAATTAGCAAGTAACTTTCAGAATTGATTTATACCTCCTAAAAAAATTTCCATAGTAAATTTTGATACATCCTGTGTTGGTCAGAATACTTTCATTAACAGTTCAAATTTATTTTATAAATTTACAAATGAATACGAGGATTATATGAATCACCAGTTTGAGAAAGGGAATAAGTCCAAAAAATGGCAAATTAATTTTTTGTGAGAAAAAAAAATTTCCACGCTTCGCTTTACACATGAGTGTAAGGAGGAAAAAAATTACCACCTCTAATCGGCAGATATAGCCCCTTGAAATTCGGCTAAATCAATGTCCATTAGTATTATTTTTTATTAAATTTCAAATTTAAGTTTATTTGTCTTTCTTTTCTTATTCTTTGTACTGTTAACTTAGCCAAAATAAAATTTGATATTAATTTAAAATGGTTTTCTCCTTTTTTTATCCAATGAATGTTTGACTCCAATGTTATTCACTTACTCCATTGATAGCGCCTTTATGAATTTTGTGGTATAAAATAAAAAGTCAATTTTTATACAGTTTTTTTTCGATTTTCTCAAAATTTGGTTTTTGGACTTATTCCCTTTTTCAAACTGACTACTCACATCCTCTTGTGAATCTTAGCAAGTTTTTATATTGTAAATTCATGGGAAGTTTTTAAAATATAAATAAAAAAATATAAATATTATTTTCTTAAAAAAAAGATACATTAATATATGTAGTTAAATAAAAATATCACATAGTTGTTATAAAATATCAATATATTATAATGATTTTTCTTTTTCAACTATTCTTACAAAATGTAATGCTTGATAATTTTAAAATTGTATTATATTTGATTTTTGAATTGCACTAGGTAATAATTTTTAAGAAAGTTTGTGATTTCATGAATCAAACGGCTATTGAATTTGACGTGCTAAACATGAATATCAAAATAAAAATTTAATCGCCAGTTTGAAAAATGTCCGAAAAAAGTATGTTAAGTATGTTAAAATAATACTTTTCTCGAATTTTTAGATAGATATATTCATTTTCCTTAAAATGCGCACTAAATTGTACTTATATTACATAATGGCAGTACCCTTAAAAAGTAAAAAAAAAACACTTTAATGAAAGTTGAGGAATTCTTAATTGAAGTATCGAACTTTGTAAATAAACCTTGATATAAGATGCTAATCAAAAACTTAAAAAGACAAGTTGTGAGACTATAGTATTCCAATACATTAGGCGATTAAACTTGTAACGAAACTTAATTCAAACTAAATTAGAAGATTAAATGTAATACCAAGTAACGATTATTTCATCATAACGAGTGAATGAATGACGTTTTGAAACCTCAAAATGCTAACTAATCGATGAAATATCGGAAAGGTCTCTTTGTGAAAGGTTATCATATGATAAACTTTTAAACTTTATAATTATCAGGACATTTATCTGAAACCCAACTGCAAGATCGATAGAACCATGATAAACATTTCGATATGATATATCTTCAAACTAAACAAAATTGCTTAAAGTTTAAAACTTTTAACTAATAATTTACAAAAAGTTCACTTGTAATATTTCAAATTTAATCCAGTAAATGTCCAGTGCAGATTCTTTCGCGTATTATTTATAAATTTTAAAACAATTTCAATTTGAATTGCAGTTTAATAAATTACAGATACCATTGCAGTGATAGCAAGCCAATGTCTTACAACTAATTATCTGGCCAATCAAAACGACACCACACAATTAATGTCATATATTTTATGATTCTCTCAGTTATTTCATTTAATCCCTCTATTCTAAAAAAAAAAGTTTTTACTGAATGGTATCCAGAGAAAAACTTTTTACTTACTGATCCGTATAACACATTTTTGGTATCAAAATGGCCCGAATCTTTTAAAAATTTGCAGTAAACTATTGGATTTTTTAAAGAAATTCTCAATTTTAAAATATTTTCTTTTTTTTTATATTACGGATAAGGTTGCAGCAACCTTATCCGTAATATAAAAAAAAAAGAAAATATTTTAAAATTGATTATCAATGGCTTAAAAGGTATTGTTTAACAAGTCTGGGTTGAAACAAAAATATGAATGATAAAATGAGTTACTAGGCGGTACAATATTGATTTTAAAAGATTCATTGGTGAACGTTTATTTTTTCCAGAAGGATGATTAACAATAGATATTAATAGACGTGTTGGATATTTTTTGAGGAAAACATTGTGGTTAAATTATTGATAAGGGGCCGTCCATAAATGACGTCACGCTCAGAGGGGGGAGGGGGTTAATCGATTTGTGACAATTTGTGACAAGGGGGAGGGGGGGTTTCAAAAGTTGTGACATCACATCCTCCAAAACTGAAAATCAACCAAAAATAACAAAAACCGAATTTTTTCCTAAGATTTCTATCCAAAAAAATTAATTTTTGATCGATTGAAAGCGTGACATGTGACATAGGGGGGGAGGGGGTATGGGGAAGTGTGACAGTTTGTGACATAGGGGGGGAGGGGGTCAAAAATGGGCAAAAAAAGTGTGACATCATTTATGGACGGCCCCTAAGTTAGAGAAAATAAATATTCAAACTTTTAGGAGAGTGTTATTCATGGAGATGGCCTGTGACGTATGTTTGGAAAGTTGGTCGGCGTTTCTTGTGCTATTAATTGTTTTTATTGTTTTATAAAGTGAGCTAAGTTCAGTGAGCTGGGTTTTGTGAGGAAGCAATCCAAAAGGTCCTGTGTAAGCAGTTTACGGGGGTTGGTGAGCGATAGCGAGCAGGGGGAGGTAGCTCCCTTGTGTACAAATGTACACTTTTAAAAACCTCTCAGATGAAATACTCCTGGAATTATAACTGTTTGAAAAACTTGAAGTCTGTCTCTCAATACGTATCACTTACGGCACATATTTATTTCTTTTATATAATTTTTATTTAACTTAAATACTTACGACAAAAGCCTATTGTTCCTAATTATTTTCGTGGCATAAAGTGTAACAAATCCGGTATGAAACAAAAAGAATCAAATTGTTAAGGGTTCAGATCTCATTGTTTACGAACATTATTTTAGTGATTTCAACTCCAAAGGAAGTATTACTCCTTTCTCTATAAAAGATGATAAATGTTGGTTGCTTTAATATATTATTGAATCATTAATTTATGAACAAGATATTCGGTGCATTCTAAGTTCTTTCAGTTCATTACAATGTCACGAAACCAACGCAAAAGTGTATAATTTAAAGCTAAATCTAGAAAATTGCATTAAATATTTACTCTTTTCATAATAATTCTCTTAACAATCTGAAATTACACTTAAGTGTGACCAAAAAAAAATAGTTTCCCCCTTTCCTGCTGTTCTAAAAGATACACTCCCTTACTGTAAATTAATTTAAAGCTAAGTAAGAGAATGCATGGGAAAGATAATAAATCAAAAGAGGAAATCACTGCTCTTCAGTGCAACCCTTTATTAGCCCATATCTCCAACAGGTAATTAGGGAAGAATCTATTAAAATGATGTGTTGGTTTTCTTATGTTCAGATGAATGATGGCTTTATATTCAATAACAGGTAACGAGTTGTTATAGAGCAAATTGGGCCAGATTGACACAGGAAATGCATTGGTTTGATGAAAAGAATATCTTATTTCGACTATTGTTGTTTCTAAATGACATAATATCAATCATAAGAGGTACAAAAAGTGGTAATAAGTATACATTTTTAGATCATGTATAATTATGCATCATCTATGGCAATTGTTATTTTTTAGAATAATATACAAATTCGAAGAGAATGAAAAATAAGGTCCTATGGCGTGTTTCAAATACGTAATTAACGTTAGTTAAATTCTCTGACAATTTTTTTATATTTTTTCATTAGTTTAAATTCATGACAATTATACCTTGACTAACGAACGAGATTGGACTAATAAAAAATACATATTTGGAAGATTACGTATGCGATGACAAATGTATTAGATCATAAAAAATTTCTTAAATTTCTAGAAATGTAAGCAATTTTATTATTTAAAAAAAATCTTAAAAAGGAATGGGGGGAAAATCCGAAGAAAGTCGTTTAATAGCTTCTAATAAACCAAACATGCTTGGGAGCTAAACACTGGGACCTAATGAAAACGAATCTGGTTATATTAGCCCTTGGCCCCTTATGAACCGTTGCTCGAATGATTGTTTTTAAAGTGTTATAAAAGTTTAATGTTATAGAGATAAAGCAACAATTCAAAAGATGCTAGTATGAAAGTAAAAACACCATATTTTATCTTTCACTTTACTTACGTCATCCATATGCTTTTTCAACCACCTAAAAAAACTCGCACACTAACAATTTAAAATGATTAGTTGCAGTAAACTACTGATTAATTCCCGTAAAGGTTATATTAATTATTACGTGGTTCAACTTGAGGCGAGTCTATGGCTAAAAACTTGAAGCAAATACTAGTTTTGATCGCACGTGAATACATTTTATACTATTAATATAAATTTAATTCTTCTTGTGCACAGGAAATTATTAATTTTATATGTCATGGGGGCATACTTTTGGATCAGTGATTTGCAGGTTCTTAGGATTTTTCCCCAGGTGCCAAATCAGTTCTTGAAGTTTTTGACACATGGTTAGTTTTGCATCAATTATCGTTTGTGATAAAAATAAGAATACAAAAATTCCATAACCATCTCATTGATACTTCAATAAATAGATTAAGATGAATAAATTGCTCGAAACATGAAAGTAAAATAAAAAGCAGGAAACATCGAACAAATTCTTGCAAACTCATTTTCTCTCTTGGAACTGGAGAAAGCATTAAAATAGCTCGACAAAATTAAATAAAATGATATTTGACGTCTAGGAATAAGTTTATTTTAGGTATACCTGACCTACATAAATTAGTTTTCAATCGTTAATAACCTATTCCCGCAAAGTCATTGCTTCAGTTTGAAATTATATAAAAATTCGCTTATCAGACTCTAACAATTTGCACATCTCTGTAATGGAACCCCAAACAACATATTAAACTTCAGAAACTTTACCCCATAACAACCTGTTACTCATGGAGAGAAAAAAAAGGAAACGAGACTCCTTCCCCAGACCACTAAATCGATACTCTCCCATAACACCCCACTCAGAATTCACAAACAATTATCTCACTTCCTCCACTCATAAATAAGAGAACATCCCGGGTATGTTTTTCCACGCGAGAGGTTAACCGGTTAATATTTACCAACCCGGGGTACCCCGGGCATCTCGAAACATGGAATGATGGAGTAGGGTCTGTTGAATCCATCACAGCATCTTCCCCGCGATGCCCTAATGTACTTATCAGGAAGTAGCAGTAGACTTCGGGGCATGTTATTAGACGGGTGAAAGGTTTCTTTTATAGTGTGTGTATCACTTTCGGGAATCCATAACACAACCTTTTGCTCCCTAAATATAAAGAATAATGCATTCCTTCAACAATTTAAGGGATTTTCTGTGGATGGATGTTTAGTGATCTTTTTTCTTTGCCTGCCAGCTAAACATTTCGATGGATTTCTCTTTGTAAAGGGTTTTATTCGTTTTCTTATTATGTATGTGGTGATTTATTATGTTTATGGTTATTTTTACGCTTGGTGAACTCGATGTCTGGACTTTTACTTACGTAGTTTTTAGATGTTCCTTTGTTTGTTTCAAAAGTTATGAATTTACACAATATAATATATTATATATGTTCACAAAACATATATAATTTATACCGAAATGTAGCAGGAGCTTACAGTATATTAATTACACTGCTGTGGGGAAATTCCCTGATCTTTTTGGACTGTAGTTTATTTACTATGAAAAAATACAAGTAGGGTCACTTGGGGTAAGTGGGACCCCTTTTTGGAACAGTACATTTTTGAAGGTTCATAAAATTTTTTTGAAGAGGTTCAATTTGAACTTGATGACATATTCTATTTAAGACACTATTAATAAACAAAAATTTATAATTAGGTACTAAAATAATGTTCTACATTTTTCTTAACTGGTCTTTTTGTAAAAAATGAGACGGGGGTCCCACTTACCCCATAGGAAGGGGTAAGTGGGTCACCCCCTTTTTATTTTGATTGAAAGCAAGCAAAACTTAAGAGGGAGTAAGTGGGTCTTACTTGATAAAGTATAGAAGTTTTAGGTACAAAATATTTTATTGTAACTTAATCCATGTACGAGATATCTACTCACATTTAAATTAATAGGGTAGGTTGGGGTAAGTGGGACCCCTTTTTGGAACACTACAATTACAGAATGTTTTCTTCAGGTTCGGGAGACTTATAAAGAAACCCTCGAAACTATTCCCCCACCCCTCTGTGTGTTTTAATTAATTTCTCAGCAACGTGAATAAAAAAAACCCAACTTAATAGTTTTCTTTACTTACCACAGCTTATATTAAAACGCAAAATTAATATAAAATTTCAATAAATTACTTATAAATGTTTCAATAAACATTAAAATGGTGAGTCCAGGGTGTCCCACTTACCCCATAATGAGGGGACCCACTTACCCCTACTTTGCTTAAATTACGGGGTAAGTGGGACCCCCCTCTTAAAAATTTTTAAATAAGAGATTTTGTGAAAATTCAAATTGCAGTATGTATTTTAAGTCAAACCTGGCACAACAGTTGAAAAAACATTAAAATATAGTGAAAACTTTCTTGGAAACACTTCTTGGAAAAATGCATCTTGAACTCTCCAAAAAAAAATTATGGAAATTTTTTTACAATAGTTCTATAATCTTAAAAAGAAATGACACAAAACTCTAATATATGCAAAACCCATCAGTATGACAAAATGTAACATGATCAATGTGAATAAGTATGAAATGTCTTTTACATAGTTTAGTTTGAGGGGGGTGACCCACTTACCCCAAGTGACCCTATTTAAAATTATTTCTTAATAGTAAATTCTACATAATTGGTTTGATGGAGAGTAAAGGGAATGATAATGCTAAGAAAAAAAACTTTTTAAGAAACCAACACAGAACACTAACGAATTTCTTAACTTTAAATGCCTATTATGTCAAGGCTGATTCGAATGGTCAATGGTCATTGGCCAATTGAAACATGATTTTAAAGGAAAAACATGGTTATGGGTGGGTCATGTCTTAAAGTTGTTCAACACTAACACTAAATGAGTCAAAATCATTAAAAGGATGTTTGTTAAATTCGAGAAATTTTTAAAGTGCTTTAGGTTCCAGGTCCTTAAGCCATCTGCAGTTATGTTAAGATTGGGAGTTTTAATACTACAACGTAAAATCTAGAAGTTTACTGCCATACAACCATTTATTTTCACCCCTTTGATAGTTCTTTGTATAATAGTTCTACATAGAATGGAGTTATTTTTAATATTTATTTAGGAAAACAAACAACACAGTGAATAGTTTAAACCTTTAAAAAAATAAGTATGAAATGAATAACGATTAAATTATAAACCTTTGTTCATGCACATTATATAGGGGTGCTACTGACTTTAACTATCCCGGAAAACTATTAGATTAGCGAAATCTTTTTTCCGGAATCCTAAATTCCGGAATGCTTTTTTGCTTTGAACTTTAAAAATACTCTTTTTTAATTGAGAATCCTAAGGACATGATCTAGGAATTTTTAGTCATTTCTGTCAAAAATTACCAAAACTTAGAAACTTTGACACCGATTTTTAGATTTATTGAAATGTAACAACTTTTCACTCCACACTTTTTTTATCAGGCCTAGCAAAAAAAATAATGATCCATAAAAATGGTATCTCTATACATGATTCAGGAGATTCTCGGGTTCGCTATTAGAGAGTAAGTGTAAACAGGGGATAACTGTAAAGACCATTCTATCCTTTATTATTTTGGTTTTACAGATGGAATCGAAAGTTTAAAAAAAACCCTATTTACTATATTTAAGAACTGTGCAGTAATATTTTGATTATAAGTGCAACATAATAAATACATACAGAAAAATATTAAAAATATATTTATAGGTTCTCACGAAGGGAATAAAACATTAAGCAGAAACACGCATACGCCATCGCCATAAAATGTCCTATTCAAGAGTGAATAAATATACTCTTTGATAATATGTATTAATACTCTTATATTAATTAGATAGTATTACTCTATTAATACTCTCTAACACTTGAATACTCTTTGATAATATTATTATCACCCTTTTTACACTACACGATTAACTGTTAGTAGAATTCCATACTACTATTCTTCATTTTGTTATAAATCTTAATAGACGAACAGTCTGCCAGGGAATTCAATGAAGCAAATGTTTATACCCAGAGGGTGAAAATTCTGCAAATCGAGCATGAACATTACAAAAGATTATATTTCCTATTCAAAGACTACATCACATTGAAAAGACTCTTTCGCAATGAATGTTCATCTTAAAATAGCAAAATCTATTAATGCCTAAACGCCGGTAAATGAATCATCCTAAATAATTGAATCTTCAAAAGTGAAGCATTGTATCTATCGAGGAAAGCAATATACAAGTTATTTCTCCGTAACTTCCTGAAATATAGAAAAGAACTCTCGAAGATGGGCGTTGAAGAGAAAAATCCTCCATTCTGAAAAATCAAAATAGAATTTTGATTCAGGCTTGTTTTTCCTGCGCTTGTTAGCTTGAAGTGTTCTCCCGCGGGCGATCGCTTTATTCTTATTCCGAGGAAATGATTATTGCCGGTATGGAAGAGAAGTGAAATGGCGTGTGAAACCAAAAGATCTTCTGCAAAGAATAGCTATTTTTCTGTCAGATTTAAATGTATTCTTTCCCTTTTACTTCCTAGTCAATCCCGTTTTATCTGGGCCGAAATAGATTAAAGAAACAAAACGTTAATTAAGCCTTATTTTGTTCGCATTAAATGAAAAATTGATTGTTTTTCCCAAGACTTCATAATATATTGGATAAGTTTGTGTCCAAATTCATATAGTAACTGTTAATTAAAAAAAAATATTCTTAAAATTATGCTTAAGGCAGAAATAAGAGTTCACTAATCCCAATTGAGATTTTGCTTTCTTTGTTCATTTTTCTAAGTTTCGTTCCCTTTTATTTCTTTAGAATGATAAACTTTAAAATGTCCACAACAAACCTTTAGATCACCTACAAGCAACTTATTCCTCAATAACATAATTATTGATCCTAAAAGCCGTAACCCCTCAATTTAAAAGAAGAATGTAAAGTTTTATGAACATCATTTCTTGATTTCGAAGCTTTTGTAGAAACTTTTTTAAACTACAGTTGTCTAAGAAAAAAAAGGTCAAGGAAAAAAATCTTATCTAACAAAATAATAGATTATTTCATTGTTCAATACGTAAATTTCAATTTGAATAAAAAAAAAAGATAGTGAAGTACAAAAAGATAAGATTTCAAAAAAAATATTGCAATTAGTATTTTCTCAATTTCGAAAATAACAAACCGAATTTCTAATGAATAAATTGTTTTGGAGATACTTTATAGCTTAATTTAAACACTACCTGATAAACCAGACCTTGCACAGGAGTAAACTATTTCTAACTAATATTATGATTTTTTAAAATCGAGATAAACAAATCAATCAACAGACAAATCGAGATAGAGATATGGTTAATCCTGTAATTGAGGAAAACATGATAAAGTACTAAAGAAGATATCCCTCTAAATAACAAACAGAAAAATTTTGGCAATTAGTTGTTAGACCAACATTATTTGGAAATGTATGAGGAAGGAATAACCAGGTAGTTCGAAATTTTCTTCGCGCTGTTTTCACTTGAAGTCGGTAAGGACAAGACAAATTGAAATGCAAAAGAAGACAGGAAACGTTAAGAGTTAATAAGAAATCCTAAACCTATTTCAATAATATTCGGACTATTATTCAGATTTCTTCGAGATCAATAGACATTTAAAGAAAATTGGGATCGTTCCAGACAAAATGGGGAACACGGAAAAATATAAGATGAATACAAATGCAGTTGTTGAATAAAACATCGAATGAGAAAAGGGATCATTTACTTCCGATTAAGGTCAGTATTGGTTTATATGTAGTATTCTATATCAATTTCTGTAGCGAAAGTAATCTGGACACAAGTAGTAACGTTATTTGTAGTACTTGGCTTTTCACAAAGTAGAACAAAGAAATATGCCTTTTTGAATCGCTTCACCCAATACAAGTGTTCTGAGAAAATCTCTTCGGATCATGAAAAATACCTACTACATAATCTAAAAACAAAAGGCTTGTATTTTTATAGCAAAAATTCGTTTTTCTCTAGAATACATTTCCGACTTGAAAAATGATGATTCTGACCTTCTATTTGATACTGGATTTAAAGTTACACAAAAAAATATTAAAGCCACAAGCACCATTGCAGTTGTAAAAACTGAAGCATTATCAATTAAAGGAATAATTAACTTTAATTATTAAACTAGATTTAACCATGGTTTTAAATCATGGTTTTCTAGTTTAATAATTAAAGGGTAAAGGAAGGAAGACCTTTATATTTTTTTAATAACAAGTAAAAGACAAATTTACAAACTCAGTTTATTTTACTATAAGTATAATTGTTTCAACGTCTAAGGCTAATTCCTACTATGAACATATCATTTATTCTTAAAAACAAATTATACTTTTATAGAGTCACAGTTTATGTTGATTAAATTGTGTCTAGAAAAGGATAAATTTCTTTTTCGAAGTTTAATGGAGAAAAAAAATTATACCCACAATATTTTTATGTTTAATCTTTTAACAATCTCTTAAGTTACCAAAATTTCTTCAAGTTTTCTAATCACTTTTAATATGCCTTCATTAAAAATGCATTAGGTTTCCTCATAGCTCTAATAATTGACAAATACTTTCAAAATGTAAGTAGTTGTCAACAAATAGTCTTTATACAAACAATAAATCATTGAACTTTTGAATTTGAAAAAAAACATAAGTACCAGTTTCAACTTCCATTTTTCCAACTTTTTCAATAAAAAAGTATTTCTTTGTATAAATAAGTCATTTGTGAACAAGGGATCTTCAATCTACTTAAAGGAACTATTGAAGAATCCTTGGAAAATATTATAAATGTTATGAAAACATAATTTTTCTATAATTTTTATGATAGTATTTTTATAGCATTGTGTTGTGACATTACTAATGCAAAATATTTTTTTGTAGATTCTCTTTATGAAGCTCAGTAAGTTAGTTTGACATCACCAGAAGAAGAAAAAATAGTTCCATAAAACATGTTCTCAATTTGGTAACCTTTTTTAGCTAAAAAAATAAATACAAAAAAATAATACATTGCTTTAAATATTAAAGCAATAAATATAAGCAATCAAATGTACTTTATGAACCAAATCAATGTTATAGTATTTAAGGAAACATTTTTAAAGAATATTTTGATTTTATAACAAAATTAAATCAATATTTTTGATTGAATTGAACTCATTTTTAAAAGTTGTTTCATGGATAGCATGTGGTGTGTAAAAACATTTCAAATGTAAACTTAAAACATTGCAGTTAACACAATGAAAAATTAAGTTTCATGGATAGAACAGAATAGTTTTACATTTTTAAAAACATTTTAAGTTACTAAAACTTACGTTAAAAAACTAGAAAACTGCCTGGTTGCCTTTATATTTTATCCCACCAATATAATATAAACTTTAAGAATAGAAAACTAAACTAAAAAGTTTTTTTCTCATTACAATCTCCTTACTGTTTTTAAAATTGGTACTTTATGGGTATTTCAATTATTTAAAGCTTTTAAAATTATAAAAAAAAAAAATAATATATTCTTTTAAACCATTTATAAATTTCATAACAAATATTCTATACCAGATAATTAGTATCATGTAAAATAATATAGGCTTAATCCATAAAAATACCCATAGTTAGTTTTTCTTTTCTTCTGATAGATCAAAATGCATGTGGTGTATCAACACATTTAAAAAGTAAACTTAAAGTATTGTAGTTAACACAATGAAAAGTTAGTTTTATAAAAAAATTTGATGGGTACAAAATGTTTTAAGAATGACTAAAACTATAAATGTACATAACAAATTTAGAAATTATAAGAAAATTAGATGTGTAAGAATAGGCTCCTACCTATTTATTTTTAGAATTACATAATAAAATAATCATTTGAACCTGGATGTGAGAAATATAATTATATTTCAAAACTTAAACAATCTGTGCATGAAATATTTTCATATTAATATTGTGTAAATAGTCAATAAGTAAAATGACAAAACTTACACAAATATAGTTTTTGATTAATAAAAATAATCAAACAATTTAACAAGTACAAAAACATTTATTAAAAACATGATTAAACATCAGATAAGTCAACACAAAATAAAATCAGTTATTTACAAATTTAAACTTTCATTACAAATATACAAAACACAGCCATGTAACAAACTATGACCCAAAATCTTTTCCACAAATGATTGATCACTGGGACAACACTTCTTTTTCAAACTCTTGAAGAGTTTTCATGAAACCATCATTAGGCCTTACACTTGCACGAACACTCTTCACTAAACTCATTGCTTCATCTAAAGTCATTCGATACTTTTTAATAAGGTATGCAATAACAATTGTAGGGGCTCGTGACAAACCTGCATTGCAATGGACTAATACGCATCCTTCCTGACGAGCGTCATCAATAAACTCAAAGCAGCTGTCAAAGAAGACTTTTATGTTTGTGGAAGGATCATCAAGTATCTCAACATTCTTGTAAATGAACTTGTACTCAAAATAGTTTGGAACTTTAAAAGCTACATTTAGAATGTGAGTTACATCAAAATCCTCAAGAATCTTCAACTCTGCTGCAACATCTTGAGAACCTGAAATCAATTATGAATATTAAAGATTATATTATACTGTGTTTTAATTGCAAAAAATACACATATCCCTAATAGTTTGCAAGCTTTATTTATTAGGTACTTTAAAAATTTAGTGAAAACTAAATAATTTATACCAATGCTTCTTTTTTATATTGATAAATAATAACATATTCAATATATCATTGGTTATCAACAATGTTTGTTCTATTTCCCTTTTTTCCGCCATAATGAGATGATCTTTAGGATACAAATTGATAAAATATGCATTTTATGATTGAACATTTTAGATATTATAAAAGAAAAAATGCAACAAACAATCTCACCAATCTCTCTTAAATACATGAAGTACTAACACATAGATAAGCTGTAACTGAGGAGATAGCACAATGGCTTCATATAACACAAAAAGTAGGACATCTTATAAAATATCAAAGTGTATTTTTCCATAAAATATACAAATGGAAACAAATATTTTCAGAAAGGTTTTAGAAGAAAGGAATAATATCAAATAAAACAGGCAAACTATCTTAAACACTTAAATGAAACAATTATTTGATGTGTACTTAATTTAATAAAGAAATTTTAAATGCTTCTGAGATATTTTATCATTAATAGATACACATTTCTGAATGAAGGTTATAGGTAGTGGTCAAAAGGGAGAAGATAACTAAAAAGAGTAGTCAGAAATATACAGTTGGAAACATATGATCTTAAAATGATATGAGCTAATTTCAGTTTTTGATCAAAGTTGTTAAATACATTAAAAGACTCATTAATAAAAAATAAAACCCATAATTTTGCAAATCAATATCTGCAATGCATAGGTATAGGGGGAAAGTTCTGTACGCAGGTTGGGTTGACACCTTTTGGAGAAATGTTTTGTTTCCAAATAACTAAGCAGGTTTTTAGTGATTTTTAACTTACCTCTCAAATTAAAAATAAGAATTTAAATTTCAACATTAAAAAGCATAAAAAAAAGGTTTTGGGTTAATGGGGAGCTGCCACCCTCAAAACCCCCCTGCCCTAATCATAACAAAACTTGTACGGAAGATAATCAGAAACAGTAACAAATCAGTTAAGAGGAGCAATGTGCTTTTCAAATGTACCAGAAAGCTCACAAATCATGTAAAAACAATTCATCAAAAGGACATTTAAAATGCTATATTGAATAACATGAATAATCATTAAATTTAAATAGATTGTAAAATATCTTTATACTAAGCATCAAATCACACCTTCCCCACTGTCGAAAAATAAACAAAATTAATGAGGTTTGTATATTTCCCGGAGCCAGCGGCAAAATTTAAAACGATAAATCCAAAGGAAAATTTTAAAATATAATTTCAAAATTATCTTTAAATAATAAAACTTTAAACCCCTATCAACTTTTCAAAATAATTAGTCAGTGCTGGTATGGGATTTTGCAGGTTTCATGAATTAAGAGAACACAATCAAATAAATTTCTTGGATCCTAATCGGAATCAGAATAACTATCTAATGGCTGATAGAACTTAATGCTGAGATGCTGGTGCAGATACCTGAAATCAATATGTTTATGCAATTTCTAAAACCTAAAACCTTGTGCAAATATTAAATCTGAAATGCCCGTGCACGTAATGGAAATCCAAATGACACTTCGCCAGATTTGGTGATCTATAGTACCCAACCACCTAGTAACCTGAATTTCTTTCATATAAACAGATTTTGTGGAAGAAATGATGGATTGAAAGCTTTTATGGAAAGATGACTCATGAATTTATTTTGTATATAAGAAGATTTGTGGCGAGGGAAATGAAAGAAATTATTTGTGGATAGGTGGAATGAAATGACATCAGTCCTGCCTAAGTAGATAAGTGAAATACCTGGATAAATGAAACAAAAATATTGTTCCAAAGCAATTCCACTTATCCAGGTTCGACTGTATTTTAACTAATAATGTTGCTTAAAATTAATTTTGTGTTATTTGTAAAACATCGAACAGCAAAACTTTCTCATGGTTAATCCTTAGGCACCAAAACATCTTACTTTGAATGTTTTCAAAAGAAAATGCAGCTAATTTCTAGAAGAGTTTTATGGTTTGATTATTCAAAAATGTGTTTATTCTCCATAAGGAAATGATAGGTGTATACGATAGGCAATGAAGAAGACAGATGAAAAGACGACTCAATTTCAGAAATATTTAATAAGTTACTTAACTGTGATGAATATGTTTAATGATGCTAGAAAATGTTTAGAGAACAAGTTTTTTAAACTAATTATTTAGCTTGCATTGTGCCCTAAATACCCTAAGTTTCATATTATGCAAAATGAAATTATCAATTATCGTTATAAAATCAATTGGTGCTATATTACAACCAGGCGCCACTTCTTGGAGACTTTTTTAGCACTACTCTTGGCATCGTAATTCAACATCCAATATATATACCGAGTTGCTATAAAATAAATTATCGCCCTAGTAGACAATGCCAAAAAAAAAAACAAGTGGCATCCAGTTGTAGTATGAAATTCTTCAATTTTTAAACTTATCTACCTGATTTAACAATAACATTTTTCAGCATAGTTTCCAATTTATAAAATATATACTTAAAATTTAAACAAGTGATGAAAGCTAATTCTGAGATTAAATCTTAACACTGAAACACACACACAGAATCAGAATAATGCACCATTGGGTGAGAAAGATTTACCTAAAATTAATCCTTCCATTACATGGGACACAGTAATATCTGCTTTGTTGTCAATAACATAACCCATTCCAACTCCAGATCTCCTAACAGTATAGCAATCACTTAGCAAAGTTTCTTCATATTGTTGACCATCGCTTGCAGTTACAGTAGTGACTACTGGTTTTAAACTGCCACTTCGAAACTTGCGCAGTTCTTCAAACAAATCATTGTGAGGCATATTATAAGTCTTTCCAAACATTCAAACTTCTACCTAAAAGAAGATCACAATGAGGTAAAACTTATCAAATTTGAAAATCAATTATCACTTAGAAAATACTAGACCGAAGTCTAAATATCGCAATAAAAGTTCCGCAGATGAGATAAAAACATCTTTATTGAAGACGTCTTCCGATTCAATCGAGATAAATATGGGCTTTCGAAAACATACTTTAGTTACGGCACGTTTCTTCTGTAAACATCGTAAAATATCGAAAATATCTCGGAATTGAAAATGAAAACAATTTGAGATCGGAGTGTATATTACGCCGAAATTTGCGGTACACTACATTTTCACAACACTGAACCGACATGCGCAGTATCGAACCTTTGATCGAACTGCGCAGTTTTACTTTCGCGCTCACGTATCCAATATCCATCTTGGTTTTGACAAGTAGTTTTGAAGTGAACTGTTCCTTTCTGCTTTGTTTGTTTGTTTTCTCTCAACGTAAATAAGCATGCAGTGTACGAAAATTTTTGCATGAGTAAAATTGCAAGACGAGAAGAGTTTGTGGCTATTATCTGGAAGGAAATAAACGCGCTCAAAGGTACTATTTCGTCTCAGAATGTGATAAGGGCTGCCATAGCAAAGGTAAATAAACAACCTTCTCTTTTTTAAAATTCCCATCTAACAAAGTCCATAGAAAATGTTGGGAAAATGCAATCCCTAGGTTAGACGGCTAACCTCTGGATGATATGAGATCAATTAGAAAGGAATTTATTATAGATGGGAAAGAAGTTTTACTCAAAATCGCAACCCAAATTGCTGCCTAATGCCATTCCTTCTGAATTCTGTTTGACCTACTATTGATAAAAAAGGTGGATTGATTTATCCATCGAAATCTCTATTTAACTAAATTTTTTTGAGATGGAGAGAAAGTTTACTGGATTCTTCAGTTTTGAATCATGACAAACCAATAGCATACCAGATGTAAAGTACTTTATTTTGCAATAGCTTACTTTTTTTGTGTTCTATTTTATCAGTATACTTTAATTAAGAACTAAAAAGGTTCTAATATATTGTAATTGAGTAGATAATTAAATAATAACTTGAAAACCTTCATTATGTGTGAAATTTAATGCTTTCAGTTCAAGTTGTTCTTCAAGAAGTCTCAAGTTTAGAAGGGAATACAGAAATCTTTATTGCCTGGTGCAAGGCTAAACTGGATCGGTTAACTGTGTTATATCAGGCTTGGACAATGAGTGAAAAGCGATGTTACGGATTATGTCTCTAGTGAGCCATACGTGGCCAGAGCCATCTATCTGTCATTCATGGCATTTTTTAATAAAATTGCCGACTCGTCACGCTTGAATTGAGACTCGCGCATGACCAACGATGTGGCAGTGCATTGTGACTAGTGGAAAATGACTAGTAGTGAACCTACAATTTTATTTACACAGACTATTGATCATTAGAAACCTACAAAAAATTAGCGATCAAACAGAGCTGACAAATCGAATTTGTTTCCCTCTTCAAACCGAAAGATTCCTTCTCTCCCAAGATTTTATCTCCGGGTGGCTGATTCTCAACTCTCATCCATGCGAGGTATATGCCGGCCAAAGAGCCGAGGCAAAAAGCACCAAGAACCCAACCCAATCAATCAACCAAATTTCCCTATACGTGGCCAGCGCTTTCAAGCGGTAAGATCTGAAAACTTCCAGTAACGTCAGCTTCTTTGATCTTTTCACTCATTGTCCAAGCCTGATATAACACAGTTAACCGATCCAGTTTAGCCTTGCCTGGTGAGAGCCCTTTAAGGATTGTCCTGTAATAGAAGGCTTTAATTAAAGGGTGATCACCATGTCTTTCTCACTCTGATGTAATCTTAACTATTAATAACTAGGCTGGGATTTCCATGTAAGTACTTCAGAAACTTGATATTGCAGAAATCTCTCATTTATACTCTCATTCCAATAAAATTTGAATCGATATACTGTTTTTATTTCACATATTTTGGTTTATTTCTGTGTTTTTATCATATTTAAGCTACACACATATTTTGCTATATATTCATCCCTTTTTGAGTTTTTCATTAATACATCTCTATTTTAATTAAAATAGGTATAATATTATGAAGTAACACATAAAACTTTAGTTGAAATTTAGTAAACCCAATGATATATTTAGCTATCCAAACGTGTGAATGTGTCAATTTCATCTTTCCTGTTTCAGATGAAAGGCTTTAAAGCATTTCAATTAAAATGCTATCTACTTACAAACCTATTTGTAGTACGCTTTAAGGGTTCTGTTTAAAAAGTAACATTGAAACTTTGGATGAATTATGTGAAAAGTCCTGCTAAATACCGCCATGCTCTTTTGGCAGATAAATCCAAAATAATGTGTAACTGACCAGCAAACAAAATTGTGAAAACACATTGGCTGATAATGTTTGTTTTTTCTCGCTTTTTGGTGGAGATAGCATTGTGGAAGGCAGAGAAAACTGGTTTTCACCGCCTAGCAACGGAAGATAAACTTTAAGGATGTGGGGGGGGGTTTTAGGAATATAGACAAATTTTTATAACATTAAACGACAGCTAATGATAAATTAAAATTATTCATTATGTGTCAAATAAAGTAGGCATAATTCATATCAATCAAAGTCTGCCCAGGCCTAGTGGCCCATCTCCGTTTCATTAGCCTTTGGGCCTGGGGTGCTAATTACTTAGCTTGTGTCTAGGCAGAGTGGCTAGCTCAACGCTGGACCCCCAGTTGATTCCCCAAGCGAGCTTGGTGCTGATTTATCAACCCCAGGACGATGAAGGGCTGAGTTGACCCATGACCAGCTAGCTACCCAAGCACAAGCGGCAAGGAACCTGGGTCGGTAATGCTCGTAGCCAGGCACGCTGACCACTGCCGCCACAGGTAGGTATGATGAAGACCTGTCAACTTCAATAACTAAATCAGATTGATAACAACTGGATCACATCAAACAATATATAGACAAGCTTAATTTTTATAAATAAAAATATTTTCTTATAGCAGAAATGAAATTTTAATAGACATGCATATTCATAAGTTCCTCATTCATTGATATTTTCTCAGAATTTTTTGCAAAAATAGTTTAGACCTAGACGATTCAGATTTAACTAAATATGCTTTTAAGTAGTAATATACTTAGTATAATAGTAAGTGGTAGTGGTGTACTTAGTACATATACAATATTGTATTCCTACTCTGGTGGTTGACCACTGTGATTTTTCCATTAATTCTATGTGTACAAGGCATTTGTTACTGTATATTCATGATAATGTTGTTAAATAAATAATTTTTTTGTAAGTATGAGTATTTCTTTATATTACAAATCATAACTTTTTTCAGGAAATCTTGAATTTTTTAACCTTATCCCCGGGGCCTGGCTTTGCTCTTAGAGGCCCCGGTTATTTTATCTATTTACAAAAATTTTATTGTGGAGATAACTTTTTTTAATTTTAGAGATTCAAATAAAAATTTTAACCTGTTGTAGAAGCTGGATGGTATTAGTTAGAAAGAAGAAAAAAAAATAACTTTTAAAACAGGGGTAGCCAAGGTTTTTACAGTTCCACTATCTGAAGAAAAGTAATTAAGCATGCAACTTCCTTCCAGCTTTTTCAACCTAATAAAATATACAAAAAGGAGGGATATATTACATGGAAGCTGATTGAGTTTTTTTATGCAAATAGCTTGATGCAAGTCGGAACAGTAGGGATAATAAAAAATAATTAAGTTCGAATAAGTACAAAATTTAGTTTTAATTGGTTCAGTCACTTAATTCTAAATGACCATGCATATATTTATTGTATTGTATCTGAATAAAACAATAATTATTACACAGAAGTTTGGAATTTAGAATAAGGAAAAATTTTAGATTATCCTGAAATGACTCTGTACTATCTATTACTAAGGGAAATGACTATCATATTCCCTCCATTATGTGTAGTATTGGGATTTTTTTGCTTAGTATTCTGTATAAAATGGAATAAATATTAAAAATATCCTTAATTTACAGATTGGAAGCAATATTTGAAGACAGATTAATTTTCTCACGAAAAATGTTTACTTTGCCAAAAAAAAAGTGTAGAAATCAAACATTCATGAAATTTACATGAATATCTGGCGTATATACGTTCAAAAAGACCTCGAACCTACTAGTACTAGTTGAAATCGGGGGTATATACCTGCCCCTGCCCCTACCCCCGAAATTTGGACTGGGTAATAAATTTTTATATACGGAACACTGGCCCTAATGCCCTCCCTTGCACGGGTGGAAAATATGCATGACCTCTTAAAAATTTCACGTCTTTTAACCCGCCGTAGTTACTGTTATTATAGTCCCTGAAAAGTTCAGACACTCCTGATTCAGGGGACGTTGTCCTAAATGAAACTCCTTATATGTCCCAACCCAATCATTATAACCATAATTTAATAATAAAATGTAACTTGAGACAAATACGGTTTTTGGCAGATTTGACAATTCCTCCCCAACTCTAGCTATTCTAATACGTACCGATGTTTAAAATAAATTGTAAAAAAAAGTTCCCCTTTGAAAATTCTGGAGAGTACAAGAAGCAATCCAATCCTCTTCAAGTGCAAAAAATAGGCCCCAATCTCCAAAAATTAGTCTAACTACTCTTTTTCTCGGGGTGGGCTCCCAGACCCCCTCTTTGTTTTAGGGCGCACCTTTTATCAGCAAAACTTTGATACGAAATGCGAGAAGGAAAAACATTTTGGTAATGTTTTGTTAACTTATCTACATTAAAACATATGATTAATGCATGAAAATAACCTTGTTAAATATAATACAATTTACTTCAAAAATAAAACAATTTCATTTGTAGGGGGCAAAACGTTTTACACAAATTTACAAAGTATAAAAATTTAATTCCTTCTGGTAACAGACTTGATATTAAAAAAAGTAACCGACTATGACAAGTAATGAAACAGGAAACTACGCTTATTATATTGAATTATAATTGATATTGTATAATAATGATAGCATTTGTAAATTATATGCACGTTTATTCACTTTGGAAAACTATTTGAGATATTTTTGTTTAACAGGGTTAATCTAAAAATCAAATTTTTAAACTAAGGTATACGTGCGAAATTTCTTTAATTTTCCTAGAAAAGTAGCAAGGCTAACAAAACAATTTAGACAGCATCGAAATCATGCAAAAAAAATTCCGGGGGACTTGGGCTCGGCCATCCTCCCACTTTTTTCACCTGGAAAAATAGGGGCTGTTAAAATATTACGTTTGCAAGTTTGGTCATTTTTGACCCCCCTCGACTCGATTGCTTTTATTTAGCGAATTTTTAACCGAATGGTTTGCCCTAGGTTAGGGGGCCGGTCAAAAATTAGAAACCGAAATATCCCGGTATTTTTCCGGATTTCTTTTGAAATAATCGTCCAGGAGGTTTTATAGGTTTCTTGTTGGGCTTGAAGCAGGCCTTCAGAAAATATACAATTTCACCTGTATTTTTCCAGCAAATCCGAGTAAACGATTGTGCGGGCTTTTTTGGCGGGAAATCTCAGGCTGACACGTGCCGAACTTTGAAGTTCTATTGCTCCGGATCTAGGAGGAGTATGACTCAGCGGTTTGGTATTCCAGAAACTACTTTTCATTCCAGTTTAAACAATGTGACTCACTAAGGGGTTGTAAAAAAATTAAATTCGACTTTTCGGTTAAAAACTAGAGGGTATTTCCCGGATTTTTCCGGAACTAAAGGTCAGAGAGCTTGGCTATTACCGGATTCTTAAAGATCGTAAAAATTTCTTCCAGAACCGTGTTACGATGCTATCGTGCTATCTGAACTGTAAAGGTAGAAGAGCCACGCCCACGGTCGTTTGAAATTTAAAAAGTGCATTGTGCACTGACCCTTTCTAAATTTGGAGATCACCCCTTAGTGCCATACATGGTTCGAATGGTTATTTTTATGGGAGCAACATAGTAAAATTTCAAACGATTTCTAATAAAACTGAACGATTAATTCCCAGTTTTGTGTTTTTCGTTTTTCTGTAATAAATCACGAAATATGAGGGAAACCCCTAATGATTCACATTTTCTTAATCTGCTTAAAATCATCTTTCCAACCATGTAAGACACTTGATTGTAAAATCGAACATTTTAAAATTTTAAACTTTCTCTCTTCAGAAAAACGGAGTGTTTTCCTATAAGTGTCAGTAAGCCCATTTTGGGGTTGGAAATTCCTGGGTGACGTAAGAATCACCATGGCTACCCGTAATTCTGGAAAAACCTTGCCATAACCTTATATTATTATAAAAAAAATTCGAAAAAAATATAACATTATTTAATAAGGGGTTGTTAGCTTTAATCGGAGTTGTGTTTTTCGGGGTCAAATTCCGAACTTTTTTCAAACTCGATTTACTCTCTTATTTACGATCCTATTTTCACAAAAATTGAATATGATCCAATTATGGGTGTCTAGTTTAAGATTTAATCACCGAAAAAACTATATTTTAAATTTAATTGTGTATAAAACGCGAAATTCGGCAATTTTTCGGAAAAGAACGCACGGCTGCCGAGGACTGGATTATTATCCCAATTTCTTCAAATTACAGATTCTGCGATATATTTCATCACAGTTTAAGGGCAATAGGTCACCGACCTGGTTAAAATTCGTTAAGATGCCTTTTTTCGATTTAAGGTACATGTCGAAAACGGAGCTTAAAAGGGGGCTCGAATCCAAAATTACCGGCACGGTGACTTGAAAATTCTATATGTTGCTCTTCATACAGCCCTATTACTAGAAACCAGCGTAAAAAAACTCGTGACTATTAATAAATAATTTAAAAATCGAAAAAACCCTACGATAAATCTTATTAAATCCACTTCATTTGATCTATTAAAAATGGACCCCCCCTGAAAATCAAATGAAAACAGAGAATATAGGAGGGGGCACTGTACAACCGGTTACTTCTTCCCTCTTTTCTCCCGACGTGTTCCAAGGTTTTCCCCCCTCGAGTGCTGTTTGGAAGGTTTGGAAATCCCAATAACTTCTATCATTGCATTTGGTTAATGTTTATACAAACATCACGCTGCAACATTTTAACAAAATAATTTATAATACAAAACTTTTAAACTAAATTGAAATTTTCAATTTCCTTCAGAATTCCTTCCGGTTATTTTTTGGCTGGTTGTTGAATTTGAAGAAAAACCCGAACCGGTTAGTTGTGGTGAATATACACACACCACCGCGTCAAAAGCGGAAACCGGGACAAAAATATTTATGCAAGAAAACAGATGTTCGAAAATGCAGTATTTGTAATATCATCTTACGTAAGCATCACTCATACTCCCCCTTATCAAGAAAAATGTGCAAATAAACCCCCTCCCTCTTACGTAACATTTGAGAGTTTAAAATAAATTCAATTTAAATAAATAAAATTCAGTCATCATAATTAGTACTTTAAAAAAAAAACTAACTAGAAACTCAAGAGAAAGAACAGAAGTAATGATTAAATTAAAGTGGAATAAAATTTAAAAATATAAGTTTAAGTTAAAACAAAACAACAAAACTCCCAAAAAACCTTCACCTTAAATACGGTTACATGAACAGATATTACACTTTGCCGTAAACGGCTATATGAGCGGAATTTTTCACTTTACCGCAAACCTGCGCAGTTTCATCAAAGGTTTCATACTGCGCATGTCGGTTCAGTGTTGTGAAAATGTAGTGTACCGCAAATTTCGGCGCAATATACACTGCCATTTGAGATTGAAAACAAACAATGTTATGTTGCCAACTTTATGAACCAAATATCGTACCCATTGATAATGCCAACACATGGCAACTAAATTCTGAGATATCTGTAGTTCTCGTCAAGCCAATCCTCATCTCTCTTCTCATTGCTCGAACGAATTAAATTGATGAGAAGGTACGCATTAGCAACACTGCATTGCACAAGAGTTCGGCAATGAAAACAATTTCCAATAAGAATTAACATTTTTTTAATTTTTATACTGCGATTATTTGGGAGGGGCGATTCTGTCCCAGCTTCAGTAAATTTCACTCTTTAAAAGGGGTATTTAAACTAGTTATTTTTGTTCCCATAGAGCCAATTTCATGGATACCCCCTGCAGAAATGGTTCCTCTTTCAAACTGAGAAAGCTCAAAATTGATTTATTTAATTTAAGTTTAAAAAAATAAGAAAAAAAGGGGGACGAAAAATTTGAGGGAAATCATCTTCAATAGTGAGTTTTAACGCATTTTTTATGGATTATATGCTCTATTTTTACCTACTTCACACCCAAAACTGGGGCCGAGATATAACGTTAGCCCCCCTCACCTCAAAAACTGGGGGGTAAAAAGAAACTGCCCCCTGTTGGCACGTTCTTGAGAAGAAATAGTAGATGAAGTTTCAAATTGACCAATGTTCAAAACTTAATTATCAACTATTTATGTATAGGGGAGAGTGGGGCACCTTATAGGTACACTTTTTATTACATTATTTTTCAAATTTTTTATACAATTATATTTATTCAAACACAGCTAATATATTAAATATACTCCTTTGCGCATTTAATAAAAAAAATTTCAATGATAGCATAAAAATTGTAAATTTTATTTTGAAAAATAGAAAAACAACATTAATTAATAAAAAAACGTATGCTTAATATTTTTAAATTGGACATCAAACATATTTTACATTCAATATTTTTCACTGATTTCTTCCAATTCGTCATGACATAAATCACTGGTCTTCCCTCCCGGATATTTTTTGCACTAATTTCTAAATTATAAAATTCTAAATTCTTTAATTTTTTTAGTAAAAATAATTTTTATTACTTATGAGGGGTTTGTGGTATCTTTAGGCATGTCCCAAGAGGCCCCACTTGTCACTTTGGATATTAAACTTAATTACTCTTTTAGGTTTAGCAAAAAAAATTGTCGTTTATAAAATGTTATTGGATACACGTACTATTTTAATCTCAACATATATAACATAACTACACTTCTTTTATTAAAAAATGCTTTTCAAACTAAAAGTGATTCTAACTTTGCACCACGCAAAACAAGAATAATAATTATCCAAACGCGCCAGGGGATTTTTCATACTTTTCAATTAAAGAAAATTAATATAAAAATACAAATAGTAACCCAATATTCTTCCCTAAAATTTGACCCTCCCTTTAAAAAAATAATTACAGTTGCCTATATGCGTCATACATTTTAATTCTTAAATATTTTTAGTTAAATAATGAAGCAAAGCTCTTTTTTACCTGTAAAATATTTTTTTTAAAACAGTTACATTTAAGTGATTTTTTAAGCGTTTGGTCTTCTCTTATGTACTCCGTGCGAGGACTCTGTATAGATATAGAGTTAAGCCAAACTTGTTAAAATTAAATAAAACCATATAATCGTTTAACAACTTCAACCCTGGCATTCTCTGTTAAGAGAACAAAAGAAGACAAGTAATTTATTTGAATAGAACCAACCGGGTCAAGAATAGATATGAGCCGTACCTCTAAGAATTCAAAATTTATCAATTAGCTAGGTTTATATACACATCCGGTGCCTCATTTGATCTTTTGTTTGCAGGCACACAGGAAGCAGTTCCTTTCTTACAAATCCACTCATTTACAATCAGTCACTGGTACTCTCAGCTTAGGAATTTTTCTTGGGGTAAGTTCGTTGTTCTGAAGACTTTATGCAATTGGATATTTTATAATCGTTCTCTCACCACGAATTGCACATTTGCTTACCAAATTTTTTTAAAAAAGCTATAGGCTCAAAATAATCAGCATTTAATCGGTGTTTACCCGAAATATTGAACATAAATGCATACCCACAGAACTCCAAATTTAATCCATTGTTTGAGCTAACATAATATTCAGGGCCATTCAATTATAACGTAAGCACCTAAAGGGGGAGAAAGGAGGAATATGAGTGATGCTTTTGTAAGACATTAAAAACACTGTATTTTCGATAATCTCTTGTAGCATGCAAAATGTAATTTAATTTTAAAAGTTCAATTCAAAAACAAACTATTAATTAAGAAATAAAGTATATATAATTTTTCTATTTTAGACGATTGTCTTATTTTTGCTGACAAGGGGCAAAGGGAGTAAAATCGCCAAAAACATTCTAACGTAATATTTGAACAATCTCTTCATACTCTTTTTAAAACAGATTGGTTTAGACCGAAAATCTGTCCCTTTCCATATCTAATAATATTATTTTGTATTCATGTTATAAATTTATTCAGTTTGAAATTTCCAAATTAATAAAGTTGGTGACACTAAACATTTTCTAATTTGAGGGAGGTGTACGTGCTTCATCTTAAGAAAAATTTCATGGTTGGTCTTGAAAAATCAGTTTTGTACTATTAACATAGAAAAGCTTTAAATGTTATTAGGAAAACTTAAGTTCATAATAACTAAATTAAATGGACTAGACTAAATGATAGTTTCGAGAAAAAAACTATATTTCTTTGCATGTTTTAATATAGAATGTTATTTAAATTAATAATGGGTATTTTTTCAAAGATATGATAACTTATTCCAGAATTTCAACAACAAGCATTTTTTTAAATTGTTGAATACATTCAAATAAATAAACTATTATAATTTAGACCATCAGTATATGAACATTTCAATCTTCTAGGTATATTTTTGATACTCTAAAATGTCTATGCATATATACAACATCCCAGAGTGCTCCACTGATGAAGAAACATTTTCTGAAGAAGAAACAACAAGACACAGTGTCATTATTGACGCAAACCTTTCTAAGGCCCACTCTTATGCTTCGCTGATAGGTGACGATAAAAGTTCGGTTTTTACGGACCCAAATAATACTGAAAACGAACTCTCCTCCATAATTGATAATTCAAAATGCAAAGAGAATAATTCAGATAACGGCTCCTTAGAACACGATAAGGAAAAATCATTTGCAAACGTTACGTCAGCCAATGTAAATATCAAAAAGGTTTCGTCGCCTTATCTGAAAATTGAAGATTGTAGTTCAAATTCAAGCGAAATATCAACCATTGAAAAAATTTCACTTCCACCTCTACCCACAGACTCGCTGAAATCTCCTGCCGAAACAAATTTCAATTCGAAACTAAAGGTGTCCGAAAATTACAAAACAGATCTAGCCTACGGAGACCTCAGGAAAAATTTAGGCATATCCTCCAGCACTTCTGAGCTTACTTCAATCAAGCATAAGCAGGTGCAGGAATTGCAGGCTGCTGCTGCTTCCCAACCCGACCCTCGAGGTAGATCGGGTTCCCTCCAATGGATGCAAAACATTTATAAGAACATTCTAGATTTCAGACGACCCAGCGCCATAGCCGACGAGCAGATTCGGAAAAGCAACGAAGAAATCGAAATGGAACATTCCGACGACGAATCTTCGAAGGCAAGTAGTCAGCAGAACAAAGGAGGCCGACGTTTCAGCGAGGATGCGATTGGGAAACAGCAGCAGAAGCGTTTCCCATTTTCGTCTGGACTGGGACACTTGCGAGAGAGATGGAGGGAGAGGCACCACGTGAATAAAAGGCAGGAAATAAAGGATTACGACAAACTGAGACCAGATGTCTGCCCGTTGTTTGCCTTTCCCAAGAAGTATGACGAAGACGAGGTTATTCTGGACACGGTAAGTAAACTTTAAGACGTTCTTTTTCAAAAATAAATGTATAAGTATAATATTAAAACATTCGTAAGAGAAACAAATGGATTAGAATAGAATTTTTTCTTGATATCAGAGGTACTCAATATGGCCTTCTCCCTCCGATCATATCGTTACCACCACGCCAAAAACACGAATCTGCTATGTATAAGAGTACCAGATTCGTGTTTTTGGCGTAGTGGTAACGATATTGTCAAACAGTACAGTGACCCCATCCCTCAAGAGCGAATCCAGGAGAACAGACGATGGTATTGCAGCCTCCCCCCTAGAATTAAACAATTCTTCACTGATTTGAATTTTATCGAATTATTTTCATGAAAAAAGTTAACAAAAAGTATTTTGATGGCACTAAAAGAAAAAAAACTTTGAAATTTTTGAATATTCATGGTACTAGAAACGTTTTAGACCCTTAGCTCCCTTCAAGACAAAAATCCTTTATACGCTGATGTTCTCCTGGATTTTATCAGAAACTTCAGTATAATTTTTATAAGAATACTGGGTTGGGAAATTTAAAGCTCTGAGATTCTTCATTAAAAGTTATTCAAAGCTCTTTAAAAATATCGCTGATCGCTGATCACTGATGTATTTTAAAGCTATATAAATTTTCTGCGAAGAAAATTATTATTTTTTTTACTTTAACTGGGAACTCCAAGAAAGCTTTTAAAAAACTCTCTCAATGAGTTTAAATAGAAAAAAATACAACGAATAAGAGATGGAGAAGTTGATTCACATCTTTTCAACAAGTCAAACTTTCATGGTTAGTAAACAATCCGGTTACATACCTTTGAGGTTTTATACATTATTTTAATACAACTAGTAAAGAAAAAGTAATTTCAATGAATAAAAAACTTCTAAAAGTAAAAAAAATCTTTATACTCATTTTAAAAAGTTTTAATAATTCCTGTGTATTTTCAGTTACGGCAAGCTATGAGAAAATGCACTGCCGTAGATCCAACTGTGAGGCCAACCTCCACATCCGTGCTAGAGCAACTGTCTCAAATTACACTGCTGTAAACAATTAAGAAAAATACTAGAAGAAATATTTTTAAGGGACAAGTGTTTTTATAAAGCCTGAAAACAGAACAGTTCTCAATCCCAACCTCTTTTTGTGACGGATAAAGCTTGTTCGCTCCTTTTCTTCATGATTTGGAACTGGGCACGGCAGAGCTTTTGTCCTAAACACTTCATTATATATATTTTTTTTTAATTTAGGCATTATTAGTGGAGTCTAAACCTCAGTCTGAAAGCATCCAAGAATATTTCATATGAACTGAATCTAATTTACTTGGTAATCAGCACGTTTAAATCTCTTCAGTCCTCATAAACGTAGGCCGAATCCTAATTTGGTAGAATATTGGCCGAATTGGATTGAAATATGGACCTTTAACGCTTCCTCCTGTGAATAATTTCGAAAGCTTTTCAGTATATCTGTAGATAGGAGAGCATATTAAAGATATAAAGAGACAATTTAATTGATTTCTGATAATTTTTTTTCCTTAATTCTATTTCCCAATATTACACTACCAAATTAAACCTCTTTGGACTGAGAAAAATCAAGTGATCGTGCCCTATGGTACTTTTAGATTTTCAAGAGGTTTGCTGAGAAGTTTTCTATGAATATATTAACAACATTAAAATACTAATCTCATCCATCACTTAAACATTGATGGAGTACTGCGAACTTGGGAACATGAGATCTTGACCTCCATTGATATTCAAACTCTTTTATTATTACGTCATGCATGTGATTAATCCTTTCAACATGCGATAGCAACTCGCAACACGTGGATGGTTTCTCCAGCGGGAACGAAACAAAAAAAAACACAGTTCGTTTCTCAGTATCAGTTTCAAGTGTGGATGTCCAGAGCAGTTGTTACTCCGTTGGCAGTTGTTTGGTTGACATCAGCATGTTAATGAACTCTGCGAAAACAACAAGCATCGCTAGCTTTTCGGTCGAGAAATCTGCTTAGAAAATGCCCTGGTCTCCGTTCCTGCATTGCGTGCTGTTCGCATGGTGTCTCCACCTTCTGATGCTGGAGTGCTCCTGGTCCCAACAGGTGCTCCCGAGCAGCAACAACAGTTCTCAGGAGCACATCCTCCCCACTCCCCTGATCCTGCACCTCAACCAGTCCACTGCGCAACAGCTGATCGAGGAGGCAAACAGCATGTTCGTGTCCAACACCAGCTTGAGCGACCTCATCAATGACAATGCGACGCAACAGATGTTGTTGCGCTACAGAGAAAGGTAAGGGTTCTTATGGTTCTTATTTGTTCTTCAGTGGTCTCCTCAGGCCAGAACCGTATCCTAGGGAAGGTTATACAGTCATAGGGCTCAACTCTCCCCGAAATTTTGATGATTATTTAGCTGAAGAGGGCAACTCCATATATGCCAAAGAATTTTCTAGAAAAAAAGGAGTAAAATAGTTGTTGAGATTTCGGGAGGGGGGAGGCTAAACCCCCGGATCCCTACCCTTGAAAACGGCTTGATGTGATATATTCTTCGATTTTTATTGGTTTCGGGCAAGGCAGGATCATAAGGTCAAACCCCTCCCCCGAAATTTGGTGGTTTATGTATATGAACTAGCTTTTCTAGAAAATTCTGAGTTGTAACCACACCTGTCCTCCCCAGGTGTCACCCAATAGTCCAAGGGTCTTATTATGAGTTTTTTTGAGGGTTTTATTTTGAGACGCTAACTTTTATGATTCAATGGGGGAGAGCTCTTAGTTGCATCCTCTTTTTTTTTGCCATGTCATAGAAATCAGCATTACCCAAAAACTGCAAATGGCAGGGGGCAGGTGGTTCAAATATATCTCTTTCCGTCCTAAAAGCTGCATTTATCAAACAATGTGTGCGTGAATTTATTAGTATAAAAATATTTGACCATCCACTAACCCAGAAAAAAGTCTAGTTATTCGCCTGATTCAGGGAAGCAAAATTTCGTTCAGATTAATTTGAAAACTTTTTTTAATATGAGGATCATTTTGGGGAAAATAAAATACATCAAGAATGAAGATGATTTAGACCAGAGGAGGCCATATGGGACCATAAATCCCCATAGATGAAAAATTGTCTGAACAAAATTCCTTTTGTTGATAATTTCTTAAATTAAGTTTCATAATCGAACTTGGGATTTTAATCAAGAAAGAAGAGTTCATAAAAATTGTCTTGATGTCATTGAACTCTAGTTTGAACGTGACGTATTTCGAGGAATATCCTTCCTTATCGTAATAAGTCTCTACACTGCAAATGAAAGCTAAATTTTTTGTTGAACAATATATTATCTTGAATTTAAAAGGATAGAAATAAACTTTGTCTGTATACTGTACTAAGACCCCATTGACCAAGATTGTTTGCTTTGAATAAAAATTATCTAAAGCGGTCAAGGCCATCACAGGTGTCACTCGTAAACTAATGGCGTAGGGAAAAAAAATCGGAGGGTGATATCGGAATTTTTGGGGATATGGGGAAATTTAGTCCTTTTCTACATGGTCAAAAAAGACAAATTTCAGACTTTCGGGGAATATATTTATAATCCCAAATCCTCCCCTTTGGCAACGTCCCTGTACATCATGTTCGATGTCTTTAAAGAGGTAAAAATGTTTTTCCCTGAAGTCGACCAATTTTTAACTACATAAGATAAGGGGCTCTGAAATTTTTTGGTGGTTTGTCCTCTCAATGTTTTATTGATCACAAGACCAATCGTCGAGGCAAAGGGGGTTCGAGCTATGAAAAACTACTCCGAAAATGCCCTTTCCAATAAATTTTACTTATTCGTTCTTCAGGAAGCGTCAAGTAAGACTGATGTCCATCCAGCGAGACATCCTCCACAAGTTAGGATTAACCAGAGGACCCAACGTGACTGCTCGCCTCTCTGCAGAAGAAAGGCAGTCGCTCGTCCTATCTTTCGACAGGACAATGATCGAGCGCACGAACAGCAGTGAGAACAACGTTACCACGCCGTGTACAGAAGCAAATGATCCTTGCTAATGAACTTCAAATGGACTGTCTCCTCGTAATAATGTGCATCTGGCTTCTCCGCGCTTTGTCAGAGCAGTTGGTTCTCAACTCGTAGAAGTCCACGGACCACTAAGTCTAAATTGCAACCCTTTCTAACTTAAAATTCTTCATCACAAACTATTCAAAACAACTTCATCACAAAGCAAGATAAAATTATTGTCCCTAACTGAACGTGAAAATTTACAAGATGTTCTGAAATATAAACATATTTTAAGAAAAATTTTATTTTTTGTCATGAAATAGGGTAGTAATTTTTTTATTAGAATATCCTAATTAAATTTTCGGAACTCACAAAACATACAGCCATTTTCTTTCCAGAGCTGTGACTGTTCATACAAACATTATAATTCTATTCATTGTAGTTCAGTGTTTTCAAATTTCTATTTTTTAGAATTTTTTTGTGCGCAAACCAGCCCTTCACGAACCACATCCATCCAAAACTCTCGAGGACCACCTGTTAGGAACCACTGATCTAGTGTGTAGGCAGGCCTTGTGAAGACTGTGGCCAAAAGCATTTCGCTTAAGAATGACAGTGGAAAGCAGGTAATAGTTTAGTGGAGTTTCAGGGACAAAGATTTAAGTCATGGAATTTATTGCAAGTGAAGTAAAATATAGGGTCAATCAAGTTAACCTTTTATATGGTGTGAAAATTTTAAATTTTGATTACAACCCATTCCAAAAGAAAATTTTTATTCGAAAAACTTTTGGTTTTAATTTCCAAAAATTTTAGTTTTACCAAAAGCTGAATAGTTTAAGAATTAGAAAGTTACAGCTTGTATATAAAGATAAATAGCATTACACCAGCAAATTTTATAAAAGATATTTTTGAATCTATAGGACTGAATTTCACAAGAATACAAATATGGATATTGAACTAGGATGTTTTTTTAGTGCATTACATACTTGGAGATATTTATTTTTTAGTCACCTAATGAATTACAAATATAGACATTGGGGTGTGAGCATTATTATTTATACTTTTTTAAATTTCAAATATTATTTTACACTTTTTTGCCCATACAGTGAGTTAAAGTAGAAAAATTTTATACACTACTTGAATTTAGGAATGAGTCCATAGTTTAAGATTTATCCATTCTTCGAGTACAATTTAAATAACTTTGTAAGCTTTTTCGAAGTTTTGAATTACTAAACATTTTGTAAACTATCCTTTGTTTAGTTTTGTAAGTATGTTACATATTCTTTTGCTATGTACTATTTGTGTCTTGTACTTGATATCAGGCATTTAAAAATCTACTCCCTTTTATAGTGATAATGACTGTATTTTTAGAAATTATACCATATTTTTTTGTAGATGTGGACAGAGAAAATAAAACAAAAGAGATTTAGTATTGATGGATTTTCTAGTTATTTGCATTTATGAATAAGAAGTATTTAAAGTATTTCAAGTTTAGGATTGTGGATGAATGTGGAATAAAAAGCTTTAAAATTTATAACACAAGAACCTTTTTAAGAATCTTAAGCACTTGTTTTAGGAAATAGTAACATAAAAACCTCTCTCTGCTAATAAATATAAGAAAACTAGATGTCACAATTTTTTTTACTTAATGATGTTTTATTTAATGTTATTGTTAGTTATTTTGCCATATGGTTCTAAGAAAGAGATCTCAAAAAAAGTTTCCCTAAAATAAAATGGTAAAGATCCTTTTTTTTAATTGGTTCACTTTGTTCTATAATTGTTCTTTCAGAGAAAGAGAATTAATATGAATTAAAAGTTAATACATTTGGGCTATTTCACAAAAGTGTATTTTGTTACACATAGTGTATCACTAGGTTATATCACAAATAGCTTTATTAATGCTTTTTTATACACAGCTTGTAATACAGTTGCATGAATATCACTAGGCATGTTTATGAAAAACTGTTCTTTTATCCATGAGGCAAATAGGAAATTGAGAAATCACAGTAAGAATATAGCTGATAAGATTCGAGTGCACACAGAATAGAAACACAAGAGTTCACCCAATAGCAGGTGAGATTCAAGTAAAGGTTGCCCAAAAGTTTAACATTACAAAAAAGAAACAGACAATACCCAAAACAAAAAAATTAAGATTAAAAAATACAATCCTGTATACATTTCACTAAAAAAAATATTTAATATTAAACCGGGATATACCACTGGAATTAAATTTTAAACAGTACATTATGTACCATAGAAAAGTATTATTTTAGAAAAATACTCTCCCTACAAGTAAAGAAAAGTATTTAAGACAAAAAATGGAATTTTTCATACAATCAGATTACACTCAATTATAGAATATAAATTCAGGCAAATCAACATGAAACACAAAATTAAATGGAATGTGTATGGAATTCATAAATATTTAACAGGGGATTATTTTTTTTTTTTTTTTTTTTTGCATAGAAAAACTGCCAAGCTCAAAAGGTACTACTACTACAAGAGGTAAGTAATAATACTGTTATTACCTACAAAAAAATCTACATACACATTTAACCCTTTCAATTATTACTGACCCAAGTTTTCTAAAGGATTTATTGGAAGTTTTGGTTGGTTTAGGTTTGAAAGGGTTAAGCTCAATATTAAAATAAACTACACAATTTAAGCTTCTCTCTTTGGTTTAGAATTGCATAATTAACTTACATAAAATTTAACAACAGTAATTATTTTAATAAATAGTATACAAGGATTTGGTACTAAAAATTAGTTACTTACTTTCAAGAAAAATTTGTGAAAAGTTGTAAACAAAAAACATTTTTCTAGATATTGACAACACCATTAAAAGTTATTCAAATTTAAAACCGTACATTAATAAATATTAAACTTCAAAATACCAAACTTCAAAGCTTTTATTGTCAAAGTATTTTAAGTGATACCAGGTCATTTATTGGCCTAAATTAATAAAGTTATTTAAAAAAATAAAATCAAACAGATAATTCAAGGTATCAAAAATATTTGTTCTTCTATGTTTTTATGAAACCCAAAGCCCTTGTATAGAGCAAAGATGTTTTTAAAAGTAAGACAACGAAGTTAATATTACTAAGATTTAAAATGTATCAAAAAGGTTTAAACTACTTTGTGAGTAGGGCTCGATTTCTAGAAAGAGAGGTGCCAGAACGGTAACCTTTTCCCCTTCAAATATTGAACATTTCTAAACATAAAGCCAGCATTTAATATTTATTAATATATTTTAATTTTGATTCATAATTTTTAAAAAGTCAACATTCTTTGACAATACAGTGTATTGGTGTGTTAAGCTGTTTAAAAATTCATTATACTTGTAAAACAAATGTTTCATATTACCTTCTGATAATCACATACATTTGTTATAAAATACTCAGAAACTAACTTACGTATTTTCCCAGAAAACAATATTTTTTATGTAACAAAAGTTTTATCAACCTTTTTTTTGGATATGGCAGAAAAAAAGTGATTCTGTTGAAACTGTTAAATTATAAACTTATGATGCATTTCTTTGAATACAATCCGCTTCTCAAATGATTTCTTAGTAATAGACAGAAAGCATTAGGACCAGTTGTCTAAATTGTACAATTCTATAGAGTACTTAGAAAAAATTGTGTGGGGGGGGGAATAATGTAAAAATAGCAGCAAGTCAGACTCACTTAGAACAGTTTAATGTTTAATTAAATAAATAGTTTTTAAATATTAGACTATTTTTCCTGAAGACGGGTACCAGAATGCCCTTCCAGCACGTTCTGCCTCAAATTGAGCCCTGCTTGTGACTATCTGTAGTTATTTACTTGTAAAGTAATTTATTTCCAATAAGACACAATTCACGCAACCTTTGCACTCTCCATGACTGCATGGTATATTAAGCATGTAAAAATATAATTTATGAAACACATGAAGAGTGAGTCATATATTCTGTCATAAAACACAAATTAGTCAATGTACCCATATTTTAACTTGTATAGCGAATTATGAATCAAAAACACCCTGAAGCAACTATCATGTTGAATATATAGTAAAGAAAATTAAGGAATTGGTTTTAAAAATTATTTTTTAACTAGCAAGCATTTCTTGTAGCACTAATCATAGTAGATTATGTGAATTCAAAGTTTTTAAAATAGTATGAGATTCCTTTCAGTAATCTCCATGTCACACAAGGAAAAACTGATAAAGTTTCAGTTGATACAGAAGCTAGTAAAGAAAGTAATTTATATTTCTCAGGTAAAAGTTCTTTGGTAAAAACTAGGTCCCAAAAGTCAAAAGGCTCTTCACATAACATGGCTTATATACACGTTTATTTAGGACAGCAATTGTACAAAAATATTGTATATGTATCTGAAAATACTATACAAGACAGAAACTATGCTTGCCATCATCATAAAAACTGATTACCTTCAGGTTTTGATACTACAGTAGAGTACTTCCTTTCGGTCTCAGTATTTTTAAGAGCCTCTTCATGATCAGTAGTCCCATAGGTAAAGGAATTCCTCCTTTCATTGGACGATCCAGGCCAGCACTGACTTATAGCTTCTGAGGAAGTTAAAAGTCCAGAGGTTTCTCCACAGTCTACAGCACTAATCAGTGGAGTAGGTTGGTTAGGCACAGTAATTGACTTCACTATGTTTCGAGTACCACTAGTTGCTAAGAAGATAAACATGGGAACAAGGAGAATAATTGCCAGTATCGCTACAACAATAACTATAATTCCCCACACTGTATTTTTCACTGGAATGATACCTGGAAAAGAGAAATCAAATGAGTATGATTGGGGAGTGGAAATGAATTATAAAAAACAAGTGTGTTTGTGTCTGTCTGACCTTTATAAAAATCAACAGTTATATTCCAACTTGCACCAAAATTGTAATACATGGGTCTTACAGAACAACAAAGCTAACAATTAAAAGTTCTATATTGACCCCTAGGAAGGCCACATTTTGACTTTTTGTTGTTGTTTTGCTTAAAAAGTTAAAATAATAGGTGCTACTGTATTGTCCGTTGACCACGCCACTGAATCAAAAAATGTATAGCCAAAGCATGACTGATAGAATTATGACCTGCATGAAACTGATAGTGTTCGGCAACTAGTGGTCAAAAAGTAGTTAACTACCAACTACTAACTAGTCTGGGAAAATCTAGTTGCAACTAGTAGTTAACTATTTTTTCCTGTAACTAGTTGCAACTAGTAGTTAACTATTTCCCAAAGTAGTTAACTACTAGTTAACTAGTCTA
The DNA here is from genome assembly GCA_963680715.1 of Tetragnatha montana. Classification (NCBI taxonomy): domain Eukaryota; kingdom Metazoa; phylum Arthropoda; class Arachnida; order Araneae; family Tetragnathidae; genus Tetragnatha; species Tetragnatha montana. The sequence goes on along the minus strand of OY796676.1, from coordinate 14,250,647 downwards.
TTTAATTTCATAACCTATTTTTTGCCCAAATTCTAATACATCTTTCTTATCTATATCACAAAAAACTTTATGCTTCGCTCAAAACGGTGCTTTATTTCTGGTTATGGTATTTGAGTACTCTACCATGACATTGTAGTTATAAATAGCAGAGTAATTTTTGTATATTTTGATAAAAATTTTAAATATTTTTGAAATTTTAAACAAAAATTTTTTTTAAAGTAGTTGAAAATTTGAAAGTAGTTTCAACTAGTAGTTATTAAAAAAAGTAGTTCAACTACTAGTTAAACTAGTTTAAACCAAAAGTAGTTAAACTACTAGTTGATCGGTAGTTAACTACTAGTTGCAACTAGTTCTAGTTAACTAGTGCCGAACACTAGAAACTGATAGTTGGAGGGTTAATATATAAGAACCAATATATAAAATAAAAAGGTAAATATAAAAGGTTTAAATCAGAAAATAACAGTGTAAAAATAGTCTCCATTATAAGAGGAAAGGAAATTATACTAACATAGATTGTAGTTTTTAAATGATAAAAATGGAGCCAAAAATTATTTTTAGCATTAGCATTGTTTTTATGTAACTTATAAGGAATGGAAAAATGTATTATTTTCCATAAATTACAGGAAGAAATATATTCTTTTTCTTTTTTTCATATTTCATTTTGCTTTTAAAATAAAGTGCATGCGAGACTATTTATGATACCAAGATTGTTTTCAGGAGATGGTTGTTGTTTTAATTTTTCAACAGTATAATTTCATAATTGCAAAACTTTTACATAATAATTTTATCAAAAGAAAGAGTAATGTCAAAACATCAGCACATGAATTTGGTAAAAATTTTGTAGGAGATAAAGAACCTAGAGATCTAAATGGGAATATATGTCTCTCCCAATAGCTCTTTCCTGAAGACCATTAGGTAATTTTAACCAATGCACAAAAGCTAAAATGCATGTCAGAATGGGTTTGAATATATCTGATTAAGTATCTAATTAGCAAAGAAATTGTGATTAGACATTCATTAAATATAGTTATAAATTTTTCATTCATGCAAGGTTGAATATATTAGCTATAAATAAACATAATAATTGAATTTCTTACACTTTTCTTCATCAGAATAATCTCCACAGTTATTGTGTCCATCACAAATTAAATCATAAGAAATACAGTTTTTGTTTTCGCACAAAAATCTGTTCCTTCCTCTACAAGCTCCAGTTTTAGGATCAGCTAAAAAAAAAAAGCAGAAAAATATCAGTGCATGTCTTTGAATTTTACGTACATCAGCATATCAATGATTAACTTCTATTGGCAATGCTATAATGACTTTGACTAATCAAATTAGGAACCAAAAATTATTAATGGATGGAGTACTATTTACATTTTAGATCTAGCTAGACCCATCACCCTTCCCCCTCTTACACAACAGGAGGGTAGAAGAGGAAACAATTAATGCAGCATTGCCAATAGAAAAACATATAAATGATGTCACACTTTTTCTTCATTTTTTTAACCCCTCCCTACCCTATACCACAAAGTGTCACATGCACCCTCTACCCCTTAAGTCTTAAGTCATGCTCTCCAAACAACAACATGCCAAGCATAAGGTTGCCCCCCCCCAAACGGGGACACCACATTTTTATTCAAGCTGAAGTGTACCCTCTTATTTTGGTATAGTTTTTATAATAATGATGTTTATACCATGGTTGGAAAAAAAAAACATGTTTTTTTTCATAAATACATGATTTTTTTTGTTTAAAACATGTTTTTTACCTTCAACACAGAAATGCTAAAAAAAAACATGATTTTTCCAAAAATTAAATTTGATTTTTAAAAACAAAGCTGAACTTTCTAAGTAAACAACACTAACAGTCTGTCCTTTCAAATGATTTTTGTAAGTTTTCATCACAGAATTGTGCTCTTTATCAAGCAATGTACCGCCTATATCATGGTGATTTGGTGGTTTGTACCCAAGCCTTATACTTAACACAAACTTTTTCAATTTTGGGTGATCCACACATGAAAACAGTGAGTTCATCACATAAATAAAGCGAGCAACTTGCTAAAAAATATATGAGTTTTAAGCAATGTTTTTTGCTTTGTTTAAAAAAGGTAAAATTTCCCAAATTTTTCTGGGGCCCCCTAAAAATTTTTAAATCTATTAAGTATGGAAACTTTTATGATTTCAAGGAGTGGTCCTCTCTCATGTAACCTGAAAATTCTCAAAATGAGTTAAAATGCCACATTTAGGGGCAAAATTCAAACATTTTTCTGGAGTAGGAACCTCAAAACCAACCCCCTTAAAGTTTTTTCTCTTTAATTTACAACATTTTTTTCCCTTGCAATAAGCGGTGCTCTTTGGGTGTAATCTAAAGGCTCTAAAAATGAGCTAAAACATAATTTTATGGGGCAAATTTCCAAACTTTTTCTGGGGAAGGACTGTCAAACCCCTTCCTCTTTATTTGGGATTCACATTGTTTACACAATTTTGAAATTTAGTGCACCAAAATTAAAATCCTATGTGTAAGTCATCTAAAACTTAGCAGTATTAGTAAGGATGTACCTCTGAAAAAATGTTAAGTCAAAACCCTCCTGAAACAAAAGTCTGGTTACAGCCCTGCTGATAACTCCCATTCCTTCCTCATAACTCCCATTCAGCATGACATCATTTATGAACAACCTCATAGATAAAAATGACAGGTTGGAAATAGTTTAAATGTTTAACTTTGATGGTAAGCCTAAAGAAGAAAATTATCTTTGGTATGGTGATAAAATAATTGCTTCTTGTGTTAATTTAATCCTCTGCTCTATTTAAATATTTCCACTCAATATCAAGCACTGTTAGAATTTAAACCCAGTATTACTGAGCATTAAATATAACTTTGTTTTCTTGAGGTGAATTTCAAAGAATGGGATACATACTATATTCAAGGGATAAATAATTTAAGCTTTTAAACATTTCAAGTTAAAATAAAAGCTCTAAATGTACAAAGAAGTAACAAAAATGGAGACTATTAACTTACCCACATCAAAAACTGTATACTGCGCAATAAACCCAGTAAGATTTGAAGGAATAGTCACATTGGCCGTGATAAACTTCAGTGTCATGTTATTGAATTGACCAGAGAAAAACTTCAAACCCACACAGTTTTCATTAGAACAAACTTGCTGACCAGAAAGAATGGCAGTTGCGTTGTCATTGTCATAAGAAATAGTAAGATTGTCAAAGCTAGAATTACGTAAGCTAACATTTGAAAATGTTAAAAACAGGTAAAAGTCTTTTTCAGTTGCAAGGGTAACAGAGCAATTTAAGCCAGGCATGTACCAGGACTCCAGACCACGATCAGTAGAAAGAATTAAGGGTCCTGAAGAATCCTTTCCATCTTTTGGTATCACTTCTTCTGTGTTATTTTGATCGGCACAATATTTCATAAAAGGGACTGAAAAGTGGAAAGCACCAATTACTAACAAAACCAAATTTAACTGTCAATGAAAAAATATTTTAAAACCCTAGTGCTGAATCATCTATACAAAGTACAATAATTTTACAATTATAAGATACAGTTATAAATGAACAAATTCATGAAAATAAAATAAGAATAAGAAATTAAGAAACTAACTGTGGCAAACAGGGTGTCATAGATTAGAGGTTTTTATGTCTGAAAAAAGGTTAATACATAAAATAAGAATTGTTATAAGTCCCATTTTGACTTAATAATTAACTTAGAATAAGCTTTGGTCACTAGACTAATTTAAATTCATATTTTAGAGTGAGGTTGCCAACTCATGGCACAGCTGGCTAAATCAGCAGCATGCAAAGATCAGGGGTTCATCCAGGTTTTTCTTCCAGGGTCCTGTTTTAGGAATTTTGTGAAAAGTTAAATGGAATTTTGTGAAAAATCAAATCGAGTTTTGTGAAAACGAAGGGCTTGTAGTACAAGCACACCGTTCATAACTTCTAAAATGGTCCCAAATTTTGGCAAATTCCATTATGAAATGATAGAAACACATTTTAAATACAATTTTCAAACCACTTTTGTAAAGGGTCCGTTTTAGGGAATTGGAAATTTGTGAAGGGTCTTTTTTTGTTGACTAGATTTTTGTGAAGGGTCCTTAAACGGACCCATTTTCTTTCTAGATGAACCCCTGAAGATAATGAAAAATTTGGGAAAATAATAGCGTAATGTCACCAAAGATGTTTCAGAGCTCCATCCATCTAACTCCTCTTAACATAGTTTACTGAGATCATAATTCCTCTTTTATGATTTCGTTAATGATTTTGAACAAAATCTGAAGTGTAATTAATGTAGTTTATCTGGGCCAAATATCTTTAGGTGCTGAAATGATATTTTCCATTATCTACCCAGATTATTCAATTTCTTTTAACTAATTTAGAACCAGCTTTTTTTTGGGGGGGGAGGGGTGGAAAACTATTCTGAAATTATCGAATCTAGTAGTGATTTCCAAATTACCTAGTGTTGGAAAATGCGTTTGAAGTCAGTTTAATGGGAGAATTTTTGGGGGATTATATTATTTTTAAAATCTCCACAACTGAGACTTACATGAAAAAAAAATTCACAATAGCTTAAAATTCCCACAATCAGTCTACAAATCTTATTTCTTATTATCTTGGAAAAAAGTTGAAGTAGCATGCATAATTTTTAATTCCCAAATAGTGGCACGCTTCTGAAAAAGGTTGGCCGCCCCTGTTTTAGAGTATGAAATTTTGTGTTTCATAATTTCTTTTGCATGATCCTTTGGTATGCCTCAGATTTCAAACTCTCTAAAGTGGCTCTTATTTATTTGCATTGCCAGCTAGAGAAATACTTTATTTTCTAACAGGCTGGCAGGTAAATCAGTATGTTATGGTGCCAGAAGTAAATCAACAAGAAGAATGGCACCTGACTGTTCCATTGCACCAACATTAGGTTACACTTTCATCAAATCAATCATAAGGTTAATCGTATTAAACCCATAAAATATCTAAAAAAATTCCAATAACGTAAAATAAGAAAACATATAACTCACTTTCATATCCATAAGATGGCGAGGAACATATGACACCAATAAGTATGATGAACAAAATCTGCCACATGATAGCAATCTGAAAAGAAAAAGTATTTGTTAAAAGGATCATTAGGTATTGGGCAACCCAACCCAATTCCCCCCAACCTGCCAGTTTATGAGATAATAGGGGGCACCAGGAAGACTTTATTGTAAAACAAGTTAAAATGTATACAAATTTCACAGTATAAAATTACATAAAAAACGAGATAAAATGATTTTGATTAAAACACAAGGTAAAAAAGTTATTAAAAAGTTTGTTAGAATAAGACATAACATAGAATAATTAAAAGCATTTTTTGATGACAGAGATCTCCTCACTGCCGCTGAGGTCAACCAGACACATAACAAGCGAAGCTGGGTGAAAGCACCGGCCGAGGACAATTGCCTCTCTAGCAGCCTGCATGGCCATCCGCAGTCTAAAGGTACTCATATGATTTTTTATAACCAAGGAGAACCACTCCTTCTTATAGTCCCTGGCCCGTTTCCTCAGGTGAAAATGTACAGTGGAGAGGCAATTGAATGCATAATGATATGCATCTCCGATTTCTCCGCAGGAGCATAGAGCCATTATACAAAATCTTGATGTGATATTTTAATTTACTCCCCCTACCTTCTAATGATATTCTGCTGGATCCCTTATCCCTTCTTTGAACTCATATAATTTATGGATGTCCCCTTAGATTATACATAGGTGGCAAGGTAGATATTTAAGATTCAAGTAGAGAAATAGATAAACACGTCCAATAAAAAATACAAAAAAGTAATAATTATCAATTAATTAATTTGTCCCTTCTTAAAGACATGAATGTATATAAATTTCAAAGGCAACATAGAGATCCCATATGACAAGTTGTAGGTTAAGGTCGTCAACCTTTGTCATCAACTAATTAAAAGAAAAAAAAGAATACTTACCTATAGTCAATTGTAGTGAAAAAGGAAAACTGATTTTTTAACGAAATACAGATTATTTACTTCGAAGTTAATCGAATTATGGGATTAGGGCAAAATTGCAGATAAATATTTACAAAACAATAATCACGTGACTGTTAAGTTGGTTAAGTCACAGTTAGGGTTGGTGTGTGATGGTTCCCTCATTTATTTTTTTCAACCATAACTCTCTGAAAAAATAATCAATATCTTTAGAAATAAAATCTTACTCAAATTAATAAGATTGAACTTTTGAAACTTGCTAATTTTACACATTACACTTTTATGGGCTCTTTTACTTTATGAATAAATTTTGTGACGACCAATTGTTTCCGTTATGAATAAGAGAACTAGAAAAAGAAAGTTACGGTTTCGCAACGCGTACCCACCATTGACTAGACGTGGCATAAGCCTTGTCAACTCCTTTCTATGCCCGCCATTTTCTGCGTATTACCTTTACCGGTGAGTGAGAAATTGTCCTTTAGTTATTCGTAAAAACTTAATTATTTGTATCGTAATATATACGACTGAGTACCGTATACAAAACTGTGTTCTTTTGCGTGAAAACTAAAGTGGTTTTTCTTTGTTTGAAGTGGTTATAGATTGTCGTAAGTTGATAACTCTGGACCTTTAAATATCCTTGTCTCGTATATGCAAGGCTTTGATTAGTCATTTTTTATCCTTCGTATTTCACATAAATCCTCCGCTTTATATGAAATAGTCAAAAGTTTTGTTATTTAAAGTGATTAAATGAACAAAACAACCTATTTTTTGACTTCATAGAAGATTTGTTAAGACTGTTTTGACGCTGTTAATAACCTGCCAGCTTAGCTTCGACAATCTGCTGGCAGTGGGGTGTGTTAGTTTTTATTGAGTTTCGTTTTCGTGGTTTTTAACCTAGGGAAACTGAATTTCTTGAATCTTTTTACTATCATTGTTATTCCTATCATCATTTAGGTTGTTTTTCACCCACTTGATTTTGTATTTTTTATTTTATAGTTTTCTAAATTTAGGATCTAGTATATCGTCGATATTTTCCGCCCGTATTTCCTGTGAGCTTTTTAAGCCTTATCGATACCTACCCAAGTTGAATAAACAAGTCTAATTTTATCGATATTTTATTTCCTTGTCCAGTTTTTTGTGATCCTTATGATTAAATTTGCTTTTAATTATGTTTATAGGCTAATGTGTTACTTTAATTGAAATGATACATGACCTTTTATCTGTTCATTAGTTTCTATTATTTATCGTCCTAATTATGGAGATTTTTGCCAGTATTAGTTTATTTATTGACTTAATATTCTTAAACAAGCAAATTTTTTAACATACATGTAAAAGTTATTTCTTTTTCAGTTCTAAAGCTCTTAACTGCTTCATCATGGGAAATATATTTGCCAACTTGTTTAAAGGCCTATTTGGCAAGAAGGAAATGAGAATATTAATGGTTGGTTTGGATGCTGCTGGTAAAACTACAATCTTATACAAATTGAAGTTGGGAGAGATAGTAACTACTATTCCTACTATAGGTATGTGATTTCTTGGTTTATTCAGTCAACCTTTCATAAATCCATATTCTTTATTATTCAGTAGAAATGTGTTTAAGGTGCTTTTAATTGAAAAGTAACATTGTAATATATTATAGGTTTGTGTATATTAGCTGAGAGCAAATCTTGCTGGTCCTACTTTAGTTATGTTTACAAATTGCTCTGCAATATTTATTGTTTTTATTTTGAAATTTTTGGGATATATTTATCAACACTTTTCTTAAGCTGCTTCTATGGTTTTGTGTAATGATTTCTTATCTTTTATATTTATATTAATTATAACAAGATAGTTCCTGTTAACTTTATCAGTAACAATTTCTTCAATTGACGATTCATCAATGATGCAATTTTTTTTCTCCTTCAAGAAATGTATTTAGACATTTTTCCTTGCACATCTAATTAAATTTTATGTGAATGATTTCAAATTAAAATTGGGGCAATCTAAAAAACTGGGCCTAACACCAAAAATGGCAATAAAATAGTGAATTCTGGCAACCCAACCCAATAAGATTAGCATGTTGAAAATTTCAGTAGCAGAGCCATATATAGAATTTTGATTTGGGCGGGGCTTTTCCAAATTAAAAAATAGGTAAAAAGTTTAATGTTGATTTTCAGAAAACAATAAAGACAGGATTTGAATATCGGTGAACTTAATTTTTAACTGTACATCGTTGCACGTTACTTCATTAAATTTTAGATCACTCATAAGTACCTAGTACATTACACATAGTAAAAAAATTTCACAATGTGAGATTGAACTAAAAATGGGGGTCTCTCCCAGTAAAACTGAAAATTTGTCTCTTAAAGGAAGGTTTTGGCTCATTTTAAGACCCTTGGAGTTGCATCCAAAAAAAAGGAGGGTTGCTTCCCAGAAGTATGTTTTGAAATTCTTAGAAAATGCCAGCCAATCAATCAACCATGGATGGGGGTTCGTTGGTGTGACACTTTGGAAGGAAAATGGGACACCAAGCATTAAATCCCATAGCCCTACCAAAACAGAAGGTGTTTTTTCTTATCGCTGCAGGATAAATGTGCAAATGGATTCTGAAGTGTTTTTTGGCAGGATATCACTGATTTGTATGGGTAAGAAACATACTACTCTGAGAGAGTATTTCACTCCTTGAAAATCGGAAATACTCTTTAAAAAACTAGCCAGGAGTATTTTCACTCTTTGAATTTTTCATTAAGGTTTAGCTTAAAATGCACCTCATGGCCCCACCAAAATCAACAAACAATATTTTTCTACTCAAACCATCTGATCTCAGCGAATACATTTTAGCCTGACTTCTGGCCAAAAGCCACGGCACCCAAATTGTGATACTTTTTAATTGTGTTTTCATACAGCCATAGTAATTTTTTTCCCCATTTATTGTTCTGATGCTTAGGGATAGGGAGTTTGATTGCGGTTTTCGTGTCTCTGTATATGTAGTTCATGCTATTTCACTCCTCATAATTCAATTTCACTCCTCCTTAAAAAAACAAGGAGTATTTTTACTCCTCCAAAAAAATCCTTAGAATAACGCTGGTAAGAAATATATTTTAGTTACTGGCCTGCCAATACTTTGCGGCGGTGCAGCACACACTTAGGAAAGTACTAGGGTATTTATTGTATTGGAAGTTCAAAAAAAAACTTGACTCCGTAATAAAAAGCAAGGGAGTTGGCTGGTTTGCATCTTGCATCATCTATTCATTTTTAAATTAACGATATTTTAATGAGGTCATCAAAATAAGCAATTTTTATTTATAATGAAACTCGTGTAATTGAAAAACTAGCTTTAATGTTTGTTAGCTTAAATTGGCCCTATACTACTTCAGCTGCTAAACTTTATTTGACCCCTGAAGGGTTGGTATCAAATATTTTTGAAACTCGGATTTGGAACAGTTTTTTTAGCAGTTGAAGCAGTTATTGAAATTGTTTCATCATTTGTACAGTTCTGTGCAAATATAGTCCAATAATTAAAGGATCCCAACAAAGTTAATTAAATAAAGTTAAAAATTAAGTTAATTCAAAGTTTTAAGAAATTACTCTCAGTGGTTTTATATGTATTTATGTCATTTAAGTGTTATCTGACTATTTTAGATAAGATAAGTAGTCGTGTGTCTTAAGTCAACTTTCAAAGTTCTAAATCTGTATTATTCATGATTGTGGAACCAAGTTTTGTGAGTCATTGTATATTTTATTGACAAAAAGTGGAAATCATGTGGTTTCAAAAAAAAAAAAAAAACTTTTTCTTTCTAATTTTTTTGATTGAATTTAATGAAATTTTCTTTGTTTTTAAGTGCAATCCCGCTTTCTTAATTTGTGTTTGGCAGTGGCACAATACCTTAGCTTGCATTGTAAAACCTAAATAAGCTACATCAACTTTTTTCTATTAAGAATTGCAATTTTCTTATCTGGTATTGAAACAAATGGTATAGTTTTATATTAGTTTCTTAAGTTTTTGTTATTATTTCAGGTTTTAATGTAGAAACTGTGGAATATAAAAATATTAGCTTCACAGTATGGGATGTTGGTGGTCAAGATAAAATCAGACCTCTTTGGCGACATTACTTTCAGAACACTCAAGGTAAGAATTTCACTATGATAAGTTATCGAAGGTATTTTAACTATTTTTAGCATTAGTTTGGTTGGAATGGGATAACATGGTGGAAACTCTAGACTAGATCGGGGGTTCTCAACTGGTGAGTTGCAACAGGGGGTCACATAAGTGTGGGGACAACAAAATAAAAATTAATACATTGAAATACTTTAATAAAACTATTGTATCTAATCCATGGAATCCTTGCACTTATTACTTATCTTACTAGAGTGATGTTGAAAATGTTTTCTTAATAGATTACATGTGATTTTTGCCAATAAAAAAATTAAAACTGTAGATTTAACAAAATTTTAGAATTATTTAAAAGGGGTTGGCAAAATATTCAATCTAAAAAGGGGTTGCAGCATCCCAAAGTTTGAAGCCCTGGACTAAATGTATTAGTGACTGCTGATATTTTCATTTTGGGGTACTTTTCAAAATTACAGTTGACTGATTGCCTTGATAAAGATAAGACTGATTACAATATTAAATTGATAATAAGTTTGTAACTAAGGTGTTACAGTGTTGCTTTCTGTTAAGAATTAAGTTTTCTTTTGGACAAGATCCTCAAGATGTTTCTTATAAGTAGCTTTAAAATCTCTAGCTGAGCTGCCACATTACTTTGGGTCATTTTAGCAAATTTATCAAAGCTATCTAGAATTTCCATTTTAATCTTTTGAGCTCAAATCCTCTTTCTCTCCATTTTGTTTTATAATGATCACCACAACAACTCACCAGTCTAAATGTCAGTAAACAAACTGAAACATCAAATTAAATTATATTAAACCTAGTTGATAGTGATGTGTACAAAATTAAATTTATACAGTCAGAGTTAGAAGTTAATTGTAAAACTAAGAGCGACATTAAAGAACCTGGTTTTTACAGGGGAAGTTATAAACCTCTTGATGGAGTCTTAAGGTCAACAATCAAATAAAACCAGTATCAATAAAATCATATATCAATATAAAACAAATCAAGAAATAAAATTAATTTGTAATTTTACAAAAATGTATACAATATGCAGTTAGTAGCTACTTGACCTGACAGATAACTTGGTTTTTAAATTATTTTGTCTAATAACTTGAGGATTCATAATGCTTAAAAATATTCATTTATTGACAACCTAAGATTAACCCAAGATTTGTCTCTTTGTATGTAATTTATTTGTTAAAATATATATTATACTCGAAGTTATGCAAAGAAGACTTGCACAGTTGTTAGGTCCCACCTATTCCACAGGTCTGGTTGTGCTGCATTCGTTCTGTATAAACTGTCATAATATTTGGGTGGATAACAATTAGAAATATCCCCAACAAAGATTTAAATATAGGGTTATATTGATAACAAAAATAATTTCTCAACATTTGAATCCAAATTATTTTGTAGATTTTTTTGTTGTGTAGATAATGGAATTAGTTACTTCTACATGTTTACTGAAGAAAAATAAAATATGTAAATTATTTGCTTTCCAATCTTCTATTTTGTATCTGAATAAGTCTTAAATTTTTCTTAAGACTTAAAATAGATTTCATTTAGGAAAAAACATTTAAATTAGCAAATTTTAACTACAAAGTATATTAGTGGCATGGCCAAAAGCAGGAAAAGTTAATCTTGTCTGAATGAAATTAAATTTTTTGCTCTTATTAAATATGCTTAAAACAATTTGATTGTGAAATTAACTTAATTTCCTAATCAAATATTAATGTTGCTACATTGTTATCTTAATGCTTAATATTAATATCTTAATGCATGTTGCTTAAGGATGTGTTAAAAAAATTGTCCCTTAAATACCTTGTTATTTTCCAGGATTGATTTTTGTAGTGGACAGTAATGACAGAGAACGTATTGGAGAAGCTAGAGAAGAATTAATGAGAATGTTAGCTGAAGATGAGCTAAGAGATGCTGTCCTCCTGATATTTGCTAACAAACAGGTACCATTTTTCATATTTCACCTATATTACGTAGCAACTGTAACACTTATTAAATCAGTTCTTTCTTCCTTTGCCAATTACTCTGTGACCATTACTCTTGTCTTCTAATCTTAGTTTCTTGTGTTAAATACATTTATTTACAAGTAAAAGTGTTTTAAAGCCGCAGGATATCAAAAGTACTATTTCTGTACAATCAAGAACTTACATCTAATAAAAAAATTCACTTTCCACTCCAAAAGAATTACATCCTATAAAACTTTCATTTTACCAAAGTTTAGGAGGGTATTATAATCTGAATGGGCTACAAGAAAAACTTTTGATGTCTTAAAATATTGTGGTGATGGTTATTCCCCTTTTTTGGAGTGATTATAATTCATAAATGCTGGAAAAAACGTTTAATGCAAATTTGTGTGACTCATTAAGATTTGAACTTCTTTTCAAAGTTTTTCTCATGGCAGTCGGACTACGTACAAAAAGTGATCAGAAAATGTTTTCAGTTGATAACCATTTTATTCAATAGTATTTAAGAAAATAGAAATATGTTCTCACAACCAAAATTGTGTGTATTATCACTTTTTACCATGGTTAGTTGTTAAATATCGTGTTATAATTTGTTTGATATATATCATTATCTTGATATAAGCTAGTAACAAAATTAACACTTTTCTAGCTAAAAAAAACTCCCAAAATTTTGAGTACTTTTTAATCTGTTAATTACGGACCTGGAAAAAGTGCCCGAACCTGGTTCGGGGGAAAGCCCCTGCTAGCTCCATAGGAGCAATACATAAGGTTTGGGGAAATTCTATTAGGTTCGGGGGAAGGTTACAACTTTTTCCAGGTCCGGTTAATTATGTGAGGAAAAATTTTAACTTCATAATTTCTATTTTATACCTATAATAAAATTTATCAATTTTAAAAATTATAAGTACTTTATCAAACCCAATTAGATGATTGTTACAATTATCAATTTTGAAATTGAAAGATTTAAATAAACTATTGATATTTTCTCATCATGAATTAATATATTGTTGATTAATTTAATATAATATAGATATGCTAAGCTTTTAAGAGGGTAAATGCTTTCTTTAAAACAGAAATGAAATTAGTAACATGCATGCTTAGTTTTTGTTACATTAATATTTTTCTCACAATTATTATTACCAAATATGGTTTGGGTAATTATGATTTTGTAAAAGATGCTCTTAAGTAGTAATACTTTGGTTTAGACTGGTATTACCCTGCTTAGAAACCATATTTTTCTTGTTAAATGCAATTATATCTGATAAATATAACAATTTGATGTAGTACATCTGATAAATATAGAGATATTTACCCAACTCTGCTTTTTACACCAGAGGTCTACCAATTTTTTGTAAACAATTTCTTAAATAATGTTATCTGAATAATTTTTACTCATTAGTAGAGATTGTTTTAATACGCAACTGAATGGGTGGCTGGGAAAAGATTGCATGTATTTTTTTTTAACAAAGAAAAACCTTTGTTTTAAAAAAAGACATGAAACAACGGTTTTCCAGCCACCCATTCAACTGTTATGTAACCTGTATGAATTATTAAAAAAATTAAATCAAATATAAATAATTGAATCTTGATGAGAAATTTTGTTTACAAAAAAACATTTGTTATAACAGTTCAAATAATCATCAAATTTTGGGTCTTTGAAGTATTATTACGTAGCATTACAAGATATTCAAACAAGATCTACTATCTTGTTCTTTTACCATCATATACAGTTTAACTGGCAACAAATATTAGTAGTTGAAAAGTTTGTCATTTTTAAGGCAATTTATGGACGTTTGTGTGCTAAGTTTTGGAAGTTAAACTCTATTCAACTGATGTAAAGTGGAATTTTAAACTGCATAGATGAAGAGGGTTACCTAATGTTATATTTCAAGGCTACCTAATGTTATATTGTGGCTAGTACATACAGAACTGAAATTTCATAACCTTGTGTTAATTTGCTGAATACAAATTGTTCAACATCTTAGAAAGTACAAAAAGGCTTATGTGTTCTTTGTTTTTCAGGATCTTCCTAATGCAATGAATGCTGCGGAAATCACTGACAAACTTGGCCTCCATTCCTTACGAAACCGCAACTGGTATATTCAAGCAACATGTGCAACCAGTGGTGATGGATTATATGAAGGTTTAGATTGGCTTTCAAACCAGTTGAAAAACCAAAAGTAACCACAGATCTTCTTTCTTCAAGAACAATTTCACATGTCGAACTTTAAGAACTTTGAGCATGGAGAAAAAGAAATTTCCATGGGAAAAGCATTTTGTAGGCTAAAGAAGATACTGGCATTTTTCCCAGAAGAGCAGTGCTACCCTAATATCTGAGCCTTCAATTGATTTGTTCTGCTAAATCTAATTTTTTTCTGAATTTATCTTACTCAGTTTGAGGCTTTTTTATCAGGGTTGTCACAAGTGTATCACAAAGGAAAGATTTTGGAAATGGCAAATGTTTGTAAATAAATGAGTATTAAAACTTTTCCGCTTTGTGTTTAGGGCCCAATGATCATCCATTTAACGTTGTACTGATGTCTTATTACACTGATGTGTTTGTTTAGCTTTTAAGATAATTTATCGCATATAAAGTTTTTTTGCTCATGTTTTGTCTGTGCTTGGTGAATGTGACAGGTTAATTGAATGAGCTGGTACTCGTTTCATCAAAATATAGATAGTTCACTTGAGAATTTATTTCTTGTGATTTTCCTTCCAATAAAATTTATCAGACACATTATCCATGCTCTTTTGTCAAAAGCTACTTACTTTCCTTGGGCACCTAAAATACCTAGATTGAAATTAAGAATTCAGTAAAAGAGTAGGAAAACAGCTGTTTGAAATGATAGTCTAATTTAATCTTTTTATGTTGAATAAAATAATTTCCAAATACCAATTGTTTTACTTCCTTGTTGATATAAGCAAGTGCTTAATACTGTAAGGAAAAATTTTTAGTAAATTTTATGCAATCTAATACAGTTGAATGTGTTATTGATCTTTCTAAATTTCACATTTACACATCTGCTTTGAGGGCTTATTTCTTCAATGGAAATATCAAAATATGTTAAACAGTTAATATACATAGACCTTGAAATAAAATGGATGGAGGATGTGTGCAAATTATCCCCATACCATAGCAGTAAGGTGTTTTGAACTATAATCTTAACTCAAAAAGCACATGTATCTTAAATATTCTGCGCCAAAAAAATTTTTTTTAATTGGGAAGCATTTGATTTATATCATGATTTTTCCTAGACGTATATCTATTAATAAATCTTATGGGTGCTAATATACTTCATGGGTGCCATTCTTCAAAAAAATTGCAAAACTGAACTTTGAACTACCTTTTTAATCATTTCCCCTATTCTAGTATTTATTTTTTTAATTGCAGAAAAACTTATAAAATATCATATGAACAATTAAATAGGTAATTAAATTTTAACTCTAAGCTTTATCTGAGTAAAATAGGCTTAATTGTGGGCAAAATATGCAAAGTACTAAAATTTAGTTCAAATTGCTGCCAATTGGTCAGTTGATTTTGTGTTTCATAATAAACTCAGGACGAAAGAGTGGCGCCCACATCAATAAAAACTTTGTTCAATCTATAATGATCAGAAAGTTATCAGATTTTGAAAAATTAACTAGAAACTTATCTAATACCCATGAAATCTCGTTATTGCTAGTAACTAACCTAAACTCTTAGGCAATTGTTTTGGTGGAAGACACAATGATTGAAATAAATACTTATCATTTGGCCTGGGGATTTTCTGAAAGATGTTCTTGTGAAACCCATGCCCACATCCATCTCTTTTCTATGGTCTTAATCCCTTTTAAAAATGTAGTCTTTTACATTGACAGTTATTTAGATAAGTATTTAAACTCTAAAATTTATTCCCTCAGAGCAGACTAAGAAACACTTATCTTCAAATTGTTTGCCTAAATAGCTTAGGAACAAATTTTAGTAAATTCTCAACTTAAAAAAATATATTTTAAGTTACAAAATTAGTGTTTATTTTAATGTCAAATGTCAACGAGCTTTAAGGAAGAATATTGATATCTATTACTTACAGTGGTCACTAAATTTTTAATATTTGAAGATCAAGGGGAAGAACGGACCATCTGTTGCATTATTAGGATTACTAAACATTGTGAATCAGTAAGTAAAATTTATTCTCTCCAAGAGTTAATCAACTGCTAAGGGGATGTGCTGGACAAAAAACAAAAAAAGTTCTCAAACCTTCAAATTGGTTTTTCTTAGGATCAACTTTCATGGTTGGACATGTTCCATTCCTCTATCTTCATTTGAAAAAAAATTCATGGTAGTGGCACATGTATCATTTGATTTTTTACTTCAAGTATTGAAGTGATTTTGCATTTAATAGGTATATTTATTAACTGAATCTATACGTTTTAGTTATTAGTTCTCTAAAAAATCATGCACTAATTGATAACCTTATAAAAATTCATTAATTTAATCAAAGAAAATGTTTAAATATTCATTACACCACTACCTCTATAAGCATGAGTGAAAGTTCTCAGTTCTGGGACAAAAATAAATCCTAAATATTTTCTTCTAGACAAAAAATTAATTCCAAAGTAACCAGAAAGTAATGAAAACATATTTAATGAAGATTTTTTACAGTTGTCATGGAAAAATTTAAAACTCAACCTGCGCCTAGAGGTGTCCTTGTATCTATATTTGGCTGTCCATCAAAGTTTTTTTCTTACAGGAGCATGCACTGCAGAATCACTACACTAGTCTAACAGTTATGTTCAAGCAGCTCATATGTTGGTAATAATAGTATCTACTGATGTTGACTGCTTTTTTTCTTGATGAGGTAATGGAGATTTGCCACAAGGGCAGTATATTTCTGAAACCACAAGTTTCAGAATTCTGCGTTTGCATACAAAAATGAAGAACAAGTAGACACCGTGCAAGCAATTGAGCATGCCTGCTACTGCATACAAATAGTATATTCCAGTTATCCAAGGTACAAATTCTGTTATCCACACCATACCCATAATGAATACCAGTTTCAAACACAGACGGAATCTAAAATAGAATAAAGAGGTAATATAAGGAGTACCAGACTTGGAAATTATGGTAGTTAATCTGATATTAATGTGATTAATTTGAGTTTTTGAGACTGAATAGCAATTCTGGATTTTCCTTTGTTTATAAAATGTTGGTACTATTTTTTTTTTTATTTTAAAAAGGTAATGCTAGTATTATGAACTTTACACCTGATAAATTAATTTTTTCCTAAAATCTGAGGGAATAGGGTTTTTTTTGGAGGGTGTTTCGTTTCAAATTAATTCTGCCTGAATACTAATTTTCAATAGGCTGCTTTTAGAACATAGTAATAGATTTTTATTTCAATTTTCAAAAAGAAATCAAGGTGATGATGCGAAAATTTGCAGGGGTGCTATTTTTCCGGGGTAGCCCCGGAAATCCGGTTTTTTTTACAGTATCGGGTTTCCTCGAAAATTTTGAAAACCTCGAACTTAACAAGAAAGCGCAAAATTGATCCAATTAAAAATTAGTGCTGGGAATTAACTTATATGAAAAATCCGGTCCCACCACTAATTCTATTCTCGACCGTGCGCCGTAAGTTTAGTGGGAAAAATACCTACTTACCGGTATTTTGAGTTGGGAAGTCAGTCACCCCTGAATTTGTTATATGAAAGATAATGACTGATTTGTTATGTTTCATAATTTAATATAATCTTGTAATTTAAGTATTCAACCTGAATTGCAAGCATTGTTCATAGACACTGTAAGGCTGGGGGAATATGTGGCCAAAATCATTGATTCCAAAGAACCTTATAGGGATGAAGTAAACGGGTTCGTTGATATCCTACCCAATTAACTAAATTTTAAAGTTGAGTCATCAAAGAAACATGTCAGTTCAGAGTAGCATATGCACGAAGAGAAGATGGGAGCGTATTTTGGGTGATAAAAGGCCAATTATAACTTTTAATTAGAACACGTAGTGTTCCATGATATTGTCTGAAGTAACGCCAAAATATTCTATAGTTCCCAATTACCTGCCACTCGAAACTTGCGCCATTTTAAACATGAACTCACCTCTTTTTATGCCGATTTGCTGCCAAAATGGCTGTTGCACTTCTGACCTTAACTATTGTCATTGCGGTCCTGACGAAAAACAGGCAATTGGCTAATAAGGTCAGACCTACTGGAGCATTGAAGTAAATCAAGAAAGCCAGTTGACCATTCAGCCAACATTTATCCACTCCGAATTTCGGCTTATAACCATCGGATATCCAATCAGTTTTGTCAATTACTACCGATGTCACTACACATATGAGAGTCGTGATCCATGCATAGGCGAAATACTTCCAGAACTTGGTTCGCTCTGCATCAGGATTCACTGAAGCCATAGTCTGCATGATGTCGAATGACATGACATTCGTCCAGAAGAATGTAGAGAGGAAGGTCGTTTGGACCACCACTCCTATCGTGAAGCAAATGTCGTATGGAATGCTTTTTCGCATGAACAGATCGATGATGAGCAACACGTATGTGACGATTAGACTCAGGGAAATGGAGATGACATTCTTCCCAGGCAAGGTTCGATGCTCTCCAATGATGATGTACGCCACAATCAAAAGCACGGAACAAATTATGGATAATCCAAGTTCTACAGCGAGGATTGGATAATATCCGGTCAGGTTTGGCTTTTTGTTGGAGCCCCCGACTGCATCTGTCCAGTTGGAGTCATTCTTGAACAGAATAGCCTCAGTCGTGTAATCTACTTCCATGATTTGGTTTTACTCGGCAATCATTCCACGATTATATCCTATAGGGGGAAAAGTTCATATTATAAAATTGATCGAGTGACTTAAAAACTTGAAAAGTAGTGAATTTAACAGCTGATACAATTATAGCATATCCATTTGAGCCAGCCCCCCCCCGAAATTCCGACTAGGTCAGGGGTCGGCAACCTGTGGCTCGCGAGCCGCATACGGCTCTTTTGATGTAAAGTTGCGGCTCTCCAGTTCTATACGAAAAAATTAATAATCTACTATCAAAACCCTTAAAAATAAGAAAATCTATTTTTAAGTACCTGATTTTTCAAATAGCTTTTATTTCCATAATCTTTTATTACAAATCACTTGTGTGAAATAAAAACATTCCACGATGAAAAAAAGCACTGATCATCCAGAATTGGAAGACAAATGGCTGCAAAAATTCAACTTCATGGTAGACACCACAATGAAACAAATTATAACTAAATCTAAAACTGCTAGGAAAAGGGCCTAGCCTACGCCTTGCTTGAAGAAGTAGTTTATTTGAAAAAAGAAAAAAAAAACTTTTTCGTTGAAGATATGGAGAGGGATAAATTACTTAATTTTAAAAATCTGAAGCAATGTTGCGATGAGAACAATGCAACTATTCACACAAATTTCTTCCGCATATAGCTTTAAAAAACATGAAGGATGGATTCGCAGAGAGATTCAAGCAATTCAAAACAAACAAAAGTTCTTTCGCGTTCATTGTAAATCCTCTCAACACCATTGAGCCATTTGGAATGGATGCTGGATCGCTTTAAATCAGTGGCGGATCCAGGGGGTGGCACTCTAGAAAGTGTCCCCCCTTGGACCCAAAAAATTACTCATAAGTACGAAAAAAAGTCCCAAAAAGTACTCAAAATGAGTTAAAACCCTACTTTTATAGGTCAAATTTCAAAATTTTTTCTGGGGGAGGACCCCCAGACCCCCTCTTTTTGTGTTCATGACAATATTATTTACTACTTTTAATATAATTTATATTATTACGTATTTAAAGCCGTTTATTTTAAATCAAAAATCAAATATATTTATAAGCAAATACTATATAATTGGGAAACGAAAATTTTTAGTGCGGCTCTTTAAAAACTGGGAAATTTTGTAAATTGTAACTTTTGGCTCTTCCGCTTCAAATGGTTGCCGACCCCTGGACTAGGTGTATTAAAATGAGTTAAAACCCTGTTTTTTAGGGTCAAATTTCCAGAAATTTTCCCAGACCCCCTTTTGTACTTGAAACTATTATTCACAATTTTTTTAAACATTCACTTCATTAAGATGCAAATCATACCTGGAATATATACTAAAAAACTACATTGAATCTATTGAATGTGCATGGCGGGAGGGCTTAGGAATATTTTTAGGTCCTCTCCCTAGGTGCGAAATTCTAGCTTTCGGCTTTTTAAAAGCTACATTTTTTAAGGATATTTTGGGCCCCTCCCGAAATAAATTTCTATATACGCCACTGATTTGAACAGTTTTGTCTTTGTGTTTAAAACAGGGGTCTCCAATATATGGCTCGCGGGCCAAAACTGGCCCTTATGCACCTAAAAATATAAATATCCTTTTTTTTAGTCGGCTCTGATTTAGTTTAGGTGGACGTTCTTACACGTTTTTTCTAACTCTGAGAACTAATAGAAAATTTTTGATTTAAAAAGAATCGTTCCCAATCTGTGTAAGTTACGGATAATGAGATAGATCCTTATTAGAAAAACTAGATAAGGACCGTAGAAAAGACATAAGCTTTTGCTATTTGTTTCTAACAGTGCACAAATAAGAACTAATAATAAAAAATTAAGAATCAACAAAAACATAGGGGAGGGAGGGGGTCAAAAATCATAATTACTACCGAAAGACCGAAGCTTTTTTCTGAGTATAAAAATACGACGTCATTGCAGAAGTCGGACTTTCAGGGTATTTTATTTGAGAAATATTTCCACATTCAATCATTTAAATTCATTTGCATTTAAGTTATTACAATTTCGTAAGTGTTCAATTTGTTTATAACTGAAAATTTTCTTGAAATCATAAGTAGTACTACATTTTTATGGCTAACTCAACTTGGAACACACTGATTCCCTTCGATTTCTCTCGACCAACAAGACCACACAAGGGACTTTAATTGCAATCAACAAGTATTTAAACTCTTATAGGTCTACTTACCATAGCAGTCCGAAGTTTTTTATAAGCTGCTTGTTTTCCTCACGGCCTCCTGAGTTTTAAGTTAGGTATACAAAGAGATGTTTTTAAGCTTAATGTAGTTGAAGTGACGATCATTGGCGAGCTGAATACATAGGAAAAACCCGTTAGTAAATGAAGAGATGGATTCCCCAGCGCACAAAATCAAGGCCGAGAAGATCATTGGTATGCTCTCTCATGTCCTGCATAAATTACATAAGTAAATGTGTTCCCAGTTCTCGTTAAGGTGAGCAGCTTGTGGAAAATTACCATTATTATCAATGGGAATTCTTTACGACATAAAAAAGTATAAACATATTGGAATTAAAAGGACTTCGATATCGTTTTCTTGACAATTGAGTTCAGAATGAAAGAGGTCCTAGTCCAAAACTTCAAAATTCGACAATAGCTATGGATTTGGATTTCTTTTGATATCCTTTATTTTACAGCCAGTGTGGTAGTCGCCAAAGTCAAGAATTCAATTAAGTGGCTTGTAAGAGCCGTCTAAAAATGTCTTCTTTGATTTATATATAGGTGTCGTAACAGAAAACTTTCAATTACTCACAATTGCGTTGGGTGGACTTAGAAGATCATTTTCATTCAACTGTTAAGGAAGGTTATTTGATTTTTACCAAAAAAGGAATGAAGGACAATTCATTTTTGGGGCCGTTCAAATATTACGTAAGCATGTTTTTGGTCATTTTTGACCCCCTTCCTCCCTTGTCAGCAAACCGCAACCCCCACCTCATAATTTAGGAAAACTGACCGGACCCCCTTGTTCTTTTTTGTACAAAATCTTTAGCAGTTCCTAAAAATGTATTTTTTTTTTGTGAAATTTATTGTTGGTTGAATGAATTTCGAAATTATTTATGCAAAAACCAAAAACTTTTCGAAAATGAGGTGTTTGTTTGTAACATCTTACGTAAGCATCACTCATATTCCCCCACCCCCCTTGTCAGGAAAAATAAGCAAAGAGCAAACCCCCTCCCCCTTAGGTGCTTACGTAATATTTGAACGGCCGTCAGCCCTTTTAGCCCGAAGTTCAATTTCTATATCACCATGGCAAATTTGTAACAAAATTTTGCTTTTTAACTATTGAAAGTTTATTTTTCCTTTTGGCACTTAATATTAAGATGTCCATGGAAGTTGATTTCCTAATAAAATTTAAAAATAGTTCCAGGTATTTTCCAACATCGAAAATATTAATTAATATCCTAAATTCAAAATCTTTTCGAATGCGTCCTGCGATGTTCGTTTCACATCCAAATTTTAAGCTAATAAAGGTGTGTTCGTTGTTGCTTAACTCCGACTCTGTCTGACGAATCACTGTGTTGAAAGAAGGTTTACAAACGGTTAATAAGAATCCAAACCGCTTCTTTTTTATTATCGATTACGGAAAACTCTGTTTCGGAATCAATGAACTCAAAGGGGATGGAATGTTCTTCTGCAAGGGAGTATTTAGAACTGGAATTTTTCTGCCGAACCGGTTTTCAAAAATTTTCTTCCTCTTGTTCACCTGTTTGAGTGGTTATTTAAGATTACCAAAGCAATTAAATGTCTTAATCACCATGTTCGAGAAAACACAAGAAAATGTATCCCTTTTAGCTTTTTAAAAAATCTATAATTTTGTTCAGGGGTGTACCATAGAGATGACCCCAAATCTCTCTACCAGAGATTTTTTCCGGCTACGTCATTGATTTTTTATTAGGTAAAATTGTCTCGCTCACTTTTATCAACTCGACGCTCTATCGTTTGGCATTTTATCAAGACCTGACCTACTAGTTTTGATAGTCATTTCGTTACCAAAGATAATAAAAAAAAATCTGCATTTCCTTCATGCTATGTATGAATAAATTAGAAACTATGTATGTGGGATATGTTTCTAGCCTATTACCATTTTTATTTTATCTACTTTTATCTTAAAATAATAATAGTGTTTTTCATTCAGACTTAGTAAAATGATTTTATGGACTGAAAAGCATGATGATGAATGCATATCTGTAGAAGTTGCTTTTCCGCAACAGCAATAGTATTGCAGGAAAACCAACTCATTCTTTATTTGCGGAGGAACTTATTACGACATATTTCACTGTTATTTTACTCTTACCGTTTTAATTCACGTACCAGACTCCATCTTCTTGCTATGAATGTATAGTTACAATTTAGGGTTTTTTTAAAGCTTTACTCTTCACTTAAGCAATGCAATATAAGAATTTCTCGGAATGAGTGATCTCACCCAACACACCAACACTCAAAACAACGCCGAAGAATTTTTTTACAGGAATATTTTTCAAAGTTTTATTTTCTATCTGTATTGAGATTTTAATAACTCTCAAATTGAATGATTGTTCATTGAATGAATGATTGATTGAATGAATAAATATGTGAAAAAATGTAATACTTTCTTTTATGGATTTTGATTATGAAGTTTTTTACCCCTTGCACATAATAAAACATTTTGTTTTTGGAAATTTCAATAATTTTAAAAAATGCGTTTGGGGGAATAGGGTGGGACGCACTCTCTCTCTCCAATTTCCCCCAGCTGAGTGGGTACTTGAAATACGTCATTAATTTGAAAAGATATAGTTCATGATAAGGCTTTCATTCCTATGCCATATATCTAATGAAAAACTAATAATTCATATTGAGGTTAAGCAAGAATGGTTCTATGTTTGTTTTCTAAACTTTAGTGACTTACCAAATTAAAAAAAATCAAGAAAAGAAACGACTTAAAAAATAGCAGCAAGGATCCTTCATGTAAAATTTTGAAAAATTCCGATCTATTTTGACTGCGCCAGGCCCAGAAACACAAAAACCCTTTAAACCCCCCCCCTAGGGGTTGCATAGATAATATTGAATTGTCATCTAGATTTGAATTTTGTGCAAAGTTTCAAGCTCATCGGGAAGTTCAAAATCGATTTCTAAATTCCACCCGAACTATGTATAAATAAATTAGAAACTATGTATGTGGGATATGTCTCTAGTAAATTACAATTTTTATTTTAACTACTTTTACTTTAAAATAATAATGTTTTTTATTCAGACTTAGTAAAATGATTTTCTGGACTGAAAAGCATGATGAATGCATTTCTGTAGATGTTGCTTTTCCGCAATAGCAGTCATATTGCAGGAAAACCAACTCATTCTTCATTTGCGGAGAAATTATCTGATATTTTGTCATGTATGGCCAGATTTCGCTCGTTTACTTCTAGTAGCAGTTGCGTAAAATGGACTACAGTAGAGCCCCGATTATCCGCGGAATTGGGTGGCAAGGTTACCGCGGATAGCGAAAATCGCGGATAACCCGAAAAAAACTAAAAATGAGATGAAAGCACCCCCCCAAAACATTTTCATCATAAAAACTATGTTTTATTGCACAATAAACATGATATGTAAACCTTTTAAAATATGTACAGTACAGCAGAAACATTTGCTCCACATCTAAGCCACTAAAATTTTCAAAATTCAAATCAAAAAATCAATTCAAATCAACAAAAATTATTTTGTGGCACTCGCGGATAATCGGGGCTCTACTGTATTTGGTATGAGCTGTTCAGACACCGCGATGGGAACTACTTTGTTTTATTTCTCGTTCGGAGAGACCTACAACGGCAAACACAAGAAAACGAGCTAGTAAAAATCGTAGTAATAAGTAAAAAGAATGGGCTGATTACAAGGGGGGGGGACATTAAATTATGTTTTCAGTGCAATCATATGGACGTGGGTAAAATTAGTCTTCTTTAGCTAATTTTTGCGCTGAGTTTTTACTCAATTCATTGAAATCTCCAAATATAATAAAAAATGATACATTTGCCTGTAATAATCAGTTTTGTTCATGATTAAAATGTTTAGGAGATCGAAAACACTTTTAAATATATTTCTATAAAGGATTATTAACTCACCTTTTACAATTTTCGTATGAATCCTTCGCATGGCTTTGTGGACGGAACTAATACACATACAACGAGAACTCTTCTCTCCAATTAATTCTGAATAGAAAAATAAATCAAGTCTTCCCGCCACGAAGTCATTCATGACTTCGGCCAATCAACGTCCATCGTGGGTCATAAAGGTTTTCCCAACTATTGCACAAGGCAAGAAGGTGGAAACGCCAAACATAGAGGATGCTACAATATTTTTAGAATATGCATTGTTCGACGAAAAAGAAATTCGTACCATGTTTCCTCTTGTCCCTTGGTGATAATAGCTAACAGGGTAGTTAGTGGGATACAGAAAAATCAGAATCATAAGTTTGCTAACACAACCTTGAAAAGTTTATAGGAATAATCAGTTCGTGTGTTTGTGTAAGGGGGACATCCATAAATTACGTTTTTGACCCCTCCCTCCCCCCTGGTGAGATTTTCTTTATAACTTTTAAATAAATAAATTTCTTTGATATGTTCTAGCCACGTTTGTTTCGTCTTGTCGGCGTGACGCTTTAACAAAAGTTTTGATACAAATCCATGTTGAAATAACAAATTTGGACTTATGCTTGCAACTATTACAATGACTGGGTAATGTTTCGCGTGTTTAGACTATTGTGCACATTTTCCCTAAATTTGTGCTAAAAAAGATAATAGAAGAACGTATTAATCTCCAAACTAAAAGTTGAAGTGAGATTTTAATTGACCCCCCTTTTCGGCCTCGCGTAATTCATGGACGCCCCATAATTGGTCTAGCTCTAGGGTGCAGTGAAATTCCACACAACCAAGCCTTTATTTTGATAGTTTTTTTAGTACATCCCTCTCGAAAAGTTTATTATTAATACACAAAAATGCAATTTTACAAAATAATTTTAATCAGTGGTTCATTCCTAAATTGTGCACCGCAGCGACTCTAAGGAGGAACGGAACCGCGAGAATCAGTAAAATATTAAATATCCCGAACATTAACCTGCTTCCAAACTATTGGGGATAGAATTTCCCTTTTTATAAATAAATGGTTCAAAGGCAAAATATTTCTATGGTCAAAGAGGGAAAATTTCTGACTTTCGGGAATGAATTTTAGGGCCCAAATATTTTCCAAGAACACAATTTTTGTCTACAATTTCCCCAAATTATGCAAAATTTAATACAACTCCGTTAACTGACCCATTAATTATCGCTAAGTTATTTTGGTTGCCATATTTTTTAATAATTGCTAAATTTTCACGGTTTTAAAAAGCTTGCTAAATTTTATAAAGCAAGAAAATTGATGTGATAAAATAGGGTTGTCCAACTTACAAGTACTCGAGGGCCGCAATCGAAAGCACAAGTGGCGGGCCGCTAAGTAATCTGGCTCCTTTTCATCCGTGATATATTTTTCGAGGGTAGAGTTTTTAATATGGAACTTTTCTGGCGAGAGAGGGACGAAGGTTATTTACATACTGTGAAAGTATTTACTGTATTTTCAAAAACTTCAGTGCATATATAAATTTTTGACCCTATACATCTTTTAATACTGATTAATTGAAGAGGGATCTTCCTCCAGAAAATGTTTATAAATTTCCCTAAAAATGGTGTTTCACCTAATTATTGGATACTTCATTTTGTCCCTCCTCGTGATTAAGGTTGACGGAAGCCTTTATAATCCCTTGCTAATACGCTCAGAGGGAATTTCCAACCTCCCTCCCGAAACATCAAATTTTTTACCATAGAAAACGACCGACCAAAGCTACTCCATAATCTAAGAAAGAGATTTTTAAGAGAGAGTAAATAAGGGGAGCTGGTTCGGGGGTCCACCCCCGAGAAATTTTAATATTCTAAAGCTACTTTTGGGGGAATTTTCAGGGAGCTTCGCGTTGCGGGCCGCCAGTTGTAAACCCCTGCAATAAAACAATAATAGCATTTTCAGTGAAAATTGCTGATTCCGTTGTCCTGCCTCGGATATGTTGTTTTTCCTCCACATCAATCAAAATGCAAGTAAAAGCCAACTTCCCGGCATTCCGTTGGGAAATTCTTTAATTTTCGGCGTAGATTCATAGTTAACACTCTGCATCCGTAGTTATCTCATTTCCGAAAAATCGAACTTAGTCACCATATAAATTCAATTGTAAACACATCCTAAGATTTATCCTTCTTAAATTTTATCATTAAAAAATATAACGTTGACATACTTCTAAAATTAAAATTTGAATGGATGAAATCACATTGAATACAGAATTTTAGTTTGGGGTGGAGATTATAACACTAACATTAAACCATTAAATTACAAAGAACTTTTTTTTTCCCAAATACAATCCTTTTAAATGTTAATCAGCTATTTATGTTGAACTGTCTTGTATTTTTAAAGAAATTTTTAAGAATAAAACAAGAATTGGGGCCATTTTATATGAAAGCAAAACTACTAATACCTACCCCTATAAAGAAATATATAAAAAAGCATTTCAAATATATCTGTCATGTTTTTTGATAAATTACCTAACAAAATCAAATATCTGTCAACTCAAAAAGCTTTGCATTTCTTTCATAATTAACTTTACAGAAATATTAAAATCAGTCAAGTGACTTCATTGCCAGCCAAGCCCCTTTTTTTTCTTATTTATTTTGACATACTGCAGCCCATCTAAGGGCCAAGCAAGTTTTAGTTTACTTACTACACACTTACAAGCACTTAGTTTTCAACTTCCCGTAAGATAATCTATGAGCCTATAGAAGAGCTTTGGCTGCTTTGGGGAATTGCAAGCAATTTTTCATGTATTTTCTTTTCCGTTGTGTGATACTTTGTTTTAGTGTCATTGATTTTTGTAATAAATTTTAATTAGAAAATGAATATGCTTTTGGGACATATTATTTTCCGGAATTGTTCCAAACCTAGAATAAGTTTTATGGTTTATTTTCACATTAAAGAATTCCTACTTGTTACCTCACTTCACGTCAAATTTTACATTATTACAATTGAAGGATGTGACATTTAGTGGATGAATAGGGTAGTTTTGACTTATATTTTAGTACAGACAGCACTCCCCAGGATCAATGTCATGAAATTATGTGACTACAATATATTCCTTCCTCCTCGGCACTACAGTCCATGCAGGACCTTGGCAAAATATACGAACAGAAAAACCACAACTTACAACCAAATATCCTGAAACCATATAGTTGGATAAAACAAAAAACTTTCTGCTCACAAAATTTTCTTCAAACTAATTAAGTGCCTCCAATCGTTTGAATTTTGACTTAAAACATAATGACAGTCCCGTTGTTCACCTAAATATTGTAACAGTGCTTCATAAGCAACAAAATCAATTTATTTATCAAAAATTTAAATTATTTAAAAAGATTTTCTGCTAAGTTTTAAAACTTTCTGCGCTCGGTATGCACTTCTATATTATCCCAATCTGCCTGAAACAAGCTTACTTCCTTCTTCTACTCCCCTATCCAATGAATAAGTAGAATGCAAATATTGCTGAATAATTGGAAGACCGACCAAACACTCCCAACAACCCACACACCAATTAAATGAGAAGGCACCATACTGACCAAAGAGCATGCAACAATGTGGCTAGTTTAAGTGCATATATTTCCCTTTAAAAATGAATCCTGCGCTGAATCTTTAGTATTTCATTAAATATTTAAGAATATGGCTTTAGTAGTAGCTTTTCATTATTGAGCAACCAATCCTAAGTTACTGCCTTTATAAAACCAACCAACCTAGGACTATCTATTGAAAAATTACCCACTACATTTGTGTGATACTTTGCTGTGACGACAAATTTATAAAACAATTCCTCGCTAACTGATAATGCAAATTCTGAGAAGCTGATCTAGCAGAACAGGAAAGGAAGCCTTAAAACTACAATTATCATTTGCAATTAATTTAACTGAATTGAGATAAAAATATTGTAAAATAAAACAGACAAGAATGAAGTATGGTAAAAAAATTAATTTATAATATATTTCAACATAAGTGGAGAGAAATATAAGGATTATTACATCTTCATAAAGCAATAGTGGAAGTTTTGGAAACATCTGAGATTACTTTATAGTTGAAAACAGTAACATTAGGTTCAGACTTAAAATAAAAACTATTGGGTAGTAAAAGTTCAGCCTTATGTATTAAAGGTTATTACAAGTATCATCAAATAAACTCCAACAAGATAACACACACTAGAGGAGCAATAAATAAACTGAATATTTAGGTTTGATAAGTTTTAACTTGAAAGAAGACATCATTTTTAAGCCTGAATATTTTTCAGAATTACAAAATGGGAAATAACCAAAAAGTGTAAAAATATACTGTAAAGTTATTTATCCATAAAGTATGAAAGGTTTTATTACAAAATGTTATTTGTAAAAGTAAATTTTCACAAAGAGTAAGTATCAAAGAAAAACAGAAATTAACCAGCTTGATGCAAGTCCCCTTGCATCATTTATTTTCAAAGTAATTGAGCTCAGCTGTTGCATGTTCAGTCTAGTAACCAACCATTCAAGGCTTACAAACAATGGATTCTAGAGGAAATAAAACTTTTTGATACTGCAATTTCCATATTCTGTTTCAAGATGCCACAATTCCCAAAACACCAAGATCATAAACTAATGTTTATAAGGAATCAACATAAAGCCAAACCAAAGTTTTGAAGATTTTGTAAGGGCCTGTACAAAAATTGGTCAAATCTTTCCAACAAAATTCAAATTTGAAGTAAAGCTGAAAAGAATTAATGTACTGTATTTAAGAGATGCATGATGCAAAGTCTTAGCACCAAGTTTAAAAATTTACAAATCATCTAGGTCAAAGTCTTCTAACCCATCCGTATGATCAAGGCTCTGGAAGTCCACTCTGTACCGCAGAATTCCTAAAAGAACATCAGATATAGCAATTATATATAATTAAATTATTATACAATATAGATATTTTAAATCATTCTTATGTGTAATTTGATTTTGTTTTAATTTTTATGAGTTACAGCCTATATGGGGGTGTGGCTTATCTACCTGAAATTTTGAAATTAAAATCATTCTTTGCAACTTTAACTATCAAGTCATTTTTAATGCAGTACTGTAATTTTTTTTTTGTAAAAGTGTTTTTTACACAATAGATAAAATTACAAAGATAGTTTAAACAGTTCAATAAGAATTGTAAATACATACTTTAAAATTATCAATACTAAGTTTATTTTACTAGTTTACTTTTTAAAGTATGAGTTATAAAACCATACTTAAGAAAACGACTTGAAGTACCTCACATTATTTCTAGGCTGGGCATTTTGGTAAAAGATTTCAACTAACTTCATTATTTTATAATACAGCTATAATTTAAATTTTGATGGAAACAAATACATGAATCCTCAAAATAAAAGACAATATAATCAAATATAATCATGTTACAATGATGCTATTTAAAGGTATATGGAACTATAAAATTAAGGGGAGGGTAAAAAAGTTTTTTTTTAAATATTACCTCCTATTCCACCAAACCCTTTAACATACTGAGATCCTTCTTGTGATCTATCAGTAATAATTTCCAAAGTAGCTCCTAAAATATAAAAATTAAATAAGTAATTTTATCTCATATCTTAAATAATAACTCTACATTTTTTCAAGTAAATTATTAATTTCTTACATTTTTATTAGTAAACTTTAAAATTTTTAAAACAAATAACTTACCAAAGCTTTTATAATTATTTGCTAACCATTCTAGAAGAGGCGCAGAATCAACAAGTTCTAATTCTACTCCAGTCTAAAATAAACAGAACATAATTATTATTTATATATATATATATTTATATAAAAATGGTGCTGAAAAAATATTTCAGTTTTAAATCACATTCATTTCATTACCTCTTTATCAGTAAAATGGGTTTTGTCCTTCTCTTGTTCTGGAGTTAAGTGCAGCACTTTATCTTCTAAAATCACAAATACAGAAATGATATATATATATTCAGCATTTAGAGAAATAAGGATTAAAAAAAATATTTAGCTGTACTTTTCAAGATACACACAAGTAAAAAAAAATATATACATACAATACATAAATAACCTGTTGAACTAGCTTTTAAAAGGTTGTTATATATTTTGATATTAATTGCCGTATTCTGTGCATTCTGGTTAACCATCAGGCCAACAAATGTTTAATTAGGTAGTCTGAATGCTATGATTAACCAACCAATGTTTGTTAGCACCACTGTTATCATTCAGATTGATTTAAGGCAGGATAAAAGCATTAAGACTACTTATAAAATCAATTATTATTAATATTAATAAAGTTTAATCAATTTATGTTACTTTTATAATACTTCATACCTAAAAAACCAAGATAATTATTCATTTCATTAGTAAATCTTAAAATATCTATACAGAAAAGAAATATTAAATATTTTTAGTCTCAACATAGAAGTGTCTTAAAAAGGAAATAATTTTGCATCTTTTAAAAAATGTTACTGAATTAGAACTAAATTCCCAAAATAATAATAGTTCTTCTCTAATTATAGAATAAATTTATTTCTATCTATTTTATTCACTTTCCACAATTAAAAACATAATAAAAGAACTCAGCAATTAAATTTGTTTGAAAAATAAGAAAACTAATGTTTCAAAAACACTTATCAATGATAAAAACTCACTAGAAATTTTGAAATGCTAATATAAATGAAAGAAACTAAACATAACACATGTAATCAAAAGAAATTTACTTCATGGGATCAGATGTAGAATTTTTACACAAATAGTACCATAGTTTTCTGATGAATTTTTTAAATATTTTAATAAAAATTACTATAAAAAATATAAGATATTTTAACCATGCTGGAGTTACATATTCTAACTGATTACAAAGACAAAAACTAAGCAAACATTATGAAGTTGAAATATTGAACCAGCCAGTCAGTCAGTTTTGTACTTTGATCATGAAATTATTTAATCTATTGAAATTATACACATTTATATTAATAAATAATTAACTACCAAAAAATGGTCACAATGAAAAAAAAAAAAAAAAAAAAATTGAAGAACAAAAAAGATAACATTACTATATTGCAAGCATTAAATTTAATCTGAAAACTTCAAAACACAACAGCAAAAAGCTTTAAAAACTAATAATTAGGGCTATGATTTCCATGTATTTACATATCTATTTAAAAATCTGATATTGCAGAGTTCTCTCAAACACTACACGTTCCAAGGGATTAAGGATTGATTTAGGGAAGGTTACCAGAGATTCAGAATACAATCGTTTGTATAACTACTTACCATCTGAGGTATGATTTTTCAACACATAACGTACTATGTCCAAATTTTCCCACGCTATCAGGGTCTCAACAGATCCCATTTCTAATGCTTTCAGGGTATCTTCAACTCCAAAACAGTATTTACCAGTGTCCTGAGAGATTTCATCAAAGTATCTCCCTAAGAAAACATAAGTTCTTTTTTTAACAGGAGAATAAAATGTTTGTTACATCTGATACAACTTTGGAACCAATGAATGACTCAAATTTGCAATAGTGCTATCAGAGCACTTTCTATGTCAAAAAGTACAATTTGATTTTACTAAGTGTTACCTATTAATTTCTTTTCTTGAATGAACTTCACATTTGACAAAACTTCAGCAGATAATTCTATAGCTTGATTAAAACCATTCTCACCACCATAGGACACATCAACTAGTTTTAAAATTTTAGCTTGCAATCTCTGAAAGATTTCAAAATATACATTAGGTTGCTAATTCATTAAACACAAAACAAGTATCAAAAACTCAAATACAATTAGAAGAGGAGCCCAGCCATTATTAATTGTTACATCTAGAGGTCCTCTTTCTTATGAAACCACAAAATGGGAAATGATGCCTTACAGGAAACAGAAGGTTCTAACTACTTATCTGGATTGGCAAATTTTACTTTAAAGAAGCACAGAAGTAGTGATGAGCAGGTATTAATACCAAATATACTCAAGTTAAACAATACCTATAAGTATCAGGTGCAGGGTTGGAAAAAAACATGTTTTTTTTCTAAAAAAAACAAAAAACGTGTTTTTTTTTGTTTTAAACATGCTTTTTTTGTTTAAAACGTTTTATTTGTTTTTTTATCCTCGACACAGAAATTCTAACAAAACCCAATGATTTAAAAAAAAAATTAAATTAAGTTTTTAAAATTGAAAATGGATTAACAAAGCATCCTAACGGCATTAACGGCATCTTGAGCTTTTTAGCACCTTTTTCTTGAAGCAAAATGATTGTTTTCGAAATATGTTACTATATCAACAATTTCAGCTTTAACATTAGAATTTTGATATATTTTGCTAAAAGGTTTAAGATATGAGCTGAACATTCATAAGTTACCTATTATATTTATATTCCTTTTAGTCCTTTTCAGTTCATTGCGTATTTTGACAACATTAGCAGCATTGATTGTTTAAAATATTAAAAACTAACAAAGAACAGGTCAATTATAAAAAATATGATTTTTTAAACAAGTTTATTTGTATTTTTTATTAAATAACCTTTTAGAAAAAAATCAAATAAAACAGTTGGAATTAAATATTAAGTTTTATATACTAATGCCATCTGTTCATAGAAAAAAAATTGCTAAAAAAGTACATGTGTTTTAAACAATGGTTTTTTTTTGCTTTGTTTTAAACGTGTTTAAAACAAGTGTTTTAAACGTAACAACCCTGATCAGGTGTATGTAATACCTAACTTTATTGAAATAAATTTTTAAAAAACTTTTCAGTGAAGTAATTTTTAAAAAATTCAGTTGATTTATATACATAACCCAACCTTTTTTTTATTTTACGACAAAAACACAAGCCATAAATTTCTGTGAGCAAGATGATTTTCCTAGACCTTGGACTCTCTTTGTGTCCATGTCCAAACAAATCTGGCTAATCTTTATTGGTGACATTTTACAAAATGTATAACAAAAATTAAAAGCAACTCTGCTAGTTGAGATATTTTAATGGTTTATTTTGATACTTGATTATTTTTGGAAATTTAATATAAAACTTTGTGTTTTTGCCCTGCTAATCCTAAATTACCCTTTTATGATTATATGATCTTTGGTTCAGGTCCTCCAATTTTAATTTAGGTGATATTGCTTAAAAAAAATTCTGAATACAAAATAGTACAGAATGTGCACAGGATGTCATGTTATTTTATATGAGGTATTTAACAAACAAGTATACTTAAAAGCATATTTATCCAAGCTTTGTAAAAAAAGATTTTTAAAAATCAAGTATGACTTTCTTAACTACTGTTTAAGTTTTCATAACAGTCATAGTGAAGATATTTTGTATTGTAACCTAACTTTGATCCTAATAATTTTATATTTTACTGCTCTACATGGGTAAAAGTTAAACATTTTCCATGAGAAATTGGATTAAACCTTTTAACTGGAACCAATGCTTTTATTATTCTTTAAATTACCTATATGTCTAAATTTTTTTCGTCCCTTTATAATCTGAAGAAAATCACTAGGACTGGTTTCCATCTCTTAACAGAAAACTTTACCCACACTCTATTTT
Source organism: Tetragnatha montana (assembly GCA_963680715.1). Lineage (NCBI taxonomy): Eukaryota > Metazoa > Arthropoda > Arachnida > Araneae > Tetragnathidae > Tetragnatha > Tetragnatha montana. The sequence goes on along the minus strand of OY796676.1, from coordinate 14,216,170 downwards.
ATATATATTCCCCTATACGAAAACTTGGGAAGTCTTCTTAATTTTAATAAGATAAAACTTGATTGTACTTACAGGATCAAACATGTCGGATTGGCTAAGTTCTGTTTTAAAGTCTGCTGAACCAGCTAAAATGAGACCAGCAATATTGGGTTTATCATTTGTAATGAAGAGCTGGGTAGCCACTTCAGCTACTTTCCTCACATAATTATGTCTCTTTTCCATTCTTAGACGAGCAAAACGCAAAGCAGACTGACCACCACGACCTAAATGAAAACTACCATTAGAATTTTCACAATTTTTAACTATCATTTTAATAAACACACAAAAATTATATAATGGGTGAAATTTTTGGCTGAATCCTATTCAAGGGTTCAATCACCAAGTGAAGTAGCAGTGCTAAAGTGATCAGTCGCCAACCCTTTAGATTACTTGCAAGTCTGATGGCTTTAAAATGATCTTTAATACATTAGTTTTTATTAAGTGGATTTGAGTTAGTAAAAATCAATTAAACTGGTTTTTAAAATCGGTGCCATTGGTACTTTTGCTAACACCAAAGTGAAGTTGGGGACTAAAAAAGGCACCAACCCAACCCCTATTCTGGGATATTACTGAAATTTTCCTCCACTTTTAAAGTAATGTAGTTTTTGTGTTGCAGTTAGAATAAAAGGATTTCAAAACTTACAAAAGCAACACAACAAGTCTCAATACAGCAATTTATTGGTTAAACTGATTTTTTTTATCTTAGCAGTTGAATACATTCAACATCTACTGACCATGTTTTTTGGGTAAATCCACAGTAAACTTGTGTAATACTTCTCGAGTGTTGCCTTGTAATGTTCCAAATAGGGCTCCATTACCATCCATTACAATAAAACCAAATTTATTATCATCTGCTAGAAGAGCTGACAATGCCTAAAACAACAGTACATATTTTTAAAATTCCTTAGTAGCTAGTTAGTATCAGTCATTTTTCTAAAAATGTTATTGCTAAAATTAAGATACTTTCTTATGAGTGCATCTATAGTGTTTTAGATTCCTGAAATTACCTGAACTCTTGCCACTATTAATAATTAATATAGCAAATCTTAGGAATGAGAGTCTACTTAAAACACTGCTTACCCCCCGATTTAATGCTTATATTCACCATATTCAAACGTTACTCAATTAATGACACTGATAACTTAATAGCAAGAGGCATTTGCAAAAGTAGATTGATCTAAAGCAGTGTTAAAAAATTTACAGTTGACCCCACGCAAGTTTCCCTTAAAAAAATGTCTTCTGTACCTCAAAATTTTAATTTTAACTCTTAATCCTGCTTAGTAACTACTGATCTCACTGTCTTAAAGATTTCCTTAAGTTCTTCCTTTATAATTAAGAAAACTAGTGTTAAATTTTTAGGTCTTAGTTGCTTTTAAGTTCTTTGCTTTTAAGTTGCTTTAAGTTTTTTCCTTAAGTTCTTCCTTTATAATTAAGAAAACTAGTGTTAAATTTTTAGGTCTTAGTTGCTTTTAAGTTAAATAAACTTACTTCTGTATGGAATTTGTTGTCACATAAATACAAAGATGTGTTAATAGGCTTGAAGGGTTCAAAATCTATGTTAACTTTTTTCTCTTTACCTTCTTCAGTAACAATTGTACCACAATAAATTACAAGTCCATTAGGGGGCACTGTATAAAAAAAATATCAAACATTATTATAATACAATATTTTCCATTGAAGGTTTACATTTATGCATACCACCAGGGTTGCTTGATTTAAGTCAAAGCACCAAGTTGATTTAAAGCACTTGATTTTTAAAAAAAAAATCATTTGATTTAAATCAAAAATGTTAAACTACCACAATTTAAAGAAATTAATTAATTGTCTGCTTATAAGAAAGGTTGTTTGGATTATAATTTTTAAATTTTGTATTTACTATATACATTTAGCATTTATATAATTGTCTGCAATTTCAAAAACAAGTCTTCCTACCATATTGACCCTTGATTATGAAAATGCGGTAAATAGCAAAGGTTTGGAATCAATAACTTAAACACGTTGACTGCCATGTGAGTTGCATTTTACTCACACCTTTTATGTCCAAGAGATTTAGTGAGTTAAATAACTTCTTTCGAATTTGTTTTTGTATGTTTTGAAACTATGGAGTTACTTATGCCCAAAAGTCATGGAATATTTTTATTCCTAAAATTTGTACAAATTTTGATAAGTTAAAGTCATTTTAAAAGCAAATAAAAATTATAAAAATGTGGCCACACGGAAATTTTTTTTTATTGGGTCAGTCAACGAGTTAGTAAACTAAACAAAAATTAAAATCCTATAATTCTTTTACTTGGTATCAACTTTTTGAAAAGTTATGATTTTTATCGAAAGCTTATTTTTAGTTGTGTTTTCTTATATACTACATAAATATCAATGGTTTGATTTTATTTTTGTATCACTAATTACTTATTGTATTAAAGAAATAAACATGGGTAACAGTAAAATTAATTTAATTCAAATTAATTTAGCATCAATATGGCTCAAAGATTGATTTAAATTTTTACACAAAAATCAGGCATGATTTTAAAATATAATCATTGTCTTGATTTATTTAGTATAATATATATTAAATATAAATCATAGTCGAAAGATTTAAAAAAAAATTATTGATTTCAAAATATAGTTAGTTAGTGAAAGAAGGAAAAAATTTCAGTAACTAATAGTACAAATATTCATTCACCGTTTCAGAACGGGCATCTCACCGATGAGATGGCAGTGAACTGTTTTCCTTAATTAGGGCATAGTAAAATATTAGAATGTGATGCAAAATTATTATACCACACAGAAATTATAATATCAATGTATATTTGACCAGTTTTTGAAAGTATAGAACTGTTTATTCATTTAAATAAAAAAAAAATCTGATTTAAATAAAATAAATCCAATTTTTTTTTTTTTTTTTTTTTTTTTTAAAATCAGCAACCCTGCATACCACACTAATCATAGTCAAGTGGTAGTTTTCCCACCAAAACTTAAAAAAATATTTTATCACTTCAGATAAAAGATAAGTTACACTTATAATGCAACATATTTGGCAATGAGCTTGAGCATGATTATTATTTTTTATAGCATGATAATCATTGGGTGCTTTCAATGAGCTTAATTAAGGTTAATTTTTATCAGAATGAAAGATAAAATATTTAGTACAAATCACTGCCAATCCGTTAGCTGATTTTACATATTGTTATAAACCCGGGACAGAAGAGTGGCACCCATGCTAATCATAGAGTGCCTAATTTAAGTAATTTTAAAATGATGACTTGATCATCATGCTTTAGGATCAAATTTTTAAATCAGGAAGCAAAATAATTTCATAGAGAACTGATTTTAAAGTATTCATCTACATCTCAAAATATTAATTTGCAGGTTGATAATAACATTTTTGATACAACATACTACGATATAAACTGATTACACTTTGCAACAATTAGATTAATATTTATCCTAATGAGAAGCTAATTAATTTGATTAACTGTAAAATGTTTAAATTACGAAATAATCTTCAAAATTGAAAGTAACAATACATATATCTTTGCTTACCTTTAGTGTATAATTTTAACCTATGCTGTACAGATGTAATAGCTCCCAAAACAGATAACCTATTCACTCTACTTTTAATGTTGGATGCTGTGCCAAATTCATCAGCTAACATTTTTGATACTCTAGAAATTTGATCTTTAGGAGGAATAATTAAGGATATCATACTGGTTCCATTCCTGAAATAATTAAAGGATTAGATAGTACAACAACCTAATATTTAGTTTTTTAACATTATCAACAAAATGACCTGTTTATAAAAATCTATGTAATAAGGTCATATGACAGCAGTGGCAATATGTTACATGTTTTATGCAGTGTTTAATGAATTTTCATGAATACCTACCCTCTAGCAGCTTCTAGACTTTTGATTAGTTTCTTTATCTTCCATATTTCTACATTCCTATCAGCACTAGACTCTTCCAGGTTATACCCCGAAGAAGACATGACGGAAGTTTCAGCTTATATAATTAGCGAACGAAATACAATAAAATATATTAACTTAGGAAAATGAGGATTGTCTTTTGTGATGATCACTAAATGACCGTTTATTTGTTTAATCGTAAGTAGCAAAAATATAATATTTTAGTTCATCAATTCTGTTCAAGTTGTCACACCACGTTGGCACGCAGAACAAGAGGTATGTTAGGCTTAGAACAGAAAACTTGGTGCATAAACATATGATAAAAATCTAGCCAACAGATAGAAAAAAATTTACATTAATTACACAAACAAGTCTTAAAAATATGTGTTTGATCACTGAAGTGTCTTTTCTTTCTAACAAATCCAACGGAAACGCCTTTAGTAACATTAACACTTTAATAATGAAGACAACAACAGCCGGTCTACATGGTAAATGGAAGAGTAGAGTTTGAAAAAGGAAGTGGCAACGACCTGAAAATTGCAGTTTTGAATGAATGATGCTTGTCTGATTCTGATTCATTATTCTACAACTTTCTTTAAAAGGAACAATTTAATATTGTTCATTTTTAACATTCACACAAATATTTTTATATTTCTTATGAAAGCAGTTTGACAGTTTCTCTTTCAAACTTTATAAAAAAATTCACTAGGTAAGCCTCTTAATTTCTGTACAGTAGGATTTTAACTCAACTCAGAACTGCTCAGAAAGCAAAACAAGGCAATCGTAATCTGAATGTAAACAAACGAATTAGGGAGATAAAAGTTTATGAACTTATGGTTATTCAAAATTATTGAAGTTTTCACAAAGTTCCAAAGAAACGTGATTGTTTAGGTTTATATTTCTGTTTTTAAGTTATGAAGTCATTAGAAGAAATTATCGATGATGCTCCGAAAACACTTTCAAAGGAGTATCTTCAAACACTTAATTTGGCTCTGTACAGTCACAAATTAAATCCGTGAGTTCTTTAAAATGTATTTATTTTACATCTTATTAGCATATTGTTTTTTTAAATGAAAATTCTTCTTTTAAAAATTAATTAAAAAATTAAAGAAGTTTAAAAATAATACCCTTAACAAATAAAGAACAGCTTTAGTAAGAGACCACTTTAAATTTTTTGAGTAATTACGTATTAGCCTGTCGACTGCTCAGGGACAGTCAGATTCAGTGGCACGGTTGTGAGGCTAGTATGTAAGTACCCTTTTTTGTTATATCATAGTCAAGTTATACCACCAAAGCCAGCATGACATCCAAAAAATCTGTCAACATTTCTGTTATTTGGTGCCAAAAAGAAGCTTGGCAATTTTTATGGGACAGATAACCGAATTGAACCCTAAAGCTATTCTCAAGGGTAGATCCAAGTTTGACTTTGGGGAGGGGACATCAGGGTTTTAACACTGTTTGCAGTGGCCTGTCCAGGATAATTTTACTACCGTTTTGCGGTACCTTCACAAATTCAACATTTGATAATTAGGTACTTTCACAAATTCAGTTTTAGGAAAAAGGTACCTTCACAAAATACATATATTCTCAATAGTAAATTATTAGTCATTCTAGACTAAATTTTTTTTTTGTTTCTAATGCTAAAAATTATATGTACTTGTTTTTAAGTTGATTTTGCACTTAAATTTTCACAAATTATGTACCTTTTAAAAAATCCTAGACAGACCCCTGGTTTGAACTGCTTTAGAAAAAGTCCTCCAGCTGCCATGTTTACCCACAGCTCAAATGATAACATTTATGCATGTTGCTGTGGTTACACATGGCGACTGGAGGACTCTTTCTGAAGTTGTACCAAACCTTCTTTTACAACAAAATCAGAAAATGTTTAAAACATAATAGGTTATACTTTTTTCATATTCTGAACTATGGTATATTTCTGTGTATTATAAGTCCATCCGTGTACAAGCTAAGGGTATGGTTATCCAAAAATTCAAATGTAGTATAAAAGCTGAGTTAAAGTTTTCCTTCATCAACCTATATAAATCTTTTACATTGGATGCTCAAAAAAGCTGATCCTTCCACAAACCTAATGAGCAACTGACCAGCAGAGCCAAATAATATACAAACACACCTAAAAATTTTGCTCCTCTGCAGAAAAAAATTTTTGTGAAAAAATTATTTGATGATTTTTTTGTGTACTACATTTTTCTATATTTTCTCAAATTTTGAAGAAAATTAAAAATTGCCTAAACATCATAAGCAATAAAAAAGTGATTGTGAAAACAATTAGTGCATTTAAAAAGAAGGTGTAAATACCTAAAATTATGTATAATTCCTGCAGAAAAATTTTGGGAAAATTTTAAGTTAGGTTAGCAGAAAGGGTTTTCATTTTATCTGGTTTCCCCTCACCAGAGCGTGACCCCTTTCAGTATAGGACTTCTTTATGATTGGCCTTTATTGGTGATCGGTGATGGAGCTCCTTTCTAATGCAAATGATGTATTGAAATGCTACAACAAACAGCAACTTCAACAACAACTGTAACCCAGAGCAATGACCAACATTGAAAGGATTCATCGCAACAGCAGTAAAATAAATCATGAGATTGGTTTACATCGTAAATTTTTAAAAAAATCTTGGCTTATGCCTTATATGCTTGTAATCTGATTCATTAGGGAATTTTTTTTTCAGAAGTAGTTTTAATACATTCATGTTAACTGTTTTGGGCACCCTTCTGAATCTGCCTCTGGTTATATGAATCATACTTTGGGAAATCTGTTATAAGCAAGGTCAGAATGTAATTGTTTTGAAAACACTAAAAACTCATATCCAGCAAGCACCATCACATTTAATTTATTCATTTATCACTTTGGCAACAGGTATAGTACATACATATGATTTGGTGACAGTTTTATGACTTATTACTCTGCTTATTAGGTATAATCCCTAATTTTTTAACACATTAAGTATAATAAGTTTTAATTTTAATAAGTTTATTTGCATTTATATATTATTGTGGTATGGTTTTTAATGCTATGATTTATTTTTAGAAATACCAACATTGAAGCCTTAATTAACTCTCTGGTGTTATTGGTGATTGATCCTGAAACTCCTGCCTCAAGATGCCATTTAGCATCAGTAATTTTACAAAAGATGTCCCCTATAAAAGGTGTTTCAGAGATCTTTGGGATAGAATTAGATATTGGATTATTGAATGCTCTGCCAATTATTCTTGTTCAGGTAATGTCGATGAATTATTTAATGTCTAATGTAATGTAATATCTTTATTGAATATTGATGTATAATATCCTACAGTGTGTTTCAACAAGTCCACCCAAATTCTGCACAAAAAAAGCCCTAAGAATGACTCATTAGTTTTCAAGAAAATTACAACAGAAAAAGATATGATATCGTATCTGGTTTACGCTAAAAAAGGTTTTCGGAAAATGGGGACATGGTTATTTGGATATGTTTGCAGACTAAGGTGATAAAAATATCCATTGTGCATTTACAATGGACACATGTGGTAAATAAGTTTTAATCTGATGTGATGTCACATTTTACAAAAAAAAGTTTTTGTATAGGTATAGTTTTTTTTGGGCATTTTTTATGTACTCCACACAAGGAATCCTTCTGTGCAGATTTCGGCTGTATTTGTTGAAACTTGAAACACCCTGTATATTGAACCTAATAATTATTGTTTTAGGACCTATCTGATTCTGACTTGCAAGAATTGATAAAAAAACTAACCTGGTAAATTTCTTTATGCAATTATATGGAATAGTACTTATATTTAAGTTAATATCAAACTCACTGCTCTTTTTTTGTTCAGGAATTTGGTTAATTCTAGTTGGCCTCCTCTGAAGTATCAGTGGCAAATATTATCACTCATTTCTGCTGTTGCTACATCCACAAAATGCCCTTTAACTCAAGGTTATTATTTTGTTTATTTCTCATTAAAATTATTCCTTTTACTGCTTACAGTATAGATTAAAGAAATTGAAAAAAAAATGATTTGTATGTTTTCTTTTCAGATGAACTTAAAAAAGTTTGTATGCTGTTATCAGAGTGGTTAATTTTGCGGACTGTGACTAATATGAATAGAAGTTTAGGTTTTAGAAAATCCTCAAGCTCTCTTTCTATAGCAGATATTGATGGCACTAGTAGTAATGAGTTCTTCACTGTTCTTAATTATGGTAAATGTTTCTAAAAGGCAAAAAATCATAATTTCCTTTATAAAGTAGTAGTAGTAGAAGTAAATGATGTCTATAACTGTCAAAACTCAGTGTAAAGCTTTAATACATTGATATTATGCTAAAGAATTTAATATTAAAAAAAAATTGAAGTACAAATTGTAAGTTTTGCCTTAAAAAGTTCTTAAACTTGGGTTTGCAGATGTCCCTCCTGTAATAAAAATTTCAATAAGAATATATGTTTAAAGTTTTCTATTTTTCAACTTGAAATTGTAGCAAAAATTAAGGGTGTTATAGTTAGGTAAGTGTAATCTTAAGTGTGAAGAGGGGCTTTTACTGTACAACTCTACAAGGTTATCTAAAAATGTCTACTCAAATTCTATAGGGGTTAGAGGGGATGGATATAATTGTAGTCTAAATGTTGTGTGTTAACCCTGAAGAGGAACCCAGTCCCTTTTGTGCTTTTAAAAAATTGTACTTATCTTCACCTGAGACTTAATCCTCTCACTCTGTTTTCTCTAAGCGAGACATTCCCATATCATAACTACTGCCATTAAAGGACTTGCTTTTCATTTATCCAGATTTTTTTATTCTGAATTTTTTTTCAGCTTCAGTGATGACTCCTGAAATTATGCGAAACATCCAAACATTTTCAATGTTGAGATCCTTTTTACGTAATTCTTGTGAAACAGATGCAAAATTTGGTGAGAAATTGTTTTTTCTTTTTAAAATTTGTTCATGTAAAACATAAGAAATTTAACTTAATTTTTCAATGTTTCAGCTTCTTCTCAAAAGCAGACTTTTATAGCTAGTTCAGCTTGTGATGAATTATTTATTTCAATACGGGAGTACTGCATGCAAATAATTGACCATGTGGATAGAAGTTAGTACATTTTTAATTTATTAAATTGAACTAGTTTTTAATTTACACCTTGAATTTTTTTTTGCATATTTAAGGCAAACATATTTTTTAAAAATTAAGGTACTTAAAACTGTTCAGCAATGGCAAATCCCTGGGTGGCTGTAGCCCCCTGTTGTTAATATTTTAAAAGAGAAAGGTGATAAGTTTATTGGATCAATAATATTCAATAGCTTGTTCATTAGCACCATTTGGCCAAAAGTGACTTATTGCCTTTCCCTAGTAAGCCAACAATATTTAATTATGAATGCAGTAGATGTCATTGAATATAAGTCTGATGCTAAATTTTCTGATAGGAGTGACATCTGAATCAGTTGCTCAGTTCCAGAAAGCAGTAAGTTTTTAACAAATTTTTATTCAGTAAGATTTATGATGAAATTACTTTTTTATTTACAAAAGTTTTCATTATAAGTTTGATTTTCTATCTAATAAACTTATGTGTATTTCATTTTCCAGTGCTTAGTTGAAGTTATAAATTTATTCAACATTATCTGTTTGGTGGATTCAGGGGTGGTTCATTCCTTATTCCCCATTGTGAAGCGTATTTATGATCAAATACATACTAGTACCAGCAAAGAACCAGAAGCTCAAGATGTTGTAGTAATGACCAGTGCAATGCAGTTTTTTATTAATCATGGTAACTTCCTTTTTGGTACTTAAGTATTATCCCGTCGACCGTTCAGTGACCAATAAATTCAGTGGCACAGCTATAAATTAGTCAATGGGCTGTGATTACGTTTACGGAGTCAGAGGCATGGTTTATGGGATAATACGTAAGAACCCTTTATTTAATTGGTTTAAAAATAAATTATGCTTTTAGTAATAGAGTAAAATTTCTCAGAAGTGACCATCCTCCATCCTGGTAAAAAAAAAATTGGCATTAAAAATTGTTGATTGCTCAGAGAGGTTTGAACAATCAGATTGCTTTACTTGTGAAGAGAGAAAAAATTTTACTGAGAGGTTTACCTGTTACCTTGTAGAGGTACTTAAACATCACTTGAACAGGGGAAAAAGTTTCTTTTCTAAAGCTGGTCATTATGTATTGTGGTCATTAGAGAAGTTTTACTGTATTTAATTTTAATTATTATGATGGATCCTTATCTTTTCTAAAACTGCATAAATGTAAGAGTGTTGTATCAAAAATATTTGTGTTTAATTTTTCTGAGACAGTTTAAGTCTAAAATGCTAAACATGTACTAAAAACCTTTGGTAAATATTAATATCAGATATTTTAATCTCAAATGTCAAAATACATACATATTGCACATATTTTCAAACTATTTCTTATGCCAATTATATATTTATTCTATAATTATGATTTTTGAAATTTGGGAAATGTGTGTGATTGATCATACATGTTATAAAAATCATCTACAGTAATTCCCAAAAAAAACATTACATCATATTAAAATGATTTAGTGTTTTTAAAGATAGCAAGTATTGAAAATCCAGGCATTTCTTGAAAATAAGGAAAATCTGATTTCTCTAAACTCTGAGTTGGTGAAAAGACAAACAAGTGTCAATGTGTGTGAAGTCTACAATGGATGTAGAACAGAAAATTGCAAAATTATTAAGTCTAATTTAACTAACTTTTGGTTTGGTATTCTGTTCTCTTATTTATCACTTCCACTAAGCTATGTTTTGTAAGAAGTCTCCTGGATCATTAAGAAACAGACTTTGTATACATTGGTTATAACATAATACCCCTTCTAAACTTTGGCTTCAACCCTCTCAATTTTGATACTTTACCCTCTTCATTTGAATTTGTACTTATATTTTCCTCTGCATTTCAGGAAGGTCGGTAATGCATAAAGCTGACACCCTTTACGTGTACCTCTTTTGTGACTTGCTCAGTTCTTGTTATAAAGACAACTATATCACATATGAAATTCTCCAATTAATGAAAGGGAATTCATCACAGCTGTGCTATCACAGTAGTATCTTAGAGAAATACTTTCCAACATTTTTAAAGGTAAGCACAATTATTTTATGAGTTATTAAGCAACAGAAAGTGCAAATTTTTACCTTGTCTTAATTAACTTGAAAATACATTGTTTTTTTTTTTTATCCCACTTTATTGACAGCAACATGAAGTCCCTGAACTCTCAACTACATCTCCAAAATCTTTATTAAGACTAATTGATACTAACAATTAACACAAAACTATATAATAAAAATATAATTTAGTTTAAAATTAGTTCTCTTATTAATTTTTATTTGTTTAAAATATTGAAATTAGAAATGGAATTCTGAATTTGTGTTTCACTTTATGTTAGGTTTTAGCTTGGAGACCAACTACTTACCTGGATGATTTTTTAGAAATTCTCCCAGCCTTTTTATCCCAACATACTTCACTTGAAGTAAGACAATTTTTCATTGATACAAACTTTTTACCCTTTCAAATTTCAACAGTTTTTGATACCTAAAGACAAAATTAAAGAGTATTGTTATAAATATGTATTAAGAATAATTTACATTTTTTAGCAGCATTGATCGTTTGTAATATAACTTTTTATTCATTTATTTGCTGTGTAAAGAAAGTTTTGAAACTTTAAATAGTCCATGTCTTTATAATTAAGTAAGTTACAATATTAAATATTGATATTCAAACATTGTAAAGATCTTACTATAAACTGTTAATGACAATTTGTTTCAATATGATATTGGTATTTCAGTCTGATTATTCAATTCATTTTTTAGGTATTTCATTCACTTATTGATTTGCCTTGCTTGACTGCCTTGCTTGTTTTATCTGACACCAAATCAGGGTCTTCTGATTCATGGATTTTAAAAGAAACATCCCTCATTGAAGGACTCAAAAGCCCTGAACTTGCTCCATGTTTGAAGATCATGAAGAGAAAAACAAGTTCTGGAAGCAATGATTATTTGAGGTAGGAATTTAGAAACAATGGTTTTTCACTGTTTAGTTTCAGCTAAGAATATCTTTCTCAGTTTTATGGTTTCTGAGTAAAACTTTTTAAATGTTTTTAAATGTGTTAACTAATTTCATCATAAATGAATTAATTATTGTCATAAAGATGAAAACTATTTGAAAATTAACTGTTTGATAAACTGTTTAAATGTTGATAAACTGTTAACTGTTTTAAATAAAAATAAATAAGCAGTACTAAATTAAATTAATGTGCTTTATATTTTTTTTTAGTGTTCATCCATTACACCTACCACTTACTGCTCTTTCTACTCAAAGCCGTGTTACATATTGTGCTGAATCGGTTATTCCATTATTAAAGTAAGAAAGTTTGAGTTTAAATTGTTATAATTTACATTTAAATTTAACTGATGATATTAAAAATTTATTTTATTTATTTAGACGCTATTTTGAAGTTATCCTGCAATATGCTGATATGAATGTGACATCTCTTCTGGTATCTGCTATAATTGAAAGATTGTCTTTGATTTTCCCAGTTCCTAATTATGCAAGAAAAGTTCACTTGTAAGTGTAATGATAGAAACTTTTATTTTTAATATAGGTTTATTTACTTTAATTATCTTTTAAAAATAATTTGAGATCAGTTACTTCAATAGTACAACTCTATCTTCTTTACCTATTTCCACAAGTATACTTGTGGTGAAATTTGTGTTTGAGATTTTTAATTTATGTTTGTTAGTTAATATTTGTTAAATATTATTATTATTTATAACATAATAACTTATATATTAATATTATAACATATAATATTATATAACTATAATATTATGTTTATTATAGCTTTTTTTCTCATCAAAATATTTTAGGGTTCTATCAGAAGCTCTCTTAAATTTGTTCCAACTTCACCCTGAAATAATATTCCACTGTCATAGAAGCATAATTTCGTACATTAGCCATTTCAAGAACTTTTTCATTACAGAGCAAGGTTTCATTAACATGGTAAGTAGTAGCATCTTTATTTTAATTATGTACCAAATCAGGGTAAATAAACAAACTCCTTCCTTGGTAGGCATACCATACTTTCATGGGTCCAACCCAAAACATATTTTTGAAATTACTTTATTAAAGCACCATATCAATTAATCAAAAACTAAGTAAAAACATTCAAACTAAAAACATTAAACAGAAATATTAAATTTTATTCTTTATTTGTACTTTTTACAAAGAAATCTTTGTTTGACTCAATTTCATCATAAAATTCACATAAAAGTAAGTCATTAAAGTTAGAGAGCGCAATTTCTAACATCTTAGTCAGAATTTTTTTATTAAAATGTCTCACAAATCTTAAATGTATGAAATCCCAGACATTTTTGCAACCCCAGATAGCTCTAAAAACCCCGGACTGTCCAGGGTAATCCCAGATATATGATAAGCCTATCTTTGGTATAGTTATCCATATTCTTTTATAAAAAAGATGGGGTAAACAAGTAATACATGTTTTTAAAAATAGATATTTAAGAGTTGAGTAAGGTTTTTTAAAGCAATTGTTTCTTAGGTTCAAAAGTGCTGGAAGTAAAGTTCAAGTTTGAAAGTTTATTTAGTTGTTAAACTTAGGATATTTTTCATTTTTTAGTATTTGTCAATGAGTAGGGTTGAAAAAATGAAAGGACTACTTTTGATACCTTTGCAAAATGTTTAATAATATTTCTTATAATTGCTTGCTGATTAGCAAATAATAATATTTTGTTACATTTTATTAATTATCTATATCTTAGATGAAACAAACTAAAGCAAAAAATAACATTTATTAGTTAGTTTTTTATGTAATTAGTAATTCAAGAACCATGCACATGTATAATGAAAGTAAATACATCTGCTAAGGCTGTAAAAGTAGAATATTTATCTTTTCTTAAATCACACACTTGTATAAAAATTTTTATTTTAGGTTTGGATAATTGGTGAATATGTTTCGGTTGAATACAGCAATAGTTGTTGTCCAGAAGTTATAGCTTCATTTTTTGAGAATTTAGAAATCACTGTTTATGAAGCTTTACCTGCTCTTCATGAATCTGCAACAGAAAAGTTTTTGAAATTTATAAGTGTATCCTTAACAACATTATCAAAGGTACTTGGATTTTTTTTCACCATTGTAAAATTGCAGTGTTTTCTTTAAATATTTTAATTTGAATTCTTTGAACCATTTGCATACTTACTAAGTTAACCTGCTAGCCATGACATACTTGAATATTTTTTTTATTAAATCACATTTTGGACCTTTAAGTACTGTAAAGATTACCTGAATTTCTCATCATTCTAAAGAATTATTTCATTGATAGGGGAGACTGTTGTTCCTAAGGAAAGTTGTACAAGCACTTAATTTGAAAATGGAATTGGTGGTTGATATTGTATGTAAACAGATGCAAACATAACATCAGATCTTTGAATAAAAAAGTTAACTGAACATTAAATTTACTGTTTTTAGATAATCAAAGTTACGCTTAGCACATCACTTCATTAATTGCCTGTATTGCTATATCTTTAGTTAGCTGCAAGAAATCAAGACCAAGTTCCTAGAGCAGTATTGTGTTTGAGCAAAGCTCAGCAGCAACTTTCTTCTTTTGGAAATGATTACAAGAAAAACTGGAAAATTGTTATTGAACGCACATTAGAATTGTTGTCAATTCTAAATTCCCCTAGGTAAGATAATTGTTTATGTTACTTATTTACTTAATTCATAACTTGCACAATGAGTTTAAGTAACTACTTTGGTAATAACATGTATTTGGATTATTAATTTAGATGGCCTGTTTATAAGAAATGTTATTTATTGAAGTTTTTATTGGTGGTTTTAAGGTTTTTTTTATTATATTATTTAAACACATTAGCAGTGTATCTTTAAGTTCAAAATTAACATGAGTATTTTTTTATGTTAACTTAATTAAATTTTATCCGTTACATTCTGAATTTTCTTGAAAATTATGGTCTTTGGACGAGCCAGGGCTCCTTAGTACACAATTTTTGTATTTTTTAAAATTTTTTCATTGTTAAACTTATTCTTATTTTAAGAATTGGATTTTTTTCAACTTCATATATGCATGATTGAAGAATAAAGTAAGCATATACCCAAGTCTATTTTTTAATTGGTATAAAAATTTAATTGAAATTTATCTTCAAAATTTTAAAACCATCTATAAATTGGGATAAACACTATCTCAATTCAAGTGGAAACTCATTTAAAATTATCTGGGGTGATACTTTTCCGGGGTAGCCCCGGAAATCCAGCACGAATCCTGGAATTCCAGGTTTTATCAAAATTTTCAAAAATCTTGAGCTTAACAAGAAAGTACAAAATTAGGTCCAATTTAAGAATAAGTGCAGGGCTTCAGCATTAACAACATCTACTTAGATATAATTGCATCTAAGTTATATCATTCTGAAAGAAATTTGTTGACGCCATAGCTACAATCTCATTGTGTTTTGCATTCGGCTGTGAACTAACTAGGATAATTTTTAAACTAACTAGGGATGTTATTTCTGTTGCAAACCTTGTAAGTTTATTCATAGATTTCTTATTATGGTTGACTGCAAACTAAATATTTTAACTCATTTTTCATTTTTTTTAATTTGTTCTTTTAAGCTTAGATTGTAGTGGGTAAGACTGAAATCCCCCCTCTGGTATTCTGCTTTTCTATATTGGTTTTCTTTTTTAAGAGTTGTTCTTATTAAAATAGACTAGAAATTATGAATATCCATTGAGTTTTGAATGAACAGTATGAGAAATTATATTAAGAATTTAGAGAGCACCTTCAAAAATACATAAACATTCAAAAATAAAATATAAAAAAAAATACATAGAGAGCACCTTCAAAAATACATAAACATTCTTAAAAATTGTTTTTGATTTCACATTTTTTTTTGCAAAGTGGAAAAAACTATCAACCATATTATAGTGATTATCAAAGCAGTTAAAGGAATAATAAATTCAGTTTAAAATTTAAATTTCTGGTTTTCGAAACTTCTTGTTGGATGGTTGGGGTACAGTTTTTGGTGCTTTTTGCTATGGTTTGCTAGTTTGAAAAGAGAGTTTAGGTTTAGAGGGTGTGGAAACAAGTCTCACTTGGAAGAACTATGAACTCTCCAAAAAGGAAATGGGGTAATTTTTTTGGGGGAGATTTTTTTTCTTTTGTTAATGATGATAAAGTGGTGTTCTTTCACAAGATTTTTCTGATCCTATTGAAAGATACCAGCTTCCCTTTTAGAATGAAAAAAGAGAGAGAGATGAGTAAAATGTAAAATAAAACCTTTTTTACTAAATATCTTTTTATGTTCTTTGGTTTATAGTGTTGCTGCAATTATTCTTAGCCCTCCTAAAAAGATTGAACAAGGAAGGTATGTTTTTCTTAAAACTTAACTTGTATTTGGATAAAATTGTGGTTATAAATTTCTAACCCAGCATGATATTTTTTATAAATTGCTATCTTAGTTTTTTTCTAAAAAGACAAGGTGTTTATGTTTATCATTTATGTATAGAAAAAATTAATATCTTAAAAAATACATGAAATTTTATATCAATAATTCTAATTTAAAAATTATTCTTGGTTAGTAACTGGCAAATAATTTATTTATGGATTAATTTTTAAATTAATTTAATGTTATTTTTAATAAGTTAATGTTTTTCTATTCGTGAATTTTGTTTAAATTGTTCTTTCTTTATGTCTCTTCTTTTGCTGAAATCTTTCTATTAATCTGTTTAAATTATACCTACTGTTCTCTTTATTAACTTTTCTTTTGTTTATCTCTTTATTTTGATTACATTTGAAGCATAAAAATATAACCTAAAATATATAGAGTTATAGATAACAACTAACAGTCTAACAAATTAATTTTAATTTTCTCACAAGAATTTTCAATTTAGTTATATAATTTTTTCCATTGAAAATTTATTCCTATGTAGTAAAGTTCAACTTAAAAATTCATTATTTCATTACCCTAATTTTACAAATTATCAAAATAATATAAATTGCTATTGCTAAAGAATAAAATAAACATTAATTATATTTTTAAAACCATGTTTTTGCTCAACTATTCCAAGTAAAGTTTAAGGGCTATTTCATATGTCTTTGAAAAATAGTCTGTAAAAGTGAAAAATAGTTTAAATACTCAATAAAAAAGTATAAACTAAGTTTTAAATTAGGATTCCTTATTGGAATCTATACTAAAAATCATGATTAATAAAATGATTTTATTAAGTTTTTTCTTCAAACTATCATTGAAGTATAGTAGTAAAGTTAATGAATAAAAATATAAAGTTTATAAATCTAATTATAAGTTTTTCAACTGTTATTTTATTTATATTATTATAATTTTAGTAAAACACACTTCTATCTATTTTAGAAGCTGCAGATCTTTAGCGTAAACTTTGTGCTTTCCTTTATTCTTTTCACACACATTTTCTTTTTCAAATATTTGAGTCTTGTGTTTTAACTCATATATTTATTTAATTTACTATCCTCAATTTTATCCTTACAAAATCTCCCTGTGATTTGTAAAAGTTTCAAATACTTCCTTCTGTCTCTGCTTCAGAACTACTATGATATTTCATAAAAGAATTTTCTAATCAAAGAAAGAAATTTTCTAATCGGTAATTCTCTTTTCAAGATTACACCGAGATGCCACATCTTTACCATATATTCTTAGAGCTATCAGTGAAACTGTGGGTAATAGTAATTAATGATCGCTAACATGATATTCAACGTAAAGAGCTACAAAATACAGGACTGTTAAAACATTTTTAGTAATCAAAGTTTTGCATCATGTATTTTACCAAAAAATTTATTTATAATTTAATTGTAAATATGTAATTTTATTTGTGTACTGTAAATGTTAAATAAAAATAATATATTTTGTTATGCTACACAATATTTCATACAAACTTTTTTCACTTTTTATTACTTATATTGATAATTTACTTAAAATATGGTCTACTGGGCTAATTTTCCATTTCTTCAACAACAAAAATTAATCTCTTCAGTCTGCAAGTTTTTATCTGCTGGGCGATTTTCATCACAGTTGTGGCTATAATGTCTGAGACTGTCAACATCACTGAACCATGGCTTATTAGTCTGAAAGACCATTTTTTTAAGTAAATTCCACTCTAGCCAAGAAAGTTTTCATTATCTCATACAGGTAATGATTGAAATTAAAGGTTGGGTGATTCCTGGATAGATTTAAAAATTTAACATCTATTTTGCAAGATTTGTTCAGTGAAGGGCTTAATGATTTTTAAGATGATAAATTAAAAAAAATATTTATCCATTTTTTACTTATCCAAATTTATAAGCACCAAATTATACTAAAAAAGCAAATAATACAACAATAAGAAAGTAATTTCTACTTCAAGTGATCCAAATTGCGTAATATTGAATTTCGAAAATTTTTGCACCTATAAGCAGGTTAAATTATTTTCACTTATTGCCATAAAAATCCCATAATTAGCCTACGGATAATATTTTTCACAATTGTGTAATGGTACAGAACAAATTGGAAGTGGCATGCATGAAGTTTTTTCCCAAATTGTGTCACTCTTTACAAAAAGGTTGGCTGCCACTGAATTAAAGGAATGAAGGAAAGGAACAAGAATGGGTGGGAATAGTCTCATTTTTTGTTTACATTGGGGAATCATAATACAGGTTATGTGAAAACACTCTCAAATACGGTGCAATAATTAATTTTTTAGCTAATTGAAACATTTAAATAATCTTCAGTTTTAACTGTTTTGTTTTAAATAACTGTCTGTTAATCTAAATAGGAAATATCATATTAGTTAAAATACCCCTTGGAATTTTTTTTTTTTATCTTGAATTATTTTCGTCATAAAAGTTTGTTTTAAAAAATTTGTTACTTTTTCTATTCTAGTGTTAACAACCATTATATATTTTTTACATATTTATAAATAAATACATTCCACAAAATTTATAAAAATTTTACAAAATACAAAATTTATATATAACATAGATGCAGGACCATGGCCCTCTAAAAGTTACATTTATAGCCTCGAATTTGATACTCCTGATTTCTATGGGCAGTTCCAAGATAAATTTTTTGAGGGAACTATTTTGGAAGTATATATTTGGATTGTAAATAAACTGTTTAAAGATAAGCATTTCTAAAGGCCCCCTCACGAGTTACTTAATGTAAAAATTTTATAAAATACCTCAAGTTTCAAGTAAATAGGGAGTGTCTAAAGGTCCTCCCAAGAAAAGCTTTTGAAATTTTACTCTTAAAGTAGTGTTTTAATTCATTTGGGTGATGACTTCTAAAATTGTTTAATTTGTTTTATCTGGGGTATAATGTCCTGATATGGACCATGCGCCATAAAACACCAACCTTTTGGATGACATCACTGCTGTGATTGGAACAAAATATTTGGAACTCAACTTTAATTTTTTCAACTTTTTTAACCGAAAATCTCGATATTTCGAGAGACGGCAAAATATTTCGATGGACGGTCGAAATATTTTTAGGAACGGCGTCCACCCCCAATGTCATATCCAAATAGGATCACTCCTACACCGAGCAGCAAAATTTCAAGTAAGAAACTAATACATAAATAGTGGTCAACATTATTAGAAACAATTAAAATTTTGCTTTTAAATTAACTTACAATCCTAATGAAAGGATTAATACTGTTCAAAATTAAAAAACGCTTAATAAAAACCTATTAATTATGGTCAAATGAAGATTTTACGAAAATGTTTCCGGTGAAATGGGGGAACCGGGCCCCTCTTGCCCTTATGTATGGGCGCCCATGTTCGGAACGGCGGTAACAGAAACGTCCGTGTGAGTGATTTAGCAAAAACTTCCCGGATATATGATATTCCTGATCTGCATGATTTTAAGTACGTGAAATACCTTTAAGTATGTTTTTTTAGACGATATTAGAAACACTTCCTCAATCTTCATTTTGGGCGGATTTTAGTTCTTGGATCCTTCATTGGCGGGTGGTAACCATATTTTCTGAAGCTTTCGTATGTGTTTGTTTCGACGTACGTCTGGGGACCCTGAAAATTACGTTATTTTTTCGATAATGTGACTTTTTAGAAACTCCGAGATAGGGATAATAGGATTTGGCTCAGCATTGTCATCCATAAAGAGAAAATCTGGACTCGAATCATCTTCAAAAGAAAGCAGGGAAGACAAAAGATAAGACATAATTGGAGAAACAATGAAAACATCTATGGTTTGTAGGGGGTCTTGAAATGGTTCATAAGGATAGCACCGTTTAAAGGGGGAAATTTGATCTTCATAAAACTTATTCTAAGAGAATGGATAATTTTTTATTTATATTTATTTCTTTTCATATATGTATGCAAATGCATCCATAAACACTTAAAAATGCTTTTTCGTAAACATGAGCAGTTGTCTCTTCTTTGAAATTGAACTACTATCCTTATGAGCCATTTCAACACTGCCTATAAATTATAAAGATTTTTCACTGATGTCTGCAATTGTGTACCTTGGTTCTCTTATCCCACATCCTTTTTTAAGATGATTGAGATCCAGATTTTTTCTTTATGCTTCACTTACGTTTTTGCTTCCTTTTAAAGACCTGGGGAAACGCTCTATCCCCTATGGCTTCTTTACCTCCTCTGCATCATTTTTAAAGACATCAGGGAATGTTTCACCTGCTGACCTTTACTTGCTCTTCTGTATCTTCTCCAAGAAACAACATAACAACATAGGGATCGCTGCATCACTATTACTTTTTTGCTTGTTTCACTACTTCCTTTTTATGAGTCCGCAAAGAGCGTTCCTTCCTGGTGATTTTTTTTTTGCTCCTCAGCATCCTTGCAAAGACTCTTTAGAAAGTGTATAAACACATAAAACGAGATATTTTGATGCTTTCGAGCAGTCTGTTAATGCTAATACTTTTGTCTAACGTTTTGTACACCATTTTGAACTTACCATTTGGTACAAAATGTGGGAGTATGCTTATTGGATCAAAAAAGATTTTTTTGTTTAGTAATAGTCTACTATGAATGTGCTTTGCAGTTCTTGAAACTTTGTATTTATTAAGAAAATGGACTTTTTATAATGGTTTGTTGTACTGTGCAAGGCTCCTTGTGTGGGGGTGTGTTGCATAAGTTATAATGTGGCTCTTTTTCAGTGGATATGAGACAACAGAAGTTCTATGCAAATTACTATCCCTTTAGTATGGGGTGGACATTCAAATCATCTTGATTATTTTTAAATCAAAACATTTGAAAAACATTTCAAAAAGTATTTAAAAGGACGACTTTTTTCGCCATTAAGTGAAGACAAACTCAAAGTCTGTATGAACCTCTGATTAGAAAATGATTCACGACCCTGCCTTTGAAGGAAAGTTTAAAACGCATTATCAGCTTGGAAAGGGTTTGTAGGAGAGTTGTTAGAGGATTTTTAGGAAATAGGACGGATAAAAATGTTTTAATCCCAATAGAAGGTTCTCTTTAAGTCTTACCAAGCCATAGGATGTTGAACATCACTCAAAATTCATATTTTATATCCATGTTTGAATTTATTTCCGGAAAATCTCACTGTAGTTAATCATAAACAATGGTGAAGATTTCATTAGGACATCAATTCGGTCGACATCAGTGTCTTCTTAAAACACTTTAGCTTTTGCGAGTTTATTTGATACCTATAAAAGAGGTCTCTTAAAGTAACTTTGCCAACGCCCCTTTATTCTAGCGATTAGGATTCAGTTAGATTTTGTAATGCAAATGAAGTTTATTGAACGATTGAGTGGTGGGTATGGTTGCTACAGGAGACTATAACTTAGTTTGTTATACTATTTAAATGATCTAATCTGTATCATTATTACTGTACGATAAACAGAACTAGGTTTTTCAAGAAAGACCTGATTACGTGAAAGAACTTAAATGAGCGGATAGATAGTGAGCGTAATACTAATGACCTTTCCGATTATTTATTCATAGACACTTGTCAAAGTCGTTTATTAATGTCGTATTAATTTAATTTGAGCAGCATAAAACAGGGATACTCAAATTACAGCTCTGGTAAAATTCGAGCCTCTAGGTCCAGTCCTTTTGAACTCTCTTTTTTATAATCACATTTTTTTATTGTTTTTTTTTATAGTTCTATGTAATTTTTTTCAAGTTCAACTACTTTCTCATTTTATATCTCTTATCAAATGAAGTTTCAATTCCTTTAAATTTAATTTTACATTATCAGATTTCAGTAGCATTATTAACTTTAAGGCAGATATGGTATAAATATTAATTATTTGTTACTTGTTCGATAATAGAGGATACTGGGTAACCTTGGGACACTCCCATTTTCAGACGTAATTTTGCAGGTTATGAACTTTTGGACATGGTTATGTAATAGGTATTAATAAATGACACTAAAATCTCTTCAATGTGCTTTGGAATCTTTGGTGAGTCTAGATGTTAAATTACACCAGTTTCCTTTTTACCATTACGTGTAGTTTCAAAATATTTTTTTTAAATAAAAGAAGTTATTTATTCATAATATCATCTTATAAGGATTAAAATGCGCCTATCTATTCTCTTATGTAGTTCGTCTTCTCTCTTATGAATGAATGATGAAGATGATGATTATGAATGAATGATGATATCTTATTATTATGAAGTTTTCTCTTATGAATTCCCTAAAAAAGATACTTACAAACTTTTATTTCCATTAACTTTTGATGAGAAAGTATAAAGTTAGGAAGACTTGTTATAAAACAAATCAGCAAGATCGGAAAGCAGGATAAAACACTTGCCAAAGACAAAAATTGTGTTGCAGAGTGTAATCTTAGGAAACGTGTTTCATATAATAGTACTAATATTTTTTAATGTTATTAGGCGTAATAAAATAATAAGTCGATTGCAAAAATAGGTTTCCATCTAGAGTAAATAAAATCACAAAATAATTTGAGAATGAAATACATTTATAGATCTCCATCTTAGATTCTGTGTCATAAAAATTAGTTTCTGTGTGTCATAAAAATTATATTATGTGTGCCATAAAAGTTAAACTATGTGTGTCATAAAAATTATAGGGGTTTAGTATCTCCTCAATTACTATTGATTAAGAAAGCTTTGAAAAGATGTTCCAACTATTTTTATGCAGTTTTCTCGGTAAAATATCCGAGTTCTAAGCATTTAAAATTAAATAAAATCAGCAGCAATATAATAAAACTATTTAATTTTATCACCCTGTTCAACTTCCAATTTCGTATAAATGTCAAAATTACAAAGGGGTTATTTTCATGTTTTTTTATTTGAAGGCATGGAGATGCGAAACAAACTGTTTAAGAATCACTCCACTAAACAAAAGTATGTTTGACGTAAAGTGATTAGGCTGAATTAAACTTAAATATCTCTATTTCTTGTGATTTATCATGTATGTATGCATTAGTCCGTAAACAGAAGCCCTCCAATTTGGGAATCTCCATCATTGGAGTTTGAATTACTCTTATAACTATAGGGTATCCCCAAAAAACATTGTAATTGACTCTGATTCAGCACGAACACCCTTCACGAAGCTTTTCCAATCTTTTTTTTTGCATACATTAACATTCATATTCAAATCTGACGTTTTATAAAGGTCTCGTGATCATTTTTAGCAATTACTTTCACAGGGAATCCCCATTCCATGAGATTGAAGAGTTTCGCGTTCCCGATATCAAGCAATCGTGAACACAATTCCCTCCATAACTCACTTTTATCTTAATATACGTACAAATTCAATAATTTGATTATCGGCTAGATGATCTTCCAGATAAAGTGTAACTTTTTATCCTACAGAGAAATCGCTTGACCGGCACTTCGGGAAATAACGCTCAGAAGAGACCAACTGGAGCCGAGTGACTCGAGGAAGGCTGGAAAAGCAAACCATACTCGTGTCATTTCTTTCGTCACGCGAGGAAAATTATCTTAACAAGGGAAACCCCCGAAACTGTACAAGGACCCACGAAAAAGTATTTTTGGATTGAAAATTATGAAATTATTCGATGTAATGGTCATGGTATTTTTCAAAAATATTCATCCGAGCTTATCTTTTGTTGAGCATCATTTTTAACTGTTTTCAACAACTATGATGAAAATATCTTGAGAGGGGTAGTTGGGTCCCTAGCTTTTGAACACTTACAAAACGTTTATTTTGGGCAGTCTTGATTCTTCTTCAAATAGAAAAGTTACAAGTATGTAGAATGCTAGGGTGTTTTTTTTTTTAATTTTAATGAAAAAGAGATAATTTGTTCAAGTGGGACTACAGCAACTCAACTCATACTCAGCTCATACAGCTCATACTCAGCTACTGAAATGTGTTATTCTGAAATGCCTGCCATGATTCCCTATTCTCTCAATGAAATGAAAATAGCGCTTGATAAGTTGTTTGTCATTATCTTACTACTGGTTAAAAAAAATAATTCTTAACACTCAATAACTCAACAATCATAAATTGTCATTTTTGGGAGCTTCTGTAGATGTTTCGGTACTTTTCTGTTACATGAAACCAATATGGACTACAAATTCTACCTCAAACCAACTGGATGATTTTTGGTTGGCTTTTGAGATAGCTCACCATATAAGCTTTCTTAATTTCTACGAACAGTAGAATTTTTTTCCATTTCTAGCTGCCATTTAGAGATTTAGAAAAATATTGCTCAATTCAATTAAAATAAGGTTGACTTTTCTATGTGAGCAATTTTCTTATTTCATGGAGATCCTTTGTATTTCATAACTTAGAATTGTCACATGTAATGGTTGTATGTATCGTTTGACTATTTTTACTCAATATAAATGGATAAATGATCGATTAATCTGTTGCAAAAAACATTTGAACCTAGATTAATTTTAAAGAACAGCTAGTGAGTTATGGTCTAGTTCAATACAATAAATTTAAATTACTAAATTAAACTAAATGAAACGAAATTACTAATAATCGTAGATTATAGGAAAGCTGGTATCATACAGGAGAGATAGTGGTGGAGTGAGCAATGGTAATCCTAAAGAATGAGAACTATCATACTCTCCTATATGAACATTGTATATTAGTCCCTCATAAATGGAAAAGAGCTAAAATTGTATCGGGTAGACCCATAGAAGAGAAATAGAAGTGGAGTGAGCATTCCCATTGAATCGACTCCGAAAAAATAGCATCTGACATTAGCAGGGGTTCTGGTGATGATTTGGTGTGTTATCGCTTGCTTAGCGATTTCAGAACTATACGAAGCTCAAGGAGTTGATGAAAGTTTATTAGGGTTCTATGGACATTTTAAGGCAAATCAATACTTTTATGACTAAAATTTCCTAAGTGCGATTTTGTCCCAATCATTTGTGATTCTTTTAGGTAAGAGCGTTTATAAACATGTCTTTACCTTTAAAACAAATCAAATGGAAATTGGATAACCAAAAGGAAAATTTGGAAACCTTTAGCATTAATATTTTTAAAAGAGTTAGTTGTTTTGTGATGGGGTCGATCGATAGCTATATCGATGACAAAGGTAAAACTCACTTTCGGGTCGATAGTAGGAAAAGGTTGGGGAACCTTGTCCTAGGGGGGACGGGATGGCCTGTTCGGTTTGCTCCTCTGCCTTTCACGCCAGCAGTCTGCGCACTGCTCCGTCGTGAGTTCGATTCTCACCTCGCCCCTGGGTGTATTTTCCTTCTTTGTGCCAGTAAAAATTCTGTTGTGTCTGTCTTACTTGACGAAGGTGTATAAGCGGATCCTTGAGATCAAGCGCACATACCGGAAAATATATGTAACCAAAAACCAAACCAAACCAAACCTTGTCCTAGAGTCTCAATCGTAGTTTCAATTTAGGCATTACCTAGCCAAGGTTTGTTACCTAGCACCTCTACCTTGGATTGGATTGGTTACGTATATTTTCCGGTCTGTGTGCTTGAACTCAAGGATCCGCTTTCCCTCTACCTAAGAAACCTCTTCTCAATCTTTTCCCAAGCAGCCCAAACGTTCAAGATTCGTCCAACTTTTGTCATGTATGGCTAAATTTCCTTCTAGTAGCAATTATGTAAACTTGACACATTTGGTATGAGCTGTGCTACTAGCCCAAACGTTCAAGATTCGTCTAATTTTTGTCATGTATGGCCAAATTTCGTTTACTTCTAGTTGCAGTTACGTAAACGCTACATATTATTTGGTGTGAGCTGTGCTACGGGAGGGTTATTGGTGGTAAATTATACTCTTTGGGAGCGGAGAGAGAATCCCAAAAGTATCAAACATGGGAATAACCCTAGCAGGGCAGCTCATACCAAATATGTCAAGTTTACGTAACTGCAACTAGAAGTAAACCAAATTCGGCTATACATAACAAAAATTGGACGAATCTTGGACGTTTGTGCTGCTTGGGAAGAGACAGAGAACGTTTGGAGTGAATCCTGGGTCCTCGCCGACCCTGTTGCCAACCCGAGAAAAGAAACCCTCGCCGATCGTTCGGACAGCAACCTGTCGTGCCTCGGAGCATCATCGAACGACCTCTTCCAAAAAAAAACGGGGTCAAACCACGTGGTCGCTGACGCCACCAAACGAAAAGCCGAGATCTTTTTCTCTTGTTGCGAGAGAGAAAATCTGACGGGGATTTGAAGGAAGTTCTGGATTGGAAGAAGCCAGCTTCAAGGTCGTCAGCTGCGGAGTTCCCTGTTTCTCAGGTATTGTCGGGAGGCGAAATAAATAAGAGAGCATCGCACTCATCCTCCTTTCTTTTATAATTTGCACGGGTGGTGGTTCGCGATGGATCTGTGTTGCTTGCATGCCGAAGTGCCGACGGTGGTCGTGGAGCAGCGACGGGCCAGCTGGTAAGACACCTTCCCACCGCTTTGTTTGTTTATTCTTCATCTTGTCATTTATATGCTCTGGTTTTGAAATTTTCGTTGCGGAGATTGTCAAAGCTCGTCCGATTATTAGCTATTCAAGGATTTCTAATCAAAAGTTATTGTTAGTGTTTCCTGTGTTTTGAGTTCAAAAAATTTATTTCAGATTTACAGTTCTGTAATTTTTATGATGGTTATTTTGATTTGAAATCTTAAAACCTTTAAGCGAAAACTGCTTAAACGATACTTGCGTATTAACGCCACCGCAGCTAGTTTGAAAGTGTTTTGATTTTAAATAAAGTGTTTTCTTTTACAGATAGTGTTATTTAGATAATAGTTATTTTACAGATAAAATTTTAAATAAAGTGTTTTATTTTATATATAAAGTATTATTTAGATAAATAGTTATTTTACAGATAAATTTTTAAATAAAGTGTTTTACTTAAAATCAAAACACTTTCAAAATAGCTGCGGTGGCGTTAATACGCAAGTACCAGTTAAACTATAAGGGGATGGATATATTACTGATGATAATCATCTGATGATTTTATAACCTAATCGCAATTAGTAGTAATTTAGCTGTTTTAAATAATTCTTATCTTTGCTATCTAACTTTAGATGTAACAGGAAAAAATATGACTTTCCATGAATTAATATTATTTGATTATCATTATCTGATGTTTGGACGATTGTTACCAATATGATTCGTTGACTCTGAAATTTATTAAAAAATATTATTTGGTGATAATTTAAATGTTCTCTAATGCTTTAAAATCTTCAACAAAACACAAACCGTCTAGCATTCAACCTCATTTATGAAAACGTTTCTAGTTATGGATCAATATAAAAGTAATCATTCTATGGTTTATTGATAAAACCTATTAATGATAATTTTTTTGTAACCAATATACTTAAAATTCGACTTGTCGTTATTTAAGTTTCCTTTTACAGCTTTTATTGATGGATAGACTATTATATACCTACAAACCTTTGATAAAAATCATTGCAGTGATTGACCTTTAAATATGAAGGAAATCGTGTTACTTAAAAAATCAATGAATCTCAACAATCCTTTTCTAGATTTTCAATCTGTATTATTCTAATAGAAGACGATTGTGTCAAACTTTGGTGTTATTATCTGTTTTAGAATTCCGATGAATCTTTGATTTAGATTTTGATATGGTGACTTATATTCCAAAACTTATTGTAGTCGTTTTAAAAAAAAAGTTCCGGAAATATTTTATAACATCCTCATTACGATCCATTAATAGAAATGAGTTAATTTGGGGAAAATATTCATTTTCATTAAGACTTCCAAGTAATTTATAATTGATGGAACACCTAATTTATTTTAGGAATAAATTTTAATGAATTAGGTTTGGAATTCCCTCTACACTAATTTCTAAAGACTTTTCTTTTGCTTTTCAAATGATGGAAAAACCCAATTGTTAACTATGTTATTTGTTTTTGTGTTTTATTGCCAAGTTCATGGGAAGAATACATGGGAAGAATACTCTTCTAAAGCATATTTTCGTGGCTATGTCATAACTGTTTTTAAGTACTCGCAGTTCAATAGCTATTTTCGTCTAGGGATGTTTACCTACATTTATTTGAGTGGCTGAAAAACAAAACTATTATGCTAGTAAGAATCGTTTAATCGGCCATCAGTATTTATATAGATTTTACGTGCTGTATTCGAATGATCGAGTTGAGTGTTTTGTTTACCTTCGCGTTTCTTTCCAAAGTAAACCAGTTTGTTGGGCAACGTTCTCTGATGGCCCAGGGGGAGAAATCCGCATCCAACTCATTTGTCTCCCGGCCACTTGTAAACTCCTCCGGTTCTGGGTCACTTGGGATCGTATGTGCAGTTTGCATCGCTGGAGAAATCGTCGCCAATGTCGACATCTTTTGAGCGCTGTTTTGATTTCATACGAACAATCTGGATTTTTTAGGGAACAGATTTAGAAAGTCTTCCACTCGCCATGTGTAACCACAGCTCCCACATCAACATGATTAAGTGTTGCCAGCATAGAGATCTAATAATAATAATAATAATAATAATAATTAGATCTGTGGTTGTCAGTCATAGTTTGAGCTGTGGGTAAACATGGAGGCTGGAGGACTCTTTCAAATTTTAAAATTTCAATTTTACTAACACGCACAGAAAGGACATAAAGCGAAGATAGAAAAAGTACAAGGTAGTACAAAATAACTCATTTGATTAACAAAAAGATGGAAAAAAAATGTAACAAAAATAAGAAACCAAAGAAAATACATTTGTATGACATCATATAAGAGCAAAGCGCGTGCTTTCTAAAGCTGTACCTTTTTCAGTTGGGGTTCTACGATTGTGACTAAATTCTTTTGTGTCGATTTAAATGCTATTTTAAGATAGGGTCAAGTGGGGTGAAATGGTTATAGCGGGATAAAATGGGTATAGGGAATTTAACAGTTTATATTTATAAAACTTAGGATGTTTTTGGCATGCTGATTTTATTGAGACTCAATAAAAATCAGCATGCCAAAAAGCATTAAATTTATAAATAAAAACTCTTAAAATCCCAATATCCATTTTCCCCACCCAACCATACTCACTAACAAGCTAGGATGTAGGTAAAAAGCATTTTCGCTAGAAAGTGTTAGAAACATTTAAGGTTTTTTAAAAGATTGTGCAATAGTTTGCGCAAGTAAAATACCAGGCAATCTAATTAAAAGGTTACAATCTTGATACATAATGAAGGCAACAAATGCAACCTAATAAATTATATTCTTAAACTATTATATTATTCAATATACACATAAAAACTTTAAGAGTGGTAAAATTACTATTTCATGATATAAAAACATTTCACAGTATAGATGATAAAACTTTGAGTAGTAGTATTTGATCTATTCTGTTCTTAAAAGTACCGCCATGGCTATCAATTTCTGTCATATTTTAATGGAAATATCTTTATTGAATAAAAACTATAAAACTCATGAAAGTGGCAGTTTTACGACTTTCGTCACTTAACTACCTTTATAAGCTAGCTGCATTGGCATGAAACTATCTCTAAATAAAGATGCCACGCTTATAAAAGTTCAAGCATTTAAAATTTTCCACTTTATAATCTATTAAATTAAATATTATAATAAATATAAAGTAATTTAATTATTTGAAAGAAAAATTATCTTAATGTTTCCTTTGTTGTGAAGTATCTGTCACCTAAGAGTGATAAAAATAAGGACAAAAACCCGTACTGTTTGTCTTGGAAGACATTATTGTCCAGTGTATAAAAGTGTCCATAAAAATAAGATGTACCAATAGCTCTCAAAACATACGATTCTTTTATGACCTTACCCCTTTTAATAAATAGTGTGACTCAGTGAGAAATGTTCTCAATGAGTTTATGAATCATTATGAATCTAATTCAGATTTACAAAATTATGTATGTAGTTCTACAATATAAAGTATTGGACTTTTTTGAGTTATAAAAAAAACTTAGACGAATATCAGAAAATGCTGTCAAAATATCAAAATATTACACATATACTCTTAGAGAAAAGAACTTATCCACATATTTAAATAAATGTAAAGTATCAATGTTTTAAGTTTCAAAGTAATATTTCCAATATACGATATTAGTAATACAATATTATAATTTACTGAACCTTTATCTTTTATTGAAACGCGACATAAATTGAATCGTCAGTTTGAAAAGGGAATAAGTCCCAAAACCAAATTTTGAGAAAATCGAAGAAAAAACAAACAAACAAACTGTAAGTAATGGAATTTTTGTTGTATAACCACAAAATTTGTACTGGAAATTCAGGAACCTATTTAGAGTACAGAATAATCATCGAAAAAAATATAAGTACAGAAATATTTAACAGTTAAAAAAGTTGTTGGACTTATTCCCTTTTTCAAACTTATGAAATTTCAGGTGAAAAATAATCTTAAAAACTACTTTAATCGACAGTTAAATTATATTTATGCTTATTTCACATCACAAAAAGGAAAAATAGAAAGACTAAGTAAGACGAATAAATTAAAAATTATTATGAAACTGAGTAATTAACGCAGTATCAATGGAGTAAAACATTCACTAGATAAATAAGAAGGAAAAACTTTTTTAAATTAAATTAAAATTTTATTTTGGGTAAGTTTACAGTACAAAGAATAATAAAAGAAAGACAATTACAAATTAGAATTAAAATATCAAATTTAATAAAAAAATAGAATAAATGTTGATTTTTCCAAATTCAAGGGGCTCTATCTGCCGATAGGGAGTAGTTATTTTTCCCCTCTTTACACTCATGTGTAGAGTGAAGCTTGGACACAAAATGTAAATTTGTCATTTTTTGGACTTATTCCCCTTTTAAACTGACGATTCAATCGAATCAATAGCATTCAAAGGTTATGGTAGATGCGAGAAGCCAAAGATTATCTTCTACTAATCTGTTTCAGGACACAGCCTTAAGGTTCTCGTTATTCCCAGGTGTTTTAAATAGGCTACAGAAGCGAGTGAGGAGCATTATAATGTATAACAAAGATACCCTCTAGGTACACAGGTGTTGTAATAAAACTACTGACTATACATTTAACAGATCTTTAGAACCCCGATACATGTTGAACAGCATATTAATTTGGAAGTTCATATAGTTTTGGGCTTTAGTCTAAACCCATATACTTTTTTAATGTGATCATGGCAGTGACCTTCATTCTCATAGTATGTTAAGCCACTTTAAAATAATTTGATGAAATGTTCATAACTTACAATCCTATCCAAAATATGAGGTAATAGTTTTTTTTCTCTTAAGGATACGTATATTTTCTTTTATTTCCAATGGGCGGGTACTGGATTTTTCATCCTTGACCACTGAATTGCCCTAAGTTACGTACTTAGGATATGTATATCTTATGAAACACGAATATATACCATTAAAAGCATGAATATGGGATTTTATTCTATTGAGGTTATTTGTTTTTACCAAAACGGAAGTGCACTTAAAAGCTTGTATGTAACCTATTACAATATATTAAAATTTAATTTTCAAAATGGTTATTAATTTAAATTATATTATTTTTGAAACATTAAAATAATAATTACTATAAAGTAAGAATGTGCCTTCTGCCTTCCTAACATTCTGGATTATTTATTATCCAATTTTATCAAAACGGTATTTTCTAACAAATGTGAAGTATTATATAAACTCGACCGTTTAAAGTAGGAGGAACTAAGCCTTTAATCAGTAAATTATCTCAGAATTCAAGCAATTGCATGTATATTACTGGAGCTGTAGCAAATTACTCCAAAGTTAAAATTATGAATAAATCCAATAGGGAATGAATTAACTTAAATAAAAATAAGGACCTTAACTGTATAGGACTTAACTATATTTAAAGTAAATGAATTACTAACTTTACTTAAAAATTAGGCTATTGTGATAGGTTTTTATTTTTCGTTAACTTTTAGAAATGATCGTATTAAAAATAAAAACAATCAAATCAATATTTAAAAAATCACATTATGCGTTAAGTTCTTTACTTTAATCCTTATTATTTTTCAAGATCCCCGCAAAAAGTGAAAAACTGAACAGAACAGGCTACGCTTCTCAATTCTTTGAAAATGCAATTTATGTGCGTAGACCCTAATGCTATTATGATGAACTACCATTTAAAAAGCATTACTGGATAAAGCTCAACATGTACATCTGCTAAAAGCGCTTCTTCCTGATGTAATATGCCTCGTTGTCATATTCATTTTAAGAAACTTGTTCTATATTGGAAATGTGTTACTAGAACTCTCGATTTTTTGAGGTTGATTAAAAAAATAGTCAAGAAACATTTTTATTACTGTTACACTCTGATAAATAACAATCTTAAATTCTCTATATTGATGGAATATTTTATAATAAATTCCTGCATATTAGTGACACCTATATTTATTTTTAATGAATTTAATTTTACAGATTTTATTTATAGGCTAAAACTAAAAGACTCTAATATTTATTTACATATTTGTTTATTAACACTCTTTGCTTACTAATACTTTAAATTAATAAATTTATCAATCTATAAAATTAGTTTAAAAAGCATTAAATACTTAAATTAATGATATCATGATTATTAATAATTTACGTATCTAACCAATTACAATCAATAGTTCGATTGAAAAATATAAGGAAACCCCCTCTTAGTTTCAATTCAATTAGTAAAATATATTTGCGTTTCATTACTAAGAATTATGAAATGTTTTTGAAATTTTGCAGCTTAAATACTTTATTCAGGGCTTGTGTATTCCTGCTTTCCTGAAAATTTTTGTTTGAATTTTATCAATCATATTGTTTTATTATAAAAATATTCCCCATAAATTAATAATCGATATAAACAACCAAACAAGTGTTCTTTAAATTTCAAAATTTGAAAGGCTTAATTAATTAAAATTAAAAATTTACGACTTTAAATTTACAATTGTTCACTTGCATATTTCTCGCTATTGATTATACTCAATCGACAGATTATTCTTATTACCTTCTTTAAATCACATTGATTTAATTCTTTACTTGATTGTTGTAAGAGCAGACATGGTAATGAAGTATATTGTATAAACCCATACTACCGTTTGCGATAAAACATAAAATGGACATTAACTAACTAGAATGATTGTTGAGAGGGTTATATCAAGTTTAAATCTTAAAAAAATTATCACAAAATTTTAAACTCATCATGAAACCCTTTGTGTTTAAAATTGCTGTCAAAGGTATCCCCCGTCCAAGTGTCAAAGTTGACTTATTAGGCCCCAGACCTGGCAGGCAGGAACAATTGAAGTTAAATACTTAACGTGATTAAAGCTACACTCCCTAATACTACACAATAGGGGTTATTTTCTCACATGAGAAAAGCTACACAATAAAATTACAGCTTTGGAAGTAATTTTACAAAGCAGAAGAAGTTCATTGTATTTCATACAGTGAACCTGAGCATTTTGCGTCGCTCAAGTAGTAATGAGGTAATTCTTTATTTGATTGTTGAAGTAAAAATAGACGTGGTATGATTTTTGATGACATAAACAACAATTGAGTCGTCACGTGAATGAGGAATGTGATGAGATTGGTCTTTCCGGCTAATTTTTGTCATCGAAATTATGGATGCGGACGCACAGATCTCAACATATTAGATAATAAGAGACAAAGTATACTTTAGAAACAAAAGAAATTTTGTTCTATCAAAAAGTGTCTTTTTAACAGAAATTCTAATATTTTTCTTTATAGAGAGCAAACCACTTGTTTAAGTGAAGCTTTGCTTATTATATCAGATATAATTTGATCAATTTTAATAATAAATCATTATAGAAAATTGAGGGATTTCTTAACTATACAAGATAACAGATCTCAAGTACGTAACTTTGTAAGAGTTTAAATTAAAAACATGTATTATTATTTCTACTTTAATACACCATAAATTGTTCTATCAAAATGATATTTTTTAAAAATAAACCTGACCATGGAGGTTTTGGTTAGACTGCGACTCAAAATTAAGCCTTTATGCTTTTAACGTGATGGGTTTCATGTAATATAGTTAAAAACATTTGATTTGAGCATAAAATAATATTATTGGACCGAGTCTCATGACCTTAATTTCAATATTTGTTCTATGAATATTTTAATGATATCAAAATAGGAATTCATTTGACAAAATGCATTATTTGACTTTCTTTTGTTATCTCTGCTCTATTTTTATTATTGCGATTACAAAAAAATTAAAAAGAAAATTTATAATGCATGGTTTTTAAGGCATAAGTCAGTGATTAATTTTGTGATTTAAGGTTAAAGGTTTTTTAGGTAATCTCTTAGCTTTTATATTTATATTTTTAGAAAGATTTTGTTTACTTTAAATATTCTTTATTTGAACATTACAAGCAGTTCTCGATGTATATAGTTTTGCAACGTTGCATTATGATGCAAAACTTTAAATCCCTTCCATTTTAATAGGTTGGAATATTATTGAGTTGTTTTCCTTGTTGTTTCAACATCACGGACATAGCATTTCCCTATTATTTCCATCTAAAGTACATTTTTGTAATGTTGGTTAATTTTAGAACAGAGTTTTATAATCTACCCTTTTACAAATAGCTTTTTTTAGCATATTATAAATGAGAAAGGATTTTAAGATCACCTGTTTAACTTATTTTTTAGTTTCTTCTATATTAATCAATATGTTTTTCATATCAAAATATTTTTATTAAACTGTTAATATGGATAAATTTATTTACTTCTGTATAAAATCGTAAGTAATTTGTAAGTATGAAATAGGGAATGAATATTAACCTGTAGTTGTGGGCGCATCACATTTATTAATTTAATTAAGATTTCTATCTGACTTAAATGAATATCAACCAAAAGTATGAAATTTTAAATAAAAAATTAAAAAACATTCCATGGGACAAAAGAGGAAGAGAAAAAAAATTAATGGAACCATTCTGTTTTTTTTATGCATTTTATAAATAAGAAAATAAAGTAACGATAATTTTATACGAATTTTTTTTGCGCTACAATTTAATTAGTATTACATTTTACTTAGTAATTTTATTACTGATTTTAGATATTTATTTTATATTAAACAATTATAGAAACAGTGGGTGTAACTGTAATAAACTACTTAATTTATTAATAGGGAATTCTAATTACTATCAAAGTTTTGACCAATAACTATCTTTTGAAACTTATGTCGTGAAGTATTGAACTATTTTATAGAGACTAATGGAAATTTAATGTCATTTAGTTATTTAAATTAGTTCTTTAGTATGATATGAATATTGAACTATAAATTAGATATATCTATTCTTTTATCGTGTTTCGTTATTTGATGAAAAAAAACTGAATTTAAGACAAATTTTCGTAATATTCACTTTGCGCTTTGAAGCCGCTACGTAGGAAACTATTTTTTCCCCTTAAATTTGTTTGGGATATGAAGAAACAATTATCAAAATATTATACAGTTATAACAGTGAAATTAACTTATTCTTTTATCAAATTAAATATGGGCATTGGATAATGTTATGAAAAAGTTTAATGCTGGAAAAAGTTAGTTATGGTTAAAGTTTTGAAATTTTTATTTAAATAATTGAATTAAAAATTTAACTGAAAATGTTGAATAAAATTATAATTAAGTTATAAGTAAATGAAGAACAATTTCTGTACAGATGTTTTTAGCAATTTATTTTTTCCTAACCCTTAATTATTAGAACTTTTGTTTCCGACATAAATTTACTGTACCTACTTAAATATTTTCCTCATATTTTGTGCCGTGCAGCAAAGACATTGAAAAAAGATTAACACTTGTTTTTCCGTTTTTATTTTTCTAACTGAGTTTATTTTATTCATATCAAATCCTCTGATTTCAACGGATTAAAAATATTGCGTATGCATAAGGTAAAGTTTAGGGCAGTGAGGTAAATCTGGCAAACAATATTGCTGTACTTTATAGAAAAATGGTACCAGGTTATGGCATTGTTTCCCCTTTTAATGGAACGGCGTATTTTGAATAGCTTGTTTCATGAAGTGACATGATTTGTAAAACGGTGATTTCTAAGACTAATCTTCACTTTAAAACAATTTAAATCTATTCCGCACAATTCAATAGAGCATTATGTATAGTAGTAAAAAAGATTTTCAGTTAAAAATGTTTCCTGTAATGCAGTTTTAGCAGGAACAAACAATTTTGTATGATTGTATCGTAATGTACTTCAATCATTATCCATTTAATCTTCGTTTTTATCCGACATTGAAAGTATTTTCATAACGAAATACATACAAATAATACATGTTAACTGCGCCAAAATGTCAGTTTCTGAAAGTTTGGGCAAGAGTATTGCTTATTTCATGTCATTCGTAGTCTTTAAGTGAATGCTGTCCGAAATAAAAAGTGTAAAAAGGATAACTTTCCTTCTTCCTTTTCAAAACCTTTTTTACAGTATCAGTATTATTCATAAAAGCCTTCTTAAAAGAATTTTTCCTTCACACACTTTTACTGTTATTTTATAATATGGACTGAAAATGTGTTCTCCTTATAATATACTACTTCGAATAAAGGGGATAATTAACTATTAAATGAGTGAGTTTTGTTGGACAATGATTTCGCAACGTCATTGTCTCTAGATGAAATGAAAGAAATGACGCATTGAAATTCTCAAAGCAGAAAATATATTTCTCTACTTCAAAATCTTGAAATGTGTGTGTAAAATAATAAGAGTTTTTATGACATATATTTCTTTGTATTTTGATACTTAAGTTAAGTCAAATGATTTTTCAGGATTATTTAGTTTGTAGTTCTGTTATTTTATTTTTTATTCTGTTTAGAAAGTATTTTAATGTTTCTAAATTAGACATTTCTTTTTACCAAGTTTGATAGTGAGACTTATTTTATTTCTTTTAACATAAAGGGTTTTTTTTTTCGTTAGTTTTAAGTTGGCAAAATCTTTTTTGAAACTGAAAACATCTTTAAATTCTAGGAAGTTTTAATATTTTTATAGAACAATA
This sequence comes from Tetragnatha montana, assembly GCA_963680715.1. Taxonomy (NCBI): domain Eukaryota; kingdom Metazoa; phylum Arthropoda; class Arachnida; order Araneae; family Tetragnathidae; genus Tetragnatha; species Tetragnatha montana. The sequence goes on along the minus strand of OY796676.1, from coordinate 14,178,866 downwards.
TTATGCTGTTGAGTATAAATATACGTTTTAAATCATGGAGAATCTGGTGGAGTTCTAATGCTCTATGCAGGAACTTTATTATAGGACAATTAATTTTATCTATTGTAAGTCAAATATTGCGTTTTAAATCTAATCGGAAGTTAAAGACTTTATTTTAAATTGCTCTCTATAGACGAGTTCAACTGTGTGACGTTACAAAATCCATAAACACTTCAGACTGTATATTTCAAACCGAAAATACAATTTAACTTCAATGTTATGCAATAGACACCGGTATTGTTTGGTTTATTTGGTCAGTTTCAGGTTGAACTAGTCTAGAGTAAAAATTTCAAAAACATATTCGTGGAAGCATATTATTTTTATGTTCTTAAAAATTATATGGGTCAATTGTTGAAACTAAATTTCGTCATTATTGTTTAGAAAACTATTTCCTTAAATGTGGTCAGATGCCTTATTGTGTTGCTACTGCATTACATCGAAATCTCGCAAAAATTGCAAGGTTTGACCCAATATTCGATGACAAGTAAAAAAAGCTTTTCAGAGAAAAAAGAAGTTCCAGTTCCAAGTTACTTCCTGCAACTTTAAATCCTAATTCATAACTCTGAGAATTCTTTTATAGCATCTACTGTATAAATGACCTCTTAAGCACTTAATAAACCGTTACATTTGTAATACCAATGGGATAGACATGTTAATCGGCCATTAAGCACGAAATTTACGGATATCCATCTTGATCAATTTCAGAGTTATGAATACCGTTGGAATTAGCTTCAAGGAAGATATGAACTTTCGATTTCATGCACGGACAATTTCTAATTTCTGTCACGTATAGTTCCTGTACGAAAAGCTGAATTTCTTATCGTCATTCGTCTTTGTTTTCATTCACGATTCTCTTTTGACAAGGAGTAATTCCACGTCAACGGAATGTCGCAAATAATTGTCCCTTATTTGCATCCTTTTTTACATAATTTGGGGATTCCCCAGGGAATAACGCAGAAAAAGTCGCGTTTTTCAATGAATGGCTCTGGAAATGACCTTCTCTAATGTTACTTTTAGGTGGGAAGAAGTCTGAAGTAGTCCTTTATTTCGGCATTTATTTTCCCCAAATTTTGTTTCTACTGATTAAATTTATACAAACGTGACGTTAAAAATACAAGGAATGTTTTAATTGCAACTTAAATATTTTAAAGTTACCATGAACTTATCAGATAAAATCCTCACTTATATCTTTTCTTAAGATAATTTGTAAAAGATAAGGTTTATAAAACTTTAAAAATTATTACTCGTCATAAAAGATATAAATCAAAATTTCAATACCTTTAATAAAATTTTATTTAACAACTTAATTTGATGGTCAAGTGAAATAAATTTAAAGAGCCTCTTTAAATATAGTAGCCTATTTTTTAATTATGTACCTCCTTAAAAAAGTAAATCCATAATTTATGAATTTTATATTTGCAAAATTTACTTACAATATATTTTACTTATATTTATATACTGCAGTCACAAAAAATCAATTTAGAGATGCGTTAAAAAAATATGCATTATAAATAAAACATAATGTTTTTAACATAAAAATCACATGCATAAATTAGTATTTAGATGTATAAATGATAGCTATAATTATTTATATGATCAAACTTGATCCTTGGACCATACAACTCGAACCAAACTAAGTATTTCTCTGTAGCAATATTTTTTTATCAATGTTTGAACTTTCTAGAAGTCTCATTTGATAAATATAAATGCCTACTATCCTTAACTTAAACTTAAAACTTAGTAACTTAAAAAAATATAATTTTATTCAAAAATTGAGAGAACGGTAAACTTTTTTAAAGAATGCAAGTCTTCAGATCTATTTCAAAATGAGGATAAATTAAAATACAAATTAAATGTACAAAAGCATATATACCAGTTAAATCTTTGTAGATGATTTGAGTATGAGTACACATCATAAAATAACTGGATAATAATTCCCTTTCAGTCCTGACGACTCTACATCATTTGCATTTCAAACTTGAATAGTTATTTAACATTCGATCTTGATTTTTATCAACAGTGAAAACTTCTTTAGTTGTTTAACCTACACATCAATTTCTTGTTTTCTGTTTAACCTGGTTCAAGGTTTCAGGGAAAAGTCTTACTCTTCCTATCAAATCAGCTCTGGAATTTGCATTAATCTGACATCTTGCAGTCCCGTGTTTTCTTAGTGGTGCTGAGGAAACACATTGTAGCCAAGTCACGAGGAATTAAATCCTACTTTTAGCGTCATAATTTAGTTCCTGAAGGGTTATCCATCGATTGTGATGAAACTATTCGACGCTATTATTTTTCTTCTTAATGTCGCGTTGTATTCTGTTGAGGCGCCTTTAGTTATAATATGATACTATTTTTAATACATTCAAAGTCCTTCTATTGAGACAGATACATTTTTAATACAAAAGATCAAGATTGCATTAAATTTCCTACTGTAGTCAGAACATTTACAAATTTTCTCATTTGCTTTGACGTTTTGTCTGAAAAGATAAAATTAAAAGGTATGCAATGTACATGCTTGTTTTGTGTTACTATTAAGAAGTTTCATTTAAATTTCACGGTAACAAACTCGTAATTACTCATGATATATTTTAGTCAAAGCATAACATAATCAAAAAGAATGGATGAAAAATAATAGGTAAATAGGAAAATAAAAATACACAAACTACAAGAAACTCCAACATGTTGGAGGTAAGAAGCAAAACACACAAAACTTACTGCTTGTTTGTTTTTAAAAATTTGCATGTCAATAGATTATTATTGTTAAAGAATTTAATTTTTAAGTCTGACTTTTTCTAGCGAAATGTTTTGATGCAAACTTGGTTCAAGATATTGACAATATGTTTAACATTAAAGAATTTTACATTTACAAATTTGGATTCTGTAAAAATAACATTATAAAAAGCAGTGTGTTAAGATTCTAAACATAAAAACATTATAACTTGCTAGAACAGAAAAAAATGAAGTAGTATAAAAACGTTTTTATAAAGTAATTCAGTGTGATATAATTTTGTAAAACATGAAAAAAATAAAGCAAATGCAAAGTTAGTAAATATAAAAACAAAAAAAAAATAGTTTACTAAATTCTTCAAGCAGCTAATTTTTATTTGAGGGGAAAGATCTAATGAAAATTGATTACTCATAATTTTATTTTATATGCCTAAACAGTGGCGTAACTAGAGTTGACTAATGGGGGGTGTTACTCCGACCAGTCAACCACTCCAACATATTACTCCCTTTAAAAAATATTCTCATAATGTAGGTATAATAATATTTTTTTTTTTTATTTATTTATTTATTTTTTTTTTTTTTTTTGCAGAACTTCCGATGGGAAAACTTTATCTAAGAGGCTTAACTTTCAAGGGAAAAACACAGTATAACAGACGTAAAAATTTTTGAGGGGGGTTTGGGGGTTTTCCCCAAGAAATTTTTAAATATTTGTCGTTTAATGTAGTGTTTAAATTCATTTTGAGGCCCTTTGGGTTAGTTCCTAAAAGAACAGTTCCTTGTGAACCACCTGCTTTTTCCTATACCTGTGATGCCCTCAGCGGCGATTGGGTGGAAATAGTTGGGGGGTGGACTGTGGTGGATAGCAAGTGGACCTTCCTTTTAAAGAGAAAACTTTTCAGTTTTTCATGTTTTAGAAACCGTTGATGTAATCGGGGGGGGGGGGTTACATCCCCAATAACCCCACCTCGTTACGCCTATGAATGCCCTTGAACCTTATGTAGCCTTTTATGAAATCGTAAAGTAGGATTTGCGTCCTTATAACTTGATACGTGAAAAATTGTTGGCGATACAGAGTTGCAAGTACAAAACGGGGGTCTGAGGGTCCCCCAGGAAAATTTTGAAATTTGACCCTTAAAAACAGGGGTTTAACTTGTTTTTGAGCTGACTTTCAATGGGGGGGTTACATCCCCAATAACCCCCCCCTCGTTACGCCTATGTGCCTAAATAACCTTTTGTAATACTTTTAAAAGCATGCTTAATTATGCAAACATATATATTGATAAAGTTTGTAAATTAATTTTGGAAATAATATTTCACATAAAATCATTCTTAAAGACTACATAATTTTTTTTTTATTTTTCACACTTTGCATTGCTATTCAATAAAACTTGACATTCAGATTACCTACTAACTGGTTTAATGCGAGCTTGAGAGAACGTTAAATATTATACTCGGTTTCGTACTTTATGTTTGTTCATTTGTTAGATTAGTCAATGGTTACAGAATACCCATTGTCTTTGTTGCAAAATAAAATGCATAATTTATGTAGAATAGTCGGCTGCTTCAGTCGGACAGTTTTATTTGCTTTCTACTAGAGCAGGAAAATGGTGAATATCCTAAATTTCTATGCGTACAATATGTAAATGAACCTTTAGTGTGAAATTCCATACGTTGGCAGGGTTTAGTGAGGATTTAATAAGAGAAAATTAATTTCAAAAAATTGTGCATTGCACGTTTTATGCAACAAACTTCCAAATCCAGCTTTGTGCAATAAACGTGCAGTTAGGTTTCTCAATAAATGCACAGTAAAAATGTTCAAAACGGTCTTTTATTCAAATTAAGCTATTGAAATTAATTCTTTGTTTGTGAGAAACTTGTTGCATCATATTAAATATATAGCTTAGCGCAACATGATCTCACTCGATTTTTGCGCCATAAAACGCAAACAAATCGTATTAAATAGTGTAATTTTTGAGAGGACACTTGAAAGTCATGCATATTGTAGTAATGAAAAACCTCCTATTGCTATTTTCAAGCATAAAAAAAATTGAGACCACTTCAACCGTACAAAATCAAATAACAGATGGGATATTTTTAAAGAGATTCTTTCATGAGTGCAGTTAAGATATTTTTAGGGTAAACATTTATGTTCCTGGTGAGTTCATTAAACAAAGCTCCTTTGTTTTAATGAAGTTATATGCTAAACAGACATTAATAATGTGGTTTTTATCTGCAATTTACTGGTGTATCTAGTCATCCTATTAATGACTCTAAAGTTGTTAAAGTACTTGTCAAGACGATCCTCATATCTCAATCATGTCTGGACAGCGGGCAAAAACCGTGTCGGAATCTCAGCTCATCGCCATAAATTTAGAACATCTTTCATCCTTAAATTAATTACAGCAGTTACACTCAGCGGGTGTAAGATTCCTCCCGACTCTGATTCATTGTTGCCATTTTGTTCCAGGGCTGCTCCATCTACAGACACGAGGAAACCGTTCTTGGTCAGTGGACACAGAGTAATCAGGAACATGGCCCCGGTTCCTGAAGTTTCATCCGAGATGAAAGATTCTCCACGTAAGTATAGTTTATTCTTGTTTTTCAACTAATTTGAATGATAATGTTGAATGTTTTACATTTAGATTTTTTTTCCACATTTCCATTTATATAAATCATATCCAGTGGGTTGTGGAGAACTGTTTTATGATAAAAAAAAATAAGGAATGTTTAATTATAGAATTAAGAAAGTAATAAATAATTGATTACAGAAAAACATACAATGACTAAAAATGATAATTTAATGAAGTATCATTTTTATCAAAAGGAAATGTATTGGCTGTGTGAATATTGTGTATAATTGGATGGAAGTGTTTAAATTCGAATAAATATAGAATATACTTTTTATAATGTAAATGTAAAACAAGCAAATTTCAAAATGGTGAATTTCTTTCACCATTATGATACGGGAAAACTCTTAAGCACTGGTTTGAGTCCATGAAACGCGCATCTACAAAACGTTGTAATCATTTAAGCGTTTTTGGTGTCAATGTTCTATATTTATACTATTATTAAAAATTACTTTTATATCAAACTCGTATCAGTTTATATTGTATTATGCTTGTATAGTTTTTAGAAATTTTGTATACCTCAATTTCTAATACATTCTTGAATGTTATACTTAACAGAGCTTGAACACAATTTGAACTAAAACTAAAAAAAAAGTATTGGTTTTTAAATTAATTAGGAGAACTCACAAATGTGACAAAATCTGATTTTTTTTTTCGTTGCAGCTATGCCCTGGTTTGGCATCGACATAGGAGGATCTTTGGTAAAAGTTGTGTACTTTGAACCCACAGACAACAGTGAAGAATCAGAAGCCCACCAAAGCCTAAATGCTTTTGTTAAAGGCAGAGCAGCCTATTGCAACACAGGCACTAGAGATGTTCATTTACAGGTAAGAGATAATTTTTTTGTATTTTGCATTTTATCTTTTGTAAGTACAAACACACATTTTGTAAGTACGTACACAACATTTGTACTTTGTTTTAAGTACAAATGTTGCAAACATGTTATTTTTTATGATGATATTTTACTCGTTTTTAAAGTAGAACCAATCAAAGTAACCTTAAGCAGTGGTGCATCCCAAAAAAATAAAATATATTGTGATAGAAAAGTATGTTTCAAGATAATTAATCCAGAGCTTTTCTTCTGCTGCTGTTTTCATGAAACTAAAGGTTAAAAACAAATTACTCCCCAAGCAGCACACACGTTCAAGATTCGTCCAATTTTTGTCATGTATGGCCAAATTTCGTTTACTTCTAGTTGCAGTTACGTAAACTTGACATATTTGGCATGAGCTGTGCTACTGGGGGTCCAAATCTTGGAGTAACTTAAACCACAGAGTGTGAAATTGATACTTCGTGATCCTTTTAACGACAGTTTATTAAATATAGGCGTTTCATAAAGTAAGCGAGTTGTTGTTACTTTCAGATGGACAACGTCACAGTAAACAAAAGAAAAGGGTCCTTACATTTCATCCGCTTCCCCACCAGCGAAATGAAGGTCTTCATTCAACTAGTGAAATCGAAACAAATTGCCTCAGTGTCCAGCACAGTTTGCGCCACCGGTGGCGGAGCATTCAAGTTCGAAGAAGATTTCGAAAAAGTAAGATTATTTTCTCCAATATTTTATTATGCAAATGTTTTATACCAATTCGCTAAAAAATTCCTATCATTACTCTTATTACCATGGTAGTAAATCTACAATAAAATGATCCATTAGTCCCTCCGTGATAAGGTATATTAGGGGAATGGTCTAATTTCTTTGTTTACCTGTGAAACATATTTCCCGTATTGGTTTTGCTCAATTATGGTCCAGTAGTTTAAAGTGGTTATTATCCCCGATTATTATAATAGATAGGCGCTTATTACTTATTTCAAAATATTCGTAATTACAACTGAAAAATAACATTACAAGTGGTTATTAGTTATAAGATTTATTTTAGAAGTTTTCAAAAAGTTGATAGAAATATTAACGACTGCATCACTTGAGAATGCAGGAATCTAAGTATGGTTCTCCAAATTAAAATAAAACTCTTCCTACTTGAATATAAACTGTAAGGGAAAAACAAGAAAGGCGCTTATAGTGTTTGTTAAATTTACATAAAACGCCTTTCATAAAGTTCTGACATTTACTTATTATACGAGACTTATTTAATTCAGAAATTCCATTATTAATTTTAGTTATGCAACTTCAAATTTTCATTTAAGGTCACGTAGCTGTAAAAAAATGTTCAAATAATGATTGTGGTACGATAAAATTGATATTTTGTTTTTATGAACTTAAAAACTTGTTCATAAAGAGTGGTATGTTATTCACACATAAACTCGTTTCAAAATTGGATTTTGTTGCAGGAAGTTTTACTCCACATTCACAAGTTCGACGAAATGGATTCGTTGATCCGCGGAATACAGTTCGTGGAGCAAAACTACCCGCGAGAGTGTTACTACTGGGTTGATCCCGTAGACGACAAGAAGTGCACAAAGGTCCCTTTCGATTTCAGCCGCCCCTACCCGTTTCTGGTGGTGAACATAGGTTCAGGAGTCAGCATACTAGCCGTATACTCGGAAAACGAGTACAAGAGAATCACAGGTACCAGGTGAGTGAAGGTTTTTCTATTGGATTTTTGTGGACTTTATACAGCTTATAAAAAGAGTTTCTGTAGTTATCAAAAGATGAAAGGATACAATCAAAGAGACCTATGCCTTGGTATATTTCTTTATTTAAATTAAATAAAGAAATAACAATTTTAATTCGTAACATTTTTCGAATTTATAAGCCGAGTTTTGAACATTAAATATTTTAGAATTAGATATTTTAGAACATTAAAATTTAGTTGCTACGCCCGCCGTTTTAATCTTCTTATATATTAAAATAATTTGGTTTTTCTTTCGGCCGGCCGCCAGGCCGCACCCCCGTTCCGATTTGGACAAACTAGGTCTTGATCGAAAGCTCTCCACCCCTAGATGAGCCAATAATATATCACGTTCCTCCAAAACCTTCCATTTTTAAATTATGCAGTTTTTTTCGTTTTGCCCCCATGTTAACTCTATGGGGAGGTTCCGTTCGGCCGGCCGCCAGCCCGAACCCCTGAACCGATTTGGACAAACTCGGTCTTGATCGAAAGATTTCCAACCCTAGATGAGCCAATTATATGTCCCGTTCCTTCAAATCATTCCATTTTTAAATTAGAAACTTTTTTTCAATTTGCCCCATTGTTTTCAGTTAATATTTTAACCAACACAGGCAAAACGTCTTTTAAAGAGCGTGTAGAAAATCTACTTTGAAATTATCAAACTTCAATTTTTTGACGTTTTACTAGATTTATCGCAACAGGATACCTACTAGGCATATTGGATTCATAAAAAAAATTACTGGTACAGGTTTAATTGAAGTATTACTTCTTTCTGTTCAGATGACGCATAAGAATAAATTAGTTGTGGTTAGAAAAACCTAAAATTTGATTGAAAATATTGAACAGTTTAGTGATGACGATGCAGCTTAAAAAAAGTAATAAATTGTAAAAAAATTTAACTGCGCTGCAAGCGTGTGGTAGTAACGAGCGAAGCTCGCATCAGCGCCAAAGGCGCGTAATCTAGCTGGTGAGACGCGGCTTTGCCGGGTCAAACCAGCTAGTAGATAATTAATTTCATTTTTGTCACATCAGTGTGATACTTAATTTCTCGTTGAGGCTTACTTAAAATAAAGTATTTCTAATACTTATTTTATCCTGAAAGGAATTTTTTGTTACTTTTATCATTATCTTGGTAGTTTTGTTAGACCATGAGGATTTCAAATTATGAACCCAAGATAACCATTTTATAAAGGTGTGCATGTAAAAATTAATTAACAAAGCTTTACAAGAATTACAAGAAGGATGGGGTACGAGACAGTCTGGCACTCCGTTCTGTAAAATTAATTTTAACCATTTTTTTAGTAGGAAAAGTGAAAGCAATTATTTATTAACCTTGTTCAACGCGTGAATTTCTTTGGAAAGCAAATTTTCCTCTTGTATACGTTAGCCGTTCACATTTAAATAGAGAAAATGTTACCTGTGTGGAATATAGTGCAACTGAATCATTTAAAATGATTTAACAGTACATTTCTTAATTTCCGGTGTTTTCTTCTATAGCTTGGGTGGTGGAACGTTCCTCGGTCTTTGCTGTTTACTGACTGGTTGCGACACTTTCGAAGAAGCTATCGCTTTGGCAGAGCTTGGCGACAGTACAAAAGTCGACAAGTTGGTGAAGGACATCTACGGCGGAGATTACCTGAAGTTCAACCTCAGGGGGAACACTGTTGCCAGCAGGTGAGATACCTTATAGTTCATAGCTACAGAGGGGGGTTGCCGAGTCATTTTGAAAAGCCCTTCTTGATGCCCTTTCTTTTATTCGATTTCATGCTTGAATTGAGAAGGAAGTTTAAACAGAGTGCGAAATCTGTTACAGAGAGGTGCTACTACGCTACTACTCTAGGCTAAATTGTCTTCAGATTTGAAAAACACTCATACCAGTCTCTTTTTATAATCCTTCTCTAAAAAAAAAGATCGAAGTACTTTTTTTCAAAGAAGCATTGATGTAGAGGTTTTATATCCTCTACCGTTGACAAAAGACCAACATTATGGATTTTTAACTTTAAAGCATTTTTGTTTGGTGTAATAAGAACCTATTGTGTCAGTTTAAGGATCTCTAAACGGTTTAAGGATCTCTAAACGTAGAAAACCAATTACAACTACTATTGATAGGTATCTTATTGGTAATTTTTTTTGAGGGGGGGGATATATTTCTTCAACAGAACACTGCAAACGCTCTACACAAAAATAAACACGTTTAAGTACACTTTTTGTCCTCAAATTTACACTTAAGTTGTGTAAGGTAAAACACTTTAGCATCTTATTTGTTGTGGGGGATATGTTTGAAAAGTGTTAGAAATGTGTTCTAAAATGTTGTAAAGTATGTTTAAAATCTGAAAATGTTTTTAAAATTGAAAAAAGAACACATTTTCTCTGTATGTAATTTTTAATCCACTTCAACCTTAACGGCGAACTTTTTTTTTAGCTTTGGAAACATGAACAGCAAAGATCGCAGGGATACAGCCTCGAGGGCAGACCTTGCACGAGCAACGCTTGTAACTATAACAAACAACATAGGATCCATAGCTAGGATGGCTGCCTTAAATGAGGTGAGGACAATATTTTCTACTGGATGGGAGCTTTTGTATTAACTTGATATAACCGGTTTAGTATAGAAGTGGCCTAACATAGGCTAACAGCAAACCTGAAGTGGTTCTAGTACTTAATTATCTTCATTTCAATTTGCTTAAACAATTCATCAAAACTATCTAATGGAAAAAAACGTAGTTTTCTAACATTAAAGTTATTGTTAAACGTTAAATAAAAACCAAAGTTACGCGAAACATAAGTTTATTATAAGTAATTTAATGTTATGATTGGTGTGTTCACCAAAATGCGAGTAATATAAGGTAATGAGACTGCAATTGAGATTTTTCTGTTGAAAGATTGTTTTTCAAAATTTAAGTATAAACAATTACTCAGCATGACTTTTATTTTGATACTTTCCATCATTTGAGTAATATCCGTTTGCTCTGTGATGAATGAATAACTATATACGTAAGTGTACTATACAAATTTTTAAATATTTACGTATGTTGATTTAGTAACTAAATACAAAAAAAAAATAGATCGAAATTTACGGTTGCGGCTTTATCTCGTGGATATCATAAGTTATATAAAACCTTAATGGTATTTGATAGTTTCAGGTGCTCTTTCATTCAATCAAAATGTAATGTAAAACTGAGTGAATCAGGTCATTTTTTGGCGCAAGTTTAAGAGTTGCGTATGCTTGGCGAGTTTTGGCTGTTTAGCGGCACATTTTTTGCCAAAATTTTTCTGCTATACATTTTGGGATACTTAAATGCATATTTCATGTTGAAATCTACTTTCAGAACCCGTTGAAAAAATTCTAAATTATCATGAACGGTTAATTTTATACAAGGTTCAAGTGCTGTGGTTCAATTCATACATAATCTGGAAGAATCGGATCACTGCCAGTTTTTATCCAAAAATCCAATCCAATCCAATTTTAACGTCCTTAGATTAAAGGATCTTAAATCGAGGCCTTAAACAGTTTAAAAAAGGGAAATGAATGAATAATTTAAAGATCTTAAACATATTTTTAAAATAAATTCATGGATTTTTGGAAAAATAGAGGACAGTTAAAGCCAACAATGAATTTGCAGAAATGGTAGATTGCGTTTATAGTTAAGTTATATTAGTTAAGTTTTTCCATTATTTTTCTAATACCACTACCTAGTACAAGCATTTGAAACCCCGCAGAGACAATCAAGATACCTTTGGAAGGCAGACTGTCCTTGATTTTTCTAAAAATATTATTTGCCATTAGAAAACTTTTAAAAATCAAATTTGTTTTTGAAAAAAGTTAGGAGCAACTCTCACCCATTTATCCTTTTAAAAATAACAGTGTTTTGCCAAATGATCCTCAAACAGACGTTTCTGCTACCGTTCCGAATGTGTATGGAACTATCTCCATTAACAATGTAAGGCATCTGTACCCCCCTTAAACTATTGTCTTGGTAATTATTCCCACTCTTAGATGATGTTATGGCATGAGTTTCATCGATAAGGAACTAAAATTTGTGTCAATTTTCCCAAGAGCTCAAACTTTCCTTAATTTTTGGAGCTAATTGTAGGGAGTAGATGCTACTCACCCCACCTGTATTTTTCAGTTTGAAGAATTTATAATTATTGTAATTTTATTTTAGGGTATTCAAAGAGTAGTGTTCGTCGGAAATTTCTTGCGTGTCAACACAATATCCATGAAATTACTCGCCTATGCGATGGAATTTTGGTCCAGAGGAGCTCTCAAAGCGCTTTTTCTGGAACACGAGGTAACTAATTTTATGAAAATAGCAATGTGTAGTTTGAAAATATATTAATTTGGGTTAAGAAAACTTTTCCAGTCCATCATTTTTTTTTGTTTCTTTCAGCATTCATACGAACCAATTTTCTTTATCTTGAAAGATAATTTTGATTTTTACGATTTGGTTCTTGATATTTAGGTTGTTTGATACGTAAGGTTGGTTATGTTTGAAATGTTAGGCAGAAAGGCTGATTTTGTCAAAAAGTTTGAAGTATAATTTACTGGGATCCTTTTGGTCAATTTGTATTTTCCAAAATTACGTTTAAAATTATTTTTTCCCTTAATTTGTGGAAGTTGTAATTTATTTTTTCTAGACCTGTTTTTCAAAGTATACTTTTAAGAAACGAAAGATAAAATATGCTTATTTAACTACTGTTAAAGACAACTCAAATATTATCTAATGAGAAATATAAGTAAAAACGTTTCATAAATCAATCAAGTTAATATACAGGGTGGTCCTTAATTCATGGTACAAACTTCTAGGGGTGTTAGAGTACACCTAGACGAACAAGAATTGGTATAGGAAGGGGGGTCGCAGATACGCCGTTAAAGAGCTAGGACCTAATGTAGTGCGAGTGCGTTTCAAAAGGCCGTTTTTAGAAGGCCCGTGTGACGAAACAAATCATAATAAAATGAAAAACATTATTGCATGAGGCACAGGAATATCCGTACTACTTAAATCCTCAATGTGATAGAAATTGGACCACTTGCTAAATCGTGGGGTGAGTTTTAAAACGTGCAATATTCATCTTTTAGCCAAAGAATGGAGTTCCCTTAATGGTACTTAGAAAAATGATGATCGGGGAAGGAATTTTCAATGATCATACAGTTCCAATGATCAATGTATGATCATTGAAAATTCCTTCCCCGATCATCATTTTTCTAAGTACCATTACACTAATGTAAGGGAACTCCATTCTTTGGCTAAAAGATTAATATTGCACGTTTTAAAACTCACCCCACGGTTTAGCAAGTGGTCCAATTTCTATCACATTGAGGATTTAAGTAGTACGGATATTCCTGTGCCTCATGCAATAATGTTTTTCATTTTATTATGATTTGTTTCGTCACACGGGCCTTCTAAAAACGGCCTTTTGAAACGCACTCGCACTACATTAGGTCCTAGCTCTTTAACGGCGTATCTGCGACCACCCTTCCTATACCAATTCTTGTTCGTCTAGGTGTACTCTAACACCCCTAGAAGTTTGTACCATGAATTAAGGACCACTCTGTATAAAGATGCTCGATACTGTATCTTATTTTAGATGTTTTTTTACATAGACGAAAACTGAAAGAGGGATTTCCCCATACTTAATAATTTTGAAGTTTACTTTATTTTTATTTTTCAGGGATATTTTGGAGCCGTCGGATGCCTGCAAGAACTGATGCGTAACTCATAAAAACATTTTACCATTCACCCCCATTTTAACTATATTTTTCTATATCATATCTTAACTTATGTATATGTTGAGCTATAAAACTTAAAATTTTTCATGTTGTCTCTTTTCTTTGTTTTCAAAATTCACCTTGTTCATCCATCCAACAAAACTGAAATTATAGACACGACCATTTAAACTACAATTTAGCAACTTTATGAGTTAAATAAGGATAAACTTTCTGGAAACTTCCGTGGTAAACTTAAGTATCAGGGAGGGGAAATTCTGTTAATTTTTATGAGGAAAATTCTTCCTAAACTTAAAAAACCTTCACTGAAGATTGGCATTTTAGTTACAAAAAATTAAAGCTTTAAGTAAATTATGGGAGCTTACTCGGTAAGATTTTGCTCGGAACCTGTATTTTCGGAAATTTGTGAGGTTTTTTTTTTGCATGTTTTGAATCATGAACATTATCAAGAGATTTTATGAATTTTCTCATGAGTTAATCGCTCTTTTTGTATTATTTGAGGGAGTGTTTAGGGACTTGCCAAAATTTCGAAGATTTTTAGTTTTTCTACATGATTAAATTTGAATTCCTACTTGAAATTTTACAGAATCGTTTATTTTAGGAAATTAAAGAGCTTTACATTTTTTCAGGTTTTTTTTTTAATTTTGAAAATTGTTGAAGAAAGGTTACTATATTGCACGCCAAATCAAAGAATATAATTATGCATAGAAAGAATAAATACAAAATTATCCAATTTCCATGTTTTTAAGTAGTATAGTTCTAGAGTTATAAATATTTTAAAAATCCAGGAAAAACAACTTTACAAATTTCTTTGTTATTAAAAAAGTATTACTACCAAAAAAAGGGTGTTAAAAAACAAAATCTGGAAAATTAAATCTATAACACATTTCAATAGTTCTTTTTAAAAAATCGTGAACAAAATGTGAGGGTTAATCCATAGATTTAATCTTTTGCTTTTTTAGTTGTTTTGTATTATAATCATCACTCCTCTTTCAAATCTTCAAGGCCTTTGCGGCTCCTCAAGATATTTTTTTTTATCTATTTCCAGTTTTTACACAGGAATCCAGGAAAAACAACTTTAAAAATTTCTTTGATATTAAAAAATATTACTATCAAAAGAAGGGTGTTAAAAAACAAAACATGGAAAATTATACCTATAACACATTACTAGTTCTTTATAAACAATCATGAACAAAATGTGAGAGTTTAATCCATTGATTAATCTTGTTTTTTAGTTTTGTATCAATATCATCACTCTTTCAAAATTTTAAGGCCTTTGCTGATCTCCTCGAGATATTTTTTTTATCAATTTCAGGTTTTCACATATTGATATAAAGGCAACTTTTACGTGCTATAGTCGACTCCGCTTAATGTGATCACTTTTGTCCAAGAGTAGAATAACAATATTGGATTGATAATAAACGATTTGATACTAAAAAGTTTCAAACAGTGTAACTCGAGTGTTAGCTTTAAAATCACTATTATGTAGTCCTAATTAAAGGATTTAGCACATTTACCTAGAATGTATTTTGCAACTTTTACATTCTTAAAGAAAAATATGAGAGTGGAACATATGACACTAATAAATTGCATTAATTGTTTTCTGAAAAGGGGACGCGACATAAAATATGAGTGATAAGGGGGTCGCAAATACTGAAAATTTGAGAAGCACTGTTGTAATAAGTTTAAGTTTGACTAAACCTAAAGCAGGGATTTCCAACTGGCGGCCCGCGGGTCACACATGCGGCCCGCCTGGTCATTTTGTTCGGCCCGCTTAGCTCCCTGAAAACATCTAAAAAGGAGCTTTAGAATATTTTTAGCGTACTAAAATTCAAAAATATTTCGGGGGAGGACCCCTGAACCCCTCCCCTATCTACCTCTTATATTATGGAGTAGCTTTAGTCGGGCGTTTTTTATGGATAAAAATTTAAAGTTTGGGTTTTCGACATGGAGATTGATACCCTGAAATTACGCCTGAGCGTAGCAAGGGGTTATAAAGGCTCAGGCAGTGTTATTCCTGGGATTGTTTTGAAGGAGTAAAAATACTTCTCGTCTTTTTTTTAGGAGGAGTGAAATTCAATTATAAGGAGTGAAATACGTAAATAGTATAAACTACATGTAGAGACACGAAAACCGCAATCATACTCCCTAAGCATCAGAACAATAAAAAAATTACTATGGCTGTATGAAAACACATTTGAAAAGTATGATAATTTGGGTGTTTTGTAGGATGTTAGATAGTAGGTGTTTTGAGTAGAAAAATAATATTTGGTGATTTCGGTGGGGCACGTTGCTTTTTTTAAGCTAAACCTTTGTGAAAAATTCAAAGAGTGAAAATATTCCTGGCTAGTTTTTTTAAGAGTATTTTCGATTTTCAAGGAGTGAAATACTCTCTCAGAGTAGTTAAAAATATCTCTGGGCTCAGGTAAACTTTCATCCCGAGGAGGGACTTAATGGAGTATCCAAAAGTATGATGAAGCACTTTTTTAAGGAAATTTACGACAGTTTTCTGGGGGAAGACCTCCTCTTTTATTAATATTCATCAGTATTAAAATATGCTTAGGGTTAAAATTAAAAACTTACACATCCTCTGAAATTTTTGAAAATACAGTAGTACCTTCACAATATGTAAATAACCTTCGTCTCTATCTTGCTGGAAAAGTTCCGTATTAAAGACTCTACCCCCGACAAATATATCATGGATAAAAAAGGAGCCAGATTACTTTGCGGCCCGCCACCTGACTTGTGATTTAGATTGCGGCCCTCGAGTACTTGGAAGTTGGAAACTCCTGACCTAAAGTATGACTAAGCCTTGTGATTACAAGTCTCCATTAGTATCAACAAGAAAGTGTTAAGTTATCTGAAAACACTTATCACACAGTGTCTATGAAGTCTTCTTGCACATTTCCCAGATAATTCAGTAATTCGTATGGTTCTGTATTCTATTTGGATAACTTAATATATACATCTGAATATGTTTGAGTGACATCTGTGATTTCAAGAAAACAACTGTACGTTTAAAAATGGTGAATGAATTGGAAAGTGTAACTTTTTCTCGGGATTCAAATGCTATTGAATCCGGGAACACCGCTGTGAACGAAAGATCATTTCGTCTGTGTGCACTATGGGATCCAAGAAAAACTATCTACCGATATTTTGGATTGATATTTATGTGCTTGCTTGGGTTTGGAAGTAACTTCTGCTATGACATTCCTGGTGCGTTGCAAGATGTAATTACGAGCGTTATGCGGGTATCAACAATGCGGTTTTCTTCCTTGTATTCCTGGTATTCATGGCCAAATATTATTCTGTGTTTTTTCGGTGGATTTCTTATTGACCGTGTGTTTGGCATCCGTTTAGCTTCTGTAATATTCAGTGTTTTTGTATTAGTCGGACAGCTTGTGGTTGCTTTTGGTGCTACTATTGATAAATATTGGATCATGGAGGCGGGACGGTTCATTTTTGGAATCGGAGGTGAATCCCTTGCTGTAGCTCAAAACACATATGCTGTGAGCTGGTTCAAAGGTAAAGAACTAAACATGGTATTTGGACTGCAATTAAGCCTAGCAAGGGTCGGAAGTGCTGTTAATTTCAGAGTTACGCCTGATATTTATAGGGAGATGAGTGATCATTATACCGGTACGACAGTTTTAGGAGCTACCTTGTTTATTGCTGCTGTTACCTGTGTCTTTTCATTAATATGTGCTTTTATAATGGGGCTATTAGACTGGAGAGCTGAAAAAATGCTGAACAAGGCAGCAGGACAAACGGGAGAAGTGGTTAAACTTTCTGATATTAAAGATTTTCCTGCCACATTTTGGGTTATCACAATGATCTGTGTCATGTATTATTCTGCCGTATTTCCTTTTATTGCCTTGGGTAGTGTGTTTTTTCACAGAAAGTACTATATGGATCCAGAAACTTCTAATTCTATTGACAGTATTGTATATCTCATTTCAGCTGTGGCTTCCCCAGTATTGGGTATTATGGTTGACAAGACGGGTCGAAATCTCATGTGGGTTTTGATGTCTGCGTTTTTGACCCTTGTTTGTCATGTATTGTTAGGGTTTACTTCCATCAATCCCTGGATTCCTATGGTTGGAATGGGTGTTACCTATTCCCTTCTTGCTTGTGGTTTATGGCCCATGGTTGCTCTTGAGGTTCCAGAAAACCAACTTGGTACCGCGTATGGCTTAATGCAGGCAGTTCAAAATCTAGGTCTTGCAGTTACTTCAATAGCCGCTGGGGCTATCGTTGATCATAAAGGATATATTTTTCTGGAAATATTTTTTATATACTGTGCCATGCTATCTGTAATTGCTACAATAATCCTGTTAATAATGAATACGCGCAAAGGTGGACTTCTTAATTTGTCCATTAGTGAAAGAACAGCCAGAGAAAATGGCCAGAGAAGTAAAGAACTGGGTGAGAATGAGAGGCTACTTGCGGCTGGTGCATACGTAAAACTGGATTAAGATAATTTTATGCTGAACTCAAGGGAAATGATAATTCCTTTTTAAACAGGTCACTGTGATAAAAAAATGAGTAACTATTGTATAGAGATCACTCAATCATAGGTCTATTCTTTTATCTGTTAAACTTCTTATACACTACTATGGTTAAAAGTTTTTATTATAGAATCTCGCCAAAACAGTACAAATGAAGGTGGAAGTAGGATTGTTTATTCTATTAAGTAAATCATGAAGATTACTTAATAGAAATGCATCAAACAAGCATTTTTTATAAAAAAAAGTTGAGAAAGGTATTTTATATTATATACCTTCCTTTTCTTGAATGGTATGTAAATGTTAGTATTAATTTACTTAAATAAGTTTTTTTTTTAAATTTTGCTGATTGTCATAATTATATAATGTGAAGTAGGGCTGTTCTAGTAGAAGTCGTCATCCATATTCCCTATATTTTTATGAAAACTCAAAAGAAAAGAATCATATATTTAAAAAATACCCATACTTGTGAATTAGGTGAATGCAAATCTTTTTAATCAGACTGTATTGGCAGAATTTTACAAATTACACATAATATAAAAATAATTAAAAGCAACACTGCTATTTGAGATATATTTTGATTATTTTTTATAATTGACTTTTTGGTGATTTATCAGAGCACTCTTAGTTTTTGCACCTGGCTAATCCACAAGTATCAAATAATTCTATTTTTAATTTAAGTACTTTTCAGATTTACCCCCAGCCCCAATTGTAAACAATTTTACAATAATTGAAGGTTTTAATTAGACTTCATCTAGCTTTTTTTTGCTAGAAATGCCAGCTCATAGTTTTGATTCAGGTAAAAAACTGGGCTTTTATTGGAAGCAATTGATTCCAGTATCTTGCCCCTCTTATTAGGAGTTGATGTTTCTCTATTGTGAGATTGAAATGTTTTTATAGGTAGCTAAATTTAAGATGTTAGGTTCGAGGGTAAATTTTTGAACATTTGTTTGCTCTCTTGTGTAAGATTAAATTAAAATGACCTTACATTCGAAGGAATCAATCATCAAGAAACTTGTAGTTCCTGTAGATGGTATGCTTCTGACACTATAATGGTACTTTTAGTTGTGAATGTGTTAGATAGTTTTCTTAAGTATTTTAGTGTTTCTATTTACTCGTATGTCTAATCTCTATTAGAATCTTTCTGATAAGATTACGTTGATAAGTAGAGTTTGTAAATATATTGAGACAACATTAAATTTAAGCCTGACATTTTTATTGATATGTTTTCATTATTTGAAAGGAGTTTGTGGAAAATTCACTTCAATGCTTTAAATACAGTCCAGTGATTCAAAATTCTACAAAATGCGAATGAACAAAATCAATTTGTAAAATATTAAGTGTCTTTTGACTGTGAGAAGTATATTTAGTTTATTATATCTATATGCAATTGAAATATTTACCAAGAATTCAATTATTTGAATGGAAAAAGTAAAATATAACTTCAAGTTATTTTATGATTAATTCAAACAGCCATTTTTATCAATAATAAAATACGAAAATTCCATGAAAATCTAATGCTTAAGTCTCCACTATGTTCTTACAAAGTAATTTATTTGATATTTCTAGTTTTGGGATGTACAATTAATGATGCGCACAAAAAATCTGAGTGGGACCACACAAGCCCTTTCCATCTTTCTAGGTATACGGCTAACTCCAGTAAGTGTTAAACCATGTGAATCCTGTTGTTATACAAACACTAATTTTCGCACATGATTCTTGAATTGCACGTTGATCTTCATCTCAGTTATTAATTAATGTACAAAATTTAAAGCTATTTACTGACTTATAAATACTTTAAATTGTATAATTTGAATATTTTTTTAACTCAATGAATTATTGAAAATTATTTCATATTTTTGTGAAGATTTATTTTATTATCCCAAATTTAACTATATATTTAATTCTATTTAGAACAATAATATGCCAGGAAAATACCATAAGTCTATTACCTTGTGATAAAAAGCAGATATTTTTTTAATCTTGATCTAATTTATATACCAGAATGTTGAAAAGAATGAATATTTTATAACCACAATGGAATTATACTGTGCAGACAGCAATTTGCACACTTGATATTTTATCTACCCATATGCATCAAGCACTAACAGTTGTGCCTAAATCTTATTCTTTGATTTTTTCATACCCTGATATCTTATATAGCATAATTAGGGAAAGTGATACTAATCAGTTACACCAAATCATATTATTGAAGTAAATGAAACACATTTTATGGTATAAAATTATGTAAGCATTTGTGTAAAATAAGATTTCCACTTAATTTTGAGCACTGAATTTATAATAACTTTTTAAAATACTACTTTATATTTTATAGATTCAAAATTTTAGAGTTTTATGAACTAAATATTTAATTCCTTTGAAATGATATAAAGTGTTTCAAAAATTATTATTACTTAAAAATTATTAATTAAAACTATTTTACTACAGTGGATTGTGAAATCCGCTTAATAGGCACAAATCCCCTGGAAACAGGACCCGACTTACAAGTTTGGGGCCCCAGGGCAAAAAAAAAACATTTGAGGCCCCCCAACATATGTTAAAATAAAACTGCTAAATTATTTTAACGTAAAATTGTAAAGTGTAAATACAGCTACTTAAAATAAAAAATATAATAATTTAATTGAAAAGTTATGAAGCAGATGTACTTGGAAAATAATTTATTAAACAGGGTTTGGATGAATAGAAGTTTTATTAAAAAATTGTTTCTTGTGTGTGTACAAAAATGTTTCTTGTTTTTAAAACATCTATAGTCTTAAAACCCCTCTTTCAACCAGTAATTGCAGATTTAGCCAAATAAAATATAAATGTTAAAAGCACAGTTAAGTAAATTTAAAACTAATGTTTTGAAAGCAGCTTTATTTTTTCTAATGAAATTATTTTAAAACTAATCTAGTGAAATGACTGCTGGTGTCCTATACAAAACACTTAAGTGATTTGATTGGATGAAATAGTAGAAGTTATGAAAAAAAGAATGTTGATTAAAAAATTTCTTTTAAATTTTCTATCGAAAACATCTTTTGAATTTGCATAGCTCTAAGAGCATTTTGGGGCCCCTTTGAAATGAGGGCCCTGGGCATGTGCCCCGAATGCCCTCCCAGAAATCAGGCTCTGCCTGGAAACGAAACCCAACTATTCAATTAATGAATATTTTTACCACTTAATAGGCACATCGACAGGAAGTGTTAAGATAAAGCAATAAATTGATGTATTCATTAAAAAAAAGTTTTGTGTTTTAAATACGGTTGAATTATGTAGCATCAGAAAGAAAAAAAATGCCAAAAAAATTTAGTTCTTTGATGAGAAAACAGTAATTTATAGGTATGAGTTATTGCAAAACTTAAAAAAACAAACTGTTCCTTGTCTTAAACATAGTTTTAAGTTTTGGATGAGTGCTATAAACAGGCACGGAGTGGACTAATGCATTATACATGTACAGGGATGCATTTAGCAGATTAAAGCTTTAAAAAAAAGGGACTAGGTCCAAATTTTTAAAGAAAAGGGACTTGAGGGAAAAAAGGACCCAAGGACCAAAGGAGATCTGTGTCTAATACAAAAGGTTAGTACAATCTATATTTACGATATAGATACTTGAAGTATTTTGTTTTGATCCCAATTTTGAAATTTACATAAAATTCTATAATTCATTAGAGTTATTATAAAAAACTTAATATTTTTTCCACCAGAGTAGAATATAATTGTTTTTTCAAGTAGGATAAGTGACAGAACCTGGACCCAACAAATTTGTATTTTCCTTTTAACAATTCATTCTAACTGGACATATTAAATTTAGTAGATGGTAAAGATTTTTCGAGTATTGGGATTCATACAATCGGGAGCTAATAATAAACTAGTAAAAATGCTTGAATAAGCAAGTACATACGGTATTGGGAACCTTTTTTATAACTTATTATGTTCAAAAGTTGCAACTAAAAAAATGTATATTTATGGAGAAAAAAATAAGTTTTTAAAAACAAACTATCCTACAACTCCACTTTCTTTTTATCATTTCTGGTAAAAAAAATTAAGATTATTAGTATGTTACAAGAAAATGTGCATTATGACACGAACAATTATTTTAGTATTGGCCGTCGGTTCGATTCCGGCCTTTGCCCTGGGTGTATTTTCTCTCTCTTGTGTCAGTAAAAATATTCTGTTGTGTCTGTCTTACTTGACGAAGGTTTATAAGCGGATCCTAGAGATCAAGCACACAGACCGGAAAATATATGTACCAAAAAACCAACCAACCAATTATTTTATATGTAACCCAAAACCCAACCCAACAATTATTTGACTTAATGGAGGTTTTTTTTTTCAATAAAAAAAATTGGTTCAATATTTTGCAGTATCAGAGATAGAAGAGCCGTTCAAGGGAAAGAAACACCCTAATTGTTCAGATTGTGATAGAACCACCAAAATTGCTGGAGGTATGGTTTAAGGGTGTGTTTAGATGATTCCCTCTCTACAAATAGGGCTACGATTCTCTTACACTGTAAAGTTTCCATAGAAACGGTTTCGATCAATCAACCTTGTTTGTTTTAGGTTTTATAAAAGACATTATTTCAGATTTGTTGAGGAAATGACAATCTGATTTTATTGCTCTTTCTAATGTCGTATTACTTGGCGAATGTCCAGAAAAGGGTTTCTACGCAGCGGAGAAAGATAATTTTTTTTTATCATTCTGCTTCTTCAGATAACTAAAGAAGTGTGTGTGCATCGCGAGTTGTTTGATAACAAGATATTAACCTGAATTTCCAGTAGAAACCTCGTGAATAATTGAGAACCGTAACTTCTAAATTGGATTCCAATGGATGATCAAGAATCAATTCAGGAATTACTTGAGTCCGGATTCTACAATCGAGAGTTATTGAAATACTGTAAACGTTTTGAAGTGTTGTCACTACAAAACGCGTGTTTGAAAATCGTTATCAACAATCTTCCAAGATTTAACTCTGCTTTCCATTCAACCAAGGACCGAAAACTAAGAAGGAATTTGCAGTTTTTGCGTAAGAGTTTGTCATTTTTTCCTTGATAAAGTTTCAATGTTTATACTAGGTATTTACCAAAATATTGTATGCTAATTAATTCACTTAACCGTTTGGAAATCACACTTTTTTTAAATTGTAAGGTTATTGTTTACTTTTATCAACATATTTAGTTATTTTTTAAATGGTTTATGATATTTAACTATCACTAAAATCTTAAAAATAAATATTATTCCCGTAAATTTTGTCATTGCCAAAACCCTTCAATTTCAATTAAAATTATATACTATGAAACTTATTCAATAATTAAGAAAAAAATGGTTTTACGGTTTTAGGTATACAGTGGAAGCTCTTATAGCGTAATTAATCCGTACCGAGTCTTTTGCCGCTATAAGAGCAAACTTCGAGTGATACACTCGAATGTAGAATATCACTCGTTTAAAAGCAATAAATTCGTTAAGCTAAACTATCAATTTTGATGCTTTTCGGGAAGGTGGACTCGATTCCCTCAATGATGTATTTTTAGTAGACTAATTTATAAAGTCTGGAGGAAATATCAACCTGAAAACGATATCATTTGGGATTTAGAACACAGTTCGAATCATCCAATTGATCTTTCCTCACTTTAAACAATTATTTCTTATTTTATGAAGTCTTGATACTTCCAATTTCATGTTATATTACCTTATTTTTTGCTTTTATTTTAATTTATATAAATTTTAAGATCAATATTTTACACAGTATAAATATTTGCTTTTTAAATTTTGATTTGATATTAATTTATTGCATAACTTAGCTTCCTTAGAAAGGTCTGATGCTTAACAAAATTTATTACATCAATTTCACCTGCATCTGCATGCAATTTGAAAAATTTATGTCTTAAATATGTCAAAAAATTGGCAATAAAGAAAGATAAATGAATACGCTAATAAATTTAAAGTCTAAAATCAACAAGGACATTAGGTAGCGAAAGGTTTCGTTTGGGATTGTAGCCGGTAACCCCGGGCGAAAGCAAGCGAGAAGAAGATGCGATGGTTACTTGGTGCTGTTTGTCATACTCTGATATTTGTTTATTGGCTAATTTTGGTGTGACGCACACAAACCGATCCAGAAAAGTATTCGATAAGCTGAATCGATTCGAAGATTAGTCTTTATAAGAGCACAAAAGTGCTCTTATAGAGACTAATTTTTGGGTCTTTATAAGAGAGTATTTTTATAAGAGCAGGTCGCTATAAGAGCTTCCACTGTATTAGAATGGACGTTGTAAATTACTGAAGTTGTTGTTATCAATAAGGCCCCAATCGCAGTTTTAATCTTATCTAAAAAACCTTTTTAGATAAGGAGTATAGCCTTTAAAAGATTTCATATTCCATTTTACATCACAATAAATTTGAGTACTAGTACTAATATTTTTTTTGACTGTGCTCAATCACAAGTGTTTTTAAATATATTACATGGATTTTTTTTGTTTACATCTCTGTCTAAAAAATGTCCGGTTCCACTGCTATTATTCATAATTATTTAAATAATATCCAAAACCTTGTAAATTTGATTTAAAATTATTAACAAACAAACATATCACTTGTGTAAAGGATGAGTACTTGTTATTTAGTTCTTAAAAAAATTTGGTGAGGAAAAAAAAGTGCATTCAAATTACCCTCTCTGAGAATATTCATATTTTTACTTGCGCTGTTTTTTTTCCTCTCAGCCACTCACTTCATTTCTGGTATTTTAGTAGGTGCCAAATTAACTTGTATCATTTAATAGTAATACAATAATGGTAAAATATCTCAACATCAAAAGTAATTGCTAATTTTACACAAAAAAACAGCCAATGAAAGAAATCAGCTAAACTAAATAAAATTTTAAAATGGACCAGGAACTTTCTGTTTTATCGGAAGAAAAAGTAACTTCTCATATTTAAAGTAGCTCTCATAAGTATTTTGACAAACGCATTTTTCTGGATTTTAGGAGAATTTTAACTTTGTTAATCATATTTTTTTAGATGTTAGTAAACGAATGCAATATCCCTAAAAATAGTGCTTTGAAATTTAAATTAAGTATTTTTATATTTGATTTAAAATAGTAATAGTAATTAAAATTAAGTCCTCACTGGGCAGAAGCAATTATGATACGAATTCCTTCTTTTTTCATGCATTTCTGATGCTTCAGTCTGACTAGTTTAATAACTTGTTTGAATGACATTTCAAAGGCTTAATATTGTTTTGTGGAGCAGTAAATGCAGCATCCGAAGGTTCAAAAATTAAATTTGGACCTTCAAGATAAAATTTTAGATAATAGATTTGTCATTTGTAATCCTGTAGACCTACCACATGTTATAGTACTCATACTAGCTTTTAAAACGCCCAATATGATTGACTAGTTCCTTTAAAAGAATCCTTTTGCAAGCATTCCACTTTACAGCTGTTTAGAAAATATACAATTTTTCACTTTTTGGGGTACAGAAGTACGCAAATTGATTCATATAACATCGTCTAGCTAGATAACCACGAATGAAACTGATGAATATAATTTCGTTTAGGTAATTTAAGTTTTTTAAGAAACAGAGGGTCGCGGATTTGCGCTTTCTTATATCAAATCTCTTATGTTTTATGATGAGACGAATAGAAATTTTATGCTATTTTTATTGGTTCAATTCCGGATAGGATGTTTGCTTTAAACCTTGGAAGCATTCATAAGAACAAGTTTCGTCAGTATATCCCAAAAGAATACAAATTAAAGATTTATGAGTGTGTTTCCAAAGTTAGGAATGGCTGTTTATACATTCTTCAGAAGTAATAAGCTGCTTCAAACATTTTAAGTATTTTTGGGGCTTTGTGTGTTTGAGTATTTTTTTCTACAGGAAAGGTATTCTTTTTATAAAATTTTGAAGAACGTAATTTTTTTTTTGAAACAATGGAGTCCCATTCATGCATTTTTAAATCCAGCACTATAAAACATAGCATATAACATAGTTTTTAGGGTTATTGCATTCATTTACGAGTATCTCAAAGAAAAAATTTGATTCCTGAAGTCCAAAAAAAAAGCTGTTCATCAAATTACTGAAAAACCATATTTTATTCTTTTGTCTCTTTAGTTAGATTAACTTAATGATATTTTTGAATAAAATAATTATTTTAATTTGGTTTATGTAAAATTCGTATTTTTGAGAAACTTTTTTTTACATCAGGATACAATTGAGTGATGTTACGAAAACAATTATGGAAATATTCATAAATAATATCGATAAAAGTGTTTAAATAATATACTATAGATTTGTTTTATTTCTTTTCAGGTAAGAAGTTTTCTGCCCAAATACTGGAAGAAGTTCTTGAAGATGGGGCACTTAATGAGTTATATTTAAATTTCCTTGTAAATGAGTTTTTGAGAGAAATCAAAGTTGGCGTTCTGTCTCGTTTCAGTGTGGAGACAATCTTTAAGCGAATGGCTGATATAGGATATGTAAGTGCTTTTCAAATCTTATGCAAAAATAAATCTAAATAAAATGCTTCGTGTGATTTTTAACAAATTTTGCTATATTTTTCATATTTTAGCATGCTCTATCCATCTATCAAAGTGTTTCTTAAGGATTATGATTGTTTCTTTATAAGTAAAAGTATGAAAAGTTTGAAGTTTAAGAGTGAAAGGTTTTTTTTTTAAATATAAATTGTTTTTTCGGTTTCTTTGAAATGTTAACTATTATGCATTATACGATCTACCATTCCATCAGTTGATGGTCGTAATATCAGCATTATTTTTTTGCATTAATAATCAAGTTAAAGAGGATGCGCAAGTTTTAATTTCAACACAATTAAAATTATTTTTAGCTTTAGTACTCTACTTACCTCCCTTTCTATACCGGATCAACGAATTTAGACCTACGGGTACAAACACCTTTAAATGGCAAATGTTATGAATGTTATGCATAAGTTAATTTTGGAGATAGTTTCAAGTATTAATATTTAATTTATTTCATGGACAGTCTTTTAAAAACCTTCTCTTTTCAGGGCTTTAAAAAAGTTTACATCGATGTGCTTTTTTACATGGAGCTTGATAGATTGGTACCGTTCATAAACAGCTTTATATCTTATCTGCCTAACGTCGAAAAACTACTTATTCACAGCCGGTGCGATGATGACACCATCAAAGTCATTTCCTCCACATGCAAAAACCTAAAAGAGCTCTACATAAATGGCATCTGCACTGTTTCAGACGAAGGAGTCAAACATTTGAAGATGTTGAGTGGTACACTTAAAATCCTTTCTCTGAAGTATACCGATATCGAAGAGGATGGAATACCCTTTCTGTTAGAGAATCTTCCGTTGCTCGAAGTCCTCACCTACCATCAACTGCCCAATGTGCTGTATCGTATGCACCGACCCGACTTGTTGAAAGGCACTTTGGGTCAATTGAGAAAATACAATCTGACTTCACTCGATTTGTGTCACAAGTTACTCGAAGCTGTCCCGAACGTGGATGATATTCTGACCATTTGCAGCGAGCTGTGCCCGCGCTTGAAGAAACTCTCCACACTGATTTCAAGCGAGAGGCATTTAGAGATCGTGTCTCTTTTTCCCTGTTTGGAAAGCTTGTCGATACACGGCACTAGAAAAGACCCCGTGGACTTGAACGCTTTCTTGAAATCCAAGGGCAGACTGCTCAGAGAGCTGAAGATTGACTGCTTCGCTTTCTCCCCTTGCGTCTTGGTAGAGAACTGCCCGAATTTGAAATCCCTTCGAATCGGAAAGAACTCTCTTCAGACCGAGGAACAAAATGATGGGGTGAGTTACTGCCTGCTCAAGATGCGACATTTGGCTTTAGACAAGTTGAACTTCAGAGACGAAGAATCGGAAGCTTGTTTCAATATCGTGTTGGATTCCAGTCCCAATTTGGAAACTTTGATTATGAGAGATTGCGAAGTGGAGGACTCGCGAGTTAGCCAAAAGTTGTCCCTCTATTTGCCAACGAGTGTTTTGCACTCGGTGACTTTTCGTTACACTGATATAGACATTTCTCTTTTGCAGGCTTTACTCTTGGACTGCGTTTTCTTAAAAACGCTAATAATAAAATACAGTGCCAATATCAAGCCATGTCAAGTTAAACGGTTGTATGAGAATTTAAAGATGAAAAGAAAATACGTAGATATTCAGTACGATGATGACTATAATTTAAGTTTCCTTTCTTCTGGTAGCTCAGAGGATTTTTAGCATTGCCCATTTAAAAAATTCAGAATCATGTGCATCTATATCATTTCGTTACTTTTCATTTGACTCATGAATTTTTAAAGATTACATATTAAAATGTTTTCACTTGGTACTTTTTATTGCTCAAAAACACAATTGTTTTTCACAAACCATTCACTTTTAAAAGAACAACTTCAGTATAAATTTTGTTCATCGAACTGTTTTGTTTTTATAGTACATAAGAAGGATAAAATCTCACAAATGAGAAAATACCTTGTTTTTGAATTTTTATGTATAAATTTGTTGACATAATTTCTACAAAAAACACATGGCTTTTAAGCTTAACTTAACTGTTCATTCATAAAGGATATACTATTACTGATTTAACAAAACAAAAAATAATTAAGTTAAGGGGGTCCGGGACACAAAAATCGTCAGATTTTCAAAAATATTTTTTTTGCTCTTAAAAGTTAATCTATTTTCTTCTGCTTAAAATGATGTTTGAATTATGTTTCTATCCTAAGTAGAACCAGAGATACAATCCTTTATTGCCGGCTGCCTTTCTACGTTCTGCATTCAAATGCGTTTTTCTCAATGATGCATTTTTACACTGTTTCTCAACTTCAAATTGATTTAAGTCAAGAACCGTTCAAGATAAAGACTTGAAATTTGAAACACATATATTTTGAACACTTTACTTTAATCGTGATTCAGCAAATTTGAAAATATTGTTTACTTTTTAAAATATGAATTTTTAAAAATAATTAACATGAAAATTTTAAGAATTTTTTACTTAATTGCTCATATTTGTTAAGAATATTAATATTTCTTAAAATGCTGAATCACAATTAAAGATAATATGTTTCTGTTTGATTTGGTAAAAAAATTTTAAAAATTGATTATTAATATTTTGAGTTATATCAATTTTAAACTACCCCTCTTTTTTCAACAAAAATTGAATTTAAAATTTTTCAAAACATTTTATTCTTAATCTTCAAAAAAATTTCTTAAATTTTAAACTTAAAAATAAAAATTTTTTTCTGAAGTGTCCCGGACCCCCTTAACAAAACAGAATGATACTGAAAATTTACTTCCAAAGTCTGAGTAGTTATTTACTTTTGATGTAGTAAAACAATCTTTTTAATTCACAAACTCTTGGGAACTTGCAGCTAAAATGATAGCACCATGTATGAAACAATGATACCTCTAACTGGTGGAAGACTCATAAACTGAAAGTAATTTTATTTTTAAGGATTATTGAAGATGTCCACCCTACCCCAATCTCAAATAATATATTAAAAAATACTATATTAATAAATTAAAATAAATTTATAATTATGAATCTCATTTTTAAAAAGTGGGAAACTCTCTCCCCTTTTGATGAATAATCCGAGTTTAAGTAGAGAGAGGTGTGGAACAAGGCGAGAAGAATCTTTATTTTTCATGTAGCTTGTTTTTTTCGGAAGGCGGTTATAGTGACCCTAAAATGTACCTTCCACAAACACAATACAATATTGCGCAATAATCAGCCGCCTTCCGAGGAAAGACAAGCAATCATAGATCCATCAACAAAACAGTCCATTCCTTCCCTAAAAACATCCCAAGATGATAGCCCAAGCAGGCGCGGATCCAGCAGGTCTCCAAGGGGAGGGCACTTTTTGAGGATCACCTCTACCTTTGCACGCAAAATAGACTAAATTTTGCTTTTATCTATAAAGATCCCCCTAATGAATTTTATTTTTGAACCCCAACATGTTTGATAAATAGTATAAGCGAAACTATTTTTGAACCTATGATCGGGATCTGAACCTTGTTAACTCTCTTTTAAGAACGCAAATTTTTTAGGGGGTCTGGGGATCCTCCCCTAGAAAATTGTAGGGATTTTGAGCCTGAATAATTCATTTTTGATCCGCACAGGGGCTTGATGAACAAAAAAAGTTTGGAGAATCTGGGGACACCTTGGGCCAAGAAGGGAAAAGGAAGAGAAAAAAAAGGTTAAAAAGAAGAAAAAAATAATTATCTTTTTTTAAATGTCAAAAAAAAATTCTTGGTCTTCAAATCTACTTTCTTTTTTACGCCTTTTCTCTCTTTTTCCCATCTTTCCCTTTCTTTTTCAGCCCAAGGAGGGGCATTTTCCGAAGTGCCCCCCATTGAATCCGCTCCTGGTTGAAATGTATTTTGAAATATTAAAAAACCGTCTTATACTATTTTGTTACCTGCTAATCAATTATTTTTCTTGTAGGGATTTGTAGGGATTCTATTTTTCTTGTAGGGACACAACACTCCTATCTCTATAATGAGCTATATGAGCTTAATTTGTTGTCAATAATGTGTTTCATGTCAATAAATTTTTTGAATACAGGGTGGGCAAAAAAAGTCCACTGTTGAAAATTCTGGAATAAAAATGGTTTTTAGTGTTAGCTTCCTTCAGTCTTAGAGATTTTGTTAGGCAATAAAAAATTTAGTTCAAAATTATAATAGATAATTTCTATGGAACTTTCAAAAGTGTATCGACTTTTTGCCCACCCATGAATAAAGTTATGGAGTGGTTGGTTGTCCTTCATACACACTCAAATTCATAAAATTAGAAAAAAGCCTCGAACCGGAAATTTTACAAACAAATAAGAAATAGCACTGAAAATAAATTCAACAAACATATATTTTTAAAATTAAAAAAAAAATGTTCTTTTTTATTAGATAAAAGTTTTATTTTTTAAGCTATAGTCAGGTTGTATATGAAATTCAAATTTAAAAAATAATCTGTTAAGATCGATGCATTTTTTTAAGCTTAACAGAACTGGAGTTATTCAAGATAAAAGAGTTATAAAACTTTTTTTTTTCAAATTTTTAAAAAAATCACCAAAAGATTCAAATAAATATATTTTCATGTTTTTTTCACAGTAAAGAATAACCCCTTAAAAGTGTTAGTGAAATTCACACATGAGGGTCAGGTTGCTGATTGACACAGGATGATATACAAAATTAATACAAAAAATAAATTATAAACATAATTGAGAAAAATAAGACTTGGATAACACACACTGCATGTTTCTTATTGTTTAAAATTCTCGGAGAGATGTGAGCGAATGGCCTGGACGCCAAGATCGTGATGCTACAAATCGAAAGAACCCGGGTTCATTCAAAGCTTGCCTACCACTTTTTCAAATTTTGAATTTATATATTAACTATAAATTATTAAAATAAACCGGAGGCTTCAGGAACGGATGGTACGGTTGGTTAACGCACTGCCGTCTGAGGAATGTGACATTTGTTCATAAAAGTTTTCGGGTTCGATCCTCGGCAGTATTTTCTGTTTTTTTTTTTAATGGTGAAGTATCAACTTCAAATTAATGACAAGACTGTCGCAGCTGCAGGAACGGATGGCTTGGTGGTTAGCACACCAGGGGCCTAACCGCGATCTCATCGCCTATAGTTGCTATCGACAATAGGCGAGATGGAACCAGTCTAGGCGAGCTCGTGACGTCACATTACGATAGTTCGGCAAATGGTCGAACCGCGAAGCATTCGAAACCTCGCCTACGGCAAATTTTCCCTCGCCTACGAAGCGACTGCTTCGGAGGGCTCGTAAAGGTCTTTTCGCAATTATCGTATACGCTATGTATCGTTTTTTTGCTATTATTTCCTTATATTATGACGTTTCTTTTAGTTTTTAACCTTATCATTCTTTGAGGTTATGCTTAAAAATCTTCGATTGTACTTTTTAAAGTATTTTATTTAAGAACTCTTTCTCTATGTCTGCGCACGGTTTACTTTGGGAAGAGTAGTGATGCGGTGTAGTGTTTTGTTTGCATTTTCTAAATCCGAAGACAATTTTTCATTATGGCTGGGACTTTAGGGATGCATTCAGAAACTTTAACACGATTAAGAAACGAAAACAAATTGAAAAGTATAGCCGTCCATTTATAAATTGATTTATTCATTAACGTGATAGTGGAGCCATCTATGGAAAAACGTCACAAGTAATTCTACACTGATCCTACAAATTTGTATAAACGAACACTAATGTCCATTACTTTCGTACTAGATTAATGTCTGAGGACTTGCTTTGGAAATTAACAGCTGTTTTATATTTTTTGGAACTATTTAACGGACCACCAAAAGTGTAAAAGAAATCCGAATACGGTTCGAAACTTAATACAAGATGGCGAACGATATTGCAGCTCATGCGGATGAATACTACCTTCGAATAGGATGCTCTCTTTTGATTGGCCAGTTCCCTTCTCGAGACGAAAGCGAGAGGCATCAGTAAATCCTTTTCTACCACCGGTTCGCGGTCGGGCCAAAAGCGCGTTTTGGGAAGGTCTCGCTTAGAGAAAAGCGTGTTCTCGGCTAGGCGAGCTCGCCTATTGTCGATAGCAACTATAGGCGATGAGATCGCGGTTAGGCCCCAGACTGCCATCCGAAAGGCCCTCAGATCGAATCTGAGCCTTCTCAGCGGGTATAGCACTCGGAAATAAATACTGATTGGTATTTATAAATTTTCCTGCTTAATTCACAGGGGGTCTTAATATTTCTAATTTTCAACGTTAACTGGAACCGTAACAGTAAAATTATTTTAAAATATTACTAATTTTGATGAGTTTTACACTCTTTTTTGTAACATTTCAAGACTTTAACTCTTTTGCCTACGACGGAAACTGAAAGAATGCAAGAGTCTTAAGAATGAGGAGGATAGCCATATGTCCTTCCATCCTCAAACCCCTACCTCCGACCCAGGTGTTTAATTTAACTTAGGATTTTTATCCTAATTTATTAAGTGGTAACAAAATTTCAGTCGGAGTTAATGAAGATGCTCTACTTAATATTTCTTTCTTTATTTAAAAAGTGGTGACTAAAAACCACATTCACTAATGCGAAACAGTTTAAGAACATAATTACTTCTAAACTAATATTTCACAGGTTATGGAAAGAAGGCCTGGACTGTTATCTTATATTAACAGAGCCATTCCAACACAGATAGATCCCGTTACAGAGATATTACTTTTGCTTTACTTAATAATTTTCACTTAATTTAAAAAGCGGTGACTAAAAACCACTACGGCTAAAATGAAATAACCCAAACCGATTAAGAACAGAGCTCTAAACTTATATTTCACAGGTTATGGAAGGGATGCTTCACTGTTTTCTCATGTTAAGAGAAACACTTCTCACGCAGGACATAGATTCCGTAACAGAGATATTACTTTTGCTCAACTTAATACTTTTCACTTAATTTAAAAAGCGGTGACTAAAAACCACTACCACTAAAATGAAATAATCCAAACCGATTAAGAACAGAGCTCTAAACTTATATTTCACAGGTTATGGAAGGGATGCTTCACGGTTTTCTCATGTGAAGAGAAACACTTCCCACACAGGACATAGATCCCGTTTCAGAGAAATTACTTTTGCTCTACTTAATAATTTTCACTTAATTTAAAAAGCGGTGACTAAAAACCACTACCGCTAAAATGATATAATCCAAACCGATTAAGAACAGAGCTCTAAACTTATATTTCACAGGTTATGGAAGGGATGCTTCACGGTTTTCTCATGTGAAGAGAAGCACTTCCCACACAGGACACAGATCCCGTTACAGAGAAAGTAGTTTTGCTCAACTTAATACTTTTCACTTAATTTAAAAAGCGGTGACTAAAAACCACAACCACAAAAATGAAATAATCCCAACCGATTAAGAACAGAGCTCTAAACTTAAATTTCATAGGTTATGGAAGGGATGCTTCACGGTTTTCTCATGTGAAGAGAAACACTTCTCACGCAGGACATAGATCACTTTACAGTGGAAGTAATTTTGCTCAACTTAATACTTTTCACTTAATTTAAAAAGTGGTGACTAAAAACCACTACTACTAAAATGAAATAATCCAAACCGATTAAGAACAGAGAGCTCTAAACTTATGTTTCACAGCTTTATGGAAGGGATGATTCACGGTTTTCTCATGTGAAGAGACGGCAGTCACGTGTTTACTGGAAATTGTTTTCACTACCGAACTTTTTTGCTGTGCAGTGTTGCTAATGCGATAACTCGCCAACTAATACAAATACAAATACAAAGACTGACGACCAGCTACAGGCTCAAAGCCCAAACTCATCGCCAGAAGCCCTGCTAAATGACGGGCACTCTTTTTCGGAGTTGATTTAATGGAAATGCCCACTCCACTGGAGTGGGCACCACTCTCCTTCTCTATGGTTTGTCCCTATTGGTAAAGGATAAAAAAAAAATACCTGCCAATAATGATAATTTGTTTCAAAAATTATAGAACAAAAACTTAAAAAACTTATGAGTATATTTATGAACTTATTATTATTATGAACTTATGAGTATATTTTTATTGCTGATAAATGAAAAAATATAAATTTAGCCATTAAAACCATTAATTGAAAGTAATAGAGCATTTTCAATCACACGACTTGGACCTAACAACGGCCTTAGCAACAGAAATGTTACAGTTTTTTGCCCTACAGAGGTTAACAGTTACAGAAAATGACTAGCCGTGGAATTCTTCTATTGGAGCATTTGCAATCACGTGATCCCATTTCAAAAAACCGCCTTAGCAACAGTTAAAAGCCCTACAGAAAGTACACAGTTAAAAGAAAATAACCGGTTGTGACGTCACCTGAAAACACTCTATATATTTATTAAACTTATTTTTTTTATTATTTATTATTATTTTTTTGACCCATACCTTGACTTAAAAATTATCTCGATCTCAATAAATAAAAATTCTTATAGAAGTTATTTTAAAAGTTTTAAATTAATCTGCAACTCATTTGAATAAACTTAATATTTTAAATTTAAACCTTTTAAAGATCGATGTGATCGATCCAATAACTTTTGGTTTTTATAGAGAGGGCGCTGCAACCACAACCAGTGAGGTTTCTTCATAATAAACTCCGCCTCCTGCTTTTCTCCTACTTCTTCTCAACTCCCTTCTATCCAGTTCCAGTTTTGTTTACAACAACAAAACACCTCTCAATTTCGGAAACTGGAACTTAAAAACTTAGTATTATCAATTATGAGTTAGAGTTTTTGGATAAAAAAGAATATACCTTATTAACGATATCTATATTCCTTAAAATATTGCTTAAACTTGTGTAATGGCTGTCGTTAGTATTTATATTGTTAGTAAAGCTGGTGGTATGATTTATCAGTATGATTACAATGTAGCGCCTATTGAATACGAAAAAACATTTAGCTATCCTTTAGATTTGGTTTTAGAATGTGTGAACAACCGTGTTACTGTTACATTTGGTCAGCAGGATAATATCAAAGGTCTGTAAAATGTTTGCAATGTCATGGTATTGTCTAACTAAAAAGTACAATGAAACTATAAAATATATTTAAATTGGCGTCGAATTTTTAACATTTTCCCTTATGCGGAGTTCAACTGAACAGAGATAGTTCCCAACACTTCAGTATGTTGCTGTGGTTACGCAACTGGAGGACTCTTCCTAAAGCTGTTCCTAAAAATAAAATTGGCAATATTAATAGGATAGATAATGGAATTGTTTACTTACAGTTTATTGATGGTAACAACAACAATTTAGCAAATTTTGAATCTTCACCAATCAATATACATCCCATCTTTTATTTAATACTGATTAGATTTACCTAAGCAAGCCATAGATGGTGGCAGCATCTTTCATCCGAGGCATAAGTCAGACTCCTGCCTTTCATGGGCCTCACTTTCTCAGGAGCCGCACCCCCATTGCCTTAAATCCTGTATGCTTTGTGGATGCAGCTTGGATATTCCAAGTGGCATTAGAAACAACAACAACCTAAGCAAGTTTAATTTAGGTACTTTGGCAAATCCAAAGTCTTGAAATAAATAAACTTTTAGTTAAACTCCAACTTATCAGAAGTAAATAGGATTCTGGATCTGGATATTACTTCATTACAACTAAAAGAATGTGAAAAACTATATTATTATTTAAATGCTTTACATTTAAAGAATAAAAGATGATTTTGTACTTAATTTGTCCAGGGTTTTATAAGAAGAAAGTAACAGACAATTTATATAATTTGACAAGGCACATAATGTCTTTAAATTATTTTGCTCGAGTTATCAAAATATAACCATTAAATAGAGGAATACCAAGTTAATATAAAAATGTTTTCCATCTTATTAAGAACAATCACATATTATAATTTAAATTGTAGGAATGACGAAAGTAAAATTATTAAGCATAGATTATTGTATATTTTAGACATAAACATCAGAAACATCTTCACCTTGCATTTAGAAGCATTGGCTTTGTTACATTTGGTGTATTGTGAAGAGTTTTATCATATTGCTGTTGTACTTACTTGCATATAAGGTATTCTCTTACTTTTATTTGGAGGGTGAAGTTATTTGAATAATTGTCGAGATTATAAAAAAATTTGATGGTAAGGGATAAATGAAATCACAATCCTCTAAAATCCTCCTCTCTCTCCCTAATCTAAAGGATTAAAAGTTGAGAAGTGTCAAGTGTGTATTCATACTTTTGTTTAAAATTTTATTTAGGCATTCTATTAAAATAGTATTATATTTTTTCAGTGGGACACATTGTAAATGCTGTCAATGGAGCTCCTATTACTGGTCGCAAACTGAGTGATGGTCGAGATATTTTTGAAGTTCTGAAATTAGAAGAAAATTATCCCATCAATATCAAGTTTAGTAGACCTAGGTTAGGTACCAATGAGAAAATTGTTTTGGCCAGTACCTTTCATTCGTAAGTAATTTTACTTTTCTGCATAATAAGCTGTTAGTTTTAACCCTTTGCTTTGATATGTATTATTTTATCAAATGAGTAAGACATGAATTATCCTTTGATTCAGATTATTTGCTATTGCCTCACAACTATCTCCTGAACCTCATTCATCTGGTATTGAAGTATTAGAAGCTGATACATTCAAGCTGTACTGCTATCAAACCATTACAGGTATCAGTTGGAAAGTTAATTTTTAACATAATTTTGCTTTGATCAAATATCATTTTGTCACAATTTTATTCCATTATCCATCTATTAAAAAGTCAGTGAGCTATTTTTGCTGCCAAATAATTGAAACATCACCAAATTGTTGACACAAAATTTGATCCAAATATATTAAATTGGTAACTGAATTAATTTCAATGGCTTATAAAATATTTAAAGATATCAAAGTTAACTCTGTTTAATGAGATCATCATTAATGTTATCAATTGAATACAGTTACCAAAATCATCAGGTCCTAATCACTCTTATTTAACTTAAACACTAAATGTATAGTTTTATGTGTTTAAAAAATTGTTTAATGTTATAAAATTTGTCCCCTATAAAATCAACCCTTTTTCGAGTTTCGAAGGTCAATTTTCACAAACAGTCTTTGGACGCTTTTTTCTTCTGAAAATCAGCTGCATTGCTCTGAGGAAAAACTAGCCTATTGGATTCTTAGAATAGAAAGAGAATGGTGAGGGGAGACTTAAATCTATGCTTGTGATTGGTCATCGGATATCACCAGGTGCGGATTCTTGTAGATTACTTTGCTGGTCTCTTTTTTGTGATTTTCATATGACAGTTTACGGGAATTTAGATTATTGTAAGTGGTGTTAGTGTTAGAAAACAAAATGTAGAGCTAAGGAGAAAGGATTTTGGCTATAAAAAAATTGATAATATGGATTGCTTTTACACTACTTTAGCTAAAAAGAGCCAAAGGGATTAGTTTATCAGTATTAATTCTACTACTTAAATACTACTTTTTTTTAAATTTTAATAATACTACTGTAAAATTTTTTTTAAATACTTTAATTAAGTATTAACTTGGGTATGATTTTAAATCAAACACTCTAGTTGCACTGTTTTCCACAGTTATCAAATCACTTATTATTATAAGTTTAAACTCAGCCAAAAACAATCACATTAAGGGGAGTCGGTACTTATGTGTTATCCCGTTGACCGTGACGCTTAATCGGAAAGTTTATCAAATCCCTTTGACTTTACTATTACTGTGCCGCTGAACGGTCGACGGGATAATACCTAAGTACCGGGGAGTCAACTGTATTTCACTAGTTTTTTTTTCATAATGATTATCTTTGAAAATAATTTCAAACACTTCCAGTAATCAATATTTTTATCATGCCTATTTCTCTATTGTTACACTTGTTAATCAGAATTTTTCCTATTACTTTGTGGACAGTTATATATCTAATGTATCAAACTAATTGTTAAGTGTATTTTAGGACAAAAATAAAATTTTTACTGTCCAGGAAAAACTAGTTCAATTTTAATTAAAAACTTTTAACGAGATTGTTATAATATTAATAGTTCCTTTTTCTCGGTATAAATGGTAAATCAATTAAGGAAGAGTTATTATTCCAATTAATTTTTTGGAGTTTAATTCATTAGGTACCAAGTTTATGGTTGTGGCTGATCCAAAACAAGGTGGCATTGATAATTTATTGAAAAAGATTTATGAACTTTATTCTGATTATGCATTGAAAAATCCTTTTTATTCTCTTGAAATGCCTATAAGGTAAGTATTTTTATTTAATACTAAACTACATTTCATTGTATAATATTGAAGTTATTAAACTAATCCCATTAG
The DNA here is from genome assembly GCA_963680715.1 of Tetragnatha montana. NCBI lineage: Eukaryota > Metazoa > Arthropoda > Arachnida > Araneae > Tetragnathidae > Tetragnatha > Tetragnatha montana. Next base: position 14,139,899 of record OY796676.1, on the reverse strand, counting down.
ATCCTTAGTTTGCATTACATTTTACCAGACTTAGACTTGGTTAATTAATTATTTATTGGCATAGCCTATTTTATGAAAACTGATCTCTAGATTTGGATAAAAAATATATGAAATTATTACATTTTACATTTATTTGCCACAAATTTTAATTATAGTCTGTGTAAATAAAATAGGCGGTTAAACGTCATTCTTTACCATGGCAACGCAGAAGAATTACATTGAGAAAAAACTGAAGGTCAACCGCCGATTCTATTTACACAGAGTATAGATCCAGACATTTTAACAGTTTCTTGAAGTAACTTCATGACCAATATACCCATTTTAGAAAATTTTCTAGCCCTAAACACTGAAGTGATTTCAGCTTACTTTATCATAAGTAAAAACTTAAATCTCTTAAAAAAGTTCATAAATTAATTCAGGCTTGAAGATTATTTGTATAGGTAAGATCTTCATGCTTTGACTTGTCAATAATACTGCCCTAATTTTAAATTATAGTGTTAGTAGTGCTTAGCAATATACAATATACAATACTTTATAATACAATGAACAATGAGCCTTTCAAATCTGATTCAATATAATTTGAATAATTTTTAATATAAGTTAAAGATTATATGGAGCTGTTGTAAAAATCTATGTTCTATATCATTCAATTAGTTATACATAATTTCTTTATTTACCAATACAATTACAACCATTTTATTAATTTAATTTAAATACTCTCTACCTATTGAACAGAAAATATTAAAATTTATTTCCTGGTTATTCTGAACAAAAAATATAATGTATAACTTTCTTATCTTTAAAACTAATTTCATCTATTAATACTTTAAATTCTCTACTAACTTTTCCAGATGTGAATTCTTTGACACCAATCTCCAAGCTGCGATTGAACAACTAGAAAAGACTGGAGTAGCTAGTACATAAATGGGAAAAATTGTAAATATTTTTAGTGTATTGTGTGGAATTTATATACTTTATCATTAAATGTATAAACTATATGGCTGCTGTTTTTATATTTATGTATTGTTAATTGAAAATACATTTGAAAGACCTAAAACTATGCTAAGCTTTACAATTTTACAAACATTAGGCTTAATTTTATCCTTCCTGATTAATTCTGTGACTTTTATTAACATGTTTTTCCTTCAAATAAATCTTACTTTCAATTCAATAATGAATTTTTTTTCTGCAATGTTCAAATTAATAGTACTATTTATTGCTAATTTATTGATATGATTAATTGCTCAATAAGGCAGAATGAGTATTATATGTGTTGAAAAATAGTAATAATAATTTTTAATAATAAGTTTTAGGTGTAAACCAAATTCACCTCGTCATAATAAGGCACAGCATGACACAACTCAATTTTTAAGGAGAGGAGAAAAACAACCTCTTAGTTTAGGTGATCTTAAGTTAAATTTTAAATAAAGATTGATTCATAATCCAAAATGACCAAATATTGAGTTAAGTCATATTGAACCTTAAAAAACGGATGGATGACATTCTCAGAGGAAAGCCATGGTTATCAACTCTTACAATGGTAATAGATGGTATGATTTTAGAAAAAGATGTGTACTTAACCATGTGTGTGTTTCTTAAGTATATAAAATGGAAATTATGATTAAAAAAACAACAAAGATAATTTATTAACCATAATGGTTTACACTTAACATTGGAAAATAAATGTATCATACATAAATTTTAATAAAGTAGAAACCTTAAAATTGAATATAAATTGACAGTAAAAATTTTTGGAATTTAAAACAAGTTAAACAAGTAAAAAAAATAAATATATACCAAACACTAAGATCTAACACTAAAATATGAGATAAGCCCAAAAATAAATAACATAAAATTGCCCATTTCAAACATTGAGAGAGAAAGGAATGTAAAGAAAAAAGCCTTGTCAAGTTAAATGTAAAAATATCAGATCCATTTAACAGAGACACATTCCAAACTGTCCGATTTTTTAAGTTGATTTGTGCTTTCAACTTGTGAATTCATTATTAAATTACTGTATGGCAAACAACTATTTGGATGACTCAGAGGTGGGTAAAATTGAAAATAGCACAGCCAAGCAATAATTGATCCTAATACAGAACCAACCAGAACATCTGAAAATGAAAAATAAAAGAGTTTATATACATAAAAAGATTATTCTGCTGACATTCATAGTGAGTATTAATAATATTACAAAGATTCTAAAGCAAATGGAAATTTACTGTGGTAAACTCTTTGAATCTGGTTTATAAGTTAGGAAATACCCCTATACTAATTATTTTCATGTTTAAAATAAACAAAAGTATCAAATTTAGAGTTTATCTAAAGAGCTTAACTGGACAAATTATTTGCTAAAAAATTTTGATGGATCAACTTGAAAAGACAACAGCTTTAAAACTAGACTGTTTCTTGTCCCCATTATATATGGAAATAACAATCTCCATTGCTTTTTAGATTGAAAAACAATAGTGTCATATGAAACAGCAAAACAGTTTTGGAAAGGCAAGATAATTCAATATTTCTGAAATACCATTTAATTTTGCAATAAGTGATCAATCTGAAAGAAGTCAATATTGCTACTTTTAGTCCATTAATAATTTATTAATTGTTTTACTCAAGTAATTGTAACCAGATCCAAAGAGATATCCAGGTTTAACTAAGGGTAGGCACTAGAAATATAAAATCAGCATCAATAATTTTTGTTTTAAAAATATTTAAGTATAATATAACTTTTTTAGCCATAGAACAACAGATTAAGGAATTTCACAGCTTCAAAGATTTTTTTTTTCAGAAGTCCTTATCAAGTGCATGTTTTTATCTTCCTGGGTGAGGGGTTAAGTGCTGCCCTCCCTAGATTTATCCCAATGGAAACACTTCTACGCTATAATTATCAATGATTAATGCACGGGTGAAAGTTTTCTATCAGACTGAAATCCACTCGAGCAATTTTTTTCAGGACAGAATGGGAAAAAATAATGTACAGGTACTTTAAATAATAAAGAGGTTAACTCCATTTACATTCTGGAATTTTTCTAACTTTCACCAATGAGTATCAAACACATAAGGATATATTATATGGCAGGTAGGAATATTGTTATTACACATTTCTTATAATTTAAATAATAAAAATAGTACTACATTTTTTACCTTGCCAATGGTGATGGTAATCACATGTTCTACTAAGAGCAATGACTAAAGCTATGAAAATGGGCATCATGGCTAGAAGTAATCTCCATGATTTTCCCCTGCCATTTTGGTTGAAAATGTTTAATTTTCCACTTAGATACAATGTGCAGAACACCATGCTGACAAATGCAACTGAGAAAGAAAAGATATTGGTTCAATTATGTTATTGCACAAAGTGCACAATCAAAACAAAATATAGAATCTGCTTTAACTGTATATTTAAAATATTTGAAAACATCTTTTTAAATTAATGTTACTTAAATATTAATCATAAAAAGATAAATATTTATTTTTTTCATGTTTTTATTTTTCAGGAAGTAATAATTAAAATATACAATTAAGCAGTTTACACATACGTTTTCTAAATATGTGTGTTTTATAGTTATTTTTTTCATAGCTGTAACAAAATTTTCAGTTAAGAAACTTTTCACCTCTCTAGGTAGAGTTCTATTATCAGCACTACTGTTTACCCTCTTTAAAATTAAAGTTTGCAAATAGATTATAATGTTAGGTGTCTCTAAATAAGTTTTAAAGAAAATAGTATTAATGATCTATGTTTAACTCATGCATAAAAATATGTTTCTTAGCGCACCATGCATTAAAAATAAAACCATCACATTATTACATACACGAGGAGTGACCACTGGGAAAGCTTTTCAATCCTTCAATTATATCTTCTTTTTTACCAGTGCAAGGAAATTGTAGATCTCCCTTTCCATCAGGAAAGCACCGATAAAAATAATCTGGCCTTGGTCTGTAATTCAAATTCAAGCATTCAGAATTAGATAGTTCAATTATAAAACTAACTAATCTACTACTAACTAGACCAGGGATTCCCAAAGTGGTAGATACTGACCCCCTGGGGGTTGAGGAGGTTTTCAAAGGGTTCTGGGGAGTCGATGAAAGTTTGGGTGCCAAAGTATAGAAAAGGGTAAATTCGCCTAATGAAATTTTAAAAATTTGAAGCTAAAGAACATTAAGGTAATTTAGCCTTAAAATTACCCCAGTTCCTTAAAATTTTAAAAATAATAAATTTTTATAACTGCATTAAATGTTTTTATACTTATAATAAGCAAGATGCAGACCTGCTAAGTCAGTTTTTGTCATAAAGTCTCTTTTTTGGATCTCCTCTCCTATTTTAGTCAGCTTTCTTTAATAAAACCTTTATATTGCATTCAAAATTATCAGGACATTTATTTAGAGTTCATCACAATTTCTTTTATTCAACCTCCCAATGTAATAAAAAGATCCCAATTTTATCATTTGCTCTTACAGAATTCAAGGCTGTCAATATTATTTTTTTGACAATATGGTTCAGTCCCTGGACTACTTTTGTATACAGCAAGAGTGGGGTGTCACCCAAGGTGTACCAAATGTCCTAAAATTCTTCTTTCAACAAAAATTTTAAAAGAAAATAATCAATATTTAAATATTTATTGTAGAATCTGCTAAAAAGCACCTTTCAAATCAGATGTATTTTTTTTTATCTTAGTGGGTAGAAGTTCTAAAAATGTTTTTTAAGAAAATAAAAAACAAACATTTATTTGGAAGCTGTCCTACTCTCCAAGTTAGGTGGATTTCTGCTAAGAAGCCGATGGTTTGTTTTAAATTATTTCAGGGGGTCTGTGCATGAAAAAGTTTAGGAAACCCTGAACTAGATAAAGGTAGTCGACTCTGCTTAACGTGATTACATTTGTCCAAAATCGTAGAGATAATATCTAATTGTTAATAAAAAGTAGCAAACAATGTAACTAAAGTGTTTCATTAAAACCAAGACTAGTCCTTATTGAAGTATTTAAAATGATTTTCTAGTATGTATTTTGCAACTTCAACATTCTTAAAAAAATATACACTGAATTATATAACACTGCTAAATTAATGAGTTATTTTGTATGTTATGTATTAAAATTGGCCTTTAAACAAGAGGGAATTTCACCAAATTTTGATAATAAACGATATTATAATGATCCTATAAACTGATACATTTTGTTTTAAATTAACTATGAGTGATCCAGACCAGTCAATATGGATAACATTAACTGTGATCACATTCAGCAAAATCAACTGTTTTACTCATTTTTGTATCAACTTTTTAAATTTCTGAACATTATGATAATGGGAAATTTAAACATACTGTAATACCCAACTATGTATTATTCAACTAACTGTGCATTGAAAATTGTTAAAATGAGAACAAACCTGCCGACTATTAGCTTCACAGAATTTGTGATACATCCATTGATACCATAGGATAGAGTCAAGGCTGAAACAGTCATATTATGCAAGACATATAAACATTTTTATACTATGAAATTTTTGAAAAATTTGGCAGCTAAATCGTTTATTAAAAAATATCAATTATACTTTACCAAGCAATGCCTGAGTTACATCCTTTTTAGCTTTGATGAGCAAGTTTGTTACAATGATTATGAATATTGGTACTGAACTGATGAAGAGCTATTGGAAGGAAATTCAGATTTATATAATCCTCATTATTAAACTTAGAGCTGTATTTACTCCGTACAGTTAAAATTGCTAAAGATAATAAAATTAGACAGAATATTTGGTTCTTAACGAGTTAGCCTGTTGGCTATTAGTTTCAGTAGCGCAGTTAAGGGGGCTTTAGCTAGTATACATTTTCAGACTGAGCGGCTCAATTGACGAGCTAATATAGAAGTACCAAATTTTTTTTAGGGATTTTAGTATGTTATAAACAAGAGAAAAAATATTATGTTTTAAAAATTCAGCTCTGTTAAAAATAATTTAAGTTTAAAATTTTACAATTAATTAAGTTAGAAGTTTAGATTAAATGAATAAAACATTTACTAAATCTAAAGAGTATTACCCATAGTATATGTGTAGGAAAATAACTATCAGTTCTAGGGTTTTTATATAACCATAACTCATCAGGATGAATTTTTCTTTGGAAAGGTTCTGCATGCTCTAGTACCCTATAGAAAAGAAATAATTAGGTTTAAGCAATCAAATACATCATTTTTGATAAAAATATTTTCTTAAAAAAACAATGAAGTAATCAGAAAATAATCATAAAATCATCAGCCAACAATTACAATAGAATAAATTAAATTATTTAAAAGAAAATAAAATTTATAAATTAGCACATCAAATAAGAACTAAAAATTTAATTTTTTATTTAGTCAGAAAATCTTCACAACCATAAAAATCTTTAAAAAAAAATGGTTTTTCTTTATTAAAAGAGTTGTGATACATAAGTATTATTATATAAGTACAAGTTATAAGTATAAGTTATAGCACCATAACTGTTTGTAATTTTGAGTAGTTTAATGGATAAATATATCATTACCAATATGAACGACAAGATTTAAGAGTAAGAGTAAGTTTTAAAAAGAGCTTACCACATCAAATTTAACATCAAAAGTCTGACAAATATTTCAGAAATTAGGTATCTGTGGTTGATTTCATTCATGTTTGATTCAAATGTTGGAGAATAAACAGTTTCTATAATAAAATTGGTAAATTCTTAATCCGTTTAAAAAAGTTCAGCATTTATACAAGTAAAAAATCCTTTTCATTGAAAAATCAAGACAAGAGTGAATTACTCAGATATATTGTTAAGAAGGATAAAGTACTAATTAAGAAAAACATTACTAATGAAATAGGTACAGTCACTCCAGAAAGTATTCATACACTCAACAAATTTGCACTAGCACTTTTTTTTTTGGATGATTATAATGAAAAGTAACAAACTATGTTAGGATAATTTTTGTTTCGCTTTTGCGTGTGGAATTTAACCGTAATAGGTATACTAGTGTGCAAATTTGTTGGGTGTACGAATACTTTCTGGTGTGACTGTATTTATATCTCAACATAAAACAACTTCTGAATAATCACATCAGGCACTTAAAAAAGTTTAAAAGCTCGAATTTAAAATTAAGTTTAGAAATATGATTAATAACTCTGACATTTTCAATAATCTTTTCCTTTTATTACATAACTAAAATGATTAAAATATATTCATAGTCTATGGAAATCTAGAATTTCCATTGCTTTATAATAGAGTAACCATGGAATTTTTTAAGAGTAAATATGAAATATAGCATATTGCGCTAACAGAAGATCAATTCAAAATATACAACTAATCACGAGTGTAAATTTTCGATAAGCTACTTTGACTGATTCAAATTTTGCAAAATTACCAGATCTTTTTTTCCATTTCAAGCAAATTCATAAAACACCGCTAACGCCGAACATTCTGTTTTGCTTGTGAAACGAAAACATAATTTGATTCGTTAGCAGACAGCTCCAACCTGCGGAAAAGTTTTACTTCACTTCAGTTTTCTGTTTTAAGAATTTGAATACAGATAAAAGCAGGCAAATCAACTAAAAGACAAGGCTTAAACCACAGAAAAAAAATTTCCTTTGAGCATCCCAATAGGGAAGTTACATATGACGTCACGAGCTCAAACTTGGAGAATGATCACGTGACCATCCTCGATTCTTCCACCCGCTGGAAGTAAACAAACCCAGTCCCTACCCTATGGAGTTTTGCATGGGGTTTTAAGATATTTTTTTAAAAATATTATTCCTCATCTGATAACATATAGACCTCTTTCCCTTAAAGTTAAAGGTATGGTAATCATTAAGAAATAATCAAAGTTTTGATTTTTTGCTCCACTTTTTAAGATTTTAACCAAAACTTTTCAGGTCCATTGGTTTAAAATGCGAGTGTGAAACGATGTAAATAGTACCTGTATTTTAAATATCAATCATTAATTATTAGCTAAAACTACTTTTCTGCATAGTTAGAGGTACGTTGATCATGAAAAAATAAAAGTTCTATTTATTTAAATCAGAGAATTGCATCACATCCAAGTTCCAGCTCACAGGACGTTTTACAAATGTAATGAGAATGACCAAATGGCGTTTGGTTTTGGTGACCACTTTTGTGGCATCAATTCTAACCGTTTTTTGGTTGATCATTTAATTTGTACATCTATTTCTTTTTCTGTCTATGGTTTAATAGCTGAATTAACCCAGTCTACCAGATGTTTTTGGGAATGGCGACTTACAATGGAGTTAAGGTAAGCATCTTATTAAACATCCTGTGCTCTTTCAAGGATCTGCTTTTGCATTCCTTCTTTACCTATCTGTAATCCTCTAAAATAAGCAATCATATTTTCTTTTTTAATATCTAGGATGTGGGAGTTTAGTGTATTTTAATTAATCCAGATAAGTTAGATACCCACAAGCTCCTAAGGTGTAGCCCCCAGTAGCTGACTGGATCTTCTCAGTATCTGGCTGACATTTAAAACTGATTACTATCCATAATGACAGATATTTATTACTTAGACCATAAGTAATTGATTTGTAAATAACTTAAATAGTTGAAAATATTCCCAATTCCGTATTTTGGAAACTTCTAAACACACGAAGGAAATACTGTTGTTCCTTTAACACTTTCTATCTGAAGCCTCCCAAGGCTAGCATTGAATCCAATAAAAAACCACTTACTTAAAACCAATCTATGGATTTACTCTCACCTTTGGCAGAATCCACTTTGGTTTCTTACTTCAAATTAGCAATAAATATTCATTAACATGGAGATCCTATAACATTCATTTAAACTAAAACAAAGACACTTTTAGAATCATCAGTAATGTTTCAAAACTGAACCTGTTGAATTGAAAAGTTCAAATATCCTGTCAAAAAATCCTTATCCTATACCGACCCCAAATAATATGTAATTGCTGAGTCAAGCAAGAAAGAAGCTGGGAATGATGCAGAATTACATAGTCGGCTGGAAGAAGCAGACGTCACTTGCATGGGCGTAGCCAGGTTTCATGTTAGGGGGGGCAAGGATTCTTACCTGTGCTCTTGATGTTGCGATTGCGAATACTAGTGACTAGGGGTTGACTCAATATTTCCAAGGCCCCCCCATACCCCATGGCGAGTACTTTTACACCCTACATTTTAGGATACTTATACTTGAACTTTAAACTTTTTGATCTGAACTTTTGCCCACCTAACGTAAAAATATGGGTAATGAATGTGAGCTTAAAAAGGGGGGGTCTGGGGGTCCTCCCCCAGAAAATTTTTTAAAATTCGCCCCTCTAAGTAGTGTTTTAACTCATTTTGAGACTCTTTGGCCGAACAGAACCGCTTCTTGTAAGCCACACAGTTTTCAAGGATAATTATGTACTATTGCTTTAATAAAGTTTTTCAAAAAAATTTAACAAACTGAGAATTTAGGGGGGGGGCAGCTGCCCCTCCCTGCACCCCCCTGGTCACTTGAATTTTCAGTCCTAAAATTTTCATTAAAATGCAAGACACAATTTTAATTATTGGATAACTTTAATGTTTATTCAATTACAATAATAGCTTGATGCAGGGGCGTTGCCAGAGGGAGGGATTTGGGGATATATCCCCTTCGAAACTTTCCTTTCTTGACCATAGAAAATCACTAAAACTACCTCATATCCCCTCCCAAAATATCAATATACCCCTCTAAAAATTTTTTTCTGGCTACACCACTGGTCCCATGTGATACCTTAGTATTGGAAATATATATTTGTGGAATGGCATATATGTATTATGCTTTATTTTTATAATTTTAATTAAAACCTTCTGCAAACGGACTGGCCTAGTATCTGAGAGAGAGAATCTATATCTAGAGCATCCGATTGGTTGGTTGGCTCGTTAGTGTTTTATGGCGCATGATCCACTTTAGGATATTATGCGCCAGACAAGACAAAATAAAACTACTAGAGCATCCGACTCTGACTGCAAAGCCGTACATCTGGGGTTCGAATCCCCGTTTGGCATGGATGTTAGTTTCTGTCATTGTGTGTGATGAATGAATGTGGCCCCCCTGTAAAAAGGGGCTGTGTCTGTGAATAAGTGGCGTGGGCAACAGTACTTCACCTCTGTGGCTTCGGTCCACAGGTAACGCAAAGTAAGTATGCTTCCAGCATTACTTGGGTTAATGAACTTAGTTCAGCTGTAACTGTTCAAAATTACCTGCCATTAGAAAAAAAATTAAAACTTCTATATTGATTGAGAAAATATTAAAAATTTTCATGATAAATATAATCGAGAGGTTGACAAAAAATCTCGTTGAAAAGGATGGGCAGTTACCGAGAAAATTCAGTCAGCTAATGGGGGCCACATTTTAAGAGTTTGTGGGTATCTAACTTATCTGATTAATTAAAGTACACAAAACTCCCATATCATAGATATTAAAAAAGAAAATATGATTGCTTATTTTAGAGGATTACAGATAGGTAAAGAAGGAATCCAAAAGCAGATCCTTGAAAGAGCACAGGATGTTTAATAAGATGCTTACCTTAACTCCATTGTAAGTCGCCATTCCCAAAAACATCTGGTAGACTGGGTTAATTCAGCTATTAAACCATAGACAGAAAAAGAAATAGATGTACAAATTAAATGATCAACCAAAAAACGGTTAGAATTGATGCCACAAAAGTGGTCACCAAAACCAAACGCCATTTGGTCATTCTCATTACATTTGTAAAACGTCCTGTGAGCTGGAACTTGGATGTGATGCAATTCTCTGATTTAAATAAATAGAACCTAAAACAGAATGGGAAAAACTTGTTCACTCTTATTTGTCTATTATAAACAATTTTGAGCTAATTGATACTCATTGTTGCTAAAATATTTCTATTTCAAATATAAAATTTATACTAAGCATGGAAACCAATATTTTTTAACAAAAACTATTTTTAAGATTGTGCAAAAAAAGAAGTGGTATTAACCAATTGGTAATAAAAATTAAGTGTGTCAGCCATGATATATGTAAAATAAGCAAATGTCTAAAACTTAGAATTTTACTAACTTGCCAAAACTAACACAATGTAAATGCTAATTTGTTTAAACTACATAAATAGTAAATTGTTCAGAACTATCCTGATAATATTTACATGGGTTGAATGTATTTCATTCCCTATTCATGTTGAGTTTCAATTCTAACTAAATTATACACTTTCCAATTCGTGCCTCAATCCAATAATAGAAAGAATTTCAGTTTGCGAAGTATTCTTGGAACCAAAATTTCCCTGGTATGGGTATCAAATTTTACATGACTATAGTCACAAAATTACATATTTGTGGAACAGCATTTTGAATATTAAATAAATACTTTGATCTAGCATAAAGACTGAATGGTAATAAAATATTTCTAACAATGAAGTTAGCAATATTAAGATGAAACTAAAATAACAGATTTCTCATAAAAGCTTCTTCAAATAAAGTGTAAACAGGCTCTTGCTAGCCTCTTATCACAAAATATGAAGCAGAAAATCAAACATTTGCTGATATCTTGATAAAACAAACCATACCTTTATCTATTCAGAAAAATGCTTTAAATCAATAGTTAGTATTCAAAGAAAAATACTTTAATATTCTGTGATGAAATAAATAGGCACTTTAGTTTGTTTATGTCCAGTGTCTCAGTTTTTATTTGATTAAGAAAGCGAAAAACAATCAAAATTTTGAATCAGATAACTTCATTAGAACAAGAATTCACTTATGCATAAAAGTGCTGTGTAAGCTTTAAATTCAGATGTATAACAACCGATTAATATACGAGGTAGTTCACCGTATCTATGTATGCAAGATCTGGAAAACGGTCCTTTACAGTGGATAATATTCCGCTTTCGGCACTGTATATGGATCAAATCCATTAAGAATCTTATCTTGTCGATATAACGGGCCTTAGCATGAAAATTTATGACATTAAAGTATTCAGAATACATCTTTAATCAACTTCGAACGCAAATCGCAATACTAACTCTATGGAGAAATCCATGTTGTTTGTCTTCCAAGAAATTTTCTCAGTTACGGTTTACAGGAAAATCAGCAAAAAAATATCACAACTCAATTTGGATAGTGAAGGAAAGTTCTTGAAATTTAGAGATGTATTAAAGGTTAAATAATACACTTATATCTCCAAAAAACATCTTACTAGTCTTTCATTTGGAATCAAATTACTTTACATACCGACAATTAATCACAATTGAAAACAACTAAGTAATTAAAATATTACTATAAGTCTTGCTACTTACTTTGGGACAGGTTGAGGAAATTACAAACATGATCCACGGAATCGTCTAAAACCACTGAGCACATGCTACATATACGAACATATTCGGACATTTTTTGGAGAGTGAAACACAACCTCGAGCGAGACGCAAAATAACTGGACCTAACGAAGAATTTTCTCCGTGCGGTCTCGTTCGAACGAGTTCGAACGGGACCGAATTTCCGAACGGGTAGTTATCTGCACGGAAAAAACCAGTTTAATAAACGAACGCACAGTTAGCATCGCAAACGCACTCGTGCGCACGAGTGTGGATTTACGAACGCGCCCTGTAACTGCCCTATAACGCGTTTTTAGCGCCGTCTAGCATTTTTTTTTAAATGGGGAAGTATCAACTTTAAATTAATTAGAGAACATAGCTCATTGTAGGAACGGATGGCTTGGTGTGTTTGTACGCCAGTATCCCATCCTTAAGGCCCTCAGATCTAATCTGAGCCTCTCCCCGAGTATAGCACTTGGAAATAAATGCAGTTGTGTATTTATAAATTTAGTTCCTGTTTATTCAAGGGGGTTTTATTGTTTTTTTCTTTTAACTCTTAACTGTAACCGTATCAGTCAAATTCTTGGAAAATTGTACTATTTTTCGACTTTTATATTCATTTTGTATTATTCAAGTCCCTACTCCTTCTGTCTTCGACGGATATTGATAAATTTAATTAGGAATCTTTCAAAACACTTGAATGATAATTAAAATTTCCATCCCAAACCCCGACTTACCACCCCTGGCCTTCGCTTTAGCTTCTTATATTTTTCTTAATTTCTAAAGTGGTAACTTCAGTCACGGTACCTTTAAACGACATGGAAAGATGCTTGACTTAAAATATTTTACCTAATATTTTAATCGGTGACCATGAAATTCTTTTTAAAAGAATGTGGAATGGTGTCTCCTCATTTCTATAACAACCTTGTCCTGAACCTCTTAAAATGACTAGATGAAATATTGATAAAGAAACTTCTCTCCTTTTTAAGTTGTTATATTTTTGAAAATCATACGTTTTCCTCTTCAATACGCTCAATACCAAGCGTGTGGACCTCAGGATGATTACATAATTAGTCGGTTGCAGGGTACCAGCAGCGTAAGCTGCTCTTACCCCTTATCAGCATAGTCACGCCTCGGTAGGACCTCATTAGCTATGACACGACGCCAACACCTCAGGATGAACTAAAACTTATCCTTAACATATAACTTTTTCACGAATCTTTGAGTGGTAACTGTGAAATTAGACATAAATATCTTTTGAGCAAGATTATCTGGTGAATGGATGGAGGAAACGACGTTGGAGCAACTAGGCCTGAAGGGCTTTTAATCTCCAGTAGAGCTGACGGTTAAATTTAGAAGTGTATTAATCTTTTTATTATGATTGTAAGCTAATTCAAGAGCAAAATGTAAACCAACTAATGAACCTCTCTCTCTCTGCACGGCTCTACAGCCCCTGGTGGGCTTTGGCCTTCTCTACTATAGAACGCCACGTTGCCCTCTCTCCTGATTTCCTTTTCCAATTTTTTATTTTCATTTTGTTTAGGTCTTCTTCAACTTGGTCCAGCCATCTTAGTTTAGGTCTTCCTCGTTTCCTATTACTATATAGTTTTCCACTCATAATTTTTTTGCACATGTCAGTTTCCTTCATTCCTTCAACATGTCCAATCCAGTGTATTCTCATAGCTTTAATGTATCTTATAATATTTTTCCCTTTAATCAGCCTTTCTATTTCATAGTTGTACCTTTTCCTCCATGTGTTATTTTCGTATATGGCTCCAAAGATTCTTCTCATTATTCTATTTTCAAATGTTCTTAACATACTTTTATCTTTGTTAGATAACACCCAGGTTTCAGAACCATATGTTATGATTGGCCTTATTAGGGTTTTATATGCATTCTAATGAACCAACCCCCTTTAAAAACAAACTAGTGTCCAATTAAGGGTTTGACTGGCTAACTTGCAAAAAAATTTCTTGGGGACTTGTAAGGCAAGCCCACCGAGCAGTAGATACCTGATAGAAGGCTCGGAGAGGAGACGCTCATTTGGGCGAAGCCTTTATTAGTTACTAAGAATAACGATCAGCATGGCATTCTGTAAAAATGGTGGGTTAATAAAGAGACAAAACTTTATTAAGCCCTCTGAAAGATTCAGATAGTCTAGTGAAAAAAACATGCCCATGAAAGGACGAGTTTCCAGTTGAGTTGAATTTCTGCTGCCCTCTACCTTATACAGAAATTTGAAAATAATCTTGTGGGCCCTCCCGTTAGGATTTTTCTCTGTTTGCGTAGTATTCCCAAAAGATCTACAGGATTAGTTTGGGTAAGTGGGTCAACCCCAAGGTTTGTAGAGAGAGAAGGTTGGCTCATCCGTGACGTCACCCAATGGGAAGAGGGGTCTCTGCCAATGGCAATGCTCGTACAGGTTTTGTACAAACAAACTTTGGGCTCTCTACAAACCTTGGGTCAACCCCCTCAAACTAAAATGTACAGAACATTTCACACTTACTCGCATTGATCATGTTACATTTCTTCACACTGATGGGTTTTGCATATATTAGAGTTTTATTAAATTCCTTTTTAAGATTGTAGGACTAATGTAAAATAGATTTCCAGAATGGTTTGTTCGGGTGGTTCAAGCTACATTTTTCCAAAAAGTGTTTCCAGGTAAGTTTTCGTTATATTTAAATGTTTATTTAACTGTTGGGCAAAGTTTAACTTAAATTATAAAGTGCAATTTGAATTTTTACAAAATCTCTAATTTAAAAGTGATTAAGAGGAGAGGTCCCACTTACCCGTAATTTTAGCCTAATAGGGATAAGTGGGTCTAGGCTTTTACTCACCACTTAAATGTTTATTAAAAACTTATAAGTACTAATTTATTGAAATTCTTTATCAATTTTGCGTTACGGTTACACAGTACGGTTACACAGTACGGAGCACAGTAAAATAATAAGTTGTGTTTTTTATATTCATGATGTGGAGAATATAATTAAAACACTATTGAAACACGTAGTGGGGTGGGGGTAATAGTTTCGAGGGTTTCTGAACCATTCGAACCTGAAGGAAAGGGGTAGCACTTAGTTTATAAAAAGGAAGAGGAACCGACCTTTAAAAAACTGAGTTTCTCTCTATTCTAAAAAAGTACCAGAGAAAAACGTTTTAATTACTGGTAAATATATAATGATAAAGTCTAAGTTAACTTAACCATTTCAAAATTTTTATATTAAGCATCAGAAATGTAGTGTTCCAAAAAGGGGTTCTACTTACCCCAATCTACACTATACTAGTAATTTCAATTTGAGTACATATCTCGTACATAGATAAAGTTACAATAAAATATTTTGCATTGAAAGTTTCTGTACTTTTTCAAGTAAGACCCACTTACTCCCTGTTAAGTTTTGCTTGCTTTCAATCTAAATAAAGAGTGGGTGGCCTACTTACCCCTTCTTATAGGGTAATTGGAACACCCTTTCCATTTTTAAAAAAAATACCAGTTAAAATATATGCAAATCATTATTCAAGAAACTAATAATGAATTTTTGTTTATTAATATAGTCTTCAATAAAATAAGTCAATAAGTTCAAATTTAACCGCTTCAAAATTTTTCTATTAAGCTTCAAAAATGTACTGTCCCAAAAAGGGGTTCCACTTACCCAAATCAACCCTGTTTTCCAAATGTTTTTTGTAGACATTGTGTAGCTATTGCAAGTTTCTTTGATTTTTTAGTTAAAAAAGTTTTTAGTTAGTTTTAGTCTTTAGGGGCCATTCATTAATTACGTAAGGGTCCCGAGGGGGAGGGGAGTCGGAAAAATCTCTACATACCCTTACTTGGGGGGTGGGGGGGGGTCAAACCCATTCTTACGTAAGATTTTCTAAGTTGATGTAAACTAGTTCCAATTATTCTACTCAAATTACTATTGAATAACCCCAGAAATACTTAAAAATGCTGACAATCTCGGTATATTATCAAAGCTTTAATTTTTTTTAGAAACTACTTACTTTTACTTTAAAAAAAACTTATAACATTCTATTATTTTGAGAAACGAAATGGAATCTTACGTAAGAATAGGGGGGGATGGGTTTGAAAAATCTTACGTACCCTTACATGGGGGTGGGGGGGTCAAAAATTGCCAAAATCATCCTTACGTAATTAATGAATGGCCCCTTAGTTAATTAAAATACGCAAAAACCGAAAAACTTAAATTAAAAAATTGCGAATTTTCTTGAAGAAACAAAAAAATGGGGGTTCCAAACGTGAATTTGGAAATTTTCCGGCGAGAGAGGGACCAAGGTTATTTAAATAATCTGAAGGTACTACTACATTTTCAAAATTTTCAGTGGATAGATTGATTTTGGGCTCTACATCTTTTATTACTGTGGAATATTACCTAAAAGTGGGATCTTCCTTCAGAAATTTTTTTTGTAAATTTCTTAAATTATAGTGTTTAACCACATCTTTGATGCTCCCTTTTTTGGCCTTCCTTGTGATAAAGGTTGACCTAAGCCCATAACCCCTTGCTACGCCCAAGAGGAATTTCAGGGAAGGGATGCTACCTCCCCTGAAACCTCAATCTTTAAATTTTTCCCCATGGCAAACGACCAAAATTACTCCATAACCAAAGGAGAGGTTCGGGCACTGGCGTAGCAAAAAAAAAAATTCTGAGAGGAATATTGGAACTTCGGGAGAGGATATGGGGTATATTTATTCCTTCTATGGTCAAAAAAGGTAAATTTCTGACCTTCCCAAATCCCACCCTCTGGCTAAGCCCATGGTTCTGGGGTCCTCCCCGAAAATTCTTTTTAATTTTATAATGCTAAAAAGTGTTCTGAAGCAACTTTTGTGGGTTTTCAGGAAGTTTTGCGGACTGCCAGTAGGAATTGTCCTTTTTTTTTTAGCCATTTTCCCATTTTTTTTTTTTGTCAGGGCCTTTTGTTTCGGCGGGGGAGGGGTTGTCGCAACATATTTTCTAAAGTACTTCTATTACGAGTACTGTCGTACCGCGAGGAGAAGAGCTTTGAACAGGGTTGCCGTGAGTAGACGAGTTCAAAAGAAGAGGGAAGCTGCTTTGAATTGAACAGCAATATTTGGGTTTTTAATCGTACATTTGGCGAATGAGAAAACGCGTTTCGCGAATGAAAATAAGATATCGTATTTTATTAAGCTACATTAAAATATAGATTATCTTTGAAATTTCTCGTTAATAAAATCGAAATTACCTTTAGGCATGAAACATTTTTGTACGTTTAGTATGCTTTTATATTGCAATTTTGAGTGAATTAGTTATATTTAGTTTTACATAAAATAGCTCATATCACTTAAACTAATAATTTTATAACTTAACCACCATACTTGAAATTTAAATGAGGCGTTAGAAACTTATTAAGAGACAAAATATAGAAATATTTATTATTATGTATTTTTTTTTAATATTTCATAACATTTAAATACAATCTAATGCAATTCATTGTCACTAGAACTGCAGTCACTGTCAGTGTTTGACAAAGATTCTGAATCGCTGTCCGACAAATTAATCACTAATTCGTCTACAATACCTTCGATCAACCCATCTTTTTTTCCAATAATAGCTTTCTATATTTTGTACGTCCTCTTAACTGACGACTCTGAAACTCCTGTTGCTTGGGCATTCTTGATGGCATTTGCAATGGGCACTTTTAGAGAATTCATGCTTTTTCTTCAAAAAACTCCGTGACATTGTGAACTGGTCGTGGCTAGTTCACAGGGCTGGAAGTATGGTGACGTCAGAAGAGGTGTGGCCAAAAGAAAGCCACTTCGACATTCAGTCAACAGTCACTTCAGCATCAGTAGACATCTACGCGCATGCTCGCGGTCTTAAAATTAAAAAGTATTAACGCCACCGCAGCTATTTTGAAAGTGTTTTGATTTTAAATAAGGTGTTTTATTTTACAGATAAAGTGTTATTTAGATTTATTTATTTTACAGATAAAATTTTAAATAAAGTAAAATTTATTAAAAACTTACTTTTTCCTAAATTTGAATTCATTTCAAAGTTTAAAATTGCAAAACTTGTCCTATTCAATTTGCTACTTGGAAAATATTATCTGAACATATTTGAAATGCATCAAAAGCTTTATGAGAGTGAATTTTAATGTAAAAGATTTTGAAAAGTTTAAATTTTTTCCATCTGACCAAAAAATATATTTTTATTAAGTCAAGTTATTATTTTAATACTGTAAAAAGTTTACGATAAGACCTAACCTGCTTATGATCATTCAGGTTCTCAAAAGTAGATAGCGGTACATTCATAACAGTATCTCAAATCCCAGCTTCAAGCATATTTGATTTTTGTTTCCACATACAAAAATTCCCATTGAGTTACACCTTCAGAAATAGTAGCAATAGTCTCCTCAAATATGTGAAAAATAGTCTCCACAATTATTAAAACCCTAATTATAATTTGATACTGTTATAATCTCAACACTTTATGTGCTCATTACAATGAGCACATAAAGTGTTGAGATTAAAATAAGAAACATAGCTCTTTAAAAAAGTTTTTTAAAATAAATAGCATCTGTTATAAATTAATGAAACATTCAATGACTATATTTTGAACTATAAATTAGTTGTAGAAATTCTAATAGCTATTTTTATTACATTGTGGTACTTTCCTAAACTAAACAAGTGGGAAAAAATGTAAGCCTTTTAATTAGCAATACCCTTTAGTAGCTGCATATTTTAGAATAGAATAATGCAAATGAAAGTTTAATTACTCTTACAGTATAAATATTTTTATTAATACTCAGACTTGCATGGTATTAAGTTTTCATTAAAAATAAAATATATTCCATACTCAACGATGAAACTATTCCACAGTTCCTCAACTTGTGTTACATTTTCTTAAAATGATATATGTTTGATGATAATATTTTGATGATTGTATAAGATACTTTTCAGTCATCATATAACCATGTAATTCACATCATAAACTTTTTAATGTTGAAAAATTAAGTCTTGAATGAAAACAAGATTATTTATTTTTCACACTTTATTTTTCTGAAATCTCAGCACTGTAAGAATATAATAGAAGTATTTAGATTGTAATAATGCTATATTTTCTGTCTAAAATTGTTCAAATGAATTTTTAGAAGATTTAAGTTTATTTATAATCTTCAGTTAACAGTAGTGCTCGTGCTGTCATCTATAAACTGAACTGTGAAATAGTACAACCCGATTCTATTTAACTTTTGAATAAACTTATTTCAATCAGAATTCCAGTTCTTTACTTTACTGCATAAACTTCTATAAGAATCTTGTAAAAATTAATTTGAACAATTTTAGACATAAAATATATCATTATTACGATCTAAATACTTGTATTCATAATTTGTTAATGAACAGTCAGATTCAAGAACTCCAAAAGGTTTATCTCCACGAGCATGCGCGTAGCGCGCTGGTGCCTTTTGCCCGGCATCGCTCGTCGCCACCCGTTCTTAGCCACACCTCTTCTGACGTCACCATACTTCCAGCCATGTGAACTAGCCACGACCTTGTGAACTATAGCACGTGCGTGAGAATTCAAAGTCATTTCAATTTTGAATGTTGTCATTTTATTAATTATTACTGCATAATAAGATAAATAATAAGAAACTTGAAAGTTTAAAAAAAAGATCAATGGACAAGGTGCAAAAATTTAAGGTGCAAATAAATACAAAAATTTCTAAAATCAGATCAGATCAGATATGAAATAGATCAGACTAGTTGATGTAGATCAGATCAAATAAAATTAAAGGTAACTACTTGATAGGATAAATGATAAGCAGCTTGGGAGTTTAAAAAGAAAGATTAATGAACACAATAACTATAAATCCAAAAAATTATAAAATATCCAAAATAAAATAAGATAAATTGATGTAAATCACATAACATAATATCAAATTAAAAAGATCAGATTTGGTGAAATATTTAAGATCAGTTGAAAAAGATAAGATCATTTAAAATATATCGGATCATTTAAAATATATAGGATCAGTTAAAATAGATCAGATCAGTTGAAATAGATCAGATCAGTTGAAATATATCAGATCCGTTAAAATAGATCAGATCAGTTGAAAAAGGTCGGATTAGAAATATTTAATCAAATAAGATGTAATGCGAAAAGTACAAAATCCGTTACTCTAGAATCGAAAGAAGTACACAGCTGAAAGATAGCCACTCAGATTTGGCTCGGAACATTTATTTTAGCGCCAAGTGAATTACCATCACCCCCAAATTTCAGTGGAATAATCCGTTTCTATAACAACCGCAGCATCATCGTGTGACGTCAATAGCTCTTCTCCTCGCGGTACGACAGTACTTTTATACATTAAGAGACACTTTACTTATGGGGTGATATTTTTAGTTATTTTAATAAAATATTTAAATTAGAGATAAAAAATATTTATATTCACAGTACCAACGAAAGTTCAATATACAGGGTGTTTCAAAAGTCCGTTTTATTTGGAACCAACGTCTTGGAGAATCCATTGAGAAGACTCACAGCGCCCCTAGCGGCGAAATAAAAAGTTCATTGGTCTGATCATCAAAACTTGCTATGTGTGTGTTGCAAACAAAACTCGTCTGGAGAAATAATGTTTATTTTCCCAGACGAATCATATGAATGCACTTTAGAAAGCATTACTACAGATCATTTTAAAAGGACCCCTCAAGGGTCCCGGATATGAAATTATTTCGCTTCATACTTAACACCATCACCAGCTGAAAAAAAAGCCTTTGAAATTGTGCAAGTCCACCTTCCATCATTTCAAGATATTTAATACTTTGCATTAGATTAAATTTTGAAAATTGCATTACTTTTTATTCAAATGTTTCAAAGAATAATAATTTTTTCATAATTTTTTTTGCAGGAATTTGATTAACATTTTTGGATTTAATTGCTTAAAAAGTAAACTTTATAAGAATTTTGATTTGGAAACACTCGTCTGGAAAAGAAAAGTCGCCCAAGAGTCACGTCAGCTTATGCGCGCTCTCTAGCTTCCTTCTAGCCTGAGTGACAGTTATGTTCCTCACACCGTGACAAAATAGTGCGCGCCTACCCTTAAATGTACTAAAACATTAAAATTTCCATGATGCACCCTTTTTATTGTTTCTATTAGCGATTCCGATTCCTGACATCCGATTTCCTCCGTAAGCCAACTATGGAGCTGAATTGAGAATTATCTAATTTGGACCCCTCTAGCTAACACTGCAGCTGAATTGAGGAAACTTATCCCATTAGAACCTTCTAAAAAACAACAACACTGAAACTGAATTGAGCAAAATTCTCAAATTTGGACTCCATGCTCAAACCAACACTGCACCTGAATAAAAGTAAATTTTCTAATTCGAACCCTCTCTCAAAACCAACACAGCAGCTGAATTGAAGAAAATTATTCGCGATTCAAACCCGCTCACAAGATTAATATTGTAGCTGAATTGAAAAGAGTTCTCGAATTCGGACTCGATGCATAAACCAACACTGTACCCGAATTGAGGAAAATTCTTTGATTCAAACCCTCTCGCGAAACCAACCCTCCAGCTGAATTGAGGAAAATTGTTAATATTGTAGCTGAATTGAAAAGAGTTTTCGAATTTGGACTCGATGCATTAACCAACAATGTACCTGAATTGAGGAAAATTTTCCGATTCGAACTCTCTCTCGAAACCGTTCACTGCAGCTGAATTGAGGAATATTTTCTGATTCAAACCCTCTCACAAAACCAACACTGCAGCTAAATTGAGGACAAATATCCGATTCAAACCCTCTCGCGAAACCATCACTGCAGCTGAATTGAGAAATATTATCTGATTCAAACCCTCTCGAGGAACCTACACTGCAGCTGAATTGAGGAAAAGTATCTGTTTCATACCATCTAGCGACACCATCGCTGCAGCTGAATTGAGGAGAACATTATCTGTGGTTCGAACCCTCTCACAAAACCAACACTGTACCCGAATTGAGGAAAATTCTTTGATTCAAACCCTCTCGCGAAACCAACCCTGCAGCTGAATTGAGGAATATTGTTAATATTGTAGCTGAATTGAAAAGAGTTTTCGAATTTGGACTCGATGCATTAACCAACAATGTACCTGAATTGAGGAAAATTTTCCGATTCGAACTCTCTCTCGAAACCGTTCACTGCAGCTGAATTGAGGAATATTTTCTGATTCAAACCCTCTCACAAAACCAACACTGCAGCTAAATTGAGGACAAATATCCGATTCAAACCCTCTCCTCTCGCGAAACCATCACTGCAGCTGAATTGAGAAATATTATCTGATTCAAACCCTCTCGAGGAACCTACACTGCAGCTGAATTGAGGAGAACATTATCTGTGGTTCGAACCCTCTCACAAAACCAACACTGCAGCTGAATTGAGGAAAAGTATGATTCGAACCCTCTCACAAAGACTATACTACAGCTGAATTGAGGAAATTGTCGAACCCTCTTGCGGAACCAACACTGCAGCTGAATTGAGGAAGAGTATCAGATTCAAATCATTCCTCGAAAACATCACTGCAGCTTATGCCTACTTAATTATATGACTCATTTATCTAACTTTGATGACTGTTATATCATCTTTTACCGAAATTTATAACATACACTTGTATGTATCATGTCACATTTTTGTTATTAAACCAATTACTGTATTTTTTCCATTTTAGTTTACCCCTCATTATATTTTAATTATATTACATGACTTGATACATACAAGTAAATCAGTACAGGGTGGACCTAAATTCGTGGTACAAACTGGGTAGGGTAGGTAAAGTACATCAAGATGAACAAGAATTGGTATAGAAAGGGGGGAGTGAATTTTAAAGGATGAAACCCCTGAGAGAAAATCAGCTACAAAACTTGCATATTTGTGCAGGAAGAGACACAATTGTTCGATTCCGTAATTTTTTTACATCAAAATAATAAATATCTTACTTGCAAAAAGTAATTTTAGTTAACTTTTTCAGGAAGTTATCTTTTTGTAGTGAGAAATTTATTTCGATTAGTCTTATTTTAAAATGCATTTTCAACCAAACTTGGCAACTTATTTGCCATTTGGCGCATTTTTTTCGATTCTTATTTTATCGTTACCTTAAGAAACACAAAAAGAAGTTATAATATTTGAAGTTGTTTTACAAAATAACTACCGGAAACGAACCATTGTGTCACTTACTGCACAAGTATGCAAGTTTAGTTGCTGATTTTCACCCCTTAAAAATCATTTGCGGCCACCTTTCTATACCAATTCTTGTTCGTCTTGATTTACTCTACCTACCCTACCCAGTTTGTACCACGAATTTAGGACCACCCTGAATACAGGTATTTGGCTATTTCATAATCAGGATACCCAACCTCTAGAGGGGGCTGAATTGTATTATTCAAAATGTTGACATCTTTATCCTACTTAAAGATTAATATTTATAGCATCCTAAATTTCATATATTAAAGTTCAAACTTTTGTCCCAAACCGTAGACCATACTAATTTTACTACATAAATTATTTATAACTTTACCATGATATTTACCTTAGTGTGTAACTTCTCCACATTCTTAAACCATCTAATAAATTTTACGCATTAAAGTAATACTTCCAATACCTAAATTACTAGCCTGGTCTACGATTTTAACGAGTTTAATTCAATCCCTGGAGGTTGGATATCCCTGCTAAAAGTAAAACAAAACAGCGCCTCCGAGAGAAGGTGCCCCTTCCCTCGGTAACTTTTATATTTTTATTACAGTAGAATCAATTTTAAATTAAGTTCACACTATTTTTCACATGCCATTTAACCGAATTTTCTAAACGTATAGGAGCAGAGAATGTTCAATACAGTATTCCTCAGCAGGTGATTTCACTGCCTGTAAAGATAAATCATGAGTTGAAATTCATATGAACAAATGATCTGTCCTATGTTATGAGGGGATGCTTCAGTTTGTGCAACATAAATCTTGGGTGCCGCAATATCTTTTTTTGTTCGTTTTCTTGTCCTATCCCATCCAATATTTCTATCCATAACCAATCATTTTAACCCTATCCTTCTCCTTCTTCCTGTCTTACTTATTCTTTGACCTTACAACCTCCCTTTCTTTCCGCTCTCTCCACACATTAGTTTCTAGATTTACCCTAATTTCCCTTTCGCAAACCTCTAGATAATTTTTCTTTTCCCAACCCTCTATACCTTCTCTCTCACAGGCAATGGCGTAGTCAGAAATTTTTTTTTGGAGGGGGATATTGGAATTTAGGGGGATATGGGTTAAATTTAGTTATCTACTATGGTCAAAAAAGGAAAATTTCTGACTTTCCCGGGGGGGGGGGGTTATCCCCAAATTCCCCCTCTGGCTACGCCCCTGCTCACCGGCCCACCATTTTTGTACCCATATCTCGAACTTTTTTTTAACCTCATCTATACACATCTTTTTTCCCTTCTCTCCCACACCTTTTTTTTTATCCCGATCTCACTTACCTCTTCTATTGTACCTTTCTCAACTTTTTTTTATCCTCCTCTCACCTTCTGTTATACCTGTATCTCACCTTTTTTTTATCCCCCCTCACCTTATAATACACTTGTCTCAAAACTTCTTTTATCCTCTTCTCACCTGCCCCTTTTTATACCTGCCTCCCAACTTTTTTTTAACCCCTCTCACCTTCTATTATGCCTGTCTCTCAACTTATTTTATCCCCTTCTGACGTATTATACCTGCCTCTCAGTTTTTTTCTATCCCCCTCTCACCTTCAATTATACTGCGTGTCTCTCAACTTTTTTCTATTCCCCTCACACCTTCTATTATACCTGTCTCAACTTTTTTTATCAACCACTCACTTTCCATAATACCTATCTCTCAACATTTTTTTATCCCCTTCTCACTTATTATACCTGTGTCAACTTATTTACCCCCACTCACCATCTATTATGCCTGTCTCTCAACTTATTTTAACCCCTTCTCACCTATTATACCTGTCTCATATTATTTATTCCCCTTCTCACCTTTTATACCTGTCTCTCAACTTTTTTTGTACTCCCCACTCACCTTCTATTATACCTGTCTCTCAACTAATTTTATCCCCTTCTTACCTATCATACCTGTCTCAACTTATTTACTCCCCACTCACCTTTTATTATACCTGTCTCTCAACTTTTTTTACCCCCCTCTCACCTTATATTATACCCGTCTCTGAACTCTTTTAATCCCCCTCTCAACTTATTTTATCCCCTTCTAACCTATTATACCTGCCTCTTAGTTTTTTTTCTATCCCCCTCTCCCCTTCTATTATACTACGTGTCTCGCAACTTTTTTCTATTCCACTCTCACCTTCTATTATACCTGTCCCTCAAATTTTATTTATCCCCCTCTCACCTTCTATAATACCTGTCTCTCAAATTTTTTAACCCCTTCTCACCTGTTATACCTGTCTCAATTTATTTACTCCCCACTCATCTTCTATTATTTCTGACCCTCAAATTTTACTTATCCCCCTCTCACCTTCTATAATACCTATACCTCAACTTTTTTATCCCCTTCTCACTTATTATACCAATATCAACTTATTAACCCCCAATCACCTTCTATTATACCCGTCTCTCAACTTATTTTATCCCCTTCTCATCTTCTATTATTCGTGTCTCTCAACATTTTTATCCCCCTCTCACCTTCTATTATACCTGTCTCTCAACTTTTTTTTATCCCCTTCTCAGCTATTATACCTGTCTCAACTCATTTACTCTCCACTCACCTTCTTTTATACCTGTCTCTCAACTTTTTTTATCCCCCACATCACCTTCTACAATACCTGTCTCTTAACTTTTTCTATCCCCCTCTCACCTTTTTTATACCTGTCTCTCAGCTTTTTTTTATCCCCTTCTCACCTATTATACCTGTCTAAACTTATTTTCTCCCACTCACCTTCTATTTTACCTGTCTCTCAACTTATTTTAACCCCCTGTCACCTTGTATTATACCTGTCCCTCAAATTTTATTTATCCCCCTCTCACCTTCTATAATACCTGTCTCTCAAATTTTTTAACCCCTTCTCACCTGTTATACCTGTCTCAATTTATTTACTCCCCACTCACCTTCTATTATTTCTGACCCTCAAATTTTACTTATCCCCCTCTCACCTTCTATAATACCTATACCTCAACGTTTTTATCCCCTTCTCACTTATTATACCAATATCAACTTATTAACCCCCAATCACCTTCTATTATACCCGTCTCTCAACTTATTTTATCCCCTTCTCATCTTCTATTATACCCGTCTCTCACCTTATTTTATCCCCTTCTCATCTTCTATTATTCGTGTCTCTCAACATTTTTATCCCCCTCTTACCTTCTATAATACCTGTCTCTTAACTTTTTTCTTACCCCTCTGACCTTCTATTACCTGTCTCTCAACTTTTTTTATCCCCTTCTCAGCTATTATACCTGTCTCAACTCATTTACTCTCCACTCACCTTCTTTTATACCTGTCTCTTAACTTTTTTTATCCCCCACATCACCTTCTACAATACCTGTCTCTTAACTTTTTCTATCCCCCTCTCACCTTTTTTATACCTGTCTCTCAGCTTTTTTTATCCCCTTCTCACCTATTATACCTGTCTAATTTATTTTCTCCCACTCACCTTCTATTTTACCTGTCTCTCAACTTATTTTATCCCCTTTTCAACTATTATACCTGTCTCAACTTATTTATTCCCCTTCTCACCTATTATACCTGTCTCTCAACTTTTTTTGTACTCCCCACTCACCTTCCATTATACCTGTCTCTAAACTTATTTCCCCCCTCACCTTTTAATTTACCTGTCCCTCAACTTTTTTCTATTCCCCCTCACCTTCTATTATACTTGTCTCTCAACTTATTTTATCCCCCTCTCACCTTCTATTATACCTTTCTCTAAACCTTTTTTCTATTCTCCTCTCATCTTCTATTATACCTGTCTTTCAATTTTTTTATTCCCCATTCAATTTCTACAGGGTGTCCCGTAAATGATGTGTCACACTTCTAGGGGGGATAGTAGACACCTAGACGAGTCAGAATCACATAGGATTTGGGGTCCCAGACCCAATCCCTGGGAGTTAAAAATGGAGCGACACCCCAAAACAAGTATTGAAAAATTCAATTTGTAGAAGAACTACTATTGGTAAAAATGTAATTATGGTCTCAAATTTTGTGGTTTAATATGATCCTCAAACTTACCTTGACAGTTTTCAATTTAAATTTTTTTTTATTACGAAAAAAGTTAAAAAACAGCAAAAAAATGTGAAAAATATGCCAAAACTTTATTTTGTTTTCCGAAATCCTTTCTTTCGATTTGATAATCTGAAAGAGCATAATTAATTAACCTTAAGTCCAAAGTTTCACGTAAATAGCATCAGTATTAAACGCTTGAGAGCCTGTTAAAGTTAGTTTTATGGGAGCAAAAACGGCTTCGGAAAACGAACGTTCAGGGACAATCTACAAGTTACGGATAGATGCTCGCCAAATTTCCCAACATTATTTGCGATACGAGATTCCTCGCCAACCTACGCTTCTACAGATAGTTCAAACTTCCTAGGCGATGTGTGGCCTTAGTTTTCGGATCGTCACTAGAAGTCTAAAAGGTAAATGCATTCAAGCTATCAAATCAGACACTCAAGAAAAAATTGTTACTATACCTAAGAAAAAAAGCAATGTTTGTTTAGCAAAAGGGATAGTTACAACTTATTTTTTCTTAAGTCTCTGTTTTGTTAAGTTCAATAAACATTTATCTTCTAGACTTCTGTGACGGTCTGAAATCGAAGGCAAAAATTTAACTAAATTAATTAATTTACTAATTTTTTTCCCATCCCATAAAAAAGTGAACCACCATGCCAACTTTGAACACTTTTTGTAAACAGTTTTTGTCGTTATTTTTCATTATACCCCTGCTTTAGGATAGGTCAGTCGGCGGATCCTCGATCGCTGGGTTCGTGATTTCGAATTGCGATACAAGATTGGTTTCTATTAATCGAGAAATGTCAATGGGAATAAGCAAAGTGTATGGGGGCTATCCACTCACCGTCCGATAAGCAATATCTTAGGTTTGTCATAACTTTCAATAACCTGCATTCTTTTAGGTTGGTTGGTTGGTTTTTTGGTTACATATATTTTCCGGTATGTGTGCTTGATCTCAAGGATCCGCTTATACACCTTCGTCAAGTAAGACAGACACAACAGAATTTTTACTGGCACAAAGAAGGAAAATACACCCAGGGGCGAGGTGAGAATCGAACTCACAACGGGGCAGTGCGCAGACTGCTGGCGTGAAAGGCAGAGGAGCAAACCGAACAGGCCATCCCGTCCCCTGCATTCTTTTATTTTGCAAATTTCTTATATCGGAAGTTGAGGGGAGACCCTGCATACCCACTTGCTTATTATATCATTCTTTAATTAATAGGAACCACCCTTGTATCGCAACCCGAAATCAGGAACCTAGCGATTGAGGATCCACCGACTGTCGTATCCCCACTATGTACAAAAGATATTTTACGAACCATGTTTGTAAATAATAGATTCTTCTGTTTTTTTTACCTAAGTTATCAAATGTACAGTTTTTCTCATTAAACGCAATAAGTAGTAATGCTGTTTGCATGATTGATACATTTGTAAAACTAACACAACTATCGATTGATTAAAAAACTATCGATACTATCAGATAATTTCTAAAAATCAGTAGTAAAATCATGTTTGTTGTTTATGTTCAAAAATTTTTTTAATTAAATTAATTAATCTCTTGTTTTCTAAAAATAATAAGAATTAAGAATCAACATTTTACGCTTTTGAAATTTTCATCCCGCCAAATTGTTCAATTGGCGCATTTCAGATATTTTCATACTCATCTCCTGTCTCGCCAAATCGGGCGAGGAATGAAAGTTGGCAGACATCTATCCGTAACTTGTAGATTGTCCCTGAACGTTCGTTTTCCGAAGCCGTTTTTGCTCCCATAAAACTAACTTTAACAGGCTCTCAAGCGTTTAATACTGATGCTATTTACGTGAAACTTTGGACTTAAGGTTAATTAATTATGCTCTTTCAGATTATCAAATCGAAAGAAAGGATTTCAGGAGGGAGGAAAACAAAATAAAGTTTTGGCATATTTTTCACATTTTTTTGCTGTTTTTTAACTTTTTTTGTAATAAAAAAAATTTTAAATTGAAAACTGTCAAGATAATTTTGAAGATCATAATAAACCGCAAAATTTGAGACCATAATTACATTTTTACCAATAGCAGTTCTTCTACAAATTGAATTTTTCAATAATTGTTTTGGGGTGTCGCTCCATTTTTAACTCCCTGGGATTGGGTCTGGGACCCCTAAGTCCTATGTGATTCTGACTCGTCTAGGTGTCTACTATCCCCCCTAGAAGTGTGACACATCATTTACGGGACACCCTGTATAATACCTGTCTCTCAACTTTTTTGAACCCCCCCTCACCTTCTATTATACCTGACCCTCAAATATTACTTATCCCCTTCTCACCTTCTATAATACCTATCTCTCAACTTTTTTTATCCCCTTCTCACTTATTATACCTATCTCAACTTATTTATCCCCCACTCACCTTCTATTATACCTGTCTCCCAACTTATTTTAATCCCCCTCTCACCTTCTATTTTACCTGTCTTTCAACTTTTTTACCCCCCTCTCACCTTCAATTATACCTGTCTCTCAACTTTTTTATCCCCTTCTTACCTATTATACCTGTCTCAACAAGTTTATCCCTTTCTCACCTACCCGTTTTTATACCTGCCTTTCAACTCATTTTATCCCCTTCTCACCTATTATACTTGCAACTCAATTTTTTCTATCCCCCTCTCACCTTCTATTATACCTGTCTCTCAACTTTTTCTATTCCCCTCTCACCTTCTATTATACCTGTCTCTCAACTTTTTTACCCCCCTCTCATCTTCTATAATACCTCTCACTCAACATTTTTTTATCCCCCTCTCACCTTTATTATACCTGTCTCTCGACATTTTTATCCCCCTCACACCTTCTATAATGCCTGTTTCTAAACTTTTTTTATCCCCTTCTCACCTATTATACCTGTCTCAACTTGTTTATTCCCTTCTCACCTGCCTCTCAACTTATTTTATCCCCTTCTCACCTATTATACCTGCAACTCAACTTTTTCTATCCCCCTCTCAACTTCTATTATACCTGTCTCTCAACTTCTTTCTATCTCCCTCTCACCTTCTATTATACTTGTCTCTCAACTTCTTTTTCCCCCATTCACTTTCTATAATACCTGTCTCTCAGCTTTTTTTTATCCCCTTCTCACCTATTATACCTGTCTAAACTTATTTTCTCCCCCTCATCTTCTATTATACCTTTCTCTCAACTTATTTTAATCCCCCTGTCATCTTGTATTATACCTGTCCTTCAAATTTTATTTATCCCCCTCTCACCTTCTATAATACCTATCTCTCAACTTTTTTTATCCTCTTCTCACTTATTATACCTGTGTCAACTTATTTACCCCCACTCACCTTCTATTATGCCTGTCTCTCAACTTATTTTATCCCCTTCTCACCTATTATACCCGTCTCAACTTATTTATATCCCTCTCACCTTTTATTATACCTATCTCTAAAATTTTTTTATCCCCCTCTCCCCTTGTA
Organism: Tetragnatha montana; assembly: GCA_963680715.1. NCBI lineage: Eukaryota > Metazoa > Arthropoda > Arachnida > Araneae > Tetragnathidae > Tetragnatha > Tetragnatha montana. The sequence goes on along the minus strand of OY796676.1, from coordinate 14,108,984 downwards.
TTATACCTGTCTCTCAACTTTTTTTTATCCCCCTCTCACCTGCTATTATAGCTGTCCCTCAAATTTTTTTATCCCCCTCTTACCTTCTATTATACCTGCCTGAATTTTTTTATCCCCCTATCACCTTCAATTATACCTGTCTTTCGACTTTTTTATCCCTATCTTTTATCCCCATTTCTACACCCTTTTTGAATGACCTTTTGACTTTTTAAAATGTTTGAAATATTTTACTTACCTTAATAACTTGATAGTGGTTCCCTCCAACTCATTCAGTTGACGAACTCTTTTCTCGTTTCTGAAATGCAGAAAATTATTTTTAACAGTATTATAGCGATTGCTTACATTTTTAATGTATGGTAAATGAGGGGTACAAGTGATCATATATATGTTCTACAAACGTTTCCCTCCACCTTATTTTCTTCTCCTTTTTAATTCGATCTCTCACACGCTCTAAATCCTTCTCACAATCTCTCATTCTCTAACTCTCACACGCTCTCTTCACCCCCTCTCCCTCTATCACCAACTCACACTAACACTCACTCTTTCTCGCCATTCCTCTTTCACCATCTCTCTCTCACACTCTCCCTCTCACTCTTTCTCACCATATATCTCACCCTTTTACCACATCTCTCACTCTTTCACCATCTTTCTCAAAAGCCCTCTCACTCTATCTCATCATCTCTCTCATATTCTCTCTTACACACTCAACCTCTCATTCTTTTTCACCATCCCTCTCATTCTCTCTTACACTCTCACTCTTTCTCATCATATCTCTCACCCTTTTACCCTGTCTCTTAACATCTCCCTCCCTCACACTCTCTTTCTCACAATAACACTCTCTTACAATATCTCTCTCTCTCTCACCCTCTTAACATCCCTCTCACACTTCCTCACCATCCCTCTCACTGTCACACCATCCCTATCACTCTCTCACACTCACTCTTTCTCACCACATCTCTCACTCCTTTTACCATCTCTCTCACTTATAATCCCTCTCTCCCTCTCACTTTTATACTCTCTCACCATTTCTCTAACTCTCATACTCTCTCTCACCATCCCTCTCACTCTCCCGCCATTTCTAATTCTCTCTCACCATCCCTCTCACTTTCACATCATCTCTTTTACTCTGTCTAGCTCTCTCTCTCTTTCACACGTTTTCACCTTTTCTTACCATATACCTCCCTCTTTCACCATCTCTCACACCTTCTCACTCTTTCACCATCCCTCTAACGATTTCTCCCCTCTCTCACCATCTTTCTCACAATCTCGCTCTTTTACCATCTCTCTCTCAACATCTCAATATTTTTCTCACTCTCTCTTACTATCACATATACCCTCCCTCTCTCTTTCACCCTCTCACATTCTTTCTTACCATATCTCTCACCCGCTCTCAGTCTCTCACCCTCTTTCTCAACATTCCTCTCCTTCTTTCTCCAATAACCCTCTCACTCTATCTCTCATTCACTCACTCTCCCCATCTCTATAGCTCCCACCTCTCTCAATATATTTTTCATCATCATCTCTCTCACTTCTCACACTGTCACCCTTTCACCATCCCTTTTACTCTCGTCTTACATCTCACTCTGTCACATTCACTCTCTCTCACCATATTTCTCAACATCCCTCTCACTTTCTCACACACTCAACTTATCACCATCCCTCTCTCTTTCACTCTCCCTCTCGAACACACTCACACTCTTCCTCACCATATCTCTCACCCTTTTACCATCTCTCTCTCTCTCTCCACCATGTCTTTAACTCTTATACTCTCTCTAACACTCTGTCACACTCTCTCGTCCTCTCACCATCCCTTTTATTCTCGCTCTCTCATCCTTTCTCATCATCCCTCTCACTTTCTCACCATCCCTATCATTTTCACACCATCTCTCACTCCATTTCTGTGTCACACTTCACCCTTTCTCACCATATCTCTCACTCTTTCACCATCCCTCTCACTCCTCCACGATCTCCCTCTCACCCTTTCACCATCTTTCTCAACATCTCTCACACTCTTTCTCACAATCTCTCTTACCCTGTCACCACCTCTCTTTCTCACCCTCTTCATCTCACCATCCCTGTCACTCTCCATTTCTCTCACCCTTTCACCATGTTTCTCTCACCCCTTCTTAACATCTGTCTCAAACAATCTATATCTTTCCCTGTCTCTCACTATATTTCTCATCCATATCACTCTCTCTCCCCATCTCCCTAAACTCTCTCTCACCATCTTTTTCATAATCTCTCACCATTTCTCTCATTCGCACAATCTCCTTCTTATCTAATATTCCAATGTTTTTGAACTCTCTCATTCTCCCTCACTCACTCTCATTATTTTTTTCCTACTGTGATCTTTGACCAATAGGCCAACTGCTTAATATTTTAGTACTTCTAATATTAACACAAAGTTGTTTCAGTTAAACCCACCATTGGTTTTTAAAATTCCCTCTAAGGTGATGGTGCTCTTAAATACTCCCATTAAATTTAAATGTTTAAAATATTTTACTTACCATATAAACATAGTGGATCCACTTTGCAACTTATTCAGTCGTAGAGCTGCTCTGTTTGTTTCTGAAATTTACCAAGTTACTTTTAAAAATATAGTAGTGATTGATTACATTTAAAAAAAAAACTAGGTACAAAGTTATATTTAATTGACATAATTTATCTTTTCTTCACATTTTGTATTTCTATCTCTTTCTCACCATCTCTAGCACTCTCTCTCTCTCTCTCACACACACCATCTCTCTACTTCTCACTCTCTCATCCCCATCTTTCTCATCATCCTTCGCATTCTCTCATCATCCCTCTTCACCATATTCCCCATCATTTATCTCACTCTCTCTCTCTCTTTCCCCATCTCTATCACTCTTTCTAAAATTGTCTCTCACAATCTCTCTCACATACTGTCTTTCTCACTAACTTTCTTACCCTGTTACTCTTCTATCTCAATATCCCTCTCATTCTCTTACTAAATATATCACTCTCTCTCACACTTCCACCATCTCTCACCATATTTCTCTCCCCATCTCTTTCTCACTTTCATATTCACATTCTCTCCCACCTTTTCACTCTCCCTCTCTCTCACCATCCTTTTCAACATCTCTCTCCCCATTTCTCTCTCTCACCCTCACTTTCTCTCACCATATATCTCATCCATTAAACATCTCTCTCTTTCTCACCTTCTCATTCTCTCTCTCACCATATTCCTCATCATCCATCTCACCCTTTCACCTCCCTCTTACTCTCTCACACCATATCTCTCTCCCCCTATTCACCATCTGTCTCTCACTTTCATATTCATACACCCCTCTCAAACACATTCTCTTTCACCTTTTTACTCTCTCTCTCTCACTATTCTTCTCAACATCTCTCTCTCAACAATTCTTACCATTCCTCTCAACATCTCTCACCATTTTCCTTACTCTCCCTCACACTATCTCACTCTATCAATATCTCTCACCCTTTCTCACCATCCCTCTCACTCTAACCCTCACTCTTTCTAACAATATCTCTCACCCTCTTACCATCTTGCTCTCTCTTACATATATCTCTCTTTTTCTCACCCCCTTTCTCAACATCTCTCTTTCTTTCACCCTCTTTCCCACCATCTCTCTTACCCTCTCTCACTCTTTCTTTAAATCTCACAAACTCTCTCACCATCTCACTCTCCATTTTTCTCAACACCTCTTTCTCTCAAACACTCACTTTCTCTCACCATCTCACGCTATCGCCCTCCCACTCCTTCACCATCTCTCTCACTCTCATCTTCTCTCACTATCTCACCATCTTTCTCAACATCCCTCTCACCCTTTCTCACCATCCCTCACATTCTTTCTCTAACACACTCGCACTCTTTCTTATATCTCTCACTCTATTACCATCTCTCTTTTTCACTCTCTCACAATCTCACCTGAACTCACCATCACTCTCATGCTCTCTCTCTCTCAACATCCCTCTCATCATATCCCACTCTCCCTAACCCTTTCACTCTTTCTCACCATCCCTCACTCTGTGCCTCACACTCTCTCTCTCTCTCATGCTCTCACTCTTTCTCACCATATCTCTATCCCTCTCTTGCCATCTCTCATTCATTATCTCTCACCATATTTCTCATCATTCATCTCACTCTCACACCCTCTCTCCCCATTTTCTCAGTATCTCACCATTTATCGTTCTCTCTCTCCCTTTCACCATCTCTCATACCCTCTCACTCTTTCGTCACCTCTCTCACGATTACTCTCTCTCTCTCTCTCTCTCTCACCATATTCCTCAACATCCCTCTCACAAATTCTCTCTCTTTTGCACCATCTCTCACCCTTATTCTATCTCACCATCTCTCTCAATCTCTTTTACACACTGTCCCTCTAACTCTACCATCTCTTATACTCTCTCACATATCTGTCTCACCTCCTCTCACACCCCATCTCATTCTCTCACCATCTTTCAAACAATCCCTATCACAATCTCTTTACCCTTTCTCCCCATTCCTCTCTGTCTCTCTCACCCTTTATCGATTTTCTCTAACCATCTCTCTCACCCACTCACTCTTTCTCATTCTCTCTCCTCCCACCCCTTTTACCATCTCCCTCTCTTCATATCTCTCACTCTTTCCCTCTTACACTCTCGCTTACTATTTCTCTCACTCTCATACTCTCTCACCATCCCTCCCATCATTTATCTCACCCTCTCACTCTTTCGCAATCTCTCTCCCTCTTCCACTCTCGCTTATCATTTCTCTCTCACCCTCTTTCTCAATATCCCTCCAACCCTTTCTCTCACCCTTTCTTACCATCTCTAACCATATTTCTCATCCATCCCTCACAATCTCTTTATCTTATATTCGAATGCTTTTGAACCCTCTCATTCTCCCTCTCTTACCCTCATTATTTTTTCTACTCTGATCTCAGAGCAATAGGCCATGGCCACCTAAACTAATAAGGCCGTAGAAGCTTGAAATCTTGAGTGATGTCATGCCTTCTATTTCGAGTCATCGACGAGTTTAAGACAACAGCGCAACTCCAGTCTGGAATCTTGATCGCCTCATCCTTTACAGCCTGATTGGTCTCCTCAACTACGGTGAAAACGTCATTTGAATTAGCCACACCGACACTCGTGCCGAATATTTCAGATGGGAGAAAGTTTGATCTGAATCCGTTTTGCACAAAGAGATAGAGGTTTCCCCTCAAAACCGAAAATGTTTTAAGCAGTTTGATTTTAATGCTCACATTTGAATACTTAACGCTGCTGGTTTAAGATTAAATTTTGAGTAAAATTGTTATAATCGAGCCAAGTTTTAGGTCTAAAATTCATGATCGGAATTTCAATCTTGATTAAAAATCATAACTACTTTTAATTAATACGGTTATATTCAGATACCAATATTTAACCCTTCTCCATTGTAATCGTAAATTTGAAGGCTTAGGCTGGGCGCGCACGAGAGACTAAAGTCACGGCGACCAGGATTACTAGTATCAAAAATATCACTAGAAAACAATGGATCTCTATGAAGAAATTCTTGGCAATCGGCCAAGTGTCACGTCGCCTAGTGCGCGCACTCTACCAATACTTGAACTTGTTTCAATAGCCAAGGCAACAATTTTGTCTTTGTCACCGTGACAAAAGTCGCTCGTTCTCGATCAGCCTTAAAATATGTCTGATCATGAGTTTTAAACCAGGCCCGATATTTACAATTTTACTATAAATTTAATCATTAAACCAGATTTTAGTGATCAAATATGATCATTAAAATTAAAACCTCTTTTTCGTTCTGCAAAACGAAACTACACAACATAAAATTGTTTATAATAGAGCACGGAATCAACTTGAGGTTCGCGCGATCTCTAATTCACTTTCTCACTTCTGAAATATTCGACACGTGTGTCAGTGTGTCTTATTCAAGTGACGTGTTCACCATAGTTGAGGAGACCAATCAAGCTGTAAAGGGTGGGGCGATCAAGATTTCAGACTGGAGTTGCGCTGTTGTCTTAAACGCGTCGATGACGCGAAATAGAAGGCATGACCATCACTCAAGATTTCAAGCTTCTACGCCCTTATTAGTTTAGGTGGCCATGAATAGGCCCACTGCTTAAGATTTTAGTACTACTGTGGACACAAAACTACTTCAGTTAAACCCGCCATTTTATTTCAAAATTCCCTCTAAGACGATGGTGCTGTTAAATACTCCCATTAAATTTAAATGTTGGAAAGATTTTACTTACCCTTTAAACATAGTGGTTCCACTTTGCAACTTATTCAGTTGTAGAGCTGCTCTTCTTTCTGAAATTTACCAAGTTAATTTTAAAAATATGGTAGTGATTTCTTACATTTTTTTAAAACAAAGTACAAAGTTATATTTAATTGATATTTTTTCCCTCCCATTTTGTAATTCTATCTCTTTCTCACCATCTCTCTTTCTCACCATCTCTCTATCTCACCTTCACTAACACTCTCTCAATATCTCTACTTCTCTCTCTCATCTTTCTCATCATCCATCCCTTTCGCTCTCTCTCACTCACTATCTGTCTCGTCTCACTCTCTATTTAAATATCCCACCATCTTACTCTCTATCTCCCTCACTTTAACATCAACATTCTTTCTCACCTTTTCACTCTCTTTCACCACCCTTATCAACATCCCTCCCCTTCACTCAACATCTCTCACGATACTTCTGAAAATTTCTTTCACTCTCTTTCTTTCCATTTCTCTCACTCTCACACTCTATATCTCTCACTCTTTCTCACCATATCTGTAACCCTTTTACCATCTCCCTCTCTCACCATCTTTCTCAACATCACTCTCAATATTTCTCACTTTCTCTCCAGTCTCACACACACTTTCTCCCTCTAACTCTTTCTCACCATCTCTCTTACCCAATCTCACCATCCCTCTCTCTCATGCTCTCTCTTACACTCACTATCTTTCCAACACCTCTCTCACTCTCCCATTCTCTCACTCCTTCTCACCATCCCTCTCTCTGTCACTCTCTCCTGCTTTCACTCTTTCTTACCATATCTCCATCTCTCTTACTATCTTGCCATCTCACTTTCTCTCTCACACCATCTCCCATTCATTCTCTCACCATATTTCTCATCATTAATCTCACTCTCTCACTCACACCCTCTCTCCCCATCCCTCTCCATTTCTCACACCGACCCTCTCATCATCTCTCTTACACCCTCACTCTTTCAACATCTCTCACAATTACTTTCTCTCTCACCATTTCTCTAATTCTCAAACTCTATCTTACCATCTTCCTCAACATCCCTCTCACCAATTCTCTTATCTCACTCTCTTACTCTGTAACCATCACAGACTCTGTCTCATCATTTGCCACCCTCTTATTTTATCTCACCATGTCTCTCAATTTTTTTCACAATCTGTCCGTCTCTCACTCTCCCTCACCATCTGTCTCACCCACCCCCTCGTCATTCATCTCGGTCTCTCACCATCCCTATTACTCTCTATCATCATGGACGTATTATATAAGTGGGGGGTTTAGGGGGTCCAGACACCCCCCTTAGCCTAGACCTTATGTCTGCCAAACAGAAAGGTTTCTGTCCCAAATATCAAAAAAATGAGTGAAAATACAACTTTTTCGGGTCAAATTTCACAAAATTTTCTGGGGGAGGACCCCCAGCCCCCCCTTTTTTGCCTCAGGGAATGCATTAACTACAATAATTTGTGATTAAGTTCACAAAAATTCACATTTGCTCTACATTTTACTAGGAAAGGGAAAACTATTAGAAAAATTTGGGGGGCCAGAACCCTTCGAAACAGTCTAGTAACGGCCCTCCCTTGGTCCTATAGGTTCTGCCCACCCCCCCTAGTCATAACCCCTTGCTATGCTCAGAGGGAATTTCAAGGTATACAACCTCCATTCCGAAACCTCAAACTTTTAATTTTTCTCCATAGAAAACGACCGACCAAAGCAAAACTACTCCTTAATGTAATAAGGTAAATAGGGATGTTCGAGGGACCTCCCCCAAAAATGTTTCAATTTTAGTATGCTAAAATGTCTTCTAAAGCTAGCTTTTAGGGAGTTTTCAGGCAGCTTCGCTGGCCGCATGCGGCCCGCCAGTTGGAAAACTTATAAAAGCTATAGCTACATCCGTGTCTATCACCATCTCTTACCCTTTCTTCCAACCCTTCTCTCTCACACATTTTCTCTCACTTTCACACTCTCTCTCTCACCCTTTCACTATGTCTCTCACCCACTATTGATACTCTCACTATCGCACCATCTTACTTTCTCCTCCCACTCCGTCACAATCTCACACTCTCACACCCTCTCCCACTTACACCAAGGGCGGGTCCAGACCAGATTTTCAGAGGGTGCCATATCAGGGGGTATATAGGTAATACTTTCCAAATTTTCAGGGCCCTTAGAAAAAATTTTAAATTTTAGCATCGCAAAGAGTGATTTTAAGCAGCTTTTTTAAGGGTTTACAGTTACTTCAGACATTTTACACAGTAACATTCATTAGTTTTCTCTCTATACTCAGAGAATATCCAGGGACGTGCTCAAGTTTATGAAAGTGGAGAAAAGGACCAGACCGATAAATAACCAGACCGATAATGGGGGGGGGGGTCTGAGTGTCCTCCCTCAGAAGAATTTTGTGAATTTCCCCCCCCCCCTAATATATATTTTCAGCTGATTTTGAAACCTACTAAACCACAGAATTTTCAAGACAGTTTAATAGATGCCAAATTATTGCGGGGTCTGGAGCCCTCACCAGAATTTTTTTTTGAAATATGCTCTTTTAAATCGTGGTGTTTTGTCTATTTTGACATTCTGTAGGGAAAATCCAAGAGGACCACTTTCAACTAAGCGGCCGAATTTTTAATTTTAAATTTTTACACTATAAAATAGGTGTCAAAATTTACATTTGGGGGTTCTTTCCCAGTAAAATTGAATTTTAGCATTGAAAAAGTGATTTTAAGCTATATTTGATAGTTTCTTGGAGGGGGCCAGGGCTCCTCCTCTGGACCCGCCCATGTCTTACACTCCCGCTTACCATTTCTCTCACAAAACTATTTCAGTTAAACCCGCCATTTTATTTCAAAATTACCTCCAAGACGATGGTGCTGTTATATCCTCCCATTAAATTTAAATGTTGAAAATATTTTACTTACCCTATAAACATAATGGTTCCACTAAGCAACTTATTCAATTGTAGAGTTGCTCTTCTTGTTTCTGAAATTTACCAAACTGTTTTTAAAAATATAGTAGTGATTGCTTACATTGTTTTAAAAACTAGGTACAAAGTTATATTTAATTGACTATATTTATATTTTCCCGCCATTTTCTATATATCTTTATTCTTACCTACTTCCAACATTACATTATTCTTCATTCTAATTCAAGTTTTCTTTCCTCTTATATCTATTAAGATATTAAAAATTTAAATATTAATTAGATTTACAGCTGATGCTCAAAAACTATTTGACGCAAAATCCTGAACAAGGTGTCATTTTCTTTTGATTTGAATGAGCTTTAAAGTGATGTCATCCATGACATTAACAACAATGTAACTGTAACAATGTAAATGGGGAAACAATGTAGTAATTTAATTTTTGTTAGAAAAATATGATTTTTTTTTAGATTCCTAAAACACACCTCGGTGTATTTTTACGTTTTTATCTATTTGTTCGGGTGGAATATAGAACTCAATTTGAAACTATAAATTACCCGATGAGCTAAAGACTTGAAATTTTGAATATAGCTCAGATTTGGATAGGGCAATATTATCTCGTTTTTTTTTTTCAGTTAAATTTGCTTTTCCTTGTCCCCAAGGGGAACTTAACGAGTTTAACTATAGAACTTAGTTAAAAAAACATTTTTGTGCAGATTTTGCATCTTATTAAAATGGCTTTGGAAGTGTTGTTTAAAACATTAGTAAAATGAAAATTAGTAAGACCATTTGCAATCACATGACTCGGACCTAGCAACAGCCTTAAAAACAGGTTCTTGTCCTCCAGCAGTTAATAGTTAAAAGAAATTAACTGGTCGTGAGGTCATGTGCCGAATGCTCTTTCCACATAATTTATAATAATTTATTTAAATGTTAATGTTTTCACCAAATTATTTTTAAAATCCTATTTTTAAATTTTCTCAGATTTTCATTAGATTACTTGAGTTTTAATAAATCCCGAAAGCTATCTGAATTAAAGAGAGCGAAATTTGCATAACAATGATTTTGAACAAAAATACTAGACTGCAACGTTTCCTGACCCTATGACGCCACTAAGCGGAAGGAAAAACTGCGTAAACAGAAAGCCTGTTGGTTTTCAACTTTGACTTTTCTAGTAAGCCCCATGCCTAGCCCTAGACCAGCGGTTCCTAAACTTTCGATAATATGTGTCAGCCAGACATCGCGGCCCCTCAAGATTTTGAACACCCAGGACCGTAACCAGATTTTGGTTTCGAGTGGGGAGTTGACTCGACGTTACTCTTAAGGTACCTCCTAACGAGTACATTAAGTTTTAGATCACTTAAAAGAAGCATTTAAATTATGTTGCTCATTATTTAACATTTTACAGTTACTCCAAATAAAAAGGGAGCTTTGGGGGTCACCCCCAGAAAAAAATGTTGAAAATTTGCCTCTAAAAGTGGTGTTTTAGCTCATTTTGAGAAAAATTTCTGGATATACCCGAAAAAAAACCAAATCATTGTAAACCACAGAATTTTGAAGGGAAAAAATATATATAGACGTCAAAATTTTGAGGAGGACGGGGGGTTCTCTCCCAGAAATGTTTTTGAAATTTCCCCTTTTAAAATAATAGTATTTTATCTCATTTTGAAACTCTTTGGGGAACACTCAAAGGTAACGCTTGGGATTCCCGAAACGAAATCTACATTGACGGTAGTTAAAAGGTTTATGAGAGACCTTCGCGGACCCCCTAGAAAAGCCCTGGGGACCCCCGGGGGTCCGCGGACCACAGTTTAAGAACCGCCGCCCTAGACCATAAACACGAAACTGCTTTATCTAAAACCACACACCATTATATTTGAGATTCACCACAAGAGCAGTTCGCTATAGAGTGTTTTCAGGTGACGTCACAACCGGTTATTTTCTTTTAACTGTGTACCTTCTGTAGGGCTTTTAACTGTTGCTAAGGCCGTTGTTTATCTGTTGCTAAGGAAGTTTTTAGGTATGGGATCACATGATTGCAAATGGTCCAATAGAAGAATTCCACGGCTAGTCATTTTTTGCAACTGTTAACCTCTGTAGGGCAAAAAACTGTAACTTTTCTGTTGCTAAGGCCGTTGTTAGGTCCGAGTCATGTGATTGAAAATGCTCTATTAAAACCTTATCCATATTTATTACATTTTAAGTATTTTGCTTACCCCACAAACTTTATAGCTGTTCTTTTCTGCAACGCATTTAGTTGTAGAGCATCTCCTCTAATTTCTGAAATTCACAAAATTCATTAAAATGAGATCGAGATTGCTTACATTCTCTTTAAAACATGGTATAAAAATTTACACTTTACAATAAATATATTCATGCATTAAAATAACGCAAAGCGTAAGTGTGGAGGGAAGCGAGACCTCCTTTGAATTGTCAGTTTGAAAAAGGGAATAAATTCAATAACCAAGTTTTGAGAAAATCGAAAAAACTGTATAAAAAAATGGAATTTTCATTTTATAACCACCAAATTTTTACTAGAAATTTATGACCCAATTTAGAATACAGAACTACCATCGAAATATTTTAAGTGAATTCAAAAATATTTTACTGAATGGTAACGGACTTTTTCCCTTTTTTTAAACTTTTGAAAATTCAACTAAAAAATCTTAAAAACAATTTAAATCAAAAATTAAATTGAATTTCTGAATTGAAAAAAAAAATTTGTTATGAATCTGAGTCTTAAAGCAGGATCAATAGAGAAGGTAAATAATATTCACATTCTCCATTGACTCCATTAGTATTCAATGAATATGCAGTGAAACATTCACTGGTTAAGTAAAGGTAAAAAAAAACCCTTTAAATAGAAACCAAATTTGTTTTGGCTTAGTTTATAAGCACAATGAATCAGAAAAGAAAAAGTAACTTAAATTCCCAATTAAATCAATTAATACAATGAATGGAAATAAATTTCGCCAAATTCAAAGAGCTGTATCTGCTTATAGGGAATAGTTATTTTTTCCTTTTTCCCCCTCATTTGTAGAGCAAAGCTTGGATTTTAGTTTTTTTTTGCCAAGGGCCGAATAACAGAGTCAAATCTACTGAGCAACCAAAGTATTAATTTTGGTGGTAAGGTAAAGCCACTGAGCTATATAATAACCTGGAGTACTACTGGAAGATCTACTGGACAGAATTCTGATGGAATTCGGTATGAATGTATAGATTGATTGATATAATACCAATTAAATAATCATCTAAAAATTACTGTATATGCGCATCAGAAATCCAGAATAAATAAAAAAGCGTGTTTATAAGGGGTTTGATCCCCTCCAACTGACATGCAGGCCTCCTTGAGTGATTTTATAACGTGAATAAGGATGTTAATAAACTTTCATGCTGATAAAAGTCCTAACTCCTAGGAAACGCTGTTTTGAGGCTCTAAAGCAGTGCTTCTCAACCTTTCAATACTAACGACCCAATTTTCAATCGAAATTTTCATCGCGCCCCCTTTTTATACAGTAACAATGTATGTAAAGCAATAATATATTTTGAAGCTAAAACAGCAATTCCAGAAGAAACCCTGTTAGCAACCGCTGCCCAAGAGTGAAATGGGGGTCTGGGGGGTTCTCACCCAGAATTTTTTTTAAAATTTTAGTGATAAAAGCGATTTTAACCTACTTCTTGAGGATTCACGGGGATACGTGGCACCCCTGGGCCTGCCATTGATCCAGATATGAATATTGTAACTTTTTCGATTTATCCACACCATTGATGGAATCTAAAGAATTTTTTTCGGGATGGACCCAGAACGGATTTAATAATTTATATTGCAAGATCCTTACCTAGATTTTTATTCTGGAAAGAATGAATTATTCCAAAGCCCTAAAAATGTAGCTTTTTAGAAATCTTAGAGAAGGATTTGCATCTTTAGAAAGTAATTGAGAAAAAGTGTAGGCGATACAGAGTTCCAAGTTCAAAAGGTAGTCCCCCAGAAAAATGTTTGGAAATTCGACCCTTAAGAACGGAGTTTTTATTCGTTTTTGTCTTTGTCCAAATTTTGGGAGGGGCCTGAGCCTTGGCTCGTTCCCCCCTTTCTGGAGTTATCGCGTCCCCTAGAAGGGCACGCCCCACAGGTAGAACCGCTGCTCTAAAGGATTTTTGAAGGGGGGGTAGCGAAATGCAATTGGCTTCTTTAGAGCGCCTCATACCAGCTCTAAAAAGAGTTGAAGTCTAAAAGTCTGGTTCCTCATTCCATAAAGCGCGAATACACCCACCCGTTTTAATGAAAATTGCCAGTCTGTTCAGCTTTGTTAAGTTAAGGAGGTCTTCAAGATGCCAACCCTCTAACTGAAACCGTCCTTTCCCCCCCTTTTGAAAGGCATAGGGGACTTTGAAATGACTTACTGAAAAAACTTTTTTTTTGACTGAACTGACCATCTGATCTTTGATGCCATAATGGTCAATTTCGCTAACATTGGACGACTGGCGGAGAATTTCTGGTTTTCTCTACATGAAATTACATCGGGAATCATTGATTCAACTGATCTGAGACTTAACAGGGAAGACAAATGATTACCCGCTTTGAATTTCTTCCGATTCATGACGATTTCTGCATCAAACGAAACCTTTGCAGGTAGAGCAGGTTTCAGGTAAAGGGTTGACATCTCGGAGAGATTTATTCACCTTTTTAAGGATGCTATCGGTCTTAATTTCCCTTCAGTGGATGGAAGTCCTCAACTTAATTGAGCTCAACAGGTTGGCAATTTTCATTAAAACTGATAACATTTGCTTTATAGAATGGGGAGCCAGATTTTTAGACTTCAACCCTTTAGAGCAGTGTCTCCCAACCTTTTTCGGTCCATGCCCCACCAAAGCCTTTTTAAATTTTCCATGGCCCCATGTCCTTTTTTTTTCCGAAAATCTTTCTCGAAAAGTAAATAAAACCTGGTGGTCCATGCCCCATGTAGAGGACAATTTGGTTGATAATTTTCAAATTGCCCCTGCCCCCTAAGAAATTCATTTCCCCCCCCCCGGTGGGGGGAATATGAATACGTTGGGAAACACTGCTCTGGAGCATGTATGAGGGACTCTAGATAAGGTAATAACATATCGCTACCCCTTCCAAAAAAACCCATTCAGGGCCTCAAAACAGAGTTTCCTAGGAAGTAGAATTTATCAGCAGGTAAATTTACAAACTGCCTTATTGGCGCTATAAAATCACTGTGCATGTCAGTTAGAGAGGGTCGTATCCCCTATAAACCTACATTTTTTTCTTCATTCTGGAACCGCTATTTACTACCTGTCAAAACTGAACATTATTATGCATGCGCATGCGTGTAATAGTAAATTTTGAATGATTATTTAATAGGTATTATATCAACCTGTGTTAATACCACATTTCATCAAAATCTGTTAAGTAGCTCTCGAGAAAATTAAATGTGCAATTTCTCTTAATTTTGAACACCAGTGTATAGTTAAGTGCCATACATGCCATTCACCCGACCTAAGGCACCTTTTATTTATTTTTATTCTTAAAATAATCTTATATAACAGTTACTAAAGTGAAATTATTCACAATCAAAAGTTTAAGAGCGAAAAAATATTCATGTGGGAGCCTTCATGGATTTATGACGTCAAATCCGTCTTTTGTAAAATCCACTCTTTGTGATTTAATTACGATCATATTACATTAAATTTAATTGGAAATAACACTACTCGACAAAAAAATAGGGTCAAAAATAGGGTTTTTTGACCCTGAAAATCGAGTTCAAAGTTATAAAGTCGTAGAAAAGCGTAAAAAAGGGGAGGGGCTGTTCCCTGAAAATCTGTACGTGATGGAGAAAAACGGAGGTCGGATTCGGATTCAGGGGACCATTTTACACAAGAATCTGCTTGTGTTGTGTCAGAAGCATTTTGACCTTATTTTTTGTCGAGTAGTGTAATCATCATTTTAAAGTATTAAAAGACAAAATACTGCATTTTTTTTCTTTAAAAAATAGCCACATTTTATATGACGTCAAAACGCCCTTTTCTAGGGATTTAGATGCGTTTTTGCAGCAATTCCATAGTTTAATACCATTTAAGGTTTTTGACCAGAATGACTTCAGATAACATTTCTAGAGAGCCATTTTAGGCGTTATTATTAATCGAAGTAATTTACTAAGCTCCTGCCAAAAGTTTTCCTGTGAATGAAATTAGATAGACCTCAATACTGGTTATTTTTTTAATTAAATAAAAACGGCGTCCAAAATCTCTACAGTAAGAATTTAAACCATACTAACATATCCTCAGAATTTTTAAAATGCAAAATAGTTAAAAACTTACTTGCTATAAATTTAATCCTCTTTTCCTTTCGTTCCACCTGAAATTCCTATGGAGTAAGAAAATAAATTTTTAGTTTGGTAACACTATTATTATAATAAATTACATGGGCGATTCTCTTCAATTAGACCATTTGATCTAGCTGATAGGTATTTTAATATTTTCAAATAAAACGTCAATACTTTTAATCATATGTATGCATTTTAGACATGGTTTTATGTGTGGTCAGTTTTTAACAATAAAGAATTAATTTAAAATATTTTTTTTTGAAAGTAGTTAAAATTATCCTTACCCCATCAACTCTACCCACTTACAATGCCTTTTACAATACCATTTTAAATCAAATATTAAAAAATACTTTAAAATTAAATTTCAAAGCACTAGTTTTTAAGGTTTTTGCATTCATTTACTAACATCTCAAAGACAAAAGTTGATTGAAAAAAAAATCTCCCGAAATCCAGAAAAATGTGCTTCTTAAAATACTTATGACCAACTGTATTTTTACTGCAATACCTACTACTGTTATGTTTATACAAAAAATTTATAAAATCACCTTTCAATAGATAGCATAAAAATTTGCTTTTTATTTTTATATTATTTTACAGGGAGCTTATAGCAAAAATATCTAATCACATGTGAGGAATTGTTTTATCTTTGCTTTTATTGCATTTTGTGTATTTTAAAGAGTTATTAGAGATTGCCTTACACTTTTTTAACCTTAAAGTGTAACCATCTTATACATTGTGAAGAAATTGAAGTATTGAAGAATTGATACGAATTGACTGTACGAATTGATTGAATTGAAGAAGAATTGAAGTATTGTGAAATTAATGTATGAAAACATGTCATTTACACATTTTAGTAGAAATAAAAATGGTTAAATTTTTCCATCAAGTACTTTTTGTAGAAGGGGAAGGGGTGGGGCACCCTTAACAGTTTTCAGTTTCAATTTTTTGTGATCAAGCAAATTAGCTCTTTATAAAACTTTTACCTGTACCGTATTATTATAGACTTTCGAACACCTTATGTATTTTTCCCAAATTCTTGAAAAAATAAAAAGGTTCAGAACTGCATTCTAAAAAAGGTATTTTTTCTGTTGAAAGCTGCAACACCAGTGGGGCAGCTTTCAACAGCAGATGGGCAATTCCACGGGTCAAAGACTGACATTTATAAAGGAAGATAATAAGTATTTTGTAATTTATTTCCCCAAAATAAATTTAAAAAAAAATATTTTCCACCCACCTTATTGCTTTCTTGTTAGCTATGTATAATGGCATAATTAAATTTTCAAAATATATTAACTGACTGACATTTATGCAACCTCTATGAAAAGTGTAACACAGTCAATACGCGATTCCTCTGAAATTTATCGGAATTTTTAATTAGGTTACAAAGGTTATAAAGAACAATACATAAGCTTTTAGAATATGGCATTTGAGTTCAAAAATGCTGCTACAATAGAGAATGATAGTAATTACAACAATATGGTAACTGACTGACATTTCTGAATCTCCCAATGCAAAAATTCAAAATAGTGTAATAATTGATATAAAAGAGTTAACTCAAGAGGTTAACAATTAAAGTAGAAAATTATAGATTATATTCTGTTGAGACAATTTCTGTTCACATATAATTTTATCATTACTTTTAACATTTCCTAACTTTTTAAATTTTGATGTTCAGGTTGACATTTTCATGGAATTGCCCAGATAATTTTAAGTTATGAAAAATTTGAAATCAAACCAAACTAAAAAAATGTTGATTCGGTAGGTTTTTTTTTTGTTTTAGGTTAAGCTGGGATTTTTTTATATCTACGAGGGTTGTTTTTTTTTTCAACTTCCGTTTTCCTCCTGAAAAAAAAGTAGTAGGAATTTCGAAGTAATTTTGGTACTGGTAGTTAGGTATACATCCTTCAGGATCAATTTGCATCTTTACTGCATAAAAATCGGGCATTTTTTCTGTTAGTTATCGAATTTACAAGCGCGCTCCTCGAACTTTTTTCCCGCCCACCCATGGAGAATTTCGCTTATTCTTCGCGCGACCGCTCCGTTCCATGCTCCGTTCGCCCAGCATTTAACATTAACATTAAACAATGGGTGAGCAGGTGAAAATTGCAGGAGGGGAAAGCGAAATTCTCTATGGGCTGGCGGGAAAAAAGTTCGAAGAGCGCGCTTGTTAATTCGATAACTAACAGAAAAAATGCCCGATTTTTATGCAGTAAAGATGCAAATTGATCCTGAAGAATGTACCTAACTACCAGTACCAAAATTATTTCGAAATTCCTACTACTTTTTTTTCAGGAGGAAAACTGAAGTTGAACAAAAAAACAACTCTCGTATATTTAATATTTTCCTTCACTTTTTCTATTTAAAAGTTCAGTAAACGCAAGCATATCCACAGGCACATTTTCTATTAAAAAAACTTAATAGTTCTCTTACTCATGTGAAATTGGTATATTTGAAGAGAGAATCGCCCATACCGTTAATACGCTATTTATAATATCAAGGATGATTTAGTATGACAATTCATTACAATTCCGTTATTCGTCCAGTTAAAAATCGCCAAGCTGTTTTGTACGCCCCCTCTAGAAAATTGCAAACCAAATTATTTAAATATAAACATTCCGCCACAGTATTCTTTATGAAAACATTGACCATCATGATGGCCATATTTGAATATAGGTGTTAAAATTACTTTAGTTATTTTAATGGACAGATAACGGGAATGTACCGAGTTAAATTACTATACGAATTATTTCAAATCGGGTTTCAGTAGTAAACATTGAAAACCTCGAAATGTTGAAATATAGTTCACGTGTTACCTCAGATTAAAATCAGCATTTAAAAGAATAAAAATCTCAGTAATTCAATTAACTGAACTACTCACTTGATCATGGTGGTTTTTCTAAAAAATTCCCAAATTCATGTCTTCCTAAAACGTCAAGTAATATTCTTTATGCAATCGGGGATGATGACACCTGTCTTCAAGGGACATTTGATCTTCGAACTCCCGGGGTAAAAAGACCATGAAAAGAAAACTCAAAACACATTAAAATAGTAACAGAATGATTATAATTCCAAAGAAAAATGAAAACCTATGATGGAAATCTTCGGTGATTATTTTGGGAGCTCAAAATAAAAGGTTTTAATTTAAACCAAAAGCATATTTTACGAGAACGTTTTGTTTAAATAAAAAATCCCAATACAATACAAATTTGAGTTATTTCTTAGGTATTAACGCTAAAAGTTAAGATAGTCAAACCAGAGAATTAATAACTTAGCCAAAATAACCTACGTTTAAAAAAGAGAATTTACACACACACAAAAAAATTAAAACCCTTTATGTTGAGCCTACAATTTATTCTAAAAGAAACTTCATGAAAACACTGTTTGATAACGAAAATGATACGTGAACTTCAGAAACCACTAATGTAAACTTTTACCTCAAAATCAGACTGTTGCATTTATTGGTGCGATTTCAAAAACCCTTCGTTTATGAAAATAAAAACTGATATGAAAATAAATATAACTTAAAAATTTCTACATAGAATTTATGTAACGTGTTTGTACAGAAGAAACAACATTCACCCAACGAGAACATGTGATTTTCGCAATTACTATAACAAAGTTTTTTACAATTTTTTCTTTGTCTGTGCAAAGCATGAAAACTCCATGCATATATTGATATAGTATTTAGATTCAAAACATGATTTTGAGAAAATTTTGACACTTGTGGTTTCTGAGATTACAAATTCATCACTTTTTCGTTTTAAGTCCCGTAAACAAATCCTAACTATATCTGATGCCATTGAAAAAAACCATGCCTTTAAATACTAAGTATGGGGTATTAAAAAAGTTAACTATGAGTTTTCAATTTTTGCTTTTGGCATCAATGAAACAGTTGAGATTTTTTATGACAATTAAAACGAAAATGTACAAAAAATTGAAGGAATAGTTTCTACAAAAAATAGGAACAAATAACTTTTTAGCAAAGTATTTTCAAACAAGGTTTTTGTTACATACGTCCTTCTTTCACTAAATACTTGAATTCTATACTTCGGAGAAAAAGGTCTTATCTCTGTTTTTGCTAGCTTTTCAGGAAAAAAAAATTCATAATTTTGAATCAGTAAAAATTTGAAGTTACTTAAATTAAATTAATTTATTAAAGTTTAATCAAATACTTAATTTTGAAAATTCGAATTGAGATCTAGAAATTAAGTTTTCTCTTCGAGAAACTAGAAACAGAGATAAGATATTTTGGCTCTGAGGTACAGAATTCACAAATCAACAAATTATAGCCATTGTAAAGCATTTAATTCATAAAACTTTTCGATTAGTTGGTCCAACAATTAACAGTCATATTAACAGCCATCAGCGTCGTTGTTAAGTCCTTGGTTAAAGAATTATTCCACCAGTCAGAGAAAAGCTACTTTTTCTTTCCTTAACTTTCTCATTAACACAGACGCTGATGGCAAAATATGGCTGAAAATTGAAATAAAAATAATTTAATCAGTCGCAATGATTTATTTTAATTGTTGGCACAACTAATTGAACTTAATGAACTAATTTAATTAATTCTACTCCTGAACACTAGGGATGGGGCACAAACAAAACCTGATCAAGCACCAGTTTCCAAACACCTCAATAATTAATGCTTTTACCTACTTATTTGAGGTGCCTAGAAACCCATTTCCTGATCAGGTTAACGTATATTATGCGAATCGGCCATATTTTCCCCTCCGTGAATGAGCACGGGTATAACACAGTATATCAACCACCTCATTCTTATCAGACGAAACATAAGGGGTATCAATTTTCTCAGACGCATCGGCCATTGCCTTTGACGACGAGCAAAGAGTCTACAGGTGTGCGGTGCACGGACGGTTTGATTGCGACACCGACGGATTCCGTCTTTAGGGAGCGGTGGGCGAAGTGGACGCGAGGGTCGGTAGTTTCCCTCGACGTCTGCGGAAACAGATGGGGGACCGAGGGGAGTGGAGAGGGAACGACGAGGGCAACCGAGACGAAACGATTGCGGCCCGGGTTTACGAAATCGTGAAATCGACGAAACGTTGTCGGAAAAATGCATGGTTTCTAGGCCCATTGTTTGGGTAGTAAGATATGCAGCCAGATAGGTGGTGGAGGTATAGTATGACTAATATCACTCAAATACAGTGCAACTTGGATAACCCGAAGTCTTTAATTCGAAGTCGTGGAGAATTCGAAGTTGTCTCACGGTCCTTTGAAGTTCTTGTTAAATCGATGTTGAAAAATCAGGATTCCATCGAAATTTTACAGGATTTTGCACAACAAACACGAAGTTGTGACTTTGCAAGGGGTTAAATTTTGTTTCGGTATGGTTTAGCTAGTGAATAATTCATCCATCAAATATGAATAAACCCCACGTTTAATAACCGTGAATTTAGCGATTGCAGAATCGAAAAGATCATGGTCATTCTAGAGAATTTTTTTAATTCTGCCCAGGCTTAAAGTGGCCCATCAGGCGGTGCCCATCTCCGTTTCAATAGTCTTCGGGCCTGGGGTGCTAATGACTTAGCTTGTGTCCAGGCTGAGTGGCTAGCCCGACGCTGGACCCCCGGTTGATTCCCCAAGCGAGCTTGGTGCTTGATTTATTGACCCCGAAAGGATGAAGGCCTGAGTTGACCCATGACCCAAGTAGAAGCCACAAGGCATCGAACCTAGGTCGGTAATGCTCGTAGCCAGGCACGCTGACCACTACACCACCGCTGCCACCATTCGAGAGATAGAAAGTACTGTTTCAATAATTCAGTCATACAGGGGCAAGGGTTATATCTTCTTTAATTCGAAGTTATTTGGAGGTTTCTTCAGCTTCGAATTATCCAAGTTGCACTGTAGTGATATAGACAAAATTAACAGTCAGGACCACTATATTGCAGAAGTTAACTGTATGAAACAAGTGTCGAGTGGGAAACGAAATCAAGATGGAAGACCCCAGTGTAACAATATACGTCAGTAATCTCCCTACATTAAAATAAGTAACTTCAGTGACTTTTATTGAACAGTGGATGTATTTATTTCGAAAATTTTATTTTTCAATATTTTGAACCCTCCCCACGCAAAAACTATTCAACAGAAAATAATGGCAGCTTTTACAATTTGTAATTTGTAGAAAAATATATGAAGGTGATTTTTGTTTCAAGAGCTAATAAGTGAGGTGATTAGTTCTAGAATTTATTTAATGTTTAAGTCGAAATTAATTTTTTTTCTGCTGAGAGTTTGCCCCGTGCAAAATTTATTAACAGCGAATTTTTTTTTTTTTTTTGCAGCCACATACTCTTTAAGATATTAAGTTTTACACCTCGTCGCTCTTTTATCGAATTAGATTTAGAAAAATTCCATTTTAAAGCATTTTTTTTTTCATTATGAAGAAAAATAACTTTAGAACTATGATATTTTAAACACACATACGCTTATTTTTTATAAAAAGATATAGGAGTTTTTTTTTAAAATTTGAATTAGTGACGTAATTATTAAGATTCAAAATTTCAATTTTTTTCTTCTCCTTCTGACATCACTGGGGAACCAGACTAGTTTTTTTGTGTGTTTGATTTTTTATTTTGAAGTTTCACTAGATACTACAATGTTTCTTTGGGTTCATGTTTATTCTCCTATCCAGTTCTATGTTTAAAACAAAAATAATAATTCCTGGATGAATACAATAATTAATTTTCTCTATTTCATCTTTGATAATGTCACAAATAGACAAGATATATATTATTAGATATACTGCACTCAAAATTAAATTTCAATGGCATTTTTAAAGTTTGGAGGAAACACGATTCCCGAAAAAAGAGTGCTTGTTTTCACCTTTAATTGTATGGGATTTTTACAAAAAGGGGAAAATATCTATTCAAATTTTTCATAGTATTTTACTGTCTGACAATTTTTTTTTACCTCCGAGTAGGCTTTTTAAAAAAAGAAAATTCGAGTAACTTCTTGCACTATTTTCTAGTAAAGACTTTTTTTTAAGTAACAGTTATCTTTGTATCAAGCACACAAATATGAAATTTAAAAAAAAAAATCAGCAGATAAACCACCCTCAAATAATTACAACAAAGGTTCCAAGCTTAGATTGATGCATTAATCTTAATCTGAATAGTTTTTTTTATTCCTGTATATCGGCGAATTCCTAAAACAGAGTCTCAACATACCCAAGCAGCACAAACGTTCAAGATTCGTCCAATATTTGTCATGTATGGCCGAATTTAGTTTACTTCTAGTTGCAGTTACGTTAACTTGACATATGTACAGAGTATACACATATTCATTATTAAAATATTAGAGGATTCAACGTAATTCAGTCACACTTTAAAAAGATTATAAGGTTCTGTAAGAATAATACTCATGTAAAAAAATAAATTGGGTAACGAGATATTGGAAATAAACCAAATATCTTCATTTTTTCATAATATCATTTAATAAACAAGTGTTAGTGTAGTAGTATATATATCATTTAACGATTTTTGATGCATTTTATAGGGTTGAAATATTCATGGGTTTTCGGGTATGGATATATTTTAGCAAGGCTGTGATACATTGTCATAAAGTAACATTTTATGTTCTAATTTAAAACTGAATCTATTACAATTGTACAAAAAGATGTTACATATCAGGCGGTAGAGGCAGTAAAAATAAGGGAATTGAAATTGATTCCAGTAGCACTTATTCATCTGTTAAAAAATTTGAGAATCATAAGAAAAATTTTAACAAGTCAATCCAAATTTAAAATGTAGAAAATCTGCAAATTCCTTCTAAGAGTTTGATTTAGAAACTTTTTTTTCCCGTGAAGATATTTTTAACTTTTTTAATCTTTACAACTTTTACAATCTTGTAAAATAAAACCTCCTTTTAACACAAACTAAGATTTAAAATACACTAACAAGATTTAAATTCAGTATGAAAGATAAATACTTATTAGGATATGTAGTTGGTTTACGTATAACATGAAAGGAAGAAATAAAATATTCACTTCTTGCATTTTTAAGCTATCATTTTTTTTAACAATTCCCGTATTCTAAAACACAGAAATACTCCAGTTGAAAAAAGGTCACTGTTTTGAAATGTATGTTTGGAACTCTCTATAGTTTATAGATTTATAAGGATTTAGATACAAGGAAAGAAACATGACCTCTTATGTATCACATTTAAGAAAATTTTCAATAGATAACACAACCTGATTTCAAGAAAAACAACCTAAAGCATCCTGATTTCAAACTTTTAATACATTTAATTCATGATCATTCATTTGTTTAATTGAAACACTTTTTAAGTAGACATAACTTAGTTAATTTGAATGAGACCCTGATACTTCTATTTTTTTTTTTTTTTTTTTCATTTTGAGCATGAAACAAGAACATTTGTTATGAATGCACATTGTTCGAAAGTATCAGAGCAGACAATTGATAAATTTAACTTATAAATAGACCATTTTTATATATTAGTGAAGAAAAAACTGTAGTAGCAATATACTTTTTTTTTAAATTTCATCTAAAAATACTCTTATGAAATGGTCTTTTTAAAACAATATTCAGGATAAAACTTTGTTTTTTATCCATATAATACTGCATTGATTGGAAGACTCGTAACTTTTCATATTTCACACTAGAGATTTCTATCCATTTCTTAGGGAACTGAAAACAAGCTACATAAACAGTTTTCTTTGTGGGTGCTTTAGGAAGAAATAGTGATATTTTCTCACCATTTTTTAAAAATTATTAACACTTAGTTATTCATCTTAACATTCTCAAGAAAAACTTTCTTGCTCTGTTCAATTCAACATATCTGGCAAAACTTATAGCACTCAACCTTGAACAGCATATGAGATTTTGTGATTTAACTATACCATGTGTACAATAATATTATAATCATAGTCAGTTTTCCCATATAAAAAATATTGAGGAAACGAATAAATGCTCCGATAAAAGCATTGTTATGGTATTTCATTTTTCAGGAGCAAATACTTCCCAAGCCCCTTTATAATCAAATTATTTTTGTTCCAGAGATACCATACCTTAATGCATTTTCAGTTGTACCAAACAGTATGGATGCAATAAAAGTGACACTTTTTACTGGCTTTTGCAGAGTGGCACAGCAAAAATAGGAAACAGTGTCTTAACATTTTTTTTTCTCAACTCTTTATATACATTTTGCAATCTCGAAAGGTGAGGAGGGGCTCCAACGACGGGTCAGAGAGGTCTTCCGGATTTTACGTAGACAAAAAAAAAGTGTAAAAAAAGTAGTGGTCATGAGACTTCACCTCATCCGACCCGGAAGTCCATCGGAGCCGCACCTTCCTCCATCTCTCATGGTTGTCAACTCCCCAGGTATACAGCGTGCCGACTCCCCCGGAAGTAGGAGCCGGACACTAACTAACCGTCCGGCATTTCGAGGCGCGGTGGCCTGTCAACCCGGAGGTGTCCTGGGGTGGTCAGTAGTGTGGACAAGGCCATGCAGAACAGTGACCAACGCATCGTTTCTTTCAATCGAAGCGTATTCTCACAGACCATTGAAAAGACAACACAGTTCCACATTCGGT
Organism: Tetragnatha montana; assembly: GCA_963680715.1. Classification (NCBI taxonomy): domain Eukaryota; kingdom Metazoa; phylum Arthropoda; class Arachnida; order Araneae; family Tetragnathidae; genus Tetragnatha; species Tetragnatha montana. The sequence goes on along the minus strand of OY796676.1, from coordinate 14,083,959 downwards.
TACTGAAAGACCATAAGGATCAGTCAGCGACTCAGGTTGGGAAGAAATTAGACTATTTGAAGATGACAGTTTATCTGATCTTACACCATGTAACTTTTATAACACCAAGTTAAATTCCAAAATTTTTTGCATCCAGCATTAGTGTGGTAATGGTACTCTTTAAAAGATTTACAAGATTGTTTAAAAGTTTTAGATATACTCCATACTTCACTCCATCTTCCTATGGGAAGTAGATACAGTTTAACAAAATTTTCATTTGATACCCATGCAATATAGGAGTTTTGGGAACATCCCCTTATATCAAGGAATTATCCTCATGCATTGAATTGTCAATGCCAGGTATTCTTAATTCATTAAACACATTGAAATATTCACTTTCCAAGGTTAAAGTGATAAAAACTATAACATTAAAATACAAATTTAAAACACAACCACAAATATACTTTGAGGAAATATTTACTTTGAAAAACAATTCCTGTCCAAAGAGTGCTCAAATTTTTCTTTTCAAATGAACAAAGTATATTTTTTAAACTGTTTCGATAAGCCATTTTACTTCTGACAATAGAAACAATATAAATATCTCAAGAAAACTTATAGTAATCCTGATAAGTTTTTTTTATGAAAAATGTTTTTGGATAGAAATCTGATACAGAATGGAAACTGTAATTTTAGTTCTGATGTATAAAAACTTTCAGTCCCTGTTCATTGTAACTTATTCATAACCAGAACATATAATTTAAGACATTGCTTTTCAAACACTTTACACATATATTATGAAAAATAAAAGTATTCAATTAAAATTTTAATTACACCAATTTATATAACTTAACATAGCTGCCAACATTTTAAAAGATCTGTAAAAAAAGGTTTTTTCCCACTTTTATATTAATATTTCATTTCAATAATACTTCATGTTTTTCAAAATGAACTACATTGCTAATATGCAATATAATTTTTTAAATATTCCCCCCCCCACACTTTTTCATTTTTTTTTTTTTTTTAATTTTTATGGGTTGTTTTTTTCTTTTTTTTTCTTCATTTTGTCATTTATTTGAGAGTACAGGTAAAACATATAGTTTTTCTCTTTTGTTTTAGAAATAAGAGAGATACTTATTGGTAATAATTGTTTTAACATAGTTCTCCAAGTGGAGATATGGGATTTTCCCACTATTTTACATATATGTCATTAAAACGAGATTTAAAACTTAAAATTACATTAATACAATAAATGCATTATAATAACAGACTGAGTTTTTTTATACTGCAGGTACAAGATATAGTTTTCTCCAGAAATGAGAGATATCATAGAAAATGTACTAAGACAGTTCTCAAAGAGCAAACATGGAATTTTTCCATTACTTTACAAATATCTCATTAAAATGAGATTTTAAGCTTTATACATTTACATTACAACAATATATGTAGCATAATAATTGACTATTCTTTAGAGTACAGGTAAAACATAGTTCCTTTAGAAATGAGAGATATTATGGAGAAAATTCTTAGACAGTTATTTAGAGCAAATATGGATATTTTTCAATATTTCACAAATATATAATTAAAAATGTCATTAGAAGCTTCATAAAATTACATTAGTACAATATTTGCAACATAAACTTTGTAGAGAGAACAGGCAAAACAACTGTTTTTTTTTTAATTTTACAAATAAGATACTTTTAGTACTGTTCTAATAAAACTCTCCAAGAAATAGGAGTATAAGTACAGGTAAAACATATTTTTTCTTCTTTAGAAATGAGAGATATTATGGAGAAAGTTCAAAGAGCAAATATGGATTTTTTTTCAATATTTCACAAATATATAATTGCAAATGAAATGGAAAGTTTCATAAATTCCATTAATACAATATATATATAAACAACAATATATATAACATTCTATTTATATATATTTTTTTTCTTTTTCTACTTCAATTTAATTTTTTTTTCACACATTTTTTCCCCATTTTTTTTTCTTTTTCTTCTTCAATTTAATTTTTTTTTCACTTTTTTTCTATTTTTTTTTTTCAATTTTTTTTTCTTCATTTTGTCATTTATTTGAGAGTACAGGTAAAACATATAGTTTTTCTCTTTTAGAAATAAGATATACTTATTGGTATTGTTTTTACATAGTTCTCCAAGAGGAGATGTGGGATTTTCCCATTTTTTACAAATATATCATTAAAATGAGATTTGAAACTTCCTAAAACTACATTAATATAATTATATGCATTATAATAACAGACTGTGTTTTTTCTTAAACTGCAGGTACAATATATAGTTTTCTCCAGAAATGAGAGATACCTTTGAGAATGTACAAATACTAAGTAGACTCAAAGAGCAAGCATGGAACTTTTCTTCCATTATTTTACAAACATCTCATTAAAATGAGATTTTAAGCTTTATACATTTACATAAATACAATATATGCAGCAAAATAACTGACTATATTTTAAAGATCAAGTAATCCATCGTTTTCCTCCTAAGAGAAGTAAAAGATACTATGGAGAAAGTATGGATTAGAAATAGATACTAAGAGCAAATATGGATTATTTTTCTCAATATTCCACAAATATATAACAAAAAAATAACATTGAAAGCTTCAAAAAAATTACATTAGTACAATAATTGCAACATAACATTTTTTTAGGGACAACAGTCAAAACAGTTTTTTTAATTAATAAATAAAAGATACTTTTGATACTGTTCTATCATAATTCTCCAAGTGATAGATTTCCCCATTATTTGACAAACATATCATTAAAAGTGACATTGGAAGCTTCACTAAACTACATAATACAATATTTGAAACATCACACTTTTTTTTTCAATTTTTTTTTATTTTCATTTTTTTTTCATTCTTTCTTTCCTTTTAATTTTTTTTCCATTTAGATTTTTCCCCATTTTTTTTTTATCTTTTTCTCCTTTGTTTTTTTATCTCATTTTTTTTGAGGGTACATGTAAAACATATTTAGTTTTTCTCCCTTAGAAAAAAAAAGAGATACAAGTGATACTGTTCTAACATAGTTCTCCAAGAGGAGATATGGGATCTACCCATTACTTTACAAATATACATTTAAAATTAGATTTGAAGTTTCCTTAAATTACATTAATGCAATACATGCATTGTAAAAACAGACTGTGTTTTTTAGACTTAGGTAAAGCATAGTTTTCTCCTTCAGAAATGAGAGCTGCTATGGATCTCAAAGAGCAAATATTGGGATTTTTCCATTGATTTACAAAATATCTCATTAAAATGAGATTTTGAGCTTTATACATTTACATAAATACAATATATGCAGCAAAATAACTGACTATTTTTTAAAGATCATGTAAACCATAGTTTTCCTCCTAAGAGAAATAAGAGATACTATGGAGAAAGTATGGATTAGAAAGAGATACTAAGAGCAAATATGGATTATTTTTCTCAATATTCCACAAATATATAACAAAAAATAACATTGAAAGCTTCAAAAAAATTACATTAGTACAATAATTGCAACATAACATTTTTTTAGGGACAACAGTCAAAACAGTTTATTTAATTAATAAATAAAAGATACTTTTGATACTGTTCTATCATAATTCTCCAAGTGATAGATTTCCCCATTCTTTGAAAAATATATCATTAAAAGTGACATTGGAAGCTTCACAAAACTACATAATACAATATTTGAAACATCACACTTTTTTTTTCAATTTTTTTTTATTTTCATTTTTTTTTTCATTCTTTCTTTCCTTTTAATTTTTTTTCCATTTAGATTTTTTCCCCATTTTTTTTTATCTTTTTCTCCTTTGTTTTTTTTGTCTCATTTTTTTTGAGGGTACATGTAAAACATATTTAGTTTTTCTCCCTTAGAAAAAAAAGAGATACAAGTGATACTGTTCTAACATAGTTCTCCAAGAGGAGATATGGGATATACCCATTACTTTACAAATATACATTTAAAATTAGATTTGAAGTTTCCTTAAATTACATTAATGCAATACATGCATTGTAAAAACAGACTGTGTTTTTTAGACTATAGGTAAAGCATAGTTTTCTCCTTCAGAAATGAGAGCTGCTATGGATCTCAAAGAGCAAATATTGGGATTTTTCCATTGATTTACAAAATATCTCATTAAAATGAGATTTTGAGCTTTATACATTTACATAAATACAATATATGCAGCAAAATAACTGACTATTTTTTAAAGATCATGTAAACCATAGTTTTCCTCCTAAGAGAAATAAGAGATACTATGGAGAAAGTATGGATTAGAAAGAGATACTAAGAGCAAATATGGATTATTTTTCTCAATATTTCACAAGTAAATAATTAAATATGACATTGGAAGCTTCATAAAATTACATTTGTACAATATTTGCAACATAACTTGTTTTAGAAGGAACAGGCAAAACAATTGTGTTTGTTTACTTTAGAAATAAAAGATACTATTGGTACTGTTTTAACATAACTCTCCAAGAGATAATTCCACATTTTTTTATAAATATCTCATTATAAAAGAGATTTGAATTTTTATAAAATTGCAAGATAACATTTTTCACACATCTCTTTTAAAATTAAGCTGGAAGCTTCATAAGATAACCCTAATGCAATATATGCAACATAGCAGACTGTTTTTTTTTTGTGGAAATAAGTAAAAGATATAATACAGTTTTTCTGTTTTAGAAATGAGAGTGAACAAGAATGCTTCAAGACAGTTCTAATAGAAGAATTATAGGGTTTTCCATTATTTCATGAAAAATGACATTTTAAGCTTCATATTATAACATTATTACAATCTATGCAACATAAGACTTTTATATATAGATATTTTTTCATTTTTCTTTTTAAGTGTTTTTTTTTTCATCTTTTAGAAATAATACTCATACAAAAATAATATCATTTACAAAGTTAAGTATATTTCAAAGAAAATATTCTGTTATAAGACAGTTTATCAAGGATTATAATATTATCAAGGATTATATATAATTATAATATAGTTTCTAAGGGATTTTCCCCATTATTTAAAAAAATATCTCTTAAAAATTAAAATAGGAAGCTTCATAAAACTATATTATTACAATATTTGAAACATAACAGACAATTTTTTTTAGAGAACAGCAAACATACCTAGTGTTCTCATTTAGAAATAAGATATACTATTAAAACTATCTTAAGACAGAAAATCTAATAAAGGGATATCAGATTTTCCCATTATTTTACGAACATCTCATTAAAATTGAGATTGAAACATTAAATTGAGATTGGAAGACAATATTTTCAACATGATAACATTAGATTGTTTCTTTCAGTGAACAGATAAAACAATTTTTCTCCTTTAGAAAGAGCTACTATTAAGACTCTTAAGACAGTTTTCCCAAGAGGAGATATAAAGAAATTTGTTCCATCATTTACCAAAAATAGCATTGAAATTGATATTTGAGGCTTCATAAATTATATTTATACAATAATTTCAACATAGTAACAGACTTTCTTTTGAAAGGAAAGAAAAATATTTTTTTTTAGATTATAGTGAGAGATATAAGGTGGGTATATAGATTTCACCTGCTGAGAAAAGTGGAACAGTTCCCAGCTTTTTCATAAAAAGTACAATAGAACTATTTTTATTCTTTTATCTTAATGCAATAGAATTATTGTAAAGTATTGTTGGCAGCTATGTATAATATATATGCGCTTAGGTTGTTTTTTGAACTCAGGAATAGGAGTGTTTAATGTTTAACACATCTATTTAGCTTTAGTAAAAGCCCATTCATATAACTAGATATACTAGAAGTCTAAAAGACTTAGAAGAACAATTAAGTATTTTTTGTCGTTTCACCCCGAAACATTTTGGACTTCTCACCATTGAAATATTTAGTCTTAAGATGAGACCATTGGTTATTGTTTTTGGTGGACACACATACTTTCCTTTGAAATATTTGAATACTTTTCAACGAAAAGATTAAATAATTTCAGTATTAAATCCTTTAAAATCTATGAACTACCTTTCATTCTAAGGATCTAGTGTCAATTTGGATATGGAGAATCTATTACTGGAGGATTTCCATATTTTATTTGATCTCAAGGAAATTGTTAATATAAACTTGATATTTCCTTATTTTAAAGCATGTCCTATTTTTGGTATTAAAAGTTTTTTTAAATTCATATCCTAATAAATATTACCTTTAAAACTGTTTCTTTTTTTAGTTATAAATTAGTTTTTGCTACCGATTGGGGACTCTAGTTAAATTTTATATAGTAAAATTGAATACAACTTTCAAAAGAGTAGAAATATTATCTTATTATATTAAAATTATAAATTTCGAGTGAATTACTTTCTCACTGCTGGAAAAACATGATAATTGATGGCTGAGGTTTCATGGCACCATGATAAATGGTCCATGTTTCATAACTTTATAGCAGAAAATTTCTATAAACATAAACAAAGTTCAAGTTCATTATTCCCATTTCATCACATTGTAATGTAATTAAGGGGGCACTATAAAATTTGATTATTCATTCTAAATCAAAGTAGGAATTTGCAAAATGAAAGAAAAAACATAGGATTGACATTTTTAAAGCTTCTTTTTCAAATTTTTAGGAAACTTAACATAAATCCTAAAAATGTAACACATTAATGTCAATACAACTCTTACGTACTTGCTTGTATTGCTCACTATTACATGAAAACCGATGTGTTTTTTAAAATTATTGACCAGGGCAAGTAGGTAGAAGGCTTTAATTTTTCATTACACAATCTGATTTAATTTTACTAAGCCCATTTCCTTATCTTTTAATTTATAATGAACTTACACAATCGTCTCGTTTATCTTTAGTTCCAAACTACTTCATTCAGAAAAATTTAAAATTGGAATATTATTATTTAGCAAAAAGTTTAACACCAAGTTCTTTATATCATTCCCTGTAGGGAACCTTTCTTTGTCCTATTAAAGTGCGACTGAACCTAGCAATTTTTAAGCAAGCAAAAGAAAATTTTTACAAGGGAACGATAATTTTTAAAACTAATATCTTTTTAAAGAAGAGTCCAAGTAGTTATATTCTTTAACAACTTCAATATAATTGTTTTTGCCTTTGCCATTCATTCTTAATTACCAGCATTTATTCCACGTATTAGCGTTTTACTCTTTACAAATTCAGCTAGATTAACCAAGCAAATCATGTTCTTTTCAGTAACATTTTAGGGCGCAAAAAGTTCAATCCAACCTTGAAACCATTCTAATCTAATCAATAAGTTTTTAAGGTATTACATTAGTATAACTTCGAAGCAGTAGTCAGGGTGTCTCGGGATAGGAATAAAACTTCTGAACCGTTTAATTCATGGATGATTTTATGAAATCTAATTTATAATATACTTTTAAATGATCAATTTAGAGGTAAATTAAATGGTATCCCTTAAATAAGATCCTATATTTTTTCATTTGTTTTAAAACTAACATGTTGTCAGAAGGGGAAGAAAGACTAAGGAAAAGACATTTTAACACATTAGTGAAATTACTAAGAATAGTAAATTACAACATGTTTCAAAGTAATTTTACAATGAATTCAATTAACCGTTTTCAGTTCCCAGCAAAAATTTAAGAGGGGATTTATATATTTCCATGTGGTTTAATTTTTCCATAAAAAATCAAATATCTACAATAAAATATTTTTTTTAGAATATTACTATACAATAAATTTAGTTTATAATTTGTAAAAAGAAGAAAGTAGTAGGTATATATTTTATAGAGAATTGTATCTTTTTAGGGGGTTTTAACGTGATCTTTTTATTAACATAATAAAAAATAAGAAACAGTCATTTTTTAAATGCCAAAATATATTTTATATGAAAATAATAGATTTTTTGTTCTGTGTTCTGGGGATCTAAGGAAATCTTTTAATATATATTCTCTCTCGTTATCTCCATCTAATTGAGCTTTTTTTTTTTGCTTTCATTTAAATAAGTTGAAAATTTCATGAACGGTGTAATTAATTAGGTGGACAATTAAAGCATATAAGTGTACTATGGAGGTATTTTTACAGGAACAGGTTGGTTGGTTGGTTTGTTGGGGTTTAATGGCGCGAGGTCCAGGAACAGGTTGGAGGTACAGTCACAGGGTCAGTCTAGTATAGTTATTTTTACATAACAAGTTTTTCATTTTCAACATGGTCTAGTCTAGTGACTCAAGGGCCACCCCGTAGGCACGATCAAGCCTGTTGATTGAGCTACAACCCAACCTAACCCCCCCCCCTTTCTTTCAAACAAGTGAACCCAGAAAACACACTTTTTCCCACTACAATTCGCCGATTTCGAGTACCCGAGACGCAAGCGTTTCATCGCTACTGCCCTCGGGATTCCCTCTCGAGCCTCCTCGGCTCCACAACTGTTGGCGCAGACAGACGACGAAACATACCGATCCCCGAGCACACTTCACCCACGACCTCCGAAAGACGCACCCGTGACGATGTCGTAACCAAAGACACCCGTGCACAACACACCTGCAAGCCCCTTAACTCGGTGTTAAAGAGAAGACCGAGGGTCGAAGAAAACCAACACCTCGCACTCCCTCTGATAGGAATGAGAATGATCAATGTACTCTATTTACCCATGAACTTCAGTTCGGGAAAAATATGGACTTGACAGGCAAAATATTTTCAACCTCATTATAGCACTAAATCAGGGCAACAATATATTCTAAAGCAAGAGTAACTTAGGGGCCATGGTAGTTCTTTCATGTCTATGATCTAAACCGTCTTCAAAATAGTTCACAGTTCTAGTTTCAAACCCACAAAGCATAAACATGAAAGAAACCTTTTGACCTTCACTCTAAAATGCTCTATTAAATCGTGTAAATGTACACTCAACCAGTTGGTGATCCAGTAGCAAATGCGTTAGGGTTAAATCCTCCCTAAGTTCAGAAACTTTCCTTTATTGACTATAGAAAACAAAATTTACCCCATATAACCCCCAAAATTTCAAATCCGCTTTCGGTTATTTCTTCTGGCTACGCCACTGGAACACCAACCAATAAAACACAGGAATGGTGGTGTTATACAGCATATAAAAACAAATTACAGAACTCAAAGCTAAATTAAAATGATTAAGACATTTTTGAGCTCACTTGATACATCTACTAAGTACCGAATGGTACTTACTTACAAACTTAGTACTTACCGAATGGTAAGCCTTGTTTACAAGAGCTCAGAAAGTTGTGATACAATCTATACTCGATATCAACCAGATACTACCTTAAATCCCGAATTTCAATTTCAAAACATTATAGAACATTCCTCCCATTTGGACTTACGTTCCACTTCGAATATTTCACAACAATCAGTTCATCAAAATACAGAATTAATGGAACTTAAAAAACTAATAATTAAAATGTAAAGAAATCAAACACAACATTCGACAAACTGACCTATTAAACAAAAAAAGGAAAACTTCATTCGAAGTATAAGTTAAATTCCTAAAATATGAATTCTTAATTAAATGGATATAAAAAAAATTTACACAACATTGCAACTAAAAAGTGTTAAAGAACAGTGGTTCTCGATCAGAGTGAACTTTCATGGTCTCAGATGAGAAGTTAAAACAATTTCGAATAATCCATAATAGAACTATAGATTAAAAAACTTAAAGGCTTTTTTTTAAACTAAGGGATCGAGAACCAATGTTTTAAACCTTACCTGAATTCTAAAACAGCGGCTATCCGTAATCCTAATAGGAGTTCTTGAAACAAATATATCCACATTGGAACACCGGAACCACAGACTGGAACTAGCTAGTTAGTTCGACAAACATGGCGACCGTCCAGGAACAGACGAGTTGAGGAAGAAGCGCAGGTGGTAATTGTTGAGGGAATCATTCGTTTTGATTGGATCTCCCAAATCATATGACAACATTATAACTAGAAAGATCGAGCTACGTCCAATCAGCTTGTGGATCGGGAGAGTATCTGTTCATGACTCCTGCTATTTTTATATTGCAGGAAAGAACAAATTACCTATAATTTTTGGAAAATCGCATTTTGAGTTTAGAGTTTCAATGAGACTTAAATATTTGCTTGCACTATTAAATTGATTTAATTCAAATTTAATATTTTTAATGATAGCACAATTTATATTTGTTTCCATTATTATTCTTTAGTAATAGGTAATATTTCAACAAGAAGGGAAGTTGTAACAAAAAAAAAAATAATTAATTAATTTACTTAAAATTTGCCTTGGATTTCGGACCGTCACCAGAAGTCTAGAAGGTAAATGCTTAATAAAACTATCAGGCACTTAAGAAAAAAGATATTATAACTACCCCTTTTGCTCAACAAAAGTGCGTTCTTTCTTAGGAACAGTTATAATTTTATTCCCTTAAGTGTCTGATTTGATAGTTAAAGTAACATTTACCTTTTAGACTTCCCTAGACGGTTCGAAATTTAAAGCAAAAAGGTATATGACATCTATGAAGGGGCAAATCACAGAGAAATATCCTAACAGAGGGTCCACGAGGCTGTTTTCAAATGCGTTACTGATGTGAGGGCGCCACACTAGATTCTGGAACGTATGCCGGCCGCTTAAATCTCTCGCCAAATTAGAACTCAGCGCATGCGCAAAAAGGTGTTTTCGATCTCCCATAGGCAGCCGGCGAACGATTCAGACTGGATCCAGACGCTAGTGAGTTTAGTGCGATCCCAGCGCCATAATTCTCCCAACCTGTAACAAGATGTCATGATTTTCGATTTCCATTAGGGCCTATGGCCGTGGACTCTCTGTTCTAGTACTCTGTGGGGCAAATGAGCTATTTTTTTGTTTCTAAAAAATTTCCGGTCACATAAAATGCCTTTTTAAACAGAGAATTTTAAAATAGGTACTATGTTATTTTATAACCACCATGTAAAGGAAAGTTCTTTCAGTCTTTTTGATGATTTTGATTGATTATTACATATTGATAATTTTTATTATTTTTCTTGCTAAGCCAGGGCACAAATTTTTAATGCTTTCTTATTAAGAGAAATTGGGATTAAAAAATACGTGGCGTTATAAGAAGAAAATGTTGACCTTATTTGAAATTCCACAGATTAATATTTTCTTTAAAATTAAGTCATTGGTCAAGATTTTTTTTCAAAGATGTGTTCCAATATTTTTTTTTTTTTTTTTAATTTTCTGCAGGTTTCGGGTTCACATTTACCTACCCCTTTACATTATCCGTGTTGGTCCTTAGGGTCGGGTAGGGAACATTTGGTCTAGTGGGGTAAAATAGATCTAGGGATTTTAACATTTTATATCTATAAAATTTAATGGTTTTTGACATGCTGATTTTACTAGAGTCTCAATAAAAATCAGCTGGCCAAAAAACATTAAATTTTATAAATAAAAACTGTTAAAATCGTTATACCCCTATTTCACCCCACTAGACCCATTTTCCCCCACCCGACCCTACTTTTAATACTGGTTTTAACTAAAAGTTGGTGCTAATTCAACCGTTTATTTCAAAATGTTCAAAGCCAATGTTATGCGATTCTTTCAATAACAGCTTAAGCTTTAATAACAGCTTAAGGATCGTATGGATGCGAATCGAGAATCGTGCTTTTAAAATGTGCTACAAGTTAAAGTGTGCAAATCGTAAAGGACGGATGGACCTCAGTTTTATTCCCTTTTCAAGATATTTGATTTCAAGATAGGGTCCTTGTAAAACAGGGTAGATCAAGTAAAAGGTGGGCTTCATCGATCACACAGTACGAATACTTTTCTTTTAACTCTAGTCAAAGGTTTTTGAAACTTTTTAAAAACAATTTACGTTTATGAAATGAGCTGTTCTTATTCATTGTTATTCATGGAGTAAGACCACAAATTATCACAAAAAAAAACATAAATTATTTATAAAAATTTCAAAACATAAATTATTTTAGCCTTCAATTTAATCTGTCTGAAAATGTCTCATAAGTGTGATAACTTTAAATTTTGAGCTGCCCCGATTTGTTACGATTATCTCTGTGGTTATATGATATTTGGACAACCTTCAATCATTAACATGGAAAGAGAAAGCTTCCAACATCTGCGTATTCGGTTTTTTTCTTCCTTAGAGCTATATTTTTTAGTTTTTTATTAAGGATTATTGCCTATGATTATTGCTTTTTGGCGAACACCTGCGAAAACAGGAGGCAGAAAGTACTGCGAAATGTTCATAATGGGAGTCCAACTTTGAAGCATGAAATCTTACACTTACCCTGAATCAGTAATTGAAACGTCATCGTCCGATGAAAAAGTTGTTGTGGTTGGGAACATGGTTGGGAAGGTCGAAAATAAAAAGGAATAATGAATGAGTTTTTTTGGGTAGTTACTTTACTAGGGTGACCAGACGTCCAGCTTTTTGCCTCTGCCCCGTTACCGAATTTCCCTCCTAAATGTCCCGCTTTTGCATTAAAGTCCTACCAAACCCACGCTTTTCTGACCAAGTTTCATCAAACGAGAAAAATGTAAAGAAACATAGATTTTTTCAATTTTTGCGGTAATATTTCTAAGTTCTTAGTTGGTAGGTAAGCTGAATTATTACTCATAAAATTTGGTTATTTCAAAATTTAAAAACGGTTGATTTGATAAAGTACTATATTAAAAAAGGGTATGCGTTCAGGGTGCTGTGCTATTACAAGGTTCAAACCCCCTCTAGAAGTTTTGGTGATTAGTTTTGTACAGTTTTTTTCCCTGCAATATTCTGTTGCGTAGCAAAAGGTCAGTCACACAGAGCATAAGCTCATAAAAAATTACGTCACTACTACTAGAATTAAACATGATTCGAAAGGTCAAAAACCGTACGGTAGTGTTGCCCTCAGTTTTTATTGCGAGTGCTGGCAGCGAACGTGTAAGTTTTAGATGAGTTACACATAAGATTTTAATTTTGGTGCACTAAATTTCAAAATTGTGTAAACAATGTGAATCCCTAGAAAATTGGGTGGTCTGGGGGTCCTTCCCCAGAAAAGTTTTGGAAATTTCCCCCTCAAAGAGTACTGCTTAATGGTTAGTTACTATAATAAAAAGCAACATTTCTAGGAGGTTTAGGGGTCCTACTACAAAAAAATTTCGGAAATGTGCTCTAAAAGTATTTTTTAATTAATTTTGAGATTTTTAATCACACCCAAAGAGGATCACTTCATGTAAGTCACAAAATTTTCAAGGAAAAACAGTACATAATAAATTTTAAAATTTCGAGGGGGGTTTGCCCAGAAAATTTTGGAATTTTTATCTTTAAAAGTAGTTCTAATTTTGAGACCCTGTGGGTTACACTCGAAGAGGAACCCTACTTAAAGTCACACAAATTTCAAGGAAACAGACGGTATGAAACTGATATCAATTTTTTTCGGGTGTGTGTGTGTGAACTCCTAGCCCCCCCTTGGATACTGTCCTATACGTGCTCTAAACAGTAACAAAGCAAAGTCGGAGAGAAAATTTTTCTTAGTCCCCCATCACACACACACAGCAGCAAGAAAAGCTGAGAAACAAGTTCGATTTCTCAAGACGTGAGTGTTTCTTCTTCAAAGATAGGATCTGAAGGTTGGTCAGGGGGGTGAAGCCAGACATTTTTTCCCTCCGAGTTCCAGATGTGGTCCCACAGCAGCGGCAAAGCCAGTCCGTCGGGTCAGAGATAGAGTTTCCTCAGATGCAGCGGCAGCGTTCGTGTTTTGATTTTTCTCGCAGACAGGGCTCATGCTGCAGAGTGGATTCACGTCGTATTCGGTAAGTGTTGCCGCAATACTATCTCTGCTGAAATTGAATTGAGAAAGTTAATTAGGTTTTTTTTTGTATCTTTCGCTTGCATTAATGGCTCTCGTAGAATTTTAATAGCAGTATCGAGATAGGAGCTAAGTAGCGTTCGATTTTTAGGTTATAACATAGAGACGAGGATGCACAAGTTTTGATACTACACTGTAAAAAAAAAATCTTGCCACTTTCCTTGGAAAAACTAGGCAGCTGAGTTGCCCTTTTTTTCGAAGTTATGTTCCTGGAAAATAACAGGAACGTTAAGGTAAAATCAATCAAAAATACCAGTATTACGGCAATGTTCCTGTTATTTTCCAGGAACATTACTTGGAAAAAATGGGCAACCCGCCAGTTGCCCAGTTTTCTTTGGAACGCTCCAGGATTTTTTTACAGAAGAAAGTATCTAAAATCAATACATATATTATGAGAAGAATAGAGAAACCACCTCATTCATAAGAAATTTGAGAAGTGCAAAACATACTGTATAGGTATTTAAACCTTATCAAATATTGTTACCTATTGAAACACTAGATTTAGAATATTGTCAGGTTTCTAAAAGTTTTAAAAACTCTCAGTGGTGTAGTAATAAAAATATTTGATTTTAATTGTCTTCTAAGTAAAATTTCTAAGTTTTGGAGATCCCCAAACCCCCCTGGCTGTGCGGCTCATACCTGAATCATACCTTTGCATACCTGCTCATATCTTTGCTCCTGAGCCTCTTTCTTCTCTTCAGCTTTTTATCCTTGATTCGATACCTTTTGTGTCACACCATGGCTTGCACGGATAGCTTAATGACCTTTAAATTTTTGTGCAAAAGTGCAGCACGTCACCTCTTCGCGGATTATTTTGAGCTATCTCACTGACAACTAATGGTCCGCGGACCACGGTTGAGAACCCTGTTCTGGAACATAGTGATTTCTACTCGTGACCCTTTTTATAAAAATATATGTATATTTTACGAGAATTCTGTATTATTTGTGTACTTGTCAAGATGAATTGATGAATAAATTTAATTAAGAATGATCTTACCCGAAAAAAAAGTTTGAAAAGGTCAAGGGTTTCTCCTCACATAGCTAATTCTATAAGAGAAAATCGAGAAAAGGTCTGTATAACTGTGTAAAAGTTTAATCTTTCGCTAAAACTTTTAAAAACAAATGCGTAAGTATTCGTTTGTAGTAGTTTTATTTACAAGGACAAAAAAGTCACAGTGGCAAATGCGAAACGTATGTTCCTTAATAAGCATCAACATATCTCCCGCCCCCACATCAAATTAATGCTTCTCTCCCTAATGAAGTAAGCATTCAACAAATCCATCCTGCATCTTTTATGATTCGGACTCCAACGAAAAAAACCTAATACACGCCCAGTTTTAAGGGGTCATAACCTTATGACCATATAACAGATTATCAGAAAGAAATGACCTTTCTCTGTTCATAACATCTTCATTTTTGGTGCTTACAAATTTCTTCAATAGTTATAATTAGACACAAAAGCTAAAAAAACCTCTTATTTATTATTCCTATACTTAACGTAATTTTCTTCTAATTCTAGAGAAAGGTTTTTATGGAAAAAATATCGTGGTCACATTCTAAAGAAATTTCCAATTTCAAAAGGACCAATTAATTGAAGTTCGTACAGAAAATTTACACATGTAGTTGTCTCTTGAGTTCCGATCCTTTGACACTGACACTCTGTATCGTATAATAACTCCCCTCAGCGTAGGAGTAAATAAGATACAAATGTAATTATGTATGAATACAATAATGTTAATGCAATACAATCTCTTGAATGAACTCTTTAGAAAACAACCTGTTTTTAATGTACTGTAAACGCACATTTAGTTTTTCAAATATATTTTAAGTTTCTTCCTTTTAAATTTTTAGTCGAATTTTTAGTCATCTTCTTTATACTTTTAAGTTCCTCATCAACTCATCAATGCTTTACAAATCTGAAGATTCACTTACTCCTTATGTTTTTGCTTTTTTGACACTATAAATAAAATCAATGGTAAAATCCCTCTTAATATCGGGTCCCATTCGATAGGTTCTTTGCTTTAAACCGGCCATTATTAAATATGATACGAAGTGAAAAATAAAAAAAAGGATGAAAATAAGATATTAAACCTTCAACAGAAAAAAAATGACCGATAGTTCTTCAGGCATTATTCCTAATAGTATGTAAAACTTGTGTAATAAATTAACACATTTAATTAAATGCCTCCTTTAACATTAAAAAGCACCATTTAACAATTTGGTTAATTTTTATTAAAAGTTAGGATATCGAAAAGCTAAATCACCATGTTAAGCATCCCTCACCCAACTCAAACCTCTAATCCAAGCCATTTTCAAGCGGGTGACTCTTGAGGGTTTCTGTCAGCGGCAAACAATAGGAAAAATCTACAAAAGTAACCTGAGGTATGAAAATCTTCTTGGGGGTACACATACAAATACAAATACAAAGACTGACGACCAGCTACAGGCTCAAAGCCCAACAAGGCTGGTCCTATGATTATGAATTCCCTAATTCCCACAGCCTATCCAATTGCCTCTTAAACTCAAACACTCCCTTTGAATATACTATATTTCCTGCAAATGACTCTATAACCCTTTGTTAATTGTCCAGGTCCGTTCCTATCACTAACACTGCAGTTCTAAGCGTTAATGGCATACCTCAATATTCTTCTACTTAGACAGTTCCGAACGAAATGAAAACTTTTAATAAATCATGGAATGAGGAGAAGCAAAACTAATGGAGTAAAATGGAAGATCACGATGGAGGCCCTGTGCTCCAAGGAAAAGGAAATCAACACTATTCATAAGCAAAAAATACCTACTTTACTCATATAATTAATCGAAAATAATTAAAGAACAAGTTACAAATCTCAAAAACCGTTCGTACAATCTCAAAACTAAAACTGAAACCTTAAGAAAACTGGCCTTTATATCAAATTTTTACCCAGATTTTTGAAATTCGCCTTTAAGACGGCGGAATAGTGAATATGTATAAAACGAGAATTAAGAGTTCTCCTTGAAAATAATAGAAAGTTTGACTCTCCTAAGTGAAATATCAAACGCATTCTTAGCTCTCAGTAGAGGAGAAATCCCTGCTTCCTTTGATACCTTCATAAGCAAATCCCCACATGACCTATAGAAGAGCTCATTCTCTGAATTTCTACCCGCCCCCCTCTTTTCATTAAGGACCTATTAAGCTTCGTTAATAGTAGATGGCCGCACAAAAGCCTTTTACCAGGAACACTCGTTTCCGGCGGGAGGGCCGTACGGAATCGCCGAGTCAGGCGACGATGGGATGACGATAATACATGGACACGCATTTTGCAGGTTGCCCGATGGAGCCGTGGGATGAAGAGGAGGACTACGTGACGCAGAAGATCAGGAGCATCAAATGTGAGTGCTGATTGACGGATTTTTTTTCGCAATAATTGACGGATCCAATTTTTTTATTGAATTCGGGATAATCGGTTTATTGTTGTCGATTGTGTCTCGTGTCGCCTTAAAAGGTTGTGACAGTGTTGATTTAAGCAACATCTTGAGATGTTGTTGTTGATGATTTTTTTTTTGAAGAGTAGGAGTTGAGTTTTATGAAAAAATTGTGATCCAATTAAATGTAGTTGTGGGGTGATGGGTGGATGATTGATGTAGAATTTGAATTAGGTACTGCGTTTTGTCTCACCAAAATGATAAAGTAGAAAATAGCAAAAAAAATTTTATTTTCTATATTTTAATAGAAAATTCAAATAATTTAAAGTAAATAATTAATTACTATATTTTCATACTTGTTAATTTGGTTCACTTTCAAAACTTAACAGACAATTAAACTATTTATATGGGTTATTGAATGAAATAAAAAGTATCATGCCCCTTTTGCTTTTTACATTGAAAGTGCAAGAACATACTGTCTGTCTATCACAAGATGAGCTCTCGTTTACATTTCTTACATCCATTCGTTTAGCATTGTTTCTATAGCAACCGCCACAACCAGGCTACTAGTCCAGAGCTCATCTTGTGATAGACAGACAATAGCTATAGTAAAGTGTTTGTGTGGTAGTAATAGTACCATTACACCATTATTTATATTCTTATAAAATAAAACTTACTTTAATGGAGACAGATCTTAATTTTATAAAATACTATACAAAAGACTTGAAAATTTTTGTACTTCCTGGAAAACTGTTTAAAGAGTAATTTCTTTTGATCTTTTTGAACATTCCCCACTCCCCTCTATAAGGGGTCCCGAAATGTCCTGATGAGGCAGTTCTATCCTGCGTCCAATGGATGGATTAAAAATGCTAAATGAAAATTTCTAAAACGTTTAATAATTCTGTTTATCACGACTTGGATAAAAATATCATTGCTTTCTTTTCTTAATGTTGTTACTTGTTTTAGTTGTTATACGTATTTGTCCTTCACTATGAAATATATTTCACCATAAATGAAATATTTCTCGCTTGTTTTATGATTTCTTTATCAGACTATGACAACTGAAATCTTCCAGATTCATGGATTCTTATCTGGAATCGAGATCAATTATTCTTGAAGTAGATGTAGCATTAATAACCTGCCATAACTTTTGTTTGTCCCAAATACCTTTGGGTTGCCTCTCTTTCAGAAATCTCAAATCCATCCCGATAAAATTTTAACGAATTACTATGGAAAAACCTCTAATTCGCGTTGTTTTTAAGGAGTTCGTTTTTCATGAATATTTTAGTCAAAAAATACTGCTTATATTTGATTTTTTAAAGAAATTTGACAGTGGGGGTGAAATTTTTTATTAAAGAAAGTTGATTTAATGTTACACAAATAAATGCCTTCTCTAACTATTTCATTTATCGTTGATAAAGCAAAATGCAGTTTGATGAAAAATTAAAAGACAATTTAATGCGTAACACCTCATATGCGTTAAAAATGCCTAACCAATTTATTTATCGTTGGTAAAGTCAATTGAATGTTGATTGAAATGAAAACAAGAAATTGATTCAAAACTCTTTGTTACCTCCAAATCATACAAAAACGTTTCTAAAATAAATGTAGTTTGATTAAATAAAATTAAAAAAAAAAAATCGATGGATAACTATATAACACCTTTATAAATCTTAAATTCTATACAAAAATTCCTATAATTCATTTCATGACAAAGTAAAATGAATATTGATTAAAATGAAGCAAGGAATTAATAATTTACTGTGTTACAACCTAATTCTTTTAATCCCAAAAAAATTACTCCTCTAATTAATTTGTAACTGATAAATATCATGCAGTTAGATGAAAATGAAACAAGACATAACTTTGCAACATTCAATTTACTTATCAGTACATCCTTTTCTTATCACAAAACACATTTTAAAGCGGTTCATGATAGTAAAAATGTTAAAAATCAATCCCCCAAGTGATAATTCCTTTCCACACCTCTCCTCTGCGAAAATTTCTCCAGGTATTGTTTCTTTCCTTTCTCAAGGTAAGCCCACCTTTTCATCCTTCCGAAACTGGCACCCTTGCCAGCCAACTCACCCTTGGCCTATGCCTTAATTGAAGGAGAACTTTTTAATTGAGAAAACTCCTCACAAGAGAGATGTCCCCAACGTGCTGCCATCTACCGGCATCCCTGCGAACCCTCCATCTCCCAGAGTTCCTTGAGGATATTTTAACTCATCGGAGAAAAGTCCCCCGATGCGCTTCGCTCAGAAAAGAATCAGCGGTCGACGGAGGGTTGATTAACTCAGCTGTTCACACACTGCTCAGGTGACCTGGAATATAACGAATCGAAAATGTGAATTCCGAAAAGAGAGAATTTACCGAGAAAGTGTTCTTTCGAACAATAGGAGAGGGATGGAGGACTGGGAAGAGGAAGAGGACTGTAAGTATGGATTTTGAACTCTTCGCTAGTTTTTTCTTCTTTTTGTTGACTCAGCCTTGGAGGTATTAGAGAGTGTTTCGTTCTTCTAAACGCCAACGAAAACAATGACAGGTGCGGTGTCCTCTCTATGGGAGAGTGAGTTATTTCTGAACGGCACTAGAGTGTTATCGGGATTTTTGTGAACGTTCCTATGGGACAAAATAAGAATGTGGGTGCTAGGTGTCTTTTTCTTTCAAGTGGAAAGGGTGCCTATGCTGTGTAGGTGGCCTGCGATGAAAACTATATTTGCTCTTTCGGAAGATTTCTTCTTTGTAAACTTTTCTTTGCTTGGTGGAAGTGTAATGAACTTTTCATAGGGTAGAGAATCTGCTAGAAATGTCAACTATGAACTATAAAAGGCATGTTGCTGTTGCGTAACCGAGACCTTTTCAATTTGGTAGCATAGGTAGAGAGTTTGTTAAGAAAATCTAACTGTAAACAAAAAAAATATTTATCTGCGATTCTTTCATTGAGAAGCTTCATGATGAGAGTTTCATTCATTGAGAAGTTTATGAAACAAAAAGACTTCTTGTGTAGCCGTGTTTACATTTATAGAAAAGAAAAAAAATAGAAGTTTTAGCGATTCAAAAAGTGCAAACTAAAAATAACTAACTTAGTTTTTATTAGTATAAATGAAAGAGAGAGAGAGAAATAAAATAAATGATAAATGAAATTATAATGATATGATCATAAATGATATTTCCTTTTTAATTACTAAACTAAACCTTTTCAGTTCACAAACAAAAAGACTATTTAGCAATTTAGTTACATAGGTTCAAAAAACTATGTTATTGATGTAGTTGCTTTTTAATAATCTAAAGAGGAAAAAGTATATTTTGCTTTCAAAATATTATTTATTATCACAACAAAATACCTGTAATTCTACTTTCACAACTATAGTATATCATTTCAAAATTAGTAGTGATTCAAAGAAAAACATTATTTCGATAAAAGTGATTACCCTTCAATTCGAGAAATCATAATGTTATTCAATGTTAATACTGTTAATTCACTGAATAAAGTTTTTAACTATTATTGAATGGATCCTTTCTTTAAACATTTTCTTTATACTTTCCACTATTTCAAACGAATGTAATCAGAAATTTACTTAGGTAAATATATTTTTGCATACGTGATGTAATAACTTGGTTATTTTTACACCAACCATTCACCTCGTCACTATATTTTGAAAGATGAATTATCTTATCAAGTCTCATGATCTTTTAGTGGTTTTGATGACGATGCTTTCTTTTCATGCATACTTAATTTATCGGTTAGCAGAAAATTTAAAGGTCGAGTTTACCAAAAGATATCGTTCAAAAGGAATATTAGGGGACATCCATAAATTACGTGAGGTGTTTTTTTCCAAATTTTGACCCCCCCCCCCTCCCCCCTTGGTGAGATTTAGTGAGATTTTGCTGGACCCCCCTCCCCCACGTGAGATTTACCTACAACTTTTTAAAAATTATTTTCCTTTCTCATACTTAAAAAACAAAGAAAATCGTATAATTTTTAACTTAAAAACCTGACGTGAGATTTTAATCGACCCCCCCTCCCCCCTTGGTGAGATTTTTCCAAACCCCTCCCCCCTTTTTGACCTCACGTAATTTATGGATGTCCCCTTATGGATAAGAAATTAATATTTCATTAAAAAATATTTCAATCCAACTAATTTTGTGATGACAGTTACTTTTTTTCAGTAGATTGTTGACAGTTTGAAATTAAAATGTATTTTAATATATCATTATTTACTTACTTATGCATAATTTATAAATTAGTATAGAAAATTATTTTACTAAAATATACTCGAATTTCATGGCATACCTTTTAATTTAAATAGTAAAATGTTGCAGAATATGGAACAAGAAATAACAAAATAATCATGCATTTTAATATTGCTGTTGTTTAGTACAATATTTTTTCCTATGCTTCAGAAACGAGAATGAAATACACGTTGCATAATTATTATATTGTATTATTCTATTGATAATTGTGCCATACCTATAGTATCGAATTATTTATTTGTTTAAATCTTACGTCTACATTTTTTCTCATAAATTTTATTTCATGAAAATTACGAAATGACCATTTTACGAAATGACTTTCATTCTCTGTTGTAAACCTAATAAATTCCCTTGAGAAAAATTGCGAAATTCGTAAAAAAGATTTAATTATATAGAGAGTCAATGGTAGAGAAAGGGAGGTTTTTCCCGGTTGTCATCCTCTTGATTCTCTAAGGGGGTGGCAGCTAACGCGTCCCAGGTTTTAAAAGTTTCAAACATTTTCTGGGGAACCTATAAGATTCCCTTTTTTGTCTTGTAGTTCCACATTTTCTTAAAACAGTTCAAATACTTTTAAGATAACTTCTAGGTCTAGGTTCCGATCTAAAATAGCTAGTTATTTTTAACCAAACAACGGATAATCTCGTTCGAAACATGAATTACTTGTGGGGGTACTAAATAACGTTTTCTTTTGAAGTATACGGTCGAAATTTTGGAGCTCTTTTTTATTTCGTATCCCCAGAGATTCACATTTTCTTTAAATCTCCAAAGAGGGATGAGACCCAAGATAACTCTACTGTAACATCTAACTAAATTGTAACATTTCTTGCGTTGTTAAAAATATATAAATCATACGCAAGAAATATTACAATACGGAGAGTCATTAAACTGTGAACTCCTAAATCTTTTGCACCAATTTCAGTCTATGTAGACCTTGTAATCCTTCTCTTTTACAATCAAAGCAACAAGAAGCCGCCCGTGTTCCAATATCCTTTACAAGAGCCGACTCTTCACGCGATACACGAAGCACTGAATTTCTCATACAGTGAAATTCCACTCTCCCGGCGGTTCCAGTTACAAACCTCGCAAGAGCGAAAACAACGGAATGTAATTTCCTAATTGAATTTTCCCCGCGTCCGAGTTTAGTGGGGTTTTTAGAGGCCTGTCGGCAAAGAAAACGCAACTATAAATATCCACGGAGGGCGATGTTGCGCGTTATAACCGAATGAAGGGGACGGCGTAAAATTATACGAGCTTTTTCGCTTGTTAGGAGCAGCGCGAAAATTTATTGCGATGATGGAGAAGAAAGTGACGTACCTGCTCAGAACCGTTTGTTTTTCTTTTGGAACGGGAAACTTGATCCGAGCAATTAAGGTGTTAAGGGATTTTTTTTCTCTCTTGACATGCGGATTTCGGAGGCGGTGGGGGAATTTTACTTTTAATATTGGGTTACTTGATGGGGAAAAACGAAAATCTTATCTTTGCTTAAAAAAGGTTCAATATATATATAAACTAAAAAAAAAAAAATATATGAAAAATAAATAATTATAGTTATTTAATTATTAGTTAACAATTATTATTAATTGTTTAATTTATTAATGATAATAAATTATAACATATTTAATAAATATAAGAAAGAAATAATTAAATTTAGAATAAAAAATATAAAAATAGTAAAACAGTAAAACGAATTCTGTAGTGAACTTACATATCTTTTTAAGTCTCTATAGACGATAATTTCAAATTAGACATTCGTTTTTCCACAAAAACATTTAAAATGAATTAACTAATATTATTTGGTGAAGTTAACATGCCGTTTATCCACTCAGCTTATATGAGACTAATCTTCTTTTTATTCTTCTATTTAATTTGCTTTTTACTTTTTGAATTACCTCAATTTTTTAGGTGTTCTAAGATAATAAAAGAAATAAACGTTGGATATTATGAGGAAATTCATTTTTGTAATTACATAGAAAGTCATGCTTATTAAATAAAATAACAAATTCATTATACATAGCAACCTAAAAATATGAATTCTTTAGGTTGACTGATTCTTACATACATTTGGGTTTATGTAAATTTAAAAATAATAGCACATAACTTCCATCATATTTTTTTTTAAAGGTACAGTGAGAAAAAAATTAAGGACACTTCATGTATGGGTTACTAAATTAAAATTTTTTTTTACTCAAAAGATCATTATATTAATAGAATAGGTGAGAATAAAATCCGTGTACGGGGTATGGAAAAGTTCTATGTAATGACTGTAATGTTGTGTTAATGTTTAGGTTCAAAGAACGGACATCCACCGGGAAAGTTTTAATCAATATGAAATCTTAGATAAAACATGATTTCAAAACTTTGTTTGTTCATTCTCATATGCTGATCTCTCTATATATAATGAAGGTGTCCCTGGGTTCCTGCCTGGGTTCCTGGGTTCCTGCCTGGGTTCCTGGGTTTGTCCGGAACAGATTTGGCTCAATTTCTCCAAAACTACCCGTCCGAATCGAACCAAACTTGGTACACATACGTATGGGGACGGGGGAAAGACAATGACATCATTTCCAAATTTCTAAAACCACCCCTTCACCCCCTTTTAGGCCTTTTTGTAAAAATCGCCTTACTTCTCCACTAAAGAAGATCTGTTTAAGTCGCATTGTTGCAAATAATACAACAAAAACAATTTTAAACATAAAACAAAGTATTTAAAGATAAAACTTGGCTAAAATTGTTTTAAATGTTTTAAAAAGGTTATTAATAATTTAAAAAATTAAAAACGGCCCTTATAAAAAACTTTATAACAGTATTTTCTTATTAAAAACTTCATTTTCCATGAAACTTTAAGTTGAAATAGAAAGTTTTAAGAATTAGACTGGTTAAAGTAAAGATTACACCATGCAGTTTTTTTAGAAAGTTGATGATAGAAACACTAGATCAATTTGTTATTTAACCTTATAATTTGTTTCTTTGGTGTAGTTTAACGGGATTTTTTTTTCAATTTAAACAGGGGGTATTTACAAATTTTGGGATTTCAAAAGTCTGTAATAATTTTAATGGATTTTTTTTCACTTAGAATGGATGATTGGGTAACTGTCGTAATTAAATGTGCAACACCGGAACTGGATGGTTAGGTTAGATTTACACAGTTGGAACCGGGAGGGAAAAGGCACAGGGAGCACGGTGATGAAAATGCACCGGGAACACCGAGATGAAAAGGCACCGGGGACACCAAGATGAAAAAGGCACCGGGATATGAAGAAATACTGGGAACACCGGGATATGAAAAAATACTGGGAACACCGGGATATGAAAAACTACCAGGATGATTGGTAATTATGGTTACAGAAAATTAGGCATGTAACTTGAGAAAATTTTAATAAATTGATACACTCCACCCGTGCAAGGCCGGGCATATCAGCTAGTAACTAATAAAAATGACTCCATTTTTAAAAGTTCAATAAATTTATTGAGATTACTGAAAAAATATATTTTAATTGTTTAATTATATTTTAAGTTAGTTAAAGACCGTGTAAAGGTAATTTAACGATGACTGGGGTATTTTTCTAGAATCAAACATTCTGAATTGTACTTAAAAAAATTAAATTATACATAAAGATAGTTCTGAAATAAAGAATACAAAAGTAAAAATATGAGAGTCATTCTTGCCGAAAATGGATACGTGTGTTAGATGATGACGTGTTTCTAAAACATCAGTGTGAATATAATAGTTATAAACTCATAAAATTTTTCGGTTCTAATGTTG
Source organism: Tetragnatha montana (assembly GCA_963680715.1). Classification (NCBI taxonomy): domain Eukaryota; kingdom Metazoa; phylum Arthropoda; class Arachnida; order Araneae; family Tetragnathidae; genus Tetragnatha; species Tetragnatha montana. The sequence continues at coordinate 14,058,773 of OY796676.1, read as the reverse complement.
GAAAACGTAATTCTAGTAGTGCAAGAATTTGAAAGAACTTATAATAATACTTACTTACCTATTCTTGTTATTTAATTGAAAATTATAGATGTGATATGTAGTGATGAAGTAAAAACATTTTAAAAATGCTTAGATCAATTTTACAAACTTACTGAGTTTGGAATCATGATGTATGAAACATTTATTAAATTTTATAAACTAAATCCACCATTTTATTTAAAAATATGTATAACATTCTTTTCAGCTTAACTTTTTTGTTTTTAAATCATCTTGAAACTTGATATCTAAAAGAAACTAGGAATATCTAAAAGACATCTCCTTATTCCAGTTTTTACATGATTTTTATAATCAGGATTTATAGAAATATAAAAAAAAATGAAAATTTAAAAATTCAATTAAGTTCAAAATATTCCATTTTCAATGGAATAAAGTAATTTGATTTTATGGATTGGTTTTGTTTTACTTAAATGGTGTATTCAAGAGATCCAAAATTGATTTAATAGTAGCCCCATCGAAAGTTCTGAACCAGATAATTAATTAGTCAACTGTTTAAAACTTTCATAATTAATAACAGTAGATTAATTTTATTATTTTTCAATCAAACACCATCTTTTAGTTTGTTACTACCATTAGACCTAAATAAATGAAGCAGCGTTAAAGATATTTTCCTTTCCTCATGCTCCAAGGGAGGATTTCTTGTCTATCTCCTCTTGAAGCTTTAATGGTCCGACTATGATTATCCCCAATAAAATAATCGGATTCAATCCGATAACCCAAAACGCTCTAATTCGAAACCAATTATCCTCCTCTTTAGCTCCTTACCCATGATTACGAAGCCTCCCAAGTCACATCTCCCTCTTTTTTACTCTTTCCCGAAGACGAAACAACCTCCTCCACAAATTCAATTATAACTTTCACTCGCCTCAGGTGGTTGTCTTCCATTGGGCGCAAAACAGCCAAATATGGGAAAACCAAACCACCCAGCGAGGAGACAATGTGCTGTGCAGTGCTGCCCTCTGACCAGAGAGATACTGAATGAGCGAACTCTGAGGCGCGTCCATTTTTTTCCACGGAAGTTGTTTTTCAAGTGCGTCTCGGTTCGGTTTTTCATTGAGCGTGAACGGCTCTGGATGGTTAGTTTGTTTCTGTAGCCTTGTGTCACATGAGTGAACACGCGACACATATTCACCGCCCAGACCGGCTCTTCATTCGACCCAGTGAAGAGTCTAGCACTGGCTAAGGAGAATATTTCGGTAAACATTCAAAAAAATGAGTTTGAGGGATTCTGTATTGATTTGAAGCTAACCCTGAGCTCAAAAATAAAGTAGAATCATTTTATAACAGTGCTTTAACATACAAATAAAGAATTGTCGTCAATGTTCAATGTTCGTTACACCAGTTATTTTATACTACGTTCCACAAAACATTTTTCTATGGTCAAAAAAACCGGAAAGCTAATGTGATTTGTTTCTGGTATTTTATATTCAAAATATAAAGCCATTTGACAAAATTTATATACTTTTCTTCATAAAAAAACTTTTTTAAAACAAGACCAAGTTTTTTTTTATTTTTAAATAAGGTAGAAAACTACCCTTAAAAATGTATACCTTATGATTTGCGATTGGAGAAAAACCACTAAAGTTTTGTTATAATATCCACATAAATTCACGAAAAGGAGGAAAAATATTATCTCCTAGTTTTCTACCTTATTTAAAAAAAAAAAAAAAAACTTGATCATGTTTTAAAAAAGTTTTTTTTTAAAGGAAAGTATATAAATGTTGTCAAATACCGCAAATACCTTATTAAATAATACTTTTTTTTTAAGAAATAAGGTAGAAAACTAATTTTAGCAGAAAAAATGTACTTAATGATTTGCGATTTGAGAAAAACCACTCAGATTTTGTTATAATATCCATAAATGCACGAGAAAAGGAGAGTATTTTTCCCGTCTCTAGAGAAGTTGGGAAAATTGAGTTATAAGTCAATTGCGACGAAATGTCACACACAGTTATGAGAAATAAAGGAGAAATAACAACTACCATTTATCTCAATCAAAAGTGTCTAAATATCATTAAGGGCTGTTATAATGCACAACAAAATAATTCCCGTAATCAAAAGGAAGCGCAAAATTTCTTAAATGATAATTAAAAATTAGATGCTCTTTGTTGAACGTTCCTTGTACTACTGTTTCTTGGAGCATTTAAAAATTTTAAGAAAGATTGCATTATTGGGTTGTTATTTATTCGAAAAAAAAAAAATTATTCAACTTTGAAGGCAAGACAGCTGCAGGTACTAATCTATAAAGATGGAAAAATTTTACCATTACTCGGTATACCTCGAGTTTATTGAAATATTTTACAGGGAAGATAAACTAGATTAAATCGCTATAAATTATATTTTTGATATCTTGTGTGAAGAAAGATTTTAAATTTGAAGTTCAAGGGAAGTTTCATCCACTCCTCAAAAAACTATAACCTGTAGATAAGGATTCTTTCAAGTTCTTATCTAACATCACATGTAAACTTTCTTTCAGTAATCAGTTTCATTAAATAAACAGAGGCTTTCAGGACGCGATCATCTTGATTTTGTGACTGGAAAAGCTATTCTTTATCAGTTAAAACTTTATAGTTTATGTAACTTAAAAAAAAAATAATTTTTATTTCAGTTGAAACTGCATGATGCCATTCAACCCAACGATTAAAAAACAGAAATAAAGAAAAAATGTATATTCTTTTTTGAGGGGATGTGTTACATAACGTTTATAATAAAATATTTTGAATAATTGACTTTCCTAAACTTCTCGAAATACTCCAAGACCAAATCTTGAGATAATAATTAATAATAATAATAATTTTATTTATCTTTTTTTTTTAAAATACAATTTACAAAATAAAAATTGGTCACCAAGAGGCAACAGAGCCAGTATTGGTGACTACTTGTATGACATAGGAAAAAAAATATAGTTTACAAAAATCAAAACACAAATGATAAAAAACAAATAAGGATTTAGAACTAGGAAATGAACACAAGACATAAATTTATAAAAGAATACACGCTTATGGTATACGCTTCTAAATGTGGAAAAATAAATCAATATCGTCAATTTCAAGTAAAAATGTAAATTTTTCTTTTTTTTTCTTTTTTTAAAGAGATTTTTAGAGTTTTTTTAGAGTTTAGAGATTAAAGAGATTCTTTTAAAAATTGAAATTTTTAAGGTGTTGGGTAATATTAAGTGATCTTTATCCTATAATTCAAACTGTGTTTTTTTTAATTATAATTTTACACTAAAAAATGTATCTATTCCCCTGAAATGAACGCTGTGCGAGAACCAACAGATTTTGACACAGCCTCCGTATAGGCGTTTAAAAACAGATACCTCAAGACCGAAAGAGTTTCTTATTTGTTTATGAATGATAACGATCTCGATGAAGGAAGGGTTACAGTTTTACGCAGCTTTTAACGTTAGAAGGAGGAAAATTTCAAGACAATGTTTTTACACTACAGAGGGTAATTCTTTACTTTGAATATAATTTAATTCTTTTCTAAGCAAACTCAATATCAATTTTCCTTTCCATTACTAGGCTTTGAGTTTGACTTTTGTATTCAATGTAACAGCTCAAAAAATAGTTTTGAGGATTTAATTAATTTTGAATACGCCTCTGTAAATTTAAAAGCTTATTTAGAAAAATCTAAACTAATTAATCAGATCTATCATCATTTAATTAAATCTGAATACTATAAAATGAATCTTTAAATAGCTTTTATCTTATGCTAAACTAAAATATTCAGAAACCTCTTCTTTTTAAGCTTATTTATATTTTACGGAAAAAAAAGATTTTTTTTATGATGAAAACTAGTTAAGGAACAAGTAGTTTAATCTTTTTTATGAAATAAGATAACTCTTATGTTTTTATTTAAAAAATATTCTATTTTAAGAAAATACGATAAAGTGATAATGTAACACTAAAAACATAAACTATTTATTATGTAACTAAAATTATCAACTAATTTTGAAATTTACTTGATTTTTTAAAACCAAAACGAAAAGATGAGCTTGAAATTGCATTTTGAGTTTATCTTCTCTTCAACAAGTAAAGTATTGCATTAAAACACGTTGTACAGAATTTTATTGTTTTCTATTTCCTGAAACAAATTACAAAAAGTAGTAATATTTTGAAATAACCTCAACAAAGTTGTTGAGAACTTGAGTTCTACGACAGTCGTTTCCAAACCGGGCGGGCTCCATTGAGCACACTCCGCTCATTTCTCCAAAAGATGTTTTCTTATTTGGCTTCTTTAAAATTCCGTCCTGTGAAAAGTACTAAAACTCAGGTTTTTCTCTGGAAAAAAACTTGTGCAAATCTATGTCTCAACAAAGAGTGTTCGGGTTGGATTTCTTTTCTCCTGAAGCGTGTTTCGTGATTCAAAATGTAAAAGGATCGTTGTTCTATGAAAAGTGAAGAAAATGTTGACTTTTTTATTTTATTTGTAATGTTTCGTCAACCCAAAATACGTTTCCATACATTTTATTTCCATATTTCTAAGCAGACTAAGCTTTCTAAACTCGACAGCAACGTTTCTTGAACCCAGTACGTCACAAATGTGGAAGGAGAAATCGGTAAACACAAAGCCTGTTGGGTTGCTATACTTGGTTGCAACGTTTCTTGAACCCAGTACGTCACAAATGCGGAAGGAGAAATCGGTAAACATGAAGCCTATTGGGTTGATAGGAGTTTTGGTACGCAAATCGTGATTGAAAAGCACTATATATACATGGGTTTAACAAAATAATCATATTTTTAAATTGACGTTCTTTATTTCACTCAAAATTCAGGCACCGCGATGGGAACTACTTTGTTTATTAGTGACGTCGTGGGTAATTGGCGCTTATTGAGGACATGTTTTGCTTCCTATCTAAATTTTTACAATTTGTGAGGCAACGAAACATGTCATGAAATAAGTGCCAATTTATTACTCATTGACGTCTTCTGAAATAGGAACTGACTATCAATTAGTTAAAGTTAGACAGGATCTTAAGCGACAATGTTTCATTTTTATTGGATTTCTAAAAAATACTTTAATGAAACTCTACCAGTGCACGGTTTTTCAACATGGTTTATAAAAACATTTTGAATGTCTCTCATTCAAATTACATTCTTCCAATTCGCTCCCATGACCTCAAGAATACTTCCTTAAATAACAAACAGAGCAAACACACGATCTTCAAAAGAACCGTCCGCCCTCAGATGCAAAACGTCCACTCACATCAGTCACATGATGCGTTCTGCCCTGATCAAATAAATACTTTTTCGTGTCTGAACCGACTGCCATATATTTCCTCTGCCTTTGTTTTATGCGATGCGCCTATGCAAAAAAAAATTGTCTGCTAGAGCTTTATTAGGAAGGATGCCGTAGTCCGATATTTTATAGATGCGTGACGCATTCGCATCTATATGGAATGGAAGCGGACAAGTTTCCGGTGGAACCCGGGTAGTTAGTTGTCCGATGGTCTCTGATGTGTCAGGGAATTTATGGATATGTTATTTCGCGAAGCCTGTTTTTTTTTCCATGTAACCGTAAAAGCTACCACTGCATTCTGATGACGCATAACAATAGAGGGAATACTAATTTAGTGTGTACAGTTAAAACCTTTTGTTTGGAGTTTTGAATTGTTTGCTTGAGTCTTAACCTTAGACGTTAATTAAAAGAGTAGCTTGGAAATGAAGGGAATAAATTCTTTATTAACCATAGAACATATGCGAAACTTTTGAACTTCACTGAGTCGTACGCATTAAATGTATAAAATTAATATTTTAGAGATAATACGTGCATTTGTTTACGAAATATTATTGAGTTTAAGTAAGACAAAATGCAAATTTTTCCGCACGTAAAATATTCAAAAGGAACGGACTCTTAAATTGAATGACTTTGAATTTTTGTATATTTGGTGAATATTTTCTATTTAATCACTCTTCCATTAGAATAACGAGACACTTGTTAAATAGACTGACTCAATCTTAGGGTTTTGTTTTAAAGTAAAGATGAAAGAGAATGGGAGTTTTGCCTACATAGTTTAAAAAAAATGCATCATGCATTTTTAAGATGGCAAAGTCCTTAATTTGGATACTTTTTCTTGAGAATTTCTTTTAACGTTTTCAACAAAATTTTAAAGTGTTATTGAATAGGATATAGTAATATTTAGTGTTATAGAGTAGATAGTATAGTAATAGGTATAATACATATATAAGTATTTTTTAATGGTAAGATAGTAGGATCAAAAGTCTTTTTATAAGCATGTTTGAAATTGAAATATATTTTTCTCTGAGAGATAAAAATTCTTTTCGAATGAAGTTGATATCTTTCTAATCTTTTAATATGAAATAACCTTTTTCCAGACACCCGCACCTAGAAAATTACTTATGCAAATTTAATTGTTCTTGAGATTAAGGTCAAGATAAACTTACTGTATAAGGGTGTTCATATTCTAGCTAGACTGTAATAAAAGATGAGTATTCTGTCCCAAAACTTAATTTCACAAACTCTTAAACCAAGATCAAGAATCTTTTATTGATTTTTAAGAAGATATCACTAATGCAGTATAGTACTGTCCTTTAAAAACAACCCACTATTTCATATTTTATCCATTAAAAGATTAATAAAAAGGATAATTAAATCGAACAAAAAACTGTTGCAACGGCTCATCCTCCTTAACATTTTAGTGCTTAGCATGTTTAATTCCAATTATCCATTACAAATTGGCAGTCAATTAAGTAAGAATTTGAAAAAAAAACCCAACTTTTTCTTAGAAGGACTCTAATTGGCAGACTGAGTTAAAACTTTAATATTTTATTCTCATAGTAATGGGATAACATAAAAACGTGCGAAAAATGCTCTAAAGTCTTTATAACATACATTTTTACAAAATCTGTAAATCTGAAGCATATTTTTTGCCAAAAATCTACATTATCTCAGCTTGTTTAAAAAATAAGTAAATAAACCGTTCTTTGACCAGTTTTTACATCCTTGACACTCTAAAGGGCATAGAAAGACAGGGTATATGAGATGGTAAAATTATTTTAATTATTTAATTAAAAAATCTCAATGGGTTGTTTTTAGGGTACAATTTGGAGTGGGTTGTTTTTAAAGGACAGCACTATATAGAAAATCTTACATGAGTTTTATATCAAGTATGCAACTTGACACAAAACAAATTGTTAAGGTATGGGGTTCAAAGACTATTCAAATATCGGGTAAATTCTGTCCATTGTAAAAATATTTTTCTATTAAAATTTATAAAACTTAAAACAAGAAAACTTTTAAAGCATGTTTACAATAAAAGAAATGTGTTTTCTGTACCAAAACTGCGGTAAGAAATTTTTTTGTTTAAGCCCATGGGAAGTAAATGTGGCTAGACTTACGCTGTGTTGAAAAAGACCTCAAAAGCCTAAAGATAGAAAACTAGAGAACAGTTGCCAAAACATAATTGTACGAAGAAGAATTCTCAAAAAGACCATGGCCAACTCAAGGCTGTTAAGTCAACAATGAGAAAGATATTAGAAAAAGAAATTAGAGTGAAAGATATGACAAATAAGACCTTATAAATCAAAATTATATAATTAATTAGTATGTTCATCTGACGCATTCCATAAGTTTTTCAGTAGCTTGAGAAATAATTCCTGCTACACACAATTCCTTTACTCACCCTTTCATTTAAGGTAATGGACCTAGACATAAAAAAAAACCTGTCAGACGATATTATATCACAGCAGTATAACGTTTACACTTGTGTAGTGCCACCCTATACGAACTTGTGTGTGGTCAGGTGGGAAGAGGGGACAACGGGGGGAGGGTACCGCGACACGCACGGATTATTTCCGCCGCGAAGGGTGTTTGTTGCAGGTGTCTCATACCAATATCGTTTGACATAGCTCCGTTTTCATCGCTGAGCGTAGAGGAGTTCGATCTCTGAGAGAGCAGAGGAGCTAGTGCGAATATTTCGACAATGATGATAGCCCTCAGGAGACTATCGTCTCCATGGAAACACACGCACGCCGTCCTTCTTCACGCATGACCACCTGTCCCACAAAAGGGAAAGCGAGGATGATGGAGAAAAAAAGTTCCATGTTGTGATATTTCTGGATTCAGACCTGTCGTACGCCTACGTTCGCGGGAGTACCTGTCCATTCAGTAGTCGGCAGTGACGCAAGCGAAACCGCGCTCGATATTGGAAAATTCAAACGGAGAAAGCGGCGATCAAGAAGCAAACGGGGTGAAGTTAATCGCTTCCTTATTATTTTCCATTGTGCACCGGATGACTATTAGTCCTCTTTAATTATTCCAGAGATAAAAGGAAGCTAATAACGATGGCCGGTGTTTGCAGTCACCTGGACTTCTTTCCAACTTAATACGGTCAAATTAATTAGAGATTATTTTGCGGCGAATTTCAGAACTGTCTTCCTCTTAAACAGCTATGTTGGATTTTATTCAAGATGGACCATTTGTTGGTGATAATTGCAAAACGTAAGTCGCTTTCACGTTTGTGTCGTGTGTGAATACATGTGTTGAGAACATATCATAGTTACAGCCCACCAAAAATGTGGAATAACTTCTTAGTTATTGACAAAAAAAATTGGTTATACTTTTGATATACGCCTGTTTTGTGTTTACCTATTTCTTTCAAACTGTTTAAATTTTTAGTTGTAGAAGCCAAAGATTGATATCTGTTGAACTGATTCTCGAATTGAAGTGATTTCAAATTAATTATTTGAAGTGAAATTCGTGTTTATCCTAAATGAATCTCATATCAACAAACTCAATCAATTTTTCACAGAAAATGGATACACGAAAACCAAATGTTTTATTCAAGAACAATGAAATACGATATAGGGCATATCATGGAATTGATAAATGAGAAGATAATACCTGATCACTGAAATGATATATTCAGGAAAAGGATTGGTTTGAGCATTAATTGAGCATTTCTTCATTGTGCTTCGTTATAATTTTCTTCAGTTTGCTTTTGACTTAATGAAAACAATGGTTTAAAATGTCAATGGCTGCAGTTTTAAAGTGGAAGAGAAGAAAAGGTAAGAATAAAATGCCCCCATATATACTTTAAGATTCCAATGGTTGTTTTTCAAATAACTCATTTTTTTAAAATAGTGAACTGCAGGTTTTTATATATACCTCATTTTATGCAAGTTCAAATAATAATCAAGTATCAAAAAATGAATTTTTATCAAAACTGGGAAATAGATGGTAGTTCTCAATTTTTTTGTTTAAACATTGTCAACCATTAACAGATAAATTAATTTTGTGTTTCTCTTATTATTTTTGAAAGCTTAAAACATTTAGTACATCTTTTAAATATATTTAATAATTTTGATAAAACTTGTATGCTCATTCCGTAACGGAAGGAATTGTTAAAATTTCTTCTTTGATGTTTTGAAAGTATACTCAAATAAAATGTATAAATAAATGTAAAATTAAGCCAAAGCATAGTTATAAATGTCATCATTAGCAATATGTCAAACTAAAAAGTTCTAAATAGACTACGCGTTTGCTGCTATATCACTGTTTCAACATAAAATATAAACCATTAAAACCAACAATTGAGGTAGAAAATTTTTTTATCAATACCTCTAAATTAAAATACTAAAAAAATGCGTGGTTAGAATGTTTTATTTATTAGATTATTTATTTGTTAAAATATTTTAGTTATTATAGATATTAGTGGAAGGTTAATGAAAGTAGTTAATCTATTTGATAGTTGACGTAAGAATTTATATCCTTATAGGTTGGAACAAGATTGAACGAATCCGAATAGTTTAAGAGCTCTCCAGGTTTAGAATGTTACATTGTTTTTTTCCAACCAAGTACACTTTAAAACAGGGATAGGCAATTATTTTTACGTGGGGTCCAAATAATGTTGAAAATTTTTATCGAGGTCCAGTGAAGAAAGGTAATATTTTTGTAAAGTTGAATTTTTCTACCTGTATCAATCAGAAAGCTATAAATCTTGGAAGCTTGAATTCTTCCAAGGAGAAAGACAAGAGGTATAAAAACAACTCGACATACCTGTGCTGGCTCATCAATTCAGAGGAATGCGGAAAACCACGAAGGTGGAAGAATCATGGGGAGAACTGCCATTAAAATATATTTTATGCCTTAGGATTGGGTGATTTGGAAAAATTTAATTACCTTAAAAGTTAAAGCTAGACTATCTTTCAACACAAAATATTATATATGAAATAAGATATCGTGGTACCTTTAACTACGTATTGAAAATGTTCTGATGTCCGTTTTAGAAGCAAAATAGAATGAAATAGTTTTAATTTTAAACCATGAGTTTTTAATAGAAAATTAATACCAGACAATCCAAATAAACGAGTACGATATTACTAGAAATTAAATGCAATAAGTTATTTTATATTTCAAATGAATGTCACTAAAATGAAAATTAGTGTGTTTCTGTTTAGCTTCTTCTGTCTAAGAATGTGTGCAACGCATATATTGCAATTAAAAACCATTAACATTCCATCTAACATTAACTTCTATAGAAAGCAAAATATATAAAAATTATACATTATTAATCCTAGTTAGCTATATAAATGAACTTTTTCTTAAGTATACTGTTGGAAATTTTTATTTTGTGACCTTTACTAAAATTATCTAACACTTTCTCACCAAAACTATTTAATTTGATTTTTATACTTTTTTTTTATTCAACTTACATACGTGCTATGTTTTTATCAACAGATCCAAATACACACCACATAGAGAACGCGTGGGAGTTTCCTTAAATTATTGTTTAAAAAGCCTTATTTTATGGTTCCTATTTTACGCAATTCTGCTCTCAGTTGAGTAGTATCATGTATTATACATGTGGTGGGGGATTGTTTTATGAACGAAAGAAAAATCAACGTTATTCAATCAGTTCAAAACATTTATGAAGAAATTTATGCTAAAACTAACTGTATTTTACAGAAGCTGAATTATTCACTTAAGGCATATTGCATATCGAAATGAAACTCCTATTGAGTTAAGCACCAATTATGTCCACTCTACCGTGACAATTCCTGTTTACTCACCTTCCCCGTAGCTTTTTAAAGACAATATATATTTTTAGACAAAACGATGAGAAATGGGTGTGCAATGTGTGAAAACCCCTGGTTTATTTAGGATTTTGTTAAATGGAGATTTAAATTATATTAAATTAAATTTACCTCTATCTCCACCTCAAACTTTAAAATCACAAGAAGAATTATAATATATAAAACTATTTCGCATTAGGATATAGAGGATATTAAAGATTTTACTTTTAGCTGTAAACTGTCACTCTCAATCAAAGATTTGAAGGGTGCATCATAACATGTTTAAAAAGGAGATATTATGTTGTTGTTACTAATCCCTCGAAAAGCTCTAAAATAATCAGACCAAATCCATTAGTCCATGGACGTCCAAACAATCTAAAAATAAAATAGGTCGAGAAGGAACCTTGTCAACTGGAAAATTAATAAGACAAGATAAAATATGTTTAGGTGAAGCCTGAACTTTTCTACAGGGGAGATATTGTCGTAAAACTTGATGTGCAGTAAAACAAAATTGACATATTTTTTTTTTGTCTTGAAACTTTTGTCCCATTTAATATTTTTGTTACAATATTTTATTACTCTTGCATTTCATTTTATATTTTTCATATCCTACTAATTTTAATTTTTTTTTTCAAATATCAATACATACGAATTACCTGTTCATGGACGAGGAACCCCCCCCCAATCTTTGAGATTAATTAAAATGAGCGAAATTTTTTGAGATAACAGATAAATGTAGTTAAAATAAATAAGAAAATAAAATACATATATAAGTTTAAGTTGTAGTTAATAATTAATAATAATTATAAATATAGTTAAGCAAATCTGGATGCTTAAATATTTTAAAACAATTAAATACTAAGGATGTTTTAATATATTAGTACAAATAAATGCGTGAAATTTCTTAAAATCTACAATTACAACTTTACCTATTATCGAAACTTTCTGATGTGCTTCTTTACATAACTTTGTAAGTAACATAACTAAGTTAATATAAATATGTATTTTGTTTTTAAGAAGAGACGAATCTCACAAAAACATTATCAAGTTTGAAAGACCATGCAGTTTTTAAAACTTTTAAGACATTTTCTTTGGTTACTCTCTTTAAAATTACAATAAACTTAATTCTAATTTTGTCTACCAATTTTGAGTTTTTATCATTATTGGATAAAGAATTTCATAACGCAGTTAAATGTATAAAACGTAATAAAATCGTGATGCCCATTTTCTACTTTTCAAATTGTTGAAAACATTAGGGCAACGAACTCAATGTATGTCAGTGTAATTGCTTCATTTTAATTGTTTTTTTACGCATATTACTTTAATTGATGGATTCTATAGAAGTTTTAATTGATGTCAGGAAAAAGCTGTCTGAAAAAATTTCTTAGCCCAAACCAGTGGCGGATCCAGGATTTGGTTTTGGGGGGGGCTAAGAATTTTCATAATCCAATTGTATCTTCTTGATTATCTTAATATGGAAAAGGGGTAGTGAATTATCCTGCTCCAACCACTAAAAGGGGGGTCTGGGGTTCTCCCCCAGAAATTTTTTGGAAATTTAAGTAAAAAAAAACACTTTTCTTTTTGTTTTGGTACGTCTCATCCGATTTCGGATAGATTTCATGGTAGAATTTTTGTGTTTTTACAAACTTAATGTAAAACAAAGTTGTAATAATAGAGTTACAAGTACTAAGGGGCTCTAGGGGTCTCCCCTAGAAAATTTCTGAAAATTTAAGTTAAAAAAAAACACTTTTTCAACTTGTTTTGGTACACCTCATCCGAATTTCGAACAAGATTTTATGGTATAATTTTTGCTTTTTGACAAGCTTTATATAAAATTGAGTTTTAATAATAGAGTTACTACAAGTACTAAGGGGGTCTGGGGGTTCTCCCCTAGAAAATTTTGAAAATTCAAGTAAAAAAAAAAAACACTTTTTCAACTCGTTTTGGTACGCCTCATCAGAATTTCGGATATAGATGTTATAGCAGAATTTTTGCGTTTTGAGAAACTTAATATAAAGTAGAATTGTAATAATAGAGTTACAAGCACCAAGGAGGTCTGGGAAATTTTTAAAAATTTCACCCTAAAATAACATGGTTTTAACTCATTTTGGTGCATAAAATTCCATATTATATAGAGTAAAATTTTTCATTTTGGGGGGGCTCAAGCCCCCTAGCCCCCCCCTGGATCCGCCAGTGGCCCAAACTTATAATTTCATCCTACTGGTCCAGTTAACTTTTAAACCATTAAATTTATTTTCAACTGGGTGAAAACATCTTAAATACATAAAGTCTATAATAAATTATCCGAAATATGATTAATTTCATCTTCTTTCCGTTTTCTAATAACTGTAATAAAATGATGTAATGGTTATTTAAATTAGCTTTAACTAGGATCCAAACTATAATGTAGGTTAAAAAAATCAATAAAAGTGGAAAAATTCGCGAGGAAAGCAGAAAATAGCTTCTTTTACTATAAAAAAAGAATGTTTTAAGTTTGATGCTGGAAAAGATATTTTAAGTGGCGTTGAGGAAGTAAGAGCAACTCTTTATTTCCTCCTCTTGAGATGACGTCACTTATTTAGTGCCTCAACTTGAGACATGAGATATTATCAAGGGATGCAAAGGATGATACCCTCTTTATATCTACCCCTAAGTGATTTTGTTTTTACCATGCATTTCTTGAGTATAAAGAGTTAGAAAAGAAACCAATTTACTAACGAGGCTAATTAAGATATTCTTTTATAATTTTTACAACTTTAGCAAGTGGTTACAATTTTTTTTTAGTCACGGTGCCTTTAAATTTTTTTTTATCTAGCCTCCTCATCAATAACAGTAAATTTTATTAAAAAATTCGAGAAAGACATTAAAGTTATTGTATTAAACAAAGTTTCTAATTGTTAACTTTTTAATATTACAGTTATAATTTAGGCGATATTTTTTTCATATCATGGAATTTCTACTTACAGTATTGGTTTCTTATTTTTAGTGAATTGTACCAGAAATTTAAATTTTACGAATTCCTTAATCAAAATTCAAGTTATATTTTGGGGAAAATTTGGAAAAAAAATCCTTTCAATAAATGATATTTATTTATTCTGTGAAAAATTTTAGTCTTTTCTTGACACCTTTAGTTGCATGTCCTTTTGGGATAATGAACTGCAAAACAAATTCAAATAAATCTCTGTGGAAAAAGTATCATTTAAAATTTAACACCTAACCTTCAGAACCTAATTCCGACGAACGCCCTATAAAAATGTCCTTTTTAAACGAGAAAAAAAAGAAGAGTAATCAATCATACAAATAAAACATTTCGTAAGCTGCAGAGAAATGCTTAATTACTTCCTAATGATATCACATACCTTTTCTGAAACCGAAAACACGTGACGAATTACGAAACTAGGAAAAACGAAACCGCACTTGGCCTCTTGGCGATTTTTTCAATTGTCAATTCCGAAACAACAGCCAGGATCACATTTTGAAGTAACCCTAGATCTGCCGTACCGTCGACAGTCCCAAATACGCAAGACACATCATTTGTCTGCACATGGTGCATCCACTAATTATTTTGATTTTTTGTGGTAACGAGGACCACTCATACGATGGATGTTATTTTTGTTGGTGAGTAAAAAATTCGATTTTAGTGCCTCGAATGTGAAAACGAGCCTCGACATCATTTTGTCATGCACCTTGTATCCGATCTTAGGTATATTTCCCACACCCTTGCTATAGGACATCCTTATCATTTCTCTTAATGATATCTGATCGCCGGCTAGATTTTGTTACCGGAGACGTAATATGCTATTTAAAATGTTCTGAAAAGGTGTGCGGTTTCCGCATATTGTTAATTGATGCTCGTGTACTTCGCGTATGTTTCTTTGCTCCGGGGGGTTGTTATAGTGGTTTTGTTTACATTTTGTTTGTTTACTTTTTACTCCTTAACGTGAGTCATAGGTCAATTGAGCTGAAGGACCTGGTTTTGATTTGTATGTTTAGAGCATCTTTGATATATTTTGGTGCTCTCAGAATATTCAAAATGAAATGGAAATTATTTTGTGACGCCGGTTATATCAATAAATAGATGCATACTTCAGAAATTATGAATTACACAAATCTCTGAACCAGATTAATAACTTCTCGACACACTTTTGAATCTTTATAAACTTTCGATTAATAATAGACGATGTTTTGATCCCTGTCATCTTACATTTCAACGAAAAGTAAAAATTTCACCACATATCAATGAGCTACTACTTTTAGCTTGCTTGGTTAATACATATTCAATATTCTGGTGTAGTAGTAGGTCCTAGATTGTGATGCAGTTCAGATTGTTAAAGTTTTAACATGCTCTAAATTTTGTTGGAATATTTATTTCTGTTATTGTGCAGAATAATTTAAGTTTAAAATTGTCATTACATACCTTAAATTATAATTATTTAAAATTAAAAATCAGGTCTGTTTATACTTTGGCTATCACACTGAGATTTTACCTCATTAAACCATCTATTCAGGGTTTAACTCTCATATTAATGACAGTTTTTCATATATATCCTCTGCTCTACAGTTTTCTATTACTATTGCAAATATTACTGTGTGGTCAAGTGATAAGTTTTCCAAACTTCTTTTAGCTGCTAACTTTATATTTCTATTTTTACTTGATTTTTAAAGTAAAAAAATCAAAAGGTTGTTGCTTAGATTATCAGTAAAGATAATATATTTATGCATTTTTCACATATATTTATTATTCCTTAAAAGTTATATTTAGGCACTTGACAATGTTTTGGAAATGAAAGAGGGGATAAATTTTGATACTTGGTGGGAAATTTATTTGTAGAAAAAATTCAAACAACTCATAGCCCTAAGATTGATTGTATATTGATTATGCATACTTCTTTAGGCAAATCACTTTTAAATCAGCATAAACATCAAAACCCAAACTGGTCAGTATAGTTTAAAATGCATAAACCATTGCCTCAAGCTTGAAATACTTAATTCTGATGCAGACAGGCACCATTTCAATGTCTTTTAAAAAACATTATTAGAAAAATATATTAAAAGATGTCATGGATTCTCCCTGAAAATATTTTGGAAAATTGGACCAGTAAAATGGTTTTAACCCATTTTTTAAAAAAACCCTCAATAAGTGAATTTTATTTTAAGAAACATTTTTTGCTCTATGGCCATAAAACTCTCTATAAGGGCTGCATGTGGCCCGCAGGCTGTGGGTTGGACAACTCTTATTTAGTGTATCTGGTCCACCATTAATTTGGTAAGCCATCCAGTGGTCCACAATTGATTTGATAGGCATCAGTGGTCCTTGGGTATGAAAAGATTCAGAACCACTGATTTTTAAACAGCAATGCATTATGTCCCATAAAAGAGAAATTGTCTGAATCTTAATTGTTCCTGAAATTATCATGTGAAAATGGTTTAAATTATTATTCCAGATGAAAGAGAAGATGTACAGAAAAAAACCTTCACTAAATGGATTAATTCTCAGCTTGGAAAGGTATGTTAAGAATAACTATGAAGGTTTTAATAAATTATCTATGTTAAACCAAATTGTATTCCTAAAAATGTTTCCTCTTTCACTCAGGGAAACCATCCACTAGTGAAGGATCTGTTTTTTGATTTAAGGGATGGAACTCGACTTTTAGGACTTTTGGAAGTACTATGTAGTCGAGAACTGGTAAGCTTTATGGTTTGGAAAGTTTTTGCCTTGTGTGGAAAAAACCACATAGCTAATAATCTGTAAAAACTGTCCTGGCAAAAATTGTTTTTTTATTTTCAAGTGTATCTTCAAATTCCTTTCCCAATTTTTTTATAGTATTACAAATCGCATTTAACAATTAGCTAGACTTTCATTGTCATTCTTACAAAAAAATTCACTGCATTTAATTAAGCAAATTTTTAGGTATTTGCCACTTATTGCCTCTCCTAGAGTTATGCCCAACTCTAGGTAAAACAAATAAAAAAATTTTGTAAAAAAATATTTTAAACCAGGAATTAAGAGACTAATGGTATATTTCTCTCTATATAAGCCAAAAATTAATATAAGAATTTGAAAGTATTATCCATTACTTATTTGGACTTATATTTGGATCACTCATCTTGCAAAAGTAACTGGTATTTTTGGTTAAACGAGCATATGATTACATAATCAATCAATAAATTGATGAATGGATCTTGTTTGTGATGTAAAAGATAAACAATAACAGAAATGTGTTTAGGAACATCAATATTAGGATATGTTATTAGAATCTTATTATTAGAGATACACAGAAAATTTTTAAAAAATCCTGTACATTTTTGATAGGTGTGACATTAAATACTGCATCTTTGATTACATACTTTGATTACATCTTTGATTACTTTGATCATCAACATAATTAAAATGCATCTTCGAATTCCACAAAAGATTTGAAATCAAAAATTTACTTTTATTGTGTTAATTAAATTTATGATTAATAAAGACTTGTTTCAGTTTATATTTTAATATTAAGTATAATGTATTTTTGAAAGCTTAAGCTGTTCTGAGTTACAATAAATGTTTTCTAAAACTTTTTAATTACTACTTTTTTAGAGAAGAGAAAGGGGTAGGCTAAGAGTTCATCACCTCAACAATGTTGGATGTGCCTTAAAAGTTTTACAAGACAATAATGTAAGTTAAGAGCAGAGTACCTATAATTTGCTTGGAAGTAGATCTTTAATCTCTCTATATATAATGAAGGTGTCCCTGCCTGCCTGCCTGCCTGCCTGCCTGGCTGGCTGGGTTTGTCCGGAACAGATTTGGCTCAATTTCTCCAAAACTACCCGTCCGAATCGAACCAAACTTGGTACACATACGTTTGAGGACGGGGGAAAGACAATGACATCATTTCCAAATTTCTAAAACCACCCCTTCATCCCCTATAAGGCCTTTTTGTAAAATTCACCTTACTTCTCCGCTAAAGAAGATCTGTTTAACTCGCATTGTTGCAAATAATACAACAAAAACAATTTTAAACATAAAACAAAGTATTTAAAGATAAAACTTGGCTAAAATTGTTTTAAAAAGGTTATTAATAATTTAAAAAATTAAAAACGGCCCTTATAAAAAAACTTTATAACAGTATTTTCTTATTAAAAACTTCATTTTCCATGAAACTTTAAGTTGAAATAGAAAGTTTTAAGAATTAGACTGGTTAAAGTAAAGATTACATCATGCAGTTTTTTTAGAAAGTTGATGATAGAAACACTAGATCAATTTGTTATTTAACCTTATAATTTGTTTCTTTGGTGTAGTTTAACGGGATTTTTTTTTCAATTTAAACAGGGGGTATTTACAAATTTTGGGATTTCAAAAGTCTGTAATAATTTTAATGGATTTTTTTTCACTTAGAATGGATAATTGGGTAACTGTCGTAATTAAATGTGCAACACCGGAACTGGATGGTTAGGTTAGATTTACACAGTTGGAACCGGGAGGGAAAAGGCACAGGGAGCACGGTGATGAAAATGCACCGGGAACACCGAGATGAAAAGGCACCGGGGACACCAAGATGAAAAAGGCACCGGGATATGAAAAAATACTGGGAACACCGGGATATGAAAAAATACTGGGAACACCGGGATATGAAAAACTACCAGGATGATTGGTAATTATGGTTACAGAAAATTAGGCATGTAACTTGAGAAAATTTTAATAAATTGATACACTCCACCCGTGCAAGGCCGGGCATATCAGCTAGTAAGTTCATAAAAGTTAATATCTTTCTTTCAGGTTAAGTTGGTTAATATAAGCACAAATGATATTGTTGATGGCAATCCTAAGTTAACATTGGGCTTAGTATGGAGTATTATCTTGCATTGGCAGGTATGCATGTATTTTATGACTTGGATTTCTAAAAAGCAAATTTTCAGATAGTTTTACTGGATGCCTTTTTTTCATTGTTTAGGTTCATGGGGTTCTGAAAAGTGTCACTGATGAACTACCTCAGTCAAATTTGGAGAAAACCCTGTTGGCTTGGTGTCAAGATGCTACTAAAGGGTATGTATATATATTTCCAAATCACTTATACTTTACTCATAAAGTTATGATATAAATTTTAATGTTAAATTTGAATCTTCCTCTACTTTTTTTAGGTATTCTGGTGTCAATGTCCGAAACTTCACCAACAGTTGGAGTGACGGTTTGGCATTCAATGCTCTCATCCATAGGTTTAGGTAGGTAAATTTATTTAGAGATCACATGAGGTTTTCAAATCCCACAATATCAATCTATAATAATGTTATATTTTTTCAGGCCTCAATTATTTGATTTTGATGCCTTGGTACAAAAAGATGTGAATTCACGCTTGGAACATGCTTTCCAAATAGCTTATAAGCATCTAGGGATCGACAAACTATTAGATCCTGAAGGTAAGTAGGATTTTTTCTTTTAAGGACCTATTAATCAATCATATGGTAGTTGCAGGAAGTTTGAGGTGCTTAAAACTTCTTTTTAACATTCATAAATTTTATACTTGCGGTGACACTGTTTTCCAGTTTCATTCTATACTTATTTTTCAAAAATTATCATTAATTTTAATTTATGATCATGAATGACAGGTCACAAGTCAAAGTATGTTTGGAATTCTTTTCAAAAGTTTCTTAGGCTTAATTTTTTAAAGATATTTTATCATATGTAGTCAAAGTAAAATTATTTGTAATAACTTATACATAAAATTAAAGACTTTAAATGAAAGATGCAGTATTAAATAAAGAATACTTAATCTTAAGTATCTTTTTCTCTTTCTTTTTTTAACTATTTAATTGTTATAAGGACATCCTTATATTGTTTTTCATTCTCGTCTGTGACAAAAAAGGTTTAGTTGTAGGTAGTTTTCTTGGTATTTGTAAAAAGGCTAGTTTGAACTTAGAAAATGGAATGCTTCTATTAATTTGCATGCATTTGATTTGTTTCTGTAATTTAATACATATGCTCATTATTTTCTTTTAGATGTGAATACTAGTCTTCCTGACAAGAAATCTGTGATGATGTATGTTATGTGTTTCTTCCAATCTCTCCACAATCAGTCTAATCTGTCCATACCATTGAGAAGGCTTGATTCTGCCGATTTTTCAGAAGTAAGATTTTTTCTATGCTGTTAAAAGCATAACTAATTTTACTGCTGTAAAATCATTGTTACATTTTTTTTTTACTTGTTTTGAGAATACAAATGTTGAAGTCTAGTTTTACATTTAAAACTTAAAATAGCTAAATTATAGATCACTATGCAATATTGTTTCTTCCCACTATTTATAAAGAAAATCTTTAACCCTTTCTGTCCTAATTGCCTCAAATTTTCTATGGAAATCTTGAGAGGTCTAGGTGTGAAAGGGTTAAATCTTACTTTGTCCTTTATTCAATAAATTGTTGTGATTTTTCTTTTGATAAATTAACAATAAGTACCTGTGATCTGATATGGTATGCTTTCTTAAATATAAAGAATCTGAGTAATATCCTAAAAAAATATTTTAAATTCTGTTTTATAAATTTAGATTTTTAGATTTAATTTTAGATTTTTTATAAATTTAATCCTTATTCTTTTTGATTTCTAAGAAATTTTTTGAAACATTATCACTCATTACAGTTATATTATTTTAAAAAATACTGTAATTATATTACATTTTTTACTTTGATAAGTGTTTTTAATAAGAGTGTTTTTTTCTTACAGGAGAGTTCAGAGTCTAATCATCATTTAAATATTGATAGTGATATTGCTTCCTACCAAGTTGCTTTAGAAGATGTTTTAACTATGCTTTTAGAAGATGAAGAAAAACTGAAAGAACAATCAATTGCTGAAAATCTTGATGGCATTAAAGTTCAGTTTCATGACCATGAGGTAAAAAATGTCCATTTCATGTTCTTTACATAAAAAGGTGTTACTCACTGATATGATTTGTTAATTGTAATGTCGGGATGGCAAAATTACCTATACCATGCCTTTTTATTAATGATTAATGTGTGACACATCAGTGCTCATGTTTTTAGTTTGTAATTTATTTCACATTTCAGTCATTCATGCTAGACCTTACTCAGCATCAAGAAGGGGTGGAAAAAGTTTTGTTTAGTGGAAATCAACTTTTAACTAAGAAAAACACCACTCCTGCCGAGCATGATGAAATTATTGTACAAATGCAACTCTTGGATGACAGGTGGAAAGACATCAGATCAAGAGCTTTGGAAAGGCAAAACATGTATGCTTTCTGTATTTTCTAAGTTGAATTGAAATGGAATGAATGTGAGGGGGGTATTTACTTTTTAAGAGAAAGTTTACAAGATTGCTTTTAAATGTAAAGGATCATTAAGGATAAAAATTAAAGGTTGACTGTCACCTATGAGTTAAAAAAACAATGTCTTTTCTACAATTTTACCCATAATATAATTTTTTAGTTAATATTGGTTCTATAATGATATCTGATACTTACTATAGTATTTGCAAAATGTGTATCTTAACCTTTGCAAAATTCAGAAAAGCTTTTAATGAGTACCCAGTGCTTTCTCTGTTTATATCACTTCTAAATATCAACTGGTGTTTAATATAATTTTTATATTCATATTAAAATATAATTTAAAATATTAGTATTAGTTTCTAAGGAATAGTTTTAGTTTAAAGGGAATAAAAATAAACATTGCCACTCCTGATATACAAGTTAAGATTCTTGTGAATGTTTTATTTTACTCCTTATTGAATTATTTCATCCAAAAATTTGTCAGATTGTTTCAATTAATTATCAATTACAAATTTAATATTCAAGTTCATTGTTTTCAGTTTGCAAGAAAAGTTCATGGCACTTCAAAGGCTAGAACTTGACAATATTTTAAAATGGTTAAGAGAAATGGAAAATAAGCTTGATCATTTACCTCCCCTTGGCCCCAATCTAGAAGAACTTAAAAAACAAGCTGAGGTGCAAAAGGTGTGTGTTTTTATGTTCTTAACAATTAATATTAACTGTCAATTTTTAATTATATTTTCCTTTGTATTTGGTATTTAAAATTGGAATTGAGTAATATATCTATGAAGAATTTTATGTTTTTTATAGTCAAGTTTGACTTTTATAATTTAAAAGCTACTTCACCTTTCTCTTTACATACATGCTCTTAACTACGTGAAAATCCACTTAAAAATGATTGATTAATTTTCTCACATAATTCTACACATTTTAGTATTGTTTAAAACAGTTTTGATACCAGCTACTATATCAAAGCTACTGCACCTTTCTATTTAAATACATGCTCTTAACTACTTTGAAACCCACTTAAAAATGATTATGATTAATTTTCTCACATAATTCTACTCATTTTGGTATTGTTTAAATCAGTTTCAATATCAGAGTTCTCACTAAAACTATATTAGGAAGTTGAATTTTCTTTGGTAAAAACTAAAAGTTTAAGTGGGCTTTTTTATTCAATTTTGTAAGTTCATTTTTTTATGTACTGTTTAATCTTCAATGTATTAAATTTTTTTATGCTGTCTTAAAAATGAAATTTTTAGTATACATAGGAATTCACGATCTATTATTTATCCACTCTGATTTTCCTTAAAATATTTCATTTCTTTTAATTTGGATATTATGAACTAGAATGCAGCATTTCTTTGACTTTGTTAAAGATAGTACAATTTTAATATGGATATTTTATTTACTGAGAGAGGTATAAATAAATTTAAGGGAAAGAAAAGGTCTCCTGCAATTCTCCCAAAAATTAATTATTCCTTGTGGTAATTTATTTCCCCCCTAAACATTCAATTTTTCTTATTAGGCATTATCAGCTGAAGTGGAAAAGAAGATTAATTCCATGAATAATATTTCCAAGATTGTGATTGTTTTAGCTGATGAAGACAGTAGCCAAATTGGTAGGTATTAAGTAATACTTCTTTGATTTCAAAGATTTTATTTGAACTATTCAGCACTTAAAATTTAATTTAATTTTTAGCATTTACTTCAGTGAAGAACATGGTGGCACAAATTGATCAACAGTGGACAAATGTTAGTAATAGGGTTGTAGAACGTAAAAACCTAATTGATGAAATTCTACCGCAATGGCAGCAGCTTGAGGATGAAGAGCTGTGCTTTAGTCAGTGGTTACTGAGGAAAGAACAACAGTTATCTACTATCACACTAAAGCCAGGTTCTGATAGCAGAGTGTTACTTGAACAAGTAAAACTTTTGCAGGTGAATATGTATTCATTCATGCATCATAATTATTTGTGTAAACATAAATAAATATATTTTCTGTTATCCAATGTAGGCATCATCTTCAGATTTCTTTCATTATAAAGTAGTTTCATTTTTAAACATAGTGTGGTCATTCTACCTTGTTTCATATGATACAAAATAAGTTTTTCTGTTTAATAAATTTTTAAATTGGGTATAATTCATTTTAAAGTAATCTGTTGAAACAAAAATAATGTAAAAGTGCTATCTTTATAAATACTTTGATCTTATTAAAATTTCCTTTCATCATAAACAATCTCTTTTGAACATATGAAGTAATAATTTGAATAAACTCTATAAGGTCTTTTTAAACATTTTCCCCATATATTAGTCAATAGAACAAGATTTGGACATACATCATCGCTTATTCAACAAGCTGACTGAGCGAGCTCAGAAAATAAAAGACAAGCTGGACAGTGGATCTTTAGGTGTTATAGAAATTACGGACAAAGTTGAAAAGCTCACTAAAAGTTGGGATTCACTGGTCCATATGATGGAAGAACTTAGCAAAAAGGTACTTGTATTTTCTTGTGTATGTGTAAATAATGAAAATTTAGCTGAATGTTATAAGTATAATTTAAGATTTAGTTATGATCTTAATAGATATTGCAATTTTTCAATAATAATGTAATATTTTTCAGCTTACGAATCTGGAGGAACAAAAATCAGCTGCACCTAGTAAAAAACACATTGAACTAGTACATTCTCCTCCTTCTCATGAAACATCTGAGGTATGGTGGTCTGGATTCAATTTTCTTGAATTTTATTTATTTATACTTTATATGTATTTTTAACTGAGCAACATTACTCTTCTGTAGTCAAATTTGTTAAAAAAAACATTTGGGTATAGGTTGGGTTTAATGTTGTGGTGGTGTAATAATGACTGATTTCCTGGTAGGGACTTCTTTTAAGTGCATTATAACAGGGTTAAATATGTTTTTTCCACAAGAAAACATCTAGAGTTTGTCTTTAAAGGGAAAATTAGGGTATCTTAGGTATTTGCTTGGAAACTCTGTTTTGTTCTATATATTGGATATTCTAATCAAAGGTATAGTAATGGTAATATCTGCATAGAATATGAGCAGGGCTTTCCTATACTATGTGATCACTTTTACACAATAAGGTTATTTACAATTCTGGTTACTTAATTTCTTTAGAGATAGCATAGTTAAAAAGGTGTAAAAAAACTACTTCCTGAGAACCTCTGCTTTAGTGCATAATGATATTGCATTTTTTTAAAAAATATTTAATCCTTTTTTTGCTATAATGTATCAATTACTGAGGGACCTGGATTTCATATTTCTTTATCTAATCCATATGAATTTTATATTAATATGATATTTTGTAAGTTTCAATCACTAAAAGGTTTAATATTGATGTAGTTACACTATTTTATTCAGGGAAGTGAGCAAGGACCCAAGAAAAGAAGGCTGGATAGTTGGCGCATCAAAGAATGGCTCAAAACCTATGAAGCAATAGCATTGTGGTTAGACAGATCTGAATCAACTATGGGAATAGCTTCTTATGATGCTTCTGGAAATGATGTTTCTCCCTGGGACACTGTTTCACTTGATGAGCAACAAGAGCTTTTAGAGGTAAATTGTTTGAAAACCATTTAGGTTGATATTTTACTAAAATATGATTCCTTAATGTATTTATCTATTTTATAACCAATTAAAAGTATGTAAGATATACTGAAATATAATACTCTTAATAATTTAATCTCTTATACTTTTTTTATGTACATCTTGCTGTTTTAATCCCTTATTTTTATGTGGTGCGAATCTGAATTTCAGGATATTGAAGCTGATTTCAGATCTCAAAAGCCAAAGGTAGAAAAACTCTTAACACATGGCCAACAAGTTACAAAGGATTTAGAATCAAGTAATTAAATTCTTTAGAGTTTTTTAAAATTCAAACTTAATTTAATGATTACTTGTAAAATTCTGTTTTATTAATATTTTTATCACCATTCTTTAATGCATTCTCTTATGCATCAAATTGTGTGTTTTTAACTTTTACAAGTTTTTCATAATATTCTCAAGGATGTTTCTTTCTAGTTTATCTATTGCTTTATTCTAGAAAAAATATGTAACATTAAGTGAAAATAATAATTTGTAACTGAAGATTTTGTTTTTATTAAGGTCTTGTAATTTTGTTTCAGGTGGTGAAAAACCTCAAAAAATTGAAAAGCTGATGTATGAAGTTGAAAGTCGATGGAAAGCCCTCATTTCTGCTGTTGGAGGTCAGAAAAGAGATGTTCAGCTGCAGTTAGATGCTGACAGATTAAGATGCGAGAAAGATGCCTTAGAGCTTATTTTGAATTCCCACTGCCGGTGGATGGAGACGACGGAGCGTTCTCTACTCGAGAACAAACCAGATGACTGCCGGAAGTTGGCTGAACAGTGTGAAGTATGTCAATATTTGTGGTGTATAGAACTTCTTGTAACGTAAAAAAATTAACCCAAAATAATTGAAAACCTTTACTCTTGTAGCTACGATTTACATCATTGAAAGCACAAGAAGAAAAGATAGATAAGTTGAAGAGAGAAACTGATGAAGCCAAACAGAAATCTCCTTCTCTTATGTCTTTTGCCATGGAGGTTGATCAGTTCTGCAAAGATTGGGATGTCATGTCAAAAAAATTAGGTATCAGTATTATGGCATTGAGTATGTTTAAAATATAAGAGCAGTGTATCAAAGTTTTGCATACTTGGTTCAGTATATAGAGTAGTTATAGTTATAATTTTGATTTGAAATAGCTGTATCAGAATAGCTGTACAAAACCAAATGTTATCCAACTTGTAATAATTTAGTGTGTTTGGCGAATTCAAAGTAGAACTTTTATTATAACCATCCTGCAGTCTGTATCCTTTAGACCCCTAAAATAATTAATTAAATCATAAATTTGTCTTCTATTTTAAATTTAAAAGCATATGTTAGAAGTAGTTGTGAAAAACAATAATTTTGCCGAAAATGGAAATTAATGTGCTCTGATTTTCTAGCTGAAATGGAACGTAGCTTGAATCATGCTTTGCAACAAGCTCCTCCTGTAAAGTTCATGGATGCGGTGAAAACCTTAGACTGTTGGCTTGTGGAAGTTCACCAAGCCTTAATTTCAGAGCAAATATCTGTGACAGAAATGGATCAAATGAAGGAGCAGTTGTCAAAATTAAAGGTGTTGTGTATAATTAATAAATACAAATAGTGACATATCATTCTATTTGTATTTTGGGATTTTCAGCTTGCTATTTTTTTTAACACTAATCCTATATTTTGTATTTGTAGGAATTAAAAAGTACCATTGTTGAAGAAGAAAATAATTTGCAGTATGTGCGAACAACAAAAAATAAGTACCTTAAAACTGACTCTGACGCTCCGTGGTTTGGAGATTTGAATAAGCAAGTTACACACTTGGAGAAAATTTGGACTGAAGTCTGTAAACTTATAAATTCTATGATAGAAAATCTTCAGCAACACATAACTAAACTAATACAGTTCCAGGTAAGCAGTATTTCTCAATATATCACCTTTTTTCACATAGAATTAATTTTAATCATGAGTATCTCAAAATTTAAAACTTTTAAATTGTGATATCTATTCATAGTAGTGTAGCTCTCTGTTTAAGATATCTATTTCTTGTTTTAGAATGAAGCAGGTGGTCTGATGAGCTGGATGCAGGATGTGGATCAATTTCTAACAGCAGAAGAAGCAGCTCTTGGTGATATGACTACATTAGAAGCTCAGTTAGAGCAAAGTAATGTAAGTCATAAGACATTTGTGTCTTACAAATTCATGACACTTAAAAATTATCTTTAATATTTCTAAAATAGATACAAATAATTTTATGGATATTTTTGTAATGAAAAATAATGTTTACTAGTATTTTAAATTTTTTAATTGATGGATTAAAGTTTAATTAAATTAGATGTAAATTTGTTTTTTATGTTATGTACTCAAGTAATTTTATATTCCAATCATTTATTCATGAATTTTTCAACTAATGTAGTTTGTTAATTTCTTACCTATATTTTTAATAATTTAGGCTCTTCAAGATGACATTAAGACATTAATTCCTAATGTTGAACAAATAGAAAATACTGGAAAAGAGCTTATTGAAAGTGCTGAGGATTCCCCTTTTGCTTCTGAATTAAGAAATCAAATTTCTTCATTAAAAAAGAAATGGGATCAGGTATATTTTTCTAGAATTTTTTCTCAAATAAGTGTTAGCTTTAAGAGTAAATTTTCTATTGAAAGAAATATGCATTATTAAAAATATCTTGCATAATAGGTCGTCTTAAATTTTTGGCTATAGATTAGTATTAGATTTATTAGTTCCCAAATACTTTGCATTTTCTTTGTTTTATATTAACATTTTAAATTAATTAATAATTATCAATATATTTTGTACTTTTATTTAATTTGCTTTCATATTTTAAAAGTGAGCAGCCTAAAAGCTACCAAATCAAATCTTTGCATCTAAGCTTGCCAATTATCCCAATCTGAAAATTTCTGAACTTCACCAAATTTACTAATTTATTTTGTATCCAAAACTTTTTCCACATCACCATAGGCTTCCCACCTGCTCATGTGTTTTAAATATTAATGATTGCATTTTTTCTGCTAGGTTGTTGATCAAGCACATCTAAAAAACACCAAACTGAAAAGTGCATTTGATGGAAATCAAGAACTAACTGATATGACAGGAGAATTTAACGAATGGCTACAGCAACTTGAAGAGGAATTACCAGATGATGGACCAATATTGAACTCTTCAGACTTAAACTCAAGAAGTAAAGGATATCAGGTACTATATTAAAAAAGCATCTATGTGTATTTTATGAAATACAGTTTAGTTTTTTGGTAAGAAACAGTTTGCAGTAGGGCATTGATTGGCTATCTCTTTTGGGATCAATGAGTGGTCAAAATGAAGAGGTGTTTCACTGTTCGAAAAATAAAAAGATGATATATATTTTCTATTCTGAAATTTTTAGGTTGTTAATAAAATTCTTAGATGAGTTGATGCTTTCTAGTTGATACTTTATTAATTTTTTATGATTGTTAGGTAGTTAAGTTAAACTTATGCTTCTATCTTATCACCTTAAATGTGTCTTCTTCAAAGATCTTACTAAAACCAGTCAATATTAGTGTTTCTCTTGCATATTTGTAGGCTAATGTAGTAGTAACCATCATTATGTAATATTTTTTTTCCAGTTCTACCAAAATAAAATTGAAAGAAGACAAAAAGAATTTGATAAACTAAGCTCAACTTTTCAAAATATTTCCAATTCTCCCCATCAATCTAATGTTGCCAAGCAACTGAATGACTTTGAAGATTTGAAAACAAAGTGGGAAGAAGTTGCATCCAGAGTTAAGTCCTCCTCTCAAAAGTACAGAGAAATATCCATGAAACATAACGAATTTAACAGTAAGCCACTTTCTCTCTATGTAGTTAAGAACCTAAAACTTTTATAATGCACATGTTTTAAAAATTTTAATTTTATTATGTAGTTTTTCTTTTCTTGAAATGGCTATTGTTTGTGCAATTAGGGCTGGTGATGCAAGAAAACAACTGGCTGGAAGGCTTAGAAAAGAAGCTGAAGAAATCCCCTGAATCAGCTGCTGATGCTGAAGAAATTTCTGAAAGTTTAGATGTTAGTAAGATTTTAGTTAAAACTTAACTCGGTTTTTATTGTACCAATGTGCTTTTAGCGACTATTAATTTAAAACTTTTTATACAGGATCTTGAAAATTGTTTACGACATCATCCTCCAGATAGGATTCCCAAAATACAAAGTATAGGCAAATTTCTTATTTCAAACAATGTCTTAGCTACCACTATTGAGAAAGATGTCAATCTAGTTACCAAACGTTTTGAAGATCTGACTAGACAGGTATAGTTGCTTGTTCAACATCGTTAGTTTAATCTGTTATTGCTTTGAATATTTTTCATAAAAAGTCTTACTATTCCACTATTACATCTAATGATAAATACTTTTTTTTTCCAATTCTTCATGTTATAATAATCAAAATACAACTATAAGCTTCATTGTGTTGTAAGATTTATTTATGCTGTATTAATTGTAATAATTGATACTAAGATTTGCAATTTATTATTGTGCATTTTTAAAATCAGCAATTTAAAATAGACATTTGGATATTGATAACTAAACTGTTCTTTTTAGGGAAAAGATAGACAGGCACTTTTAGAAAACAGCATAGCTGAAGCACAGCAATGTGAACGTCATATATTAACAGTTCAAGCTTGGATATCTCACATTGACACTGTATTACAAAACAGACTGGACAATGATATATCTTCTCATGATGTACCAGATGAGCTTGCAGTGAGTTGATTATAGTTTTAAACATTCATCATACATAGGATCTTAATATTTTTTAGTGGCTTGTTTAAAGGTGAATCTTTGTGAACTTAGTTTTTCCTCTTACAAAATTCCCCTTTTTTTAGCAACTAGAAGCTGAGTTCACTGAAAAAGAACAAAGTATCAAAACGCTTGAGGAAGATGTAGAACATTATCGCTCCTGTGGACGTATTGAAGCAGCTCAACGGCTAGAAGAACAGTTGCATTTAGTGGAGGTATATTTGAAGTTTTCAAATTTCTAAGTTGCATATAATTAATTAATTTTTACTAAATTTTTTTGCCATTGAAAACATTGACCAAGTGTTAGTAAAACCACTTAAACTTTCATACATCATTATTTGTTATATGTAATTGTAATAAGCTAAAAATAAATAATTTAATACATGCTTAAAACAAAGTAATTAGCTTTGTGACCTTTTGGAGAAGAGACATATCCAGAAAAATTTCAGAAGGGGGATATTGAAATTTGGGGGGTTTGAGGTATATTTAGTCCCTTTCAATGGTCAAAAAAGGAAAATGTCTATTGCTAAATCTTTCTTGGTCTCACTACTGTTCTGGAGAATGTATTTTCTACATGAAATGTACCAATTTCAATCTTTCAGGAAAAATTCAGTGAGCTCCAAGAAAAGTTCATCAGGTTTCAAACCCCAAGTTCTTTTGAATCCAAGTTAAATCATATTGGTAGTTTGTTGAATGAAGTTGATGATGGGTTGAATGCCTTCTCTAGTGATGAGTCTGATTCTACTGAAAGTCAACTAGAAAAATGCATGGTAAGTTGAAGTTTGAAAGTTAAAATTTTTAACTGGTACTATCTACTTGTAAAAGGTTTCACCTCCTGTAAAAAATATCAGAAACGGGTGTACTAAAGGGATTCAGTGTTTATTTAATTTTTTTCAATATGTTCTTAAAAATGTCATTTCATTTTATCAACCAGTAGGGACTTGAATATAAATTTGTGCACCCCACAAGGCTGGGCAAATCTTGAAATTTTTGTATGTATGCCTGATTAGGCATATCAGTTAAAAAAATTTGCTATAACTAGTAAGAAGGTAAATTAAGCATGTATTATTCAGAGCTGTTTTAATATTAAAAATTTTTACTTTTAATATTATAACACAACAAAGTAACAGAAGTTAATGAGAGTTTTAAAGCAGTGTCTGTACATTTATGAGTCCTTTTAAAATGAACTTGTAAGAATACATAAGTTATTGACAACATCATATTTCTTAGTGTACTGTTTTTTTCAGTATTTTGAATCAGAACTGATTATTAATATCTGCTAAATAAGGTGTAACATTTTTTCCTACATTCCTATTGTTATTTGTTTTCATGAATTTATTTCTTGTGATTTTTGTGACATAGATTAAACAGTTCAATCAACTTTTAAATTAAAGTGTATTTGAAACTTAAATATGAAGTGGTAACTTAAGTTATTATTGAAACTATGTATACTAAAGGGGAATGATACTGAAACCAACTTGTTAGTAGATTAAGTAACACAAGGTATTCATGATAATTTACTTCATAGGTATTTTGAACCATGCCATTTTAATAATCCCATGAACTTGGGAATTAAAATGAATTTTCATTGTAGCATTTATACAAAATTTTGAGTGATATGAAGCCAGAACTGGAGCAGTGCATTCGGCAAGGGAGGCAGATATCTGATTCAAAGCAGTCAGATCTCAAAGAACGTTTAGACTTCTACAAGAATCAATACAATCTTCTCGGTTCTAAGGTTAGGTGAAGAATTGCATTTCTTGCATGGAAACTTGTTTCCAGCTTCACTGTCTTGCATCTTGTTGGTTGGTGCAATGAATTTGTTGGGCTTGTGTTGGTCTGGTAAATAGGAAAGCTTAAGTGAATGAAGAGCAAACACTTTTGTATTCTAGAAGGAGGAAAAAGAAAGAAAACAACAACTTTTATTTAAAAGATTCAAATAAAGTATTCCCAGAAATAATTTTAGCATTTTTAAACATAGTTAAATAACCTAAAACAGAGCAGTTTGCTGAGTTGATTGTGTGGAAATATTAAGTGGATAATTAAGGTCAAGCTTTTTAATGTTGTTTTCTTTCTTTGCTCCTAAGCAAAGAGTTTGTTCTTTACTCTGATGTGTTGGTATTTAGGGATCTGCATGGAAGGCAAAGCTGTGTTCTCCTGTATGGTAAGGTATTGCATGGCAAAATGAGGTTTTTGATAGGTTTATTACCATATTAATATAGTGCTTTTTAATAACAACTAACATTTGCAGTGGAAATGCCTGGAAGGAAATTTTATACAAGTTACTAATGTGGAATTAATTTACTAAACCCTAATTTTAATCTGCAGGATTGGATGTGTCTTGTTTACTAGAGTTTTTGGGATTTGTGAATTTGATTTTCTCAACTGTCACACATTATCTTTGTTGCAAATTTCTGTTATTTTCGTCTTTAGGTAACTGAAACAAGAGAACTCTTAGAAGAAACACTAAAGACAGAAAACAACCTGGAGGCCCAAATTTTTCACTTCCAAGAATGGTTACACACTGCACGCATGGATGCCGACAAAACAGCTCCTGAGAAAACAAAAAATGTCAGTGATCTGGAAATACAACTGTGTAGTGTAAGTGTTATTGTCAACAATGACAATTACTTTATTTCATGTTATATAATAAGTATAATAAAAAATTAACATATATATCCATACAACATGTACTAAAAGTGCTTGCTAACAATATTGATGCAACCTAATCATGTAATATAAATTAATTGGCACAACTTTTATGTAATCAATTTAAAGTTATCCATCAAATGATGAAAAGAGGATCTTACGTTGCATAGATTAGAATTTCGAATTAACTTAATTTTGTAATTAATATCTTAATTAATATTTGAAATTAACTTATATAGTTTTACTATTTTTGTAGCGTAATTTGCTCTTATTATAACTTAAAAATAATTTAAAACATTAAATTCATTAATGATCTAACTACATCTATTCTATAATTCTATAATTACTAATTATTGAATGAAATGAATTTTAGGAGGTTTAAGATAATTAATTGTCCTACATTATTTTAATTTTAAGGACATTCTCTCTGAGGTGAGGAATAAGAGAAACCTTCTCAACTCATTACTTGAACATGCAAAACAAACAGATGAATCAGGAGAAGAAAATATAATTGAACTCCAGCATCAGTATTCTTCATTTGAACAAAAGTTGATGAAGCGCATTGAAACATTAAAGGTATTGAGCAATAATGTGTCTTTAATTCCCAATTTTTCCTTGTTTCCTCTACCTTTTCCTTGTATCATCTCTCATTCTCTCTCGATCTCTTAATAGTGGTGGTCTTTTATATTTCATTTAACTCTCACTCTTCTTGTCTCTCTTCCTTTCATTTGTGACTTAGGGTGCTACTAGAGATTATTCTAAAGACTTCTTTCAGTCTCTGTCTGAAGTCAAGAATTGGTTGCAGTCTGCTGGGAATTTTGTTTATAATCTCGAGAAGCTTTCCCACAAGCAGAAACTGTCAGATGATCAGCTTGAGAGGCTTAAGGTTTGTGGATTTTACCAAGATATTGCATGGAATGCTTTGTATGGCTGGTTGCTTTCAATCAACTAACATTTTCTATTCAGTCCTAAATGTAGTTTCCAGAAATGCCAAGCTTTCTTTGTGAACAAGCTTTTGATTTGAAACATTTTGAAAACATTTGTTTGTTTTTTTAATAACTAAAATAATATGGATAAATAAGTGCCCAAAATAATTCATTATTTGCTTGTGTCTTGAAGTGTGTAGTGACTAATGATTTAACACACATTTGTTTGTAGTGTTAAGTATTTGTTTTGTCATTAAAGTTGTTTAAAATCTGCATGGCTTTATAAACTGGTTCAAAAGAAGTTTTAAACTTTTGAAAAATTTAAGTTTGCTTTGAATAATATAAAAATTGCAACTTAGTGGTGTAGTCAAAATACATGTTCCAAAGCTATTCAGGTTAGTAAAAACATTGCTGTTTTTACTACTTAGTTAAACTCAAAGCAAAAAAGAACCCCTTATTACTTACCTTTTTTCATTTAGAGGCTACATAACATTTCATTTTTAGTAATAAAATGTTTAATGTGATAATGAAAATGAAGGAATTTTTTTTATACTTTTAAAGTAGTGATAGTGTTTTTAGTACCTATTGCCCAAACATTGCTGTGGTTTGATTAGTGCTTATATTTTTGTGTTATAGCTTTATTTAATATAAACCAATTTGTTTCCGTAAAAATGCAACTAATTGCTAAAATTTTGTCTTGAATAATTTAAGCTTGAATGCATAACTATGTGTTTTGTTACTTCTGTTTGTTGATACAGATTGTATTATAGTTTGTATGCTTGAAAATATTCATTGTATAGAACTGAGAATATAAATTTTTTTCAGTATGTTTCTATATTATGCTGTCTTTCTAGCATCTACAAGAAGAGCTTATCAGTATAGAACAGAAGAAAAATGAATTGATTAAAGCCAGCAATCAAATGGGGAAATTAAAAGAAAAGTTTGCTGTCAAACCAGAACTAGTTGAAGTAGAAGAAAAATGTGAAATACTCTCAAATAGAATTCAGGTTGGTTAACATCAAAACATTAACTTCTCTTCTATAAAAACGTGTTTCAAACTGAAATTCTTTCTTCAAATGAGAAAGTTTTCTTAGATAATTCAAAATAACTGTTCAAAGTAGGTATGATTTGTGAAAAGTTGAAATTTTAATTATGATGTTATTTAACCCTTTACTGTTGATTATGACATTATGATTATTTTTCTACACATTACTTAGTCTTTTATCAATACCTTTTAGAATTTGGTGACTACCCGTGAAATTGATGTGAAACATTGCACTATTGAACAACTGAGAGCCTCTCCAGTTCAGCTACCCACATCAGAACCAGGTTCACCAAAAATTGAAGAAATGGGAATAAAAATTCGTCAGATGAATACAAGTGTCGAAAACTTGACAAAAGTTTTCTCTGGTGTTAAATTTTTAGAAAAGTTTGATACCATTGATCAGTTAAAAGGAGAGCTTCAAGTAATTAAAAAAATCTTTTAACCTATATCTATTATAAAGATTCAATATTTTTGTTTCTTACATTTATAAGTGAATTATAATGTTTCTATCTTATCTAATAGGTAAAAAAGTGCAGTATATATGTTCAAAGTCATAAGTTAAATTCAACATTGTTTTTAAAAATGCATCACACTCTTTATATTCCCAAATAAATGTCTTTTCTTATAAATTTTTTTACATGAATTTCTGAAAAATACCTGTACTATTTGTACATTTTTAAGACCATACAGCATTTTTAAAACAAATATGAGGCAGGTTATTGAATATAACTTTTTATCTTGGATCATTAGTTTTTTTTAAGAGGTTGTGTGTATTAAGTGATATCTCTTTATGTTATCAGGAATTGAATGAAAAATCTAGTCAAATAAATGATAATATGGAAGATTTAAGAAGTGAATGGCAGCTGTATGAAAATAAAAAGGACTCATCTTCTGTTAAGTTGAACAATCAAATGAAAGAACTGAATAGTAGATGGCAAAATACTAGTGAAAGTATTCAAAATTATTGCCAGAAGTTACATTCCAAAATCTCTACCTGGTCAGATCTTGAAAGAAAGAATGAACACACATCCACACGTTTGGAATACCTTCTTTCTAATTTTAAAGACATAGAAAAGGCTCCAGTCAGCAGGCAAAAGGTATGTACTTCAAGTTTATATCCTAAAATAACTCCTTTATCAACAGATTAAATCTTTAGTCCTACTTAGTTTTAGTTTTCTTGATCAAATAATATTTTTGAAACTATAAATTGAATTTTTATTATAGAAATAAACATATTTACTTAATTTCTCATATTTTTAAGATCAATAAACTTAGGACAAAAAGTAGAAGATATTATTTCTGGGAAAATATTTAAACTATACTTATGATTTGCTATAATACTTAATGAATGTTATAATAACTTATAATGCTTAATATAGTGTTTGCTTACTAGGCATTAGAAGATGAGGCAAAAAGCATCCAAAAAGAATTTGAAAATCTTCAAGAGGAAGCTATAAATCTTGGTGCTTCTAAGTCATTGCTGCAAAAGTTGTTGAAAGAAAATACCACACATTTAGCTGGGATCAGCATGAAGCTGGATGAATTGGAGTCATCCAGGCAGAGAAAGACTGTTGTGACCCAGACTGAAAAAACCCAGGTCATTTCATTGGAATCGAACTTTCCTATTGTGCCAGATTTTATTGCCAAAGTTAATAAAGTCCGAGAAGCTGTGGCTGCTGTAAACAGACAGCTCAATCAGCCTGAACTTGCTGGGAAAGATTTTGAGGATTTTGGTAGACAAGAAGCATCATTAAAGGTAAAATAATCTTTTATAATAGTTTTTATAACTAGATGTAATTTAAATATTTTGTAGAACAGTAAACGTCCACTTAACTGGCCCTTGTGTAACCAGACTTAATAAAGTTCAAAGTTGAGAAATAGATAAATATAGAAAGTTGTTGAATTTTAAACCCTCATCTGAATGAAATAAATTGGCGTATGTAATAATTATGTCTTTTTAAAAAGAAGTATTTCCTGAAGCTTATGGCCTGTTCTATTTTGACCTTTAAGGAGGGGTCCACTTTATTAAAAAAGTTTCAGTATGATTGGAAAGTATTTTTTTCTGAATTTAAAGAAATAATGTTCTTTATTTTAGTCAATCAAAGATGGAGTTACTGCTTTGAAACCTACAGTAGAACTTATTTGGGCAGAAAAAGAAAACATTGTCACAAAAGCTTCCAAACCTGATGTTGCACAAGTTGACAGAGTTTCTGACAAATTAACTGAAGAGTGGAATAAGCTCAATAACTCATATGAAGAAAGATATAAGTAAGAATACATTTACTTATTTTGAAAAATGTTATGAGAAAATAATTTGAATTTTTGACAGTACGTATATGCTGCAGAATTTTGAGGTTTGAAGATTTAGTGTTTTCAGTTGCATATCATCACAAAATATTTCATCTTCTATCCAATTGCTGTTGTAATATTTGATTTTCTTAGATTATACAGTTTTTTTTATTGAAACAAATTTAAAATCTTCCCATGCTCCACAAAGTATAACATGGGGTTTACAGAAGCAAGTTACAAGCTCAAATTAAAACAGTAATCAGTACAAAAAAAAAACAGAATCACAAAACACTTTTAACTAAATTAACAAATAATGTAAAAGTTTTTCTATTGGAAATCATAGCAAAAAGAGATGCTGGCCAAGTGATGTGCATTTTTCCCAAATTGTAATTGTTTATTTCTTTTTTTTATATTTTTCTTAGATTATGGCAAAAGGCTCATACTGTATGGCAAGGCTTTGAAACAGATCTTCAAACTATGACATCATGGTTAAAGAGCTCTGAAACCATTCTGTCTCATAGCCGATTACCCAATGGGGATCTAGATTATGAACGTGCCAAAATGCATCAAGAGGTACCTATTCTTATGATAGCTCTTAAATATGTGTTTTTTTTCTTTCAAATTGAATTTTAATTGTCTGTTTAGACACAGTCATAGTTTTAAAATACAAAATTTAACAACCTTCATACTCCTAGCGTTTAATGTAAAATAAATATATTTATCATCATTTTTAAATAATTTTTTTTCAAATTAAATTCTAAGAAAATTTTAAATTCTTTCTTTTAGATGCTACAGAAGCAGATGAGTGAAAAGATGGCTATTATGGAAAGCATAAATGTTACTGGTCACAAGGTGCTAAACCAGTGTTCTGCTCCAGATGCTATTCTTCTTCAGGAACAGCTGGATTCCCTAAATAAGCGATGGAAATTTCTTGTAGCTGAATTAGGGAACAGGAAAGCCAAGTATGTAAATTCTTTTCCAGACTGACTTTTCTCTTTTTTTACTTTACTAGTGTCAAATATTTCTAGAATATTTTGAAAACTATTGCAAGTTTGTTAAGTTCATTGCAAATGTTATTTTATTATGCATTATTTTAGCTCATGAAAGGAATTTTCTTTGTTGATAGATTGGAGGAGGATAAATCCACATTAGCTGTAGTGAAGGATGAGATCATTGATCTAACTTCTTGGCTGAAAGAAACGGAAACTCTCTTATGTGGTACTCCACGCACAACAGATCTTGCCAATGCCAAAGTTCTTCTGGGAAAATTAAAGGTTAGTTGTTTAATGTTATATTACGCTATCTCTTTGGGTCTCCAAAATTAGGCCTGGTGCTCCTTGAATCATTCCAACAGCTGTTAATTTTGATTTTATGGTCAGGGCCAAAAATATTAATATTTTTATTTATTATTATAAAGAAGGATTTGATGTTTTAAAATTCATTATATTTTATTCACGCCATAATTAAGTTTTAAGTAAAGTAATGTAAGCTATAAAAGTAAGATTTAAATGTCACATCGCCATTTAAAAGTGATAAATATACAGGAAGGAGCAATATATAGTGATAAATATTTAGTTTGTTCATATGGTAAGGTAGCTAATTTTTGGTTCTTGTGTATGTATGTGCCTTTAATGGACTTTATGATTCATTGACAACAGACAGTACAGTAACAACACATTTTTTTGGTTTAGGAACATGAAAAAGATATTCCATCAAGACGGAGCAGTCTTTTGACAATCATGTTAGCCGGAGCATTAGTAAATGTGGAAGAAGTGGAAGCATTGGAACAGCGGTATGCAAAAGTAACTGGTCTGCTTCCTGAAAGACGGCAAAATCTAGAAGTGTATGTTCATGGGTTACAAGAATTCCAAGAGCAATCAGCTGTAGAAAATGAATGGCTGAGGGAGGCTAGGAAACATCTTGAGGAAAGACTTGCTTTATACAGTGCAGGAAGAAACACCATTGAGGAAAACAAAGTATGTAATTGAATTATATTTTCAATTACGAAACATTTATGTAACAAAAATTATCTTGGTATCTCTTAAATTATTATTATTTTTTTTTCAAATCTCAAAACAGTGCACTGTTATAAGACCCAGAAAATAGTTCAGGGTAACATTGTAAAAATTTAAAGATTGTAAGGAAATATTAATAACTTTTTTTAAGTATTTCTTATAATTAGTTTCAGTTGATCAGTTGTTGATGAGACTGAAAATGACTGAATAATAACACATAATTTATTTTCATAAGGTGACAAAATACAAATGTTTTCCTAACTGGGGGGGGTCATAAATACCTGCTATGGTTTAAAATAGTTCTGTACATGAAAAAAAAATTAGTAGTTCACACCTACCAATAAAATTAATGATTGATATTTCATTTCTAGAGGTAGATTCTTCATTACTTCATTATTTAGCAAACAAAGATTGTATTTTTATTTATTATAGAGATTGAATTTTTGTAGTTTCCTAAATATTTTTTGTTCATTTGAAGGTAACAGAAGAAAGTGTCGTCTCTCATCATGGAATTATTTCCAAGCTTATACAACAGCAAAACGAGCTTGAAATGGCGTCCCAAAAGGCATCCTTGATTCTGGCTCCGTCTGTTAAAAGAACTACCAGCAATTTAGTTTCAGAGTGGTCTGCATTATCTCAAGTTTTAAAAAAACTCAGACCCTATGAAGCATGTCCATCTGCAATTAATCTCGAAACATTTGCATCAACATCTTCAAACTCCATTATTTTAGAAGGTAGGTGTTTTACAATATTAAATTTTTCTAGCCTGTCAATACATTTTGTGGGGTTGGTTGATTAATAAAAGCATTTATATAGCCTTATAACTACTTATTTTTACTTCAAGCAAAATAAAACACTAAGTTTCCTATATTTAATTCATGATATAGGTTGTTTTTAATTGCAGTTAATTATTATTCAATATGTCAGCACTCAGGGAGACAATCCCTAGTAATTCTGCTTGATGAATCACAAATTGAGAACTACTGATGAAGGTGGAAAATGCTATTTGCGGCACTTTTGCGAAATTAGTATTGCATTCATTGTAGGTAAATCAGAACTGCTGATGCATCACAAAAAGCAAATACTTTTAACATTGGAACATGAACTATTGCATTAGATGAATGTATCTCCCAGTCCTAGTAGCCCCATAAAGTTTTCCAAGAGTTGTAATAAATCTTTATTCCTCTTTAAACAAACCTCTTTTTAATTATGTAGACTGTAATTTTATTTCATTTTATGTTTAAAATAGTTAAAAAACTTAATAATAAAATGTGTTAGTTTATAAAAATGTTGTTTATTGTATTTTAGCTAGAAGATCAAGGACCACATTTGGGGGATCCCTACCTTCCAGTGGCCCTGGAAAGATCTGGGCAGATCAGCTGTGTGAGCTACAAGACTGGCTTGAAGGTCAAGATTTGAATCTTCAGATGCTAGTTGTGGATGTCACTGATGAGAATGCCGTTGTTGATGTCATTGAAAAAGTCCAGGTAATTTTTCTTCAAACTTGTTAAGCATCTGAATATTTTTCCAGCAATGAGATAAATACTACTGAAAGATGGTATTTGAGATGGCATGTTAGTGCTTCTCAATCGGGGATCTGATGACTATAAGTGGGTTTTGAGATCATTGAAAGTGATCTGCAAAGAGGTGAAGTGGTACATCTCTTAAAAAATTGGGTGTCACCTAGAAAAATAAAGATATCTATGCCTGCCAGAAAGCCATGCATATAATTGAGAGGTTCAAGGCAGGTTTTTGAGTGGTTCAAGAGCAGAGAGAAATGCTGAAGAGCAGAAAGAGAATTTAAAAGCTGTGTGAGTTGAACATAAAATCATTAATGATAAAATCCCAGAGGTTTCTAAAGTGGGTTAAGCAAAATATCTCACTGTGTGTTGAGGAGTGACATAATTAAAATGCAGATCTTGAAATAATTGTATTAAAACATCATAAGTTTTCATAAAATGTGTGAACATGGTAGATGAACTTATTACCTTTGGAATTTGTCTCAGTGAAAAGGGTTTTAAGGGATACAGGTTAGGAGTGGGCCATGAATGAAAATAGTATATTAGGGTAACTTCTTCATGTTGAGAATGACTGTAGTGGTTTTTCCATGAAATGGTAACAATAAAATCAATAAGCTAATTTCATTAATTCAATAACCAGTTTACATACTAAGCTAAGTCAGATGACTAGTGTCACACATAATTAAAAAAATAGTATAAGGTTTTTTTGTCTATAAAATAATGAGTTAAAAATAAGATGCCTTTTAGCCTTAACCAAAAACTTTTTTTACAGTTGTCAATTAGACAAATTTTTAGATAACTTCAGTTATGTTTATTTAACATATAACATATTCCTACTTAAAAATGTGATACTAATTTCTTTTACTTTTCAAAAAGTGTGTGTAATAAGCTTAGTTCTTTAAGGTAAAAAAGAATAAGCTTGTTTTAAATTTGAAGTTCTTATTCTGTTGATTACAGCTCATGCTGAACTTTTGGATCTGATAATTTAACCTCAAAGAATGTTATATTGCATGTTTATCATGTAATAAAATGAACCACTGTGCCTCTAGTTAAAGCTTAGTGTTTACACACTAACCATTTAGTAGTATTAAAACTTAAAAGATATGTTAAGTGTTAAATTATAGTGCTTCTGATGCCAGCTAAATGCATAAGGATATGTCCTTATTATGTGTCATTAAGTGGACATTTTGACTTTTGGATTTGAGCCAGGTCATGACAAATTTTTGGAAGTCTTCAAGTTCTGGTCAAGGCTATGTTCTATTACTTAATCCTCTTGCATTTCAAAGAAGTTATGATAGTTCTTGGATCCTTTTTATCATGAACTGAATTTACTATTTTGATCTATTTACTTCAATATTTTTTCTCTTTTCAAAAGTTCAAGGTAATTAAAAATAGTAGGATCTCTCTGTACCTACTAAGAGATGAATTGGTGAAAGGAATTTAGGACAGGGTGGCGACAGATCAGGGAAATCAGGGAGATCAGGGAAAAGTCAGGGAATTTCATTCATCTGGAAAAATCAGGGAAAAGTCAGGGAAATTCAGAAAAAAGTTAAAAAATCAGGGAAGATTTTAGTAATTCACGCCGCAA
Organism: Tetragnatha montana; assembly: GCA_963680715.1. Classification (NCBI taxonomy): domain Eukaryota; kingdom Metazoa; phylum Arthropoda; class Arachnida; order Araneae; family Tetragnathidae; genus Tetragnatha; species Tetragnatha montana. The sequence goes on along the minus strand of OY796676.1, from coordinate 14,017,028 downwards.
ATACGCGCGATCCCCGATCGCATCCTTCACTCATTTCAGTGACTGGGAAAGTCTGGAATTCCTATAAAAATCTGGAATTTCAATGAAAAATTCCGGATTTCTGCCGGAAATTCGGATGCTTCCGGACGTTTGCCTGTAAAGTTGGCATTTTTACGGCGTGAACGCGGGCGGAAAAAACAACTTCACGGTAGGTTCGCGATCGCGTTTTTCAAACTTCGCGTCAATATCCTTGGCTTTTAATGCTTGTTTTTGGAGAAATTTTGGAGATTGGTAGTTCAAATGTAATGAATATTTAGCTGGAAAATTAAGAGGTTTTTTAGAGGAATTTCCTGTTGTTTGCAAGAAGGCAAATAGAAATTTGTAGTATGAACTTTATAGTTTTAATATCAAAGAATTACAAGGTGTATTGATAATAGGATATATGAATATTTTAAAGTATCAGAAACGAATTCTTACAAAATCTTCTATATAGGTAATTTTTTGGGGTTGAAATTAAACTTTTTGGACTTAAGTTTTTTTATTCCTTTCAGATTGTTTTAGTTTTTCATTTCTGCAATTTATACATTTTTGAGTCAATGCATTAGAATAACTATTGATCATTATTTATATATTTATTAAAAGTATAAGATAGTTTTTAATTTTTTGAAATTAAATCTGTCTAACAGTGGCGTATATAAGGGGGGCCTTGCCTCCCCCCCCCCCGAAATTCAAACTAGGTGTACCAAACAAGTTAAAATCCTGCTTTTAGGGTCAAATTACAAAAATTTTCTGGGGGAGGACCCCCAACCCCCCTTTGTACTTGGAACGTATTATTAACGACTTTATTATAATAAGTTCATCCAAATCCTACCTAAAAATGTGTGTCCAAAATTCGAACTTAATTTTTCTGGGGAGGGCCCCCCGATCTCCTTTAGTACTTGAAACTCTGTTACTCATAACTTTTTTAATATTAAGTTCATCAAAATTCAAATCCTATATAAAAATGTATATCTAAAATTTGGGCTAAGAGATGTACCAAAACTAGTTAAAAACCTGTTTTTTGAGTCAAATTTCCAAAAATTTTCTGGGGGAGGACCCCCAGACCCCCCCTTTGGTACTTGTAATTATGCTCCTCACAACTTTTCTTATATTAAGTTTTTTAGGGCCTAAATAATCACCTAAAAATGTATTAAAAAGCTACATTGGACCTATTAAGTATGATGTTTGGGAGGGGCTGAGAAGTATTTTTGGGCCCCTCCCGAAATAAATTCCTGTATATGCCAATGCTGTCTAAATAGGTTCATTTATTTCAAAATTACATGAAAATATTTTGTTAATATACTTCTAGCGTAATTACATTTTTAATCAAACCATTTTGTGTAGCTAGGAACTTATATGAAAATTTCCTTTTATTAAACTATTTAATAGATATAGTTGTACGAAATGAAACACACATGTTCCTTAAAAAAAATTATTGCAAACAATATCGGTCAGCCTTGAAATTTTCATCTGGTAGCCTGGAAAAGTCCTTGAAAATCCTTGTTGAGTTTTTTTTTTCCTTAAAAATTGTATGAACCCTGATATTATAAGTATTAAATACATAGAATAATTGAAAATAACACATTATATTTCCTACTTGTATGTAGCTGAAGATTTGAATAAAAAGAATATTCAAATTTAATCAGTATGTCTTTTGATTAAAATTTTAAAATATTCTATGTATTAATTCTATGCATAAGAAATATTATATATCATTGTAATTAATATTTTAATATGCTTATTACGTTCAAGTATTTATTAGTTTATATAACTTCTAGTTTACAAATTACACTTTATTAATATTTATCATTAAAAAAATTTTATGTAGGTATATCAGGGAAATTTTAAAATTATAGTCAGGGAAATCAGGGAAAAGTCAGGGAAATTTTTTCCACAGATTCTGTAGCCACCCTGTAGGAGAGGAAACTTAAGTGCATGAATGTTATAAAGGGTATTTATTAAAATAAATCAGTGTCAGCAGTTTTACTTAGAAAGTTACCATATTCCCATCCAAAAGATGAGAAATTTCTTTCTTTTATTTCAATATATGTTGGAAATCAAGTAACTAAATGAAATATCTTTTTCATTATCACTGTTTAAGTGTGGAAAAAGAAAACAATCAGGGAAAATAATTTGTTTATTGCTGCCTGGTTTTACAGTTCATCCTTGGTTTAAGACAGGGGTTGGCAAAGATTGTCTCACAAATGTGAATCTTTCACCCCTTGAGCCTGGCTCTTTTCACAAAACTTTGAAAGGCAAATTTTGGTTCAAAAATTAGTTAAAACAGAACTTTTCAGAGTCAAACTTCAAAAAAAAAAATTTTTTTTTGGGGGGGGAAGACCCCCAAGACCCACTCTCCTTTCACCTTGGAACTTTGTATCTCTCACAAAATATTAACATTAAACACAGTGATTCAAGTCCTACCCCCCCTAAAAAAGTCTATAGTTAAGGGCTTGGTAATGATAATTGGAAGGGAAATTGCCAAATAAAAAAAAAACAGAAATGTAGAGTTCAAAGTTCTAACATTTTTGTTCTGATCTAAAAAAATGTTGGAAAATATTAGGATGAACTTTTTTTTGTAACATAAACAGTCTGCTTAAAACACCTGGGGAGGGAATATTGAGTTATATATAGCACTTGGAAAAATAGTATTCCCAATTCCAGGGCCTTATCCAAGGGAGAAAGTTAAGGAGTACAAATCCCCCCGTAGAAATTTTCACGACCTATTGAAATACCCATTGTTTTTTTCTTCAAAACTCTGCTCCATAAAGAGCAATTCAAAATGTCCAAAATGACTCAAAACACTATTTGTTACAGTCAAGTTTCTAAAAATTTTAAGGGGGAACCCCTGACCCCCTTTTAGCTTAGGTTCAAAACTCCTCCCTATATGAAAGTATGACCAGTTGAAATAAAGCATTTGCTGTTCTTTACTCTTTTGGGTCAGTTTATTCATGCGAACAATCATTATCGAGCATGATTTTTATCAACAGCAAATTGAAAAGTCGACTTATTGATGAAAACCTGGATTCTAACCTAAAACTAATGTTATACTTTGTGGAGCATGGGGAGATTTTAAATTTGTTTCAATAAAAAAAACCCCTCTAAAACTAAAGATGGCTACTTACAAACCCAAATTACTCACACTTTTGAGGATATGCTATGCCATTATTTCCATTAGTGTTTGTAAATCATGGCAGAAATTGTTTAAATTTATGAATACCTTAAAAAATTCATTACAAGAAAAAAGTATCTTTAGAAGAAAGTAGTTTTTGCATCAATTTCAACACCTACAAGGTCTGTCCCAAAAGTAATGAGACTGACTTGATAATTGTACAAACACTTGATGTTCTTCAAAATAGACTGCTGCACTAATAAATCGTTGTCAACGGCTCTGCCTCTCGTTTATCCACTTCTGAAAGTCTTAAACAGAAACGATGGACAGAACGTGTGTTAGGTTTTTCTGCAAGGTCTCAGAGTTGTCAAAACGACAACTTTTTAAGCTGAGTGCTAACGGAGGCAATAGATAAATGTCCGTTGGGGTCCCATCAGGGTTGTTGGTAGGGTGTTTGTGTAAGCATTTCGATGCTGTACTTTACCAGGAACTCATTCAATGAGTCAGTTCGTGAAGTATGGGCGAACGCACGCGATTTGATTCTTTCATCTTTCAACCATTTTGATAAAAAAAATTTCGATTAATTGTCTATCTCGGGATACAAACTCTAAGTGCACTCTTCCTTTGGTGTCAGAAAAGCAATGAGTTTTGAGTACAGTTTTAATTTGCTCATTTGAGCCTTCTTTTGATGACATTCCCGTCCTGACCGCTCTGTCTCATCGGTCATCGGGCGCGCCGTAAGTTTTGTAGAAAAAATACCTTCAAACAATTATTAAATTTGTAAACGTTCCGTATTTTGGAACATTCTGGAATTTGGGATTCCGGATAAAAGGTTCGTTCCTCTAATATTTTTCCGGGATTCTGAGTTGTAGTCAGTAGCACTCCTGTAGATGTTGAAATTCCTTTTTTTTTTCAAATAGTCTTCAGTTCCGTGGTGCATTTTGAAAATTTCATAGTACCATGCATAAGATGTGGAGGAGCTTCTAAAAAAATCTTAAAATTTATTAAGAATTCTAGTTCATAATAAGTGGAATTTCCCTGACCCAACCTTGAAACTTTCCAGTAGTATGAGTGAAACAAGCTTTCGGACGCATACAACAAAAGAGCTTTGTATCCGAGAGAGTTCCCGTGGTGTGGGATCATATTACGTTGATGGTGACAGTGCTTCTTAAAATGGGTTTTGGAAGGAGACTTCGCTTTAATATCTAGGTTATGAGCTAGCTCTCTTTCATTGTTTATATCAGTTTATAGTATTGCTTCTCTATTCTCAATACAGTGAAGAATCCAGGATTTTTGCTTTTGGGATTGAAATCTTAAACGGTTTAATCATCTTGTATTTTTTAACGATGGGGATTACTGAGGTATCCAAAGTTTTTTTTTCTACTTCATTCATCTCATATTCCCTATGGACATGTTTACATAAAAATCTCTATTCAGAACCAAGTAAGGTGCTAATTTCTTGAAAAATTTCACTAACCGGGGTCCTAAACACATCAAATCCTTTCTAAAACTATCCTTAACAGTGGCGTATATGGGAAATGTATTTCGGGAGGGGCCCAAAAAAATTCATTCAAGATCAGACCCCTTGCTAGATTTGGATTTTAGGTGAGTACCCCCGGTGCATTCTTATTTCCTAGCCCCTTCCATGCATATTTAATAGGTTCAATGTAGCTTTTTAACATATTTTTTTGGTAAGATTTGCATTTTGATGAACTTATTATGAAAAAAGTTGTAAGTAATAGCGTTTCACCAAAGGGTGACAAAGTACCTAAATGTGCATTAAGTATCAAAGGGGGGATCTAGGGGTCCTTCTCCAGAATTTTTTTTGGAAATATGACTCTAAAAAACATAGTTTTAACTCGTTTTTGTACTAGTCGGAATTTTGAACATTTTAATGAACTGCTCAATATAAAAAAATATTTATAATAAATAGAGTTCTAAGAATTTAGGGGTGTTTGAGGAGCTCTCCCCCAGAATATTTTTTGGAAATTTGACCCTAAAAATACTGTTTTAGCTCGCTTTGGTAGACTTATTAGTCCGAATTGCGGGGGTGGGCTCTCGCCCCCTTATATACGCCCCCGATCCCTTAGCACCAAATTCGAATTCCCACCTCCTCGCTAAGGGCGGCGGGGAGGGAGAGCCGCCCCCCTGCCCGTCCCAGACGTGAGCCGCCCCTCCCGGTTGCCCTGGCGACCGGCGGGCCTTCCCGGCATGCTCAGGGCGGCGCTCCCATCGATCCTGAAAGGGCCACTGGAGGCTGCCATTGCCGGGAGTGGCGGCCGCTTTTTTGTGTGCCCACTGCTCTCTCTCTCTCTAGCTGGGTAGGCCTCTTATCCTCTCTCTCTCTTCTCTCTCCTCTGCCTAAACACGTGTGACACCGCGTCCACCGAGTGAGTACTCCTTCTCTCCTTTTGGGTTCTCTCCCTCACGGGTTCGGTGCGGTCTTTTTTTTTTTTGTTTTTTCCCTTTTGCGTGTACTGCCCTTCGTTTTTCGGTTGGGCCGAGTTCTCTCTGATGGGAAGATGTGGGTACTACTGGTGATGGGGGATGTATCGGTTAGGGTGGTTTTTTTTCTGGTGATTTATGTGTTTTGTTACACCCCTTTTTTACCAGTTGCTGTTAGCTAGTTTAAAATCTTGTTAACTGCCAAAGCTATCGATGCTTGAAATGGGGGTGTATCTAGTATTCTTATTCTCTTAATGTATGAACCTTTCATTTTTGTTCCTCCGCCTATACATACCTCCTCATTCTTTTAGTTTTCAGTTTGTTTCAGTTTTTTCTTCAGTTGTTCTTAATATTCATCGCAAAGGGAATACCCATAGGGGCAATCGAAGTTGAGGGTATCACTGATGCTTGAAACGTGGGTGTATCTTCTGAATTTTTGAAATCCTTTAATTTTTTCTTTGGTTATTTCAACGTTTTTTTGAGATTTTTATAAGAAAATCGTATATTTGTTTCGTGTTTCAATACAATAATATTTAATTTTTATACTCTTAAATGAAAATCTCCTCTAGTATTGGCTTATGTGTCTCTTCCATAGAAGGTTCCTACTCATTACTTCGTATTCTTACTTTAGGGTGATAGAAAGCATAAAAATATTTTACTAAAAAAATTGTATTTCCATTTATTTCAAACTTTTATGTATTTTCATGTATCCCCTACAACACAAGAACTTTTATTACAGTTAATCGTATATTTCCCGTTAAAATTATTTTCATTCCATTTCATTTATAATTTTTAGTGATACAATTTTTCGTTTTCAATTTTAAAAATTGAATTTTCACATCCTTATCAACAAATCATATAAATTTAAACTTTCTTGCTATTTATTTGGTATAACAATCAACCTTATTCTTAAATAAATGTGTTCATCCCATATTAAGACCCTTTAAAATTGAGAAAAAGTATTAATAAAATTTTGTCCACTACACTAAACTCAGTTCTTTATTTCTCTCGTAAAAATTAAAAACTTCATTCATGAAATTTATTCATTAAGAAATGTATTTTTAGAAAGTATCTTTTCGATATTCATTAACAAAAAAGGTCAACGATCTTGCTACTGTTTAATCCCAGCCAATGAGGGGGCTAGAAATTCATTGCTCAGAGCGTTTTCATCCTCTGCATCCCACGTGTTTTGTTCTTCAGGTGTCAAAGGGCACGAGCCGCCTTAATACGACCTTATCACCTTTAGATGTTGGATCTTATCTTTTTCATTTCCTCTCTGTGGATAAGAGTGAAGAGAGAAAGCAAACTGAAATAAGGCCTTTTGCCGTGTTTGATGTAAACTTAAATGTCAGTGATGCCGAAATAATCTTAATTGCTTTTTTTGAGGAGGTTTTTTGTTTCGCAATCATCGTTACAATAGGAAGGTATTGTAGGAAGGTCATATCCCATTTTGTTCTGTTTTATAATGGGGAGAAAGGGCTTCTAACTTTGGGTGATTTAACACTGTATTAATTATTCTAGATTTTTTTGTGTTTTATGGGTAGCTGATGGTGTTATTTAGCTGTTTAGTGGTAATCGCCACTGATTTATTAATGTAAACACATAGCAAAAAATTCCGTATTGATGTATGTGCGGTTTACCGCATTGTAGTGAATTGATTTTAGTTAGATGGGGATATTGAAATTGTTAAGCGATATTCCACTTTATCAAGCAATAATCAACCAACTCTTTATCAACCAATTTTATAACTGAAACCCAGCTAACCATAAGTGGTAGGACACATGCTACATCAATACCCTTGGTTTTGCTAATTGATTGTGGTAGGGGATGTTTTAGTTTACTACTCTAATCACCTCTGATTTGTTAATCAAAACTTCTTGCGAAAAAAATATTTTCACAACCATGAAAATTCTCAGATTTTTGTTGTGGAACATAAAATAAGAAATACCATCCTTTAATTCTATAAATAATTCAAAGAGATATGAAAAAAAAATAAATATTAATTAAAAAATATGTTTTATTATAATGTTATTAATAAATTATAGTGTTTTAATAGTAAGTTACATTAGGAAATCTGGAGTCTCTAATGATTAGGGTTTATTCGTTCCTTGAAACATGCTGCCCTAACATTGAGGGCTTCGGGTATTATCTTGAAAAGGGGAGTAGGAAAAAAGTAGTAATACCGTACTTATCTGGGGTTTAGGCGGCGAGCGGTTATGTGGAGCAGTTTACCTGCGCGAGCATGAGCGAATTATTCAATTCAAACTCGCCGCACTAACGAGTACTACAGCAGGTGTCAAAGGACCTTGGCAGACTGCCAAATGTCTTTTCGCCGTAGGGGTGGGAAACGAAGTCTCATTTGTGCTATCTTGCCTGATGGAATTTTAAAACTAGTGTAATAATTCCTGAAGACTTAAGTTTTTTTTTGTCTGTTCATTAACACAAGGTGGGTGGTTTGGTTATGAACGTTAAGAAGTTATTAGTGGTTGGAATTTCAGGGTTTTAGCTTACTACACCGAAAATTCTGCAGCTCATTAGATGAATGGAGTACATAATGTATTCATTAGTCTGCTGTGAAAGTAATTTTGTATATTCATAACGCAATATTGCTATTATGTTAGAAATATTAGTTTTGTCTTTGATGTTTCTGAGTACAGCTCGATATTTATTTCAATTCTACTTTCATTTTTCATTCAATATTGATACTTGTCCATTCCCATATTATTACTATGCAAGAGCAGTGTAGTATGCCCTATCTTCCTTATATAAATTTTATACGTGAACAATTTCAATGCATTCAAAATTTTTCCATTAGATATATTTGTGAAATTTCTTCTTCAAAATAACCTCCACTTTCATTCACCAACTCATTATATTTAGGTCATTATTTTTAACAGAAATCTTAATAAATTAATTAACATTATTTTTCTTCCTACTTTTTTACCGGAGAAAAATTTAAGGTGACTAAATTGCATTCTAAAATTCGTTGAGGAAATTTCATGCAATTAAGAAAAGAAGAAATTCTTGTTTTAATCCCTCCTTATCTTAATTTGGTCGAAAGAAAAACTTTTCTAGCAGAAAAGAATGAGTTTCTGATATCTTATCACGACATACTATTTATGAGGTTACTGATGACAAGATTCCGCTAAGTATCCTTATATTTTCATTATTCTTCGTATCGTTTAGGATTTTAATCGCTTGCTCTCAGCCAAATACCTTCTTTGTATGGAAAATGAAGAGTAACTAAAGTAGTAGACTTTTCAGTATTTCGAGTAGTGCACTTTTGGATGCTCTACTTACATTTTTAGTGGTGACAAGGAGCAGTTCTCACATTTCCGCCCTGAAACAAACTGCTTTTTGTTACCTACTTTTGCTGTTTTTTCCCTTGAAGTGTGGGCTTTATGTCTCTTACTTCCTTTGTAAACTGATTCTCAAGTTGGTGCCTCGTTAAAATGATCCTGATTTGTTTTTGAAGAGTTGGTGCTTTCTTACGCGAACTCCAATGCTTAGCTATTTTGGGTACTCGGTTGCGTTTTTTAAAAATACTTCTATGAGCTGTCGTTTGGTGTTAAAGTTTCTTAACATTCTTTTTATGAAAACAATTGGCAAACCTTAAGGTGTTCATAACTGTTAATTGATATGGTAGCTATTGTAACTTTATTTTACTTTTCTCTTCGGTGCTGTAAGTCGTAATTTTTTAAACGTCATCATTAATTAGTGGAATATAAAAAATAATTTATTCAGTTAATATTTCATTGAACTTTCCCTTTCTTGGTGAAAATTTTTGAGTTCTACATGTTCTTCTCATTGAAAAATGAAAACAAATGAAAAAAGGTTGATTGTTCTCAAAATATTTTAAATAATACTTGGGAACAATCATAAGTTTTCCCAACATTACTCGTAAAGGCATTACATTCAGAAAGGGGTTTACAGGTTAAAATTATCAAGCAAACTACAATCACTTTCTTTCTTCCAATCCAATTACACATTTAAGGATGGAAAATTTTTAAAATTGAAAGCCACTTTTGGTTTTACTTAGAACTGTAAAAAATCAGATTACAAGGAAATCTTTAAGACGTGATCAAAAAACAATTTTTCTTGTGATACTTCTTTTCCCGTGTTTCCAAATAATTTCGTTTTATTTTCGATTGTAAATGTGAATTTAAGAAGTTCAAAATTAATGTAAATTTTAAAGTAAAAGCATCAATTTTTGAAGGGCGAATCTTTTTGGGGATTGTAAAATACGGATAAAAAATATATATTATATTTAAATTCAATTGGGCAAGAAATTACACGAAATTGTTGAAGTTGTTTTTCTAGCAATAAGGGTACTAAAGTAAAAAAAGTAGTTTACAGGTAAGAAAAAACACAAGAATTGTTGTAGTTGTTTTTCCATCAATAAGGGTACTATAGTAAAAAAAGTAATTTACAGGTAAAAAAACACACAAGAATTGTTGAAGTTGTTTTTCCAGCAATAAGGGTACTAAAGTAAAAAAAGTAATTTACAGGTGAAAAATCAAACATTTGGAAATTTTAAAGTAATCTTATAAAAATGCATTTAAAAATCAAAGTAATGGGTTAATATTTTTTTAAAAATGAAAAAAAAAATATTAATTACTATAATGTAGGGGAGACTGGGGACAATTGTAACAGAATTTACAAATTGATCTCCAGCCAAGCCATTTTCTATGTTACAGTTATGAAAATTGGTATGAACATAGGTTGAAACATCCCAATTACAATTGCGTTATGAAAACTGTCCTGTGAACATGCATTACAATATAGTAAATAAAAAATATGCCAAAGAATATTGTTACAATCGACCCTTGAAGTGGGGTCGATTGTAACACATATAAGGGTCAATTGTAACACTACACATTTTCATAAGAAATACGGAAAATTATACAAATTTATTAACAATATATTTTGTACGAAACACACTGAACCCATTTTTCACTGGGGGCGATTGTTTTTGAAATTGTCCATGGAAACAACACACAAATATTCATCGTCTGATGAGGTTTCACAGTCTGAATATTTAAATTTCTTTTTTTGTGTAGACTTCTTCTCTTTTACACTGGGTTTATAGGTGCAGATGGGGCTCTTTCTCCTTGAGTTTCCTTTTTTATAGTTGAATTGTGATTTTGTACCACTTTTGGTGTTGCCTGAACAGCCTGTGGTGAGCATTTTGATATTTGTGGTGATGGCAGTGAATTTGGTTCTCTTTTATTAAGAGATTGTGTAGGTGATACAGGTGATTGCTGGTGACAATTTATAAATTAATTAGCGCCGATAACTTGTAAATTAATTATAACCCACTTTAGGGTTTTCATTTTTTCTGACAGAATCTGTATAACGGCCCATAACAAATACCGTGCTCACAAACACTTCTCACTGACTTTCCAGACTCCCAAACCTCAGCAGCCGCTGCCTCCATTCTTTCCTGACTAATCTGACCCCTTTTAGTTGTCCTTGTACGAGATCTCGGCATCCAAAAGTCAATTTTCACATGTTACAATCGTCCCCAAATTAGTGTTACATTTGACCCCATGTGTCCATTTTTAATTCAACCCTCGTTTTCAAAGAAACTAAAAACAATATTAACTTAAAACTAAACAGAATATAACTAAGATAAATGTAGGTTCATTTTGTAAAAAAAAGTTATTTTGTGCTACATACCTGTAGTGCAGGAGAAATAATTAAACTCAAAGTAAAAATTTACTTTTATGCTCGAAAAACACTCTTTTCTCAAGTACACTGCTATACCTCAACTGCCAGTCTTGGCACTCTCGGACATTATTTGCTTACAAGCCCTGCATTATCATTGTAGCAGCTTGGCATCTACACTTTTCTAGGAAATCGAAGTGTTACAATTGCCCCGTGTTACTATTGTCCCCAGTCTCCCCTACTTTTACTAATGTGAAACTTTGATAGAAAGATACAGATATTATGGATGACCAAAACGTTCCCCCCTCCCCGGGAAGTGTCGTTTTTCCAGCTTTGTAGGTATTAACGTAAAAAAAGTAATTTACAGGTGAATATCTAGGCAGCTCTAAATCTCGGAACGAAAAAATTGTACTTTCTTATTTTTTGTACTGTATCTTTAAAGTTTATTTTTACTTTAGTATTTTTAATTAGGAGGAAAGCGAAAATACATTTAATTAGTAAAATGTATTATCGACCTAATCAACTCCAAAAATGAAGTTTCGAAAATTTAACAGTTTACTGTGTAAAAAAGAAAGATACTTTCTCTCGACCGACCGCCGCTTTTCACTGCCACACGCGTTAACTAAATAAAACACGTATTCTCCTCCTCCTCCTGAATCGGCTGCCACTTTTATTACCTTGATTAACAAAAAGAGAACTCTCCCGAAAAGTCCAATACGACAAAACTGAGAACGAGCCAACAAAGAAACAGAGAAGCCCGAGAAGAAGCAATAAAGCGAGATAGGATGTCCTATTCTCCATTATAACCATTAGGAGCGCCTATCGAGTTCTAAAGAAAGTTAAGGCAAGAACTTTTATGACAACCATCGTATCATCACTTGCTTCCTTTAATAACGTTAGACAAGGCTTTCCAGGTCGTCTCATTTTGTTTCGTCTCAAATAGCTGTTTTCCTGCTGGGAGTCTTTGTTTTTGTTATATACTGAATACATACAGTGTTGCTGGATCTAGTGCTCTTCATAAAAGTTGAAAAGTTTTTTTTTTTTTTGTGAAAAAGTAGTCTTACCATCGACTTCGGAGACGGTGACTTCGTTTATAGCAAGAGAGCGAGACACAAATGTTAAATGGGATTTTTTTTATTTGTTTAAACTATAATATTTTTACTATAAAAATTAAAAGAATCAAAAATAGATGAAATAATGTATTTCTGAGAAAATAAGAGGATGATATATACAAAGCTGATATATTTTTTTGTGTTCCTAAATTATGAATAATTTATTTTCAACTTTATACCATAGTAATTCTTTTAATAACTCCAAAATACCTAATATTAATATCATCCATGGTGTCATTTTTGTTCAGCATATTTTATTGATTTCCATTATGTTTTTCCTTTTAAAAGTCAAGTATTCACCACAGTTAAAATTGCTTTATACATATTCCAACAATGTCTCTATTATTCAGGATGTTTTATATATCTTCGAGTTAAGGTTTACAAACTAAATGTAACCTAAATTATTTTAAATTCTTAAAAAAGTTACTAAGAATAAGATTATTTCGACTCGTTAAGAATTTTCACTTGTAGAATTGAATCCATTATGCTGAGAAAACAACCTTTCAGTATGTTTTAAAATTTAAGCTCTATTTTTCACTGTTCTAATTAAAATTTTGTTTTTAAGTTGAAAAGTGGTTTTATCGTGTAAATTTTCAATTTTAGAATGAAAAAAAAAAGTTTTACTCGACTCTATTATTGACTGTGAGTGAATGTAGTAATTTAGAACAGAACAGAAGATAGGGTACAATTTGGAAATTAGTTTTACAAATCCCTATGTAAATTTCAATAAGAAATATTAGTGGGAAAAATATTAACTACTTGTTACTAGAGAGATGTGTGAGAAAAAGGGAGAAATCATGATGGTTGGTCATCATGATGGGGCTCAAAGCACATTTTACATCCAAACATAAGCTTTATAAGTCGAATTCTATATCTCAGCATACACATCGAATTTGCAGATGGGATTTAAGAGAAACGTCGTCATTATATCCAACGGGCAAAAAATTGTTATTAAAAACCCAGTCTCTCAAGGATTAGTAGTCCGGACAACCTATACTCTATCGCAGATTTCGCAGGGCACTGTCGAATTTCTAAGTACTCGGGCATCTACGTGCTTTTTCTGAGTTCGCCACATGTCTTTTCTGTAAACGTCGGTAAAAAAGATGAGATTTATCTTCCCTCCGCATGGCGAAGGTCAATGCTCATTAAGAAGCGTCCACAAACTGATGACGATACTGACTGGGTTCTGCTTCTTTCTTTTGCCAGTTGGGTCGTTCATTAGAGGCATGTGCTATTTGCTCCGCTGATGCTTTCATTCTGCCCTAGACGGATATAAGCTTTGAGTCATGGCTGTTTCTGTGTGGATATTAATTTTGGATTTTGTAACATTGTGTCGGTGAGTTTGTTTTGTAGCTCTCTTTTGGGTTTATCGTGTTATCCAAACTTTTAAAAGTTTTACATCGAGTTGAGCTATGACATGGGCACATATTTATAAAAACATGGTGTTACTTATATTGTCTATATAACACAATTGAAAAAAATATAAATATTATATGAAGGTAGAATAATATATGCACAAATAATTGCGTATTATTTTTATGAAAATATTATGTGTAAAATTGGGTCGATTTAAAGTAAAGATGTATGGTTGGCGCAAGTAGTGCATACGTGTAGATTAAGTTTTCGTTAAATATCTAAAATGAGATAAATGATTCCTTTAATTAATATTTAAAACCACGTTGTGTGTGTTAGTTTTAAACCTTTACATATTACTTCATTTCCAACTTCTTCAAAGTATTTGGAAAATGTAGATCTTTTGGGATTTTTTTCGCTTTCAAAAATTGAAAAATCATCATTGTTCAACTATTAGGCTGATTTTCAATATTTCGGATACAATTCTTCTTAGATTTGTACTCTACATAAGGAAGGCTGTATCTTTATGAGTAAAAAAACTTTTACTGCATGAATTTAAGTTATACCAGTTAGAAGTAACGCAAGTTAACGTAAACCCTTACAAACGCAAAAATCACCATTTTTTTGTAGAACATCTACGGCTACCATAAAAATTCAAATAAAGATAAAAAATTAAAACTTGTGGTTTTGAACTCTCTAAATATAAATGAATCAACACACAAAAAAATAATTCGATTGTAAAATGGTCAAGCATCCACCTTTGGATCACTTGACATGGATTGACCCTATATGAATATCCGATTTCGTGTAAACCATTTGTTTATTTTTTGTATTGAAAAAGATAAATAAAATTCTAATTTAAGTGATTTATGCATACTAAACTAAATAAAATTATTGATTAAAAACTTGAACTAGAAACACGTTTAACAATTTATTTACAAATCATTTATCGTTTTTTCCCCCAACCAAGTAAAATAGTACATCTCCCCAACTAGGCGTATGTACTACTAAGCGAACCTTCTTAAAGAGTTAACTTCAAAAAGAGAGAAAGCCGCTTTACTCAAAAGCGATTGTGTGCTTTTTCCTCCTTCGAATTGTGCTACTTTAAATCAAACGCTTACTAAGACAATCGTTCTCTAGGGAGATAAATCGTATCTAATCAACAGAGAAGAAAGTATTTCTGGAATGTGAAACGGAAATGGAGAAAAAGAAGCGGGACTTTCTCTGATTCAAAGTTTAACGTTTTGAAGTACGTTAAAGGTGCTCTTAATCATCGGGGCAATTTAAAAAACAATTTACTTGTGAATGCCACTTTCTTACTCTCCTGCAAATGTGGTTTCGTTCTTTTTAGATACTTTTGTTTCATTGTTATAAGGGATTTTTTTTAAAGATAGGATTTTATTTTTAATTGACAAGTGAATGCTTTGTTTCCTTGTCTTTTTTTTGTAAATCAACATTTCTCAAATTCTTAGTTTTTAAGAGAAACTCGAGTTTTGAGATATATTTAATTAAAACGACACGATTATGTGTCTGTTGGGGGTATTAAAGTAATTTAAAAAGTGTATATTAGTAATGTTACATCAGTTTTAGCATTAGATAAATGTTTTTTACAGTTGAAGTGTACTTCTCAAAAGTGTTAAATAAGCGAAACACTACGATAATTGATAAGAGGCTTAAGTTGTTTTTTCGATGTTTTTAAGTCTTTCCTAGATTCTAGGTTATGTATTAAAAATGTATGAACTGTTTTCTCTGATGTTCCTTAAATAGTTTAAGCATTTCATTTGTTTTTTTTTTAAGTATTAGTTAAAGATCCGATTTGCGTAATTGTCTTTATAAAGTCTCTTGTGAGGGTGTCTAGGTATTTTTATCTAATATACTTTTCTTCCGACGGAAGTTTCTCTGGGGTTTTCTAAGTTTTAGTTTTCAAATTTTTAAACGACTATTTTAATGTTTTCTGAGTTGGAAAAAGTAAATTTAATACATATGACTGAATCTGAATGATCAAATGACTTGTTTCAGTTAAATTCGTTATCATTATAAGGATTTTTTTGTATAAAGTGCAGTAAATCGTTGGTTGGTAGATCCCATTGATTTTAATTACCTTAATTTTTTTTAGTTTTACTGATCTCATTTTGTAAAATAATAAAACATAACTTAAAAAGATTATTTAATGGTTTCGTTGGGAAAGTGGTCAAAACTTTATTATATTGAAAACGAAATTCAAAATAATTTATCGCATGCATGAAATTAAAAAAAAATTGTTTTTGATCATTTTCCAATTGGAATATTTTAACCCCTTCAGTCCCAGACCGCCAGAGATTCCCATTGAATCCTATGGTAGATTTGGGACGGCTAGGGCTGAAAGGGTTGATCAAGTTTTACTTTTTCGGGTCCCTTCGATTTTAAGATATTGATGTTTTATACTGAACAACCCCCCAACCCCCATCGACGTAGTACACACAGTACGACGTAGTATTCGTAGTATCGACGTACTAGTTTTATTTAGTACTCACCGATCGTTGCCACCCTTATCACAGCGACCCACCACATTCAAAAATCAACCCAATCAATTCCACATTCCTCAAGAAGAAGACCCGGAAATAAAACTTCTCCGTCCCTTATCCGAAAGACAAATCTCCCCCAATCCCCATCACGCGAAAGCGTTGTTCGAAATCCAATACAACAACCCTGTTGAACGGCAGCCGTGACTTTGATTGTACCTTTCACTCTTGGCGACACAGGCCGAGAGAGAGATACAGGTGCGTGACAAAAAAGAAGGCAGGCGCTATCGATTTTTATAGTATGTATGTGCGCTCCACAGAGAGAGAGATGGATAGATAAATAATGGAGCCCGCTTGGATTTCCCGTTTCCAGGATAGGGAAATCCCGGGCAAGAGGTGTCTGGTTCCTGCACCTGGTCTGTCTGGGATCCCTGGGATATCGATGTATGTGATTGGGCAGCAAGGCATGTCTCGGGTTTTCTTCTTGGAAATGTATTAGTCATGCCAAAAGTCCCCAGAATCGGTCGATTAAATACGTATGCGGTAATTTCGTCTTGTATCATTTTCTTAACAATTCAAATGAAGATAGTACGAATAATTTGAGGGTCAGTTCAAATATTACGTAAGCACCTAAGGGGGGAGGGGGTTTGCTATTTGCTTATTTTTCCTGACAAGGGGGAGTGTGAGTGATGCTTACGTAAGATGTTAGAAACCCTGCATTTCCGAAAATCTCTTTGTTTCTTGCATAAATTTTTTCAAAATTTAACCAAAAATAAATTTCACAAAAAAATAAAATAAAAATTAAAAAAAACTGAACTCGGAAAAAAAATGTAAGCATTTTTTCACAAGGAAAGTTTTTGCGATAGGTAAAGTATAACACTGAATTGCTCAGAAGTTTAAGCATTACTAAAGATTTTGTACAAAAAAAGAACAAAGGGGGGAGGTCGGGCAGTTTTCTTACGTAATTATGAGAGGGGGGTTGTGCTTTGCTTATTTTTGCTGACAAGGGGAAAGGGGGGGGGTCAAAAATGAGCAAAAACTTGCTTGCGTAATATTTGAACGGCCCTTGAACAAGGATCTTTATAACAGTGAAGAGTTCTCTCTCGTCTTCTTACTCTCTTTTCTTATCTAAATTTGTTTCTTTATCCCTCTCATTCCTCCCTTCCCTCTCTACCTCTTATTTTTTCATATACGTTTTCCTGTGTCTCTCTTTATTCTTCCCTGTCTCTCCTCCCTTTCTCTAGTGTCCCCTGATTCTCTTTCTCTTTTTCTTAATCCCTCTTTACTTAATAACTGTCATTCTTTACTATTCCTTATTTCCACTCTTTCTCACATTCATTTTTTCTTGTTCTCGTGCTCTTTAACTTTTATTCTCTTTCTTTCATTATTCTTTATATACTCCATTTTATATTATTATCATATCTTTGATTCTTTTTCACAGAATCTTTTTCATATTCTCTATCTTTTATTCTCTTACTCATAATTTCTATCTTATTATATTTCATTCCAAGCAAAGAAGTACATGCGTGCACACAAAAAAAAACTGAATAAAAGCACTATAGTCGAATCTTATGAGATAATCTGTAGATTACGAATATTATAAAAAAAGCTCTGTGAGTGAGTTTGAGAAATATTTTTTGCTAGCAAAATAGATATGCTGGTAGAAGAAATGCCTTTGTAGTTTTGAATTAGCTTCAGGGGCGTAAATCTTGTTCGGCTTAAAATGCTCCGATTTCAGCCACGAAAATCTAATTCAGTGACTTGAACTGAATATCAACTAAGCTTTCCCAAGAAGTGATTTCTCAACTTCATCACTTCTCCCGGAGAAGTGATGAAGTTGAGAAATACTGATGGAAGAGAATACAAGATGAAACCACTTGATTCGATTTTTGCTACACTTCATAATCTTGAGGCAAATGAAACTTAACGTTTTGCCCATGAGAATGAGAGTGGGAATTCTCGATCCTGTTAGGATGATAAATACTTTTCCGTAACTTTGAAATTAATTTCTGGAGTCAAGCATCGTAAAATTTTCAACCAAAGAAGCCAATAGTAGTTCTAGAACTAGTCTGGTTGTATCTGAGGAAGCAGGTTATTGATTGGCTGTATTAATCATTAGGGAATGGAATCAAAAGAATTTTTAATTTTGATCGAACAGTATTGCTTTGAACTGTTCTCTTAAGATACCGGTAATTATAACTTTGCATCACTTCGCGAATAGTCATCCACGTGGGACTCGAGAAGTAATACGAATTCTCAATACGTCTGTAATGGAGAATTACAGACTTTGAAAGTCTCACAATTTAAACGTATTATGTTAAGTGAAAATATTCCTTTGAATAGGTACCATCTAGAAGTAAGCTTTTGATCAAGTGAAATTCAAGTTTGGTAACTTTGGTCATTTATCGGAACTGTCAAAAGCTATGTTTAGAGAAGTTCATCTAAATTTTTTTTTGTTTGGGATTGGAATCAACCGCAGGAATTCGAGATATTATTCAAATATGGAGATTTGAAATACTTTTTCTTCTTAAATAAGAGAGAATTCAAACAATTTGAATTCAGCATGCGTAGGTGTCCTTGAATATCGTAGTCGATTGAGGTTTTAGTTCTTAAAAGGTAATCTAGAGTTGTCAGGTTTAGATGTTATAATATGAATTATTTTCTTACCATAACTCTTCTTTTCTTAGGATTACTCTTCTATGATAAAACTAGAACAATTTAATCTCATTAATAATTTAAGCATCTGATGCATAACGTTATGCTATTAAGACTTACGGCAAATAGGGGTTCTTAAATTAATTTACATACGAAATGCACTGGAAGAATTTCATTTCTTTGCGGGCATGATAAATTATTGAAAGAATCATGAAATCCCTTGCATAAATTTAAAAATGGATTAAAGTTAAAGCGAAGACTTTATAAGGAGAGAACTAGACAAGTCTACTGTAGTTCAATTCCCATGCTAAATCGTTAACCATTTTGTTGAGAGGCTTCCTTTTTAATAAAACGCTTGTCTGGTTGTGAAGCACTGATATACTCTATGTTTATAAAAAAAAACAACAACTGAAAGCAGACACTTTTTTATGAATCTGGATTATTGTTAGAGTTTGTCATTAGTGTTATTTTATTAAAGAGGAAACGGATGATACCATTTGTTTTCTTTTTTATTTTATGCAAGCTCTTTCACGCACGCTTTTGCAATTCATGCATTTTAAAAATTAATGATATCTCTTTGCAAAATAAGCTGCGCGGAGTATAAAGCTTTGCATATTAAAATTTCCTGGCTTTTGTTTAGTATACAGATAGATAATCGTTTTTGTACCATACCGAAAAAGCGTTAACTAAGTAAAAACTACAGTTTTACTGTCTATAATGACAAACCTGCCTGAAGCGATTTCACTATTCTCTGGGCAGTATATTCCTAATTATTCACTCAGTGTGTTTACGGCGAAGAAAAGCTTTTAATTCATCTCTTTGTAACTATAATGTTTTTACTTTAAAACTATAATTTTCTGCAATTCCAAACTTGTTAAGTGGAAAAAAGAACATGATGCCCAAATTGGGGCTATTAAATATTCCAACAAATGTGAAGCTATAAGAAATAAAATTTGAAAAATAGAATTGGGAATGTTACTGTTTCCTGTAAGGTCATCATTGTAAAATGTACTGTGCGAGTTTTTTTTTTCATTATCCATTTAATTTCTCATTAGTGTTAATTAATATGCATGTGTTAAAATATTGTTTAGACATAACTAAACGCATATACTATTTAAATATTAAACATCCCAAGTATAATAATTAATTAATAATGAGAATGTGTAATGAATAAATTTTTTTTTATGATAAAATTTAAGTTGAATATTAAATAACGTTTACTTTTAGTGATAAATATTTGCTGTCTAATTTTTTTCTAGCATCAATATCCTGTGAGCTCTTAACCTGTGCCATAGATTCCTTTCACTAAACTTTTCTAATTACTATTTAAGTTAACTCTTTTGTTAAACATATGGGTGGTTTTTTTCTCGTCACAAGACGGAAATCCATCCAAGCGATTTCTCCGAAGCGAATCCATCAAGCGAAGACGGAACGGGATGGGAAATATTAATATGCGAGTTTTTGAAATGTGAAGAAAAACATAATTTGTGAATAAAAAAGTTCAATCCAGTTTCGTCCTGGAAAGTTTTTTAATTTTCATCCATAATTAAAACAGATGAGTAAAACTTCTTTAATGTATTGGCATACTAATTAACCTTCTCCTTTTACTAGCTCAAAAGTTCTACCAAACACAAAATTGTCAAAAATAAAAATGTTTATCCCAAATTTCAATAGATTTGCTTATGAGGCTTAATGTATAAAATGTTCATTGACTCGCCAACCCTTCATTGATTTCCTATCGACTTATAAAGCTTCATCTAGGACATGTTCCCAACCAGTGGTTCAATACGACCGTAAGTGAATCGGAAGATCGTTGTAAGTGCGAAGAAGTGAGGTGCTACGACTCTTCTGAAACAATTAGGAGTCACCGAGAGAAATTAAGATCATCCGTGCGAAACAGCTCTGCATGAGTGCAAGGGTAAAAATAAAAGGGAATCAATAAGCACGAAGATCAAAATGCTGAATAGCAAACAGATGCTGGACAGCTGATAGAGAAAGAGGCTCAAAAGCATTAAGATGCTGAACAGCAGAGAGATAGAGAGGCTTAAGAGCAAAAAGATGCTGAAGAGTAGATTAGCTTAAGAATGAAAGGATGCTAAAAAGCAAACGAATGGTAAAAAAGAAAAGTTATGCTAAACTGAAAAGCAAAAAATCTGCTGGAGTTGTATGCCGAAGGGTGGTAAGACACTTAAGAGTAAAAAGATGGTCAAGAGCGACGATATGTTCCACAAAGCAAAGAGATGTTAAAGAGCAAAAGAATGCTAAAAAGTAAAGTGATGCTAAACTGAAAAGAAAAAAGATTCTGGAGAGCAAATATACTCTGAAGAGTAGTAGGAAGCCCAAGAGTAAAAATATGCTTAAGAGCAAAGAGATGCTCAAAAGCAAAGGGATTTTCGAGAGCATTAAGAAGCTCAATAAGAAAGATGCTGAAGAGCAAAAATGGATGCTAAGAAATAAAGATATACAATACAGGGTAAGGTTGATTCGAATTTGAACAACTAAATCTAGAAATTCTAAAGCTCTCGGAATATCTGGGTCTATAACAAGGTTTATTCAGCCTTCCGCCAGTATCGTTAGGAGACTTTTTACTGCACACGATAACAGCCTTTTCACGATTAACCAGGGTCAACAGATTTACTTTTATTCCCGCAAAGAGAAAAGAATCTTCCCAGTTTTTACTGCGGACTCTTTCGTAATCCCCCCTTTTTGCAGTAGGGTCCTTAATTTCGCGCCAAATCGCCCGGACCTCCGCCGCAATGCAAATTCCCGAGGAATCCCGACGATTTCCGAAAGTGCGTTCGGCCGTCGACGTGACGAGGCGAAGGATTCGGGCTTCCCATGATCCCGATGTAGTGATGAGGAATGCCGACGTGCCTCGAATTCGTCCGAACGGCCCGCGGCCTCCCTCGCATTCTAATAGGGCCCGATGGCTTAAGAAGGCGCTAAAGCGATTCGCTGGAATGATATCGTCTTTTTTTTTTCATTGGAGAAGAGATGAATGCGGTGCGTTATGTACTCCTTTCAATTTTTCTTTTTGAAGGGAGGATTTTTGCGGCGAAATGGATGTGATCGGGAGGATGATGGGGTGCTGTGAAGATAGCGACTGGGTTTGGTGGGGATTAAGTTTTTTGACCTGTGTTGTCTGGGGTTGAATTTTTGTTGTATGATTTTTTAAACCCATCATTTGAGTTCAGAGATTTTTATGAAATACTGCACTTTAAAAATATTATCTGATTTGTCTTTCTTGAAACCCCTTGCATTCCTTGTTAACCGAGTTTAATGTACACTGGAAATAAGACACACTTTTCATGGTGAAAAGTGAAGCGAGTTTAAAGTTAAGTTTTGGGTTCGAAGACGTGGTAGATTCTTATTATTTAGATCGGATTGGTTCATAGTTTTTCTGATGGAGTCGTTGTATTTTAACACTTTCAGTCCAAACAGGTCTCGAATTTTTATGATGTAAAAGTGTAAATGGAAAAAAAACCTTATTGATACATGCATTTAACCCATCTCCAATCTGTCGATTTATTTGAAAATTTGCTATACATCAGATGAGTAAAATCTCTTGATGCTCTTACGACCCCTAAACCTCTGTTACAGAGGCAACTAAAGATATCTAAAAGAAGAACTGTATTGCGTTTTTCCTAGTTTTGTATGTATCTATTGTAAGCAAGATGCTGTTTCAAATGGGTGCCACAAATCAAAGCTCATATTTTATAGGCTGTCTGGAATTTGCAATGAATTATTGACTTGTGCTTAGGGGGCACTATCCTTTGAAAATATTACTCTCACCCTTGATGAATGTCTCAAGTATACCATGGTCAAATATTGCCCACTCGGTGCCAAGTATATTATTCTGCAACAAAAGTATAGTTATTTCTTAAAATGGGTTCCTTTATTGCTCAACTCAAAACAATGTTCTGACATTTGAAACAGCTGTTGCCAATTTTTTTCTCAAGAATCGTTATTGTGTATCAAAAGTCTGTCAAAATGACATTTCGTTTCTTTCAAATGACTTGACTCTGATGTAAAACCGTCTTTTAATGGTGATAAATCGCTTACTTTATCACAATCTTGCGCTACTCCTCGACAGCTAAGTAATATTGTTTGATTGATGCGAGTTTAAGAACATAGTCTTGAACGATAGGCTTAAGATGCGATTAATGTATGATGTCCTACTTGATTGATGGGTCCCTATATTTGTTCCTTGAACCCCACGAATTGAGTTGTTGAATCTCTTAATTCAAGTTAGTGTTTTTATCCAAATACTAAATGTTCCTGAATTTGGCAAGTTTGAAAATGTTTGACTATCTTTTTATTAATTTTTAAGTAATCGAAGCGGTTTATGTTACGACAGTTGAAGCATGCGCAGTAATAGGAGTTTTTTTTATTACGTGTTTTATAACATTAAAATTACGTTATTGATCAATTTTGGCATCAGCACCGTTAGCCCAGTGGATTAGTGTGCGGCTAGTAACCCAATGGTCCCCGGTTCGATTCCTGGCTGCTACTTTTGAGTATTTTGCTTTAATTTAACTTGTAAATTTTCAGAAGTAGTGAGATTAGTTAGAGTTGAGTTGAGTTGTAAAAATAACAAGTGCCTAAAAATATTATTTTCTTGAAAGCCATTCGCATACCATATTTAAGAAATGTCGTTTTAAGGATTTGTGAAACGATCGAATGAGGAAAAGATTGTGTTTTCCCTCTTTCATTTAATCTTTCTTATTCATCAAAGCATTTGCTTTGTGCTTTTAAAGCACGTATTTTATAATATTTTTCTACTTTATGTAGGTTCCTTCAATTGCAGAATCAATTCGTTTCAATTGTGGTTTTGCGTCTTGCTTGAATTAATTTTTTTACATAAATATAATGCCACTGTATTTTGTTTTAAATTGGGTTTTAATGTAATAGCAACATTAGTTAGATAACATTTCTAACCATGCTGCTTAGTATTATTGCAGATACTTTATTAAGCGGCCAAATGTATTCAAATATTTGTTCTTGTATGAATATGATTTTCTGTTAGTTGGCTCATATTTTATGGTTAATCATTTAAATGAATGTCTAACGTCTTTATGACTTACAAGATATGTCTTTTATTCATTTGTTGAATATTTGATCCATTATCAAAATGGCAGTGCGCCAAAGACATTTTTATTATGTTTTTGTTTGTCATCTTCAATATAGCAAACTTCTTTTCAGTTACTAAAAAAAGTTTATTTTGAGTAAGTAATAATTTGAAACATTTTAAAATGAAAGTAACTAAATTACATTTCTTATGGCTATTTTCCACGAATGACCCATTCAGTAATAAAAAAAACCTTAAAAACTAACCGGTTCTCAAAAGCTTTTATGTCCTGATTTTTCTACCATTCAAAGGGAATGCGATTGAAATTAAATACTTTCATACGAAGATAGTTATGAAACATAATGTTCAGACTATAATCTGATTTATTGATGGAAAAGAATTTAAGGAAACTAAATTCAATATTATACTGATTCACTCGCTCTCCTTTTAAGCTAAATTCCAAAATTGTCTGTTCAAAAATGTAAGTTAATGGACCTTTCACCAGGCATAAAAGCATTTGTTTAAATTTCCTAAAAAGTGATCAATATTTCCAAAAAGTGGAAATAAAAATTTCTTCTAAAGCATCTCCAGTTTTTCATCGAGAAACGGCCAATAAAAGTAATGGCACTGCCTCTCGTGCGGACGCCACTGTTTTGTTTTAGCGGTTTATCTTGTCCACTTGTTTTATGTAAGGCGGATCATCCGTTAATCCTCTGGTTCGGAAACTCATTGCCATAGCTTAATTCTGCATTAAAGGCTTCATCCGAGGCTTATTTCTCACGTAATGCGATGACTACGGATATGAAATGGGAGAGAAATATGTGTGGCAGCTTGTTACGTTATCGTGTTTCCAATATTTAAGAAGTATCAGCTATTTCTCATTGTAATTTTGATATGATATTTTTTCTTGATAAGTGTATACCATGGGATGGGAAAGACGGGAGTTCCTGACCAAAAAATATCCCTATTAGGTTTTTATATATTGCTTAGTTCATTTCAGTTTTCTTATGGGAGTAATAAATGATAATTAGTGTAAATTATTCTATTACAGAAAGATGTGTAATAGGATAATTTGCATGTTTTTGTGCTTTGCGGATGGAGCTTGGATACTCCAAGTGGCATAAGCTAACAAAAACGTAATTTTGTAAATGTGTTGTAAGGTTGTGTTGTTTGAAAAATGCAATTAAATTGTGGAAAGAATACCGAATTAAAGAAAGATTAGAAGGAGAAAAATTAAAAGAACAGTTCTCAACACATTGAATAAATACACTTCATAAATATAATTGATTTAGTTACTTTTTTTGACCTATAAATTTATTATAATTTTGGATTTTATTTCAAAATACCATGTCAAAAATACGTAAATTTTCAATCTTGATATTGTTTTCTTACCTCGAGCTGACATAAAAACGTGAATCTTTTATTTTGCGCTCATACAGTATGTCATCCTTTCGTAAATAGATATTTTTTTGCATTCCGATAATCCAGTGCTAAGTAATTCAATGAAAGAATGCGAAACCTAATTTCCCCTCGTATCGACCGAAGCATCCTTTCCTCTTGCTCCATCCAATGATTTGAATAACAAATTTCCTCGTTACTAAGTCATACACACACAGGCATGCGAATTTCGTAAACACATGCGAATGTAACGAAACAATTTAGATCTATCTGTGTTGTTGTTTTTTTTCTCCCCAAAACACTTCATCTGCAGTGTAGAAGAAAAAGTCCCGCAGTGAAAACAACTTGAGCAGCGATCTCGTCTTTCGACCGGCTCTTCAGCATCTTTCTCCTTCTCGCTCTTCCTTCGCGTTTTTCTCCGGTTCTTCAAATAGAACCGTTCTTCTTTTTCCGGTCTCGTTTCTTTGTAATAACTGAGTTAATTTAGTGTTAGCTCAATGGGGGCTTTGGAGTGACCGTTGAGGGAACTCGGGGATTATGCTTTTGAAAAATTAACTGAAATAACTGTGTTTTGCGAAGCGTTATTTTCTGTTACTATTTTTTTGCTGTATATTTTTGGTTGTAGTATAATTGAAGATATGATTGTCTTCTAAAGTGGTAATAAAGTAATACTTTTGGGGTTAAATTGAAAAGAAAACATTTTAAGGTTTTTAATATACCGAGTGGGAAAAAATAACCCACAATTTTTAAAAAATTTGTTTCGCTGTAAAGAAAGTAAAATAACCTGAAAGGTTTCTATAGGAAAGCTGCTATTTGAGGCTTATGAGAATTAATCTGTACTTTCCACTGTATTAATGAAAGTGAAAGTTATTTCTCAAGCTTTTACACTGACAATTAAGCTTTTTGAAATTTTTACATTTTTAATGATATGATTTTATTCTATTAAAAACGTTGAAACGTGTTAAATTTAGTAAAACGAGTGTTTTGTGTTATTTAACAATTTAGTGACTCGTACTCGGACACCGAAAAATTTAAAAAAAAAATATTCAGAAGAGGTATTTTCATTGAAAAACTAAGTATAAAATTATAAATATATAACATATAATATGTTATATATTTATAATTTTATACTTAGACACATCACATTGAATATGATATTCAATGTGATGCGTTTTTAGTTAATACATTAATAACACTACTTTAAAAAATAAATTTGGAAACAAAACATTTTATGTATCAAATATACAGGATATTCTTCGCCCGATAAATATTCAATCTCAATTGATAAATATTTTCCCCCATCCTTTAAAAAGTGGAACAAATCCATCAAAAAAGTACAATGATCTTAAAACAAAAACCCACCATTTCAACTTACAGAAACCCTTTTTAAATTTCTTCCTGTCCCGTAAATTTCGCTCCCAATCCAACATTTCCCGGAAACTCGACATTTCCCCTTCTCCGTATATAAACATCCATCCACTCATTTCGGACTTCCCTCCACCCCCGGGGGACATTCCGAACTGCATATTAGCTAAACAATGAACCCTCCCCTCTCTCACGCATTTGTTTTCTCTCCAATCGGGTGTGAATTTCCCGTGGAGTAATTTAACGAGACGGAATTTGTTTTCCGGATGTGGCAGCAGCATCCCAGGGGGACGGCGAAGGGGGTCATTTTGTGTCGTCTGGCCATCGATCGCGTTGCCACCGATTAGGAACGTCTTGGGGCTTCTTCTCCTCCTCCCCGCCAGTAGCCGGGGAGAGGTTGTTGCCTCTTTGGGATTGTGGCCCGGCTCCTCTTGCTGTTCATTTTTTTTTATTTTGACGTATTTCTTTGGTTGGTTTGGAATTTGGTGTTGCAGGTGTCGCTGTTGATTGCTCTTGTTTGGTTGGTAATTATAGTGTTCATGTCTAGTGAAATTGGTTAAAAATTATTCCCTGATGTTCAAGTTTTTATTTTACTACATTTATTGGGTTAGTGTTTATGCACTTGCAAAACACTATTGATGACTATAAATGATTGAATACTTACCATGTATTTAATTTCCGGTTTATTTGATGTTATATAAGAAATGCTCCTTTTTGAAAGTTATCTTTTGCTTGTTAGGAATTTTATCAAGTGAAGAGAGGTATTAAAATCTATCAATTTCTTTCTCGGGAGGTGTTATGGGGTTGCAACCTCCTACAATTAAACAATTTCTCCGATTTTAGTTAAAATTCCTCCATTAATACAAATGTTATCTACTTTTATATTTTGATGATGAAAGCTTTATTAATAAGGAATTTATGATGCCTCTTTTCAAAAACTTTGCTGACCCATTGAACATTTGAAAAGTCATGACAATTCAAATGTTTTGGACCCTCAGCCTCCTAGACCAAAATTATTTGCCATTGCTTATTTTTTTTCTTTGATTCTCCATATTTTTATGTGACTGACCATTTCTTTGTTTTTTAACTCAAAGTTTTATCTCATATTGTTCAAGAATTTTCTCCTTAATTAAGTTTTTTTCTCGGCAGGCATAAAATTTGGTGTTGTTATTTTAATATTTCAATACTACGAGATTTGAAACCTTTGTTTAATTGTAACACTAGGAATTTTTTGGGTTTTAGTAAGGGAAGTTAATTAATGCAAATTATTGGGCAGTAGTTTATATTAGGTAGTTGGTAAGTTTAGGTTGTTGGTAGTTTTATAAGGTAGTTGGTAATTCGAAATTTGTTTCCTTTTTCACGATTCTTTTTCCTAGTTTAGTTGTTTTATTTACCTTTTTTATTCTCAATGCTTCAAATACGTAATATGCAAAGCATCAAGCATCAATTATAATGTAGCTTACTTGTGTTCACTTTAATTTAATATCAGTGGGTAATTAATTAATCAATAAAACTGATTTTTATTTGCCAAAATAACAAACTTAACTTAACGTTTTACAAATTATCCCGTATGTAAAATCATAATCCCGTTCTGCATTTTTCGAATTTGCAAATCCATTGAATTATCCCGCAGCTAGTAGTGAAAAATTCGTCCAAGTTTGATTCTTTTACTTTCCAGTTGGGTGGTAGGTCTAAAATTTCCAGACATTAATGGCTGTGCTGATGAGATTTTGATGCGTTTCTGATGCTATTTATTTCTGGACTTTTACTCCTCATGAAGTTGAATTCTTTATAACAAACTATTCTACTACGAGTAAAGAATTTCGAGTCATTCAATAAATCTTCTGTTACTTTAAATTTTAGTCTAACATTAACTATTCTTCTTTATTAATTTACATTTCACTTACTGAACTCTACTCATACCCTGTTCTATTCATTAAGCATATTCTACATAGTGTCAGAAGTTTTTTGTTTGTAACTTTTCAATATGCGAGACCAGTTTCTAAACATCTGTAACAGTCCAAAAAATACACTATAGTCTCTTTACCCCTTGTTATATGCATAAGTAATAACAGTAATTTTATCCTGGATTTTTTTATGATTTACTTTTGGATTATTGGAGAATTTCTAGTATAGTACTGAAATTTGTGTTTAACTGCTTGTTTTCTTTCGCAGAAATTCTTAAACGAACAAGAACAGAAAAATGTCCAGCTAAAGAAACTATTAGCGGCTGTTGCACATTTTAGGCAGAAAGGAGACTACAACAAAGAACTGGAAGCTAGAGGTAAGATTCATATTCTACTATTCCATGCTCATCAGTTCAAATTTTAAGAAAGGGACTCCAGCTAATCGGAATTACTAGTAGACGGTGATTTCCCGTTACTCGTCCTGCAAGGTTGCTTTTTCTGCCATTCCCTGTCAAACGGGTTCCTCCTTGACCCTCGTCCCCTGACAGGAAAGCCCCTAAAACCACCTTCTTTTGTTCGGAGGTGTATTCTGCCTGCCTTCTATGTTCCCATTTTCTCAAATAATTTCCTTTTATGGTTACTGCGATTTCCTTTGAGGTAACCTTTAGGAGTGTAATATTTATCTAATCATTGTTTATTTAAGAATAAAAATAAGAATTAGCTTTGTAATCAAAGTTCATTTAAAGCACCAATGGATGATTGTTTCATATTTAAGGAACATTAGGTGCTGATGTAACTGTATAAAACATTTGTTAGATAATTGTACCATAAGACTCCGTTTTGCTGTTTAAGCTTAAACAATACTATTTTTCTCAAAGCGTGATCTGTAGAGACCTTGGGGCTTTGCTAGCAGCAGCTTAGCGTGTGGCCAATTATTCATTATCGGTGTACAAATAGTTGTTCAGTTTTATATATTCTGATGTTGTCTTAATGACTAAAAGGACCGCTGCTTTAACTGAAAGTTGGTGTGCTTTAACTTAAGGAGCCTTGATGATAGTACTACTACACTGGATAATTTTTGAAATTTTCTTTTGTTCTTTTGACTTCTGGTTCTTAATTTGGTACAAAGTATTTAAGTTTTGTCGACTTGTTTTTGACGGGTTGAATCTGGCATGTAAGCATTTAAGTATTATTCTGGTTTAAAGAAACATTAAAGCAATATAAATAAATGGCCAAAGAAAGATTTACAATGTATCTGTTCTTTAACTCGAATCAAAATCTTTACTCCACCAATTTTTCTCCCATTTCTCTCAGCAGCATCCCAAAACACCCTCACTCAAAATAATACTTCCGTCAAGAAGGCCCCGGCTTATCCATTCCTTACTGTCGCAAACCACGTCTGCATCTCTTCTTATAAGCCATTCCACTCACTCCAAATAATAATAAAAAAAAACTAGTACCGTCCGATCCACGCAATTCGGAAGAACCCTGGCGCATAATGCGACACGGTTAGAAGGAATAATTCGATTGCCGCTACTACTGAGATACTACCGAAAAGAGACGACTTCAATCTCCCGACACACGCAGAGGAATCTAATCCCACCCAACCCCTTTGCACCGCGAAATTCAATTCCCTCTCCTTCCTTTTTACCCCACCAAGAAGAACTTCTCCTTTTCAGCGGCAGCTGCAGGAACGAGCTTCTGATGTCATTTCTATTGATCATCAGAAAGTTGCCATAGAGCCAATCTTCGATTAACCATTAAAAGAGAGAAGGAGGAATGGGGTCTATGTTTAGCTAAGGCTAACACACCGACCCTTGCATTTAATTCCGAGGTCCCTTTTCTTTTATCCTGTCGCTTCTGGTGAATACTTGACGAGTGTTTTTTTTTTTCTTCTTTCGTGTCCCCGCCCCGGGGATTATTGTTTTTAGGCCGGGGAAAGGTTGGTGTGAAAGAGCGTTTGTCATCACTTTTTTTTTGTTGAGTGGGTATTAGTTTCGGTGCGGTGCTGAGTTTAATTTTTGTCTTTCATTATCCGTCGCTCGGAGATGTGTTCAGTTCAGAGTTTACTTACTTATTCTCCCCCTTTTCGTTAGTCTTTTTCTTTTTTTCTGTGGAGTGAAAGTTTGAAACGGTGTTGTAAATTTTTAATGTTGGGCTTTGGGCGTTTGTAAGAAAAAGGTAAAATGAGTGCCCTAGAATTTTGTATAAGTATATTATGTATATATAAAGATTAGGTAGTGATTAGGTATTTTAAATGTATTTTGCTAATTGAGTCTATTGAATAAATAAGCCATTTGCCTATTTGGAACACTTTAGTTTGATTGAGCTTTGGTTTGGAAAACGTTTCTTAATTTCCTGTAAATATCACTAGTTTCTAGTTTTTTACGTCGAGGAATGAATCGCATTGACCATTTCAGTTCGTGCAGCCCAATATAAACCAGCCTTTGAAATGTGAAGGGATATAAAGTTAAAATTCGTGTTGGCTAACGAATCACAAGTTGTTAGGTGATCAAAGTTCATTAATTAAATCTCCGGAGAAACACAGAGGGCATCATCTATTCACCATTTCGGTGAATAAAAACAATTTGAAGCACAGTATTAAGAAATCTCTGTGACTATTTCACAGAAAACCTTGTTGTTTGAATGGCCGAACCACAAGTTGTGTTTGAAATAAATGAACTGAGTTTTCCATTATTTCTTTTCTAAATGATAGTTTTTGTACATTTTATCAAAAACCTTCTTTTTCCAAGTTGGTGTGGCATTTAAGTTAAGCTAAATTCGCAACCATTGACTCTTTCATGCAAATAAGAAACTTCACCTAGGTGAGGGAATCACTTAACTTGTATGCTCGACTAGAGATATTTGAATTCAGAAATACATTCCAAAACGAATCCTCCCATAGCTTTCAAACCAGTCCTCGCACCCTAATTCTCATACTAAGCCTCGATTTTTGCCAGCAATTAGTTCTCCAGAGCAATTGGAATCGGAAGTTAACCCCACCGCCCTCTGCAGGGGTGTTCGGAACATTTGACTTTTGGGCCTTGATGAACCCGCCCTGTATATTAACGATTCGCGGGGGCGGCGACATTCTTCTGTTGCCACCGCCGGATCTCTAATTATGCCGGGCACAAATGGAAATTCCTGTGTACCTGCATTGTGGCTGAGAAAGCAAAATTCCGCCGCCGCTGGATATGTGTGTGTATCGCCCCTCGTTAAGCTTACGAATGCGGGTTTGGGTGGAACCGTCTGGTGCGAGGCTTGGTTCCTTCTTGCAGAATGGTATAGGAATTGGTGATTGGTGTACTGGGGGAATTACAATATGTCAGTGCCTCAGTTTGCTCCACGCATAGGTTCCTTTTTAATGCTTGTTTATTGACTCCATCTATTTTCAATCGAATATATACTATCTATGAGTGTATCTTGAGCAATTCAAAGCTTAGAGACCACTTAAAAGTTTAAATTAAGTTCATTTATAATAAGTTCAAAAGACCCAAGCAAATCTTTGAACTACCCACGATTTTAAATTAGAGACGTATACCTTTTCTGGGATAAATCTGGTCCAACCTATAGTTTACTCATCAAAGAATTTACTCCCATTGGTTTTATTTAAAAACTGAGTCGGGTTGTTGATGTTGCTGTGGCTGTCCTGGATAATTTCTGTCCTATTTATTTGACTCCTCTGCCCCAACTTCTTGGATGACACAACAACAACAAACACCGAGTCCTTTTCAATGGAAGGTTCAAATCTCAAAAATTTAGAGTTTTTCCTATTCATATCATATACAAGTTCTTGCTTATAATGTGATCACGTTATAAGAATATGGTTGTGGAAATTTGAAACGCGCAAAGGAATTTCATCATAACTTTGCTTGGTGACTGTTTTAAAGAATTATATTACGAGAAAGTAACAAACGAACCTACCTTGAAGTTCCAAATAAAGTATTTGCCAGACTTTATCTTTGTTTGTAAATTAGAACATGTTTGTGATTCAGGGTGTCATTTTGATGAAGAGTACTACTTCGCTGGTTAAGGGGCTAGTTATCCCTTCTCTAACATTTTTATAAAGGGAAAAGGGCACCTTATTGAAGGAATTTTCGCGTTAAATAACAAAAAGAGTGGGATACTGTCTTCTAGAAATTCTCCATCCATTTATGCCATGTTTTACAAATCTTCGAGGGTGGACCTATACTAACAATCGGAATCAGTTCCATTCAAGTCCAAATCATTGTATGCAACTACTCCCCATGAACAATCAAAACCAAAAATACAGGAGTTGAAGCGTTAACAAACCTGCAATGGGTGAAACCTGTCCCTCTTAATTCATTAATGTCATACAGCACAGAAAAGGGGAAAGTTTTCTCCCATTTCCTCCAGAGGATCACACACAAGCTTCACTTTCTCCTTTGTTGTATCTAATAAATGTTGGTAGAGAGGGTAACCAGCTGCCGCTTGTACTTCCTTCCTCCTGCAGCAGATGGAAGATTTCATCCTCAACCTGAGTAAGCGACCCCTTCGCATCTCTGTCAACGCCGCCGATGAGAAAGCGTTCGTATATATTTTTGGACGGTGTGCGTTTTGAACGAACTGACAACAAGACGAATCTTGTTGTTTTGGACGTTTCCCCGGAGGATGAGGTTTTTGAAAAGGGCCCGTGATGGGAGACTTCGGATTAGATACTAAATTTCAATGTTTTAGTCGGAAAAAAAATGGTGGTTTATTTGGATCTATCTATGCTTGTTACGTTATTTTTGAACGTGTTTTCATACACAGAGTACTAGAAAAGGACTCCATGGCCATAGGTGATAATGGAAATCGAAAAGGCATGGAATATGTCTTGTGATAGGGGCTATTTTGGCTGTAGGATCGCATCAACTACTCATGCAACTCACGCCTCTTTCGTCACGTCACGAGAGGTGTAGAAAAAAGGTTGACCCTCAAATAGCCCTCCGAAAGGACATATTGAATGAACACGTCACAGCCAATCACAGCTTTGACCACCAAAAGGTACTGCCAACCTTTCTGTCAACCATGGATTCCTGTGCTGCCTTATGATGAAATTTACATGAATTTACATGAATTTGAAATTTACATGAATACATGAATTAAGGAAATAGAAAAGTTCGGTGACGCAAAAATATTTAATTTTCTCTACGATTACGTAAGATTGTTTAATTGGAAAATGTCGGTTTATAAGTTATCTCATATCTCATAAATTAACATCCCAGACATATTTAAGAAGAATATTTGTGCTCTTAAAAAATCTTCATTATTCCATCTTCGGTTTACAGAAAGGACTTGATCAAAAATAGCATAACTTTTGTAACAGAAATTGCGTCAAATTTTGCAATTTTAGGGATGATTTTAAATAGCAATAGCTAAAAACATCAGTAAATTTCGTGTGATCTTGGATACAACTTGAATCATTTGTGACTTTATGTCTTGCTCTTGTAAACCGACATATACGAACTAATAACCACATGTGTTCGAAATTTTCTTTTCAGTCCATTTTTCATTTACAAAAACGATAACCAGTTAAAATTTCCCCTCATT
Source organism: Tetragnatha montana (assembly GCA_963680715.1). Classification (NCBI taxonomy): domain Eukaryota; kingdom Metazoa; phylum Arthropoda; class Arachnida; order Araneae; family Tetragnathidae; genus Tetragnatha; species Tetragnatha montana. The sequence goes on along the minus strand of OY796676.1, from coordinate 13,982,874 downwards.
TTAGGCGCTAAATGTTGAATAGGCTCTATTATACTCCGCAACTTTCCTGTCATTCCAAAAATAAAAGCATTTTTTTGTGAAATTTATTTGCTATGAATAAAGTACCACTCGTTCTACCTTAGAAACAAAAGAATCCAAGACGTTTCTTCTTTTGCCTGTACGCTTTCTTCCTTGAATTTTCTCAACCCCGCAATTTTTTTTACATGAGCAAGTGTAGAGCTTCCTCGATACATCCTTTATTATTTGTATAGCATTTCCAAAACGAACCGTTTCGCCAAAAACAACTCTCGGGCCGAGAAAAATGACGCGCGGAGGACCTCCTCTCTCTCTCCTCTTCCAATCTTCTCTCTCTCTCAGAAAGAAAAACGAGTATTAAAATAACACGATGTCCGGGGCCCAAGAAGACCACGCCGATTCCGGAACATCCATTCCGCGGGGCCATCTGCAAATAAATGGCATGAAATTCCTCCCCCCTCGGAGGGCACTCCTCATTCCTCGCATGAGTCGGAGTTGGTTTTATACCGGAATTCGAAAAGCGATTTGGCCGGATTCCAAAGGCGTTTTTGTCACTTTAAAGAAAATGGGACTCGAAATGCGGGCCCGAAGAACCCAACACGTGTTTTTTCCCTCTTTCATCGATCGATTCGGGCTCAAAAGGGTCCGACTGTGCTCATCCTGATGCAATGCAGACGATAGGGAAGACACCACCCAGTCTCTCTCTCTCTCTTGCTTATCTCGCGAAAGATAGATTCTGATTATGGTCATTGACTGCGGCTTCCAGTAATGGGAGGGCATTTGTCATGGAGTTGCTTCCTCCTTTTGGCGAATGCACCTCTCCCGCTTGTTGATTTGTTTTTGCGGGGTCGTTGTTTATCGTATGAAAGACCCCTTGGTTGAACAATGAATGTCATTTTCAATGGAAAGATTAACAAGCACTCAAGTTCTTCAACTAATAATGTATGCCATTTTATAGGATTAAAAAAGTTATTCGCATCCAAACTTGGCTTGGAGAGATTTTGTTCTGAGCGATTTGGGAAAAAAAGTATCAGGGAAATAAAATATTTCAAATGTAGGTAATTAAAGCGGCTACTTTTGTTTGTACTTTTAAATTTCACAAACGCCAAAAAAGTATTTTTTTTTACTTTCTTATTTTAGTTTTAAGTTGAAAATAATTTTATTTGCGTGGTGGAGTTACAACAAATTTTCTGGAAAAAAAAATTATACCTTAGTGTCTTAAAATGATAAACTTTAATTAAAAAAATGAAAGCCGTTCTATAAAAAAGAATTCATTAATTTATTTGAAAGGTCTGAAATTTTATAAACGAGTTTAGTGGGGTCCCGATCCTCACTACATAAACTTTTTAAAATTTTAGTCTGCAATTTTGATCAAGCGCAAACTAGGACAAACGGGACTAAATGTTACCTAATTTTTTTTAAAACTTTTATTTTTACATTTTTATTCTCCTTTGTTTTTAATTGATGGATATCTGTAAAAATCCCTAATTAGTGCTATTTTAAGTAGAGTTCAAAGTAGTACATCCCTCCCCCCAATACGATAAATCAGTACTGTTACCTCGAATGGGTATCTCGGGAAAAAACGAAAAACATAGTGGAAACACTTTAAAAAAAACAACGGGATGGTTAATTCTATGTCTAAAAAAATTTCCTAGTCAGAAGTAGTGTGATGAAGTATCCCAGAAGTTTACTTCAAGGCCCATAAATTATGGGAGACATCTTGGTATGAATAAAAAAAAAAAGATCCAGATGTCATTGCCCGTCAACTAACGATACATACAAACTTATAAAGTTGTTTGAAGGGCTTTGAGATTTTTTTTTCGTGTGGCAAACAAATGTAAATCATATCAACTGTTGGCTTTAGAGGTGACTCATTTAACACTTCCTACCCACGTCTGGGATGATCGCATATGAAAATGTTTTTTTTTTTTCGTCTCCTTATGTGGGAAGCTGGGTGCTTAATTGCGTTGAATGATGTTTTATTGAAGTAAATAAATCTGGCTTTTCTCGTATGTCAAATTTTTAAGTAGATGAAGTATTTGAATGGGTTGTGGACGCAGAGTGTTTTATTTATCAGTTTCGCAGTCTTCTTATATCACAGCTTCTTACAAGTAAAAAAAAAGATTAAGTATTAAGTGATCTCCTCACTCTTCATTTTGTTCGGATTTTAGCTCTTGGGTCCTTTATTGGCGGGTGGTAACCATATTTTTCGACTTCTGTCTGGAGATCCTGAAAATATCTGGATTCCTGAGTTGAGCATAACAGAGAATGCTGACTATGGGGAGTCGTTTTTCTTCTGCACTCATTCTTTCTTACCCCCCCCATTCAAAAGGAGTTCTTACTTTCTTTCAGTCGACTTCTGATAATCGCCGTAGGTAGAAGTATACCCGGATTAGAACCCAGGATATACTCCATTTGAACAGACGTTTTCCTCTCTACGTCCATGAATGAGGACTGGACATTTGTATAAACGAACGTAATCCTCTGAACTTCCATTTCAGGTGTTTGGTGCAACAATGAGTTAACTCCACATGAATGAATAGTCGTAAAGTCGTAACTTTTCTTAACGTAATTTTCTTTCGTTTCTTTTTTTAACGTAATCTTAAACTTTGTTTTGCGGTAAAAAAAATGGTGACCATAGTCACCAACCCAGTTGTACATTGCCGTAAAATAGCACTAACTTGGTGACTAACGCCACCAAAGTGGTGCCTTTTGATGTGGATTCTGATTTGGCATTGGTTATTTCCACGAAAGTAACATCTCAATTCTAACTAATCTCGCAAGTTCTGAAAAATTACAAGCATAATTATCGAAAGTAGCCTCCAGGAATGGAACCGGCGACCATTAGGTTACTAGCCGCACACTGTACCATAAGGACATCGGTGCTGATACCAGGAGTGATCAATAATATAATAGACGACATTAGTCATGACGTCACTTGCTTGTTTGGAAACGTTGATTCTATCCGTTCCTTCCCAGATGTTCCTTGATTGGAAGTAAATCCGTACGGAACCAATCACGGATGGAATCAACGTATCCAAACAAGCAAGTGACGTCATGACTAATGTCGTCTATTTTAATGTTATAAACACGTATTAGTACAGTAGACAAACTCCTATCACTGCGCATGCTTCAACTTTCGTGGAAATAACCACTTTGTTCTGATTTTGGAGTTAACTCCTTGTTGCAGCAAACACCTCAATTGGAGAAACTTGCTGAAGATGTTATCAAACCTCCTTCAGTAGAGGGCCGGTCATTAGTTAGACGTTATCCTCTCAAATGATCCTTAATGTTTTGTGTATTGTTTCCGTGGTGAGTGATAGTGTGATGTTGTGTGGTTTCAGCCCTGCACCTTCACTCGGAGTGGGAGGAGGTGCGCGAGGGAGCGATGCAGCGCAAGCGACAGCTGGAAGGGATGCTGGCGGACGGACGCAGCTTCGACGAGCGGCGGCGCGACGTCGAAGCGTGGCTCACGCGGCTGCAGGCGCACCTCGAGCGACTGCCCCCCGTCGGACAGACGCTAGACATTCTGGAGGCGCAGCTCAAGGAGCAGAAGGTGAGATGAAGAAGGATTCGGCCAATCAACGCCCGTATTCACCGGTAACTGGACCGGTGGTCAAACTTTTGATTGGCAGTTTAAAACACACTAGTTTTCCGCCAATCAGAGGTTTGACTCCTGGTTAACCGCCGGTCAAGTTACCGCGGTGAATACGACCGTCAGAGTCGACGATTCCTTCTGTGACTGCTTATTAAACCCCTGGTTGGGTAGTAATAAGGTCGTAAGTCACTGCTAGTGACCAGTTAACGACTCCAGATTGCTTAAGTCCAATGAATGAATATTGCAGCGCATGCTCAGATATTATTTTCACTGGATTTTAAGTGATGTTGCACTGTAGTTTAGCCTTCAGGCGTCATCACTGACGGTTGAGTGCTCCGGCCATATTATCTTGTGATATTATTTATTGCTACCTGACCAGCAGTTAACCATCGTTCAAAGAAGGATACAAGGGTTAGCAAAAAGCTCATTTTCTTTATGTAGCTACAGGTTAACCGCTGGTCAAGTGGGAGTGAATAAGGCCGTTTTGAGAGGTTATGGCTCAATGTGCTGATATCTGATTTTGGGTTCCTGCATTCATTTTTTGGGGGTCTCCAAAGTATCTCTAGCAGCCTGCATGCTCCAAAAATATGGCCCGTTTCAGCTGACTAGTGGCACAATATTTGGCCCCCTATTTTAAGAAATTAAATTCACACTTAGCTTTTTTCAATGTGGAGTTGGATTTATAGAGTAGTATGTAAGTACTAAAGTGAATAAGTACAGCCAATACTGAATACTGGATATCTTGCAGTTGTCCCTTAGTCACAAAAACAAATATGGACACAATTGGACATCTTAGCCCCTGGCCTCCATGAGCTGTTGCATCAATGAATTACGTTTTAAGTGCAGCCAATGCATAAATTCTATGTTCATAAAATGAGTTAGTCTCATGTGTCCCACGAGACTTTTGATGGAGTTGTTAATGTGGCCTTCGGCATAAAAACTTCTTTAAACTTCTTATAAAATGTGATTTATCTTTAATTGGTTCTTGATGAGCCCCTTAATGTGTACTTTGTTCTCGCAGGTCTTGCAATCCGAAGTGGGACAGTGGAAAGGGGCGGTGGAAGGAGTCACCAGAACAGCGCACAAAATAGCCGCCGACTGCCCGCACGACGACGCCAACAGACTGCGCGCGATAGCCGACCGCATCAACCAGAGGTACACGGAACTGGCCATCAGGTAATAAATTGCTTTATTCGAATCCATCGCAATTAAAACAAAATATGATCATCAGTCTGGGCTGTTGAAACTTTCTTGATTCGCTAATTGATGACTACCCTTGAAAACTTTCCCGAGAAAAGCATTGCGGCCACCTTTCTTAATCTGGGAATATGTATTACTTCACTGTGTTTCACTGAAAATAGTCTGGACTCAAGAGTCATAGTGAAGTCTATCATCATAACTCTGTTTTAAAACTTTAAACAGTCTAGTTCTAGAGCATAAATTTTAATTGGACCAGTTCCAGACTAATTTTCTCATTGAATTGTATAGAATTCAACCATTAAACTTAACTCTAGTTCATTGCTTATTGATTGCAGACGCTTAAATGCTATAGCTTTAAGGTATTCTCATAAATGCACCTACGTCATTGAGTCTTTCTAAATGGTGTTTCTTTGATCTCTTTTCGTTGTTATTTCTCAAAGAGATTTTATAACCGTACCTGAAATATTTAGTAAAATAGCCTAAAATGACTTCTAGGGCGAAAGCTTATGAATATTTTTTAAATAAATATTTTAATGACCAAGCCAGGTCCTTTCCAGGTGACCTTTCAAATGGTTTAAATGCAAGAATATTACTAGCTGTTACCCCCTAGAACCGTAGAATTGCTCAAAAATTAAGCTATTGGCTGCTATCCTGTTTTTAGCTATTGAGATATGCTCAATTTATTACCTATGATTAAAATTCTGTAATGCCCCAACATGCAGTTTTTATTTAGTCTCCTCAGTTTCACTTAAGTCCGCTTTTCTATCATTGCTCCATTGAAATCTAAGTGCAAGCATGGATAGTAACATGGTATGTGTGGATGTCTTTTGCAGCGTTCAGTCCCGCGGCAAAGCCCTTTTGAATGCCCTGAATTCTCTGCAACAGCTTGACAAGGCTCTCGACCGTTTCCTGGCATGGCTGTCGGAAACGGAGTCAGCTCTGGAGTTGCTGGAAGCAGAGGAAGAGAAGTACGGTCCCAGGGACGATTTCCACCGGTCCCATGGCACGCACGACCAGATCAGGGTAAGTTCAATAAAAGACCGTTTGGATCACGTCTTTTGCCTCTGTATTAAATAGACTTGCTTGATTTCTGTAGAGGGTCAAGGTGGTTGTACTTTTTTACTAGTTACAGGTAGTACTGTTTGTTTATCACAAGATGAGCCCTCGTTTACATTTTTTTACATCCTTTCGTTTAGTATTGTTTCTTTAGCAACCGCCACAACCAGGCAACTAATCCAGAGCTCATCTTGTGATAGACAGACTTTGCTCTGGCTCCTTAAGATGACATTGACAATAGCAGACTGACTATGGTTGATTTGATGGGGCTATTATGGTTTCCTCTCCTATGTCGCATTCAATCAGGGCTGTCAAATCTCGTGTCTAGTTTAGAGGTTTTCACACTACATTCGCACTTAGTGGATTATTTTCATGAAGAGCAAAATAGTAGTTTCCTAAGGTCCAATTCTATTCCGTCTATAACCAATACAGTATACAATACCTTTACAGTTATTTATTGATTCAAACCTTACTCTTCTTAAGTGATACCTTGCATTTGCTGTTAACTCATGAATCCAATATATGTTTCTTTCTTCACCATGGCTTTCTTATTAAGATGCGTTCTATGCTGATTCTACAATGGTATTCTTTTAAATTTCGAGTAGTGATATTTTGGTAATAAAACTCAATACTAAAGATAAAATGCTGGTTTGGGTTAAATTCTTTTGTACTTTGTTTGCCTAAACCTACAGTTAAAATTCTAAGCAATCTTAAGTAAGTTATCGACCCCTATAACTATCGATAGTTTTGGCTATGCTCATTACTTACTAGCCGTTTCAAGACCAGAAACTCACGGCAATCCACTTATCGAGACCTCTCAGATCAATAAAACGACTGATTAAATTACCTTTTGTACATTATAAATTTGTTTCATTAAATATTACTTTTTCTTAACATTTCCTCTCAACGGCGCATCAAGAATGGGTTTAATCCTCGTACCTTCAAGAAATGAGCAATAATCTCTCCAGGAGAAATAAAAACCAGCTGCACCATAACCTTCACAATCTTAATTATTCCCTATCGGCAGGAAAAAACAATAAAACCTTCCACTCCCTAACTGTCTAATTGATTTAACTAACGGCAAGCACTCGCAATAGCTCAAGCAAGCCCAAAACGGACTTAATCCCATTTTTTCCCGGGAAAAAAGCGACACTTTTATTGAGTTGATTGTATCCCCCTTCCATTTCATCATTGGCTTTTTTCCAAAGAGTAATTAAATCCCCCCGATAATTACCCCGCATCTCCACGCCCAGGGCTTTTAAAAGCAAAGGGGTCTCCACCCCGAACTCATTTTCTGAAAGCTTTTGCCGGACCCTAAACGCTTGAGTAATGGAGATGTCGTCCACCAGTTTTAAGTCGTACTTTACCGGAGTCGGTCGGGCTTTTTCGGCAAGAAAGACCCGAGTCCCCTTTTATGGGTTTAATTATTCAAGGGATGCGCCATTAGAGCCCTGCTTAATTGTTCGGCAAGTGTCGGTGCCGAGGAGTTCGGGCCGCATTAAATATTGACGGAGTTTCCCGAGGCTTGTCATTGAAAAGGAAGGGCTTATTAAGTAGCTCTGAATTATTCAGTGCCGCGACGAGATTCTGTTTGTGATGGTTAGGATTCTGTTTGGGGAGGGTTAAGAGAGCGGGGAACAGCCGTTTTGAGGGAATGGGAAGGATTTAATCTTGTAGACTTGGGTTATTTTTCTTCTCTTGGAGGAATTAATTATTCTGAGGACTTTGGTACATTTTATAAGACAATGTGTTTCGTGTTATGCAGACGTGATGTTATCGCGATGCAGTTTATTCATCGTATGTTGCGTGATATTTTTTGTATGTTTGTTATAGGAGGTCATTGTATTATGGGATGAATTGTTTTGAAATAATTACGAGGGTCATTTTAAATGATTTTTACGCTGGGTATTTGATCAGCGAAAAAGAAAAAAAAAGTTTCGACGAGATTTGAAGCCTTATCTCGATGCGTATCATCTTTATCGTCTTTATCGGTTGGCGGCAAGAAAATGAAAGGATCTCACTTGAAAACTTGATAACCATCCATCAATAAAAAAAAAAATTGTCTTATTTTTCTCGGTAACGATGCCAATTGGTTGTTTGGGATGTACTTTAGTACTACCAGTAGCAACATTTTTTCACGAGAATAAAAACGGAGGATTAATTTTAAAAAAGTCGTACAGTTATTAATTGAATAGAATAGTTATTGATTATGATTAATGTTTAGTATCTCACTTTTCAATGCCTGGGTCAGTCAGAATCTTTAATCTTAAGAAGGAAGTGATGGGGCACAAACAAGGTCAAGGATGGAAAGAGGGTTTTAACAAACGGAATTTTTTTTCATCTAAGACAATCTGGTTGTGGATTCTACGACAAGATTGTTTTCGATGACAAACAAATGCAGATTTTTAAACCTTTCAAAGTCTTCTTGCTTCCGAAAAAAAAAATCTTGAATCTAGGGTTCTGTGTGATGATTCAAAATTTAAGGGCCTCACAAAACTGGCAATGTTTGGAGGTGTTTCGATAATTAGTTCTAAGAATGCAAATCGTACACAGACACATTCAATATTTTATATTTTTATAAAAAAGAATTTTCTATTTTCCATGTAAGAATTCGTGTTTATCTTTATATACGCTTAAGAATGTAGTCTATTCTAAAGCGCGTTGAGTTTCTCCACAGCGAAAGTAAGTCGGTCTCCTCACAAGTGCCCTGAGCTTTGTTTACACCTGTCTATTGGGGAGACGGGAGTTCGGTCTCCCCTTAAAACGGTTTTTGTGTACTAGACGGAAGAAATCTTTCTAAGTGCTCTACGTGTCTAGAAGTAATCAGTCCTGAAGGACCGTCCATCAACTGCATCTCCTTCACGTCTTACTTCCCTCTCCGCTTCCTTCAATTTCTGGAAGTCCCCCTCCTCCCGGTGTTTTGTAGTGTCTGGACTTCTCCAGATGATGGGCAATGGAAGTAGTATCTCTGAGAAGAAAGCAGTTTTAAGCCTTCGACTTTAAATGCCGGATTTTTTTTTTTTTTTGCCGTCCCTTAAAAATAGCCCTTCCCCCAGGGTATATTGTGAAACGGGAAGCCCTTTTCGCTCACTTTTGGGCGAAATCTCGGGAAAAGACGTATCTGAAAGTTCGCAGTTTAAGTCGGAGAGAGTTCCAAGCGGCTATCGGATGTCGGGGATAAAGAACTTAATTCAGCTCCCGGTGGTGTTTGTTTGCTTTGACTTTTCATCATCGGCGGGTCATCAAAAAACGTGACTCTTTCTAATGAATTTTCATTCCTTTGGACGAGGCTGTGTTTCTCGTGACGCCGTGTGGACGATTTGTAATTAGCGTATTTTTTTTTCTGCTTCTTGTGCCGAATCGAAAAGGGTTTTTTGGACAGTGGTGATTTCGCGTGACGTGTTTTTTTTATTGTTGATCTGGGATATGTTCATCGAAGTGTCTGAAGTTGAGGTTTAGTTACAATCGGGCGATGGCTGGCGATTTGCTGCAGAAGAGAGGCTTGGTGCTGGTGAATTTGGCTGTTCAGGAAAATCTGGTGCGATTTGAGAGTGTAAGTTACGTTCTTGAACTTTCGTTACGTTCTTTCTGCATTGAGGTCTCAAGTTTTTTGTATTTTTCAATGGTATGGAGTTTTATGAGTTTCGATCCTTAGTTCTACTGTAGAAACGAGCAAAGTAGTTGGTAAAGTTTTCTAGTCTAAATTAAATTTTTATTACTGAAGCAAATATTAATAACAACTTGAAATAGAACTGGTGCTATAAGTTTTATAGGGTTGTTCTACTTATCTTTCAAAATTCGTTCATATTCAAATTGTTAAAAAAAAATTCCGAATAGCCAATTATACTTTTATCTAAATTTAAAGAAGTTTTCTTAAGTTCTTTAACAAAACAAAATAATAGTGTATCACAGCAAAAATACCTTTACCACCTTGGCTTCGGTTTTTCATCAGAAAACTTTTTTGTGTTCAGTGGTTACTGTAATTGACTGAATTGAACTGAGGATTGTGTGTTAAATTTATCACCTTCTTTTAAAGGATTTACAAAGGGAAATTGAATCACAAAGAGATCTACACCAAACATTGAGTGAGCGAAGCAGTCATCTACTTCAAAGCCTAGAAAGTCAAGACGACGCTTTGCTTCTTGGCCGAAAGTTGCAAGAGATGAACCACCGATGGAATGCTCTTAGGCTAAAAACAGTTTCTCTAAGGTAAGTAACTGATAGCAGTTATTTATTCGAGTCAATTAAATTTGCAGATATTTTTGCTTGGGTGTCCATTACTTGGCTCCAACTTAACTTTTCCCAGACGTTTTTGGTGGCTTTTTAGCTTGACTTTTTAAATATTTTGTTTAGTATGGCACTGTATGCGTATGGCTTTGTACCATAAAACCGCAACCAAACTAGAAGTTTTGGTAGAAAATAATCTTCAAATATCTTGGTCAAATTAGTTTTTTTATGGATGTACACTAAGAAATCACATAAGACAAATCACAACAAATAACAAATTAAGACAAATTATAAGACAAATCTAGTAAATGCGTAAAATATTAAAAAAAAATATGATGGCTTTGATATAAACTTTGCATGTAATGAATGTTTCCAAGATGAAAACTATGTGATTTTCCCAATTCAGGAATCGATTAGAAAGCAGTGCAGATCAGTGGAACCAGTTGCTGCTCTCCCTGAGAGAACTGACCGAGTGGGTGATCAAGAAAGAGACAGAACTTTCTGCACAACCTGCGATTGGAGGGGACGTTGGCTGCATTGTGAAGCAGCAGGACGAGCACAGAGCTTTCCGCAGACAGATCGACGACAAAAGGCCAGTGGTTGAGAGCAGCCTCTTGGCTGGGCGGCACTATGTGGCAAAAGAACCTCCCCTTTCGGATACTAGTGATTCTGAAGGTTGGTTTTAAATTTAAAACATTAAATTAGACAATTCTGGAAAATTCTTCGTATTAGTAAGAATGCATCATTTATAGGCGTACCATATTTTCTTGGGTTCATCCGAGGACATATTTTTGAAATTACTAAATACGCACCAAATCAATTCATCAAAGATTAAAAACTAAGTTAAAGTTCAAAAACATTCAAACTAATACTGTTTTTCAAAAATTGTTTGTTTGACTTAATTTCCTCATAAAATTCACAGCAAGTTAATTCTGAATTAATACAGGTATAAGAAAAATTAAAACAATGCAATTTCAAACATCTTGGTCAGGATTTTTTGTAAAAATATCTTGCAAATCTTAAATGTATGAAACCCTGACATTTTTACAGGGTCTAAACATGTGTCAAGGTCTAAACATGTTAAACAGGGTTTAAACATGTGTCAAGTCTCAAATTTTTGAGCTTTTTATGTGGTTAATAACTATGAAACTTAGCCCCCTTTTTTTCTGGGAAATTCTCCAAATCATAAATCATATCATGTCTCCTAAGTAAATATATTTGGGTATGGTTGAGTTTGACAAATTGTCAATATTCTTAAAGGTTGTAAAAATTAAATGTGATTTGCATATTCTCCATTACCTTTTTAATTTTTTCTTTAAAAGTTTTATTTGCTTACTTACAAGTTTTACTACCTGGGATGAAAAAAAGGAAAGTGAAAATTTTCTCACAAAATACTAACTTATAAATTTTAGTTACTAGCAGCACACAATAAAAGATATGAAATTTTGAAGGGGGACATCCTCCATTAACTCAACACACTGCCAGAATTTATTCATATCTATGAATAACATTAATTAATCAACATATTGTAAAAACTATCACAATCATCAGTATTTTGAGATATTGTTGTACTTAGGAAAGGACTTTTCAGTATTCTTTGTTTAGTTTTTTTTAGGCACAGGATCACTGCTTGTATTTTAATCTTCATTGTTTTTACAGCTAAAGAGTTTGAAGGTGACAGTAGAGGCTACAGAAGTGCTGAAGAACAAGCCAGGGAAATCACTAGAAGCATTAGGCGAGAAGTCAAAAAATTGTCTGACAAGTGGAATGGTTTAATATCAAGAACTGAACAAAGGCAAAAAAGGCTGGATGATGTGCTTGTTGTAAGTTACCTTGAATTTTCTCCTTGTTTTCATCTATTTGTTTTTATTTCAGTTATTTAATATTTTAATTTGTGTGGGACAAAATATAATTTTTTTTTTTGCATAGCTACTAATATCTTTATTTTTTCTGTAATGGTTTTACAATATAAAAAATATTGGAATTATAATAACTGATATGAATTTTGATGTATGTTTAGTTTATTTTAAACCAAATTGAAAATGCAAACTATTTTTCACCTCTGTATTGTGTAATGCTAAGTAAGTCTTTTTTTATTAAAATGTGAAAAACATTATTAAAAGAGTCTATCACTATTTAATTTTACAAATAACAATAATAGTTGACATCCTTTTTTGTTTTATAATGTGATAAATTATAATTTTAGTTCATTCTATCTAGAAATTATATCAATGAGGTAAATTAACTTGTGTTATCAAGGATAATAATTGACTTTTGTTTTTAGAAAATGCAAACATTACAAAGAGCTATGGATGATTTAAATACCAGGTTACATTCTGCTGAAAATGCCAAGTCCAAATGGCCTCCTGTTTCTGAATTTGTCTTAGACCAGTTACCAGATCAAGTAGATGAACTTAAAGTAATTATTCTTAGTTATATTTATCATGCTTTATCCATCTAGGTGTTATTGTATTTCATCACTTACAAGTATTAGCTTTATTTTATATGCCATGATCTTAAGTTTTAGAAAATGTTTCACTCTAAAGGAATACTACCACTTGTGCTCTGCTAAAAAGAAAAGGGGATCAGAACTACCATATTTGTTCATAAAATTAATTTGCATTTTACAGTTCATAAGTATAATTTTAAATGGAGTGACTATAAAATCAAAAACTTGCAATGAATGAATCAAAAAAAAATTTTTAAACAATTTTCCAAACATGAATAATTTGAGTTGAATTAAGATGTCTGATGATTTTTTGATGATCATCCATGAATTAGTTTTCTTTTTGTCATTAAAATTAATTTTATTCTTTAGGCATTTAAAGATAGGACAGCTCCTCTTCAAATGCACGTAGATGAAGTTAATGAAGCCGCTGCTCGCATCACCGGCTGCAATGTGTTACTTTCCCATTCCAACTTAAATAGGTTAGAAGAACTCAACACTCGATGGAGATTACTCCAATTAGCTGTTGACGATAGAAGAAAACAACTAGAGCACTGTTTGATAGATCAAGGCTCTGCTCAGCAACAATTTCTTAGTGGTAATTAAAATATTGTTCTGTCATCAAAATAGATTGTATTGCTTAAATTGTGTCATTACTTAAGCCTCTTATAAAAATTTTATTTCTTTCTTTTCCAAAATATCACTAGAAAAATCTTAATTGTGGTATTTTACTTTATGGTCTAAGGGTTTATAGATATTTAGTTAATGCTTAACTCAAGGATAAATTCATTTATCAAAGTTTTCCTGTTGTTATTTCCTAGTCTTAAATATGTATAGTTTTCAAAATCATTATGATGAAGACTATTTCTTATTTGTATTGATGTTTATGTCTTTGAAGCTTAATCTTACCATAAAAGGCAGTTGTGTTATAAAAGAAATGAAATCAAAGAAGTTAATATGAAACATTGTTTTATTTTATAGCTTCAGTTAGCCATCCATGGGAAAGAGCTGTTGCTGGGAATAAAGTGCCTTATTATGTAAAGTAAGTAAAAAAACCTGATATATACAGGATGTTGCAATAAGTACACTCAAACTCTGTACAGAAAGATTCTTTGCATGGGGTACATAAAAAATGCCCGATGAACTATACCTCCATGATAACTTTTATTTTTCAAAAAATATGATGTGCATTCACTGTGGATTTTTTTAACATCTTAGTCTGCAAACATATTCAAATAACTATTTCCTGTTTTCCCATAAGCCTTTTTAGCATAAACCAGATACGATGTAATAACTTTTATGTCACAACTAGGAATTGTAGAGGTATAGCTCTTTATTTTGTATCTAATTCGTGCAATGAATCTGACTGTGCAGAGTTTGGGTGAACTTGTTGAAACACCTTAGGTAATTAATTATTCATCAATGTTTTAAGCATCTCTAGCACATTAGTGACTAATATTTTCCTAATTTTAGTCATCTCACTGAAACTACACACTGGGACCATCCAAAAATGATAGAACTAATGGATTCTTTAGGTAAGGTGTAATTTTCAAATTCATTGAGAAAAAGGAAAACATTGGAACAATAGTTATCTTTAGATTTACTTGACTTATTTTTATTTATAAAAAAAAATTCAAATCAAAGAATACAGTTTTGCACTCAAATTAAAATTTTAAAGATTTAAAAAAATATATTCATTTTTGGAAAATTTAAAACTCTTTATGCATGAAGTGACATATTAACTATTTAAAAAATCCTTGACAAGTTTTTCTTATCACATGACATAACTTTTGCTTTGGCTATATTTAAAACATTTTTGGGGAAAAGTTTTTTTTTATTCATTGCACCCCAATCACTTTGTCCAATAATTCATACTCCCTTTTTAAGATAATATTTTTCAAATTTACAGCGGAGTTGAATGATATTAGGTATTCAGCATACAGAACTGCCATGAAACTAAGAACGGTTCAGAAGAAAATTTGTTGTAAGTATATTTAACTTCTTTATTTTTTGTGTACTATTTATTTTAGTTCAAGTTTTAAAAACATATATTTTCCTCTTTCAGTGGATTTGGTTAACATGAACAATGCAATCAATGCCTTTGATCAGCATGGTCTAAGGGCACAAAACGACAAGCTCATAAGTGTTCCTGAGATGATAACTTGTCTTTCTACTATATATGAAGGTATTGCTACAGAAAATAATTCCTTAATAAATATTCCTCTCTCTTTGGACATGTGTCTCAACTGGTTGCTCAATTTGTATGATACGTAAGTATGCTTTGAATCTTTCCATTTTCTGTAAATGTATTGCATAGAATGAGAGTTAAATTTACATGTTTCTGTACAAAATCGTAAAAATTTGGCAGTATTTCCAAAGCTGAAGTGAATGGTCAGCTTATAATATTGAATCAGGGAATGGGAATTTTAAAATTTACCATAAATATTAATGTTTGGAGTTGTTTTAATGGAGTTTGGTTTGGAGTTGTTATTAATGTTCTTGTCTTATGTTGTAAGTTTTTATGTGGTTTGTATTTAAGTATTTTTCACACTAGTTTTATCAAGAAGACCTTTCCACTTTTTAATCTTCAAAAATCAAGATTATCTTTAAAGTGTAATAATAAATAATAATAGTTGCAAACGAAATCAAGTCCAATCCCTGAAATTGAGTAAAACTGCGTGTGAATGATAAAAACTTTTACTAAACTACACTTAGATCAGTTACAGAAATCTCAACTGATTTTAAGGTTTTCTAACCAGTTTGACAGCATTGTAGATTATATCTAAGAGCTGTATTAATAATCTAAATGCAAAAATTATTACGCAAGTGTTGCAATAAGTGTTAAAATTAAAAGGATTTTTTCTCTCTACTTTGATTCTAATATTTTTAATCCCTTTGGTTTGAAATATTATTTTTGGTTTTATAATTAAAGAATTTTAATTTCTTTTTCATGAGTTATTGATTTTGTAAGTAATGTTATTAGATGCTTTTTTATTAGCTTTATAATTAGTTTTGATTTACTTTTACTTTACTTTTTAAGAATTAATATTATGTTAAGTACCTTGTACTTCAACAAAATTAAGGGTCTGTTCAATTTTTCAGAGTTACAAGAACTGGTTATATAAGAATATTATCTTTCAAAGTTGGCGTCATCCTTTTGAGCAGAGGCAGCCTTGAAGATAAGTTTAGATGTATGGAAAATTTCTTAATATTTTAAATTTTTGCTGAATTTTAAATTACGTTTGAAAACCTTCTAATTTACTATCTTCCTTACAACCCTTTTTTAAAATTTTATAGATTTATTCTGTTTAATTGCTGATGTTAACGGCAGTGCTGATGAAAGAAAATTAGGTTTATTGTTGCATGATTGTGTACAGGTAAATTCATTTTTTTAAATTAAACATTTTACATATGCTTTATAAAATTTCATAATAATCTTTCACAGGTATTAAGTTTTTTAAATTCTTATGCATAAACCTTTTCTTTTACAGATACCAAGACTTTTAGGTGAAATAGCTGCGTTTGGTGGCAGTAATATCGAACCTAGTGTTAGAAGCTGCTTTGAAAAGGTACTGTGTTGATTATATTTTATTGATATTTATTATTTATATAATTGATTGAGTATGGTACTCAAACTACCATGTCTAAAGAAGGTTCATTTATAATGCATGTCTACTGCTTTAAAAATTGCCTATATTAAACCTTTTAAAAATTAACATTAAAATGTTTCCTCCTAAAAGGATTTTTTGTGATATGACTATGAGAGTTACTAAATATCATAAGTAAAGCTCTAAAAACTCATGTAAAGCACTCATTTTACTGTTATTCAGGATTTTGAATACTTTTTTTAGGCAGGAAATCAAAAAGAAATCCAAGCTACTCATTTCTTGACATGGCTGCAACAAGAACCCCAGTCCTTAGTATGGCTTCCAGTACTTCACCGAATGGCTGCAGCAGAAACGGCTAAGCATCAGGCAAAATGTAATATATGTAAACAGTACCCCATAGTTGGATTTAGGTAAATGAAAGCTTTGTTTATTCTTAAATTTATTTCTTCCAAACTTTTAATTCATTTTCATGTCATAGGTTGAAACAAAAACATTACTTCAAACTTAAATTTGTTTTACCTGTGGGGCAGCAATTACCCCAAATTGGTAAATTAAAACAAAAAGTTAATAATTTGGTTTATATCACTTTCTCTGCTTTTTGAATGTTGGTACAAAATGAGAATTAAGTGTAATTTTTATGTCTTTTGATATAAATTAATTATGATTTCTATTCTTCAGCATTATAAGTTTAATAAACAATTTTTAACCCTGTTTTAAATTTTAGGTATCGATGTCTGAAGTGCTTTAACTTCGATTTGTGTCAAAGTTGTTTCTTCTCTGGTAGAAAAGCCAAAAATCATAAACTCACTCATCCAATGCAAGAATATTGTACTGCAGTAAGTTCTGTAGCTTTATTACTAGTTAAGTGTTTTTATACCATCAAGTATATTGATAATGTTTACATTCATTGAAACTGTACTAGTTCTAAAATCCAATTATATTTGTATTTGTTTTAATATTTTATGTGCTTAACATATTTTATAATGTACTAGAAATTTCTATGAGAAAAACTAGACCTAGAAAAAACTAGAGAACTAAACTAAATTCAATATGCCTCCAATTTCTTTTGTATAAGATGTAGGCAGAACTATTTTATCTACATCCCCTTTATAATGGAATGTAATTGGGTTTCTACTTTTAAAACAGTTGATTGAAGTAATAAGGTTCAAACAACAAGATAAGGTTCAGATAAGGTTCAAACAACAAAGGTTGTGTTTGAAATAGGAAATAGCAGCAAATAAATAAAATCTTTGTCAGGAGTTTTTAAAGTTCCAAAATCTAATAAACACTCTTTTATAGTGACACTTTCCTTAATATTAGAGGTATATAGTTCACTCCCACAGTAATAAAACTATACTTAACAATACAGAGTATTACAGCTTCTTTACTTAATATAAAAGGTGTTTCAAATAGAGTGTAACAACAGGCCTATTTCCTAAAATAATTCCCCTAGACACATACTTCCTATTGCAAATTTTCATTTTAAGAGGTGAAAATTTAGATGAGATTAGTTTCAACTTCCTGGGAGGGTCTACTTGAGAAAATGCAAAAAATAAATTTCTAGACAACCCTTGTAGTTTAAAATTTTCTTTATTATTGCCTGAATAAGTCACAAAAATTCTATCTCAATATCTTCAAAATTTACAGAGATATGCGAGTTTAAATTTTTATAGGGTCGTGACAAATTAATTTTTTGAGGTTATTCCTATTAGTACTACATAAATATAGGTTCAACTTAAATTTCTGTATGAACCCTATTTTACTTTCAAAAAGAGTGTAATAGAGTAGTATAAATTACCAATAGAAAAAATAATATCAATATCTTCGAACTTACTGAGATATTAAAAATTTAAAATTGGTGATTTACACCACTTTATAACACCCTTATATAGCCTATTGTTACAATCTATTTGAAACACCCTGCATACTCTATTAATTGGAACAAAATTAAAACTTTTTTGTGTTGCAAGGATAAACTCACTATTGTTTTTATATTTAATTTAATCTGGTGAATGTGTTTTATGTTTCAGACCACTTCAGGTGAAGACGTTAGGGATTTCACGAAAATAATGAAGAACAAGTTTAAATCCAAACGGTATTTCAAGAAGCATCAGAGGCTTGGTTACCTTCCAGTTCAGACTGTACTAGAGGGAGATGATCTAGAAAGCCCTGCTCCTTCACCTCAACACACATTATCATCTCAAGAAATGCACTCTAGGCTGGAACTATATGCAAGCAGGTAATGCCAATTTCTGACTTGAAGCAAAGTAATGTTGGAGTTAGTTTCTCATTCAGAAATAAAATTGTTAGATTTTGTAGAATTGTAAGTTTTTTATTACTATTTTATTTATTTTCTCAGTCCTAACTGAATGTATTTTATAGGTTAGCTGAAGTAGAACTTAGAACTAGGAGTAATTCAACACCTGATTCGTGAGTATTTGTTTTGTTTGTACTTTACTCACCAGATTTCAATTTAATTGTTAAAATAATTACCCTAATTTATACAGGGTGTTTCAAAATTCCGTTTCACGGCTTTTATTTGGAACCAACGTCTCCTAGGGTCCTAGAAGTAAGGTCTACCCCTAGGTAAGTGACCCTGGAGAATCCATTGAGAGTACTTACAGCGCCCCTAGCGACAAAATAAAAAAGTTAAAAAAATTAATTAAAAAACTAAAGGAGATGGAGCAAACACCTCAATGAGACTATTGTTGCAACTGTTATAAGTAACTCACTGAAAAAAATTTTATGAAAATATCGGGAATATTCGCGGAGATATTAGCATGTGAAAATAGACGTTTTTCAGGCCTCAAAAAAGGAAAATTGCGGAAATTTGCAAGTTTGTCATAGTTATTATGTAGTTTTGTATCTTTTTATTTAAATGAAGTGAAATTTTAATCAAAAAATCAAAAAAACTTGCAAATTTTTGAAGTTTTTCATTTTTGATGCCTGAAAAAGTGCTATTTTCACATGCTAATATCTCCGCGAATATTCACGATATTTTCATGAAATTTTTTTCAGTGAGTTACTTATAACAGTGGCAACAATAGTCTCACTGAGATGTTTGCTCCATCTCCTTTAGTTTTTTAATTAATTTTTTTAACTTTTTTATTTTGCCGCTAGGGGCGCTGTTAGTCCTCTCAGTGGATTCTCCAGGGTCACTTACCTAGGGGTAGACCTTACTTCTAGGACCCTAGGAGACGTTGGTTCCAAATAAAAGCCGTGAAACGGAATTTTGAAACACCCTGTATATACAGTAGATTCCCAGATAACTTAGGTTGGATTATCTGGGATGTCCATAAAATGGGACTGTTGGAATTGTTTGAATGACCTTGAACACATTCTTATATTTCTCATTTCTATTTTAATTTTCTTATTCTAGGTCTAAATATCATTGAAATTCTATCTTGTTTCAAATTATTAATTCAAAATTGTCCTACTTATTACATTAAAAATTGTATTAAATTATTGAATGTCTAGAGAAATGGCATTAAGCTGGAAACAGTTTCCCCACTTTGCATTCTAAAGCTTTGTTCATCAGAATAATTAGGTTTATTGTTACTATTTTTATTGGCCTTTAATAATTTAAATGAGTTTTAATATAAATTTTAGTTATGAATTTTTGAATTCTGATTTCTTAACATTTGAAATTTTCTTTGAAGTAATCTAGAGTATATACAGTGTTTCTTTAGTACCAATTCAATTCCCCATGTTTCTTTGCCATTGTGTCCAACAGAAAAAGTCTTACTGCTTTCAAAATTCCAGCTTCATCTTTATCAACAATTCTAAAAAGTCATGAATTTAAAAAGTTTCTTGAGTTACCCTTGTTACCTTAAAATCTCATTATCTCAAAAAAACATTTCCTTGTCTCTTTCACTTCTGGATATTCTGTGTGCACTGTTTTTGGGATTTTAGACATAAGTTAAATTTAGGTATCCTTTATTATAATTACCTAAAGATATTTTCTTTTCTTTCCTTTCCTTCCATGATATATTATTATAATTTCCTTTCCTCCTCAATGATTTATAATTTCCACTATCTAATTAATAACAATGTGTTTTATTATCATTTATTACCTTTATCCAAGTTAATTTAATTTAAATTTATTTTGCAGGAGTGAAGATGAACATCAACTTATAGCTCAATATTGTCAAACACTTAGTGGAGAATTAGCTCTGCCAGTGGTAATATTTCTATTTACCAATTCCATTACCCATTTAATTATTTAACAACTGTGCAATTTAAAATTAAAGCCGAATCATATATCATATATACTGAGAAAAAATCATTGGAAATATTGGCCATTGGATATAAGGATGATTGTCTGTAAAAATGTTAAACTTATGTTTGTTTTTTGAAACTAATACATTGCAAATTACAGCCCAGAAGTCCTGCCCAAATAATGGCATCAATTGATGCTGAACAGAGGGAAGAGTTAGAATCCATGATTCATGAATTAGAAGAAGAAAATAGGTAAGGAATTTTCTGTAAGCCATCCTTGTTGTTAAATGATCTGATTGAGGACACTTTGTTTTTTTTTATTTAGGTCTTCAGCCAATTTTGGTGATTATATTTGAGATGAATACCTTTATACATTATGTTATTTTGGTTGAATTTTTCTAAAATACTTCTCAGGGATGATTTTTTTTTGTTACTATTTTAAAATATTTATTTTTGGCATTTCCTTTCATGTAATACATAAAATATCAGGTTTTTTTTTATTCATAGAAAATTAGTTTAGAATATATGCTGGGTTTATAAGACCTGGCTTATGTAAACTTTACCTATAGAGCTTATAGGATGAACAAAGCTGGTTTTTGTTCCCAAAGCTAGGTTTAGATGTTAGGCTTATATTCGGTGATACTTGCCATCATTTATGATGGATTGATATTCACCCAAAAGTTTCCACAGTTGTGTGCCTGGCTATAAAGTTTCCTTTTTGACATTAGATTGTGATGTAGCCACCTTTTCTTCCCTCTCAACAAGATCTTTCAAATATCATCTACATTTAAAGATAAATTCACTTAAAAACTCTTTCTGTCATGACTTTTTTTATTTTCAGGCATTTACAATCTGAGTATGAGAGGTTACGAGGTACCAGAGGAAGTAGGAGTGTGTCACCAACCGAAACGGAAGAGGAGGAAGAGCAGACACCCCTCACTCCTTGTAGGGACGAAGAAATGCTGGCAGAAGCCAAACTACTCAGGCAGCACAAAGGCAGGCTGGAAGCCAGGATGCAGATTTTGGAAGATCACAACAGGCAGTTAGAAGCTCAATTACATCGTCTGAGACAACTTTTGGATGAGGTAGCTTTTTACTGTGTGATTTTAAAAACATTAATTATTTATGTATGGATTTAAGTATAAAGTTTATAACACATACATGTGATAAAACACCTCAATATTTATCTTTCAATGCCTAAAACTCAAATGTGCTTTTACTGGTTTAAGGAGTTTGCTGTTATATAAATTCTTACTACTCAAGAGTCCTTTTAATCATGATATAGTGAAACCTCTTTAAGTATCCATCCATATGTAATGATCAATTTTAAAAAGCACTGATTTTCCTCCCTATTCACCTAAAATACCCCCTTTAGCACCTCTCATTGTTGGTATTGTGCCTTTTGTGGTGCCCAACGTGGGGCCACAATAACAACTAGTTTCTTTGGCTCTTTTTGTGATAGTTTATCCATAACTGTATCTATCAGTTATAAAATCCCAAAAATTTTGAACCCCTGAAATTTAGATGCTTTTATTGATTTTGGGAATTATAAATTTGTAAAATGATTTAACGAACTGCAAATATTTAGTTTCTCAGTGTGATTACATTTCAATTAAATTTCAGCCCCAGCCAGTTCCAGTAAGGGGTAATCCTCAGAATAATGGATATGGAGGTCAATCCACATGGAATCGCACAGTCATTCTAGAGCAGGCGCCAAGGAGGAATGGGCAAATTTCAGATCATTCTGGTAAGTATTTCATTGTAGATTCCAATCAATAATTCTGAAATCAATCCTCAATATTTTACTAGAATGTTAATGCCATTTATCAAGTGTTTTGAGAAGGGTTATTGATTGATCATATATTTATATAGTATCTAGCAATGTTGTTTGGAGGGGAATTATTATTTATAATTTACCTTTTTAAATTTGATTATGTAGAGCCAAAGCCATATTAGGTGTTTCATATTAATTTCTTAAGAAAAAAATTCAAAATTTATTGTCAGTTATACGGATCCCACTCTTAAGGGATATTATTATTAATCTTTCCCTAAACTATTCTAAAATTTAAACTGTTTCTTAACTATGAGTATTAAATATTAACTAAATGATTAAATAAATAGTAATTTTCTTAAAAAATTTAATTCGATTGCAAGAATTTTTAAAAGATTTTTATTACTTTTTTTATGCAACATTTACATCATTTTACCATCTGGAACCTAATCATATCATACTTATAAATCAATGTATTCACATAGGAATCTATTTTAAAATGTTAAACCTGCCAAGTGCAATTACATGAATATGTATTAGGCCTCTATTACTTCTTAAAGAGGGAGTATTTCTGACATATTTCTCAATTTTACGTTTACTTCCTGTCTAATAATGATATTAATATCTAGGTTACCTGTGAACCTAATAAACTTTCTGCTTCTCGTCAATTTCCTACAGGTAATTCATATAAAGCATTTGGAATTCTTCTGTAGGTCATCAATTCCCTTCCTATGTAGAGCATTTGAGTTTTTCTTTAGCTCTTTTTATCTATTTTTTGCTTATTCATTTAAAAAGAACACACATTATTGCAACTATCTGTGGGAGCTTTAATCTGTAAAAGGTGATTTAAGAAGTTCTGACTCACTCATTGGCTCACTGCCTATCATCAACATTTTGTAAAATTTTTTTTTGAAACTGTAGTTACTGAAGTAAAGGCAATACACTCTTTTTTAAAATGATTTGTAAGTTTAATGCGCTTGTAGAATTCAATTAAATATATTTAATTGTTTAATTTAGGATAATTTGGGTGGGTTTTAAGTAGTAGGTTAAGGATTTTAAAATATTCAAATGTTGTTACTAGTTTTCTAGGTTTTATAATTTATAGGTGCATTATACTTTTTAGCTTATCGTAGAACTTTTCTTCTACCTTATGAAGTGACTTTTTGCCTACTATATGTAGCTTTTATTACTTAATTTTCCTAGCTATGATCTAAAGAATTATGGGTGCATCACGCATTATGGATGCCATAGTGTCAAAATGTTGATTTGAAAAGCATTTTTATGTGATTTTATGTTTTCCAACAAATTTAAATTTTAAGTGAATGAAAAAAAAGTTATTGATATGAAATTTTTAAAAAATAAATAGAGGTTGAAACTTTTTCTACTTTGTTTCAATTCTAAGGTGACTTGTGACTTAAGGTTTTATCAATCAAGATGCTTATACTATTTTCTTTGAGCTTGTTTTTTCTTATTTCATTGGCTTATCTTTCCTACTTTTCTTTAAAGCTTTTCCCTAACAGCTAAATTCTCAAGCACTTATTTTGTTCTAATGTAGTAAAATGTTGACTTTTCTCCAGGTTCTGCACGTGTAGGTAATCTATTGCATATGGCCGGTAACTTAGGGAAGGCTGTAGGAACTCTTGTGACTGTCATGACTGATGATGAAGATGCTAGTGGCTCAGAAGATGACATCAAGCAGTGATTAAACTAAAAAAAAAAATTGTCAGTGTTTTCTCCCTAACTTGTGTTCTACGCTCTTTTCGAACAGTTTGCTGTGGACGCAGCTGTGTGACTTGAGACGGCATGAAGAGTTTTACCTCATTCTGAACTTGAAGTGAGTTGACCCTAACACGCATTTATTAAAAAAAAATTCATGAACTAAATGTGAAAACATATCATGGACCGTTGTCAGGACGTCACTTCGTGTTTGCCTTAGTATCTGCACAAGGGTGTCTCTCCAGATTTGACTCTGAATAGTATTTTTTTAAATTGTTACCTAAGTCCTCGTTTTTGTGTTGTGTACTATCTGTTCTACTTGCTTGGGGATGCAATAGCGGAGGTTTCCATAGATGGAGGTGATTCATTTCAGCCCACCCCTCATGGCAATTGAAAATGTTTTGTGATTTGATTTTGTTACCTTGAAATGTGAAGGTAGTGTATATCCATATCATGTGCTCTTCTGTTGTAAAAAGTTACAAAAATTATATTTTAGGAAGTGTATGAGAAGATGTGTGAAGTTTCCAAGACTGATTTTTATGTATAAAAGAATATATTTATTTTTACTAGTTATAAGGAAATTATGTGATTATGTTTTTTCTAAAGATATTAGGAAAATATTGTGTATAAATTCTTTTAATTTAAAAGTTTTAGAGAGAGAGAGAGCACATTGTTCAATAATGCAAACTAGTGTGGTGAGAAATTATGTAATATACTAACCTTACCATTTTTCTTTTTTGCCATGCTGTTTTGTATGTTAAAACAATGCACTTAATTTTACTTCAAATTTTTTTTATAAAAGACTGGCCGATTCCCAATTGTTTTAAACAATCCTAAAACGACTTAAAATCATCACTGAAGTAGCATCTTCATGTGCCATATCGGCAATATTTCAACAGATATTGCCTCATATACTTGAAGGTTTCATATGTACATTCTCGAGGGAAGAATGTTAAGTTTTTAAGAATCATTCATCTGTGCTGCTACTAGATAGGTAGATAGCCAAAGACAAAAACAAAGGGTAGCTAAAATTGTATTATGAGTTGTGATTTTAACGATCATTTCATACTTCATTCATCTTGCACATATGGTCTTGGGAAGCAAGAGCATTTGTTTCGAAAATGTTACTTACCTTCACTTTTTTATATGTGAGATCAGAATAAATGAACTTATTGTTTTATGTTATTGTTTAACCGATGCATTTAAGTACTAATTTAACAAGTTCTACAGAGATGTGAATGAATAAGCAGTTTCTTTTCAGTATAATTTAATTAAAAAAAAATATATTGTTGCACTTCATCATAAGTGTAAATTGTTATACTTTTACAGCAATAAACTAAAAATTATAGATACTTTTGTTTGCTTCTTTGATGTACATATTTAAACAAAACAAAAATGAATTTATATTTGGATCAAATGGTGTTTCAACAGACTTCTGTAATAATTCCCAACCTATGCCTATTGAGGTTTTCTTATGAGATTAACATTGATATTAATGTTTTATTTCTCTAGCCATTCTAAGATACTTATATTGTTTATTCGTTTTGATACCCTTTAAATCTATTTAACATCTTAAAAGTCCACAAACCATTTAGCCTTGAATTGAATAATTTATAACCATCCTCCATCCATTTTAATAACATCTTTTTTCCTCAGATTTCTCAAAAGATCAAGATAATTTTAGTTTAATGTGTTCTGACATTTTATCATTAGCAAATGTATTAACTAAATTGTACTCATGTTTGAGGAAAAAGATTTGCCCTTTACCTGCTTTACCCTAAATATGCTCAAAATTCAAACTTTTATTATTTTTGTATAACTATGCCCTCTTCGGTATATGTGTTAATTGTTTCAATATCGGGGACAGGTATTCAAAAATTACATTTTAAGTAATTTTATAAAAGAGTCTTTACAGTAAATTTTTATCAGAACCATGAATACCTCTTTTTCAAATAAAAATTTAACTAAGAAAACATGATTCACTAAGCACGAGAGACTCTCCCCTTTCAAATTTCAACATTACATGCTTTCAAAATTATTTAATTTTATACTATTTATAAAATTTTGTGCTGTTCATGCAAGTGAAAGGATATTTTTTCACTTTTAAGAGGGAAATTAGTACATTAAAGGTATAAGGGCTGACCTATTATCTGGACTTTAGGATTATTATTAGGACTTTATTTTTAGGACTCTGGATATATATAAGGGGGCTGGTTACACACATAGAGGGGGAGTTGCACTGGAGCACCTAGGTCCGAAGGACCTTTAATCTCCGATGGAACTGGTTCCAAATATGAACCTAAAATGCAAGAAAAATTCATATGACCTTATGATGATGACAACTGGAACTCTGGTCTGCTCTGCTCATCTGAAGACGCGGGAGGCTGGCAGGGCTCTCTCAATCCGTAAATTGCAGGGACATGATGAAGGATAGCTTGTCACTTTTCTTGCAACCGCTTCCTCAGGGCAGCAAATCCCCCCTAGAGGCTTGAGGAAGTCTCTCACTTCCCTGAGGAACTCTCATCTCTGTTCGGAGTCTTCTTGCCGACTGGGTTAGGGGACATCCATAAATTACGTGAGGTGTTTTTTCCAAAATCTGGACCCCCCTCCCCCTTGGTGAGATTTTGCTGGACCCCACCCCTCTCCCCCACGTGAGATTTACCTACAACTTTTAAAAAATTATTTTCCTTTCTCATACTTAAAAAACAAAGAAAATCGTATAATTTCTAACTTAAAAAGTTGACGTGAGATTTTAATCGACCCCCCCCCCCTTGGTGAGATTTTTCCAAACCCCTCCCCCCCTTTTTGACCTCACGTAATTTATGGATGTCCCCTTACTGGGGGGAGGGAAAGGGGGCTGGTTATAACATGGGTATGCCATTTAATTTCAGAAGCAGTAAATATCAAACAAAATGGAATTCTTTAATTAAGTTGTATGCTTATCAGTTATTTTTTAATTGCTGATGATTCATTATATTTTTCAAAATGTGTTTAAAAGTCTGGTTTAGATTTATACTTTGAGGTGAATTTTAGTTTCGAAAACTAACAGCCATATTCACAGCCATCAGCGTTGGTGTTAGCCAGCACAGCTAAAGAAATTAGCTTTTCGCTTATTTTGAATGAATAATTTCCTACACGACAATCATGAGGTTATTTCCTATTTGAGAATTTTCAAAAGATTTTTTACTAGAAACCACTAAAAATATTAGGAAAAAGTTTTTAAGTTAAGCATCCTTCCTTCCCACCTAACCGTACCTGGTACGTACCGTACTGTTCTCTTTGTAGATTTTCTACTGACTTCCGTTGGATAATTAACCTGACATGTTCTCTTTCAAGGACCAGGCGTTTCCAACTTCCAAGTACTTGAGGGCCGCAATCGAAATCACAAATCAACTTGCGGACCGCAAAGTAATCTGGCTCCTTTTTATCCATGAAATATTTTTCGGGGGGAGAGTAATAATATAACTTTTCCGGGGAGAGAGGGACGGAGGTTATTTAGATATTGTGAATGTACTACTGTATTTTCAAAAAAATTTGAGGATATATGAATTTTTGACTCTATACATCTTTTAATACTCAATATTACTTTAAGAGGGTGTTTTCCTTCAGAAAATGTTTGTAAATTTCCTTGAAAATAGTCTTATTTCACCTAATTTTTGGATACTCCACTTTGTCTCTCCTCGTGATAAAGGTAGACCTAATCCATCATAACCCCTTGCTACGCTCAGAGGGAATTTCAGGGCTCCTCCGCACGAAACCTCAATTTTTCACCATAGAAAACGAACAAAGCTACTACTTAATCTGAGAGGTATATAGGGGTTCGAAGGTCGTCCCCTGAAAATTTTTGAATTTTAGTGGGCCAAAAAATATTCTGTAGCTTACTTTTTTTGGGAAGAGGGGGTTCAGAGAGCTTCGCGGGCCGCACAAAATGACTTCAAAATTAATTTTGGGGAGGACCCCTGAATCCCCACCCATTTTCCTCTTTCTCATGTTATGGAGTAGTTTCTATGGTGAAAAAGAGAAATTTGAAGTTTCGTGGGAAGGTATACCCTGAAATTCTTTTATGTAGCAAGGAGTTATGGGGGTCAACCTTATCACACGGGGTCCCAGTATCCAAAAATGAGGTAAAACAACATTTTTTAGGGAAATTTAAAAACATTTTCTGGAGGAAGACCCTTTTTTTTACTTAAAACTCAGTATTTAATGAGGTAGTTCCAAAAATTCTATATAGCATCTGAAATGTTTGAAAATATAATAGTACCTTCCAGTATACTAGTACTAGTAATATATAGTACCTTCACACCAAGTAAATGACCTTCGTCCCTCCTTCGCCAGAAAAGTTCCATATTAAAGACCCCCCCCCAAAAAAAAATATGTATCACGAATAAAAAAGGAACCTGATTACTTTACGGCCCGCCATTAGACGTGCTTTCGATTGCGGCCCCCGAACACTTGTAAGTTTTGTAACCCCTGATATATCAGCTGCTCCCCATACCTCCGTAAAAACGAAGCTGATTTTTACCTCCCTCTCTTTACCCCCTTCCATGGGTATATACAGCTCGTTGGACTTACAAATCCTCTGATGCACCTCCATAAAAGCGAGGTAGGGTTTTTTTGTGCCAGTCCCCTCTTCTTTACATAATTGAAATATCACTATGCGATTGTGTGGTTAGGATTTATCTCCCTTCTTTTGAGATAACGTATAACAGGATCAGGGAACAACAGAAACATGTAGGATGCATTTTTTTCCCATTAATATAACAATTCAAAAGGTGAGTTTCTAGATCCATACAATAGTTTCAAGAGGTTCAAGACAAGGTTGTTACAGAAATGAGGACTCAACCATATGTTATAAAGAATTTCATGGTCACCGCTTAAAACATTGACTAAAATATCTTAAGTTCAGCATCTTTCCATCTCATCTAACAGTACCTGTGTTTCTCAGTCACCACTTACAAAATAAGAAAAAATATATGAAGGTAAATGAAACCCCCTCTTCTTTACATCATCGAAATAACACTATGTGATTGTATAGTTTGGATTTCTCCCCTTCCTTCTGGGATAACGTCTAGTGTAGGATTTTTTTACTATTAATATAACATTTCAAAAAGTGAATTTCTAGATCCATACAATCGCTTCAAGAGGTTCAGGACAAGGTTGTTACAGAAATGAGGACTCAACCATATTTTATAAAGAATTTCATGGTCACCGCTTAAATAATTGACTAAAATATCTTAAGTCCAGCATATTTCCATCTCATCTAACAGTACCTGTGTTTCTCAGTCACCACTTACAAAATAAGAAAAAATATATGAAGGTAAATGAAACCCCCTCTTCTTTACATCATCGAAATAACACTATGTGTTTGTATAGTTTGGATTTCTCTCCTTCCTTCTGGGATAACGTCTAGTGTAGGATTTTTTTACTATTAATATAACATTTCAAAAAGTGAATTTCTAGATCCATACAATCGCTTCAAGAGGTTCAGGACAAGGTTGTTACAGAAATGAGGACTCAACCATATGTTATAAAGAATTTCATGGTCACCGCTTAAAACATTGACTAAAATATCTTAAGTTCAGCATCTTTCCATCTCATCTAACAGTACCTGTGTTTCTCAGTCACCACTTACAAAATAAGAAAAAATATATGAAGGTAAATGAAACCCCCTCTTCTTTACATCATCGAAATAACACTATGTGATTGTATAGTTTGGATTTCTCTCCTTCCTTCTGGGATAACGTCTAGTGTAGGATTTTTTTACTATTAATATAACATTTCAAAAAGTGAATTTCTAGATCCATACAATCGCTTCAAGAGGTTCAGGACAAGGTTGTTACAGAAATGAGGACTCAACCATATTTTATAAAGAATTTCATGGTCACCGCTTAAATAATTGACTAAAATATCTTAAGTCCAGCATATTTCCATCTCATCTAACAGTACCTGTGTTTCTCAGTCACCACTTACAAAATAAGAAAAAATATATGAAGGTAAATGAAACCCCCTCTTCTTTACATCATCGAAATAACACTATGTGATTGTATAGTTTGGATTTCTCTCCTTCCTTCTGGGATAACGTCTAGTGTAGGATTTTTTTACTATTAATATAACATTTCAAAAAGTGAATTTCTAGATCCATTCAATCGCTTAAAGAGGTTCAGGACAAGGTTGTTACAGAAATGAGGACTCAACCATATTTTATAAAGAATTTCATGGTCACCGCTTAAAACATTGACTAAAATATCTTAAGTCCAGCATATTTCCATCTCATCTAACAGTACCTGTGTTTCTCAGTCACCACTTACAAAATAAGAAAAAATATATGAAGGTAAATGAAACCCCTATTCTTTACGTCATCGAAATAACACTATGCGATTGTATAGTTTGGATTTCTCTCCTTCCTTCTGGGATAACGTCTAGTGTGTAGGATTTTTTTACTATTAATATAACATTTCAAAAAGTGAATTTCTAGATCCATTCAATCGCTTAAAGAGGTTCAGGACAAGGTTGTTACAGAAATGAGGACTCATCCACATTTTTTTAAAGGAAGTTAATGGTCACCACTTAAACAATTGGCTAAAATATCTTAAGTCAAGCATTTTTCCATCTCGTCTAACAGTACCTGTGTTTTTCAGTCACCACTTATAAAATAAGAAAAAAATTATGAAGGGAAAGAAAATCGCAGGGGCGGTTGGTCGGGGTTTGGGATGGATAACTCTAATTAGCAAATGTTCTCTTCATTCCTGAGTCTCTTAAATTCGTCCAGTTTCGGTCGTAGGCAAAAGAGATAGTCTTGAAATATTAAAAAAAACCCACAAAAATCTAAGAGAAATCGCAATATTTTTAAAGAATCTTACTGATACGGTTACAGTTAAGCATCGGAGATAAAAACGTTAACACCCCCCTTGAATGAGCAGGAACTAAATTTATAAATGCCCAACTGCATTTATTTCCGAGTGCTATACCCGGGGAGAGGCTCAGATTAGATCTGAGGGCCTTTGAGATGGGATACTGGTGCACTAACGCACCAAGCCATCGGTTCCTGCGACCGGTCTGTTCTTTTAATTAATTTGAAGTTGATACATCACAATTTAAAAAAAAAAAAAAAAAGAAAATGTTACAGAATCCTGGGACCGAACCCTGAACCTGTAGAACGGCATATTAATGCATTAACCAACCATGCCATCCAGTCCTACACTTCCCCAAGTTCTCTAATAAATTTAAAGTTGATAAATAAGTTCAGAAATTACATTAAAAAATGATACACAGCAGTAGGTAGCGTTTGAACCGAGACACTTCCGAATCCTAGCAAGACGCTCCAGCACGCTAGACCATTCAGTCACTCTCAACCGAAAACTTTAAGACTACTCAATACTTTTATTTTTAATATTTTAATAAAGAAACAATCAATTATCATTGACATTGTGGCAAGTGCGAGCCACGGGTAGATACCGATCCGAATGTCATACGACTCAAAAGTATATAGTAGAGTACTCCGGAGTTATAATCGCTTCAGTCGGTATTTATAACCCATTTGAATTATCTGACTCTTATAGTGGTGAGTAAGCTCTCCACAGTACTCTCCCTCCAGAATGCAGCTGGGCTGGATTCGTGAGTCTTTTTGAAACCGAGTTCTCAAAGCTAGGTGAGACGCCGGGAGTGCGGAGCTCCCGAGGCGTGATGTTGCGAAGCCGAGAGCGATAGCGAAGCGCTGCGAACCCAACCACAGCGAAGAGGGTGGTTTGGAGCTGGTGACTGTAAGTGAAGGTGTTGAAGGTGCGTTTTCGTATGCCGGGTCACCAATGTAACTACCGTGGAATTTAATACGAGGTTTTTGTAGTTACTATTAACAAGTTTTTTATTTCTTTGAACGAAGACACTATTTACAAATTTTTACAACGCCAAATTCTGCAACAATAATTTTTGAATGAATATTAAAACCTAATAATGATGCGTGACAAGCGAAGCGAGAGTGAATGATGAAGCGAGCGCTCAATGGCGATGGCGCCTTGTTTTAAGCACAGCTGTTAATTCGCGGTCACCACAACATCGAGGACCTTTTTTACAGCTTTCAGAAATTTTGGAGAAACTTCACCACTTTTTAAAATATTGTAATTTTTATATCCTTCTCAAAGTAGACAACTCTACCATTGGAACGCCACCGGTAAAGTTCTCTAATTAATTAGAAGTTGATACTTTACGATTTAAAAAAAAACGGAATAAACTTCCGAAGATCGAATCCGCAACCTTCAGGACGAGATGACAGTGAATTAACCAACCACGCCATATATCCCTGTATCCTCCGGTTTACGTCTTTAATATAAAATTAATATACAAATTCAAAAATGTGGGAAAAAATCCCGCTCAGTAGATCACGGGGTTTGATCCTCGGTCCTTACGACTCGAAGCATATTACGCTCCATCACTGGTGCACAAGCACACCAAGCCATCTGTTCCTGCAACCACCCAAGTTCTCTAGTTAATTTGAAGCTGATGCTTCACCATTTAAAAAGAACAAAACGTCCGAGGATCGAACCCGCAAAATGCAGGACGAGAAGACAGTGAATTAACCAACCATGCTATATATTCCTGCAAAAACTATTTTGGTGAGAAAAATAAAAAATAGACCCAAAACCAGAAAACAGTCATGATAAGTTCAAACAAAAGCATGGAAAAGGTAGGAAATTTATTCAAGTTTACTTTTCCAAATAAAAAGATAAAAGATTTTGGTTCTACAGCTTGCAGTATATTTAATTAGATGAGATCCTGAATTTAACAAATTCTGAGTGCTTTTTTCCCCCTTCTTAATAGAGAACTGCATTTTCAGCTTTCACTGATAAAATTAGAAACTCGTTCTTGCGGAGTCTCTCATTTTAAAGCCTTTATTTTTTCACTTAAGCTCTTCCGGTTGGTCGTTGAATAAGGTTTCACCTGCCCCCTGCTTATTGCTGGCACGTGCTTTAAGGGATAAAGATTTGAATTTATCTTTATTACCGATAGATGATAGCTCTTTTACCTTATTTATTTATATAAAATAAATAAATAAGATAAGAGAGCTATCAAAACTGAGGAAGCTGGGACCTATGTATCCCAAAATCCTTTTAATTTTTCCGTAAATAAACATTCTACGTAAATCGGTACTCTGTTATTTTTTAAATTTCTACATGTTTTTAACAAATCTTAAAAGATAAGTTCAACAAATAACACATAATGAAAATTATCCTCGTTTCTGTGCGATATTCTTTATTTCCTTTTTTAGACATTAGTCCAGGCCCAATCTGTGACTAAACATGAAATAAATTGAAGCAGATGGTTTTTCAACGGTTTTCACTTGGAAATGACCTCAGTAATAACTTACTAAAAATCAGTAAGTTTAATTTCTGATATCTATTTTTTATTTTTTAAATTCCTTTAAAAACATTTGAGGCATTTTACAAGATACTATTTCCATGTATGTTGTAGTTATACAGCTCTATAAGTCTTAGCTAAATCTATTTGCTACAATAATTTAATACGTTTAACCTGATTTAATATTGAATTTGTCTTTTGAAGCATTGCGTTTGGTTATCAATTTTATCAAGGTCTAATATATAACAGTAACAAAACATGGCTTAAAGTTTTTGATCTTTTATGACATTCCATAGAGAAATATGAAAGTCATTTCATTTTACATGGCAAGTTTATAAGTTAAACAATTTAGAATCTAAACTAAAATATTCCTTTTCTGAGATATATACCCAATACATAAACCCGTGTTTGTTGATATAAATGGATCGTTTATACCTCTGTGCATTTGTCATGCAGGCAAAGTAATGCATTATCCGGATCTGATTTCTGTATCGGCTCTAAACTAGGCTTTCACATTTGATGAATTTTCTCTGTGGAGAATTTCGATTTTCTTTGTGAAAAGTTCAAGGAGGAACGACAAAACTCCAGTTGCATTATGGGATTGAATTCACTGTAAATTTCTAATGCGTATTTTATGGTTTACATTTATTATTTTTACAGATTGTATTTCTTAAACATAAATGTTTCCAATTGTTATTAAATGTTATTCATGAAATCCAATAAGAGATGATAAGAAATGGATTGATGTATGAATATAAGAACTGATAGGAAAGTGAGTTTGCTTAAGTACACTTCACATTGTAAGTTACTTGGAGAAAAAAATAACAGATCAAAGGGGCAACTCAAAAATTAAGCCAGACTCTTAATAGGTGGTGGAGCAGCGGCTATAAACAACATGACAAGAACAAAAAAAAATAGTTAAAACATTCGTGACATCTTACTTCAAAACTGTACTCACACATCAGCTACAAAATGAGGCTTTTCTTCCTCTGATATATTTTATTTAACATTAATGAAATACTGGTGACTTATTCCAATGGAAATAATTTGATACTTCGATACTGATAATTTTAATCTTAGTTTTAAAAGTGTGATTTTACATTCTGGAACAGGGGGCAGTGAAATTTGCCAACTTGTGAAGGTAGAGGGAGGGCTATAAAACATCTGAAAATTGTGTGAATTATCTTTTACTAAAAAACTTGATTGAAAAACTGTAAAATGATACATGGTCTATTCTTAACTTTAAGTGAATGAAATTGTATTTAAAAACATGAGAGGTAAATAAAAAATTCCATAAGGAATATTAAGTACGCGAGTGAACTTGCTCGTAGAGAAGTTCAAGATTGATTATACTATACTTAAGTTTTTACTCGTAGATTTATGTTTATACTAAATTTTGGCTTTAAATATTTGACTTAACATAAAAATAACTTATGAAAAACTCCAAAAAACTAATAGTTAGTCTAAATGCAGCTGATGGTTTAAAAAGTGGCATGGGTAAACTTTGTAAGCATTTATAAAAGCTTTTCAGATGTATAAGCATTTATGAATCGATTTTAAAAAGTGTATCCCATAAAAATTTCAAAAATGTCTTTACAAGATTGATTGCATAAAATGTTTTTCATAAAAGTTGTTCAAGCTTTAAACTGATAAGTTTGAGAAGCTTTCAGGCAAAAAAAATATTCATAGAAAAAAACACGGATGCATTTGAACATGAAAAAAAAAATCCCCCATTGAAATCACGCTCCAGTCCGTGTAGCATTTTTAGACAGCATATCTAATTCAGTTTTTTTATATCTTATTTTGTGAAGAAATTATAAAACACAAATAAAAAGAAATGACTTCATATATTTAACGTAATATTTTCATACTACTTAGTGGATTTAGGTTATTTATGATCATGTTGCTAATACCAACACCGAATTATGACTTTTAAACATATTTGTAGATTGTTTTTACTGAATACATTCTTCATAGAATATTTATACCTGCTTATATAATACTACTGATCTGTCTTTGAAGTTCCCCTTTAATTAATTTTTAATACCTGGGAAGTTTTTATTTTTATATCTTAGAGGATATAATAAAGTTTATTATTGGCACTATAAAATATTCAACCCAATGAATTTTCCAAATGGATGAAATTCTGCACTGTGTTAAAAGAAGGCGGCGTCTTTATTATTAATGACCGGTATCACAAATTATATGCAGACTTGTATTATATGTCACACTGCTATATTTTTCTTGGCTTCTTCGCCTTTATTCAACTTTTCCTTTGCGCCAACATTAATTTTAATTCTGAATATTCATCAAAACAAGCGCATTCAAGAAGGACAATTTATTCAATGTGTATTACTTCTAGAGTGTCAAGCAGGGTTATGAATAAAGATCGTGCTATAACATTTTAGTATAAAGGACAATTTCGATTTTATATTACTGTCTGATTTGCCACTTCAAAATATTTTGCCGCCTTTTTCTATGGCGCGTTGTTCCATATGCTTCATCCATCCCGAATACTATGAAAATACAACTACACTTTTTTTTCACTTTACATTTTTAGAAAAACGCACTTAAATGCTCATAAAATTGGGTCGGTTTAGACTTTAGTTTTATTGCTAAAAAGCACACCGTATGTTACATCCTAGATTTTTACAACGGCCGGAGAAACCTCAGTTTATGACTCCGGTCTCTTTGTGTGGTCAAGTAGCGAACAATAGAAAACCCCACCTCTGACGCAAATGCTAGGGGAAACCCCCAAACCACCCAAAAAGATGGGGGATAAGACCGAGGGTCATAAAAGTTTACCTTGCTCCTTCAAATAGTGACGTGACACGGGAGTGTTGGGGGAACACCCCCCCAAATAACCACACAAAGAACTCACTCCCCTCCATTTCTTTGTTTATGTTACCTACCCTTTTTATCCCAGACGTGCTTTTGCGCCATAAAACCGAGGGCTCTAAAAGTCTAAACCAACCCATAGGGTATTTTTATAACCAACAACATTATTGATTAAGGCGAAAATAAATGGATAGACAGTTAAAGGAGAGGAATTTCAGAAAACCGCTCCCCATATTTTTGTCATTCGTATCGAAAACGAACAATAAAAAAACAACCTCACCCCTTATCATCCCCACACCCACCACCATATCACGACGCGAAATTCATAAGCCCTGCAAACAAACAAACAAACAAAAAAACCCCTCTCGGCAGTCTCATTTGAAACACTTAACATTCCACTTGAGGCCGACGGGCAAAAAGTGCAAACAAAAGCCTTAACGAAGCCGTCAGTTTTTGGGGAAAGGGCGTCGGTGCGTATCCTTCCTCGGGAAGTTCTGGCATCGCTCCCAGTGCCCCAATCGATGCTGTGTCGCCCCTCCTGCGGATCGTCGACTGCTCAACTGGTGCGTGCGTCCCAAAGCGCTGTTTGATCAGCGCTTTCGGCGCTCCTTCCTATCCTTCAGGAGTTGGTTTCGCTGCGGTGCTACTGCTGACATTGATGTTTTGCTTTTTTTTCGTTGGTACTTTTCCGTTGTCTATACACCGTGAAAAATCTACATTAAGGGTCTGTCTTTGAGTGGTGTCGCATCTTTTCTCCACTCTCTTATGCTGTCAAACTTCCCCCATTCCTATATGTCGTATGCTACTCTATTCCACCAATAGTGTGTCTATACTAGACTGCAACGTTTCCTCCTGACCCTATGAGGTCACTACGCGGAAGGAAAAACGGCGTAAACAGAAAGCCTGTTGGGTTGCTAGGAGGAGTTTCGGTACGCAAATCTTGATAAAAAGACGTTATAGTATACATGGGCAAAGTGATTAATCTGGTATTATTAATAATGCCCGAAGTGGAGGCGGGCAAAGTGATAAATTTCATTAATAAATTCCACTGAATTTATCACATTGCCCGTAACATATACATGGGTTTAAGAAACTAATCATTTCTAAATTGAAGTCCTTAATTTCCTTCAAAATTCAGACACCGTGCTGGGAACTACTTTGTTCTGTTTCTCCAGGTAGTATAACACAATGTTAGCAAGAACATGGGAACCCCATTTTTATCGAAGCTGAAAGTGCACGTTCCACCTTATAATCCTTTAACTCTAAAGCTCTTTTATTTTTCTGGTTTTGAGGCAGTTTTCGTGATTAGTTTTTGTGTTCTTTCTTTGGAGTATTTACGTACAAATTGCATTAATTAATTATTAAGAAAATAATGAACTCAATGAAACCCTTAACTGATAGATGTATTCGAAAATTTATATAAAAACCTGCAAAGAATTTTCTATTCTCTCTAAACTCAAACCTTCTATAAAATACTATTTTTAGTTTTGTAATATAAGTTTGTATGAGAAGTTTTCCCGATTCATATTTCTATCCAATAATCCAATGTTCTTCAATGAATATTCTCAGACATGCAGACATGAACGACAAATAAAAAAAAGGCAATTTCAAAGAAAAACGAACTTTTTTCCCTTTCACTTAGAATATAGGTATTCACATAATGCATCGATAGTAAATTTTAGATACCTGTGATAATTTATTTCAAGCATGCAAGTTAGTGCATACTTAACTACCATATAAAATGGCTTATACATCGTATACAAGAAAAGATAAAGAGTCACTAGAACAGTAAAACGCTTAATGGGACATTAACGCATGGTAAGAAGTGAGACTATTTGGCGCATTTATAGCACAGATGCAGCTTAACAGGTAGGGATGTGCAAGTTTTATTGGGTAATCTTTTTATCCAAATACTGTAGTTGCTAACTAGTCTTTAGCATTATAGAAGATTGGTTTATGCATGTAAGGCATTTACACTTTAAATATTTTTTTGTTTTATGACTGTATTTTAATTATAAAAATAAAATACCTAATATGGAAACATCTGAAATGCAACACAATTGAGTCACATTTCATACTTAATTCTTCTAAAATTTTAATGAAACTATCTTTTTTACATAACCTAATTTTTGAATTCTTATTTAAATTAAATTTTCTCATAATTTTCAGTTTTTTGTCGTGACTTTTATCTACTCATTCATAAAGAACACTTAATGTGCACTTTTAAAATATTCTTTGGCCTTCGTTTTCACTTTCTAAAATAATTTCCATGAGACTTAATAGATGGCATTGGAGTTGGAGCATATTTTTTTATGGTTTTGTCCCTTGAACCATCTAATAAATATGGTCTTAATGTCTTTCATTTTAATAAATTTAAAAATGGTTTTAACGTAGAAAAATCTGACAATACAGGTCTCTGCTTTTTAAAAAATTATTTATAATTTCTTAAAAGTATTTAAGATAGCAAATAATTGAAAATATTATCAAAAAATGTAATTTTATATAATACTTTTAAAATTTAAATATGTGTCATAAGTATTACTTGCAAGTGTTAAATCACCATTTTACATATCTTTGAAGGTTATTTTATAACAAACACTAAGTAAGAAAAATTTACATTGAGAGTAACATTTTTATCTGTGCTCCCATAAGTTAAAAGTACTTTTTTAGAATTTCCAAATGTTAAGAAATGCTTCAAAGCATTAGCTCAAATGTTTAAGAAAGTAAAATCCTACGTTACATCCTAAGTTTCAATAGTAGCCATAGGATATAAAGGAGAATTCGTAGGAGTCAAAAGTTCTTTTTGCTCCTGGAATCTAGACCCTACAGAGAATCTACGACGTGTCTGTATTTTATGTTGAGATAACCTTCAATTCACTGTCAAAATACGAAGAAAATGATACCAAGCTTAGGACTTAAACTATTCAAATAATTCAATTTAGTGGTCGGACTGCAATACATTTCAAATTCACACATTTAAAAGTTTTTGCAAATATTTTAGTAGAATGCTTGTGCTATTAATTTCTTACAAGCATAATTAGATAAATATTTTCAGAAATATTTTAATCCTTTTCAATAGAATATTGAATTTTAATTAAGACACCTCTATTAATTTATATAAATCTTATTCAAACCCTTCTGTATTCATTTGAAAACCAGCTCTATGATACTCCATTCAAACTCACACGTGCATACAGTTTAAAAGTGAAATGAAATTAAAATACAAAACTTGGTTAAGAGAAATAAGTACAATATTAGGAAATTCACATTTACTTAAAATTGTATTCCACAAACCGAAATAATAGCATCAAAGTTTAACAATAGTCTTTTCACCTTTGATAATTATTTCCAGTAATTAAACCTCAAATATTTACTTACCAAATATTGGAGTCAAACACACATTTAAGATCCGCACTCTGTAGTAGTATCGATCTTTTCAAAGAACCGAATTAAAACGTGGAACTGTGAAAGGATATAAAAGGCTTAACATTTTTATACTTAAAACTGATTTGGAGAATCTGAGTGATTAGTTTTCAGTAGAATTAATTCAAGTGTCTCGAGACAGAACATATTCATGAGGCTGTATAGTTTATTTATTAACAATGGGATTAAACCGAATAAGCCTTATTTTTCTACACTTGATGGTGGATCATTAAAGTTCCTCAAGGATGTGTAAACTTTATCCCGGAATTGTGTGTTTGTTGAATTAATTATCTTTTAAAAGATAGATTGTGTGTGTCAGAATATTAATCAGGATATGTCTGTAAAATGAAATGTGTCATACCGAAATTACGGGTATTTTATTACAACGTACGTACTCTGGGAGAGAAATGGTAAGAATATAATCTCGTCAACTAAAAAGAGAATGTCTGTGCTAATCTCTTTGTCTCAGAGTATACATATTAAAAATTGGTCTTGGGGAAAGGGTAGATGCCAGTTAAATTAATTGAAAGGGGTTTCGCCCTAATAGTGCTGCAGAGAATTCACCATTCACAGTTCCTTGTCTTTGTTTCTACAAATTATTTTCGTAATAGAAAAGCATTTCACCTTGCGTTCAATCATTTGTAGGTATGATTGCATCATTTGGGAATGTGGTTATACAATTTAATTCTATGTAAAAAATTGAGAAATATTCTCTCGTCTCGCTCCTTTCTCATATTTAGCATCTACACGTTCAATAATGTGGGATTAAAGTTCTAGTAAATGATAATAAAATTAAAAAAGAACAGATACAACAGCACAATAAAAAGATAGAACGTTTACGATATTTTCGGAGATGCTATACGACCTCCATCGTCAGAGCGAAAAAATGGATTTTTTTTTTGGAAATAATGGAATAAAATGGAAAAATGGAATTTTCCATTTTTTCGCTCTGACGAAGGATGTCGTATAACACCTCCGAAAGGAACGTAAGCATTCTATCTTTTATTGTACTGTTTTAACGTTGTTTTTGAATTTTATTATTGACTTATCACAAGGTTTTTACCTTTGATTAGTAAATGATTGTTAATTTTTTAAAGATAAGCTGTAATTTGTTCAATGTTATTACTTTTCAGCTTCCCTTAAAATGTTGAACGAAATTACCGAATTTTCCAATGTTTAATTATTACCAATTTTGTAAAAAAACCCCGAATATCTTTTGTAACAATTTGGTGGAATTCATCTTTAGGCAGACAAGACATTTCTCCTGGAAACTGTATCAAAACAAAAACAGAAATAATTCTTCAAAGGATTTTCGTTTCCATAAATACTTCCATCTCCAGCAATTTCGTTTCCTTAAATGTTAAACAAAAGAGGTTTAAAAATTATAAAAAATGCACTACTAAGCTACTGTTCAACTTAACTATGCCAAAAAAATAACAATTTCTCCAAATACATCCCACTCTCGTTAACCTCAGAAAAGTGAGTATACAAAACAAAAGGTTACTCACACACAGAGGGGGTGGCAAGATTAAATAAACACCCTTCTACATAAGTCAATTTGCCTTTATGATTACATTACGAGTATATCTTCCATTCCAACGGCTATTTTAACTGTAAGCAGGCAGCGTCGTAATGCAAATAAAGTAAATTAGGTTTATTTAGCGTCTCTCCCACAATTACGTCAAATAGCCTGTCATTAGAGGAATTTACCTATCATCACTCACCAGTATTATCTTGTGCATTATTATTATGCTAAAGGGATCCGAGGAGGACTGAAGGTCGAGGAGAGGCTAGCTAATTGCTGTCGAGAAATCACGTCGAATGACATAAGTGACTGAGGCTCAATTTATGATATGAGTGCATCATGGAGGATGCGCTTTATTCTGGTATTATTATGATAGGATATTCCTTTGATTGAATGTGAGTGGTATAAAGTGACCTTCTGTGAAGAGTTGAATTGGGTCAAGTTCCATGAGCGATCGTACAAGAGGCTGTGTGGTAATATCTTGAATGAATTCGTATTTCAGAAAGTTTCTTACTTTTTATGGCCGATTTTTTATTAGTTAATTCTAGTTCCCATTTTGACTTCATGTATTATTATTATATTTATCAGTTTAAATTGAAAAAGTCTGTAAAAGTTGTTTTGCTGCAAGCATTGTCTTGTAGAAGGAAGCACACTTTACGCCTGTAAAACTGTTTTTCCTTTAGAATAGTTTTGTGAAGGAAAAACAAACTTCAAAACATTCACCTCCTCTGAGGAGCTGGGAGTTTTAGTTGAAACAAAACATTTAACTAGAAAATGTAATGGTATACCTTTTGAAAACTGTTTATTTTAAATTGTAAGTAAGGAATTCAACGCTTCTGTTAAGTTTTTGTTCTTGTAATTTTGCGATTATTTAACGCTTATATTTAACGCTCGCTTTTTTACTTGGAAATGACCTCAATAATAACATACTAAAAATCAGACAAAATCGGTCGGCGGGAAATTTAACTTTTTTTAATTTTGAAAATTGGGCAAAATTTGTTTTTAAAAATTAAATAATAGTAATAAAGACTTATGATATATGTTTATAGACTATTTTTCAGTGCTCAATACGAATATTCCCTTTTAATTAGGGGGAAAAATTTAAAATATATCAATTTAAAAAAAATTAATTTCAAAAATTTGATATTCGAAAAAATTAAAACATCGCTCAAAACCACAAAATAACTGCAAAAAAGTAATTCAAACGGGGTTCCCTTAGAAATGACCTAAATAATGACACACTAAAATTTGACAATTAATTAGTGCGGAAAAATTGAAGCATTTTGTTTTAAATGCTTAAATTTTCTCACCCCAAGTTTACCATAGGATTCAATGACAATCTTGGGCTGTCTAGGACTGAAAGGGTTAAAATTACTTCTGAGGTCCTCAAGAAATCATAGAAATAAAGTATCCTACTATATATTTTTTAAAGAACTTAAAGAAAGATCTTGGTGTATTTAAAGTAGTAATTTTGTATATGATACTGGGTTTAGAGCAAAGGTTTAGGGGTTCTCCCCCAGATAAGTTTTTTAAATTTGACCCATAAAAGTAATTTTTTAACTTTCATTAATGAGTATCTTTATTTAATATTCGTCATAATTTTAGGTAGGTAGGTCTCTAATCCCATCTGGTGTACGAAGGCCTGCACCAGGTCCAAGACACCAAGTTGCTGTAATAAATTGAAAACCCTTTCTTTCTCATTCGACAATTGGTCCGGAGTGGCACCAATACAAACAAGAAGGTGAGCAGGAGTAGCAGGGAGCAAACAAGAGCAGGAAACAAAAATTTTTTCATTGCCAATGAAAATTAAGCTTTTTAGACTGCCGGATCTAAATCTAGTAGATAGACAAGTCTGCAGGAGTCTAGACCCAGAACATGACAGTGAGAGGCCCGGACGCTTGGCAGAATACCAAAGATGGTCATAATTTTACTACCGCTTATTTATTGGAGGCAATCGCCCCCCTCGTGGATCCACCTCTGCAAACGCTTCAATGTATTATGGGTCTTTTGTACTGTCTCATCATACCTATATCAATAGAGTGTTTTCAGGTGACGTCACGACCAGTTATTGTAGGGCAATGCGTCTGTTGCTAAGGCAGTTGCTAGATGACGAGGTATCTGTTGGTATGGCGGTTGTCAGGTGTGGGGTCACGTGCTTGCAAATGCTCCAATAAAAAAATTCCAAGACCAGTTATTTTCTGTAACTGTTAACCTAGCAACCTAGGTAGGGCAAAGCGTCTGTTGCTAGGCCCGAGTCATGTGATTAAAAATGCTCTATAGAGCATTCGCACATGACGTCACTTGGAGGACAAAAACAACGTTGCTAAGGCCGTTGTTAGGTAAAGTCATGTGATTGAAAATGCTCTATACTCTTTCTCAGATCGATACTTCTTATACAACTTCAATGTTTCAATCCGATTCCCTATTGGTCGACTGTTACCTCCTCATTACAGCTCCACAAATACCCTTTCTCTTGCCAGTCTTTCCATTACTATTATAAACATAACAATCCCAACGCTTCAATCTGAAATCCGTTAAAGGGGCCCTACTGTTACCGCCCTCATCATCGCTCTCCCAAGGCTCTATGGATGGAGAACCAACTCCCGCGAAAGCGACACATTCAGCCGACATCTCAAAGGTAATAGGCTCACTGTGGAAATTTAGGGCAGCATTCCTTCCTCACATCCGGCTGAATAATAGGCGAATTAATGCTATCAATCTCATCAATCGGGGGGACGATTAGATTAGCAGACGATGATAATGATAATGCGCAAAACCCTTTACTGCGCGTCATCGCGTTGGGGAAGAACATTGTTGTGTGCAATGCTAAACGCCTAAGCGTTTATTTAGATGAGGTTAGCGCATCGTGATGGACTTCATCGCCCGTGTTAATGAGGGAGAGTTTTAGACGAGGCGATAATGAGATAGAACCTATAATTTGATATTTATAGTCGTATGGGGATAGTCCGTATTTGTGTTGGGAGCAATTTGCAATTTTGGGTAATTTAGGTTG
This sequence comes from Tetragnatha montana, assembly GCA_963680715.1. Classification (NCBI taxonomy): domain Eukaryota; kingdom Metazoa; phylum Arthropoda; class Arachnida; order Araneae; family Tetragnathidae; genus Tetragnatha; species Tetragnatha montana. The sequence continues at coordinate 13,938,869 of OY796676.1, read as the reverse complement.
AGAGAATATTGAAGTTGGAGTCTTGGGAGCTTTATATGTTGCGTTGGATTCAGTTAAAGGTCATGGTTGTATGGGGGGTTACGAACTTAGTTTTATTTTCGTTTGTTTACTTTCAACTTAATCGCATATATACTTGGTTGCAACGTTTCTTGAACCCAGTACGTCACAAATGCGGAAGGAGAAATCGGTAAACACGAAGCCTGTTGGGTTGATAGGAGGAGTTTTGGTACGCAAATTATGATTGAAAAGCACTATTACATGGGTTTAACAAAATAATCATATTTTTATATTGACGTTTTTCATTTCACTCAAAATTCAGACACGGCGATGGGAACTACTTTGTTTATTAGTGACGTCGTAGGGTCAAGTTAAGTTGCAGTCTAGTATAGAGTGTTTTCAGGTGACGTCACGGCCAGTTATTGTAAGGAAATGCGTCTGTTGTTATGGCGGTTGTTAGGTGTGGGGTCACTTGATTGCAAATGCTCCAATAGAAGAATTCCACGACCAGTTTATTTTCTGTATCTGTTAACCTTCTGCAGGGTAAAGCGTCTGATGCTAAGGCCGTTGTTAGGTCCGAGTCATGTGATAGAAAATGCTCTATATTTAGATATACTAGACTGCAACGTTACTTGACCCTGGAGAAACAAAACAAGCAAAGTAGTTCCCAGCGCGGTGTCTGAATTTTGAGTGAAATTGAGAAAGTCAATTAAAATATGATTAGTTTGAAACCCATGTACATATAGCGTCTTTTTATCACGATTTGCGTACCGGAACTCCTCGTACTTCCACGTAGTGACATTATAGGGTCAGCGAACGTTGTATTCTAGTATGGTAGTGTGTGAATTAGAAATTAGTTTTATAGATTAAATTCTAGAAGTTCGTATTTTTAACTATTATTCTTTTGATTCACTTGTGACACTACATTGAGGGACAGTACTATTTACAATTGATTTAGAATGTATCATTAGATTTGGTCGCAAAAATTAACCCCTTATTGCTGTTTTGAAATAATCATTCGCAAAATCCTTTTATTATTAACTTAAAATATTCACTCTATTTTTAATCAATATACTCTTTACATAATAAAGTTTCCCCTTGGAAAAATATAATTATTGTTATATTAATAGGAATTAAATTAACTGTAATAGAGTTCAATCCAGATGAGTTGAATTGCCAAGAACCGATGCTATAATACGTCTTATCAATCTCCACATAGACCGATTTGATATTACTTCGTTTTACTGATCCAGGTAATTGGAAAATGTTGAAAAAAAAAATCGAAATTAATACTTGTCGATCCTTTCGAAATCGCGTTCCACGAGCAGAGGTTAATTGGACATAGGGTATAGAAATTTTCAATTACTTTCTAAATAATACTTTTGAATTACTTTCCAAAATATTACTTAAAAAGAGAATTTTAGTTCTGTTGGAGATGGGATCGATTTTTTGTTAAGTAATAGAGGAATTCTGTCTAGGTTTGTGTTCATATATTATTCACGATCAGAAACTATTAAAATTTTGCTTTTTTATGAACAGGAAAATGTAACCCTCTACAAAAAAATTGAAAATGTGGAAAATTTTTTGAGTGAAATTGTAAGAATATATTAATTTACTATCCATTTTCAATTTAGAAATGAAAAATAAATTTATAATGAATAATGTTTTCAAGTATTATAAAAAATAGTATCGTATAATGATTTATGCTGTCCAAAGAAAATTTCATATCTTAGGACAGACATTTTTCAAATAAAAATATAATTGTCAAAATATTTTTCGAAGATAATGTATGTGAATTACTAATTTGAATATTGAGATGAATTGAAATAAATATTCTCGTAAATTTATATTAAAATGCATGGGATTAAAGTACCACTGACTAATAGAAAACGGTTGTAGAAATATTTGAAATATTTTATTACGAAGAAGGGGGAGACCGAACTGAAAACAAGAAAATGGATCAATTGACTTAACTATCTTGACTGTTTTTAGTTCAGTCTTAACTCCCTATAGGTCAATTTTGGTACTATATTTTATTGCGCCAAAAAAAGAATATCAGGTAAAATATTAAGTCATTCTGACCAGTGCATCTCTTTTTACAGCTTTTAAAATAGAAACTTTTTTTTATATAGTCACCCTGTATTTTTTAAAAAAAACAAGTGCTTTTTGCATTTGTTCATAAAAAAGGAGTGTTAAATTCTGATACTTTTAAAGTGATGAGGATTAAGTTTTCCCAAAAGAATATTTCGGTCATGAAAGTAACAATTTGAATTATCTTAGAAAGAGTGACTTTCATATATAAAACTGTAATTTATTCATGGTAGCAATTGCCCTCAATGAGGATGGGTGACAGGATATAATGACTTCAAGAAGAGATTGTGAATAAAATGTGAAAATTATTCTAAAGGGATAAAAGTGGGATAAAACTAACGATCAGGCCAATCACATCGTAATTTTGAGCAGGCTTGAAGTCTCGTTTAATATTAAATCGTTTAAAGAGGTATCTCAAATGTGCGCGTGTATTTTCTCATCTTTAAATTAGATATTTAATCTTTCAATTATAAGTTATATACTGAAAGTGTGAAATAAGCCGTAAAGTAAAATCATGTTTAGTAGAATAATACAAATCGTTTTGATATCCCTTCTTAAACGTTTACTTTTTGGGTAAAGATATTAAATACTATAAGATAGAACATTCACCTAAAACTAAAAATATCTATTAAATGTTTTTATATACCGTTTCTATTTTTTGAAAATTGGTTTGATTAAGCACAATGACCGCCAGATGGTGGAATAAAAATACTAATTCCAATTGTGATGCATTTCCCCTCCATAATACGTGAGTTTGATTGGTTGGTCGGTTGGTATATTTCTCTGGTTTTTGTTGTGTTCTATAAACTTTCGCTTTTACCAGATATCCTTTGTTTACGTGAGTTTGAGGTTAGTGAAAATGTTTACGTGAGTTTGAGGTTAGTGAAAGTGTTTACGTGAGTTTGAGGTTAGTGAAAGTGTTTACGCGAGTTTGAGGTTAGTCTTTCCATGTTGCCACATAATTTTGCACGAAATAACTTATTTGTTACATTGTCAAGGATTCATTTTCAATATAATATTGGTGGTAATCTTGGTTTCTGACAAGTTTTGAGGTAATAACAAATATTTTACGCGTTTAGTAGATAATTTCACTAAAATAAGAGAATTCAGAGGACATTATATGTGTAAAAGTAAGTGAAACCAGTTTTATCTGGTTTAACTGCATAGGTTGGTTAAACGAAGATAAAAGACGCAAGATAAAGCAATTTTGAGCGTTGAGAACAATGGCCAACCAGAGTTCTGCCACAAACAATCTCAATAACAATGCTCAAGCACCCACGGAGCAGTTGAGTCAATGATGATGATGATTACTTTGAGGGAAAGAGGGTTTCGTAGGACGTGGAAGGAAACGAAAAGTCGATAGCACACCACAATGGGTAGCAATGTATTAGGAGTCAACTAGAATATAATCATTATGCGATATAAAAACAAGTAACGATAACTATACGAACTCATAGGGAATATTGAAATACCAGATCTTAATATCAAAAGTTTGTATTAATCGAAAAAAAAAATGGAAGGATTTGATTCTTATTGTATCAATGTATTGCTTTTTAAAGATTATGCTACACATTATGAAATAAAGTTAAACATGTTCTTTTAAGTATTCCATTCATAATAAAGGAGTATTAATAAAATAATTTATTAAAAAATTCACTATTCATATTTTTAATACTTAAATTAATAACTAGTTTACGCAGTACTAGCCTACTACCCACTGGCGTTGAACGTCTAGAATTTATTACAATATTTTTGAAAAGAAAATTTTTTAGTGTTGTCTCACGTCTATTAATGACCAGTAAAATGTGAAAAGGACTTCTAATAATTATATTATCAATACAAATTATTAACAATTAGGTAGTAACTATGCATACAGAATATAAATCGTAAATACATTGGAAACAATAGAACATGCATAAAATACTGTAACATCCGCTGAGGAAGAATTACGTTGACTAGCTCAGAAGATGATAATTTCCGGCGGACGTACAAATTAATCAGCAAGCAACAAAGTTTTCAGGACGAAACGCTTAATTACAGATACAAAATTTACATGTTGAGTAAACAGGAACGTCACCGCCCACGCCCAACCTACAAAGTTGAAGGTGAGAGGAGAAGTGATGTTATCTCATTTTACATTCACAGTTTTTAAATACATACAAGAATAAGCATTTTAACATCTTTTTCTGTGGGGATGAAACAAAGTTATTTAATTAAGTTAAGCAATAAAGGTTAAGTTATTAAATAAGACTTAATGTGGGGTAAACGAGCTGGATACAATATTCGTTTAAAATAACTAGTTCGAAACTTGTGGCGTTGTAAAAACTGATATAAAACTCCTTGTTTATTTTAGACTAGCGCTTTCAGCGCTAGACCCGGCGTTGCCCGGGCCCAGTAAAACTTTATATTTATACCTATGGCGCACGCGCTATCCCGGCGTTGCTCAGACATAAAAGACGGGCTGCGCCCGTACTAAGTTCCTTTGACAGAATCTCATACACTTTAAAATAGTTGGGAAGTCATATTTGTTAAAAAATAACTAAGGTGTAACTAATAAAAAATAGTTAAGGTGTAACAGATTTAGCATTACATAGACTGCACCACACAGAGGCCCTCTGCATTACCGTCCATAAAAATGGATTCAAACAGTTAAATAAATCTATTCGAAAAATTAAACAAAAATCAGTAAATGTATAAAAAGCCAGAGTAATTTAAAGGCACAGCTTTGATAAGAGTCCTTCAGCTGCCATGTTTAGCCATAAGCTCAAATATGACACAATGACACATAAGCATATTGCTGTGGATAAATATGGCGGCTGGAGGACTCTTATCGAAGCCGTGCCAATTTAAATTATGTGTAACAAATGGACGAACAACCTAAAAGAAAAGGAAGCCTCAAAACCAAAACCGTTCAATTGTTATCTTTCCCGATGAATATTGCCAAGCTGTTTTAGTAGCTAATGATTAAGAAAAAGTGTATGAAATGCCACTAATGTAATATTTAAATAACTTTAGGTAATTATGTGACAAAACACAAACAATTCTCAAACAAAAATAAGACTAAACTACTTTAAAAACAAAAGCAACTATATGGTGAATTTGAAAGTGTGGAAAAAATGCACAACTGTAATCAAACTGATGTAAACTGTTACATAGATTTTCTTAGTGTTTGCACACAGAAAAGTAAGCCTTAATTACTAAGTAAGATTCAAAGAATAAAATGAAAATCAGTTTCAGGATAGCACAAAGCACTTAATGAATTAACGACGAACATCATCAAGAGCCAAACATAACAAAAAATACAGAGTTAAAAAGAATAAAAAAGAAATCTATGCTCAAAAAACGGAACAAAAGTAATAAATTAGAATAGTAAGAAGCATTCACAAAATGAAGGGGGAAAACGTTCGCCGCCTCTCAGCCATCTTCGGATGTAAACAGCCAAAGCCATATTGCTTAACAATCGGCGTCCGAGAAGTACGTTTGAGAAATAAAAAGCAATAACTGAAAAAGCTTTATACAATCCCCACCACAGAATGCTATTAAAATCCAAAAGAACGAAAGTCAAATCAGTCTCGATATAAACAGATAATTTTCACTGAATAATGTAAACAAAACAGACCGAAGAACATGAACATGAGAATAACGTTGCCCCTTGGTTGTTGCCAGGTTTCAAAGAGAAAATGGCTACCCCTAGATCCCGATGATTTTTAGCATTAGGATATTTAACAGGACGAATCCTAACCACTCCGAGAGTAGGAGAAGAGAGCTTTGGACCAATCACATACGTTGTACAGGCAACGCGGAGAAACAACGCGGGTTTCCGGCACTTCCGGGTTTCTATTTTATTAGTATAGATGGTGAAAAATTTGTGATTAAGGCTCTAATAATAATGCTCTTTTTGATAACAAAGGGTATCCTAATTTAGATGAGTATAAAGTATAAAGCGTAAAAAAAACCTAATTCACATCCAAATATCCCATTCTAAAAATAGATTAACTGAATATCTTTAAGGATTTAAAAAAAAATAAGGATTGTGGGAGAGCTGGGGTGGATAAAACTTTTTATGCATCGCTTCACTGATGATTTTCTTTCTTTTTTCCTCTCCCTTAATATTCTTTTTTTACGCTCATAGAATTTTTCAAAAGGTTTTTAAGTTTTTATGTTCATGAAAACGTAAATACCACATTGTAACTATAACGATAAACAACTTCGTCTTAAAATATTATCATCGCAACAAGGTTCGTTCAAAGAAAGCTAAAAATATCTTTCTTTTACCGTCATAAAGTTGAAACATATTAACAGTCTAAAGCTAAAAGGATAAAAACAAATGTTAATAATAGTTAAATTGGTATTGACAACTTTTATCGTTAGTCTTTATAGATGCCCGTTTTTTTTTAAGTAGTTAGTTTTACCTTTATCTATCTGGATGTTGGAAAAAAAGGAGTGGGAGAGTATTATCCCTATAAAGCTCTTTTTCCTCAAAAGAATTTTTTATCCTACGATAAAATTTATATATTCATCTTGCAGTTCTCGTAATCCTTCATTTATTGTATGTTTTCTTTTCACTTGTTTTTCTCATAAAAACCATTTTTCTTCGTTTGTGCCGACCACATCAAGTCATTAATGCAGCATATTTTTGAGTAGAGAATTTTATAATGTAATAGCTGCATTTTTCATTTATGAAATATGGTATAACCCCGTAATAGTGAACACTGGATGAACTTTACACAAATCCAGATTGACAGACTGAACAACAAGGGAGCCGGGTGCAAATATCGCCAACCGGACTATGTGGGCAAAGTTTTATTGTTTACAATTAAAAATATAGAGAATTTTCAATCACATGACTCGGACCTAACAACGGCCTTAGCAACAGAAGGTTACAGTTTTTTGCCCTACAGATGGTTAACAGTTACAGAAAATGACTAGCCGTGGAATTCTTCCATTGGAGCATTTGCAATCACGTGATCCCATACCTAAAAACCGCCTTAGTAACAGATAAACAAAGGCCTTAGCAACAGTTAAAAGCCCTACAGAAGGTACACAGTTAAAAGAAAATAAACGGTTGTGACGTCACCTGAAAACACTTTATAGTTTGGGAGAGCTTCGAAATAAACGATACTGCACTCCATTTGTTACATTTAATGTTTTCTAGTAAGGAAGAAAGATTCATTGAATAAAAAAGACACGTTTTTCTATATTTGGCAAAATAAAAGTATTCTACCCAATCTAATAAAACCACATAATACTCAATAAGCAAAACGTTTTCATCTGTTTCCTCTTTTATAATGTGTATCCATATTCACTTTATGCACTTCATAAACTATTGTATCATTCACTACTTAATTTTAAATCTACCGCAAAATATAAAGCCTAACCATCAAATAATCCCATCAGTAATTTTAACAAAGTTTTATCTCGTGACCATTTCCCGGGACAGTTCATTTGAAGGGGGTTCGATCGCACCCATTCCAGACGCACTAACGACTTCCCAACCTCCCCCCTCTGTCCCACAGTTGTCCCCTGTCCGTCAGCCGCTGTTGTCCCCGAATTGATTTAATTGCCCGGCTCCGGGACTGTTTGCCTTCTCCTTCGGTCGGGCCACACCGCCAACTTTAAAGAGGCGAGAGCAGGCCAAACATGGCACTGTTGGCGGAAGTTGGCCTGCTGCCAGCCAGCTCATCGATTGAAGGAAGAATCTTTCGGTCGACAAAGAAGCACTCGTGCTGGCATGCCAATCATCCAAGGATCGAGACATGGAAATTAATGGATCAGCCCTCTCCAGAAAGGAAGTCTCTCCAAGCCCTTTCTCGCGGGCCGAGGGGCTACGGACAGGAGAATTCCTTCCCGTCGAGGGTATTTAAAAAGTCATTAGACGTTGGCTTGGAGAAGTTGGGTTGGCGACCTGTTTGTTTTAATTTTGGCGGTAATAGAGCTGAGAGGGTGGGAGATAATGATGGATTTTGAAATAATCGAAGACGCGCTATATGGTTTTCTTGGATTATTATTCTCGATCATTAGCGTGTGGGGATAATTAAGTGAAAGATGAAATTAGTCGGGATGAGGGTTGATGAACTTCGAAATAGTTTTAGATTTGGATGAGGAGGGTGTTTTGATATCATTATGTGTAATCGATAAAGTTAAGAAGATGTGAAGATTTGAATAAATTATTTTGACCTACTTTTAAGTTGGAAGGAATGAGGGGCCGTTGAAATAGGCTCGTAATTTTTACATTCCTCTCAAAACTGTCTCGGTTTCCAAATCCGGTTTTCATGGGCATTAAATATTTCTAGTTTATGTTGAAGTTCAAAGATGATTTTTGATTGATGGGGATTATTAAAACAGTATCATCTTCAAAGGTGATGAACTTGCAACTTTATTTGTATAAGTGCTCCGGGCAATGGGATAAATCCGGGCATTATTTATAATGGCCGGATTTATCACATTGCCATTGCCAGTAACCGATGCATTAGTAAGAAACAATTGATATTAAGTTTATTATGTGGCATACTTCTTTCTATTTATTATAAAATATGAGGAATTAATTTATTAAACTATAACATTCATATTCTTTAAATTTTTTTTTTGGTAATGATGTAAAAAAGGAAGAATGAAGAATTTAAAAGAAAAATTTAACTAAGTAATTTTTATAAGATAAAATGAAATTCTTTTGTAAACTGTATGATATCATCGATGGTTAATTTATGGTGCAATAATCCAAATTAAATGGAAAATAATTGTAGAAATTTTACAAAGCATTATTGTTTCTAAAATATCCGATTTTTGATGCAAAAATGTCTTGGGGAATAACTTACTATATAACTTCACACTTTCTTTGTTGAAAGAGTGTTTAAAAATAGGAACGAAATATAGAGAGGATCCACAAAACAAATAATTCTTGGAAAGAACCTATGCAAAACTATTTTGTTTTTGTAGTGGTGGGAGTGGTTAATTTCACATCGTGCAATATTAATTGAATTGGTGGGTGGAAAAACCTGTACAAGTTCAATTTGGTCCTTTTTTGGTAAAACATATTAATTTAAAACCAGTAGAACCACCGTATGATATTGGTGAGAAATGTAGTTGACTTTATTAGTTTAACTTTTCAATTAAACATTGATAAGGAAAATAATAAAAACACGATCAAAACCCTTTAAGCTTTAACTCACCAAATGAAAGATCTCAAAAAATAAATACAGGGTGTTTCAGAACTCTGTCAAAAATGATAGGGTGTGTAGAGGGGACCTAGACAAGCATATTTCGAAAAGGAATGGGTGGGAGGAGAAGCAGTCTAGAACGTAATGTAGTACGAGGAACACCTAGAGAGAGATTCCCAATGCCAGTAAAACTAAACCAAACATAATTGAGTGAAATGATTCATAGCATAAGGTAGGTACAGCAAATTATATGCAATCTACCTTCACCATAAGTTTCATAGAAATTTAAACACTTTTCAAACCGTGGGATTAGTTATAAAGTACAATATCAGAGTCCAGTAAATGGAATCCCAGGGAAATATTTCCAGTATATCTCCATTCGCTGGAAATTGTTTGATCATTCTGTGTTTTAGTCTCGACCTTTCTTCTATCTGTTCTTTTTTCTAGTGAAACTCCTGTCTGATCAATGGAATACCATCCGATATATATAGAACTCCATTTCTTGGCTGAACTCTTGATATTGCACTTTTATAACCTCATCCCACGGCTTTACAAGTGTTTCAATTCCAATGAAACTTATAGTGAATGCAAGCTGGCATATTTGTTATACCTTATGCAATTAATCTTTTCACTCATTTATGTTTAATTCAGTTAAACGAGCCTTGGGAAACGTATCTTTCTGAATGGCTCTCGTACTACATTACGTTGAAGAACCTCTACGCAGTATCTCAGTCCCCCTATTTCTATTCGAAACGTGCTTGTCTAGGCCCCCTCTAACCACCCTGTCATCTTTTACAAAGTTCTGAGACATCCTGTATTACTGTTTCATCGACAAAGCTAAATCAAATCCCTCATAATAAATTAAAATCCCTTAAAGCGTTGTAATTGAAATAAAATAAATTTCACTCATACATGGTGTCCGAGAAAAGATTGACACATTACATTTTAAAAATCAATAACTCAAAAACTAAAAAATATAAAAATATGCGGTTCCTACATCCTAATTTAAAGACCAAATAATTTTAAGACCCAAAATTTTCGTAAATCGTAGTTCCCAAATCCCCCAACCGGTGGCAGCACTATTTTCCATTATCTCCTATGGGAAGATTGATCCCTGTTGGGAGATTTGGGAGCAATGATTTACGAAAATTTGTGTCATAAAATTCTTTGGTCTTCAGAGTAAAATGCAAAAAACCGCGTATTTTTATCTTTTTTAGTTTTTTAATTAAATTTTTTTAAAATGTGTCAGCCTTTTTTGGGACACCCGCATTTTTAACTTCACGACGACACCAAACACACAGAGAGGAAAAACATAACCCATCCTTCACAAAACAGGTTAAATAATAAAACCCTCCCTTCCAACGAAGCGTCCAAAAAGGCGTCACCCAAATGATGGAGCGGACGGCCCGAGTGTCAACACCCTCTCCCACACTCCATTACACCCCTCGCTCCATATGGCCATCAGCAGAAACAAAAGTGCGACCGCGGGTCAAAACAGTCTCGTTAGCCGCCTGCCGGACTCCATCGATCTCCCGCCGGTGACCCCGTCCGGGACGCGATCGGGGTCCCTAAATCACATCAACCCCCGCTTCGACGGACACGTCTCGAGAGCAATTGTGAGAGAGTCTTCTTCTTTGAAAAGTCTTCTTATTGTCTGTGTGGGACTTATTGTGGCCGATGAGATGAGGTCCTCGTCGGGGATTAATAAGGGTCTGGATTGAGCGGTTTGGTTTGAATGCTTGAGAGTTCGTTTCTTTTTGAAGAGGTGCTTTTAAATGAGACGAATGAATGGGTTTTGTAAATAAGGGTGGAGGGTGTTTGAGTTGAGGGAATTGGAAGTTGAGGATGTTATGTGGAAGTTTTGTTTCGAAAGCTTTCGGAAAGTGGGGATTGGTTGGTTTGTAATGCATAATTTTTTTATTGATGGTTGTTATGCTGATAAAAGGGATTATTTGTCATTAATTTTTTAAAACGGATGATTCTAAAATTTTTTTAGTTTGTGATTTTTTTTGTGTTAACAAAACTAAAATGAGTGATGCTCAAAATCTCAGTTCTTATGTTACCTCACTCTTTTTATTTATTTATTAATTGGTATTTATTCGGGTTTTTTTTATTTCTTTTTTATTTTGTAGTCGGTTTCCTTTCTCTGTATGTGTGCTGGTGTTCTAATAAATTGTAAATGTAAAATTGTAATTATAATTGTAATAAATTAACTATTGACTTGATTTTATTCAAGAAAATATTTAAAGTAGGAATAACTTTGAATTGTTGAATTTGTTACATTCGCAAAATAAACAGTAACACTAATAATTTTTTTTTAAATTAAAAAACACCCACCTCTAACCTCTATGGTTTTGAAGCACTAAAGCCAAAATCTAACAAGTCATTTAACTTCAAAAGCACATTTCATGACTTGCATCTGCACTAAAACTGTGCATTTACACCTAACGAATCTTAATAACTCAATTTGGAAAAAAAAAGAGTTTGGCAAGGATTTCTAAAATAATCTTATTGAAACTTTAGAATAAGAATTATTTTAGGCTTAGTATAGCGTGAAACATAAATATTTATTATGGACTCAAGTATAATTTAAGGTTGATTGTGGATTAATAAGTGAGTGATTCGACATGACAAAAAATCGTATTGTTAGAGCATATCCTTAACATATTGAGGTAGTAAAATTCACCAATAGCAAGATAGGCTACTATAGCAATAATAGATCAATATTTTAAGGATGTGTACCTATGCTCTAACCACGGCTTACTAGATACTATAAAGGCTAGCCAAGTACGGAAATCATTGAAAATCCAGATGGCAATACTGGACAAACTGGCAAAGCATATCCACAGTGTTGAAGGCGGTGGGTGATATAGGTAGGACCTGTGGCGATCCAAGCGGGAAAAGTTGTCAAAGGGTTTTCATTGTTTATAACAACATTGTCAAAAACTCAAACTAGCTTGTATAGTATCTAGTAAGCCGTGCTCAAACAATGCAATTTTTAGTGATATTGAAACTTAATACGCAGTAGGGTGGAGCGAAAAACACGAAAGTTGGAATTTCGATTTTGGTTACCTCCAAAAAGTTGCCTTTTAGTGTCCAAAATACACCTGTAAAATTTTATGAATTTTGAAAAACTCCTTCAGGTCTCTACCAGGGCTTTTATGTTTTCAAAATTGGTTTTTTACTGTAAATTTCACATTTTGCATTGTTTATTGGCAAATTTTTCTGGTATTTTTGTATTTTTAATATAAAATGTAACTTTCTAGGCCCGACAGTACATTTTTAACCCAAAAAAGTTAATGAAAAGGCACAAATAAATGTATAATACATGTTTTTTTACTTTTTTAATATACTGCGTAATGGGGGGAGCAAAAAACCTTTTTTACGAAATCGGTCTACCACTAAAGCTCAAAGTTTGTAGTTGGGGGTCTTTATAACCCATAAAAAATTTAGACTTGGTCGGATGATATCTTTAGGTTGTGCTTTTGAGTCAAAGTTTGAAAATTTCATGAAAAATGTAAAAAATTTGAAAATTTTCCCGATAATTTCTAAATGATCCCGAAGTTTTTTATGGTGAATAATTACATATATTGCTTGTATGTTGCTTAATATTAGCAAATTAGTATCTTTGAATCACGTAAAAATGGTTTAATAGTTCTTCAAAATTCGTTAATCGACTAACTATGTTAAATATGTTAGCTTATTGTGGTCGTTAGGAACAATGTTTAAGGAAAAAATCCGGCTGACTCTTATGTTAAATGACCTCCTGAATCCGAATATGACCTTTGTTTCCCTCACCAATCTTAATTTTTGAGGGGACGACGAGCCCCAATTTACATTTCTCACTAAATTACCTTTTCCGGTAATTTTATGGGTGTGAATTCAGTTTTTATAAGAATAAAAGATTACCTTACCCTTAAAAATTCGTGTGAAGAGTCCAAAAAGGTTATATAAACTGAAAAATAAATATTTTCTGCTAGGTGATGAATTCAAGAGGGGATTTTTCCATAATAATTGTAAAAAATCATTAAAATTGATCATGAGAGGTTTCGCGTTAAATATTTACATATTTTCCGAGTCATATTTTTCGTATATCCCAATTCAAACAATTTCTCATCCTCCTTTTAACATCCCCAAATAAAAGAAATGGGAAAAGAACCATCGAAGTAGCATTTTGGGAAATATGTACGAAAAAATACAGACAAAAAAACTTTTACTGATTTTTTTTTCAGTTAATATGGAAAAATTCCCTTTAAATTTATCACCTAGCAAAAAATTATTATTTTTCAGTATATGTAACCTTTTTGACCTTTCACCCTCCACCGGTCAGCCGATTTTATTCCTTAAACATTGTTCCTAACGACCACAATGTAATAAGCTACTAACATATTTAACATAGTCCATTAACGAATTTTGAAGAACTATTAAACCATTTTTACGTGATTCAAAGATACTAATTTGCTAATATTAAGCAACATACAAGCAATATATGTAATTATTCACCATAAAAAAACTTCGGGATCATTTAGAAATTATCGGGAAAATTTTCAAATTTTTTACATTTTTCATGAAATTTTCAAACTTTGACTCAAAAGCACAACCTAAAGATATCATCCGACCAAGTCTAAATTTTTTATGGGTTATAAAGACCCCCAACTACAAACTTTGAGCTTTAGTGGTAGACCGATTTCGTAAAAAAGGTTTTTTGCTCCCCCCATTACGCAGTATATTAAAAAAGTAAAAAAACATGTATTATACATTTATTTGTGCCTTTTCATTAACTTTTTTGGGTTAAAAATGTACTGTCGGGCCTAGAAAAATACATTTTATATTAAAAATACAAAAATACCAGAAAAATTTGCCAATAAACAATGCAAAATGTGAAATTTACAGTAAAAAACCAATTTTTGAAAACATAAAAGCCCTGGTAGAGACCTGAAGGAGTTTTTCAAAATTCATAAAATTTTACAGGTGTATTTTGGACACTAAAAGGCAACTTTTTGGAGGTAACCAAAATCGAAATTCCAACTTTCGTGTTTTTCGCTCCACCCTAATACGCAGCTGTTGAAATATTTTTATTAAAATTTTAGCTTTGCTAGAATTTCAAATTGTTTAAAATAATAAATGCATACTAAAAACCATAAGATCAGAAAACAACTATGATACCTTTAGAAAATTAAGTTATTAACAATAAGTTCCTTCACGGTAAACAATTGAACAATATATCCCATTTAAGCATCTATCCATATTTGTATTTCCCTCTAAAGACAATGTGGATTAAGAGTGAATTTAAGTACCATAAATTCCCAACTGAAAAATATTTTAAAAGGTATAGGGACTTTTAAAGGTTAGGCTGAATCAAATTAGTTTCCCTTTTCCCTTTTTTTTCTCCTTTTAGTACAATGTTGAATAAAAGAGGACATTCCGAATTCAAGATGAAAAAAAAATGAACATGAACTCATGTATTAAAGAAAATATCGGATTCGATTAGCTAGGGGAAGAAGGAACGCCGATAATTACCTGAGACCCTTAGTGTTAAGGCCACAATTTATCATAAGTGGTATCATCCATTATGTCTTAAGTGGTATCAGAAAATATATGAAGGTAATTTCATAACAGACGTTCCTTATCGTATCTCCTTTCTTCGGTCATAATTCAATAAGTAGCCAATGGTTTTGTATAGGAGTTCCAAATGGAATTATTGAGGAGTTCTATCCGTGATTGACATATTATAAGTAAAGATATGAGAGAAGTATAAAAAAATATAAATATATTAAAAAGCAATGTTGGACATGTGCATATGCAAATTTTAGTATTTCCTCTGTAACTGATTTGTTTTGAAAAAATTTGTGAGCATTTTCTTAAACATTACAATGGTTCCTACTATTTTAATTAATCTGAAAGTATTTATTTTCTAAAAGGTATAATTAGAACATAAATTTTAGCGAACGAAAACGAAAAATTCAAGAATTTTTATAGGAAGTTAAACAACCTAAGAATAGAATGAATTTAGAGAGGAAAGAGCAACTTCCGAAATTATACCGAACAGACCATTACAAATGTGGTTTAAAAAGCTAGATATTCAAAGATTTAATGCATGCATCTTTTTAAATTTTTGGAACATCTGAAAAACATTGTTTATCTACCGACTTGAGGGAATTCTTTCTCAAGAAAGTTCAGAACGCGCCGAAGAAATTCTCTTTCCTTTGAGTTTTTCTGTTCATTCATCATTTCTGACGTCAGAAAAATACTCACAGCTACATTTGAAGAGAAAAGACTACACGGAAATAGATTTTGTTGAAAAGCAGTTTGTTTTCTTCATTTCTTTGTGATTTGTACACTAGAATACATTACTGCACTGAATAAATTGGAATGCTTTCACAATGCAAACAATTTTTAGTTGGATTATATCGATAAACATACTTTGTTGATAGCTTAATAAAGATTGTTCGTTTCGTTAATGTGTCCGTTATTATGGATTTGGCGCGTGTCATAAAATTAGTTTTTAACGTACCTATACATCTTAAGAGAAACTATAGTTAATGCTTTATCCTATTTAGATGAACTCTCGTTTACATTTCTTACAGCCATTCGTTTAGCATTGTTTCTATAGCAACCGCCACAACCAGGCAACTAGTTCAGAGGTGTAAGTAGGCGATAATAATGAAACTGTAGTATCGCATTGACATGGGGAATCTTATCACTTTAAATATAAATTTTAAGAATTAAATACTATGTAACTGCAATATGAGTTTGTTTAACTAATAACAAAAATAGATTAAATTAGTAATAATAATCGATTCAGTATAAAAATTATGTAAATAAAAATATATTTTAAAACCAGAGTAAAAGATTAGAATGAAGTAAAGAATAATCAATCCGTAGTTGAAGAATGCATGATAAAGATAAAATATCAATCAATATCATGATACACTAATACTAAATTCAACACGTAAATTTTTACACATCGATAAAATATGTGACAGAGAAAAACTCTCTCGAAAGAATCAGATTATCGAAAAAAAATAAATAAATAAAAGAATCAATTTTGTTGATCATAAGTAAACACAAACTTCCCCTAAATAATAGTTAAATTTATAACCTTTAAATTCATTTAAGAAAATCAGGGTCATTATACCTTTAAGATTAAACCTATGCCCCCCAAATAGTTAATTTTATCTTCTATCAATCAAAAATAACCTCTAAATAACACGAAATCGGTATTAAACATTTCACCACCGACAAAGCCATTACTTTTTGTATAATCTATGGAGAAACTTAGTTAATTAGATCGTGAGACAACCATACTTTCTTCCGCTAGAGAACCTGGTTTATTTTATGAAAGAAACACAACCCTTGAAGAATAAGCGTTGTTTCCCGTGCATCCTATCGGAAAACGCTTTGGATACAGCTTATCACGTCACGTTTAAAGGCAAACACAATTTATCTATTTTATAAAATTAGTTTTTTTCTTCTCCTTCAAGAAAACTAACACAAATCAATTTTCATGTATTATGCATGCGAGGGGCTTAATTTCCCTCACCTCCTGTGCCTTCATCAATTATTTGCCTGTAATTAATTATGTTGTGGAGATTTTTGCGAGTTTTATAGCAGGTTTGATGAAAGCGAGATTTATTTTAGGTTGATTAGTTTTTGGTTTTCTTTTTATTCAAAAATTTGTGTTTTTTTATTTTTGTGTGATCGATTACGATCAAATTTGGGTGAGTTTTATTGTTTTTGAAAGATAAATTAAATCCCAGGTTATCACGAAGTTCTCAATGTAATTAGTTAATCAAAGTATGTATAAAATGTGTGATAAAGTTCGTGTTGATAAAAAAAATTAAACGAAGACAAAGTTATCATCATATTGGTTTTACTATGTAATAAAGTTTGACCTTTTCCGCCATTGGGATTTTTTGATTTTCCTTTTTCATCATGTCTAGAAAGTACAAAACTGGTAATTAAAGGGAAAAATATTTAGGCCAGGTTATTAAAACGTATAGTTTGTGTTTTCGTATTACACAATTACATATGTTGGGGTATGTCATTATAATTGAATGATCTGATACTCAATATGATACACATAAATTTTACACACAGTATAGAATGTTAAGAAGTTATTAGCACACATTGAGCAAATTTTAATATGTCTGATGTAAAAACATCAAGAAAAAAGTGAAAAAGTAAGTACAGAGTAAAAGTGTGAGCCTCCAAGGCATAATTTGGAATGTCGGTAGGAAATCAAGATATATTATGGGTACCTCAACATTTCTAATTGGTTTCCAATTTTTGAATTTCTGTTACTTTTGGAACAGTAGGAACACTGTAATGATGGGCTTGGTCACTGTGAATGCATGCATTACATAAGGTTTCGGTTGATAAAAAAATATTTCAATAATGAGATATTTTAATATGTTAATGATGAGAGAAATTTGAAAATTAGCAAATTTATTTGCACTCAGTTTATACAGCATAAAAAACGAAGTTTTCGGTAGTTTTGCAGAATGCGATCTACCCAGTTTAGTTACCTGGAGATTGTGACACCGCAACTGATGTTTTTTGAGTACTAATGAGCTAACTAAAGTTCATAACTAATACTCAGAAACTACCTAATGAACTAATTAAAATGGTAGATCGTATACCGCCAGAATACCAGATTTTCTTATTATTTGAAAGTACAACTCAGCATGTAAGCAATTATCCGATTCAAAAGATTTGCGCAAAAAATACTTTGTTATTTTTTTTGGTTACAAATGAATCTGTCCCAAAAGGAAAGGAATCTCCCCAAAAGAACCTTAATTATTAATTCCCACACTGGAAACCCGAGACTCTCCGAGACTAAATTGCTCAAAAAACACAATCCGGCACACAAAGCAGAAGGTGTGTCCTCAATCAAGCAAAAAAAAAAACCAGCACCAACCTTCGAGAGCGGACCATTAGTGTGAAACTTGAACTGTCGCTGTTGCCAATTACAAACGAAAAATGAGTGGAGCAAAAATCCCATTGCCAGAATCCGCAAGAGGAAGGTTTTCTTCTTCCCCGTTTCCTCTCCCGAGGCCACTTAGGAGTGATCCGAGTTGCCTAATCTTATGGTATCCTGCTTTTCTCCCCTTTTTCCCCAGCTTTTTCATTATTTATTTGGGTCTGGGAATCGGGATCCGGCAGATTATCAGCAGTTGGTCAAGATCTCCCGTCTCAACTCGCAGAGGAATTGCAGTTTTCGGGGAAAGAGGAGGAAGTGATTTTTGGTGAGTCGGTGAAGAATGCTTCGCTGATAGCTTGTGGCTAGGTCTTGCGGTCAGAAAATAGACGAGTTTAGTACAGAGAACTACGATAAAAAAGCTGTTGTAGGATTTATAGAAAATTTCTTATTTCTAAAGGATTTTATTCCATTAAAGTGTGACTAAAAATCCTATTTAAAGTAACATATTTAGTCCCACATGTACTGAATTATAAGCATACAAATTATAGAAATGTTTTTAAAGCATTGTAAAAAGGCTTAGCTTAAATTATAATTATACTATTATTATATTACTGTAAACTATTGAAGTGACCTTTTATTGAACTCATAAATGTGTAACACATCTCCTGCTAAGGTAATTTACTTCAATAGTTTGAAAATAAATTTTTAGAGACATTTTATTCTTCTGTACCCTTTTTATACCTTTTTATCTTTCTTAATCCATTTAAAATTAATTTGTTGGTTATTTGCGAAAAAAGCATTTATGTGTTTGTTTCAAGTTTTCTATTATTTAATAATATATTGAATATTTTGTTTTTTTTTTTTCAAATTTGTATACTAGAAATATTTTCAAGTTATTTAGAATATAGTTACTAGAAATATTTCTTATGTTATTTAGAATATAGTTACCAGAAATATCTCTTAGATATTTGTTATTTGTAGTGAATTAGCCAATTTTGAAGTCGTTAAGACATATGGAATTCAGTAATCTCTCAAAATCAATACCCTCTCAGGTCAAAATTAATTTTAAAAAGAAAAAAAAGTATATCACCCTAAATGTCTTTAACTTTTATGGTTGCAAAGACTGAAACTACGACACACAAAAAAAGAACTTCAAAAGACATCCTCCACTCTGCAGTTAAACAAAGTTTAAAACAAAATACACCGAACGAAACAAATAAAAACCAAATTATTCCACGTCACCTCATTAAGGCAGAATGATGATGAAGACATCATCACCTCTCATAAAAAGTCAATTTGTCCCTAAATCATGTGAGAACAGAAGACAACACTTGTCAAATAAAAGGAGCTAGCTCAAATTAATTTCTCACAAAGAAATCCCAAAAAACCACCTTGGCTGAATCTAGTCATTTCCAACGAAATAATCAAGCCATCCAGATGGCATGAAATATGAACTGCTATAGTAATTAGCTGCAGGTCTGGCAATTAACCGAGAGAAAAAAAAGATGGCGAACGCGCATCTTCTATTAAGCAATCTAAGCGAAAGAAAAACCCGCACACACCAGGGGTCGCCAAAGCGTCCCGAATTTCACACGCAAAATTGTTTTTAAAACTCGCGGAGGTTGTTAATTCCGCATTTTTCGTTGTTCAGTTTTGTTTTAAACTGATTACTGCTATTCGTAGCTGGCCCTGCTGTTCTTTAATGGAAAAATAATGGCGAGAAAAATAAGCAAGCGATTTTCGCGGGGAGAATAAAAAAAAAAGAGTTTCTCTCGCGTGTAATGGCATTAGAGATTCAGGGGCAGGTAATCCCACACGTGCTGCACTACATGATGCCAACTTCGATCATCTGACGTCTAATGACTTTGTTAACAAGTTTGAAAGTCTTGATGGTTAAGTTTGAGTTCTTGCCAGAGGATTCTTACGATGAGCCTACGCGATGTTATATGCAAGGAACTAAAATCCTTTCTTCCATAGCTAGTTTAACTTATCAACGTCAAAATAGTTTCCCCTCAATGTTTAAAATATGATATAGTTAAATTCGTTATTAGAGTCAAGCCGAGTTAATAGTTATTAGACTGCCTTTTGGGAAAAATAACGTTTTTCATTTAAGAGAATTTCAATATTTTCGTTGACAAACAAATATTTTAAGTTAAGACATTTCATTTTTATTTTTTAACCTTTCGGTGATTTTCAAAGATGCTAAGCGTTGTAAAAAGTAACTTTTCTTAACCTCAGTTTCATTATATTGTACTAAACGAAAATAAAGTAGTTAAATTATACAAGTTAAGTCATTTTTAAAATTTGAGAATTAAAAAAAAACATAGTTTTTACTACATGTATATAATTCACTATTCAGTGAATGACAGTTAAACAAATTAAAATACAGTTTTATTAGAATTTAAAAGTACCTAATTTATTTAATGCAACACTTGAGCATTTGATACTTTGAGTAGGACTTGGTTAATTAAAAAACTTACTTAGTGTTGAAACTAGTTTAGAAAGCTGCATCTAATAAGCATCTTTACTAAGTACTTAATATCACATTCTTCTTAGCCTTACACTCCTTTGAAATGTTGTATTTCGTTGGAAACAAAATAAAATTAATTAGAAAACTCTTCATAATTAAGCTTTTACAAATGTTGGAAGAAGCACTACAATATTTTATACCTATAATCATTTTAGTAGAACGCAGTACACATTGGAAGCGATATCACCTAGTAAATTATGTCCATATAGAGCATTCGCACATGACGTCACTTGGAGGACAAAATCAACGTTGCTAAGGCTGTTGTTAGGGGCGGGACAGAAGTATCCAATAGCAGCATTCGCACATGATGTCACTGGAGGAATAAAACAACGTTGCTAAGGCCGTTGTTAGGCAGAGTCATGTGATTGAAAATGCTCTATTGTTGCGTGTAATGCTACTATTGTCACGTTTAAGGGCATAACAGATCAATTCCATTATACTATCTATGAACAGGAAAGTTATGATCCCTGTTTGGGTATGTTTCGGTCATTTAGAGCCATGTGTTCGTGTGTTTTTATGTGTAGTACTCACGTAGAAACTCATTAGATTTAAGGATTCAATCGGCTTAGTAGATATTTTCTTCTCTATTATCTATACTTGTCAACAAATAATGAGCAATAGTCCAATAAATAGTAGTACATCAAGCTTTAAAGAAATTGAATGTAGTACCCCTTTGTATATTCAATGTAAATATAATAAATGTAAACACTATTACTAGACTAAGAAAAAAGCATTGCAGGGGCATGAAAATTCATCCGAATAAGAATAATAAGACAAGAACTTACAATATTTGTAAGAACTGCCCTGAAGTGCAGCTCACGCCAAGGGATATTTTAGAGTGCCCGGTTAGTCTCCCAGAGGTGCTAAAGCTCGGCCTGGTGCTTTTCTACCACACTTTACAGGAACCTTATGTGGGCCTGAGGCGTCAGAGCATAGCAGCCGCTGTCATCAGTGCCTTTGAGGACATCTAAAAAGTAGTGTTTCATCCATGGACACGAAAACAACAACATAATAAATATACTTAAAATACAAGAGTAAATTAATTTTTATTTAGCATAATGATTAAGGATTCTGATAAACAATTAGGAAGTTAATTTAAATTTCATGAGCACGTTGGAAAATTGTTTTTTTTTGGATTCATGCAAATATTGATGCCCTATTTTCTATAATTTCATTCGTTATTTCAAAGAATTTTCATAACAACAATAGCCTCTGTAAAACAACGCTGCTATTGTGCTATAACATAGTATCAGTTAAATTAATTACCATCAAATACGTACTTTTGAAAAATTTGTTATAATTTGTAGGAAAAATCCGCAATTTTGGAAAGAATTAGATTGTAAACAACACTCCACGAAAAATCCGTAATATGAAATTGAAAGTTTATACAAGATGTGTGTAGCTAATTTAAACTCAAACTGCGTATCCCTTAATAATTATCCACGGAGGTTAAACAAAACGAATAGATATTTTCGCTGATGCTTAAGTTAAAACTTATTATCGTATCAAAATATTCTACCTTCAGTGTTCTTCCATAAATTTTAACTGCATTGTGCTGAATAATTTCTAGTTTCACGGGTACCTCATAAGATAAACTTATTAACGTTGGTTTATGATGTAGCTCTCCTTTTATGAACTGAAAAGATTTCCACTAGTAATTCAAATAGTGCTGTTAAAATGTACGGCGTTCGCATTTATTGATTATTAAAACAGGGAAGATATGTAAATTAATCTATTGTTAAAATTCAGGAGATTTTTATCAAAATCTAAACTTGCTAAATGTGCTACATATTTTCTATCGTATAGGATTAGAAGACAACTAAATAATGCGCTGAACGATGCAATTTTACTCAAAGTGTAACTTTAACGAGTTAACAAATGCTATTTTATGTTAAACGTTATATTTCAGTAATATTTTCTGCTGAATCTATCTTTTTTTCGTAGATGTCCATTCATTGTAATTTTAATTGTAATTTGGAATTAAAGTTAATTTTTCTTTCTTTTCTTATTCTCTGCGCTGTATAAACTGAGTCAAAATAAAATATGCTTTGAACTTTAAAGTGTGCTTACCTTTTTTTTTCCTCCAGGGAAGGTTTGACTTCATTCCTATTCACTTACTCCATTGATACTGCTTTAACGACTCTGTTTAATAAAAATTTTGAATTTTATTTGTCTGAGCTTTTCTTTTTCTCACTTTTGCATTGTTAACTAAGCAGAAATTTAATTTAAATATCAATTTAAGTGATTTTTAAGATATTTCTTTATCTGAAATTTCATAAGGCTGAAAAAGGGAATAAGTCCATCAACTTTTTTTCAACTGTCAAATGTTTTTGAATGTACTTATATTTGTTTCGATGATTGCTCTGTTTTCTAAATAGGGTCCTTATTTCCAGTAAAAATGGTTATGCAACAGAAATTCCAATACTAATACAGTTTTTTTTTCGATTTTCTCAAAACTTGATTTTTGGACTTATTCTCTTTTTCAAACTGACGACTCAAATATAGATGGTAAAAGCTTTTCTCCTTAAAATATGACGAATATATAATTTTTCTATTTAAAAAATAGCTGACCAGCGCGCCTTCGTTGTAACAGGTTCCGTTGCGTGCTGAACTATAGAAAACGAACTACTTAGCGGGAAGCAACAGGTAAACCACCACCTCGACTGGTTTCGTTTTTCCCTCGTGACTCGTGACGCAAACGTGTTTCCCAGTGACGACCTTCCCTATTACACAATGTGTGGTCATCATAGAATGGTAATTAATTTTCTCCAACTCGTGCAAGAACCAGTTTCTGTCGGTGCGAGCGCGTTCTAAAGGCGGACTCGCATCGAGCCTTATACTGCGGAATCCGGACTTAATGCAAAATTTGAAAATGTTTTGGGGTGCTGCATACGGGGGAGTGTTAGGAAATCGAAACATTCGAAATTAGGATTATCAAAACAGATCCATCCCCAAAGCCCCAAATTCAACCCCAGCTAGTTGTAAGATAAGGCCCCTGAAGATGATAGGAGTACCCTTACCACGAGATCTGACTGCCCATTGCCGCAGTCGGACGCAATGCGTGTCCGCCTTGATCCCGCATGGCAGGATTCGGGTGAAGACTCCGATTGGTTTGCTGGAATGATGTCATTGAGGAATGCCAGTCGTCGCTCTTTTCTGCGGGAGGTGAAATTTTTCACCGGTGGAATTAGAAATCACTCAGTGCTGTTCTGGGCCACACTCGAAACGGGACTTTTTCGTTCTTCTCGCTTGTTCGAGTTCGGATCAACGGTTTAGGCGTGAGCTTACTACTGCTCTTATTTGTCTTTAAGTGAAATCTTACTCAGTGCTATTAGGAAGCATGCGGTGCTGAATCGCTCGTTTGAATTCGGATTCAAGGGCAGTGCCCCTGGTTGCTCATACCGAATAAGTCAAGTTCACGTAACTGCTACTAGATGTAAACGATATTTGGCCATATACGTGACAAAAATTAGACGTCGGGATTCGACATGGAGGGTGGAGGTTACTACGACGTGGAATGGACGATCGAAAACTTCACCTGTTGGAACGGCGAACTGCTCGGTAACGGGATCGAGAGCCCCATCTGCGAACTGCTCAAGCTGCAGCTCTATCCGAGAGGCGTCGACGGTCGCGACCGATACATGGCGGTGCACATGTCCTTCCTGTACAACTTCGGCTCTTCGGGGGTGCTCTCCTACATCTGCTCCGACGGCAGCACCATCTGGAGGCAACAGGTCAAGGCCGATGAAAAGGACCGACTTCGGCTGGAGCTTCCCCCTGGACCGGAATTCGAAGAGGTGGTCGCCCTGATCCGAAAGAACGAAGCTCACTACGGGGATTGTCTCGTCCTGCGGTTCCGCTTCAGGAGCACTACAGACGTCGAGGAGCACGTGAGGACATCTATAGACGTCGTGGACACCACCTTGAGGATCAAACCGGACTTGCTGATGGGGGGATGCGGGGAGGAGATTTCCAAAATCCGCTTCCTCCTCAACAGCTCCGAATACCAGAAAGTGTTCGTGAAATCCGTGGGGGAAAACGGTAAGATGCATCTCCAGATATGCCCGATCAATTTCAAGGAATGTTTTTCGGTGCAGAGCCTGGTCAGTTTGATGGGCAGCGACGACGCTCTGGAAGGGTATGGAGAGAGGGAGCACCTGTTCGTCGACGAGACTCCGTGGACGGTCATAGACCCGGTCAAGATGAGGGAGATCGCGCAGAAGCGGTTCACCGTGCTCCTGCGCTTGAGGATCACCAGAGGACACTGCAGCGCCAAGTACTCGCAAAAGCTCTACAACCCCAAAAGAGCCGGAATAGTGAACTGTATCGGCGTTTCAGAGCGAAAACCGTCGGATCCTGTCGCCCCTTTAAACAACCCAGCCGAGGATTCGGTGACAGACCTAACAAAAGACTTGATGTGCCTTTACCAGGACCACGACTTTTCCGACTTCCAACTCAAGTGTGACAATGTCGCATTCCCAGTCCACAAGGTCATCCTAAGTGCCCGGTCTCCTGTCTTTAAGACCATGCTCTCTACTGACATGGTTGAGGCAGCGTCCGGCACAGTGGACATTACGGACTTGGACGCCTCCACCCTAGGTCTCTTCTTGACCTACCTGTACACCGGGGCCGTAGGGGGAGAGCGCCCTCAACCTCTATTACGCGGCCGAGAAGTACCAAGTCCCCTCGCTCAAGAGGGAATGTGCCAATTTGCTATGCGCCAACATTTCCATTTCGAACGTGTGCGACATTCTGTCCTTCGCGGACAAACACAAGGACGACCTACTTACCAAATTTTCGCACGATTTCATTTTGGATCATTTCAATGAAGTTATGAAATCGGAAGAGTGGAGAAGTTTTATTAAGAGCGAACCATTGCTGGCGGTTGAATCTGTGACTTATTTTGGTGAAAAAGATTTGCTAAGGAAGTACAATCCCCCTCAGTAAGTCCCCTACTTAAAAAGAAAGTAACTATTATTTGAATATCGGGTATTTCTGTCATTTTGTACTTCACAAGTTATTTTTTTTACTCAGTAGAACTTAAAATTGTACAAGATTTTTATTATTTACTCTATGTTTTTCATTTCTTCATTTTCATTTATTTGTAAATTATGAGAACACATTTAAACTTGTAATCCTGTACAAAAATAGTCTTTTTAACTTCAGCATAGTTGACAGCAACGTTTCCTGACCCTATGACGCCACAACGTGGAAGCAGAAAATGCGTAAACAGAAAGCCTGTTGGGTTGCTAGGAAGAGTTTCTGTACCCAAATCGTGACAAAAAGACGCCTATATTCATGGGTTTAACAAAATAATTTTATTTTTAAATTGACATTCTTCATTTCTCTCAAAATTCAGACATCTCGCTCGGAACTACTTTGTTTGTCAGTAACGTTGCAGTCTAGTATAGATATAATTCCTCTTTAATAGCTAGTTATGACCTTTTTAGTTAGTTATGAAAAATATATAATATTTTACACTCAAACTTAGTGATAGTATGTACAAATTAATATGCATATCTGAAACTATATACTATATATATTTACGGGCAAAGTAATTAATCGGACATTATTAATAATGCCAGAAGTGAAGGCGGGCAAAGTGATAAATTTCATTAATAAATGCCATTTAATTTATCACATTGCCCGTCTCACATCGGGCATTATTAATAATGCCCGGATTAATCACATTGCCCGTAACATGCATATCATTAATGTGAGTTATCTATCAAACCCTTATATTTCTTTCCTACTTAGAACCCCCCTATGACCCTCCAATCCCTAAACAACTCAGCTAACGCAATATATACCCCATTGATATAAGCCTATAAGAAGAAAAAGCCTTCATTCAATAGGCCTTTATCAAGTTGTTGAATGTGGGAATCCTATTCAGGTTGACAGACATCTGAATTAACTTCATGTTTTCCTCGGAGACCCATGCGGAAACACGATTCTTGCACATTACCCAACCCGTAATGTGTAATGTCTCATTTGATGATCCGTGAAGTGACTTTATTCCACAGACTTCTGAGGCTGGAATTAGCTCCGGGATAAATGAGAGAGTACGTTTGGTGAGAAATGGGGTCTCCTAGGGTCGGAAACTTTTGGAACATTAACAGAGAAGATGCAGGATGGTACTATTCACTACACATAAATGTGAAGAAATGTAGCAGCGATTTTCAAACTAAATATTCCGCCGCATGTGGCCCGCCAGCTCTTTTTGCGGCATGACAAGTCTTGGATAATTCTGAAATTTTAAAATATTTAATTTATTTTTTTAATATAAAGATTAGATATAAAAATGCCGACGTACTGGCCTAGTGGTTAGAGCATCTGACTGCGAAGCCGTACGTCTGGGGTTCGAATCCCCGTTTGGCATGGATGTTAGTTTCTGTCCTTGTGTGTGTGTGTGATGAATGAATGTGGCCCCCCTGTAAAAAGGGGTTGTGCCTGCGAATGTGTGTGTGTGGCGTGGGCAACAGTACTTCACCTCCGTGGCTTCGGTCCACAGGTGCCCACTGGGTAACGAGAAGTAAGTACTGATTTCGGCATGTCTGGAGCGATGACCCCGGTCATAGTGTGTGTGTGTTGTGCTCTGCCATTGGAAAAAAAAAAAAAAAAAAAAAGATTTAATTGAAAATGTACATATTTTTGAAAGGTTTTTAAGAAGAACGGACAATTCCCGTATTTTTTAAAAATAGAAATAAAGCCATTTTTTTCGGTAAAACAAAATGTTCTAATTTCAAAAATCAGAATTAAAAGTTTCAAAATTATTTAATTAGATATTTGAAACTAAAAATATCTAAATTTGAGTTGACATTGAAACCCTCGTGACGTAACTTGATAGAAACTGTTTTTTGTACCAACTGACGTCACACTACTATTTGTGACGTAGCAGCCGTTTTCACGGCCTTATTAAAAGTCGAATAAAAAAAATAATAAAAAAAATGCTGGAATTTTCCATTGAACAGTAAAATTTTGAATTTTCTGACAATTTACAAATGAATAGAGCTTTCAAAAGTTTAATATAAACGTGTCCTGCAATTGTCAAAAATAGAGATAGTATTTCATTAAATTAAAGGACGAGCAGTTGCTCCTTTGGGATGAGTAAATTTTATGATTAATGTGTGTTTATATTTTCCCCAGACATATGTTTTTGTATTTTGCATTTTATTAATTTCTTTTTGTATCTAATAAATATTACTTGAAATTACTAACTAAGCATGTAAGTAACATTTTACATGATCCTAATTTGTTTATTTAAATACTATTAGCAAATAGAGAAAAACTAAAGTGTCATACAAAGTAATAGAAAGTTAAGGTAGATTGATATTTTGGCCCTCAAAGTTCGCTTCAGATCTATATTTTTTAAGCCTACGAGAAGTTAGGTTGGCAAAATTTAGCCCCCATGGCATTTAAAGTTGTCCAGGCCTGTTCTAATGTATTGAAGTCGACAATAGTTTTTACACCACTTCGAGGGGATATTTAAACTGTTATTTAACGTAAAATAAATATAGTTTATTTACTGTTCTTAAAAATTATTAAAAAGAAAAGCCCTATTCAAAAACACTTATTTAAGCAAAACATGTATATTTCTTTTGCATTTTCGTCATTATAAGAAAATAATTTTTCCCTAATTGTTCACCGTGTCTCTTTTGCATAATCAAAGATAAAAAACTTAGCTTTTACTAACAAGGAAACGTTCCCTGGCTAAACCCACAAAAACGGACGAAAATTTTACACGCATAAGAAAATGAATCAAAAAACTAACTGTGGAAAAAATTAGCAGTGGAATTACATTAGGAGAGGAGTAAATTAATATTGAAAATTGGGTTCTGAGTGTTGCCGAACCCACTCAGTTAGCACCACTTGGCGATTTGGCGTGCATTTGATTAACCTTTTTGGATTGACCGATAACTGCTTCAGTGAAAACGCAGCCATAGTCCAGTAACTAGGTAGTTTTTTCAGGAAAAAAATACAGAAGTTTTTTTCTCAACGGTTTTATATGTTTTCGAGGGTGCTGAATCCGAATATCAACTTTGTTAACAAAATTTCGCATGGGAACATTGAAAAAAATCGAAAAAATCCTAAAATTTTACCCCTTTTTTTGGTTTTTTCCTTCTAGCACGTAAAGTATAGATTTCTCAGAGAAAAAGTCAAAGAAAAAGTTGAAGTACGCTAAACAAGCTAAATAAAAGTCAATTACAGCATTTCTGTCAGACTAATAGTTTGGCCGCTAGAGCGCGCTGAAAATCAGACAATTTCCGCCCCTGCGGTGGAAAATCCAAAAATTTTCACTTGCAGCTCGAAAAACCCATATATTTTAGAATATAGTACTATAAAAGCATACTTTAAAATGTTTTACACGTAAAAACCTTTCAAACTAACCTATTATTAATTGATTAAATGTTTTATTATTAAGGGTTTTCTCTGAAAGAGCATATTCTATAGCAATGTACAGTAATACAATCCATATTGTTATTCACAAAGAAAAAAATGCAGAAGTTATTATCTCATCGGTTTTATACATTTTCGAGGATTCTGAATCCGAATATCAACTTTGTTAACAAAATTTCGCATGGGAACAGTGAAAAAAATCGAAAAAATCCTAAAATTTTACCCCTTTTTTTGGTTTTTTCCTTCCAGCACGTAAAGTATAGATTTCTCAGAGAAAAAGTCACTACAAAAGTTAAAGTACTCTAAACAAGCTAAAAAAAGTTCATTACAGAATTTCTGTCGGACTAATAGTTTAGCCGCTAGAGCGCGCGAAAAGTCAGACAATTTCCGCCCCGGCGGAGAAAAATCGGGTAAAAACGTACTTAACTGCGGTGAAATAAATAATACGACTTAATTAAATGAGTTAAATGAGGACATTTAATTTAATTCTGGACATTTTCTTGAAACCAAGAGTGGAGAAATTTGTTTTGCGAATAGTTAAAAAGAGTAAAATTTTTTTCAGAGTTTTACAAGCTTCAAATATTAAAGACTATTTTTTCCCCAAAGATGAAATAATCCAGATAGAATCAACAAGGGTCCTAAAACACCTTCATGTTTTAGGTTAGGGTACTATAAAAACATACTCCATAATTTTGTACATGAAATAAAACTAAATAAAATTAAAAGAAATTATTTTTTATTGAGTGATTTCTATGGAAACGGAATTGCTTAAATAAGAGAGTGTAAGTAATCTTATTACAAAACATATTTTCACTCAATTCAAAAATGATAGTAGCAAATTATGTGTTTCATGATAACAATGTACAATATTTTCTTCCCTCGAAAATTCATTTAGAATTGTATTTAATGAAATTTTTCTTCAATTATCTCAGGATATTCCAATTCGAGAAGATGAAAACGCTCTGCCAAATTTTTGAGGGAAGAAAATATTGTACATTGTTATCACGAAACACATAATTTAGAAATGCATGAACTTTCAATACAATTTATTGTTTTTTATTCATTCCCTATTTCGTTTTATCAGTTTTTGAATTGAGTGAAAATATGTTTTGTAATTAGATTACTTATACTCTCTTATTTAAGTAATTCCGTTTCCATAGAAATCACTCAATAATAAATCATTTCTTTTAATTTTATTTAGTTTTATTTCATGTACAAAATTATGGAGTATGTTTTTATAGTACCCTAACCTAAAACATGAAGGTGTTTTAGGACCCTTGTTGATTCTATCTGGATTTTTTCATCTTTGGGAAAAAATAGTCTTTAATATTTGAAGCTTGTAAAACTCTGAAAAAACTTTTACTCTATCTAACTATTCGCAAAACAAATTTCTCCACTCTTGGTTTCAAGAAAATGTCCAGAACTAAATTAAATGTCCTCATTTAATTAAGTCGTATTATTTATTTCACCGCAGTTAAGTACCGCAGTAGTTTTTACCCGATTTTTCTCCGCCGGGGCGGAAATTGTCTGACTTTTCGCGCGCTCTAGCGGCTAAACTATTAGTCCGAGAGAAATTCTGTAATGAACTTTTTTTAGCTTGTTTAGAGTACTTTAACTTTTGTAGTGACTTTTTCTCTGAGAAATCTATACTTTACGTGCTGGAAGGAAAAAACCAAAAAAAGGGGTAAAATTTTAGGATTTTTTCGATTTTTTTCACTGTTCCCATGCGAAATTTTGTTAACAAAGTTGATATTCGGATTCAGAATCCTCGAAAATGTATAAAACCGATGAGATAATAACTTCTGCATTTTTTCTTTGTGAATAACAATATGGATTGTATTACTGTACATTGCTATAGAATATGCTCTTTCAGAGAAAACCCTTAATAATAAAACATTTAATCAATTAATATTAGGTTAGTTTGAAAGGTTTTTACGCGTAAAACATTTTAAAGAATGCTTTTATAGTACTTTATTCTAAAATATATGGGTTTTTCGAGCTGCAAGTGAAAATTTTTGGATTTTCCACCGCAGGGGCGGAAATTGTCTGATTTTCAGCGCGCTCTAGCGGCCAAACTATTAGTCTTACAGAAATGCTGTAAATGACTTTTTTTTAGCTTGTTTAGAGTACTTCAACTTTTGCGTTGACTTTTTCTCTGAGAAATCTATACTTTACGTGCTAGAAGGAAAAAACCAAAAAAAAGGGGTAAAATTTTAGGATTTTTTCGATTTTTTTCAATGTTCCCATGCGAAATTTTGTTAACAAAGTTGATATTCGGATTCAGCACCCTCAAAAATGTATAAAACCGATGAGATAATAACTTCTGCATTTTTTTCTTTGTGAATAACAATATGGATTGTATTACTGTACATTAGGGTGGAGCGAAAAACACGAAAGTTGGAATTTCGATTTTGGTTACCTCCAAAAAGTTGCCTTTTAGTGTCCAAAATACACCTGTAAAATTTTATGAATTTTGAAAAACTCCTTCAGGTCTCTACCAGGGCTTTTATGTTTTCAAAAATTGGTTTTTTATTATAAATTTCATATTTTCATTGTTTATTGGCAAATTTTTCTGGTATTTTTGTATTTTTAATATAAAATGTAACTTTCCAGGCCCGACAATACATTTTTAACCCAAAAAAGTTAATGAAAAGGCACAAATAAATGTATAATACATGTTTTTTTACTTTTTTAATATACTGCGTAATGGGGGGAGCTAAAAACCTTTTTTACGAAATCGGTCTACGACTAAAGCTCAAAGTTTGTAGTTGGGGGTCCTTATAACCCATAAAAAATTTAAACTTGGTCGGATGATATCTTTAGGTTGTGCTTTTGAGTCAAAGTTTGAAAATTTCATGAAAAATGTAAAAAATTTGAAAATTTTCCCGATAATTTCTAAATGATCCCGAAGTTTTTTTACAGTGAATAATTACATATATTGCTTGTATGTTGCTTAATATTAGCAAATTAGTATCTTTGAATCACGTAAAAATGGTTTAATAGTTCTTCAAAATTAGTTAATGGACTATGTTAAATATGTTACTAGCTTATTACATTGTGGTCGTTAGGAACAATGTTTAAGGAATAAAACCGGCTGACCGGTGGAGGGTGAAAGGTCAAAAAGGTTACATATACTGAAAAATAATCATTTTTTGCTAGGTGATAAATTGAAAGGGAATTTTTCCATATTAACTGAAAAAAATCAGTAAACGTTTTTTTGTCTGTATTTTTTCGTACATATTTCCCAAAATGCTACTTCGATGGTTCTTTTCCCATTTCTTTTATTTGGGGATGTTAAAAGGAGGATGAGAAATTGTTTGAATTGGGATATACGAAAAATATGACTCGGAAAATATGTAAATATTTAACGCGAAACCTCTCATGATTAATTTTAATGATTTTTTACAATTACTATGGAAAAATCCCCTCTTGAATTCATCACCTAGCAGAAAATATTTATTTTTCAGTTTATATAACCTTTTTGGACCCTTCACACGAATTTTTAAGGGTAAGGTAATCTTCTATTCTTATAAAAACTGAATTCACACCCATAAAATTACCGGAAAAGGTAATTTAGTGAGAAATGTAAATTGGGGCTCGTCCCCTCAAAAATTAAGATTGGTGAGGGAAACAAAGGTCATATTCCGATTCAGGAGGTCATTTAACATAAGAGTCAGCCGGATTTTTTCCTTAAACATTGTTCCTAACGACCACAATGTAATAAGCTACTAACATATTTAACATAGTCGATTAACGAATTTTGAAGAACTATTAAACCATTTTTACGTGATTCAAAGATACTAATTTGCTAATATTAAGCAACATATAAGCAATATATGTAATTATTCACCATAAAAAAACTTCAGGATCATTTAGAAATTATCGGGAAAATTTTCAAATTTTTTACATTTTTCATGAAATTTTCAAACTTTGACTCAAAAGCACAACCTAAAGATATCATCCGACCAAGTCTAAATTTTTTATGGGTTATAAGGACCCCCAACTACAAACTTTGAGCTTTAGTCGTAGACCGATTTCGTAAAAAAGGTTTTTTGCTCCCCCCATTACGCAGTATATTAAAAAAGTAAAAAAACATGTATTATACATTTATTTGTGCCTTTTCATTAACTTTTTTGGGTTAAAAATGTATTGTCGGGCCTGGAAAGTTACATTTTATATTAAAAATACAAAAATACCAGAAAAATTTGCCAATAAACAATGCAAAATATGAAATTTATAGTAAAAAACCAATTTTTGAAAACATAAAAGCCCTGGTAGAGACCTGAAGGAGTTTTTCAAAATTCATAAAATTTTACAGGTGTATTTTGGACACTAAAAGGCAACTTTTTGGAGGTAACCAAAATCGAAATTCCAACTTTCGTGTTTTTCGCTCCACCCTACTGTACATTGCTATAGAATATGCTCTTTCAGAGAAAACCCTTAATAATAAAACATTTAATCAATTAATAATAGGTTAGTTTGAAAGGTTTTTACGTGTAAAACATTTTAAAGTATGCTTTTATAGTACTATATTCTAAAATATATGGGTTTTTCGAGCTGCAAGTGAAAATTTTTGGATTTTCCACCGCAGGGGCGGAAATTGTCTGATTTTCAGCGCGCTCTAGCGGCCAAACTATTAGTCTGACAGAAATGCTGTAATTGACTTTTATTTAGCTTGTTTAGCGTACTTCAACTTTTGCTGTGACTTTTTCTCTGAGAAATCTATACTTTACGTGCTAGAAGGAAAAAACCAAAAAAAGGGGTAAAATTTTAGGATTTTTTCGATTTTTTTCAATGTTCCCATGCGAAATTTTGTTAACAAAGTTGATATTCGGATTCAGCACCCTCGAAAACATATAAAACCGTTGAGAAAAAAACTTCTGTATTTTTTTCCTGAAACACCCCTTTTTTGACACCTGGTTACTGGACTACCACTTCATTTAAGCATTTGGCGGCTTCTCTGCATTTCTCACTTAGTAAGGTTGAATTTAACGTTAAAAATCATTTTTAAGAATATTTTACGGCCTTTTAACTTTAATTCTGCAGCTTAGTTTTTTCACAGTAAGTGGTTTGAGTCGTCTACTTAATCCCTGTAAAATTTTCGTCCATTTCTGTGAGTTCAGCCTGAGAATGTTTCCTTGTAATTATTTTCTATCAGAGTAAAAGCCAATATATACGGTATTAAAAGCAATACTTTCTGATAAACATGAACATCAAATTTAAAATATTTATGTTAGAAAGTTACATAAACTGTTACATTCAGTATAAAGAAAATAAAAAGTTTTTGAGGAAAACATGTTTGATGTACGAGACATATAAACGAATTATTGCATTAGAATCTAAAGTACTGATAACATACCTAACTCAAGTTATGTAATATTGAGTGGGCGTCTAAGAATTTGTATATTACCCAATTTTCTCACATGGAATGTCGAATTTGGGAAGAAAATAATTCTAATGTATAAACTTATTTTTGACGACAGTGGAACACAATACTCTTTTTATAAAGTATTAAAAGCCTTGGATTAATGCTTATGAAAAACATGTAACACAAACTAAGTAATAAAGAAAGTAGTAAAACTTTTAACAGTTTTCTTTCACTGACTGAAACGAGAAAAAAGTGTTTCTAACACATTCAGTTGAAAAGAATCAAGTTACATAACTAAACACTAATTCTTTCCCTTTTAAACATTTTATGTTCCATTGGCAAGCAGTTTGATTCCTCTCTAGCCCAAGAACATTTTTCCTCTCTGGTGTGGCAAACAGCCAGGAGAACTCTCTGAACAGTTCCATAAAGAAGATAGAAACAGAAGAAAACTAAAATTCAATCAGGACTATTTGTATGTTTATAATAAAATATTCTAAACTGAAGAAATAGTGAAAACCTGAAAGTTTTCTACTTAAAAAATAAAGCCAAAAGACCACTTGAGAAAATGTAATACGAGAAAGGTTTTTGTTTAATGCATTTAAGTCATTCCCAAAGAGCTACTGCACGCTCTCCTCAAAATTTAATTTGAATTTCAAGTGAGGATAGGAAAGAGCTCTTGAATTAATATAAATCTCTCTCGGTTTTCCTCTAACTCGTGAAGCTCTTTTAAAAATTTCATAATTGCTCGGAATTTCGAGAGGAATCATATAATTGGAATTTGCCGAGAACAGGTGGTTTTAATAAAGATGAAGGAACTTTAGTGTTCCTCGCGTTTTCCTCGTAAATTGTCCTGGACTTAGAAACAAGATTAAACGTTTAGTGTCTGTGAAGGAAAATTTTGGGAGATGGGGTACTATTTTTGTCATTCATAAAGTAGAGGGATTATTTTTGGATTAAGATCGCGTTATTTTAGGTTGCGGTGTTTAAAGATTCTAATTGAAAACGGGAAGGGTAATCAATATAAATATAAAATTTTAAGGTTTATGATAGTATACTAGGATCAGTTGACTTAATTTGCTATTTTAACACCTTTCAAATAGGAATAAATTATACGAATAAAACCAAACCAGTTTTCTTTAGTTCTGCGACTGCTGAAAATTATTAACTTAAATTATATCAAAGGATAGTAGTTTATAATTTTTTTTTAATTCATAAGGTGTAATACTTGTTACTCCTAAATTTTAAATACATTTCAAATGAGGATGGATTATAATTTCTTTAATTTATAGTAATTTTATTAAGATAATGTTTTTAAAAAAGACATTAGGAATATCCTTACCTTACACCTTAGTGTTTTTTTTTCTAATGCAGTTTTTTTTAAATCTGAAAAATCTCACCAATTTTCGCAAAAGTTAAACTTTATGGCAGTAAAAAAATGATAAAAAACAGTTTTCAATTGATATTTGATTTTTCTTATTTTAAACTGTAGGTATGTATTTTAACACTTTGTAAATACATAAGCAATAAACATTCTACAAATGAATCTTAAAATTTTAAATTTTGTATGGAGAAAGGTTTAGACAATTGTTTTTTTATCTTTTCCTAATTTGTTTACTTTTCACTTAAAATTATTATGAAATTATCATAGCACGATTTTCTTATCATAATATTCAGGATATAATTACAGTAATAGCGGGAAAGCAGCATTGATAAGTATCTCAACAAATTACATTTGTAACCCTCCATGAGTTTTAAGAGTAAAAGTATCGGACATTCAAAGGAATATTGCTCATGCCAACTGACAATCCAGTCCGAGAAAGCTGTCATATTGATTAACATTCGTGACTGTGGAGTTCCAGATTCAGTAATTTCACCCCTTTGTTCTGGGCACAATCCAATATCAGGATAGCTGACTGGTGATCCATGAAGACATGGCTTGTGGGCTTATTCTTCCAATTAATATGGCTAACAAGCTTCAGGTATAATTCAAGTGTGGAATAGGAATACACAGGGAAACTGCAGTGATATATTATGCCTATGCTTTGAGATTCACGCGTTGCATTGCTAGAGTATAAATTAGTATACGACGTTTAGAAAGTATTTTAATGTTAAAAAGAAATTTAGCTGATTTTTCGTAATTTATGTTATTGGTGTTATTACATCTTGTTTATAAAGTCATTTTTGAAAATATTTATATTATCCCTTTTTATTTTCCAGTAGTAGGTATGTCTATTTCTATACATTGTTTCAAATTGTTATTCAAATTTACAGTGTGATTTGGATTAATTAATTTAAATTTATACATGAGTATGAACACTAATAGATATTAAATGAAATTGCCTGACATTGAGGTACTGTTATAAATCGAAACTATTACACTGGTTAATATCATTCCGTAAGTTACCAGGGAATAAACACAGAAAATAACAGTTTATTTAGATGTATAAAAAATTTACTGTTATATGACGTTCATGACATCCTAAATCCGACACTAGGTTTATTGCAAAGATACACTGAATATCTATATATTTTTTTGACTTTACTCGTTCTTACTTTGAGGTAAAAGAAACAAATACAATTTATTTATCGAAAATAAGAAAGTTCAAACACTTCTAAAAACTACGATCCTACAAATAACAGTTCTCAGAAACTCTCGAAATAAAATATTCCCCAAGGCTAATAGTAATAAAAAAAGACGGCGTTTTTCTTTTCTCCTGATGAAACCACATTTCGAATTCATTTTCCACTGCTCATTACATCGCGACGGGCTCATGATAAATCCGGAAAATATCCTCGAAAACGCATAAACATAAAATACGCCCGATAACAAACTTAATACTCGAAAATATTTCTACGAGAGAATAAGCTGGCATACGGCCCTAAAGAAAAAGGAACTATCATTCATTAATAAAAAGACCGACTCAAAACCACAGTGGAAGAAATATCAGAAAAAATACGAACCCATGTGGTACAAAACCCATTACCTCATTGTTTGATCCACCACCATTCACTGCGCCATTTCTATTTTAGAGTGGGAAGAAGAAGACGTATCATCATTACTCAAGGTTTTAAAGCGTGACTAAAATTCGGATGCGTTTTTCGAGGGAACTTGTTTTGGTCTTATTTAATTATTTCATCTGGATGTTGTGTGATGACAATACGCTAATGCAGTGGTCTTAATAATTGAGATGTCCGACGGGAGATCTCAAATCAAATCATCCGGGTCCTCATTTGATTCCGAATTCATATTCTCCTTCGACGGAATAATAATGAGGCTGTTTGAGGGGGAGTTGAAAATGGATCTGATCGACTGAAAGAGGGAAATATTCGGAGCTGTGATTATTCAGACTCTTGTGGTTAAATGCCTGTTTTATGCGGGAAAAGAGCATCCAGAGTTCTTTTTAGATAGTTTAGTGCCTATCAAAAGGGGATGGATTGAAATTTCGTCTTGAAGTTTGCGTAATTTCCAATTAATGTATGATGTATTGGGAAGTTTGTTGTGAAATATGTTTTGCGTTTTATATTTCTTTCGTACCATTTAAGTTATGGAGAATTCACGACTAATTTTTACATTGATTGTGTGAAGAAAGAGACGGAATGATGATATGAGCCCCGTTTATGTGCTGTTATCAGTGGATCCTAGGATTTTTTTGGAGGAGTAAAAATACTCCTTGACCTTTTTACGAGGAGTGAAATTCAATTATGAGGAGTTAAATTTGGAAATAGCATAATCTCTTGTTTTGGGTAATGCGTCGACTAAAATTCACTTGAAGACCGATGTCTACCACTTACTTCTAACTTAATTTCGTTTATTATCTAAGCTAACTAACTATTAATATTACATATTTATACAGTTCATTTCTTTCTTTCTTATCCTACACTCCTCGAAACGACTCAGAAGGGCGCATGCAAGAAGGCATTTTTTAAGCTAAACCTTTATGAAAATTCAAAGAGTGAAAATACTCCTGGCTAGTTTTTTAAAGAGTATTTCCGATTTTTAAGGAGTGAAATACTCTCTCAGAGGAATTAAAAATTAATATAATAATTTTGGTAAAAGATTACTTTATAACTTATATTTTATCACTCAAAACGGCCTTTCAGCTCGGAAGAAAATTTTTATATCTTGATACATATTAACCTACATCAAAAGTTCCTCACAGTCATAACTTAAAGAAAAAAAACAGGGAAAATTTGCTATAACAATCTATTATTCCCAATATTTTCAAAATTGGTACTTTTTACATTTCAGATACCTAAAAGCATATAATTGTACTCAACCTATACTTAGAATTACATCTGAGTCTACCCTTCTTCGGAATACTACTATAAAAATTCAAAGAGGAGGTCAAAGAAAAACGGTCGGATCGTCCATCCAGGCGAAGATTGACAAAAAGAGAGGAAAGCATTCCAGATTCAAATCAGGGCTCTCCACCTCAACATTCATTCCCAAAGTGCCGTCCATCCATCCTTCCTTTTGAACCTCCATTGTGTGTAATGCTCTCTCTAACAAAGAATACATTCGGGTTTCTTCTCTCAGCACATTTAGCCCTAGTTCCTTATCGATGAGCTTCTCGATCGTTAACCTATTTGTGATAAGGGGAACTGTGTTTTTTTCTGGGGTGGGATAAATGTAAAACTATTTAGGGGCGCTTAGGGTGAATGGTTTTTGTCACGTGTGGTTACTTTTGCACAAAAAATGGACTGATTTATGGAATGCAGTAAAGGGAAATGGCGTGTGTCGTTGAAAGTTACCTCTAGTTTTTTTTTTTTTTACGTTCGGGGTGAATGTGAATGTGGGAGTGATCTGAATGTGATAAGGGGAAATATTCATATTGCTATTTGATGCGTATCCAATGTTTTTTTTAGTGAATCTTTAAGGTGTATAAGATGTGGGAGGATGAGTGGAGTTTCTACTAAATTAGGGAAGATCGTTTTGAAATGCAGATAAGGTGGAATAGTTGGATGCTTAATAAAATTGCTACATTTAGAGTGGATATTTAAAAGCTGAACAGGTAAGGAAAAGCTATCACTAGATTTCATAAACTGTAATACTTTAAACGACCGTAAAACTATCATCAACGCAAATGACTCAAAAATGGTCTAACAGTGAGACAAATAAACTACTGTACGTCATTAAATTTGGAATATTTACTATAGAATACTTGTGGTATTTATACCACAAAAAAGTATAAGGAATTAAAGCACATTTCTCAATTTTTGTATTAAATGAATATAAGCAATTAGTTTATGATTCTTTTATTTATTAATTATTAAAAAATCCATCCAGCTTTTTTAAGATGATTAGTAAAACATATAATTGAATTGAATTTTATATTGTTTAGGTTTTCCTAAGTGATTTTTTTATAGAACGCATAATTTACAAAATGAATCACTCTAGGGTGTATGAGATAAAAAGCTTTGTCCCTTTTCTAAGATTTCTAAAAAAAAATACTTCCTTTAGAAACTTAATTTTATAAATATTAAATATTTCAATTTAAGTTTAAATTTTCCATATTATTTTATTAACAGTCCTTTAAATATTTACTGAATTCTCTTACATTTTCAACGTGTAATGTTTTTAAAGTTAACAAATACGACAAAGTATTCATATGTACTGTGATGGAGATCCATCACATATCCTTTCTCGACATGTACCTGTAAAATATATTTTAAAAACTCAATTCAACACACTGAGGTTTTAAAATATAACATGCAAAAATAATATACTACTATCCAATAAACTTGAATGAAAAACCGTTAGATCACAACAAATATTCACTACAGGGTATAATACTCCTTGTCACATCTTCCAACAAGCTGTAGACATCTTCAACAAAGAATACGTCCTAATGACCTTGTTATCACCCTTCGTTCCACCTATCAACCTACAATCAACTTTTGATAGCTGGCAACCAATAAAGCCTTAGGGCAGCGTTTTTCTTCCAACATAAATGTGTCTAAGAAATATATACCGGAATATATTTCTTTTTATGAAGGGCAAGAAAAATTCCTAGATATGGTTCCCTATACTTCTTGCTTGGGAATTTTTCAACAAGCAAGTTTCATTTCTACTGAATAAGTTTTTTGATACACTGTTGAACAGGTCCCTGCCCTACAGAAATTCAGCATTGAGTTACTACATTGATTCTACTTACGGTAACAAGTTTAGAGCCCATCAAAGTTTGGTATTATCAGAATTTATTGTAAGAAATAAAACTGATACTTGTAATTTTTTATCATTTCGAGAAAAAGTATTGGGGATTTAAGGATAGAGATTCTAGCCAAGAGGATTCAGTTGCTATTCATGTATATTTTCTACTTGAGCCTATTTACTTAAATGGTATCTGATTCAGTTACAACTTTGTTAAATTTGATCAGTGAAATATAAGTTAAGCCTTTAAATAAAGTTCCTACACATAAAAAATTGTTTTAGAGTTGAAAAATAAATACCCTGTTACATATGATTTTTTGCCCATTGTAAAAAATATTCATAAATGTTTTAGAAGTTACCCATATTTTTTGCAGGAAAAATCTGTTCTTTTATTTGTGATGTAGTTGGTTGTTCCTAAACTTTCTTTAATTCCAACACTCACCAGTCAACAACGACTGGATAATAAAGCTCCTCTATCGGCTTTTTCTTACATTGAGGGATCAGCATAATATACCTTCCTTTCGATCGTACTACTGCATGCAAATGAGACAGTATTTAGTTAATAAAAAAATAAATACTGGGTATACATTAACACTTTAAATACCGGGTTAAATAAACAGGTTTTATATGTTAATTCCTGAAATTCAGTTGTTAAATAATAATATACTTTTGTAACATCAACAGAAATACACTATTAAAAATTGGAAAGTTTTTAAAATATTACAGAGGATTTCTGTGAAATGAGCGATGATCCACGATAATCCAAATCCGAGACGGACCAAATGTTACAGAGAACATAAACTCAGAGGGAGAGTAGACTGTAGACGAACGTAAAAGCAAGAGAACTTTATTTTCACACACAACATTGTATATACACAGTAGAGCCCCTATTATCCGCGGAATTCGGTGGCAAGGGTACCGCGGATAGCGAAAATCGCGGATAACCCGAAAAAAGACTAAAAATGAGGTGAAAACACGAAAAAAATATTTCAGCATAAAAACTATGTTTTATTGTACTAAAAACATGATATGTAAAACTTTTAAAATATGTACAGTGCAGCAGAAACTTTTGCTCTACATGTAAATCACTAAAATAAAGATCAGTAAACAAAAAACAGTGTACTGTAATGTTAATAAAGAGTATTCAGTTACGCCTTTTTAAAAAAAAATCAGTCACTCGCGGATAACCGGGGCTCTACTTTATACATATTCTTTACTACCAATACACTTCAGTTCCTGAACTATTAAACTAATAAACAGAAAAAGAGTTGATCTACGGTGGCTCCAACAAGCAGAAAAAAATTGGCATCCTGGCTGATATTTTTTTCAGCAAACTCAACAAATTTTTTTTTACAGTGCAGTGATTTCTAATCAAATGAGTTCCCAGACATTTATTCTTATAAAGAAAATTTAAAATTATTATTTTCAAACTTTTAATTGCCATTTTGTCTAAACATCAAAAAATAACCATCAAGACCTACAGATACAAACTGAAATCTCGAAATGGTTTAAAAATTCCCATCCCTTAGAACAAGTAACAGTTTCTTTTTGTTGTGTATAAGTTTACAGTAATAAACATATTCCTATCATAAAGTGTAACACATTCGAAACTAGCGTTCATATTTCACGTACAACGTGAGACAATGAGAGCTTTTGCTTTGGATAAACAGGTTCCTTATTTGATAACGAAAATATGTTCAGCATACATTACACCTGGATATAAATATATTATTTCCCTGTGCTTTTACTTTTTTAGACTAATGTAAAAAAACTCGAAGAGTACAAAAAAAAAAAAAACCGTAAATCGATATAAAAGATACAGACTTAACTGGTTTGGGCAAGTAAGTGGATAAAATCAAGAACATGTTCTTGAATAAAATATTTATTTAAGTTGAATATATTGCTTCCTACTTTTTTCATACTCCCTTCATATATTTTCAGAAAAAGATATAAAGAATTCCTTGAGGTAATGTGTGGAGACTCGACCAACATAAATTGCTTTATTTTTCATTTGCATGTGGGCTTTTCAAGTCTATTCTTGGTAAAAAGAGTATATTTTCTGAAGTTTTGCCTGGAAATTCCTGTGCCTCAACAAAGATATGCATGATAAGACATTTTAAATGGAAGCTCTTTTAATTATTTCGTGTAAATCTTTTAAGGATATTTTTTTTCACTTTTCGCTTATCCAAGTTAATAAGTGACAACAATACAAACATTATTGTTTTCAAACTCAAGGTTTATATACTTCTGTCAGTTCGCCCTAAGATTAGAGCATAAAGCAACTTAAACAAAGCTTGACATTTCTTGACTTTTTAGGTATTAAAAAAATACATTTATAAAACATGAATAAAGTTACCTTCTTATCAGATAAGTATTTAATTGTTTATAGGTACACCTGATCTCACAAATACCCTGGAGTAACATGCTAGAATTCATCCATTTTTTAAAAAATAAATTAAGAAGGGAAATAAGACTAAAACAAATAAATTAACGCAGTTTCAACATTCACTAAAAAAAGGCAAAAATCTTAAATTAAAAACAAATTTTGTTTTGGCTTTGTTAACTGTACAAGAAAATAGAAACAATTTAAATTATATTTTAAATTAAATAAAAAACATTTAATGACTGGACATGGACATCAATTTCGAGAAATTCAATGGGCTATATCTGACACCCTAGGGGCAGTTTTTCCCCTCTTTCCACTCATGTTTAGAGCAAAGCTTGTAGGTTTTTTGAGCTCAAAAAGTCAATTTGCCATTTTTTGGACATAATTATTCCCTTTTTTAAACAAACTCATGATTCATTTAGTGTCGATTCATATTTTTCACAACTTAGCTACATGTTGTTTTTTCCTAAAAACTTTTATACCTGTAGATCGTTTTTTTCCTTTATAGTAGACAGTATGCAGTAAAACAAACAACTCTAAATTTCGTACTATATGGGCGTGTGTGTGAATAATGTAGTTTAATTAATAAGCAGTAGATAGTATATTTCATAAATCAATTTAAGAACCATTTTAATTACGCAATGGGAAAAATGTAGCGATTTGGATTACATAATTAAATATATTTTAGAGTTTGTGCTTTAAATAGTTACTGCCGTTTTACATTTACAAAGTTAAATGTTTTTTGCAAACTCTGGTAAACAAGGTTGTTTTTCGTTTAGTTCAAATTCTTTAAAATGGAATTAGAAAGATTAAGCAATTTTCAGCCACCAGTTTTTAAAACCACCTCTTTTTAAAAATGTATTTACCCCTTTTCTAAACCTGTTAAATATATTTTTTGAACTCCTACCAACTGTCAAAAATAACCAAGTTATGCCAATTTTAGAATAATCTTTTTACGTTAGTGTGTTCCCACAATATATAGTTCTGTACATAAAATAGTCGTT
This sequence comes from Tetragnatha montana, assembly GCA_963680715.1. Taxonomy (NCBI): domain Eukaryota; kingdom Metazoa; phylum Arthropoda; class Arachnida; order Araneae; family Tetragnathidae; genus Tetragnatha; species Tetragnatha montana. The sequence continues at coordinate 13,894,865 of OY796676.1, read as the reverse complement.
ATTTTATTCCAGAACACAGCTCAATGTTCCATTTTTTTGTGTGTTTAGGTAAGGAACATAAAAAGGGCATGTTTTTTGCCCCATGAAAGAACATTTGGAAGAAGGTAAAGTTTGCGTTTATCAGTAGAAGCACAGACGTGGAATTTTCCCTCCAATAAATTCCCTTTTTAATTCCGGTGGAAGAGCATAATCGTGAATTTCTTGTTAGCCTAATATAAGATCTGGTGAAAAGTTCTTTTGGAACATGTTTTGTTAGAATAAACGTTGGGGAAAGAATGCGTTGGATGCAAGAAAAAAAATTAAAAATTTAATTTGCATTTTAGGTGTAGAGGAGTATATTTCACTTTTTATTTGGGGATTAAAACTTTGCTCCAAAACTTTTTTTCCGACCAGGAGAAAAAGCTTGTTTTCTTCATTTTGATTACCTTTAAAGTTATGTACGGAATTTTAAAATTAAGTGCGAGTTTAGAAGGGGAAGTTTCTTTTAACGTTAGTCTTGAGTATTCTATAACTTTTCTTTTGTTGAAGATATATTCTTTGAAGAAGAAAAGGAGTTTTGGAGAAATTAAACAACCTATATAGCATACTAAGAACAAAGTTACCGCATAGAATTACTATGTTCGATCAATTAATAGAATAAAGGAGATTCTCCTTTACTAACAGTTAAATACCAATTTATGCACAGGAAGTTAATAAAAAGCCATTAAATTGATTATTTTAAGAAATAAAAAGAAAATAGATTTTTTAAAACTAATATTTAAGAATAAATGATCTTACTTTCTATTCATTGAAATCAACTTCGCACTAAAAGGATGGCATTTCTTAAGCGATTTAAGCTTGGTTCGTATTCAAGGAGACTGTTTTTAAGGAATACCTTAATAAATTTTGAATATTGGGTAGACGAATGAATTTCTGGCTAAAGGGTGGGAAGAATTTTCCCTAAATAACCACACAAACTGTAGAACTTGGGAAAATAGAGATATAGTAGAGAAATACTATAAGCTTCCTTCAAAGTTAAGGCTAAATTTGTGAAAACAAGCAAACGTAGTACATCATAAAATCACATATAAGTACTATATTAGAGAGAAAATATCTTCAAATATTTTATTTAGCTGAAAAACCCTGGAAATTTTCTTATAACTTAAGAAACTTTTGTAAGAATGATATTAATACGGAAATCAATCCATCCTCATAATTCAACTTATTGTTAGATTTCTTTAGAGATTGTAATTTATTATGACATTAAAAGTAAATAAAAGTATCAGTTAGATATAAATCACCCAAATAACATTAATATATAGTTTACTTTTTTTTTAGTGTTTGAATTGCATTCTATAGCGACTATATTATCGACTTTGTATTAATTTTGTTAAAAATTGTTTTTTTTCTTGTACATAGCCTTATATGAACCATCAAATTCATTGGTTTGTAGCTTTTTAAAAAAGCCTTTCGTTGGCTTTCTGTAAAACTTTTTATATGTATTGAATATGTTTTTTATATGCATATTTTTTTTAGTATGATGATATTAGAATTTCAAGTTAAAATTTATAGACATGTTTATTAAGATATATTCAATTGTAATGAAACTGAATGAAATGAATTTTAAAGGTTTCCAAAAATTTGTTTCTGAATTAGTTTATATTTTTTCTTGATTTTAAAGATTTTGAACACTTGTTTGAAGGAAGTTAGTCAAGATGCCTACTATTTTGAACAGAAAAGAAATATGAATAGAATGGTCTAAGTTGCAAGGTAGAGTTATTCTTGAGTTGTTGCATTTCAAGAATGCAGGAAAAACAACTTTAAGTAAATATTAAAACTTTCAAAATTTATTTCTTTTAAATATTCCAGAACAAAATCATAACACTAGGCAAATACTATTAAAAATGTAGGTAAGCAACCATAACTAGATAAGGATATTATTTGAGCTTGTCATCTAGGGTTTTTCGCCCGATTTCCTCCCAAATGACCGAAACATCCAAATTTTAACTTCTTTGCGCGAGTTTCAAACGTTGACCGCTTTCAAAAGTTTTTGTTGCATTATACTTGTATCAATGTGTTACAGCTTTTCCGCACCATTGTTTTTCCAATTTTTGACTTTTGTGTTTTTCGACCCGGTCTATATATAATAGATAACTTTTTAAAGTAACCGGCCAGAAAACCAAATTTGCGCACACTAATTAAAACACTCTACTTAACTTCATCACCGACAACAAATAATTTCTTCACTCCAACCGAAAAAATAATACCCCGATAATTGGAATGGTCTGTACTAGTTTCCCTTCGATGCAACAATATATCCAAATAAATTGCCGTTATCTGTATCGACACAACAATAACAACAAACAAAAAGATGCAATAGCTGATGCACTGGATTTGTACACACACAAACCCGGGATGTAATCTCACGACAAAAGGCTCCATTCTCATGCCATCTGCAATGGCACGCACGACATCCCATCCGACGGAGAGAGAGAAAAAAAAGCGCGGGAAGAGAGAAGAGAAAAGCATCCGACGGCAGCGCCCCCGAGCGGCAGATCCCTCCCCGCATCCGGACAAACGTCGGAGCTCTGCAGCAGAGGCGAGGCTGCCATGGCAGCAGCTCCCAGGAATATGTGCTCTGTGGACCCTGCGACAGGCTCTTAAATGAAGTCCAAGTAAGGGATGCTCTCTCTCTCTCTACTCTTTGAAAGGGATGCGCGAAAGGAGCGGGACAGGGGACAGTCGGGGGGGGGGTGACTGTCCCCTTCGGGCGGGATGGGTCCATGTGGCAGCGGGGAGTTGGAGGGGCTTTTCCAAGGTTCCTGGAAGAATGAGGGGTGAAAAGGGGTTTCGGTCGTCGGAGTATTGGTTTTGTCAAGCGCCTTCAATGAGTTTTAGGGAAGTTCTGTCAGTGTTTAATGCAGAGAAATTTCGGAATATTTGTTTCTCTTTTGAAAAGTTGATGTGCACGTTTCTGTGATTTACTGTTGTGTGTTTAGGGGAGAACTTTCGAGCGAACATTGCGTTTTAAGAGTGAGATGTGAGCGATTGTGGGTTTTGGGGAAGTTTTGAAATTATAATAAGCTTTGGTAAAGATGATGAAATGGTGATACAGATGATTATGAATGTCTTGTAAAGTGAGCATTTGTATTCGTTCAATTATTATTAGTTTTCTTAAGAATGCTGTTTTTTAAAGAGTCAACGTTAAAAAATTGATGAAAATACATAAGTATAAGAGCTTAATCATCTTAACTACATACAAACGTAATTAATATGGAGGTGCTAGTGACAAACGGAATTGCTTGAAATATTTATTATGAGGGAATTGATTACTTAAAATAAAAAGATACTTAAAATAAAAAGTTATTCTATTAAGTGTGTGTATTGGGGTTTCGGAATTTTATTCCCTGTAAAAGTAGTTAGTTGAAAGGTTTATAGGAAATTAGATATGGTGCGAGAAAACATAAAATGGATAAACATAATGGAATAAATGGATGATGATAATAATAATGAAATAAAAATATATGGAAAAAAGGAAAATAATTAGTTATTTTTTAATTTGCTTTCTTAGATGTTTTTTCTTACTTTTATCAAAATGTAAAAAACTTTTGCAGATAACATTCAGAGTAAAAATCAGCACACCTCAGTTTTAAGAAGAAAAATATCAAACACAACAATTGCGAATATAATATGTAAGATGGAGTAACAATATGAAAAACTAAGAAGAAAGCTTTTTTATCTTTAAAAAAATCGCTCATGTGTAGATTAAATGCGTTCATAAGTTTAAATAAGATAAAAGCCAATACGAGTAGGGTATAAGAAAAAGCTTATTTTGTAAAAAATGCAAAAAGAAACTATTAAAAAAATAATTTTGCAAAATAAAAAAGTGAAAGTCACTTTAATTTATTGGAAATGAAAATTATTATTATATAATTAAAAGGTTTTTATGTTCATTTGTTAATGATTAGAAGGCAAACAATAAAAAACATTTGTGTGGATTTATGTTTACAAATTAAAATGTATACAGAAAAATGTAATAAACAAGCAACAACTGTAATTCTTTTTGAGCAGATATTTTGGATAAAAAGGAGTTTAAGTGCTTTGAAAATAACTATTCAATTACAAAACCAGAGACGGATAATGAAAAAAAATATTTTCCGAATCCTATTAAATAAATATATATTGTATATTCAATAGATATTATTTATTGTAGGAAAAACTGTATTCTGGAGAAAATCCAGTTTTGTAAAAGTGCCTTTTGGAAAATAATCTTTACATATTTACAATTTAGATCAAAATATATACACCATGTTTGCATTTAAATGCTTTAAATTCGATTTTCTGAATTAAATCTAAATAGTCTGAAAAGTATCATATTAAAATTTTTGGTAATATTTATCATACAAAACAGATAAATGTGAAAGGTTATTCCTCTTAAGATAATATTTTGTGCTGAAATAACAGCATCGTTCGACGCTTTTCAAATTATAAATATTTTATTTCTCACGGTATATTTCATTCCTATGCCGTACTGGTTGTTTCACGATTTGTGTCCTTTCAACTTCACAGACAGTTTCTCATTTTAAATTCAGTACCATTCCATACAAATCTCAAGGGATAGCGAACCAAAGCCCAAATAGATTGATATTGCCCTACCTTTACGCATGAGGGGGGTTCTAGGATTGCCCGAAAGTTTTTCATTTCCACTTCCTTTTCAAGTTATTCTACATCCATTCTATATGAGGAAAGATTTCAGCTCACCAAGTGTTTCTAAACTGAAATTACTGCTCAGCAACTTTTTAATTTTTTCTTCCCTTTAAATCAGATACCTATTATATTTAAGGGTTTATGCAGAATTTTATATGCGCATTAGGAGATTGGAAAACTGCTTCCGTTTTAAGAATAAGAGGTACTTTATGCAATTGGGAAGATTGAAAACAAAAACAACGTTTAATGCACAAATTATGGTAAAAAACTGCATTCTCTGCTGTTTCGGGGATTCCTCGATCCCCTTCCTCAGTGCTAATACTTATAAAAACGAACTAAAACACTAAGTTCAAGATATAGAGGAGTTGTGTGGTGGAGTTTGTGCTGATTATATAAGTATACTGATCAAAGGAATCGAGAAATCCCCAAAACAGCTTTATGCAGTTTTTTACCATAATTACCCTTTTTTACCATGCTTTTTTAGGAGAAAAGAAAACTAGTTCTTCATAGTACGAATTTTTTTTTTTTTGAAAAACCGTTCGTTTCAGTCTATTTGACGTCAAACTTTGCATTAAGATTGATGCATCACTCAAAATAGCCAAAAATTGAGTTATGTTATATTGCGCCGTAAAGGACGAAATATTTGAAGAGTTGCTTTTTACTCAACATGAGGCCATTCATAAATTACATCACATAATTTTCAGAAGTTTTTAGAATGAGAAGATACCCTTCCCCTATGTCACTAGTTGTCACATAGCAATGAACCTCTACTAATGTAATATCGTATTTATTTTGAAACTAATATTAAACTCTAATTTAAAGTAGTTCAAATCTTATATATTAAATATTATTAATTTTTTGTTCACTGTTAATACTTATAGGCAGTGAAAGAAACTCATCTTTTAGGATTTTTACAGCTGTAAAAAAAACAGTTTTGAAATGTGATGTCACAAATGTTTGAACTCTCCATTCCGTTCCGTCTTGTCCCATTATGTCATACATCTCTTAACCTAAACGTATGATTATAGTTTGTGAAAATATCCATAGAAACTTAGTGTGAATAATGAAGACACGGAAAAATATAACCTGAAACTTAAAGTACCTGTATTAACTCCCATCCCCCAACAAAAAACGGATTGAGAGACTCATAGAGTTAACAAGTCAGTATACAGCAATGTAGTATGTTGTGCAGGTAAAATACGTTTTTAAAAATTTTAAAGTCTTAATATTTAATTGAAACCTCAACGGAAATATATAATGTATCTTGCAACGTAATTTTATGCTTTTTGTGATACTCAAACCACTATTTTAAGCTAAAATAATTAAAAAACACTTTATATGGGATCCAATAAATTCTTAATACCTTAGAAGGATTCAAACTAAAAATAAGGATGGGAAATTGGTCCCTTGAAAGTACTAGAATGCTTTATATTGTTTCCAAACTTAGTAAATAGGAATAGAGAAATGCACATTGTGCTCCCTTGAGTTTTTCGGGTATCACCTCTCTATCACTAGTGGCTCCTCAAAAAATTCCCTAAGATCGTAACAGCAGAGTAGAATAGGAACACGTTTTTTTGGATGTTGTGCATGTGGTTTTATAGTTTAAGAAAAGGTTTTATTTTGACTGAAAGAATTTCAAAACATGTTGTTTTCAGATGTTTTCTGAAGATAAAGTTTTTAAAAATTTTTAATCAGTTAAGCAGAATAATTAATTTTATTCCTTATTCTTCATGAAAACATAATTTTTATTTATGATGAACAACTTATACTAACTTAATTTTGAACTCTTTCAAACTACATTTTCTGTTTCTGTATTAAGTTACGTTAGATACGTATTAATTTCTTTTGCAAATAGAACCATGATAATATTTTTTAATAAATATATTGATTAAGTAATCATATCCTAAAAAATCGACTTTTGGTTTGAAACAAACAAAAGCTTTTAAAAAATAAATCCACAATAATTACTTTATCACCACAAAAACTATTTAGAAATTCATTTTTGCTTGCTACACTACAACACTAGCTCAGGAAATGGAAAGACTTATAGATATAGACGTCTCTAAGACAAAATGTGACTTACCAAAAACTGTTTTTACAACGCTGCTTTGCAGTATAAAAAGCTTTGATACTAACATTAATTTTAACATTTCCAAGATTTAAAACCTTTTTTTCGGAGGTAGTATTATTGATTATTCAGAAATTAAAAAAGTATGAAAAAAATCATTGATAAAATTTTTATTAGTTTTAACCTCAGTTAAATTTACTTACAAATATTTCTTAAACTTTAAGTTCCTTTTTCATAATTCACAGTAAGTTTTCTTAGTATAGTATTTATACATACACAAAGTAAGGGGGGATAAAACATGGTAAAAATGAAAAACTAGAAAAAATTATAACTAGACATTTCGTGAGTGCGAACTTCAGAAATAGTAGTAAAAATTAAGTACACTTCAAAAGCAACATATATTTTTTTATAATTTTAGAAATTAAATTATCCATAACTTAATAATTACTCTAAAATAAAAATTCTTACGCAGAATCAATTTACAGTGAATGACAGAATACATTATTTTACTGTGGCTTAATTTTCTTTAAATCAAATGTCATTATAAAGGTATTCAATATTACTTTTGGGTTTACTTTAAATTAAAATGTACGTAGGTGGATTTCTTTAAAAACTTTCCAATGAGCGTAACAAAGATTCAAACTTGTTTCGTAATACAAAAAAAGGAAACTAATCAATGAAAATGAATGTTGTCTATAACGACCAACCGGAAAACCATGACCCGGATTAATAGCAAAAAGACTGATTAATATGCAACTTTCTTTTTTGTGATTTGGTTCTGATTCTTATTTTAAAATCATGTATCTTCTTTCGAACATTTAATTGCTCTGATTCTTCCGGATTTTTTTTTTGGGATTCCGGACTTTTGTGCTTGAATATTCATTAAAACGTCTTGCTTCATTTCGATTACATAGTTTCGAAATAATTTCTTGCAGTATACTTATTTTCAACAAACAAAACGCGAATGCTTCTTTGGTTCGGAGGTAATTTTTATTAGGTAATTTATGCTGGTTGTTTCTATGGATAAGTTAAGGTTTAATTGGCCTTTTTTTTTGGTTAAGGAACAAGGAAAAGAGTCACAAACAAGGATTACGATGCTAAATGTTAAATTATGTAATTTTAACTTAATTCAAAGATCTGGAAAATAGAATTGTTTATTTTTATATTTTAACCCATGCATTTATGTTTATAAAAAATTCAAAAATTTTTTACTTTATTTATTTTAATGCATAGGGAATCTGAACCTGGTTTGAATACTTTGTACAGAATGAACTTTGTCTAAAATACTTAACTTTCACCTCTGATATTCAGTAACAGACCTATTCGATACTTATTTAAACGAGAGAAGCTTAACTTTTTTTCTGTTTACTACTATTTAACATTATTAGTAAATTTTTTCTTCCCAAATTTATTTTTTAGATAGTATCTATCAATTAATTCGTTTTATGACTGCTAGATATCTAGTCTAAGCTAGTTATATTTTGAAATCAAAGTCCTTAATAAAACGATTGCTAAAAGCGAATCTACTCTCTTCCAAATAAATATTAATAAACTACTTATTTGCTTATTAATGAATAATTAAACAACTTAAAAATTTCCACCTGAACCAAATAGTATATTTGAAGGATAATATTACTTATTTTATGTAAAATAAAAACTACCTTTTTACAACCAGCAAATTAAAAGATTTACATGCATTACATATTTATTCATTCTGAATTTTAATTTAAAAGATATTCTTAAAAGAAAAACAGGATTACGTATAAAAATAAAGGGAAATTTAATGAGTTTTCTGAAACTTTTTATTTAGTGAGATCAAAAATCTCATTCAATAATCTTTTAATTCAGAAATAAGAATAAGATAATTCCCCACATTAAGGGAAATCGAGGAGCTTGTTGCCATTCCGCAGAAGAAAGAACCAAGATTAAAATTAAAATCGTTAAGCAAAGGCCGGTCTCTAGCGATTTCTCTGGCTAATGAAAATGTATAGACAATGCAATTAAGGACTATTTTATTCAATCGCAACACAAAGGGTATAAGAAAATAAGCAAAGGAAGAATTAAAATGCTTCCAAAGCTCTTTTGGTTTGTGAAACGGATATCTGGCATTCCCCATTATGTGGAATTCCGTGTAATAGCTTCCGAAATTTCCATAGAGAAACGAGAAGCAGTTCTTTATTTCAATTCGTTCGGCGGCTATGTCGAAATCTACTTTGGAACTAAGTGCTACCGCAGAATGAGTTTTCATAAAATAATACGCCGACAAGTGACGCTAATGCTTTTCTGAAGCGACTTCGTAATGTCTCCACATTATGACGAACAGGAATCAGAGTTTGAGTTTAGAATGACATTTTCTTTTGCATTTCGGGTGAGGTGGTTGAAATTTGTTGTGATATCAAAGTACCGAGTTATTTCAATTGGATTGGAAGTTTGATGGTAGAAATTACTTATTTCTCCTTTAGTTTCCCGTCAGTTAAACAACTTTTCTCTTAGAAAATAAATTTTTTAAAAATTTTCACTTTATCTATTGAATGTGAGAAACTTTGATACAAGTACTGCAGATTGATCCCAGATATCTCTCAAGACATATGATGCTTACTTATATTTTTGTCTTTTTAGTGGAAACAATTGTGTATGTGAACCAAATTTCTCTTTTACTGTCCCAAATACAATTTTTTTAGGATTTACAATTAATACTTTCATATTAAATAGTTATTACCGCAGGCTTCTGAAAAGTTTAATTTATTTATTTAAATTAGTTAAAAGTTAAGTATGTTTATATAAGAAACGATTTTTAATAAAATTGTTTTGATCTTTTTATTAACAAGACATTTTCAACTCAATAACCTTTCTTTTTTAAATTTGTAATGTTGATTACTTTAAGCTACATTTAGAAAAAACAGACTGAGATCAAAATTAATTCAAACTTGTTTCACGAAACATCGTATAAATATTTAAAATTGTGCGTAGGAATCGGCTTATAGCAATTATCTTTAGAAGTAGTTGGCTAAACATGAAATAAAATAAAATACATACATAACACTGAAGAAAACTGTATATGCAAAATCCTTTATCCAAAATGTTGTTGATATCTTAAAAAAAGGAAGTTTTCCTTCTTAAGAAAGAAATTCTCTCTCAAGAAGTAAGGTATTGGCAACCAAATAACGAGCACAGAATACATTTTTGCTTTTTTATTTCAATCAATGCTAACGCTCGAAAATTCCACGGTCTTTTGCCAAAAGCCTATCGTTGCCTGTGTTAACATAAAGAAAAGGAACCAGAGAAGCAACAGAGCTTGATATAAAACTAAATCTTTTGTCAAATACAGCTGTTTTCTGCATAGGGGGAAGAATATGTAAGCTTATTTAAGTGGGATTTTTTTCTAAAATGTTTTTCTTTAGAGGAAGAGTTTTATAAATACCCAATCAAATGCATGACTTTCACAAAATGTGTACGTATTTAACAGCAAAAAGAGAAAATCAAAACTTTACGGTGCAACTATGGTTTTATTTTATATAGATTAAAATTTTTAATATGGTGAATTAAGTTAATAGCAGCAATGATTTCCTATAGAAAAGATGTAATGTAAACAGAAATTTTATATGCATTTGGATGTTATCGTAAAAGGTTTAAATTATGTGATGTTAGATTTTTAGCAATTTATTTTTATTTGTAGATATTTATTCATTTGTAGTAACGCGTTTAAATTTACTTTCAAACAGGATGTCCATAAAGTAACTAACCCGATTCAAGGGCCTCTAGCAACCAAACCGTTCATCGGAATTGAATGAAATTTTGGTGGAAGACGTTTTGAGAGATACGGACGAGAATGGTAGGGGATGAAACAGTTAAACTTCATCAGTTACGGTTAAAGTGAAAAAAAATAAAATTCCCAATCCAACCCCCTTTTTTATTCTCGCTATGTGATCCCTGATGTCTAAAACCGCAAATGGTGTTGGAACAGTACCCCTAAGTTGTAAACGCGCCTCTAGATATACAAATGAAAACTGATATGGAATCGTTGGTTTTGTAGGAGCTGGACTAGTGAATTGTTAAGAAAATATGACTAAAACATACAGAAACAACGATTTCATAGATGTTTTCATTTGTCTCCCTAACTTAGGGGTACCGTTCCAACGCCATTTGTGTTTTACGACATCAGGGGATCACATAACGAGAATAAAAAAAGGGGTTGGATTGGGAATTTTTAATTTTTTCACCTTAACCGTAACTGATGAAGTTTAACTGTTCTACCCCCTACCATTCTAGTCCGCATCCTTCAAAATGTCTTCCACCAAAATTTCATTCAATTCCGATGAACGGCTTGATTGCTAGATACCCTTGAATCGGGTTAGTTATTTTATGGACACCCTTTACTTCAACTTTATTAATACCTTTAATTATTAAATAAATAAAATGACCACATAACAGGTGATGAATCTTCCTCCAGCAATCTTTTGGCTTCGAAATCAAGTGTCACATCTTAAGCCTTATTTTGCTATAAGAATACATATTTTCCTCGAATATTTTTTTATTATTGTATTGCACTTACTAGTCGTTCACTGCAGGTTTTGTATTTTACAAACAAAACATGTTTTTCTTTATGCATTTAAAAACTATGAGTGCTTATATGAGTGCTTATTAGTTTGAAGTGTATTTCCAATACAAAGCTAATTAATTTTACTATTTATAAGAAAGCTAATTTCGACCGTAAATATTCCACACATTCCAGCCTTATTTTATCAAATGTAATGTTTAATGCATTATTTGAATGTAGGTATAGCACACAGTAAACATACAGTAAATTATAAATACATAACTTAAAATTCCAATTAATTCGTAAAGATGGTTTAAAAAAAAAAAAACGAAAAAACACCCCCTTTTCGCATACTTTTACCAAGGGACAGAAATAATAAAACAATATTCATGAACGTTATATCGAGACACGACTCGACCTTTATCATCAACCGTTAAGAAACTGCCATAAAAGAAACTACAACAACGACCAAAACATCCACCCATATTTTCCGCACTGGACAACAATTCCCTTTGAATCAAGAGGCACTACTAAGAGCTTCGGTCACGTGGCCGGAGGTAGATCCATGGTCGGCAAAAAACGGAGTGTGAGGGTCATTCCTAATGGCCTGGGGCGACGAGGTGCTACACACAAAAAAGATCGGCGAAAATTTCTCAGACGTCAGAGGCAAGACTTCCACGCTCTGCTAGAACGTGCCTGGGGGAGATATCTCTCTTTCACCACCCTTGTTTCTCCTTCTTCTTCTGTTGGTTTTTGTTGGCAAAACAAACCTGGGGATCCCTTTCTTTTATTCTTCTGGGGCCATCTCTCGTTTTGTTTCTTCTGTGCGTTTGAAAGGAAGATCCGGGCTCTTTTGAGCGGGCAATGCTGGTCTGTGATTGGTTGCAAATTGTTGGGATCCTTTCTGTGATGAGGTAATCCCGGATTCGGGGGATTGCGCTTAAGGGCGCTTTTGAAGGATTGTTTTTATCGGTGAGTGGGTGGGTGTAATTGAAATTGATCTGACGGGTTTGATAAATGGGTTCGGTTTTTGGTTTTTGGGGTGGTTTCAAGATGATGCTGTAGAAGGGAGTGGGAAAAAATCTTATTCCGAATAGATATCTGTAAAGGGAATTCTGAGAACTTACAACTCAACTTATCTCTTGATGAGTTCAGTGGTAAAAAGGAAATTTTATTGGAAGAAATGTTAAAATTATGTTACTAATTATAAGTCTGAAAATGTATTTTCTTTTCCCTTAAGATTCATGACCAATAGGAATACGATTTTAGTTAATCATTCTTCCGACAGAATTTTAAGTGGTTTTTCTAGGAAATAGGTATTGTAATAAGGTACGTCGAACCGCACTTATTTCAGCGGACCAAATCGTAATAGTGTGGAAAACTTGCCTACCCATAACAGTAACTCGTGTGTGAAATTTAAGCCCTATCAAATAATATCTTCTGTTCTGAACCTCGGCTAAAGTTTTGACTTTTTACCAAAAAATTGCTATTTTGCCGTATTTCTTACCGTTCCGTGACCTCCTGATGAACAGAATTTTTTCAGGTGGTGTGGTAGGGGTCTAGGGGGACTTTTCCGTGAACCCCATCCTCATACCCCCCATTCCCTCTACGCGAGCCGGGGTTTTGTGGGCGGGCGCGCTGCTCAAAATGTTGGCTTTCCCTCCATACTCCAGCCATGCGCCCGCCTTCGTTGCCCGTTTCTACTTCAAAACCTCACGTAAACCAATTATTTTCATAAAAGTGACCCAGAACCCACTGTTGAGAGGTATCTTTCCATCAGAATCCATGTATTTATAATTATTTTTTAAAATTTTCATTTACCTTAACTAATTTTTCCACAAACTAGCATTTTTATTACTATCTACTTTTTTTATAAATTGAAATTTCCAGGAGGATATGTATGGTGGATGATTTGCGTCTAACTAGTGCTGTTATACAGTCTGATTTTGTCTGAGGCAGCTCTTTTCTTGATTTAAGAAAGTATCTGACGAAGTCGTTCCGAGCCAGAGGCACCACTCAGTGGCATAGCCAGAAAAAAAAATCTAGAAGGGAATAGTGTAATTTCGGGGGAATTTAAAGTAATTTCAGTGTTTTCTATTTTAAAAAAAGGAAAATTCTGATTATCGAATGATATTACCCCTTTTCACTACGCCCCTGGAACCACACACCTTTCTGGAAGCTCTAGTAACTAACTGTACCCTTTTCTCCACTGTAACGGTATGTGGTGGGAACTTCGAGAACTCCCACTCGACATATATATTCTGTGTGATCTAATGTATCAGTTCCTAAGAACTGGTGGAAACGTTATCTGAACACTTTCCTAATCTATCCTTTCAAAATAGCGTTTAGTTTTGAAATGCTAAGTAAGAACATTATTATGCCTAAGTTGTGAGTTCTTACAACCAATTGCTTGTTCTCTTGCCAAGAAAATCTTATTAAGGGCGTTTTTTCTAACAAATTTCCTCTCATAAGTCATTATGCCTAGGAAGATGTTTTCTGGTAATTCAAAAATGGCATTTTAATGCATTTGTCAACTATTTCGCGATACTGAACAGGTAAATATCAGGTACGTATAACAGCATCAAAGAGATGCCGCTAACCATCTTTGATAAACTTCTGAAGTATGATATTGAACTATAGTGGAAAGACTGGAAAGTATACAAAGCTCCTTATATATGAAAGTTTTTTCAAAGTATGCAAGTACATGGCAATAGATGGGGCAGGGCCCAGAACCCCCGTCGGCTGTTGAGGTACACCTGTGGAGCTAGATGAGATATGTTGGAATTCATGGATATGGTACTTAATGAAAATATGTTTGTTGATTTTACTTCTTTTCTATTTTGCCAATCCACATGTAGTGATCGAGATATCACTCTGAAATTTCATCTGGTGTGTGATCATGAACTAATTTACCTACTTCCTAAGTGTGTGCAATAGGGTGGAGCGAAAAACACGAAAGTTGGAATTTCGATTTTGGTTACCTCCAAAAAGTTGCCTTTTAGTGTCCAAAATACACCTGTAAAATTTTATGAATTTTGAAAAACTCCTTCAGGTCTCTACCAGGGCTTTTATGTTTTCAAAAATTGGTTTTTTACTATAAATTTCATATTTTGCATTGTTTATTGGCAAATTTTTCTGGTATATTTGTATTTTTAATATAAAATGTAACTTTCCAGGCCCGACAGTACATTTTTAACCCAAAAAAGTTAATGAAAAGGCACAAATAAATGTATAATACATGTTTTTTTACTTTTTTAATATACTGCGTAAAGGGGGGAGCAAAAAACCTTTTTTACGAAATCGGTCTACGACTAAAGCTCAAAGTTTGTAGTTGGGGGTCTTTATAACCCATAAAAAATTTAGACTTGGTCGGATGATATCTTTAGGTTGTGCTTTTGAGTCAAAGTTTGAAAATTTCATGAAAAATGTAAAAAATTTGAAAATTTTCCTGATAATTTCTAAATGATCCTGAAGTTTTTTTATGGTGAATAATTACATATATTGCTTATATGTTGCTTAATATTAGCAAATTAGTATCTTTGAATCACGTAAAAATGGTTTAATAGTTCTTCAAAATTCGTTAATCGACTATGTTAAATATGTTAGTAGCTTATTACATTGTGGTCGTTAGGAACAATGTTTAAGGAAAAAATCCGGCTGACTCTTATGTTAAATGACCTCCTGAATCCGAATATGACCTTTGTTTCCCTCACCAATCTTAATTTTTGAGGGGACGAGCCCCAATTTACATTTCTCACTAAATTACCTTTTCCGGTAATTTTATGGGTGTGAATTCAGTTTTTATAAGAATAAAAGATTACCTTACCCTTAAAAATTCGTGTGAAGGGTCCAAAAAGGTTATATAAACTGAAAAATAAATATTTTCTGCTAGGTGATGAATTCAAGAGGGGATTTTTCCATAATAATTGTAAAAAATCATTAAAATTGATCATGAGAGGTTTCGCGTTAAATATTTACATATTTTCCGAGTTATATTTTTCGTACATCCCAATTCAAACAATTTCTCATCCTCCTTTTAACATCCCCAAATAAAAGAAATGGGAAAAGAACCATCGAAGTAGCATTTTGGGAAATATGTACGAAAAAATACAGACAAAAAAACTTTTACTGATTTTTTCAGTTAATATGGAAAAATTCCCTTTAAATTTATCACCTAGCAAAAAATGATTATTTTTCAGTATATGTAACCTTTTTGACCTTTCACCCTCCACCGGTCAGCCGGTTTTATTCCTTAAACATTGTTCCTAACGACCACAATGTAATAAGCTACTAACATATTTAACATAGTCCATTAACGAATTTTGAAGAACTATTAAACCATTTTTACGTGATTCAAAGATACTAATTTGCTAATATTAAGCAACATACAAGCAATATATGTAATTATTAACCATAAAAAAACTTCGGGATCATTTAGAAATTATCGGGAAAATTTTCAAATTTTTTACATTTTTCATGAAATTTTCAAACTTTGACTCAAAAGCACAACCTAAAGATATCATCCGACCAAGTTTAAATTTTTTATGGGTTATAAGGACCCCCAACTACAAACTTTGAGCTTTAGTCGTAGACCGATTTCGTAAAAAAGGTTTTTTGCTCCCCCCATTACGCAGTATATTAAAAAAGTAAAAAAACATGTATTATACATTTATTTGTGCCTTTTCATTAACTTTTTTGGGTTAAAAATGTATTGTCGGGCCTGGAAAGTTACATTTTATATTAAAAATACAAAAATACCAGAAAAATTTGCCAATAAACAATGCAAAATATGAAATTTATAGTAAAAAACCAATTTTTGAAAACATAAAAGCCCTGGTAGAGACCTGAAGGAGTTTTTCAAAATTCATAAAATTTTACAGGTGTATTTTGGACACTAAAAGGCAACTTTTTGGAGGTAACCAAAATCGAAATTCCAACTTTCGTGTTTTTCGCTCCACCCTAGTGTGCAATTGTCTCCATACCCTATATTTCGACGCATATAAGGGAGGCACTATGCTTGAGCTAAACAGAGAAAAGAATGATATCTCTCAAATTTATATGATTAGTTTTTAAAGCAATGGTCGTTTCACAAATCACGTACCACAATTTTCAGTGGGGTTTTATACTCTTTCCTCCATCCGTGGCACATTTATATGTAAAATAATATTTATGTTATAATAAGAATAGGAATCAATCTTAAATCAAGGAAGGAAAATACTGACAAAATCTGATTGCTTATAACAGCACTAGTTAGACGCAATGCATCCACTATAGACATCCTCCTGGCTATTCCAATTGGTAAATAAGTTTTTTTTTCCAATGGTAGGTTTTAACAGTTGTAACAGAGTTCATTAACCAAGAGACATGCCGTAAAAAAGCAGATTGTAATAAAAATGCTAGTTTATGAAAAAGGAGTTAAGTTAAATGAAAATTTTAAAAAATAATTATAAATCCATGGATCCTGATGGAAAGATACCTCTCAACAGTGGGTTCTGGGTCACTTTTATGAAAATAATTGGTTTACGTGAGGTTTTGATGTAGAAAACGGGCAACGAAGGCGGGCGCATGCCTGGAGTTTGGAGGGAAAGCCAACATTTTGAGCAGCGCGCCCGCCCACAAAACCCCGGCTCGCGTAGAGGGAATGGGGGGTATGAGGATGGGGTTCACGGAAAAGTCCCCCTAGACCCCTACCACACCACCTGAAAAAATTCTGTTCATCAGGAGATCACGGAACGGTAAGAAATACGGCAAAATAGCAATTTTTTGGTAAAAAGTCAAAACTTTAGCCCGAGGTTCAGAACAGAAGATATTATTTGATAGGGCTTAAATTTCACACACGAGTTACTGTTATGGGTAGGCAAGTTTTCCGCACTATTACGATTTGGTCCGCTGAAATAAGTGCGGTTCGACGTACCTTAGTATTGTAATGAAAAATTAACCTTTGAAAATAGTAAAGGAGATGAAAGAAATATGTAGTACCTTTTCTTTTTTTTTAAATTTTGTCTTCTTTGTTGTTGCATGTAAGGTAACATATATCTCCGTAACAAAATATTATTATGACTTAAATTGCACATTTTTGAATACACTGTGTTCCATTAAGAAATCAAGTTTTGATTGTTTATATTTTATCCTATTAAAACCTTGTTTTTAACAATTTTTATCAGTACAGACTAATTTTTAAAGTAAAGAGATTTCACTAAACTTGCTTAAAATTAAATTAAAGGGAACATAGAGAAATCAACAGGAATAAAATATGAACTGAAGACAGTTTTACAAACGCAGGAGATTAAGTAGAGAAACTAAGGTGAAAGAGCAAACGTTGTAGAAGGAAAGGAGAAATATTAATAATATTATGTCGATAAATTTTATCCAATAAAGCAAGTTGAGTTCATCCTTTTAAGAAACTATCGTTCCAAGTGCTGATTATTTTACGATAAGGCGGTAATATAACGAGATTTACACCGTTGTCTTTTTCAACATTAATCTCTTCATTTAAAGATGAAACACACAATCTTTATCTGAGGGATATGCATCTTTTCATAGACTTTAAATAGAATAGACTCTAGCAACAGTAAACACTTTATAAATATCACACTTCAATAAAATTGTAGTTACTACTTGCTTTAGTAGAGTAAGACAAGTCCATATAAACAAAATAGCAAATTCGCTATACTCTTGCCATTTTATGGGCACATAATCTCCTCGATTTGGCAACCAAATGTCGCACATTTTACTACCCACCATCCAAAAACATCCCTGAAATAACGCTGATGGCCGCGCCAAAAGAACCACTTTCACTTACCATATTTTTCACCCCCTTCCGAAAAATAAAGAACGTCACAATTTCAACTTATAAATCAAACATACCCCCGCGTATAATAGAGGCTTTGCTATTTCGGGGATATCCCAACTGATGCGAAAAGTTCGACAATTGGACGGCTTAGAGCGCAAGTGGAACTAGTCCATTTTTAGGACGGACAAAGCAATGCGACTTTTGAAGGGAGATAACTGCGCCAAATGTGGAGGGTTTAGTTCCAAATCCTTGTTTTGAAACCCATTTTGCTCGAATAAAACTTTTTTTTTACAAAAAAATAAATAAATGTAGAAAAGGATTTTATAAGTTAAGTCGAAACAATTTCTGGTTACATGTTTGAAATTTAAGATTTACTGGAGAGTAATATAGTACTCCCCCAATAAGAAAAGCCGGAAAAGTAAAAAAGAATCAAGTTAGGTCTTTTGTATTCGAAAGATGAACTCAGAGAAAGTGGATTTGAGGAAAACGAGTTTGAAAAGTTTCCCCATAAGGCGAATTCAATAGCTTTGTGTTATTGTGGGCGTATATGGAGAAGGGAAAGAATGGTGATGTCATCATGAAAAAAGTACCTGTAGGGTCTAAATTCAAATGATGAAGAAAAAAAATTGATGTGCTGTCGAGTTTGCCTTTTGTATCAGGATGACCTCATGTAGTAAGTTATCTTAATTTTACTGGATTGAGTAGGATCGAGTCTGAAAGCTTAACGAAATGTTAAGTATTTTCAGTAAATTCTCTCTAGATTAGTAGACATAAGTATTTTCAGATCTTTTATACTCACTTATGAAACTTACTTATTACAAGAAGGACTATTCAATACTGGAATCAAAAAACCAAAATACATTTACAAACTAACTTCCTAACACGGAATGTAGTAGTCTATGTCTATTTGATACCATTCAGTTGACAACTTAGTTGACATTTCAGTTGACAACCTTAGGATTTATTAAAAGAAAGAAAAATATTATTCCTATAAATAGTATAGCCTTTTAAACACACAGATTAGAGTGAACAAAACTTTTAAAATTCTTGAAAATTGTAATTTTTCCTACGAAATCTGCTCTAAAACATGTTTAACCAAAATTATTGAAAAAAGAAGCTTAGGTCAATAAAGTACATGTCAAGAGCATATGGCGCCAAATATGTGCATAATACATACACAGCAGATGCTGAGAAAAAGGTACACGTAGTTTAAAAAAGTTATTCTGAGAAAAATGCATTTTAATGTTAAAATCATCCCAGATGAATAAGACTTTCGTGTTTTTAAAAGACAATTTAACATACTTCTTATATGAATGCATAAATGAGGCATCGTTTTAAATAAAGGTCTTGAAATGTAGAATCTAAAACACTCAAAACCCCATAATCGAGTTTTCGAAGGTTTCAGGTAGCGACTCCCCTTAATAGGAATATATTCCATTCTTTCCGTTCCACATTCGCTGCTTCGAAGTTAGCATTCTTGTTTACTTACACTTAGAAATATAAACTTTTGGATTAAACATGTTTTAAACTTTAAATGCATTTAAAATTAGCACTTACTGCATCTTGTACTTTAAACAAATCTCTAGCACAAATTTAAGACTGATGCTTCCAATAAAGCCATGTATATTTACATTTCAACTATGAACTTGTGGATTTATAGTGGGTAAATTTGTGTTGAGCCTATGTTTCAGCTGAATCTATATTCAAACCGTTGGATTTATCTATTGATGGTTCTTATAAGTCTTACTAGATTACTACATCAACAAATTCATAACTTTCTAACTGTAACAAAAACTAGTATAACCGTCCATTTTAGTTGATATCGCAAATTGAAATTAATTTCAATTTCAATTTCCTGTTATTATGCCTGATTTCCGATTAACATGTTCAATTTTACCAGCTACCTTGAAAAGTCAGAATAAAGAAGAATTTACATTATGCTCTAAATTTGGCAATTATAAAGGTTTTTTTTGTGGTTAAAATGGAAAAAAAAATTAAAGAAATATCTACTAAACATATTTGAATCATTATCTCTCATTGACAAAGAAATAAATATTACAATACTCTAAAATTTGCAAATTTTATCTTAATTATTTTCATCATGTAACTGCAGATTTGGGTTAGACGAGGATGTCCATCACATCGTACTTAATTGCTCAAAATTCTCCCCAGAAGGGAATAATTTAAATCTAGATTTAAGGGAAATAAACATAATCTGGCCAGCATCCTTTAAGGAATTGATTTCAAACAGAAGAGCATTTACATTATTTGTCGAATTCAAAGAAGATACATGTAATTATCCCTCTTAATTAATAATTCACTGTTTACTCTATGTATATTGTGTTACTAAACTTACATTTATAAGCCCGGTTCAATGATGATGATGACGATGTCGTGTCCACGACGAGTCTTGACTATAACTAAATTGTTCCATGGGCAGAAACCACAGCCCTAGCAATTTCTACTCTATTGTCCTCGTACAGGTTTGGTTCCGAGGAAAGTGACCCGATTTTTTGTAAATTCGCAATTATTGTTGGGCAGTCAAAAATGTGAGCTGGTGTTAACTCCATATCTGGGCACTTGTTACACTTTCGGTAAGATCTTTTACCCTCGCTGTCAATTTTCATTTCCTTGTTCTTAGTCTAGCTATGGTGGTGATTAGTCGATTCTCATTGATGTTACAAAGCTGATGCTTAATTGGGATCCAAGGCTCGCTCAATTTGAAGTTGGCTAGGGTATTTTCCCCGTGCAATACTTAGTGGAACAAGGAGAGATTTTTATGTTGTTCAGCAAAAAACAACTCTAAATTTTTAAAATAGTACTTATAATTTTGAACACTGAAATTAATTTTTCAAAACATTTCTCACAATTAACATCCCACACAAAAGTAGTGCAGGAAAAAAAGTTCAGAAGGAAATTTTTCCGAACATTTTTCACAATAAGGTAAATAAAACGTTAAACTATTTGCACAGATAACCAAAAACTCCAAATTTCCTTCAAACTGAAGATACACCACAACAAAGCAACACTGTATATATATACTAGACAGCAACTTAAGTTAACCCTACGACGTCACTAACAAACAAAGTAGTTCCCATCGCGGTGTCTGAACTTCAATTTAAAAATATGATTATTTTGTTAAACCCATGTATAGAGTATAGTGCTTTTCAATCACGATTTGCGTACCGAAACTCCTCCTAACAACCCAACGGGCTTTGTGTTTACCGATTTCTCCTTCCGCATTTGTGACGTACTGGGTTCAAGAAAAGTTGCTGTCTAATAGCTTCACTGCAGAAAACTAGTATAGGGGAGACCGGGGCTAGTTTTCCAACCTAAATGAATTTTGCTTCCTTACATTTTATTTTTACTTATTTTTGGGTAAACAAAATTTCATCATATTTCTCATACTGTTCTCTGCAAAATGTAGCATTAAATTTTCATCAACATTATTAGTTTTTTTACAAAAAAGGTTTAAAGGTGACCATGTCACGTTGGAAAATGTGCCCCGTATGTGGGGCATGTTTTCCAACAGTAAGGGGCAAGTTTTCCTACAGTACTACTATCTGCAGTTATACCGATTGCTGGCAAAAACTCTGATTGGTTAACCGCATGGATGCCATTCCTAACATTCCTTTCTCATTGGTTGGTGCCTCTTCTCTCTCTAACAAGGAGAGGATCCCAACGTGTCATCACCGATTTGGTTCATTTTTGGTGTGTAAGTAGTGCATGACTAGGATATCAATTTGTGAAAATATTAAGAAGCAACTTTCAGAAATTTTAGAGAAAATCGCGATCAAAAATTTTAACATGTACTTATAAATTTAATAAGATTCGTATCTTGCAAGCGGATCGTGGTGTAGCGGTAAGTGCTACGCTTCCCAACCCAAAGGTCCCGGGATCGAGTCTCGCTGCATACCATATTTTTAATTTTAATTTTCCACGCAATTAAGAACACTGATTTGAAATAAAGTAGTACATTTATAATTATCAATTTTAAAATATTTTTTAAATATTTTTTTTGTGGGAAAAATCAATATAACCGGATAATATGGAATCATATTTATAAATATATTATTATTATATTGTTTGAAAAAATTTTTTCATTCCTTGTTTCCCCAAAAAATAATTAAGAAATCCAATTTTTTATGATCCTATTGTAAATGTTATATATTTACCCCAATTTTTTTTTATTTTAACTATCAAATCAGACACATACCAAACCCTTTTAGCATAACAAAATTGCGTACTTTCTTTTGGATATTTAGGGATAAATTAAGGTGAAACTTCATCTATAAAAATAATTTTTTTTGTTTATAAAAAAAATCTTTTCATTCCTTGTTTCCCAAAAAAATAATTATTAAATCCAATTTTCTATGATCCTATTGTAAATATTATATATTTACCAAAAAAAATTTTATACACAAGAAAAAATGTTTTAAAATTGATAATTATAAATATGCTACTTTATTTCATATCTGTGTTCTTAATTGCGAGGAAAATTAAAATTATGGTATGCAGCGAGACTCGATCCCGGGACCTTTGGGTTTGGAATCGTAGCTCTTACCGCTACACCACGATCCGCTTGCAAGGTGAGAATCTTATTAAATGTTAAGTACATGTTAAAATTTTTAATCGCGATTTTCTCCAAAATTTCTGAAAGTTGCTTCTTAATATTTTCACAAATTGATGTCCTAGTCATGCACTACTAACACACCAAAAATGAACCAAATCGGTGATGACACGTTGGGATCCTCTCCTTGTTAAGCATATTGCTGAGGGAGATGTGGATAAACATGGCGGCTGGAGGACTCTTATCGAAGCTGTGTCCATCTTTATTATATTTAATAGACAATAAATGTAAGAAGACACCGTTCTTATTAAGTGACGACTTTTCTAAAAGTTTGATTCATATGTAAAACCAAATTCCTTTGTGAAACCTATGTAGAGAAATAATCTTTCTATAGTAAAAAAAATAAAAAAATGGTTTAATCTTTGTTTTTTGTTTTAGATTTTTATTCATGTAATTCAAAAATACTTCTAATTTAATGCAGGTGAAATTTTTAGTCGAATATTGTAAAGTATTGTTTCGGAATTTTTTCCTCTGAAAAAAATTAGTAACAAGTAAAACAATTTTACATACACATACAAAATAGGTTAATATTTCCGTTTACGGAAATCAATAGTGTAAAAATAACTAATAACTACTTTATAAGTAGTTTAAAAATTTCAGGCATCTTCAAACTTCTTAAAATTAATCAATCATATGGCAGGTATGCCGATTCGAACCTGGTTCTGAAACTTGGCGACCAAGCACACTAACCGTTTGGCCACGCCGGCTGCAGTCAGCAAGTTTTAGTAATAAATCTGACCAACTATCTGAGTTAGTATATCGTGTTATTGCGGGTTACAGTAATTTTCATAACCTGGCGATTTACCTCACAGAGAAATATCCTAACAGAGGGTCCACGAGGCTATTTTCAAATGCGTTACTGATGTGAGGGCGCCACACTAGAATCTGGAACATATGCCGGCCGCTTAAATCTCTCGCCAAATTAGAACTTAGCGCCTGCGCAAAAAGGTGTTTTCAATCTCCCATAGGCAGCCGGCGAACGATTCAGACTGGATCCAGACGCTAGTGAGTTTAGTGCGATCCCAGCGCCACAATTCTCCCAACCTGTAACAAGATGTCATGATTTTCGATTTCCATTATGGCCTATGGCCGTGGACTCTCTGTTTTAGTACTCTGTGATTTACCTTCTAATCTTTGGCGATAAGAGTTTGGCGAAAATTTTCTAAATGAAATGTCCTACATTGTGCACGGGGTTAATTGCTGTAAGGATCAAAATCTATGAAAAACGAGATTTCAACGTAAATTCGACAAACATCAAACCATAACATTCTAATTTTCAAATTGCAAATCCTTCTAGTGGGTCTGTTTATGTGTTTAAACTGTTTATCTGATTAAATGAATATTTGTAAAGGCTTTCATGGTCGTTTTCTTTAAATGTAAGTACTATAAGAACTATATACACTTTAACAATAAGAACACCACCTTTTTTGAAAGAAATAGGAAAAAATTTAGAGGGATTCGAACAAACAACTCCTTTGGAATCGTTAGCTTGCGTTATGGATTGGTTGATTGGTTTGAGCTTGAGCCACACCAATGTTGGAATAAGTGCCCCGTCTACTTTTGGAAAACCTGCCCCAACTCACTTTTTGAACTTTGGGAGCCCCTCAACGAGTGGGGGTGTAATATTATTGAAAAACAAAAGCATAGTTTTGTAGAGGAAGAAATCCTCTATCAGAATATGCAATATCAGATTAGTCAGTTAAAATTAAAAGGGCTTAATCACATTTTTAATAAAAATCCAAAAGTTTACGCAAAGAGCAAAATATTGAAAAAACCGCTTTTCTGACGAAACTACTAGAGCTAAAATTCTGAAAGTACATCAGAATATGTGTGAAGTCTTTCTTTTTCATCCAGTTCACTCGTTGGGTTGATCTAATTGCTCATTTAAAAATAAAGGGCGTTGGAAAATTTGCCCCAGTGGAAAACTAGCCCCGGTCTCCCCTACATCTCCCTTTTCGCAACTTCACACAATTCCACTCTCCCTCTCACCCATCCCCTCGCCTCAGCCTACGAGCTCCCTCCCAGCTGTTACCCGTTGTAGCGGCCCTGGAAATTGCAGCGATCCTTCTCTCGGCCGAAGGCTTTTATAACGGGATGCGGCGTCCGGGAATCGGAAATAATTCCCTCCGCAGGTTATTCAGGAGGGTTTATTCTCGCTGGTGCGGCGGCGGCGTCCTGATTTGATTAGGCTACGTTTTGTAAGGAATTCGCACCCCCTTTGAAGTTGTTGGTTAAAGATTATACGTGGTGGGTGGTGAGAGCCTCGTTGTGGGAGGGGGTTCTACAAGGTAGGAGGGGCGATGCCTTAAATTTGGAGAAATATTGGCTTAGGTGGTGTATGGGTCGATGATAGTGTTGGTCCGGCAGACATGATTGTTTTATTTGGGTTCTCTTAGATGGTTAATAAGTGGAGTGAGGGAGTTTTTTTTCTTTATGTGTTTCTTCCAAACGCTTGATCAAAACTAAAGTCAGAAAGATGTTGAACTGAAAATTTAATTAAAGTACAAATGTTATTTCCCCTTTTATTTAGCTTCTACTCTCTTTGAGATTTGAACTCATACCATCGGAAGTTTATGTTTGAAAAGTTAGGGCATTTTTAATATAATATAACTGCATGATGAATATTGTATAATATTATAAAGCCACTTGTGTTTGTATAGCAGCTTACATGAAAAGCCTCCTTTTTCATTTAAACGCATGGTTATGTTCAGTCTACCCATATTTTAAACCCTCATGCATAAGGAATAGCAACTTATAGTACTACTAAGAAGTCCCTAAGAATTTATCGCTTTACGAGTAAAAATTCTGCTCAACTTATATAACATGTTATTGTCATATATGTACCAGATAGTGCATACCACATAGTCTAGACATACTATTTATAGCCTACTGCAGGCCTCAGTTACTGATGCTGGCCAAATCATCCAATTGTAACTCGCCGCGGGCCAATAATCAATGAAATTATGTTCTGTAGAATTGGATAATGTAGAAAAAGTATCACTTGTAACATACTATGTTCAAAGTAAATTTTAAATTTGTACAGTAAAATATTAATGAAATACTTATATATATCTTTTTACGATTACTTATATCGATATATTTTACGATATGTTTTAAGTTAATCCTGAAAAGTATCTCTTCATTTGTAAAATGCTTTAATAATCAGTTCTACAATTATCTTTTGACAATTCTCCTTCAAAATTAACTCTTTAAAAAAAATGAATCTTTTAAAGGAGTTTGCCTCCATTAATAATTTAATAAAATTTTTATTAAGCATTTTAAAACCATTTTCAAGACCTGGGGGACCCATACTACCCGTGGGCAATCGCTATCTACTGCGCAAGAAGTAGATTATTAAGAAGTACTCAATGAAAAGAAAGGTACTTCTAATGTAAAATTCTGCTGCCAAACACTCAAAAACTCTATTCCTCCAACACAACCCGCTATCTCATAATACCCGACGTTTTCTTTATTTTTAATATTTTAGTGAAAAGTTTTTGAGATTGATTTCAACTAAAAGCCTACATGGGGTTTCCTGAAAGCCCGTTAAAAATTGTTATCGAAGCAGTTATGAAAGAAGTTTTAAAATTTCATCATACGTTTTGAAATACAAGGTATAGTATGAATGGAAAAGATACTACGAAAATTTTATTAATGTTTTTTATAAATGTAACTGAAATCCAACTATAAGGGGCAAAACACACCGGCCGCTACCGAGGCGAAAGCAATAAAAAAGCCATAAAGATGGTTATCTCACTTCTATTGGATACCCTGTCTTAGATAACCATCTTTATGGCTTTTTTATTGCTTTCGCGTCGGTGGCGGCCGATGTGTTTTGCCCCTAAATATAAATTTTAATACAATGGTTAAAGGAGTAAGTATAAAAAGTATTTATATAACTTACTCAGAATAATTAAGATTAAAACCATGATATTAATGAGAAAATTTTAAACATTCTCATACTTTAACAAAAAATGTTTAATATAAGATTAATTTATGATATGTTCGTTAAAATAATAAATGCGACCATACGTATAAATAAACTATATCTCTTTCAAAAATCAAAGCAATGTTTATATATGATTGCGAAAAATCGTAAATTAGAAACTCAGCTAGTCATTACTTGAAAGAAAGTAAAGATTCAAACCAAGAATCTAAACAGAAAAAAAGACGACAAATTTGAAGCTAACGAGATTAAAATGCATTTGAAGTGGAGAATAAGTAGTTTCTAAAAAATCAAATGGACCCACAAAAAAAAAAGTATATACCTATATGAACAGAACCTCTCAACGAAAGAGGAACTTAGCTCTGAGAAAAATTCTTTAAATTGGTAATATCAAGTTCTTTTTGTTCGAATGTCTGGAATAAATCCCTCCTTTCGGAGAAGAACTATTCACTGATTAAACTTTATTCTAAAGCGGGGGAAGCGAAAGAAAGCTTAGCACACAAATCAGGGTGCGCGGAGCCATTAACAAAAATGAAAGAGTCTATTCATAAGGGATGTCATGGTTGAAGATTAAGTTTGAAATTTGCATAATTGCGATTTTTTTCAAAGCTAGACTGTGAAACGACTGGAAATTAAATCGCTATGAAACTTTCGAACCGGTTTCTTTTTAATCAGTCTAATGTGTTGCGAAAACAGAATTGTTATCTACGAGTTTTGTTTGTTGAATTTGAAATGAGTAAAAAAAAGATTATTGAGTTTATTTAGGAGTTAATCTTTTAATTTGAAGTGGTGTACCTCATTCATTTTTTAAGCATTTTTACGGTACATGTCTGGCTCTTTGGAGAATAAGAACATCAAATGTGAGACTTGCGTAATTTGTGTTTTAACTCTTTCAATAAACCCAGGAAGTTTTTCCACCTTTTGTTTACTTGAAATATAATATTACATGTTTATAAAAGTAAACGGAGAATAATTTAGAAACATAATTTTAAATATGAAATAATAACAGAATCTTTAGTAAAATTATATTCCTATTTTAAACTTATTTCTCTATAAATATATTTTACGAATAACTTTGTTGGCTGTAATGTATCTATGCATTTCTGTATTTCTAGTTTATTTAAGAGTATTCCACAATGAACTAAATTTATTTCATAACTCACGTATACAATCTTTTTTCTGTTTAATTTCCGTCAAACTTTCACATCATAGTATTATTCTACTAACCTTGACTTTCATCGTTGTTGTTATCTTTATATGAAATGATAAAATTATATTATGGGAATTTCGAAAAGGTTGATATTTTTATATTTATGCATTATCGTTATCTGATTAATGTAAATAATTAAGTAAAGTTTCAAACAGTCTCATAAAGGAGAAACAGAATATGTTACTTTGTTACTTAACTACTAATAACAGATTATTCCTTTCATGCAATAAATATGAATTACCACTCGATCAGACTTAGAATGTTGTTCTTCATAACCAGCCATAATATCAATATTATTCTTGGCTGCATATGAAACAATATTATTTACCTTACCCTGAATTAGATGAAATCCTTAATGTGTTGTTTTAGCCTCTGCCAAAAGCATTCATCTTTCGTTCTTCCCTTTGCTTTTAGTAATCAAGATAAAGGGAATACAAAAAATTGTGCGTTACAATGTAATTAATATAAATGATTGTTTCAATGGAAAATTGGGGAATAAATTTTACCCATCCTAAAATTAGTTGATAAATTTACTCAGAACACGCAATTAATTAACTTTGCACGAACGAAAATCCATCTAAAGAATTTATTTATTATACTTTTATACTCGTTTTTTATTAAAAAGACAACACGGGACATGCAATCTTTGGGATGAAGTGGAATATCTGTGTTCTCTTTAATCGTTTTCATTTTTTTTAAGTGCAATTAAAGTACAAAGTTCTAATATTAGTGATTTCAATGTTAAAAAATGCCGGGTTATTTTTTACAACCAGGTACAGTCTTGATCCAAAATACTACTATAGTTAGTGTCAAACTTATAGTGGAAGTAATACGAATACTGTTGTAGGTACATAATTGAATAATTTTTTTTTCATTCTATTATGTTTTATTTCGTGAAACGGTCTTTGTGAACACCGCCTTTTGTAACGTCCACGTACTACATTAGGTACTAGCTCTTTAACTGTGCATCTGCACCCCCCCCATGCTTATTCGAAATATGCTCGTCTAGGTCCCCTCTAAACCTTGAAAAGTTTTTCCACTTACTTTCCGATTACCTGTAGAGCTGATGCGAAGAGATTTATGATCTCAAAGTTATTTTCCACTGTGCGCCGCATGGATGTAAGGAAACACCTGCAGTGCACTTTTTAAATATTAGAAGAAAGGAAGTGGACATCATCAGACAGATCAGATTTTGGCTCTCACATACATTATTATTTCTTAATAAATTAGTGGTGGCTGATTTATAAGTTTCAATTTAAGTAACTTAAGAATAACAACTAACATTTTGTTCCAAGATGACAAAACTGTATTTAATATATGGTAGATGCAGAACGGCAAGGAGAAAGTATAATTTCTTCAGCTTAAAAATCAGATTCAATCCAAAAAGTTTTAAATTCAATGCACCGAGAGTAATCACTCATAAACAGATGTTATATTTTTTTAAAAATAAATTATTTGCGGAAACGAATTCTTTAACATGAGGTCCATAAAATATTTCCGCACTTATCAATTTAATACTACAATGTATGACGCATCACAAATGCTGCAAATAGAAATTATCCAGAAACTGAAGGATTAGCAACTATTCAGAAGTATTCCTCAAACAAAAGACCATGCGCGTCTCTTCCTCAGTTATAAATATACCTACGTCTCTCTCAATTTATTAAAATTATGTCGTAAATGTCTCCTTCCTTCAACACTTGTCCTCTCTTTCAAGAAGACCTAAGGGGATCCACGCTGAGTGATTAATTGGGCTATTTTATGATTTATTCTGCTTTTGACTGAGATAGCACAGAAATAGGTGATCTTTTCTTACTTATAGTAGGTACTGTTATGATCCATGATTTCTCTGAATACCATTACTGGGTGGTTTTTTTTTGTGAGGTAGATAGAATTGGCATTAAAAGATTTCTTTTAGAGGAAAAATGGAGAAACATGATTGATTTCTAAAACAGTATGCCGGAATCAATATGTAGAATACATATAATCTTAAAAAGCTGTTAAGAATTTGAAAAATTTATTCCCTCAAAAATTAGATTCAACTTAACCCTGCTGTTTTCTGTTCGCACTTTTACCACGCACGTGGTATTCGGGTCAATACGACCCGATACAAAAAATAACTTCTATAGCGATAAATGAATGGTGGAATTTAAGAAATAGGTTTAAAAATAGTAAAGTAACAATAAATACAAGTAAATAGTATGAAATAATTGTGTTAAGATCTACGTAAAGTAGATTCGAATAAAATTACAAAATTAACTAAAAATATTTTAAATTAAAAACTTTAATTTTTTTACTATTTTTACATTTTACGTGTATACAAATGTGTTTTTAACAATTGTGGCACAACAAATTAGTACTTTTTTAAAATTTCTTCATCAAAGGGACCACCGATATATATTTCAATTTTTTTCTTTATTCTTTCATTTTTTAATTGATTACTCCCTTCAAGGTAGGCTTTAATCTGCTTTAATGTATGAAAATAAGAGTGATTTCTTCAACTCTTAAAAAATAATCATCATTTGATCATTTAATTTCATTCTATCTGAACTGAATTCCAAATCGTTTTAGCTGATTTTTAATTCTCGTAGTTATTGCTAAAATGCTAAAAGCCCTAGAGCAACTTAAATTTTAACTTGGAGCTTCGTTTAAATATATCTACCGTTTTAATGCTTTATATTCGATAAAACTGACTGAACCTAAATGCAACACAAGGTCATTCTTATAAAAATATTACATAAACCTTCACTTTATAATAGCAACACAATAAAGACTCCTTTATGTATGCAAATGAGAACCGTTCGTAACTTAACACTAACCGCAAGACCATTCTTTCCCACGTCTCATAATTAATTCTGATTACGAATCCAAAACTCAACCACAGGTACTCGAACTCCCCCACCTTACCATGCAACAAAATACCTCCTCTCCAACTTTTTCCCCGAACAAAAGGTAAAAGAAAAAAAAACTGATTATATCCACCCTCTTCAAATTTCCCATCTTAGGCATTCCCCATGGAACAAACGCACGCTATGGAAATTTACGTCCCCTAAAACCGAACTAGAGAAGCCACGCTCCTTAAATAAAATCCCTAAGCATGTTATGCAAATTCCCCTCCCTGCTTACAACTCCGCCTGTTACTATTTTATGACCACAGGTAGGGGAAACATAACGTGGCTGTACGGGTGTACTCAGACTTAAGAGCATTAAGGGCTTATGCGATGGGTTGGGTAGCCATCTTTTGTCTTTCCGATGGTATTTCACGTTTAGCGAATATACTTATCTTCACAGAACAAACCCTCGAAAAAATGCATTTAGGGAAGGTCCCGTTCTTAAGAATCTTGTGGGGATATCGTAATAAGATGCCGCCGCCTCTGTAAATGACATTCGGAGAAATTGTCTTATCTTGGTTGTTATTTCTGGCTTTGGGTTAAAGATTTATGAAGCTAGCGTTAAAAATATTTTATCCGAACCCCGTGTATTTCTTTTTACCTGAAGAAATATACTTTTTTTTTGCAGATTTTTTTTAGGATTTTTTATGTGCTGAAAAACTTTTCTGGTGCAGGAAATATTTGGAATTTCAGAAAACAGGTTTTTAGAACATTGTAACAGTTTGTAGGAATACTTAAAAAAATTCTTAATAAGATTTTACCAGATGAGACAGCTTATACTAAGTACAATATTTTTTTCTTTTGGATTGAGTTTTTAGTAATTAAGATCTTGGCTAAAGCGCCTTTTCCAAATTCTTTGCTTTTACAGATAATATATTATTGTTTTTAAATTTTATAACATAACGCTTACAATGTGTTCCTTAATTTCTCTAAAGGCAAAAAATTAAAAATCTGAGAATAA
Source organism: Tetragnatha montana (assembly GCA_963680715.1). NCBI lineage: Eukaryota > Metazoa > Arthropoda > Arachnida > Araneae > Tetragnathidae > Tetragnatha > Tetragnatha montana. The sequence goes on along the minus strand of OY796676.1, from coordinate 13,863,143 downwards.
TTAAATAATTAAATTAGTGATGATTAATTTAATTAAATTAATTAAATTGGATTTGTTTTTATAACTTTAGTTAAACAACAGCTACCATTTAAGCTTGAATATCACATCTAATGGTTTTAAAATTACAACAATTTGTCTGTGATAACACTTATGTAATACAAAACTATCATTTATTAAAAATGTATCTTGTTAGTTATCATTTAAATTTTTAAACTAATGCACATTTTGGAAAGAAGTTGTGAGCAATTATGAATTTTTTTCAAAACTATCTTAATAGAACTTAGTCTTTATTAAATCAACAACTAGAAAAAAAACACCCGCTTGGTAATCAACTTTTTAATTAAGTTACACATTTATTTTTCTATAACGTAATTAATTGGGTAACTTTAATTAGCTTTGACCGTATTCTTACTTTTATCTTTACTGAAAGTAGCAAACTTCTTTTAGCAAGAACTTTTTTTTTGTTTTAAAGAATCTTTAGATACTGTTTCATCCTTTTAAAAATTACTTCGAGCGATTCAAGAAGGATCAATATTCTTTTTCTACTGGCATTGAAAGGAAGTTTAAGTAGTGCAACTGGAAAGAATCGTTTGAGGTCAAATTTCAAGCCCATAGGTTTGATGCGTTGCCAATGAAAGGTTTTAAAAAAGTGTTATATTTATTTCTCATTTCAAAAACGTGTTTACTTAGTGTTAGTGCGAAATTTTAACTAATAGCGAATGGAGAAATGAAAATGTAATTAAGAGAAGTTTGTTTTCCCAAAGAAATTTTGTCGGGGAAAGAAACTCGCTCAGCCTGTTGAAAAAAATGTATGCTGTAAAAAAAACTAAAGCTACTTAAAGATTAAATTCTTGCTAATTGCTTCGAAGTAGTGATGTAAATTAAATGATTTATACATGGTATTTATTTTTAAACAACGTTTTGCGAATTCATATGCAAATAATTTGTTTCTCTGATAAATTGTGTAAATAATTATTGCAAGAAATAATAAATGGATAAGTAAGAACATTGAATGTTATTAACTTGTTTAAAAACAATGTTTCAGAATATTCAGGCTTTTGGCAAAAGTTGCTTAGAAAGTTCGTTTATCATTTTTATATTCTATACATTACGATTCATGGATGAGTTCTACTGAGTGACGTAAAAATCCTCGAAGTTTCCGCCTATTTTGTTCTAACTGGAAATATATTTTATCTTCAATGTTAAGGAGTATGTGCTTGAGGTATTTGTTCAACTTCCAGTTGAGCAAGTCTACAGATAAAATCTAAAATTTGGTTTTAAAATTTACTTTAATTGTGGGTAAAATAAGACTTATAAGTTTAAGTAAAAACACGTACTTATTTATGAACCAGTAGGTTAGTATCCAATGGGTGCAAAAGTGACAGTGCGGTATAATTTCGGTACTTACGTATTATCCCGTTGACCGTTCAGCGACCGTCTAATTCAGAGGCACAGTTATAGTAAAGTCAATGGGATTTGATTAACGTTTTCGGATTAAGCGAAACGGTCGACGGGATAAAATACGTAATCACCATAACTTCTATATACGAAGTGAATGGGAAATCTTAATTAGTTTTTACCATGTATATTCTAGGGGAAAAAAGACACACGTCTTCCAAAGTTAGTAAAGAAGTGATAAATCAGAGTGCAGAATTACACCATAGAAGTAAAATTAAATTTCCATTACTTAAAATTTTATTCACCATTCCTAGTAAAATTATCACATATCGTTATTTGACTCTGACCCTCTCAAATTAGATATTCTCTGATCAAATGGATTATTTTAGTGGGTAAAATAAGTATCTTACTTTAAACGCATATTTTTACTTAAAGCCCAAGAGAATCTGTATAATGACTTTAGTATGATGTTATTATTCACTTAATGAAACTTAATAAAAATAAAAATTAAACATTTTTATACCACACCCGGCTATGTAAAAATACACACCCAGAGAAAGAAATGCACATAAAAGAATAACATATTCCATCACAATCGTCGCAGACTCGGTCGCAAGCCCCATCCACAGAAATATCGAAAATCAGAAAAACTTTCTCTATGATCAAGAATTAGTAAGAAGGAAACAAAAAGATTAATAGAACAGAAAAGAAGACAGATCGCCAAACCTCACTATCGGTATTACCATGAGACGCATAATTAAACAAGCGAGCTCAGGACAATGACGAGGGACTTCAATTAACTACTACAAACATAGAACTCGTAGCCAGAGGGGCTAGAATTCCATTAGATGTGAACCATCGATTGGACTACATTCCTTCGAGTTGAGAGAATTTTCATTAGCTCCCTTCTTTTCTTCATTACTGAGACTTTTATGCTACGTTCTCGGGGAAAAAAGGATGGAGGTCATTTGATCACTTTTCCGACATAGTACTAGTAATTTTTTTTACGGGAAGGGTTTTCGGTTTCTGCGTCCTAATCTGGAGAATTTTTGAAGAAAGCAAGGAGCACTGAATTAATTGATTTTTGTTGGTATACTAATGCTTGGTCTTGTTTTTGGTCTCTCTTGGTTTTTGGATGAATTGGGGTGATCGGGAAGGATTTGGTGAACTGTATTTGATGAAGTTAGTTTTGTTATAGCACGTTTCCCTCCAAAAAAGTATTAAAATATCCAACTCAGGATCCTTCTAAGCAGATTCAATTTATTAAAAACATACCATTTTTTAAATTATATAATGTGTATAAAAAGATTAGATAAAATAATTTATTCTTAGTTTAGTTTCATGACATTTAAGAACACATCAACAATATTTTAAAGAAAGTATGTTATTACTTAGTTATTATGTTATTATGTTATTAATTCTTCTTAATTATGTCTTAATTATTGTTATTATGTTATTAATTCTTCATTTGGACATTCTAACCATAGTACAGAGCGTTCTGATTATTTGTTTAATAGAGTCTTATATTTTTATTCTTTATGTACGTACAATTTGTTGTGTATAGTTCTGTAGGAATAATTGCCAAGTTTGTTTTGTATTAGTATTGTTTTTTTTCCTCGCATGTTGCCACCACCACCACATCACAGCAGACTGCTAAAGTGGTGGTTTATCCATAATGTATTCTTTCTTTGTTTAATATTTTTGTAAATTTCACTCTGTACATTATGGAAAAAAAAATTATTATTATTATTATAAATTATTATTACTTACTAAAATGGAACTCTAGGCATAGGAGGGGGTGACAAGCCAAGATGTATGATATGGTGGTTTGGCATACTTGGAGATATATCTGTAGCTTAGGTATAATACATAGAAAAACTTCGATTCAAAACATTATTTGGTGATTACATGATTGATTTTACCACTTTAATACCTTTATATTAAGCAAAACTTAATAATTCACATTCATATAATAATAATATATTTTATAAGAGGCATTTATTTAGAGTTAACTATAGCTTGCAATATTTTATTTTGACAAGTATAAAATTTAAATTTATAACTCAAATACAGTCAAACATAGTTTTAAAAGTTTATAGATTACATTTTAATGATTTATTACCTGAAATCCCAATAGCACAGTTCGCGTATAAATATTTCATTTTAAATTGGAGTTTATATTAAATTTATATCCTCTATTCATTTGATATTTACCATTGCTGAGACAAGAAATGTTTTCTCAAAGAGCATCTATCTTAAAACATTAATTAAAACGACGACATTTGTCGAAAATTTTTCTTCATTACTTACTACTTTGAAAGAAAAATATAAAATCAAATAACCAGAAGTTTATTAGTTACTTTTTAAAAATGTACGCTTTAGAATTTATTATTCATAGAATTTGTTAATATTTTTGTTTTACAATTATTAAATATGCCTGGGAATACCGGTTCTATGAAGAAAAATCGTATTAATTTCCTTCCTCTAGCAATTAATTCGTTTCAAAATTTTATGATACATAAATAAATATAAAATATTTTGAAAGACATTTTCGATATCTAATTGGTATATTCTTGAAGTCAAATAAATTAATTGAGAAGTAATTCAAATAAAAATTGTCACTATTGAGTATATATGTTACGGGCAAAGTGATAAATTTTATTGATAAAAGGCATTGAATTTATCACATTGCCCGCCTCCACTTCTGGCATTATTAATAATGCCCGATTTATCACATTGCCCGTAACATATACAAAAATAACGTTTAAAAAAAGTTAAGAAAAAAAAAAGAAATTGCAGTAACCTTAAAAAAATAAATAGTTTGATTGTAGCAGCTATAAAACAGGCTTAAAGATATCTATAAAGCTAATTTCCCAACATGCACTTAAGAAAGAAACTTTAAAACAAAGCCGAGCATTTGTTAAGTCCAAAGTAAAGAAGCGCCAATTTGCTTTGACAATATCGCAGTTCCCGTGCATCCAACTAAAAGAATGATGAATTTTATGACCACCTCTAAGTAAAAAACGCCGCTTTTTCAACGCCATTGAGCCCACACAAAAGCACCCGAAACAGCCCGAAGCGATTTTCACTTTCATCCATAGCAGCACTCCGCGTGCCATAAATCTCATTTTCGAATCACCCTCTATGGCTATCACCCCATCGAAAAGAAGAGGGGAGATGAGAAAAAAAAAGGGACGCACACGAACCCATTTTTCTAATCACGGCTCATTTCGGGGGAGTTAATTTTGAAGCAGAGCTCTCGAAAAGTGGGAGAAAAACTTCATTAACCCATCTGATCCCAATCTATTCTCTCTCTATCTCATTACTATTGAGATAAATTTAAGCGATATTTTCGCCAGAGATAGGAGAAACAAATGGAATAAAAGAACAGGGGCGCGAGATGCGGTACCAATACGCATCGATCCACGCAGGAATAACTTTTTTTTTCTCAATCGGACACATCTTGAAGATGCGATCTTATTAATAAAAAGGCCAAGGGAGAGAACGGGGTTCGGTTATAAGATTGTTTTTATTGCGTAAGGGTTTTATGGAGGATCGCCGCCATCTTTTTTCTATAGGTACCCCGGGAATTGTGTGGAGATAGGGGAGAAAAGTGAAATTAAAGGGATGGTTTTTGCGTTGTTTTGGCCGGTATTGGGTAGGAATTGAGTTATTACTGCTTCTTGTTTTCTTGGGGTTTTGGTTTTTCATTTAAATTTTCCCCGTTGGTAAATATTTATTTTAACCGAAACCTTTATTGGATGTGTGGTTAGTTGTTGACAGTAAAGAGAATTTTAAATTTAAATTTAAGGGTGGAAATTAAAGGCTTTCCTCTGAACAACTATCTGTTTTTTTTTTCAAAAGCTTGAACAAATACTAAACGTTTGGATTTTCTTACTGTTGAATTAGTTTATTTTAAATACTTTCAATATTATATTAAAATGATAGAGAGTGAAGAAAATTTATTCAAATAATATTCTGTTTTGATAGCATTAGAGAAATAAAGTAAACAAACATAAATTTACTTAATTCACGCATGATTTTTAAGATTAGAGTTATAAAACTGACAGATAATATTCCATTTTAACATTGATAAACGCTAGGATGGAGCTATTTCTGTAATGAAGATAATTATATATATATTTTTAAAGTTTCAATAAAACTTAAATTATAAGACTATTTGCGTATACATTTCAAAGATTACACTACCCTGCGATGAAAAAAATACAAGCGGTCTGACAGCTGTTCTTGGGGTAGTTTTTGGTGCTGATTTCGAAAATACGAACGAAAAGTTTCAATCACATCAGGATTTTTTGTAAAATCAATATCAATATTTTTGCTAAAATCCTATAAAAGAGATATTATAGCGAAAAATTGTGGGTTTACTATCTAGCAACTGTGGTTTTATCCACTTAAATATGTGTAAAATAGTCAAATCCTTGTTAGGAAAGTTGGTTTGATTATTTATTGACCATATTTTTATTTTTTATATATTTAAATGTATAAAAATACAGTTGCCAGATCCCATGACCCACCTCTGGTCGAGAAAAACACAAAAAAAATTCAAGAGTTAAAATTTTTAATTAAAAGTATTGTTTCTTCAAAATAAAATCCCCGAAATATTATTATTGAATAAGCTTAATTTTTTTTTCAAGCTATCATGTATACAAACATAATACGAGGGTTGTTTTTTGTTTTCAACTTTCGTTTTGCTCCTGAAAAAAAAGTAGTAGGAATTTTGAAATAATTTTGGTACTGGTAGTTAGGTACATCCTTCAGGATCAATTTGCATCTTTACTGCATAAAAATAGGACATTTTTTCTGTTAGTTATCGAATTTACAAGCGCGCTCCTTGAACTTATTTCCCGCCAACCCATAGAGGGGAGAAAGTGAAATTCTCTAGGGTTGGTAAGATATCTTAATAAAAACAAACTAAAATAATATTTCGGCGATTTTATTTTGAAGAAACAATACTTTTAATTAAAAATTTTAACTCTTGAATTTTTTTTGTGTTTTTCTCGACCAGAGGTGGGTCATGGGATCTGGCAACTGTATTTTCATACATTTAAATATATAAAAAATAAAAATTAGGTCAATAAATAATCAAACCAACTTTCCTAACAAGGATTTGACTATTTTACACATATTTAAGTGGATAAAACCACAGTTGCTAGATAATAAACCCACAATTTTTCGCTATAATGTCTCTTTTATAGGATTTTAGCAAAAATATTGATATTGATTTTACAAAAAATCCTGATGTGATTGGGGAAAATGGAGGTCATTTTCGTAATCAGCACACCAAATAACATAAAAATTACTAAACACTTATCTTGTATTTTTCAAAAAGTTAAATTTCGCAGGGTTGTGTTATTGAGAACAAATTAACAAAATCGACAGCTGAAATTTTATTTTAGCATCAAACGGTTAAATTCATATTTTTTTGTGATATTGGTCTCCCATTTATGATAGTTTTTTTTTATCTCATTATGTCCTTAAAGTATTGTAGCACATATAAAAATATTTGCGTATTCTGACGTCTTTTTGAAAACGCCAGGGAAAATACCTGAATTGCGTATGTTGTTTTACAATACTCGCAATGGAGTTTTTAAAGAAACGTTTGCTTTAATTAAGATTAAGGTATATGTTAAAATATATTGCTTTTATCTTAACTTGACGATGGTGGCATATTGAAAATTACCATCATAAAAAACAACTAGGATTTTTTTTCCTTCGGTTTTTTAATATTGATCGTTTGAGCTATTTCGTAAAAACTTTCAGCATTGACAGAACTTTTCATAGTTTTTGAAGGGAAAGAAAGAATTTGCATTCCTTATACTATATTTGATCCCATGAAAAAAAAATAAATTCATTGCGATTGAAATAGAACTTATCCCTACCACTTTTTTTTTCGTTTTCCCCCTCTTCATTCGAAATGAAGCGGAATATTTTACAGAATCTTCGAGCCCCTTGCCGAGCCCTTAGGCTTTCACCGGTTGGGTTCAAAATGAAAAACATCCCCCCCTTACGTATGTTAATACTATGTTTTGGGACCTAAACATTCCTAAAAAATATATTAACACATTCACAAAACCTGAGCATTCCCTGTAATAGGATCGGATAGTCCTAATTCAATCTCTATACGCAACAAAATGGTCGCTTATTTGTCAACACACTTCAAGATTTACTCTTCGACTGGCAAGCTGTGAATAGAAGCGCTGTTTCTGGCTGATTGGATTTGAATTGCTTCTTCTACCCAAATACTCCAATTTTTCAATTTAAGACATTTCTAATACTCTGTAACCGATCTCGACCCCTTGATGTAAATTTCCTATTTATGTCGAGGAGAGTAGACTATTGCGATAAATTTTTAAGCGAGTTGAAAGCGAAACCTGAAACGGGATGAGAGTATACTATATGTGATTCTGCTCTTACCAATGTAGACCTTTATTTCTTTTGACGGTTGTTGGAACGTAATGCATCAAAGAAACTTACCCAAATTGAATTCTTCCCTCCACTTCACTCAACCTGTTTTTCACCTTCATTTTCAACAATAAACAAAAACAAGAGTTACACTCCCTTCCGGGCACCGGAATTCTGAAAACTGATAGGTTTTGTGTCTGAAAAAAAATTAATATACTTAATAAGGGTTTCGTCACATATTTTTCGATTCTCAAGAGTGAATTGGATGCTATATTATTATACCCTGCTGCATTGTATCAGACTAGTTTAAAATGCATTATGCCTCTGTTATACTCGACAGAAACGTTTTCTTCTATGTCGCCACTACGAATTAGTAGAAACTGCATAAACAGAAAGCCTGTTGGGTTGCTAGGAGGAGTGGTAAAAAGAGGCTATATATGTTACGGGCAATGTGATAAATTCAACGGAATTTATAAATGAAATTTATCACTTTGCCTGCCTCCAACGTCGGGTATTATTATTAATGCCCGATTAATCACTTTGCCCGTAACATATAATTATATACATGGGTTTAAAAAAATCATATTTTTAAATTGACGTTCTTCATGTCGCTCAAAATTCAGACACCGCGCTGGGAACTACTTTGCTAGTGACGTCATATGGTCAGGAAACGTTGATGCCGAGTATAATACTAGATGGGTGTACGTACTTTCATCTGTGTAATAATAAGATTTACAAACCCTTTGAAACATTGAAGTTTTACTTCAAATTCATTGCATCATCCACATTTTCTTCTCCTCATCAAGCTTTTTCAGGAAATGTGAGGAACAACGCTAAAACGCACGCTGACATTTATTTGACCAGTTTTAAATATAAATAAACAAAATCAAAATCTAAGTTGGATGAAATCCATTGAAAACATCAAAGCAATCTACTAAAGATGTTCAAAGTTATGTTGTAACACTTCGTTATTAGAATGAGTTTCCAATCACCCCTCAACCCAAATAACCTCAAACTCTTCTATATATAAAACCCATCACACAGAAAATTACGAAGTCATTACTTCCTCGTAATTACACTCTGCCCAACTCACCAGAGTTGTAATGAAAGTAGAATATTAACGCAGCATAACCAGTAATTGGCGATTCATGAGATACAAGGGGCGCATGTGCCCCTCCTAAAATATTCAAACCCGCTTTGTTCTATACCGTCCGCGCGGTAATCGAAGAACCGCGCTTTGACCTTAGGTTCCAATGCAGATTGATTGCCAGAGTCATTGGGAAAAGGGGGTTAACGCTCAAATGACCGAGTCTCTGTTGATTTAATAAATGAGTTGGACTGGGGCTGAGAGGAATTAAATAAGGTATGTTAATTTCGCTTTAGAGCCCGGCGGGCGCTGCTGCAAACTACTAACTTCGTGAAGCTAATGTTTTAAATCATTTCTTTCTAATCAGGGGGAGGAAGTAATCTTGCTCCTCGGCATCTTAGGGGGAAATTCAGAGGTAATAAAGATTGTGTAAGGAAAGTAGAGTTTTTGTTTTTTTTTGTTTCTTAGGAGAAAGGGAAATTTGTTGAGGTGTTGGTGATTTAATTTTGGGTTGTTTAAGCTATCTAATTTGAAGGAGAGAGTGTTGGAAATATTGTTATTTCGTATTTTAGCGGGGCAATCTATTTTAAGTGGTCCAAAAAAAGTAAAATTGGTTGCTCGACCATTTTTAAAACATCAGAATGTTTTGTACATCAACCATAACCTGAAAAGAGATCAAATCAAACCATTATTTTTAACTTAACCTATTTTGTTTGTCCCCATCAGCAATAAATATTTCGTCGTTTTTAATAGTTTTCGCTCATTTAATAATGGATGGATAAATGGATGGTTTGGTTACATCATGTATTTTCCGGTTTGTGTGCTTTTTCTCAAGGATCCGCTTATAAATCTTCTTCAAGCAACACAGACAAAAGCATAATATTTACTGGGACGGAGAGAGAAAAAATACACCCAGGGCAAGGCCGAGAATCGAATTCGACGACAGATACAGTGCGCAGACTGCTAGCGTAGTGGGCAGCACTCATTAAGGTGACGCTTTATTGCATGTCATTGAAGTTGCTATAAGCTAGAGATAGCGTGCCAACTCATCGCCAAAAGCCCAGTTTTCGGAGTCGATTCAAGGGGAATGCTCACCACTCCACTTCTCTTTCTTCTCAAAGGCTGCTCCCACAATAACCACATAGGATAACACGACCTCTATGAACGTAAGGATCAAGCTTCTCTTCAGATTGATCATTTCCCAAAGGGTCATGTACACTCGGCACTTGTCGATCTTCAACAGGACATCGGGCTCTGCGATGAACAGCTCGGTCTCTGAACGGAGGATCTTGTTGTGCAACCTGTCGTACGCCTCGTGAACGATGATCCCCGAGAATGTCACCAGGAGGAGGGCGGCTAGTCCGTGGAAGGTTTCGATCAGTATCAGGATGTACCTAAAGGGGATATTTTCTGTTTGAGAATTCATCATGGAAATTGGTACTACCGTGAAATTTGGGCGGTAACTATAGACTTCTGTTTCGGGGAGGGTTTTGAACCAACATTATTTCTCGAGAGTACTTTTATGCGTAAAGTTTTAGACGACTTACACAATTACTTTTAATATTGTTGTGAATGATATGTGAATCCCTATAAAATTTAGGGGTCTGGGGGTTCTCCTCCATATTTTTTTTTAATTTATCCCTCTAAATAGAGTGTTTTTTTGCTCATTTTCGCACCCAAAAGAGCACTGCTAATTGCAAGTGGCAGAATTTTCTAGGAAAAACAGTAGAAAGTATAATAAAATGCAAAATTTCGCCATTTTTTGCCGAGGGATTTACGGGTCCTACTCTAGAAAAGTTTTGGAAATGTGTCCTAAAAGCGGTGCTTTAACTATTTTTAAGGAGAAACAGTACTTAATAAATTATAAAAATTTCGAGTGGTGCAAGAAAGTTTTGGAATGTTTACACTTAAAAGTAGTGTTTTGACCCATTTTTACACCCTTTGGGTACACCTGAAGAGGACCCCTCCTTGTAAGTCACATAATTTCCAAGGAAAACGACAGTATACAAATTGATGCATCGGTTTACATTACCACAAATTCAAATTTCCGTTTAGTTACGAATTACGTCCTAAGGTAGTACAACTCTCCTTAGGTATACAACAGTCTCCCTTATACTTATTTTTGTATTCGAAATAAGGTCCTGAATTCTCAGTAAAGATTTGGTGGTATATGTATACAACGAAAATTTCATTCTTTATGCAGTGTTTTTCTGATTTTCTCAAAATTTAGTCGTTGGACATATCCCCCTTTTTAAACTGACGATTCAAATAATCTCTTTGCTAAGCATCATAACGCAGGGCAGTATTCAAGGGGGATTTAAGGATTCAACCCCACCTCGAAATTTTTACATCAATTTTATATTGTTTTTCCTTCGAAAATTCTGTAACTTACAAGGAGCTATCCTTGTAATGAGTTAATGAATCCTTAAATTTTAATCTTTAAAATGATAATCCTTAAACAATACTTTTGAGGGTCAAATTTTTTTAAAAAGTCTGGGGGGGACTCCAACTGCCCTTCCCAATTTTAAAGTCTGTTGTACAGTGTTTTTCCCTTGCAAATTCTACCGCTTACAAGAAGGGGTTCCGTTTGGGTGTTCCCAAAGAATTTTCAAAATGAGATAAATCACTAGTTTAAAAGGGGAAATTTCAAAGCCAGCATTTTCCAGCCTCCCTCGAAATTTTGACTCATATTTATAATTTTTTTCATGGAACATTCTGTGTTTTAAAAGGAACTGTTGTTTTTTAACCCGCGAGGACGCGCGCAGGGCCTGAGAGGCCCTGTCGCTTCAATAAACCTTCATAAAACACTTATTTTTAATCAAAAATGCTGAAATCCCGTGTATCTGCCTAAAAGGTTTCCACCTATCACCTCCTAAAGTTTAAATAGAGTGGGTATGTTATTTTCCGAGTTAGGTTGTTGTTTTTATTGAAATGCTTCGAAAATTGGGAGGATTCGCGCGAGTTATAACCAAAGAGGTCTCGAAAAGTAACTAAAATCTATAATTTTTCTTGCAAAAAAGAAAATTTAAGGTAAACAGCACTAAATCAACTGCAGAAATCGGCCCCCCTTTGAAGATAAGATAATCTCGGGCATTTCCTCCTGAGTGCCGGTGCTTTTCAAAATAGTCTAATATACCTATATTAATAAAAAGCAGTCAACTTAAAAATGAGTTATTATGCACTTTGAACGATTAAATTATATGTTTAAACTTTCCGTGATAAAATTTTAGGATTCACTGAACATTTAGAAAGGAAAACGATGTGCAGGGCCTGAGAGGCCCTGCGCGCGTGCCCGTGTAACAAAAAGTAGCGCGCGTCCTCCCGGGTTAATGTAACCCAAACACTCACAAAATGAGCTGAAACACCACTCTTCAGGCAAATTTTTCAAAAATTTTCTGGGGAGGACCCCCCGAGACCTCCTTATTTATCCTTGGATCTCAGATTGTAACATTTTGACAGCATATGTGCAGCAGAGTTCAAGTGCTACTTTTAAGTGATCTAATAAGACTTAACGTATAAAATGTAATATTATAAATAGCGTTGAGACAAACCACGGCGTACTAGATACTTTACAGGCTAGCCGAGATACGGAAATCAATGGAAAAGGAGATGGCAATTGCTGACAAAATGGAAAAGATAATCCACAGAGTTGTAGGCGGGGCTTAATGGCTCAAAAATTCAACTCAGCCACTAATAGAGTGTTTTCAGATGACGTCACAACCGGTTATTTTCTTTTAACTGTGTACCTTCTGTAGGGCTTTTAACTGTTGCTAAGGCCGTTGTTTATCTGTTGCTAAGCCGGTTTTTAGGTATGGGATCACGTGATTACAAATGCTCCAATAGAAGAATTCCACGGCTAGTCATTTTCTGTAACTGTTAACCTCTGTAGGGCAAAAAACTGTAACACTTCTGTTGCTATAGCCGTTGTTAGGTCCGAGTCATGTGATTGAAAATGCTCTATGGCCATCAATCAGCAGTTTACGTCATAAAAACACGTCTTTAAACAAGTCAACTTTTCCTTATTTGTCAGTGTGTTATCCTATTGGTTGGTCGGTATAGGTAGGACTTAGTGGGAGTATAGTAGGTGACGATCCTAGTGGGAGAAGTTGTCCGATGTTTTTCATTATTTAAAACTCGGCTAGCCTGTATAGTATCTAGTAAGCCGTGATCAAACCACGGCTTATTAGATACTATACAGGCTAGCCGAGTTCGGAAATAATTAAAAATCCAGATGGCAATCCTTGACAAACTGGCAAAGCATGTCCACAGTGTTGAAGGCGGTGTGTGATATAGGTAGGACTTGTGGCGATCCAAGCGAGAAAAGTTGTCAAATGGTTTTCATTGTTTAAAACTCGGCTAGCCTGTAGTATCTAGTAAGCCGTGATCAAACAAACAAAACTCTAGCACTGTCGCAACGTACCCCGATGTGAAGGCCTCCTCGAACATCAGATCGAAGAAGCAGGTGAAGAAGAAGCAGAAGAACGCGCTGTACATGATGAAGATGGGCAGGTTGAGCTTGCCGTCTATCGAGCGGATGGTAGTGGTGAGTCTCTGGTGGAAGGGCCACAGGTGTTTTCTCAAGGGGGACTTTCTCCGGACGTCGTCCAGCGTGAGACGAATGACCACGCAGGTCGCGGTGTAGTACTGCAAGAAGAGGAGAACGGACCCGGAGACCAAGGTACGCTCCAGCACCTCGATGAAAAACTTCCAAGTCTGCAGGAGGCGCAGCGGGATGTTCTGGAACATGCTCAAGATGAAGGAGGATTCGAGATCCTTGAAAGAAAAGAGTCGACGTTTATGTTGTTTTGTTGTCGTGTCCAAAAGAAATTGAATACTAAATGGAGCCAAAAGCGTTAAAGACGAGGGTTGCTAGGTCTGGAGCCTGGAGGCTATAAAGGATGTCCTGTGTGACTCTCCCAGCCGAAAAAGAGAAGCAACAATGACCTGACAGTTAAATATATGGTCTGGAGTTAATTGGGTATCTATACAATTTCTGCAGACGGGATAAGATCTTGTGTCATCCGGAGAGATTTTCATGCCCTTAAAATGCCCTGTACGGAGTCTTGCTGTTATAGTTAATAGTTATAGATGTTTATACCACGTCTGATTGGGTACTACACAGGCTAGCCAAGATACGATTGTTCTTTTTGTTACTTGTCGCCTAAACAGTACGACAAGGTCAGACCATTAGTGATGGCCAAAATCGTTCCTTTTGATGATCCGGATACAGAGGAACGAATTATCTCGTGAACCCGTTCGGTTTTATTCTGGTATTAGAGCTAAAAATATTATTATTGCTTTGCATGCAGTGTTGTACTATATGAAAGGGGCGCCGTGAAAACTATGATTGAAAATTTAGTCGCCAATATTGAATGTTTGAGAAGCACTGCCCTAACCCTTCCCCTTAGATACGCCACATCAGTTAAGGGTTAGTTTAAACAAAATCCACCAACCTTCTTGGAATGGTCCGAGAAGCAAATGAGGATCGAGATGACAACGGCGTAGACGAAAGTATACATGAATGAGATGGCCATGGTGCGGAAGATGGTCCTCCTCCATCCGGGGACTTTTCTGTTCTTGAGGCCGGTGCGCAGGGTGTCCAGGAGCAAGGGGACGTCGGCGAAGCTCTGCCGCATCCGCAACACCAACCATCGGAAGAAGAGGTGGAAGATCAGGAGGCTAACCTGTGGGAAGGAATTCACCCGGCATTCAGCAAAGGACTCTAACCGTCTGACGTCACACGGAACCAACACGTGACCTACTGAGCTTGCAATTGGTTACCACAGATACTACACTAGTAGATCTACTAGTGTAGTATCTACTAGTAGATCAACTAGTGTAGTATCTGTGGTAACCAATTGCATGCTCAGTAGGTCACGTGTTGGTTCCGTGTGACGTCTCGAACCAGATAGGCGGTTAGAGTCCATTTTATCAGTTGGATTTAACTAGTGTTCGGCACTAGTTAACTAGAACTAGTTGCAACTAGTAGTTAACTAGTAGTTCAACTACTTTTAGTTTAAAGTAGTTCAACTATTAGTTTAACTACTTTTTTAATTAACTACTAGTTAAAACTACTTTCAAATTTTCAACTACTTCAAAAAAAAATTATTTAAAATTTAAAAAGATATTTAAAATTTTTATCAAAGGTAGAGTACTCAAATACCATAAACAGAAATAAAGACCATTTTTACGCGAAGTATGAACGTTTTTTGCGATATAGATTAGAAAGATGGGTATTAGAATTTTCCCAAAAAGTAGGTTATGAAATTAAATAGACTAGTTAACTAGTAGTTAACTACTTTGGGAAATAGTTAACTACTAGTTGCAACTAGTCCCAGGAAAAAATAGTTAACTACTAGTTGCAACTAGATTTTCCCAGACTAGTTAGTAGTTGTTAGTTAACTATTTTTTGACCACTAGTTGCCGAACACTAGATTTAGCAGGACATGTCATCCATGTGGTATCAAACAGGATTACCAGGTTGGGCTCATGATGATGTCTTAGCTTAAATATTATAGCAGTAAAAATCATCACTATAAGTGGCTGCCCACACCGAGCTCGTCGTGCGTGCTGTCCCATTAAGATCGTTATCTTGACAGGCGGACTCAGGTTCCCCATTCAGCCTTCCCAATAGAAGAGAGGGGGTTGAGAGTGTCTTGTTTACTCGACTGTCCAGGAGGTCAATTAACGTTATCTTGTATTGCGAAGGCTGCGAGGGCCAAGGGGTCAAGATTGATTTATTTTATTGCTCTGGAGTGGCTTCCTTGGTGTGGGCAGCCCCTAAGAACCGATGGCGAAAATAGATTCTCCTATTGGAGCACAATGAATTTGTGGATTATAGGCACTGATAAACATTTTGCACAAAAATCAAGGGGGATATTTTGAGGGAGTACCTAGGTCGTTGGACCTTCAACTTCCAGTGTAACTAGCTTCACTGGGTGAGGCCATGAGCTGAGCTGTTACAGAACGTGTGACTGAAGGTCACGGTCAGCTGAGGAGTGGCTAGCTTGATGCTAACCCCCTCTTCACCCCCAAGTGACCTTGGTACCCATTTTATCGACCCCGGAGGGATGTAGGGATGAGTCTGCCCTGCCCGTGGACCGGGGTTTGAACCCGGGGCTTGTGGTGTGGGAGGGCAAAGCGCTTCCTCTACGAC
Organism: Tetragnatha montana; assembly: GCA_963680715.1. Lineage (NCBI taxonomy): Eukaryota > Metazoa > Arthropoda > Arachnida > Araneae > Tetragnathidae > Tetragnatha > Tetragnatha montana. The sequence goes on along the minus strand of OY796676.1, from coordinate 13,847,079 downwards.
ACCGGGCTTCCACATTTTGCAAAAAAAAAAAAACCCAAAGGGGAGGGGGTCGGGAAGATTTCTTACATAATTTTGAAAGGGGATTTGCTGTTTGCTTATCTTTGCTAAGAGGGGGTTCAAAAATGACCAAAAACATGCTTACGTATAATAATATTTGAACGGCCCCTTAGACCGAGAGCTGGATACATATTTTTAACATGACTCGGTGCCCGAAATGTTTCACCTGGAATATATTCGATTGGTTTTGGCAAACCGAAAACCTAGACAGTCAGAAGGCTAAGTGGAAGCTTTTAAGCGTGGGGGAGGGTCAAGCGTGCATATATTTCGTGAAAAATAACTTGACTAGACATAAGTAGTATAGACGAATGTGAGGAAAAGGCAGTAAAAATACAGCCAAAGGGATGATTGCCAGAAGTCTCCCAAGTTGAAAAAGATTTTAATTTGTTGTTAAAATGCAAAAATAATATTAATTTTTAGTGAGGTATTCTCTCCTTTTTTGTTTTAATTTTATTAAGAGAGAGGATGAAAGAGGTAAAAATAGAAAAAATGTTATGAACTCTAAACCCCTAACAAAATTCTGGATTTCATCATTTCTGTTTTGGTTTGTCAAAATTTTTTTCGACCAAGAAAAAAATAATTGCAAAACAGAGAAGTTAACTGCTGATTACTGAATTGCCAGCAAACTTTCAAAAACATTCCTTTACTGATAAAAGCTGTGTTTACCTGACATAAGTTTTTCTTGACATACGCGAACTCCGTCCTGGTGGCAAACATGTACACGGAAAGGAAAAAGTGGTACACAAAGAGTGCCTTTACCAGGGTACATACGGCCTTGTATACGATAATATTCTTGGTACTGCGCTGCCTCATTTGTGTCTTTGACAGGATATCGATGCCAAAGTAGTAAAAAATAAATTGCATTTCGCAAAACATGGTCGAAATTTTGTGACCCTCCTTGGAGTGTTTTGATCTGCCCGTTGGATCTTCGATAGGGACGTTGCAAATTTCTGCGTGAAAGTCGACTTTATTTCTCTTCACCATTCAGCTATCTAAACTGGTAATGATTTAATTTCTAGTAAGTACAATAGCGGTAAATTTTGCTTCAGGAAAAGGAAACAGACAACTTTGAACTACAGAACACACAACAGAAGATATTGAAGAAAAGCTCTGTGCTACTTTGCGTGTAGCAAATCGTTGTTCAGTGCGAGGTGGTACTAATATGATCATGTTGTCTGTTATTCAGTCACCTTGGTAACACGAACTTAAGGATCCTTTGAGAATAAAGATTATTATTATTAAAAAAAAACCTTCCCAAAATTCATTGTTGAATACTGAGTTGACACGTTAATTAAGTTATGAAAAAATCAATACAATTTAATGACCATAAATTAACCCAATGTTTTCAGTAAAAATGTGGAGGTTGTACATTAAAAATTCCATATCTTGTACAGGTTTTTTTTTTCGTTTTTCTCAAAACTTGGGTTTCGGACTTATTCCCCTTTTCAAACCGACGATTCATTTTCAAACTTATAGCATCAAATTTTCTCGCGGAAAATAGATGAAATTGATCACTAGTCTTCACAGCATAGATGTTACAAAACCTAGCAATTGAATCCAAATAGGAAAAAGAACTAGCGCGTGACATGCGTTATTTGCCACCAAAACCCAGAGAACATTCTGAATTCGAATCACGGTTAATGATGGGATGCAGAAGTATAAGTCATGCCCCTATTAGATCGTGAAAAGTTTCTTCTAGTAAATTTATCTTAGCATGTACCAGATTCAAACCTTCATAAATAACGCACCAGACACCGATTTTTCATTTGTAACTGCTTCACTTTTTTATAACTGCTTCACTGCTTTTACTGTTTCACTTGTAATTTGCATTCGATCATTAGTAGCAATATAAATTGAAGCATATGGTGGTTTTACGCGTGTGGTTACTGCTTTTACTAGTTATACCAGGGGTTCCCAAACCTTTTCAAGTTGTAGTAGATGCCCTTTGTAGAACTATATTTCTCTCACGGTATACCCAGTCATAAAATATCCATCGATTATGTGCTATCATCATCTGTATTTTTATTCTGATATCCATACATGGTGGTATTAAAGTAAAGTACATTAAGCTATAGTGTTATGGTCAAAACGTTTCAAGATGAAGAATCGTCTATAAGCAAATATATGTCAAGGACAAAATGGCACCGAATGCTACAAAACTTTTAAGTTAATGTGCTGCATATCTCGGTTTATCAAGAAAGAAATATTCACTTAAAATCGAACCGCATATACGCCCTTATTAATTTTCAAAACACAAGCATCTACCACCAAACTCCAAGACTCCCTTCCCTCATTCATCGACCCAACCTTTACTTAAACATAACCCCTCTAAAAGGTCAACGCCTTCACGAACCCTTTGTTTGAATCAGAACGCGGAATAAACACAAACCCTCCCGAGGCCCCGCTCCGAGCAAATCAGAAGTGTCACCATCCAAAACAAGCTCCACTCGGAGCAGCCATCCAACACATCTTAAATCGATAGCCGACTGAAAAAGGATTTTCTCCCGCCCCGTATCAATTCCCTTCTTTCAGTCCCCAGCCGCTTGATTCGAAGTACTGGACCGGCACCAAACAGGGATAAAGAAAAGGGGGGCCTCAATCGCAAAGGGCCTCTGCACCTTGCCATGAAGGGACCTAGTCAAGCGAAGGCATAGTCGTGCAGATTATCGATTCCTTTGAGAAGAGAGGAAGGCTCAAGAGAGGGAGCGTTTTTGGACATTCGCCCTCCCCCCCTTAAGCCCAATTAGAAGGACTTTTCACTATCGGGGACACGGATTGGTCCCTTTTTTGCGTTGTCCGTGATTAATCAGCCCAATTAATTAGTTAATTAATTAATTAGGGAGTGGAGTGTGTATGAGGAGGTTTGAAGGGGTTGGGAGTCGTGATTTCTTGGGTTGAAAGGAGTTTTGATTTTGCTGGGTGGGAGTTTTCTTGAGGGGTTTTAAAAGCGGTGGACTAGTGAATGAGTCGTGGTGTTGAGAGTGGAACTGCAGTTCCTCATCTATGACATGGATATGAGGTTTCATTAGATGAGATGACATTTTTGTGTTGAATTTAAATGCCTATTTCTTAACGCGTTGGTTAAAAATATATTTCTATTTTGTTGATAAGATAAGAGTAAAAACTCTAAAATGTTTCTTCAAGTTTACTGCTTTAAATTTTAATTCCCTACATGATTTTTTATGCATTTCCTACACTTTACATTTATACTATTAATACATTTTAGACATTTTTGATGTAAGTGTGATACATATTTTATCATTGTTATTAAATTCAGATATAGTACCTATTGTATTTTATAAGAATTAACGCACTCTCATTAAAATTATTTATACTTTATTAATTTCCAGTCATCTATACAAGAAAATTTTTAATCACAAGGTATTATAAAGAATATCTTGTTAACCAATATAAAATCACTTACTTATCCGTTTTTTAGAGATAGTATAAAGTTCTATTGAAAAATTTACTCTCTCACATTTTATTAAACTGTAGATTTTTAACCTTTTGAGTAAGAAATGCCATTTTTTAGCAAATAATCTTATTGGAATAGTATCGCACTTATTAATGCAAAAACTAACATTTCCTTTACCGTATTTTTATTCTTTATTCTTTTATGAAGGGAACACACTCGTCAATATTTTTACAACATAGCATCTACAATATTTGTAACAAAAAATATTTCATATCAAATACTACAAATTCGATAAAATTGTATCATATTTGCCTTCATTAAGATTAATATATTTATTTCTTGAAGTAATTATATTTCCACCTTTTATCACGAATAATTGTTATTAATACTAAGTTAATTAAAGAATTTTTTAATTATATTTTAAGTTGCTTAATTATATATTGTTTTCTTCAACATATTTATAAAACCTTAAGAACGGAGAAAAAATCTCCCTAATTTATCTTCGTTAAGTAAGGCTTATTTCTTTTAATTAGGAATTCTTTCTTCTATTTTAAAATTGAATGACAAGATTATGAAACGCTTTTTTTACTAAGTCTGTATTACTCGATTTTCTAGCATCTGAATAATTTGTATTTTATTTATTTCAGAATACGAAGACTGATTAAGCTAGATTGTATAGTTTTAATGGGAATAAATTTTAATGTTTCGATAATATATTTGTTAAAACTATTCATCTGAAGAAGAAATTATCTCCATAGGGATATAGATTAAAATATATTGTGGTTTTCGAATTATAGTTGAAACTCGAAAAGCCTTATAAATTGTAATTTTTAATGTAGACATAATTTTTTATTTCTTATTCGTCTGTTCCTTTGTTTATTCTATAAAAATAATTATCATATGTAAAATACGCATTTATTTCTAATCTAATACATCCTATTTAGGAAACTATGGTGTTAGTGATGGTTTGTTTATAGTTTCAAGTATATTTTTCCTTAAGCTGCTTACGACGCCAGTAAAAACTATTTCTCAGAATAGAAGTTTTATCAATATTAATTCTTTAATATCAAAGTATACCTGATAGTAATATTCATTAAAATAGGATTCTTTAGTAAATGGGATAATATGTCAAAACTCGTTATAAATTATTTAGAAGGTTTTAATAAACTAAACATATACGTAGTATTTTATATCACTTAAAATTTAAAAAAAATCATTGATGAAATTAGTCAAAGTGAGTAGAAAGTGAGTTAATATGACCACTTATCAGTAAGAATAAATAATCTAATATTTATTACAATAACACGCAATATGTATTCAGATATTCAAATCCCGATTCCGAATAAATGCCAATCTTTCTTAATCTCACTTTCATCAATGCTTTCCATCTATCTACTACCATATAGAAAAATAATTATTCCATGATTAGAGAACATTGCATTTTTCAATCAGATCCAAGATTTTATTTTCATGAGAAAAAAATTGTGCTTTTGAAAGCTGAGTATTTTAAAAGTTGCTTCATAAGCATAACAACACCTATCCGTTACGAAAGAAAGAAAAAACCTACACTAGGTATCACATTAACAAGGAATTTCCTTTAGTTTCAATTCAACCTAAGTCTCGGAACGTACAAAGATAGTCGGGCATTTGAGAGAGATGAATAGTCGGGGAACAAATCCATAAAGATTACCTCTTATCCCTCATTATTAGCCGTCGGAATAAGAATATCTGCATAATAACTCCGTTTTCGGGATGAAGTTCAAAGCTTGGGAGTCAAGTCTGGACCATCATAAAATCATTAATCAAAAGGCCCTGTATCGCCTTTCAGGCATTAGGAGCTCAAGCGTTGAAGGATGGGGGAATTCCCAGTCCTGGGACCTGGAAAAATTTATGGGAATTATAAGTTTTGATAAAGATGAATGGGGAGAGAATTTCTTTTGATTTCAATGAATCTGACTGGATGAAAAATGCTTCAATTTTGAGTTTTTTTCCTTTTCGTTTTTATTTACCTACTGGTGAACGAAGAAGGATAGATACTTTTTTTATTTAATTTCTTAGAGATTTACTATTTTTATACGCAATTGATATGTTTTTTTTTGTTTAATTTTTCATGACGTTATACAAGCTTTTTTATACCTAAGTCAGGGGTCTACCACCTGTATGGATATACAATACATACACTGTGTCTTTAACTGCTAAATACTTTCCCCAAGTCATCTGTGTGTGCTATACAGAAAAATATTTAGGAAGCGGACAAAAAGTGAAAATCACACACACACACTCGGCCCCAAGTCGTGAACTTGGGGTTCAATTTTGTTCTTTACATACTGCAACAAGACTCCAGGCGTCATACTGCATTGTCATGCAGTAGTGAAACTCCAAAAGAAACTTTATGTTTTATGAAAGAAAACGCACCCTGCGTTCCAAACATCCCTCGCAGTATGAATATATATAGTTTTATGCATAACACAAAAGTTCAGTAAAATGCCGTTGTTTTATATAGATTATCATTCATAAAATGTGATTCATAAATTAACTGAAAGGATGTATGAACTAAGAATAATATGGCAGATAAATATGCCCCTTCCTAGATAAATATTCTACATAAACTAAGTAAATCTTAATCTAATGTCTTTTAAAGAAGAGTTAGCCTTTATTACTACAATAAATCTTCCTATATTATAAAATAACTACACACAGCTTCTATAATGTAGGTAATAAAGTTATGAAGATTCATAAAGTACATGCATGCACCAAGTAACTACTACTATTCATAGCTACTACGAGCTTTTATGCATTGCAAATAACGCATTAAATATGACTTTCTTAATTCAGTAGGTACTGATTAATTATTAATAGACCTTGTGGGATTTTACATATTTTATGTAAAATTAAGAATTAAAGTTTGGTAATATAAACATTTTGAGCGTACTCGACAGTTTTTATTTTTAAATTAACAAATTAGTTTATACTTAGTAGGTACTTCATTACATTAAAAAATTATTTGAATTAATATTCATCAAATTTTGATCAGTTGCTAATGATTTATTTAAGGTAATTTTCAAAATTCGTTTACTTTTGCTGTTCAGAAGTAAAATATGAAATATAACCCATTAATCAGTTTAAAATTTATATTATAGCTTTTATTTAAGTAAAGAAGATTAAATAAAATACTTCTATAGCCTTTAATAAATAAAAATATTATTTCTCATGAATTTATTTGTTTTAAATGAATAAAATATTTTATACCTCACTTTTTTCCAAGTCCCATTTACCGTAACAGTATTTAAAAAATGTAGCAATAATTCTGCTTTAAAAATGGGCAAAAAGCATTTAAAAAGATTAGATTGTTTATTTTCTAGAATATATTTTCAACCATTTTTACCAACCATTTTTGTGTTTTTAACAGAATAATCTGTTATCTAGATAAGGTATTTTTACCTTATCTTACCCTTTACCATAGTTTTTAATACTAAATAAAATTTTTTAAAAAATTAAGCCCTTTAAATATTATGAAAACAAGTGATATTAATAAGATTATGTAGCTTGATTTGAGTGTTTCTATCAACGTAAACTGTTGATTTTGAAAGTCGTAGTACAATAAAAAAAATACAATTACGGTTTCAAATCATTTTGAAGATAGTAAGTCAGCAATGGAAAATCTTAAAAATACATGAAAAATTGTTGGCCTTTTATTTTATTTAAATAAATTTTCATAAAAGTATAAAATATTAATAACTTATTTAGGATTGCTTGTCAATCTCTTGACTTGAAATTAATAAAAATCATAGTACTATAACGTGTTTCAAAAGTGACTATTAAAAATTTTTTGTGTTCTTTTCATTGATAATAATTCGTCCCAACATAAGTCAAGAGAGAACTGAACAGAAAAGACGGTCTATTGTAAATTAGTAGACCTCTCATAACAAAATCTGTATCTACGATGTCGCGGGTTTTAGATGATTGTGTTTGGGTTGGGGTTCGTACATTTTAAAAAGAATTTTTAAACATCTATTTAATAAAAGCAATTAACAATGTAGTATCATCTTTTCGTTTTGTACTTAATGAATTGTTACCACCACGCCAAAAACACAAATCTGGTACTCTTATACATGGCAGATTCGTGTTTTTGGCGTGATGGTTACGATATGTAATGTGACTGCACAAAATCTTTCTTTCTTATTCTCTGTAGAAAAGGGTTATAGTTTTACCGGGGTTTGCCTTAAATGAGTTTGACTCTAATTTGTCAAGTTCCAAAGAAATAAATAAAGTCTTCTAAAAAAGTAAAACTACTAGTTCTAGTAATCCGCAGTTGATTTGATAAAAATGAATGTCAAAGATATTGAAGTAAATTGGTGCTGAATAGACGAAAAACATATAAAATTTTTCTAGCTATATTTTCATTTCCTTTTTCTCAGTTTGGAAAAAAAAAACCCTTTTGTTTAAAGGTAGGATTTATGTACACACATCTCCACGTTTTCTTGACATTCATTTCTTCGGATATGAATTGACATACTGAACATCCGCGTTTCGAATTCCATCTTGGCCGCTATTTGATTGGCGCAAAAGCAAATTGAGCCAGAAGAACACCGTTTATCTCCAGAGTATTCCACCATTTTGCTCTTCTTCTTCGTTTTATTTCATCGCACATTTTTGTCGGAAAGACATTTCCGTCTACAATAAAAGAATTACGGTGAGAAACGAGCATTTGAAGAGGCCGGCTAGCTACTGTATTCGAATTTTTGACTCGGTTCAATCATGGCTCCATAGGAACAAAAGGGAAAAATGCTTATGTAAATCGGACTGCTCGCGGTATTCTTAATGGCTCCTTTAGCAGTAGTATTTTTCAGCGGAACAAAAATAAATTCAGCATCTCCGTCAAAGGACGCTGCTTCGGGGAAGGAACCCCGAAAGGAGTTGTTTCCGTGAATTTCTAAAGGAACAATTTGATCTTGAATCAATTCGGTTTTCGTACGTGATTAGGCTGGATAAGTGCCAAATTTTACAAGCGAACTGAGACACGCTTCGGTTACGTGCCTTATTTGGCTGTACTTTGTTCGAGGAAGTTTGTTTTTGGCTATGATGGAAACTTAATTTAATATGGTTTTCTTTGTGGGAAGTTTCAGAAAATTACGGCTGCTTCACAAAGAAGAATGGATTTTCTTTAAATCTATATGAAGTAGTATGGTACCAGTTGTTTTGGATTTTTTTTCTTCGTTCAGAATGAATCGTTTCTTACTTAAAAAAAGTGGAATTTTCTTATGCGAAAGGTCTATGGCTAAGGGTAATATGCAGCTTCACTTTTTCTTTTAATATTGGTGTCAATAATTAGTCAGTTGCTAATTAGTGAAAAACCATGATGATATCTTTAACACATATTGATTAATGAAAAAGCGTAATATATTAGAGGATAAGGATAGAATGCGTTTTTAAGTAAAATAAGTAATAATAATAATATAACAAAAATATAAACAGATATTTAAAAGAATTCTATAGTTTGAATACTATACATTAAATTTTCTAAAAACTATTATTATGAGACGTAATTTTTTTTGGCTAAAATAAGAAATTATTTATCTTGAAATTCCTTTATAAAGGAATTCTAACGAAACAAAAACACATTTGTGTTAAAAAATTTTCTTCTAAGAACAGTAGGTATAATGTAATTTTAGTATGGTTTATTATTGCTTTTAAAAAGAACTTCAACTAAAATAACAACAACAAAAAAATTTAATTGGTATTTCATTTCCAATTTTTCATTTTTATTAAATTAAATTTTTTAATACATTTTTGCTACATCTTCCAATGAAAAGGAATTACCTAATTCCCGAACTATAAAAAACACATAAGCCATTACTTGTATGCAAAATAAAGATACAAAGACAGATAAAAATTCTAAACTTAAAAATACTTCTTAAGCAAGTATTTCTTAACTTAACTTCATAGTGTAAAGAGAAGAAAAAATCCTTGACTTATTAGTTTAGGTTTTTGTGGGAATAAAAGATTAAAATATTTAACTTCTAATGATGTTTGGAGGATATTATTATTTCGTAACCATCAAAATAGCTTTTTGTATCATTTCTTAAGCGAATCTTTAACTTCAGCTTTCCCTCATCAATATTCGTCTCTAATGATCTTACCTTTGATGTTTAAAAAAACCTGAGCTATTTTCGGCTTGGAATCTTAAGCTGTTGACCCCTAATGAGGGTTCTAGAATAACGAGCACTTACAGAAAACGAAATTTAATCGTTAGCGTGTATTAACTCCCTAAGCAGCTTATTAAGTGCCCATTATTTTAGACATCTAAAAGTGACTCGATACACACACACGTGCAGTGAGATTACAGTTGATAAATCAACATTGTATTGATATTTTCAAAACTTGTTCCTTGCATGCTTACTCTATTATATCAAAAATAAAACAGCGTGCGCGTTTGGAAATACTTTTTCAATCTAGGATTTATTTAATAACGCTACAAAACATTATTATTAGCTTTTCTTTCTTAATGATTAACTAGCTGGTTTGACCCGGCAAAGCCGCGTCTTACCAGCTAGATTAAGCGCCTTTGGCGCTGATGCGAGCTTCGCTAGTTACTACCACACGCTTGCAGCGCAGTTAATTTTTTTACAATTTATTACTTTTTTTTAAGCTGCATCATCAGCGATAAACTGTTCAATATTTTCAATTAAACTAATTTATTCCTATGCGTCATCTGAAGAGAAATAAGTAATACTTCAAGTAAACCTGTACCAGTAATTTTTTTTATAAATCCAATATGCCTAGTATCCTGCTGCGATAAATCTAGTAAAACGTCAAAACATTGAAGTTTGATCATTTCAAAGTAGATTTTCTTCACGCTCTTTAAAAGACGTTTTGCCTGTGTTGGTAAAAATATTAACTGAAAACAATGGGGCAAATTGAAAAAAGTTTCTAATTTAAAAATGGAATGCTTTGAAGGAACGTGACATATTATTGGCTCATCTAGGGTTGGAAATCTTTCGATCAAGACCGGGTTTGTCCAAATCGGTTCAGGGGTTCTGGCTGGCGGCCGGCCGAACGGAACCTCCCCATAGAGTTAACATGGGGGCAAAACGAAAAGAACGCATAATTTAAAAATGGAATGTTTTAGAGGAACGTGATATATTATTGGCTCATCTAGGGGTGGAGAGCTTTCGATCAAGACAGAGTTTGTACAAATCGGAACGGGGGTGCGGCCTGGCGGCCGGCCGAAAGAAAAACCGAATTATTTTAATATATAAGATATTATGTTCAAAGAGATTTAAGGGCGTTTCTAATGTATGTACTTAAATTAAATTAACGTTCGATTAAGTTATGATACCTATATAGTTTTTAATGTTTCCAAAAAATACAAATGAACCTTACTGATTTATTTTACTGATACATTTTACAATTTTTTTATAGTTTTGCATTTGTCGAATAGACTTTTACTGATTTTAAAAATTTATAAATGTATAGAAATGCATAACATTAAAACATCATTCGAACATAAGTTTTTACTTTCTGCAATAGAAACATATTATTAATAGAAATTTAATAAATAATATCAATTAAGTTCTATAGTGTATGCATACATACTTAGAGTTAGGGGTATGAAGGTAAGAGTACTTGCTTTCGATCTAAAGTATACATACGGGTTTGCACTATATATTTCGTGCAGTTCAAAAAAATGCCAAGAACATCATACCTTTACAAAACATATTTTTAGCGAAAATTTCTACAGAAAAGGGTATGCCGTCATATCCGGTTTATGCAAAATCATTAATGGTAAACAAAAACATATTAATTTGAATTCAATGCTAAGATATCAACAACACATACCAAAGCATGCATGGGTGCCCCGGAGGATGCAATAATGAAGTTTTATCGAATATATGACGTCAAATATTTCTAAAAACATATCAGTCGTATAGGTACAGTTCCTTAGAGGTGTTTATGAACGCCCGCAAGTAATCTGGCTAGTTGATAAACTGTAGGCATAATGCATCAAAAGGTAGTAATATCTTTTCAAAAGCAAAATATCGAAGGATACGTTCTATAAAACGTAAAACTTTCAATGTAAACATATAGAGCGACAATAATTTAAAACCTTCATACTCCCGAACAGTATCCCATCTCCATCTCAAACTGGTTAAAAATACAACCACTACCACCACCCAGACAACACATCCCATTGAAATTCAAATCGAGTTTCGGCGAAGGCAAAAATTCTCCCTCCTCACTTTCCCCCAACACCCTTAAAGATGGCGACGCGTCATCTCCAAGAAGAAAAATAGGAAAACACAACATACAAATTAAAGATTCCGTGGCCTCCCTCCCGGCTATTTTTCACACAGAAATGAAGGGGTAAAATCGATCCTATTTGGAAGCGGCAGTTATTTATAATTCATCTCTATCTTTTCCACACACATATGTTTTGCCGCTCGATTGGAGAGATGTAAATGGCAATGATTCATCGGCGGAAGAGGACATCAATCATTTCGTCCCACCCCTCATTGGAACTTTTCCGCCCATTTGGAGGGGATCATGATGGAGGGGAGGTCCTCGGAGGGAGGGTTTAGTTGTTTCTTTCTTCTTTAGTTTTGCTCCTTGATGTTCTGGCTATAATTTGGTTCTCCGATTTCTTGTTTACATTTATTCCTTTTGAAATTCGATGATTGGAAAAAGCGTTGTCATTGCGCCGAGATTGGGGGCTTTTGAGAGATGAAAGTGGAGAGTGGAACTTGAGCCGCGAAGAAATGGCTGTTTTGTTATGCTTCCAGTGCGATATATAGTTTGACTTTCACACAGAATATTCCAGAACGTTTTGCCCTTACGATGTATTTTACAATGGAGAAACACTGTTACTAAACTGTTACTGTTATCAATACTAAACTAACGAGTTTAATGTTCTTTCTTAATTGATTACCGTTTCAGAAATAGGTTTGGTAGAGAATGACTGTTAACTTTTCAAAAAGAATTAACTCATTTTAGAACCTTGTTAAGCGGTACAAATTTTGTACCAGTTATACTGTAATAAAATGGGATTTGGCACTTTGCCAATAAAATGAAACATATCCAAAACTAGAAAGCGCATAGAGAGGCGTTGGAGAGGCGAAACATTAACTTGCTATTTCGGCTCCTAACCACGTGTTAGACATTTAGTTCTTGGCTTTCTATTTTGACCAATTTTCATTTTATGGTAGTCACTTTCAATTTATGTTATTATTGCAAACGATATGACGACGGAATCGTAAATACGTAAACCCCATCGTTGATCTCCGCTTCCCTTCTACCCTATTTTCAAAACATTTCATGTCTCAAAAGCACGTGACCCAGTGTCTAGACTGGGTGAACAGTAAAGTAGTTGATGCTACTTCTGGCCGACTTTGTAACAATCATGATAACCACGGCACAAAAGGGAAAAAGTCCGTTTCAGTTTAGTCCTCAGTGATTTTTGTTTGACAACATTCAGATTTTACAATTCTAATGAATTCTGTCTGTTGATTTACTATCAAGTCTATGTATTGTAAGGATTGTATTATAATACCTTAATACTTACTACTGAAATACGTTATTCTGAATTTTATTAATATATAAGATGTTTTTCTTTGCAAACACACGCAATAGAGCATTTTCAATCACATGACTCGAACCTAACAACGGTCTTAGCAACAGAAGATGTCACAGTTTTTTTGCCCTACAGAGGTTAACAGTTACAGAAAATGACTAGCCGCGTGGAATTCTTCTATTGGAGCATTTGCAATCACGTGATCCCATACCTAAAAACCACCTTAGCAACAGATAAACAGGCCTTAGCAACAGTTAAAAGCCCTACAGAAGGTACACAGTTAAAAGAAAATAACCGGTTGTGACGTCACCTGAAAACACTCTATTCAAACGTAGTAAATCGCAAATTAAATGATAAAAACAATTCTTCAAAAAATTTCTCAAAACTAAATAAATATTGTTGACTTACTGCATTAAGATAAATCCTTTCTAGAGAGAGACATACATTCACTACAAATTTATTTCCTTCTTTTCTACAGCTACCAATTGAGACATCCCTGAACGTATTTCCTTGCTGTTAAGGATCACATTATGAATCAAACTCGCAATGCTTTAAACAGATCCTTAAAAAAAACTTCAGACTGAGGATCTCTCTTAGACAGAGTCGATTACTCGCTGACAAGTATCCTTTTACAAATTTCTCCTAATTGGTAAAATCTTGCAATCATTCAGTCTTTTCAAGACATGAGCACCGAAGTAGTAATTGCTTTTACTGAAAAGGTTTATTTAAGAGACAGCGCTTAACTCAATAACACGCTACGACGGAAGACGTAAACTAGTACATCAGTAAAAGAAACCATTTTCGTTTAGATAATGAGTCGAAATTATTAGAAGGAATAGGTTTATTTAATTTACTGAGGTAGCTGTACTTTCTTATACAGTTTAGGTATGTTTATTTTAATTTTAAGGATGTTATTAGGAATTTCGTTAGACATTTTCTATCCGAAACTCTTTAGCATTCGATTATTTATATTTTCTTCTCAATAGTTAATTTTCTACTTCTATTTTTTCATATTCAAAATTTTACTTAGTTAAAAGTTTGGTACTATTGTATGTATTTTTATTATTTCTCCAGAATACTTTTTTTTAGTTTCTAATTAAAGTTCGAATTAAATTCACCAGCTGTACTCTGAAGTTAAAACTTAAAAACGCATACTATCAAATCTGAACACTACGTATTAAAGTTATTAAATTTACAATTTAATTATTATATCTTAATGATTCCAAACCTTTTATTTGTTTTGAAACGAGAAAGTAAATCGAAAAAATGTTAGTCCCTTTGACTGAATACTGATTATGTTAAACATGTAAATTATTTTTCCATGTAGTCAAATAAAAACCTACACATATTTTATAGAAAACCTGACAAATGAAAATTGCCGCAAGTACTGAAAATGTTTACTGCAATTTTACTGTCAAGAATATGAAGAATTCTTTCCAGTACATATATCATACCATTTATTCAAATCGAACTGAGTTTATTTCGTGAATAAAATACTTTATACACATAAAATTAAAAAATAAATACTACAAGGAACTAAAAAATTCTTCCTCCGAACAAGAACTTTCCTAACCGAATCCCTGTGATGAAAACATGGCTTTTTATATTTTCACCCATCTCCGCGAAGAAAGGTTTCCTTTTAACAACTGAGTTACCAAGTAAACATTTCGAAAATCTCAAAGGTGCAGAACACAACAAAAGAAAGGAGAAACAGAATCTCCAAATTCAATTTCTAATGCTCCCCTAGCACAAAATAAATCGAGCTAGTTGAATGAGTCCCCATTCCGGGAATGAAAAACCCCTAAAACTTACCCTTCCCTCCCCCGGAAAGATCCCCTATATAGGAATCCTTTTTTGTACAGTAGTTTCTGCATACTCGGTAGTATCACTCTCTTCTTTTTTGGAATAGGTTCAAACCCAAAAAGGAGGTTTTAGCCCTATCGATTTCGGGAGGCATAAGCAAGTCGGCAACTTTCTTGCTGCTCTTTTCTTGCTTCGATCCAGGGCTGTCTGTGGATTTGCACGTCTTTTCTGCTGTCTCGCAAGAAATTCCTAACGACCCACCCAATTTGTCACCAAGTGATTCTTCTCCTTGGGAAGAGGGAGGGAGTTACTTTATTGCATTCGGTAGAAGTCCTTTTGAAAAGGGAAGAATTATGTCCCCTCGTTCTGTGTTTCGCTTTGTTACTCACGCTCATTTGACGGAGGCCGCTCTTGCTGAATTCGTCAAAGTGTCGAAATGTTTAGAGCGTAATAGGACGGATAGGCTGACCCGTAACCTGGGTACCTAAATAAAAACATGTCTCGTCCTTTGATATGTAGATGATTAAAAAACACAAATTTATGCATTAAATACCTCTACACATAAAAACCTATTCATTTTGAGTTAATTAAGTAGAAAACTAAGTAATCAATGCTTTCAAATAGTATGTAGGACTGATAGTTACTCATATTTTTTATACTAAGAGATAAATTATTAAATAATTAAGAAAGACATTTTTTGTAATTGGGGGATGCTTCTGTATTTGTTACCCAGTAACATGTTACTCGGTTATACCAAGAAAAGGAACCCTTTCTTTTGAAAGTACTGTTACTTAGGAGGTAGATGCAGTATTGGTCTTTTAGTTTATGCTTGAAATAATAAACGGATAAAAATTGTAAACTGAAATATACATTAATATAAAAGAAGGAACCAATGATTCATTCTAAACATTTTTATTTGCATACTTTTATTTAAAACTCTTAAATCTTGCTCTGATAACAAAATTAGATTATTCGTTTGCTAACAAGCGTGTAAAGATCATTGAAAAAGTAGAGAAAATAGAGGATTTAAACGATTTCATGCTTAGTCTAATATGTAGACAATGGCTAAATATTGTAATAGCGTTTCAGCTCAAATAAATAGATAAATGTCTGAGATAGTGTAAATAGGCAGAGAGGTAACATCAGGTTCTGATTGATCAAGCTGCTACTTAAAGACACCTACGTAATACATTAATCATTCTAAAGGAATTCAGGGGAAAATTTAACTAAGTAAATATATCGGATATTAGGGGGAAGTGGTCTTCATTAAAAGTTATTTATAAGATATTTTACTTAATGCTTAAACTCATATTAATGAAACCAAACTATTTAAAAGAGCTTATACTATTAATGAATCCAATTGAGTGAATTATAATAGTCTTAGTTTTGCTTTATAGTTGTATGCTACCCTAACCATAATTCATAGACATCTATGTAATTCTCTTACACTAATACCATTATTCCAAGGAATAAATCTATCGTTAAATTACATGCATTAACCTAAATTTCATGTATTAATTACGGAAAAGTTATTTATAAGGTATTTTCCTTAATGCTTAAACTCATATTAATGAAACCAAACTATTTAAAAGGGCTTTTTCTATTAATGAAACCAATTGAGTGAATTATAATAGTCTTAGTTTTTCTTTATAGTTGTATGCTACCCTAACCATAATCCATAGACATCTATGTAATTCTCTTACACTAATACCATTATTCCAAGGAATAAATCTATCGTTAAATTACATGCATTAACCTAAATTTCATGTATTAATTACGGAATCCTCAACCACGTTTTCGAACCAGCATCTCCAGCTGGTAAGTTAAGCATAAAATTAGTATCAAAGTATACATTATAGCTATATGAATTTATTTAACAGTTATTTTATATTTTTAATTCAAATTACAAAACTGTTTTTAGTTAGGTAATAAATCTATTCAAACCGATTTTAATTTTTTTATAAGGTACCACAACTCTACAGTTTTGTAAAATACTATTAATGTTGGTAAAACATTCTAGCAAACCAGAATACTAACTATTTTCTCAAAGCTAAAAACAAAATAGTAAACAGTTGAATAAAAAATGGCCGCTAATTATTTATACTTACTTACTAATTTTTATTTATTGCTGATAGAAACCTGATGGTTACATTTCACCCTCAAATAAACTAAATTAATGTAA
This sequence comes from Tetragnatha montana, assembly GCA_963680715.1. NCBI lineage: Eukaryota > Metazoa > Arthropoda > Arachnida > Araneae > Tetragnathidae > Tetragnatha > Tetragnatha montana. The sequence continues at coordinate 13,830,054 of OY796676.1, read as the reverse complement.
TTAAATTTGTAAAAGAATTATCATCTCGGCTTGTTTTTAGAAGAAAAAAAAAACATAGAGGAATAAATAACAGCATAATTATAACAGCATCGATTTGGCTTTCTTCGTTAATGATGACATAGAGGGTGGAAATATTAATTAGTTAAAAACAGCAGAGGGAGGAAAATATCAGTTCTGGTTGATTAACTTTGAATCAATTCTCAGTTTATACCTTAAAGCTGTTGAGTTTTTTTCAATTTCATAAGTAGAATCTGTACTGTTAGTATTGCATTAAATAATGATGCCTCTGTTGTTTATAATAAAAAAAATTAAAGGTAATTACCTTTAATTTTTTTTATTATAAACAAACAAAAAGCTCCTCGTGCACCACAATGTATTGCACGGGGCTTACAGAAGTAAGTAATAAGATCCTATTACAACAAAACAATACAAACTAAATTATTACAATAAATTATTGCTGAACTTAAGGAACAAGTAAAATGCTATTTTATGGGAAATTAAGAAATTAAAGTTTGGAGGCCATTTAATATTTATCTTCTGTAGTTCTTGTCTGAAAGATTTTCTATCGGTTTCATATTTTGCGCATTTTAAAATGATATGGTCAACGTCTTCAATTCCACCTATTTTGCAGTCACAGTGAGCTATTGAACTTAAGTTGAATCGATACCTTTAAAATTGAAACTAGTTTTATCAATCGGAATTACGGTATCAATCTGCCAGCCTCAAAAAAAAATGACCTAAGCTTAACATTAAACATTACATTATACTACTTGGTGCAAGGTTTCTTGACCCTGTAACGTCACTATGCGGAAGGAAAAACTGAGTAAACAGAAAGCCTGTTGAGTTGCTAGGAGGAGTTTCGGAACTCAAATCGTGATAAAAATGCGCGCTATATACATGGGTTTAACAAACTAATCATATTCTTAAATTAAAGTTCTTAATTTCACTCAATGCTCTCAGCTTGTTTCCCCAAGAGCAAGTAACGTTGCAATCAAGTATAATCTGGTTATGAAACCAATTCAAATTTTTCACGTAAAACCGAGATGCAAGTGTTTATTCTAATCAAAAACAGACCAATAATTGAATCAGGCATGCGTTTGAATTTATCTATCTATCTTTCTCTCTCTCTCATAGAGCTGATATTTTTGTAAAAACGTTGAACAATGGACTAAGAAAAGGCAGCAGGGACGCAAATAATACCCCGCAGAGTACTAACAGGCTGTAGTTTGAACTGTTTTTATTGAAGGTATATTGAAAAACTGTTGGTTATATTCTAAGTATCAGTGATCTTGAAGTGAATCTGAACAAACCGAAATCAATAACCATTCGAAATGAAATTTTGATGACAGGTTTTCTCGAGGGTACATTTGTATTAATATTTAAGGCCTCGTAAAACGAAACAAGGAGTCAAGAAAAAAGATTTTGTGGAGGCATTAAATAAAACCAGCGGCAGCAGTTAAGGTTTATTATGCCATTACGGTTTTTAGCAATGAAACTGCTAGGGAAGATGCATCACCATCATTGGTTTGAAATGGTCTTTTTCAATGCCACTTCAAAAAATGGAAATAAATGTAATGGACTTAAAAAGCAACAAAATGTATCTGAGGATTTAATGTCGGATGCCACATTGTGGATTAGCTTTTAATTTTTACTGGAAGATGTAGAATTATCATTTGGCAAAGTGCTTTGTGATAATTCTGAACATAATAATAGACACTTTTCTATGTGATGCATATACTTAAATGGATGTGTTTAAAAGCCATTAATTGTAATACTATAAATGCACACATGTTTGCATTTTTGAAAAATGTTTGTTTTCTTGCATAAATGGAGGGAATTAAAAGCAAATCTAGAAATAATGCTTAATTGTAGAGAAGAAATAAAAAATGTAAAATTAATAAAATATAAGAAAACATTTGTATCTTACTAAAAATGTTCCATGATTGTAAGAAGAACCTAAAGGAGTTTTCAAAACCAACAACAATATACCTAATATGTTTCGGTTCTGCATTTTGTAACTAAATTTTTAAATATATTCAGACAAGCTTTGATAAACTTTTCAAAGTTTTAAAATATAGGGGATATTCGTGTTCCTAGTGTCACCACACTTTATTTAAAAGATATTTAGTTCTAAGTTTTGTTACTTGACTCGGTGAGAGGCAACACCAATATCCATGTTAGCATCTATTTCCAAACCAGTCAGGAGAACGATGTGGCTAGTTATTGGTTAAAATATTTTATCTCAGATAAAGTTACATGTTTAAATAAATCAGTCAAACACTTTTCTATATATTTTAGTCATAATTTTGTTTCTTCCGTTAGGAACTAAATGAGACATTAAATAAGTTTCCCTACCATGTGGTTTTACAAATTAAGATATTTTTTATAAAATTTATTGTACAGTAGGGCCACCTTTAAATACAAGTAAACATTTATTTTCAATGTTTCTATGTGGTAAACATGGAACTTTTGTGTTATGAGAAAGAAGATAATAATTTCAGAATCACCAAAACCTAAATGTGTTCCAGTTTCTAAAGATTTTATCCAGAATTAGCTTTTTTTACAGCAATGTTGGAAATTTAGCAAAATTTTGTGATTTTTTCATTAAAAGTACTTTAAATAAATTAATTAAAATTGAAGTGTGTAACTTTTTTGCTATTCATTTTATAGTTATTTTAAACTTTTATGCAGTGGCCCTAAGTACAAATAAAAATTTACCTAGGTCCATTTCCAGATTGATTAAAAAAACCTAGGTTTATTAATATCTAAATTAGTGTATTTTTAATTATAAAAAAGGTAATAAATTGATATTTTGATGTGTGCATAATCAGGGTTTCACAGCAAATAAAACGCTTTTGACTTATTTATTGGGGATTGAAAAAAAAATGCGTCCCTAGGTAAAACATGAATCTCTCCTACTTCGTGGGACAAAAACATCTTGAAGAACACATGTGTCACTAGTATGTTCATCGTTTTAGTTTTGTATTAAAATATTAAGAGAAATTACGTTTATGCCACCATTACTGGAATATCTAATAGCGATTCTTAAGTAGACGTAATATTAACAACGGCAAAACGATCACCATTCATTCTTTCCATCATTTTTCTAATGCGCTTCTAGTTAAACTCCATGCAAAAATTGTTCGATCTTCTTACATTGCAACGTCGCGGGAGAAATTTAATTTTATCTGCATTCCTCTCTGCAGGGAAAAATAGGGGTAAAATTGATAGCATCGAAGTAACTGTTCAATATAATGGCCGGAAAAACTACTTAGCGCCCCTCTCGGAACCCTGCTATTTTTCCCGATCTTTTTATAATATTTGTTCGTGTTAGAACCCTGTCATCGGGAATACCGCTTCCCCTCTCTCAGAGGATAAGTATCAAAGTATCGGAAAATTTTTGTGGTGGAGGCCTCGCTCGAATTTATTTCCTTTACATAATTTAATTGCTTTTCTGTCTCGCAGCAGACGCCAATCTCTCTGCGTGTTATAATTCCTCGTTAATTCCCGTGTAACTTAATTAGTTCACTTCCGCTTTTCACGTTATTAGGCTTTTAGGAAAGTTTGGCACTTAAATGAGGATGTGGGATTTCTTTTTTGTTTGTTTTTTTTGTCTTTATCATTAAATCCATTGTTTTTATGGGAAGTAGTTAGCAACTCTTGATTAGTTTATAAGTAAAATTTAAAGTAGTTTGTTGGTAACTTTTCATCATTTTATCCTTGGAGGTATCAAGTTTCACCACACCATTAAATTATTGGTTACTAAAGACTTGGAAAATACTTACAAAAGAAAGTTACAAAATACTTTGGATATTTTTATTGTGTTAGCCTGGACTTAGAAGGTTAGAAGTGCGTTTTAAAGTATATTTGTGTGTAATCTTTAGAAACTAAGGAAAATAAACTTTTTATTCATAAAAAAGCATTAATAAATAAAAATTTCAATTTTTTCTATCTTATTAAACTATTTCATTTCTTGTCTTTTGATGTTTATTAGAATATCTCAATGAAATAAACTTGAATTGCTTTAACCATGGCAGCCTGGTAAATTATGTATCTATTATGGGCAATGTGATATAAAGCCGAGCCTTTTATTACTAATGCCCGCATATATTTCGGGCAAAGTGATAAATACTCATTGATAAATGCCATTGAATTTATCACATTACCCGCCTTTCTTCTGGCATTATAAATAATGGGAGTGTCCCTTTTTAAAATTATCGCCATTTGTTTTCCATGAAAGAAAAAATTTTACCTTTAAATGCATTATGAAATCTTACATTTGGAAATTTTTCATTACCAGTATTTTTTGGACTTATTCTAAAAAGTCACAAATTCTGGAATGTCACAACACGTGGACTGTTTCTCAGATACTTCCCCGATAATAAAAGTCAATTAGTAGCAATTAAAGTAAAGAATTAGGTGAAGAAGATTTGCGGCGTATTTAGGAAAGCCTCCTTAATTATTCAAAATTCTGTATTCTGTTTCCCTCTTCAGTCAGTAAACGACTTTACCTATTATCGTAAATTAGACAGCCTGAAACCACAAAAAAAAAGTTTGAATACATCAGGGAGAAAATACGTAGTTTCATGACTAAAACGCCTTAAAACATCAGTTAATATTTAAAGCTCTTTGCAGTAAGTGACTTAGAAGTATTAATTTTGCGTACACATGTCTTTGATTTAGAAATTAAGTACTTTTGAAGTTTCTTAGAAGAAGCAGATTCCCTTTATAAATATTTAAATACTTTCATTATGCAAAGAAATTAAAGGGAACTAAAATTTAACTAAAGAGATACTTATTTATAAAGCTCTTAGGAGACAAATTCCAGATAATAATATCATGAATTGAAATTTTTGTTCTTATGTCAGAGAATTTGGAACAAAACGATTCACTGCAAATGTGATTCCTAGTTTTAAATTTGACTGATGTATGACTGAGAATTTATTAGAAGTTTTCATTTATTTTCATTTTATCAATTTATATTAGAAGTTTGTTTATACAGGGTGTTTCAAAATGTCCGTTTCACGGCTTTTATTTGGCACTAACTTCTTCTAGGGTTATGGAAGTAAGGTGTGCCTCTAGGTAAGTTACCATGGTGAATCCATTGAGATTCCTTACAGCGAATCCCTAGTGGCGAAATAAAAAAGTAAAAAACTAATTAAAAAACCAAAGGAGAAACAAAAATTTCAATTAAGTATGAATCGTAAAACTTCACTTTTGAGTTTTTTTTTATTCCCTTTGCATTTCATATATTACTTTACATATTTTTACTTCATTATAATACTGTAATAGGTTTATTAAAGTAGTTATAGATTTCAAAACAAAAACACGTGTCCGAAATTTTTATAGTGAACACCTTTAGTACACCATTTAGTATCTACACCTTTTTTTATACAAATTTATTATTTTTTTTCTTTCATATTTTCTTTTTCTTTCTAATTTCAATTCTAAGCATTAATTTTGTCAGTATTTCTATCTTTGTTTATTGTATACTTCATTTTAATAGTATTATACCTGTACAGGATTATTTTCTCCAGGTTATATATGTTCAACTTGAACATGAAGAAGAACATAGAAAAAATCCATACACTAACTTTACGGTTAAAGCGAATAAAATTTATTTTCAACATACATAATTTTTATTTAAGGAACTTTCTATTTTTGACTAAAACAGAACCAATACACCAGTATTTGCAATTCGTATTTGACCCTTATTTCTTATAATTTATTACTAACATGCAAATGAAACTAATGACTCTATAGAAGAATTGCCTTGAGTATTCCTAAATCTTTCATCTTCAGTCCAAGTTTGCTGATAGAAAGAAACAAAGAAATGAGATAATTTTCCATTTCCTTTGTTTTGACATCTCCATCCAAGAGCCAGTTCCGGAAAAGGGGAAGCGATTTTCGCTTTTCCGGAAATGTGCCATCAGAGAAAAATTCCGGAAATGAGGGCTTGCCTGAGTTTTCCCTGAATCAAGCTATTGTTTTGTAGTTATCTTTCGCACTCTTAGAGAGCTTTTAGCCAAGTGTAGTTAAAATAGATACATTTTAAGGGTAGAATATATTCTAACAATTTATAAATTACGTCATTTTGGTAATGCTAGGTAAGTTGAAAAGGTGATAAGTGAATTGATAAGTGAATATTACATTTAAAAAATAGAGAACCAAGAATATATACTGGGTTGGAGGAAAAGTTATCACACTGAAAATAGTAAACACGGTTGGTCATCACCAGTGTTATTCCTAGGATTTTTTTGGAAGAGTAAAAGTACTCCTTGACTTTTTTAGGAGGAGTGAAATACGGAAATAGCATGAACTACATATACAGAAATTCGAAAACCGCAATCAAACTCCCAAAGCATCAGAACAATAAATAAAAAATATTACTATGGCTGTATGAAAACACAATTAAAAAGTATGATAATTAGGGTGCCGTGGCTTTTGGCAATAATTGGCTTTGGCCAGAAGTCGGGCGAAAATGATTCCGCTGATATCAGTTGGTGTTTTGAGTAGAAAAATAATATTTGTTGATTTCGGTGGGGCATGCTGTGCATTTTTTAAGCTATACCTTGGTGAAAAATTCAAAGAGTGAAAATACTCCTGGCTAGTTTTTTAAAGAGTATTTCTGATTTTCAAGGAGTGAAATACTCTCTCAGAGGAGTTAAAAATATCTCTGGTCATCACACTCACTGTATGTTTGATTATTACATTGGCATGGATGTGGATTTCTTTTAAAATCCATTACCTAGTGCGGTAATCGCCTATAAGTCAAAATCAATATAAGTAACTTGAACGTTTACTAAAAGGCACTGGTTATTTCCACGAAAGTAACAACTGAACCTTACTCTAATCTTGCTATTTCTGGAAAAATTACAAGTAAATTAAAGAAAAATACTCAAAATTAGAAACCTGGAATTGAACCGGGGACCATTAGGTTACTAGACGCACATTCTACCACTAGGCCATCGGAGCTGATGCCAGAATTGATCAATAACATAATTTTAATGTTATAAAACACGTAATAACAAACTCCTACTACTGCGCATGCTTCAACTGTCGGGGAAATAACCACTTTGTTACTAAAAACTCTCCGTATGTTACTAATTCTAGAAGATTTAATAAAAAGATGATGGATGATAACGAAATACATCCCGGAAGACTCATCTTTTGATACTTATTATAAGAGTTATTTGCCAGTACAAAACTAGTTTCCTTCGCTGTATAGAAACCATTAAACACAAGTAATAAAAGGTAGCTTGTAACCACCAAGGAATCGTCTGCTTTAAATTCCATTTAATACAGATCGGTAACGCCGGTAATGCCGTTTCCGCCTGAGGAACCGACTCCCAAAATGATTTTCGGAAGTAGCCCGACCCCGGCGCAAAAGAAAGAGAATAAAACGCAGCTGGTGGCAATAAAACGCAGCATTTTCTCCCGAATCCTACTCAAACTGAAAATTTGCCATTGAGACTGGGAATGGAGAAGTAGATGAAACTGGCTCATTGAAAAGTTCACTGCTCCAACAGTGAAAGGTCAGTAACTGTTTAAGATAAGAGAAATCCCCATATTCTTCCCCTCTTTCTTTCCTTTCTAACTTTTTTTTTCATCTACTGCTGTAACAGAACGGATATATTCACCCGTTTAAGTTCTCAGGAAGATAAATTGGAACGGAGTTCTCTTCCCGTCAAGGAGACTTAGGAATTTTCTGGTATCATAATCTCAGGAAATTCGTCAGGTAATATGCAGTAAAATTGCAAAACTCTTCCACCCCCGAAGAATAGCCTATAAATCAGTAAGACCCCGAGGTATATTCTAGACTTTAAGCTGATATATTTCCTTTCGAGTTACCCAGTTTATGATGCCCTGTCAGTCTCTGACATTACCGCTTTATTCGTAGGGAGCTCTATTAAATTTTGCTGTTGAGTCGTGGCTCACTCAAACGCTGTTTCCTATTTCACAGCCCCATCGAGGGTTAAAGAGTTATAAAACTTTAGTGCGTTCTTCTTTTTTTTATCAACTCTTTGCTAGGATAATGTGGGGAAGGTAAGATGAAATATTTCGGACGTAATTTAACTCGTTAAAACTTTATTTTGACTTGTGGCATAAATTATAATAACGGTTGATCGTGTTAGAGAAAATACTTAAAAAGTGCTTCAAGTGAATATTATACAACAAACGCGCTAAGTAAAAAAAAAAACATAATAGTTTTAAAATGTTTTTTTTTTTCATTTTTTTTATTGAGAATGAGAAGTTATGCAATCTCAAATGCTCATTTGGAAATTAAAGACATTTAACATAACCAAATGCAAATTCCAAAAATTTTTTAAAAGAACTGGAGTTTTTGCAGGAAAAACGAGCTCACTTAAATGTAAATTTGTTGTAGGTGAAATATCTTTAATTAAATATCTCTTTAATTAAAGTTTATGAAACAATTTTTCTTAAGAAATAAGATAATATTAATACGATTTTTTATTATCTTTTATTCGAGTTATTATTTTGTTGCGAGCTTTGAATTATCCGGATATAAGTATTCAATAAACATACTTCACGCAACTCAAAGTTTTCTGCTTCCTACACTCTTAAAGCTGATACAAATTTACGGTACGTTAATCTCACTATAGGGATAAAATAGAAGCACAGTAACAAAACGCCGACTAAAAAAAAAGAAAACGCAAAGGAGTATTCAAAGCGAAGGCAAATTCTAATTCACAGCCGACTCTTCAGATGATAACTTCAAAACAATGTCCCGGAAAAGAAAAGCAACTTCATCCACTCCAGAAAGTTATCAGAAGCCATCGACCGTTGTGCCGTTGACAGCATTACTCCAATAAATTCGAAAGGAACACGCAGATCTCTCCGCCCCGCAGCCCGAAGAACAAAATAATCCGAAAATGATACACAACTTCTCACACCGCCGTAGATATCATTTCAGAGATTGTTCTGCAGCTGCAATCTCTTTACATAAATTGCTTTTGTCACGGCTATCTCCATTTGCCTTTGTTACTGTCTCGGAAGCCTTCGTTTGGGCAGATGCTATCTTTTCTCTTCCTTGGATGTTCTTTTTTTTTGTTTATTGCGCCGAAATTGAAACAGATGCTTCTCCGTGCCGCTAGCTCTCTGTGACTGCGCCATGACGTTATTTACTCCAGCTGAATAGCCCGGCATGTGTTTTGTTGTTTCTTCTCTACTTTTGCATTAAGGTATTGGGTTATTTTTTTTTTGTTAGGCTTACACAAAGGAAAGGTCTGTTTTATGGATGTGTTTCTTTATTAATGTTGATTCTGAGTGTTGCTTTTTTTATTTTCACGGGATGGGGTATTTGATGATGGCTTTCCAACCTTTTATAAAATTAAAATAATGATAAATGAAAGACTTTAACCTTAAAACTGAGAAAACATCTTATGAGATAAATATCTTACGCATAGTTTATGATCATTGAAATTAATTCATATCATTTCACTAAAGAAGACATTCAATCTTTAGGTGTAAATTGATAAAAAGTGTAGATACGTGATGGAATAAGTATATAAATTTAGTTATAAATTTTTATATTAAAGTTTTTACATCCTAATATTTTGAATTATGGGCGTGTGATAAATTAAATTTCGAAATCCAATCATAAATGCCTGAAAATATATGAAAAATTCAAGCACATATTCTGCAAAAAGATGACTTTGATATTTTAAAAGGATGAAATTAATTATACCAGTAATACAAAAATATTAGTTTCAGATTTAATTGCAATAAATTAGATAAATGTTACATTTTACGTAGTTATTATAGATGATATTATTTATCCGCAATACTAATTTACAAGTTGTTCTAAAAACAATTTAAATAAAATATTAATTAGTTTCTGGTAGATAATCCCCCCCCACCCCTACACCAACGCGACGAATAAGACTCTCATACGATAAAAAAACGTATAAAAATGAAATTTCATCAGATAAGCCGTACTCCACCGCAAAAACTACTAAAGTAAGAAAACTTGGACAATTAAGTTATAATTATTTTCCATATTATATCAAATTACTTATATTTCATATTATATGATTATATCAAATCATAATTAGTAGCATTTTGTAATAACATTTAAAAAAACTATTAATAGAAATAAATTGATAGAAATATATAATAAAGGAGTGAGAGGGTTGGCTTGTATTAAAAAGGAAAGGGGAAATAAAATATGAAAAGAGGAAAATTTTATCACATAAGCTGTATACTGGCGGCTTATCTACCCGAAACTACGAGTCGTTTTTTTTTGTAAATTGAGCAATGAAGCTGGAAAAGTTAACCTAGGGATTTTAGGAAAGTAATTCTAGTAATAATAAAAGTTCAAATGCAGTAAAAAAAGATAATTCCAGTTTTACAATTATAAACAGTAATTAAATTTAAAAAATCTGTAGTATAATTGAAAGAATATGAAATTAGTTTCACAGATGGACGTAGTTCGGAATAATCCTGAAAAAAAAATAGGTCAAGAAATCTTATCAGTATGGATAACATTGTTTTTATTGAGACATAAACATCAAATATTTATATCCATGATAGCCAAATTAGATATGCTTGGATAAAGCCCAAGCGCTACCCAAAGATGTTGGTTCATTGAAAAAGAAAATAATAACAATATTCATTGTGTTTTTCAATTATTCATGGTTAAGAAAAAAATAACAACATTAGCCGAATTATCCAACTTCTTATGCTTTAATAAGAAGTGTGCTTTTGTGTCGTGAAAAAAAATATATCCCGACAAAAAAATTAAAATAATAATAATAATAAAAAAAAAAAATCTTACACTAACACTTCCTTCTCACCAAAGGAAAGCACTTCTCTCTTGCAATCTCTCCAAGTCGATTCTGCCACTTCCCTTTTATTCTCGAATGCATGGCTGTCGCTTGCATTTCTAATCACACGACGACGATGCTGCAAATAAAAAGACACTAAAACAAGCAAAACAAAAAAATCACTTCAAAAGAAATAATCATTTCTGAGGGACGAACACTAAGGAAGGGTAAGGAGAACGTTCTCCAGCTGTTTCCGGTAGAAGTCCTTCAGAAGAAGAGATTTTTATTTCTCAAAAAAAAAAAAAAAAAATATCCTCCGAGAAAATATTTTCGGCATTGCTTTTTTGTTCTCTTCTTAAAGCCGGATATTAAGTTGGAAGACGTGACATCCACCCCCTTAGATATGCTCTTTCAGGTCAATAGTTAGGGGGATAAAATTTCGTCTTTATTATTTCCCGAAGGCTCCTCGGCTCACATATTTATTCAAAATAGAGCTCTTTTGATATGGGGGGCCTGAAAAAATATTTTGACGCTCGGCTGAAGACTCTGGGTTTTGTGCTGAGTTATTGAAAATCCTTTCTGCAGGAAATCGAAAAAGTATTTAAGCAATTGGAAGTGGGGTGGATTTTTGGCAGCGTTTGGAAGGTTTTTGAAGGACTCGTGTAATTCGTAAATGTTTTGCCATTGCTGAATCTATGTTTGAGAACTTCAAAATATCAAATGGAGTGTTTGCTTTCGTATGGAGATCATGACAGAGCCATTTATGGGATGTTTTTACTCTACATCGGGTTTTATTGTGTGGTTTTGAAAATAAAAAATAATAAGTTAAGATTCAGAAAAGTGCGCAATAAACGAATAGATATATTCTTTTTGGTGTCATCGGATTTTCAAAATGGATTCGAAATTGTAAGGTAAGTTTGATTTAAGTATATTTCACAATGTGTATTTTTTCGTTTATAATTTTTTAACTCAAACATTTTATGCACGTTGAATTGTAATATAACAAAAACGTCTCCAATTCGAAGTTGTTGATAACTTGAAGATTTACCTTGGTCCCTTTAATTTCCAATTGAATTAATTTTACTGCGTTAATTCGCAGTTTTGTATGATTCTAATTTATTTTTGATGGTTCCTTCATCTTCGAATGTTTTAAGTTGTTCTGTAGAGTAAATTTATTTAAGAATATCAAGACGAGAAATACAACGATTTTTTAAATCAAAATTGCAATAAAAAAAAAACGAGTACCTATCTCTACTTAACAAGTCGATTTTTGGTATTCGTTTTGCCGAAAGATGTGGGCATTTATTTGGGGACCTACATGGACCAGGAAGTCCCAGAGGACTGTATTAATTTTATGTATTTGTGTAAAAAATATCAAAAATAAAAGAAAAAAGTATGCCCTTAAATATGCATCCCAAGAAATAGTTACAGTTTACCAGAACTTTTAAACGTTAAACATTAATTTATGAGTATAAATCGTAAAATTCTAACATCTCTCAGTAATTTCGCTTTGTTATTATATTATAATTGCTTTTTAACAATAAATATTACACTCTTTCCCAATTTTTCAACTTTGGTGCCTTTGGGGAGCCCTGACTTTTACTAATGTTCATACTTACTTAAATTTACAGCCATTTCCAAATAATTTATTTTGTACGAAAATTTTGCACATTTGACCCTTTCCCACGCTATAAAAGCTTCCACTTTGCCTTCTGGCTTTTGTGCTTTTCAGTTTTCCAGCATCAATCTAACTTATTCCAAATGAACTATTTCATACACCTTAGCTATCGTGTTGAGAATGTGCATTCAGCTCTCATTCGAATTATAGCTATCTCCTATAATTTCACTACCTTAAATGTTTCTCTATTTAAGAGCAATGCCTCTATCAGACTTGTTCATGACTTATTAACCGGCGTTACGCAAACCAATTTCTCCATTGGCGTTTGTTAATTGATAGTCCAATGAAATAATTATTGGATTTTGTTAATCAGACTTGCATTAGATTTGCGGTGCCGTTCCTGTCCCGATCTTCGTAAGTAAAGATTTATGCTAAAATCTATCGACGTAGTTCAGCTAATGTGAGGAAATACTTTCGCAATTTAATTTAAATTAACCTAAGTATTCAAAGAGTAAAGAGTGAAGTATTTCTTAATTTGTTGCTGGACTCTTAAAGTATTGGGAATGGGAATAAATTAAATTTTACTGTTTATCGAAGGAAATATTTAAGAGGGAGATGAACTCAGGCTCGCAATTAGATTTCAACAAAGAGGGATTTAAATGTTGCTTTTAAAAGTTCGTATTATGTAAACCTTTATAAAAGTTAAAACTTCACCATTTCACAAAAATAATGCGATTTGTGATGACATTATTAGATGAAGTAAGAAAACAGAACATAAACAGTAATATTGTATTTTTTGTTGGCATTATTCTCTTATATCTAGGTATTCTTTAATAAAAAAGCATTATAATATCAAACGTAATTTATGGGAATAAAATACTATTTACTTAACTATAATATCAGTATTATGAAGAAAAGTAATCAAGATAATGGGTAAATATGTAAATCATAATGTTAGTCAACTTAGATAGCTTGAATGTCTTTATTTAGAAGTTGATAATAATTTGAATGATTTCACATGGTCTCTTCAAATTCCTCTAAACGTAGATTTATAACTTTCTAGTTTAAAGTTTTGGATAATGCGATAATCTAGTGGTCCTTTCAGTTTCAAATTATCCAAGTTTCAGTACAGTAAATAAATATTCATTCATATGTCTTTGAACTTCTATTAAAATTAACATCATTTAGCATGAAGTTATCGAAAATAAAAATAATCTTGAATTGACTTTACTTTACTTACACTAACTTATATTTCTAATTCAACCTTCTTCATTGCTTTAAAAGCTCAAATGTTTCACGGAGATAAAACATGGGTGCATCAGCAAGTCCATACAAACTCTGCACATCGAGATTCCTTGCGTGGAGTACATAAAAATGCACAAATAACTGTACCTCTACCATGCATAGTGATTGAGAAAAATGCGACAAAAAATTATTTTAGAATAGGATTTTGCATTCGTGTTTCGACTAGAATGTTAAAAATATCTATCACGCATATTAAGGCATGCATGCCCAAGGCGTGGGTAAGATAATTATTTTTTTTTCGTAAATTTCATGTAATACGCTTCAAAAAAATACTATGAGTCATAGAGGTACAGTTCTTAAGGCATGTATTTTTCATGTATGTACCCCACGAAAGGAAATTGGCTGTGTGTAGATCTTGGGCGTTTTTGTTGAAACACCCTGTATATCTATCGTACAAACCAGGGAATAATCGATCACACATTGCCATCCAAAATAGAAAGTCAAAACCTTTTCCAGACAGAATTTATTTATCTACACAGCCACTCAATCCATCCTTCCGTACACAAACAACTCCTCGGAACTCTATAAGCCACCGACAAAGCAACACCATCTCACTCCTTTCCATCTTTATGGAAGAAAAAAAAATACTGCATCCCGCCCGAAGACGACGCAACACAATGAATAAGGGGGAATAGAGCTTACTACATAGGAAATCGAAAGATCGGGGGTGAAAAGAAGGCAGGCGAAACATCCGTAACATCTCGTTCCTCCCCTAATGTGTGGCATCTGCCATGGGGTGCAGTATTTGAAAGGAGCTCCATTGATCTCATCATCGATATTGGTAAATCAATTACGGAGCTCTCATTAGCTGTCCATGGCTTATTTATTGCTCCCCGGCATCTCCCTATTGACAGTGAATCAGGTTGTCGGACGCCTGTGTTCTCGGTCGGGATTCGGTGTGATTTTCGGCTTATCCTTTTAGTGAGGGTGATAGAGATTTAGAGCAAGCACTAACAGGTGGAAATGGATGGAATTGGGGGATATTCATACCATGACATAGACAGATACTGATGTCTATCGCTTATATGGGAAACCAGATGTATATCTAATTCGTCTGAATGTACGTACTGTGTGCTCTACCACAAGATGAGCTCTCGCCTAAAGGGTCACCGTTATGTTTTATTACAGCCAACCACAGGCTGTAATAAAACACTTATCTCCCCAATCTCTTTGTTTGTCCCCTCGCACTCGCGTCCGAGTAGGGGTCGGCAATTGACAACACAAAGAAATAGGCGCCATAAACTGAGGTATCTTCCTGGAGATAAGTGTTTTATTACGTTCAGTGGCTGGCTGTAATAAAACTTTACGGTGACCCAAAGTTGTCTGGTTGTGGCAGTTGCTATAGAAAAAAGACAGGCTCATTTTAAATAGAGATAAACCGTGTTATGATTTGGAGGGGATTAAAGCCGACGGAGAATTATTGGCAGAATTTTTGGCGATCACAAGCACGGTCTTCTTCTCGGAATTGATGCAGTTGCACGTATATGTTTGAGGCTGGGATTAGTGAACTGTCAAAATAATGAACAAAGAGGGATAGTGATTCGATGCAACAATATCCCCCATCGAAAATGAGGAGAGTCCTGTTGTCTTGGCAACAGAAATGTAAATGAGAGCTCAACTTGTGATAGACAGACAGTACTTAGTTTCATAAATTAGCAATGAAAACAATAGGATGGAATACAATACAATATGTTTTTTGCTCATGGAAGATACTTTAGGGTAACATCCTTTCTATCCATTTCAAAAATATTTTATGATCTACAACCAGCAAGTTAGGAATTATTAATGGGTAAAACATTCAAATTCAAAGTTAAATAATGTTAACTTCAACTAATTCAATAACCTCTAACCAATGCAATGACCTCGACTGTACAGAAATTCAAAAAAGGAAATAATACATTATTCGCATATCCAAACTAAATAGTTTCCCTTCGGAAAGAGAAATTGCCGTTTAGCAAATTGTTCACCAGCATCTTGAATATTTTAAAAAAAAAGGGGACATGGCACTCCTTTATGATTCTTAAAGTGCCATGAATCTTCTCGAGGCTTCCGAATCGGCCAAAAATTACCACCGCAAAGAGAAAAATAAATTCTGGTGGGCGCTCAAGGCAGGAAGGAAGGAGATTTAGTAAGAAAGGAAATATTTAGTTGAAGTTTAGTGAATGAAATGATGAATTTCTTGCCATTATTTATGCTTTTGGGGAAGTTCTGCTTCTGCCGCAGCGTAAAGTACTTATTAAGAGTGAGAAGGAGTAATTAAGGATTAGGCCAACCCATTTATCATGGTCACTCCTTTCAAAAAAGTATGTTCCGGAAAGAAAGGATGATTAATTGACAAGAGCTTTTGACCGTGGAATTGAAAATTCCCGTATTCTCCTATCGTGACATGTTTTGGAGATACATGTTATTTTTTACTGTAGAGTAAATCTATTACGCTTGAAAATAACATTCTATTGCAAATGTGGCAAATAAAATAACTGTGTGTTAATAACTGTATTAAAATTGGAAATATTATTCGTTGTATAAGTTATCATTTTTACCTTTGGAGATTTCCTATACTTCTTATTTCGTTTAGTAGCATAAAATTCTAATATAAAAACGTCAGTACCGAAATTTCACATAAATTGTCCAAATATCTTTGGTTGAAAATAAAGTGGTATTTTGTAACAATGAAGAATGTGTAAGGAGAGAGACGACATAACTAAAAACAGGTATTGTTTCATAAATTTTAATTTGTTTTATACTTTAATCTATTATGCTTACTTTAATTAAGAAATGAAATAAATATGGTGTAAAAAGTATTTCTTGATAAAGGAAGCATAGGGGAAAGTGCCCCAATGTGGGATACCACTTTTATGATTCCAATTTACTTTTACCTGAAAAAGGATTTTTAAAAAGTGAAAGTGGTTTTGTATATTGTGTATATGCCTGATTCGAAAAATGTGTCACTTTTTTATAAAAACTAATTGTAATTACCCTAAAAATGCATTTTAATTAAAATTCAAAATGTGCCTAATATGCGATACCGGTCGCCTAATATGGGACACCAGGTGTTCTTAATATGAGATAGTCTCACATTGGGAAATGACGTTAAAAATAAATAGTAATAGTAATAGTAATAAATAGTAAATAAATAAATAGTAATAGTAATAGATCCAAATATGCAGAAAATAATTTCTTTAAATATCACTGAAAATCGTTAATTGTTAATAGTAGTGATGCAAACAAATAAGTTTAGTAATAGACATAATTTACAAAAGAAGGTCTCAATATGAGATATCGCATAATAGGATCTGTCACAATGTCTCATATTAGGAATTTACGCTTTTCATCCACAAGCGTAAATAAATTATTAATGATGTTAAATAAATAAATTTTGAAACCTATACATTAAAATTCAGATTCTTCTGAGTAGGAATCAGTTAAGAAATATTAAGAATACATTAATTTTGTTTGCCACAACGGTCGTTCAAAAAAGGCTTTCAAAACTTTGTTGTGTGTTCAAAGTTTTGCGGCGCTCTCAAGGCTAAAGTTGAGTTATAATTGCTCATATTATGATGTTCGTGGTCATAATTGTATCCAATTTATTAGCCCAAGCCACTCACAAAACGTATTTATTCCGCATAGGGGAGATATAGGCGACCGCCATATTAGGCACCTATCCCACATTGGGGCACTTTCCCCTAATGTTTTTATTGGTATACCCAATAAATACCACTGATATTCAAAGGTATTGTTTCATCATGTAAAAATTTAAATGGTAATAACTATTCGTATAGAGGTAATAACGCTAAGATATCAATATTTAAAAATTTATTTAATAACATTATGTATAGGATAATATAAAACCTAACATTTCATAGAAGTTCTGAACTTTTTCATAAATAATTATCTCATCTACATCTTTTAAACGCAAATACACTCCATCACCTTCCGGAAGTAAAAAAAAAAGACTTCAAAACTCCTCTCGAAAACGCTTTCAAACTTAACCACCTTCATTCAGCAAACTTTAAAAAAAAAAAAAAAAATAAATAAATAAAAAAAAATCATCCGCACAAAAGCTCAAAAACAACCCACCCGCTCTCTCCAAAAATATGACCCTTCTCCCGACACCTCAACTCAGATACTTTTCCCACAACCTAATGAAAGGTGAAAGGAAATCGGTGATTAACATATTTCAAACCCAGCCTCGCCATTACTAGCATTATGAATGCCCGGCGTCCATATTTGCATAAAACTCCTAAAACTCCCCGAGAAAGTTTTCAGGAAGTTTGGGGTGCCTTTCTTAGAGTTCCTCCGGGAATTAATAGTTGCGACGGTAGCGTAAATGTGGTCCCACCTTTTTAACCGGGTCCTCCTCGCTTTCACTTCTATTTCGGAATCTCTCCGGTGTCTCGTTAAAGTAGCGATTTTAAGTAGTTGCGACGTAACGTATCTGATGGTCCGAGACGTGTAGTTATGGGTTGTAATTGGAATGTTTGATGCTCTTTTGGTCTGACATGTTTGCTTTTTTATTTATCTGTAGGGTTGGGTTTGAGTTTTGAAGGGTTAAGGAAGAAGTGGATTTATTTGGGTTTATTTATTTTTTTGAAGACTATTATATGGATGTTTTCCCTTTTAGTTGTGTGCAGTGAAAGTGGATGAAAAGATCAGAATTTTTTTTACTACAGCTAACTCTCTATGAATGAATGAATGAATCAGAATTTTTTTTCATGAAAAGTTACCAATTTATGAACTTTTGAATTATATTCAAAAGTGTGCATGTCTATGAATGTTGGATGAAATGTTCATAAAGATGTGAGTTAGAACAGTGTAAAGTAACGACTGTTGTTTATTATGTGACAGAAGAAAAATGGGAATTGTAAAGCTAACCTAATGGCATTACAAATAATTTATACAAATTAAAAAGGTTTTGTTAAAAACATTTTCAAATCTAAGACCTAACAAGGAACAATGAGCATTGTCATTGAAATTCATGCACTTAAATTTTAATCAAAAATGTAATTATTTAATGTTGAAAAGGAGGATAAATTAGGAAGGTTTTGCTTTGTAGGTTCATAATTCAGAGAAAATTCTAAGGAGAAAAATAAATAAATATTTCTTAGAAAATCTAAAAAAAGAAAATTTAGTCCGAATGAAATTTTAGGTTTAAATGCCACAATAAAAGGACCCTTGAAACTACTTTAGAGCACAGTAAGGCTGTACCAATGGAAACGGATGTAATACATTATTCGCATAGAATCGAATAAAATTCCCGGGGTAGCACTTACTTGGACACCTGAGGGAAAAGAAGACTTGGAAGAACAAAAATTGACATTTAGACGAACGATCCAAGAAGAGAAATAAAACTGGTGAGTGTGAGTCGAAGTGAGACAGTCTGCTTCTGTGAGAAAAAGAGTATTACAATCCAAGAGTTTGAGAAATTGTGAACCATCCGGGATAATGAGAAATAATGGTAAAGGTGATAAACGCAGAGTTCTTTATTTACTACTCTTTGTTGATGTATTAAAACTTTGTGCAAATATGTTCAATCTTGTTCACGGGATTTTAAAATAAAAAATCCCCACTCTATTGTTTCCCTCAAACTATGGGTTGTAACAAAATCTTATCTTTGTATTTTTTTAAAATGAAAGCTGAATAATTTTTTGCCGGTTTTATCTTGGCAGGTCTTTTAATAAGGAAAGTTAGTCTAATTTGTTTTAGCTTCTGATTGTTTAAAATAAAAAAAGCTAAAGAGCATAAATGGGATTTGGAATAATAAGGTGGCATTGAAAAAGGAGCTTTTAAAAATTCAAGTGCTTCTTAATCGAAAATGATTTTCCAAAGAGTTTTTTTCTAAAGAAGATAAATGGAAGAAGATAAAATATTTTATGATTTTTTTTATCTCCCTGACACTATTTATTACTACTACTCATGCTGATATTTTTGGATTACGTATTTATGGTATGTATTTCTTTAAATTGGGTGCTGGAGTTTGAAGGTCTAACGACCTAGGTACTCCCTCAAGTACCCCCTTGTTTTTTATAAGTTAGCCTTAAAGCATTAGCAATAATTTCAAAAGAAAACTATTTAATCAATCACACAGTAAAATATTAAAGGTTCTTATTTCACAAGCAATTTATTTGAATAATCAATTAAAATAACCCAAAACGAAACGAATCATCATTTCGATTTAATAAAATTTCCATTCATTTCATCATTT
The DNA here is from genome assembly GCA_963680715.1 of Tetragnatha montana. Classification (NCBI taxonomy): domain Eukaryota; kingdom Metazoa; phylum Arthropoda; class Arachnida; order Araneae; family Tetragnathidae; genus Tetragnatha; species Tetragnatha montana. Next base: position 13,810,142 of record OY796676.1, on the reverse strand, counting down.
TCTCAGTCTTGAACACAAATTCTGATTGCGATATTGGAAAGGTTGTTCCATGCCAAACCCTGCATAATGAGTTTCAACTTAAGCAAATTCTCTGGTCTGTTCTTTAACCAAAAATTCGCGAAAAACGAAATGACTTGAGAAACCAAATTACCTCCTTGAAACAAATCAATAAAAATCTCATTAGGAGCTACATAAAAAGGGAGTTTGAAAATACGCTGCGTTTTAGGAAGAATTCCCGTTGCTTTCCTAAGTCGGTTCATTTAAAAAACAGTAAATCAATTCTTTTCTGAAACCACCGCGTCTGTTTTACTAACAGCAGCGCCCAGGAGAAATTTTTTTTAAGTTAAAAAGAAAACTAGGGCTTTTAAGAAACCATTTTCTAACGGACATTTAACGTTTTTTTACCATTAAAATTTCGAAATATGTTTTAAGTTAGCGAGATGAAACTGTGTAAGTACTTAAATGAAAAGTATTTACTTTTGAAGTGTTTTCTACTTTCTATTGTAATGCAAAACGCGAAGCAATTACTTTTAAATTTCTTGAAGAGTGTGTTCTTCAATATCCCTCATACAAAACCTCAAGTGAAGTGTGAGAATTACATATTCATTTAAATAAAGTGATATTAAGAAATTTTTTAGATGGAAAAGAGGAGAATAACTTTTATCATTCTGTTTGACATTATTTGCATTTAAATAAATGCTTTATCAGGGTTCAATAGTTTTTTAAGAAGCACTTTCAAGATTTAACTGAGGTTGGAAACAGCAAATGTTTTGTTTAGAAAAGGAAATTGCGCTTTAACATTTTTTTGGGAAATCATTTAGTTATGGTTTATTTATTTGAAGTGGGATTTTGGTTATCCAGTTTTATAATGTTCACTAAATATTACTGAAATTCCCTTTATTAAGAAAAAAAAAGTTAAAAAAGTAATACACTCCTTATTTTTTATTCATTATGTTGACCAGACGAAACGCAGGAATTTCCCATAGCCGCCAAGGGAATGCATATTTTCAAAAGTCAAAGGAAACGCCGCAATAGAAGGGGAATAATGGGAATAAACTTTAACAAAGGGCCTTAGCACCTGGGCACCAGAAGGGCAAAAATTAAAGTCAAGCAAATTTATGACCAGAACACCTGGTGCAGGGACGGAGCCAAGTTCAAGGTCCTCATAATCTAAACAATAGACATAATGAAGTCATCTTCCATAGGCCCCGAACACACAATAGGATCGATGGAGATTGGGGCAAGAGTCCAAGCCAATCCCTGGTCAAGAGGGATACCTCCCGAGTGGCCATGGTTGGTACCACCCTCAAAAGGGGTGGAGATTCAGGAAGTTTAAAAGCCCATGTAACAATAATCAGATCCCATTCCATTTTTTTCTTTTGCTATCATTGATGCTGATCCTGTTTGCCTGGATACCCCGATGCCGGATAACAACTGATTTTACCGAGTGCCTCGAAACCAAAACCGCGAACGCGAACTTTTGATATTTGTGTGTTGTGCCTTTTCTCTGATGTGCCTTCTCCCTGGAGGAATGAGGAACACCGGGCTGTTCCTAATGGGTATGTGTGCAAAAATCTAATATTCAATTCTCTCTGCTCAGTCCCAAATTCTTTTGATAACATATTTCTTACATATTAACGTTATGCTCTATTGTGCATTTAGTGTGCTCTCCAATATACATGTAGTAACATATTATGCAATGATATTTGAAATGTGTATATTATACGTCCCATCCATTGCATGGACATTACCAACATATATATTGAACATAAATTCCTAAATATTCAGAGATAATCATGATACCTACTAGTTGTGAATAATCATAAATAAATGTGTATTTGTTATTATATATCAGTGTCTCTTCTTCATTCATTTCCTAAAAGTACAGTCTAGAATCATTTAACCACAATACGTAGAACGGCAGGGTGAACTCACTACGATTCCCTAAAAGCCAGTAGAGTCATCCGACAAGTGGGGCCGTGACCATTCACGAACCACAATTCAAAATTTAAAGTAACAAACAACTTGACTGTACGGGAACTGAATGGATGAGAATAATCATTTGTAACTATATCTGAAACATTGTATATATAGATATATAAGGAATACAGGGTAGTATTAGAATGTCCTCATTGATTATAAAAATTACCTCTTAAATCTTATCGAGAAATATAGGGAAATTTGTCTAGTTTCATCTTAAAAGTGTCTTTAGTACAACATAAAATTTAGTTTGGGCCATAATACAGTCGCAAAATGTCAGAACACGAACAACACAACACGGTAGAAAACTCGGGTTTAAACGGAAACAATACACCTAGCGGCACAATCGTTCAGAACGATTTGCCTAGCATCGCGATGATCCAAAACTGGATCCCAAACTTCGATGGAGTCTCAGCTGTCACACCAGAATACTTTATCGAAACGGTAAACCAACTAGCGGATAAACTGCTCATATCTGATGCACAAAAAATATTAATGATAAAGACAAAAATCAAAGGGGATGCCTTAACGAGGCTAATAAATAATTCCGAATTATCGCAGGAAATAGATTTTAAAACTTTCACAACAAAATTTTTGGCATATTTTGGGCAAACCCAAAGCTTGGCCTTGCGCCATCAAAATTTGTCTGCTTGTCGGCAAAAACCTGATGAAGATATAAAGAATTTCGCCGCTCGGCTCACCAAGGCAACAAGGGATTTTTTCGGGGACGTAGACATTGATAAGCCGGAAATGAAAATTGTCTTCAATCAAACCCGGTTAGCAAGACTACTTGAGAGTGTTTTGCCTCAATACAGGCCGCAGTTACTCACAAAAGATGTTGCTTCCTTTGATGAAGCGATAAAATATATCCAAATTTTACAGGCCAATCAACTAATACTAGAGTCCCCAGCCATAAACTCAATTGCATGCAACATACCTAGCCCCCCCTCACAAAACAACACAGACCAGCTAAGAGCGGAGGTCATTAACTTAGCAAAAGAAATTGCCAACCTACACATACAAAACAACAGAGTAACAGAGCAGCTAGATAACATCAATGAGTCGGTAGCTAACAATAATTTCATGAGAGGGCGTCGTTGTAATTACTGCTCTAGATTTAATTGTACAGTGCACTCGGAGTCAAATTTTCACGGTAATCAAAACCCCAGGGCTTCTCACCCTCAGGAACGCGCAAGTCGAGCTAGATTTCCCCCCGCAAACAGACAGGTAGACCATTTCCCCTCCTATAGAGGTGGAAGCAATAACCCCCCCCGGTACGATGGGTCGAGAGATCGCAGATGGGGACGCTCGGCCGAACGGAGGTGGAGTGATAGTAGAAGGGAACCAAGTAGGGGTAGACAATACCAAAATCATAGGTGGGATTACAGCCCCAGAAGAAATAACTCATTTGGGAACCAAAGAGGTATGCCTAGACAGAATAGGTCAGGAAGTAGGCCACGAAGGTCTTTAAACTAAATCGGGATTTCTACCAACTTCCCCGTTTGGATGAGGAATCCCATAAAAGGGAAAGAGATAGGAAGGAAACCGTCACCCCCATATTTGAGAATGACCCACACACACACGGGGAGACCACCAAATCTATACTAAAAACACATAGAACACTAACAACACAAAAACCAAACACAAAAAAGAGAGTTACATTCGCGCAGGACATCAACTCTGTCTTAGGGAACTATTTGCCCTTGATCGAAATTGGCATTGGCAATAAAACTGCCCGGTCTCTCCTAGACAGCGGCGCAGCCTGCTCACTAGCGAGCAGAAGTTTCTTTGAAAACATAAAACATGTAGTACCCGTAAAGCGCGTGCAATCATACATAACTATAAAATCTGTAAATAATCAGGCATTAGACATTCATGGTTGCTATATAATCCCTATAAAAATTGGTGATAGGGAACTAAAACATGATTTCCATATAGTTAACCAGGCGCTAGGAGAAAATTACTCATTTATTTTAGGATACGACTTCCTTAAACAACATAAACTCTCACTAAACTTTGACAAAAACACATTGGAAGGAGACAATTTAAAAATAAATATAAATGATAAGGATCGCAGATACATAAACAATTTAACAATCACCACATACGCAAAACTCTCACAAACATATACACTCCCACCTCATGAAACAACACTCGTCGAGTTAAAACTAGGTCCATATAACACACATGACCACAACATAATTTTACACCCTCACTTGAGAAACAAAAACGTAGAAATAAATCCAGCAATAGCATCACTAAGCAAAAATAATACAACTCACGTTCTAATTTCAAATATAACCGCTAATAACATAACACTAAACAAAAATACAAAAATAGCAACTATAGAGAATAATATGGAAGAGGTTCCAATAGAACAAATAAAACAAATGCGGAAAAATGAACTCAAGGAATCTGATTTCAATTTAACACACTTAGAGCCACAGATAAGACAAAAATTGCTAAAATTACTGATGACTTATTCAGACGTATTTAGCAAAAGATTACAAACCTTGGGCAGGACAAATACAGTGCAGCCCGAATTTGAGGTAAAGGATGAGGATTTAAAAAATTCAAAATATTTTCCTGTACCCCAGGCATTGAGAGAAATATTGAGGCAAAATTTAGAGGACATGCTCGAAGCAGACATCATAGAACCCTCGAACAGTTTTGTAACGTTTCCACTAGTAATGGTTAAAAAGAAAGGTGCTCCAGGAACAACCCCTAATTATAGAATGTGCGTCGATTTCCGAGCTCTCAACAAACTTGTAACCTACTCTAATCACCCCTTACCCTTAATGAATGCAGAGATAGACAAACTAGCGGGATCACGATATTTCACTACAATAGATCTAAATCAATCCTTTTTTCAAATAGTCTTAAAGAATGAACAAAGAAAATACACGGCATTCCAATCCCCCTTTGGGGCATTTCAGTTCAAAACTATGCCCATGGGATCGAGCTTCAGCAGTGCTACTCTCCAAAAACTGTCTGATATAATACTGGCACCCATAAGAGATTTAAACATAGCCAATTTCATCGACGACTTCGCTATTGGAGCGGGTAGTCTAAATGACATGCTTTTTAAATTAGAAAGATTCTTCATGCAATTAAGAATTCACAATCTAACAATAAATCCAAAAAAATGCGAATTCTTAACTAAACAAATAACATTTTTAGGCCATAATATAAATGAACAAGGCTCTAAACCATCAAACGAGAATCTAATAAAAATCTCAAACTTTAAATCTCCTAAAAACTTGAAACAAGTCAGAGGATTTCTCGGTTTAACAGGTTACTATCGAAGATATATAAAAGATTATTCTAAAATTTCAACCCCTCTGACGGATATACTGAAAAATAAGGGTCGTTTCAAATGGAATGTTGAGGCCCAGAATGCTTTTGTAATTTTAAAGAATGCACTAGATAAAGCCCCAGTCTTAATTCACCCCAATTTCAATAAACAATTTATTTTGTCCACGGACTCAAGTACCAGAGCTATTGGTGGCTGCCTCAGCCAATTGGACGAAAAAACTGGTATCAAACAGCCAATAGCATATTATTCAAAAAAACTAACCGAAACCCAAACTAAATACCCAATATACGAACTTGAACTCTATGCATTAACGGAGAACTTACGTGCATTTAAATATTACGTTTATGGTAGAAAAATAATTGTAGAATGTGACAATAGAGCCCTTTCCCAAATTAAAACCCTCGAAAACCCAGCAACCCGCGTGACGAGGCAGATATTAAAATTGCAAGAGTACGATATAGAATTTAAATTAATAAGATCAAAGGAAAATATTGTTCCTGATATTCTAAGCAGATACCCCCTTGAGAGTGCTCAACCTGAATTGATAAACGCTGTTACGGTAGAAATTCCATCCATAGAAGATATAAAAATAGAACAATACGAGGACGAGGAATTAAGAGAAATAATTGATAAATTAAAATCTAGACCCGAAACCCTAAAATTGTCCGAACGAGAATATTTTTTGAGCGATGACCTGCTATTAAAAAGGGCATATAGACCCCATGATAACTCAAGATACAGCCAAATTGTGATTCCCAAACGGTATAGAGCTAACATACTACATTTAACGCATGCTAATCATGTGGGGCATGAGAAAACTTACGGGAACATGGTACAGTACTTTTACTGGAAGGGCATGTACAGGGATGCTGAGGAGTTCGTGAAGTCATGTACAGACTGCTCACGTTACAGATCTCCTAAGCGATACCCACCTGCACCCTTACAAACTAATATTTTGGCTAAGAGACCCCTAGAATTCGTGAGTATAGACATAGTTGGACCGGTAAGCGAAAGTCCATGTGGACACAAATATATATTGTGTGTAAACGACTACTTCTCAAGATACATGCAAATTTACCCCCTAAAGACCCAAAAAGCAACGGAAGTTGCAGATAAATTACTAAACTTCATTTCTATTTTCGGCCTTTTTGACAATTTACTTTCGGACTGCGCATCAAATTTTATAGGAACAATTTTAACAACTCTGGCGGAAAGACTAGGAATAAAAAAACTAAAAACCACAAGCTACAGGCCCTCCACGAACGGCATGAATGAGGCGTCGCATAAACAGTTAAAAATTTCCCTTGCGATATATGCCAGAGAAAATCACAACTGGGTTAAGGGATTGGACCACTACCAGCTGTTATACAACGCCCAAAAACACAGTACAACGAAATACAGCCCATACTACTTAATGTTTGGTTTTGAACCAAGGGTTCCTTACGCTATAAAGCCTAACCCATATGATAAGGAATACAATTCCATTCCTGAATATGTTGAAGACAGACTGAACATATTTGCCCAGGTTCAGGACACAGTGAATGAGCACTTCAAAAATGCCTCAGAAAAGCAGCAGGAATACAGGTTAAAAACGGGCGCGAAACACAGAACTTATGAAATCAATCAAAAAGTCTATCTACACACCCCAAATTTGGAACGAAACAAAAGCTCTCTAAAGAAACCATTGTTCGACGGCCCCTACGAGGTAATACAAAAACATAATGATGTAAACTACACAATTAGAGATACTCGAAACCCTCAGGCCAAAGCACAGCGAGTGCACATTGAGCGACTCTTGCCATTTCACGAACGAGATCCAAAATTTGAATTGAGGAACAATACCCCCAGTACCACCCCTAAAAATAATCATGCAGAGTCGAGGGCAAACGCAAACCCCCCTGCCCCCGTCGAGGACGAATGGGATGAAGATATCCCACTTGCATATTACGCCTACTCAAGGAATATGAATCCTAAACAGGCAGCAACACGCCCACCTACGACCCCCACAACTGAGCACAATAATCAAAATAGAGAGGGAATAACCCCCCCTGAAGGCATACTTGACCGCTCCCCTGATACAAGCCCCGGAGATCAACCAAGAGGGAGTGAACAATCAGACAATGAAACTCGGCAAGGAACACAACAAAACACGGGCACTGACGCGCAACCCAACGTAGGTCAGGACGGGGATACAGCATCTGCCACAGGAACTAACGATACAGAGACTAACTCTGGGCAGGCAGATAGTAAAAAGAGGCCGCGAATAAATTGGGCGGTTAAACCGCGCAGGGATTTTTCACTCCGAACACGACCCAATGCATCGGTTTCGCAGGTAAACTCGGACTCGGAAAACTTCGGTACCAGATTATGGAACTGGGCCGAACAGATAACCCGACCATCCGAGGAAGAAACCCCAGAAGGCCAGTCTATATTTTTAACTATGCTAGATAATATCACAGAGAAACTGAAACCCGATTAAGTGGAATAAATAGGCAAAAATATCAAACTATGAAGAGTAAAAAAAAAATAATAACAATAAAATACGACTAGCAAAAAAAAAAAAACCATAAACCCACCGGACAGCGAACCCGACCCCTAAAAGCTATAAAAACTGGATCAAAGAATCCCATAAAAGAGACAAGTGTACCCCTCGGTCAAAATCGCACACAATGGCACAGGTGCAGAACGCAGATGTAAATTCTGATATTCGCGGGTAGAACTAGACTTAAAGAATCACAGGACCCGTAGAAGAAAAGCACTAGGGACCAGTCTTCCCCCTTCTTGACTAATTCCCGATAATTAGAACAGCCAAATAGGCATGAGTTCAAAGTGAATACGAATGAATCTTAAAGGTAAATGAATGCGGTTAAGGCGCGGAACCATAGGTATAAATTAGTAAGTACAAACTATAACAAGGGATATATCAGCTGCGTTAAATAAAATGAAGTAGACAATAAGACTCGCGACGGTCATAATATTTAAGATAAATACGGATATCTTTAAGTACAAAAGTTATCTAATAGGCAAAGAAAGTAAAATAACACTAATGTTGCAACATAAACAAGGGTAAACTATAAAAATGCCACCTAGTGTGAATATCAAGATAAAAGCAAAATTAATTCACGTAAAGTATAATCCAGATAGCCATCTCATTTAAATTTGACAAATTAACACCGCGAGATTGAATTGATATTCGAAGCCTGATCAACTTAGAATGTTAAATTGCAATCTATCAACTGAAATATAGATACACATATATATAATAAATACTCTAAAAAATCTATAGGACTCCGTAAAATAAATATATCACAAAAAAAAAAAAAAACACCCAACTCTAATCAGACAATTAACGTACAAATAACCAAAATAAAGGAAAATGCTGATAAATAATATAGAATAGACAAATGGATACTCACAATAGCTTTCTTTTCTCTCAAAACTAGCGGATAACCTCTATGGTGAAGAAATAATCTTGACAGTACTTCTTGCATAAAATTCTTCAATTTTTTTTTTTTCTTCTACTAATACTTGATATAAATACTCATGGCTATATACAAATTGTAAGACTGATATGAGGAATAATGAAAACAACATGTACAATAGGACAAGAGGAAAACCTAAAATTAATACAATGTGTAACTCAAAACTGATGTCCGAAGCAGAAGTCTTTAAATTCGAAGCATGCATCGAATGAATTAGCCCCACCAGAGACTATGGGATGAAATACCATATCAAAATATAGACATCAAAACGCGTACTTTAAAACTAATAACATGTAAACCGCAGAAACAAAGATAAATGAATATCTGGGCTGGAAACAAATGCAGCGCGATTAGAGAGAATAAAGAATAAGAAAAGACAGATACTTAGAACCAAACTTCAGAGGGACGCTTGACACGACTCTTCACTCGTGTCGACGGATACAGAATGTCAGGCCGATTGTGAGATTGAAAAGCGATAATAAGAATACAGCCGACAACAAACACGCCCCTATTGGTATCAAAAGAGGACAAGCAATCAAAATCAGAAGAATCGAGGAAACACGAACCCACAGGGGCATATTTAGGTAGGACCCCGCCAGTAAGGGATGGGGCCGAACGAACCGTGACTCCGGGGGCACATAAAGCCCTCGGATACAAATAATGCCTAGAAGGGAAGCCAAAGCGCTTGAGATCATTTCAAAGGGAAGCAATAACTATAAGTGCTACGAGCACAAAACCGAGGTATAGGAAAAGGGCGAGAATTATCTAAAGAAATGGATATGAAATATGTTTTCACAAAAAAATGAAAAGGGCCCGTTAAGGAAATCAAAATATGTACAAACACTAATTGATCAGAATGTATATAGTACAGAACCGAAATGGAAACGGAGGTAACGTGTGTGATCCTTTCAGCTTGCGAATCAGAGCTTTCGGGATAAATCCATTTTCGAAAGCACGATTCTTAACGACCAGAAAAAAAATGGTCAGCAAAACGAAGGACACGGAGAAAGAAGCAGACAATCTTCCTATTGTATATACATAACTAATTAGTTAGATAATGGTCAGAAGAAATAATCAGTATGAATAAATAAATTCGATAGAATAACTAGGTTAGATTATCAGTAGAATATTTTAGAGTAGTTTGAGTGTTATCTCTAGGATAAAATTATTTTGTTTTAGTACTTATATATTTATACTTCAATTACTATTTTATACTCATAACTATAAATAATGCTGTATGTATAGACTTACATACTTGTAAACATTAGTTGCATTTTTACCTATATGGACTGAGCATTGGATTGAATGGAGGATTGCATTGCAGGATACCTATGGACCACAGCCGTAGTGGTATTGGGTACGCACCATGCTACCCTATGTAAAATGATTGGCGAGGGATGCACCAGAGAAGCAGTCCCCAGGCACCTGCTCAACCAAATTGAGCTTCCGCCTCTCGCATGTGCCATTCATAAATGCGCAGGGTGCATCACGACTTATGAGTCCTATGTACTCACTCCAGACTTTGAGTTGATCACCCCAAAGACGTTCATTTTACGGAGCGATAATTTGGAACCGGAACAAAACAACTTAAATACAACCTTCTACAAATGCCTATCTCCACAAGGAACTCCCTGCAGTTGTGCAACGAATGCCTGCAACGGTCCTCAGGACTTTTGCAACACATACAACTGCTCAGAATCGCCATCATGTACATGCCACCTTACTCATGGCAGGGCTACCTGGTTACACGTGGGAGAGGACCGCACCATAGAAAATCCCACCATTATCAACATCCAGGTATGCATGTTTCGAAGGAAGAGAACCCAAGGTAGACGGTTAATGGAGGCTGAGCAGGCAACTTTCACTCGGAACAATCTAACAATCACTTTCATTGACCCCGTGTTGACCTTGCCCGACAACAGGGGCAGACTGATTCTGCGCACAAATGACTATGAGACCCTCATCACTGTTCGCTCTAGGCATGTAACGGTGCCATTCGAGCTCCTCGCCCACAAAACAATCCTCACGGCCATCTTTATTACCGACAACGGGTTATCCATAGATGCTGAAATCGTCATTCAAGGAAAGAAAATCTGCAGAGTGACTGGATGTGTTTTCTGCAAGGAGAACTTCCAGTCTTACAAGTGCTGGCAGCCTTTCTTCAGGAAGACGTTATGGGCCATCATCATATTCCTCATCATGATAAGCCTCATCATGATCCGAATCATTGTCAAAACCATGACGTCAACAATTCTGCTCGTTCTCAACCTCTTATGGCTCATATTCCGCCTGGTACGTCTGGCCTTTCGCTTTTGCCTTCTCCTCGGTTCGGCGTTCGGCGATGGTATCCGACGCGGTTGCACCGGACTGTACGACGCGCTGGAGCAGAGAGATCTTGGACATGGAGTGGCACCACGTGCGATCGTGCTGGCTGCCCTGGCAATGTGCCTTCTCGCCGAAGGAACCCACGCAAGTTGCACGGACTATGCCATTGTAAAATCCGAACTGAAACTATGCGAACACCGCGATGCGTATGAAGAGACCTGCAAACTGACCACATCCGCTGAAGTGACTCTTAAAAACATTCACCACGAAACGTGTCTTTGGTTTCATTCCAAAGACCAAAAGCCCCTCTTTTCCGTCAAACTAACCTTGGAGTCAGTTGAATGCCACTTTTCGACCAAGCGATTGTACTACACGTTCCCTGTAGAAACCAGGGCACAATCACAGATAACGTGCAGCCAGAATAAATATTGCGCGTGGGGCGAACACTGCACCGTTCATTCCTTTGAAGGCCTTCATTTCGAAGCGGAAACCATGGAGGCGCGCTCCTACAGCGGATTCTCAACTTGTGAGCCCAGCAACCGAGGAAACGGTTGCATAATAAGTCACACCCCAGCGTGCGCTTTTAAGCGAGTTTACTTTGTGCCACAATTGGAACGGGCGTATGAGGTATCACAAATCACGGGCTACAAATGTGAGTACCACGTTGCACTGGAACACTCCCGTAACGGAACAATATCACGGGCTACACTGAGAGACAAATCTGTGCCCATAGATGGGATCAAAATCAAGCTCTTAGGCGTGTATGACCAGTCAACCATGATGATTCCAGAAAAGTTGGTCACGAGTGTCAACAACCCCACTGAGGGCTATCTGATGGAAGGGAGCGAGAAAAATAACCCGGTGGCAAACCTCATCGGAGCCGTCCAAGCAAACGGTTCCTTCACAAAGCATTTCCTCTTTGCGAAGGACCTTGCTGAGTGTTCCTTCTTCGAGGACCAACTACGCTGTACGGAGAAAACTCAAGCGGTCAACACCATGGTGGAGTCGCAGGAGGGGCGCCTCCCCATCACCAGGGAGCTGCACAATTTGCATCTCCACCAGGGACGCTTGAGGTCCAAACTCCTCTCTTCGGCAGCTATACGGCTCCAGTTGAGTTTTGCCAATTATGACATATCGGTCGTACGGGACACAGTCTGTCCAATTATCGAAGGACAAGACTATGACGTAACAGGGTGTTACAAATGTGGAGTCCTTGCTGAGCTCACCCTCACGGCCAAATCATCTTGCAAAGCGGGACTGGTTTCTGTGACCTTTGAGGGCATCCAGGTCCACACAAAAGCGGTGGAACTGACACCGGAACCCTCAATTGTCACAATTAAATTTTTGGCTGAGGCCAAATGCTTCGAGGACAAAATTTGCCTGCAGTCCTCTACCAATGTGCAATGCAGGCAAATAACCTTTTGTCTGGAGGAACCCTCAATTGAACTCCTTCAACTCCAAGGCAAATCTCTGGAGCAGACGGCCAGGAGCACGCACGGGTCTATCTTCGAGTGGGTGCATTTTCCCATGCTGAACTCAGCCCTCTTCATGTTGAAGCTACTAGGTGCGGCTCTACTCGCGATCGGACTCCTCATCACATTGATTTCCACCCTCATCACTTGTTGCTGCAGACGCAAGTAACCAGTTGGAAGGAGTACTTAACAAGATATTGGTGAACTCTTTCATTTTTACCTTTTTGAAACACTAACCTTTAAAATATAGGTCAAGGACTATGGATTATTATTGTATTAAGGATTTATTATTGTGTTTTTTTTAGCAATCTGATAATGTGCGGTTTCTTTTAACACTTTGCTAATGTGCTATGTTTTTTTTTTTACTGCTATTCATTCTTTTATATTGGGTTATTCGCTATAATTTCACTCATTCACGTTATTCTATGTGTTAATTGCTCTCAATATTACAGAAGATGATATCACCTACAATGTAACACACTAAAAGGTGCAAGGGCATTTGGGAGCAACACATCTTCCCTTTCAAATCCCCCAAAGAACATCGATAACTTCAACGGAGAGAGGCGCATCGCCGGGGACGCCTGGTGGTGTGCAGCTATCAAATATACCCTATATTTCCACCTGCCACGGGGGGCACGTCGTCTAGGACGCTAGAGGATGGGCCACCTTGGCAGGAGTAGTGTTGCTGTTTCTTAAATAAGAAGTTGCTCCCGGATGTCAACGCACTCTATTTTATTACTTTAAGCAAACTGCATACCAATGCGAACGTAAGAGTATTTTTTTTTTCTTTCTCTGCAAATTTTGCCTAACATTTCGCACCCAATTTCTTATGTGTGAAGATTTCTTATGTATGTGTTTCTTATATTTTACACACCTTTTTATTTAGGTTTCCTTATGTGTTTTTTTTTATTTTATTTGCTTAATACTCATTCTAACTTCTAAAAGAAAACGTCATGACGTCTGGAGTGAGCGGAGAGAATCGGGAATTGCACACATTGCTTTCAATATTCATTTTGTATTTGCATATTTAAAAAAAAAAAAAAAAAAAAAAAAAAAAAAAAAAAAAAAAAAAAAAAAAAAAAAAAAAAAAAGGACTTTCCTTTCAGCAAAATCCTTTTTTTTGGCGGGAGTAGGGTAGATTCTGTTGACCAGACGAAACGCAGGAATTTCCCATAGCCGCCAAGGGAATGCATATTTTCAAAAGTCAAAGGAAACGCCGCAATAGAAGGGGAATAATGGGAATAAACTTTAACAAAGGGCCTTAGCACCTGGGCACCAGAAGGGCAAAAATTAAAGTCAAGCAAATTTATGACCAGAACACCTGGTGCAGGGACGGAGCCAAGTTCAAGGTCCTCATAATCTAAACAATAGACATAATGAAGTCATCTTCCATAGGCCCCGAACACACAATAGGATCGATGGAGATTGGGGCAAGAGTCCAAGCCAATCCCTGGTCAAGAGGGATACCTCCCGAGTGGCCATGGTTGGTACCACCCTCAAAAGGGGTGGAGATTCAGGAAGTTTAAAAGCCCATGTAACAATAATCAGATCCCATTCCATTTTTTTCTTTTGCTATCATTGATGCTGATCCTGTTTGCCTGGATACCCCGATGCCGGATAACAACTGATTTTACCGAGTGCCTCGAAACCAAAACCGCGAACGCGAACTTTTGATATTTGTGTGTTGTGCCTTTTCTCTGATGTGCCTTCTCCCTGGAGGAATGAGGAACACCGGGCTGTTCCTAATGGGTATGTGTGCAAAAATCTAATATTCAATTCTCTCTGCTCAGTCCCAAATTCTTTTGATAACATATTTCTTACATATTAACGTTATGCTCTATTGTGCATTTAGTGTGCTCTCCAATATACATGTAGTAACATATTATGCAATGATATTTGAAATGTGTATATTATACGTCCCATCCATTGCATGGACATTACCAACATATATATTGAACATAAATTCCTAAATATTCAGAGATAATCATGATACCTACTAGTTGTGAATAATCATAAATAAATGTGTATTTGTTATTATATATCAGTGTCTCTTCTTCATTCATTTCCTAAAAGTACAGTCTAGAATCATTTAACCACAATACGTAGAACGGCAGGGTGAACTCACTACGATTCCCTAAAAGCCAGTAGAGTCATCCGACAATTATTGTGAACAAAGAAGAGATACAGTAGAACTTTGATAAATCAACCCCTTCTGGGACGAAACATATACTATTTTTTAACGAAAGATCGGTATAATGAATAAAGTTATCACTACGGAAAAACAATTAGTACTTTATTATTACCGATTGTAATAAAGGGGTCGTTGTATAGAGACTACTGTACTACAAATTAAATTTTCAAATACCTGGGAAAGCCAATTTTAAAATACTAAGGAGGACTATAATACCAAACATAAATGATATTTAGATATTCATTATTATTGAAATACACATAAAATTAGCTTTTAAATTTTGCCGGGTGTAATTCAAATAACATTTTTTTTTCAAACGACAATTCCCGTATTTTTTAAAAATAGAAAAGAAACAAATGGTTCTAATTTCAAAAATCAGAATTAAAAAAAAAATATTTAATTATATATTTGAAAATATAAATAGCTAAATTTGAGATGACTTTAAAAACGATTGTGACGTATATTTGATACAAACAAACATCGAGAATTGCCGAAAGGCTATTTATTCTTGATTGGCTGTTACTACTGTTTTTGTTCCAACTGACGTCACACAACTATTTGTGACGCACACGCTGTTTTCACGCCCTTTTTAAAAAACAAACTTTGAAATAAAATAAAAATATAATAAAGACATTTTTGAGACAAAATTTATTTTTCAACCATTTTTATCAAATAAAAAATAATAAAAAAAAAATGCGGGAATTGATCATTTAAAATTGTGTAAACTAGGTTTTATGAGCGGAAAAGTAAACTTAAGAACACACATATCATTACATTTTAGAAGAATTTTTAGTAACTAATGTGAATGAACTTTGCATAAAGAAAGCCTATATTATTTCATAGCATTGATACTCCTCATTTCTAAAACAAAATAATAAATATGGTAAAATATTTGTGCAAAACAGAAAGAAAACATCTGGTATATGCGTTGAATTTTGAAAGAGTAGGTTTGAGTCCAAAAATGTAATGTAATTTTTGCTTATATAGAAACCCGCTATAAAAAACATTTGGCTACATATTCATACGTTAAATTCAACAATACTTAACATGTCACGGTTGAAAAGAATGCAAAGCTTTGAATCGAAAAAGGGAAATAAAATGTTGCCCTCTGGATAAAAACTCAAGAATGTTTTCAGACATTTTGTACCTGAAGTAAGATATCTTTCAAAAAACAAGATTAACACAGCCCACAAGATCATAGGGAACATAAAAAAATATAAAAGCATACGTTTGGATGGTAAAATGAAAGATAAGTTGTTTTTTAAGAAAACATTGATGAATTCAAATCGCTTTATATCGTGTTTGGTCCAAATAAATTGAATTTCTAGGAAACATAAAATGTATGACTGTTCTAAGAAAACCTTTTTAGTTAAAATAAAATGTTGAATGCATGATAAAATTTCTGAAAATATTAATGAAAATAGTTTTTAACTATACTCCATTTTTAAAAACGAAGGCATTTGGGGACATTTCCTATTTTTGTGGATAGTTTCTAAATTTTTAGAATAAGTATCAAAGTATATGAACCTAAAATTGTTTGATGAATTTCATCATTTGATAAAAAAGAAAAAATGAACAAAAACTTTAATTTATATTTATGTTTCTCACTATTCTAAAAAAAAAGGTTTTCGTTAAACGGTTTCCAAAGAAAAACTTTTTAATTACTGAACCGAATAACAAATTTCTGGTTTCAAAATGTCCGGTTTGCAGTAAGCTGTGGGATTTTTTTTAAAAAAAATATCAATATTAGGTATAATATTTCCATTTCTTTAGATTACGGATAAGGTCGCAGTTACAAAGCAAGTACTGTCAAAAGCAACTTATTATGCAACTAATCACAACGACCAATTCACGCCATATTTTATGATGAAACATGTTTTTTTTTTCACGATTTTAAAGAGTACTTTCTATAAGAAATAACATTATACGATTGATAAAAGTATTCTAAAAACTTACAGATATTCCATACTAAAACTTCACACATTTGTTTGAAATTGAAAATAAGTGTAAACATTGAGTGTCATGTAGGTCTTGTCTCTTATAATTTTCAGTGGCTTAAAAGTAATTGTTAAACAAGTCTTAGTTTTGAAACAAAAATATGAATGATAAAACCCTAGGTATACTAACGAGTACTATGCGATACAATATTGAATTTAAAAGATTCAATGGTGTACGTTTGTTTTCCAGAATAATGTTGATTAACAATAGTTATTAATAGACGTGTTCGATATTTTTTAAGGAAAACATTTTGATTAAATTATTGATAAGTTAGAGTAAATATATATTCAAACTTTTAATAGAGTGCTATTTATGGAGATGACCTATGAAGTATGTTTAGAAAGGTGGTTGACGTTTCTTCTGCTAATATTTTTAGTAATATGTTTTATAAAGTAATTTAAGTTCAGCGAGCTGGTTTCGTGAGGATTGCGAAGCAATCCAAAAGGTCCTGCGTAAGCAGTTGACGTGTATTGGTGAACAATAGCGTGCATGGGGTTTTAGCTCCCTAGTTTTATAAAAAAAATTAGTTTGTTGTTTATATAACCTCCTCAGACATGAGAGAAAAATATAAATTTGGTTTATGCCCAGAGTGTCTTAAATAGTTGTTTAGGTCCCCCTAAAGTAGAAAAGTGGAATAGAAAAAATTATTTTTTATTAGGAGGGGCTGGGCGTATGTATCACCATGTGATACATCAGGATTCAACCACTACAACCAAAATTTTTGAAGTTTTAATTAAAATTGGTTTTGTTAGTTTATTTGAGTTATTTAGACACATTATATATAAAATATATTAGTACTGGTTAAAAATTAAGTTTTATTATTGTAATAGTTTCTGGTTGATGTAAAGACCAAAATAACATTACCGTCTAGTTAACTAATAAATATTAAGGCCATGCACATCATCTGTTGTTATGGTTTGTGATTTATCAGCTAAAAAATTTCATCTTGAGTATTGGAAAAAATACCTAAAAAATAACAATTTAACACGAAAACCCTGAAAAAAGGTGAAGCAAACACCTCAAGGGAAGATTTTTGACCCAAAATATGCTTTTTATAATAATTAATACAATTCAAAACGCAAAACAACACTGACTTAAAAATCACATATCTACGTGTTTTGTATAGGTTGAGTCCGGCCTGATATCACGGTGTGATACATACAAGTTTCGAAGGTCCTTACTAATCAAATTATCATTAAAAAGTTTTGATTTTTGCGTTAATTGATTATTTGCACACTAACAAAGAAAATGTATTTTTTAAAAATAGTCAAATCTATGGATTAATATTAAAAAAATTGACTCATTTAGACACTGCTTCGACATTGCGTTTTTATTCGGGGGCTTTGCGGCACCCCTAGATATTATCTGAAAATTCTGAAAAAATTCACAAGTATTCTCTGCCACCTTAGACAACTCTTTTTTGCTAAGACTTTATCAAAATAAAAAAAAAGTTTTTTTCGATACACCCTACTGAGGAGAATAAACGCAATCTAGAGTTACTCTAGAGTTATATTAAGAGAAAATCTAGAGTTACTCCTAAAAACAAGATTATATACTGTTGTTGTTACTTATCATCCACGTGCCTGACGAAGTCAGACCAGTTCTATAATGTTGTTGATTCTGAGAAAGTCCACAAGGAGAGGATCAAATTATTTACTCCTTTTGAGTATTGTTTTGAAATGTACCCATTTTAAATTTAATACATCTAATGCACTACTATAGTTCACGTTCTAAATCAAATAAAATACTCTTAAAAGCGATAATATCAAATAAATAGAACTGGTAATTTCAAAACAAGGATTTAAATTATGTTTACCTCATCATAAATTACATTTTCTTGAAATTTACAAATGGAGTATTTGATGTTTTAGCATAAGGAATAATGGAATAAAGATCCATTGTAGAGAAAAACTGTTCTCAACATTATACAGATGAAATGCTTTTAAAAATCTATGGGATAGATATAAAATAAAAGAATGATAAAACGAAGGATTTTATTTTCACTCTCATGAGAGTACTAAAGACATATATTCGGATGAATTTACCATCGATTTGAGGAATATGTCTTAGAAGACCACAGAAAGATAAATTGAAGATTCAACTCACAAACACATATAAATTGGCCACTCATAAAAAAGTAGGTTTTATTGATTTGACTACTTACATTTCTCTCAAAACAATCTAAAATGATTACGAAATTGAATTTTGTTTTAAAAGGAATTCTTTTGCAAATTTTGAAAAACAGTTTTATTATATTGATTTAATTTTTTTTCTTTGAAAATTCAGTTTGGTAATTCATAGAATTTATATCGAGAAAGTAATAAATGTTTTGGAAGACTACCTGCTTTATTAACAGTCATTTTCTTCTTTCTTTCTTTTTAAAGTTGGAAATGTTAGTAATTCTAAAGTAGATTGTATTATTTAATAGTATTTAAGAGAAAATGTAATATTCTTTTGTGACTGTGTCTGGTTGTTATATAAATTCACCTCTTAAATTGACTTTTTATAGAACAAAACTTCACAAAAGCTTTTACCCTCCATTCTGTCAAAAAACCTAGTTTAATGATTATTAAAACATGTTTAAAGCAATTTTTCAAAAGTAAACTATAGTTAAGTTAAAAATATTGTTAGTCATTGAAAGATCTAACCAGACCATTGACTGAACTTTTAATATCAGATTTCTTAAACACTAATAAAAAGTTTACTAGCTTTAATCAGTAGAAATATTAGAAATATCAGTAGGAAAAGTTATAAAAATGTTTATAACTTTTATTTAATTGTTTATTTCTTGTTTTATATTAACGAACCTGTATATTTTGCCTTACTGCAAAAAAATGAAAGAAAACAAAATTGAAGACGTTAAACTCTGGTAACTGTCTCTCGGTTCATCTTAAAAACTATTTCGAATTTTGTACAACAATTCGTATCTTTAGTAGATTTTTTAAAAACAGGTGACTTAAAATTAGTAATTGACGTGGAAGCCTCTAATTCTTAAAAAGATGTGGCTTATTTTACTGTAACTAAATCTGCAATAAGAAATAAGATAAGATGAAGTACTTAAATGTTATGATTTTTAATACATCGATTGTATATTTATATAGCCAGAGTTATAGCTTAAAAAATTTCTAGTAACTTTAATAAATCAAGTCTTAAAAAACTTTTCATCTTGAGTTCGAAGTACTTAGTCCTTTTTTCCGTCTTGGAAAATATAAAACTCGGAATTTTCAACCATGTACTTTTTACTTGTTCTAACTTCATACATTTTGCAGTTAAAAAAAGTATCACACTCCAATTCCACCACAATAGGATTGATAACAAAGTTCATTTATATATTAAAAAAAAAACTTACACGATAACCAAAACAATGTATCTTCGTTAAACGACTTTAGTTTGAAAATTAAAAAAAAAAAAAAAAGTTTGTTCTTACGTACCTTCAAGTGCCAATTTTTCCCCCCACAATTCTCAAGTTAGAAACGTTAGGTTTGGAAAAGAGCTTAAAGTGCTGCACTTAAAAAAGTTACAAGCGATCGCATTTGGGCTTAATACTCTAAGATAAATGTTGCCTTAGGCGACCTCTTAGAACGCACTAAGCTTCCCCTAATGGGTTAGGACGTATCGAAATAACTTAAAGCTCCTTAAGAGTACCACATGGTATTTCCCTTGATTATTTCCTGATGCCCAGAGGGTAGAGACAATGTTATAGACACCAACATTTACCCTTGCATTGTTGGATCCTTTTTACTTGGGGTACAAACAGAATACAGATAATCTTAGTTTAATTATAGCTGGTAGATTGTGGGACAATATAGAACGGATGGAACAGAATGGAGGTTATAATACTGCAAATAAGGATGTGGGTGAAATGACGTAATAAGATAAAAGATTACTTAAGATGATATAAGTGAACTTTTTTTTTTTGCCAGTAAATGGAGTTAATCGAAAGTTTTTAAACGCCTATCTGATATTTCACAAAGTACAATTTAATTTAATCAATTAAATAATAGTTTGTGTAAACATTTCTATCTTGATAAAAATATTGATCATAAAAATTATTAGTTACCTGGAAGGTTGTTATAATTTACAATTTTTATGAAATGAAATATTTTGAAAATTTTATTAAGTTATACTATTTATATTAAACGAGTTTTCTGTAGAACAGTTAAAATTTGAGTGTAAGATATGAAATACTTTAGATAAAATTAATGAGATATATTTAAAATCAATTACTGTTCTTCTCTCTTTATGTATTATTCTTCTTTATATTCCATATCATATCGTATTCTTTCGTATCACATTCTTTATTCTCCATTTCATGTTTCAGGGATATTTTATGCCTGTGTTTTTATTTCGTTAAATTTCGTTAATTTGTTGGTAAAAGTATTAAAGTAAACTTAGAAAAACTAGAAATGTAAAATAAATATTTTAAAAATGCTTAAGAAGAAAAATAATCACTATTAAGCTGAAATTAAACATCAGTCTTCCTTTCAAATATAAAGGAACGGAATACAAAGTTTCAAAATTTAAGCTTGAAAACTTTAAATTGAATATTAAAATAGTTAAAATTTGACTAGCGATAAATATTAAAGTATAAGTAATTGAATAAGGGAATTACATTTTTACTTATGGCCCTTCACCATGACCTGAGATTTTAACTCTAATACCGAAAATATGATTATAATTTTCAGAATGGCAGTTAACAGGAATAAGGCTTAAAGCTATTTCTCTTTTATTATCACGTTTCCTCCAGACGACCATTTTTTTAAGATTTCGTAGTGCTTTTAATTAGATTCCCGTCCCTCCGCGGCATTTAAACGTGCTTTTCTTACGGTTTTCCTGAGAAGTGTTTGGCTTTTGCTTCCAAATAATTACTTTGATTAAAGTTTAAAGAATGGCCTCAGCCATAAGGTTTTTTATTCGCCCAAGCAGTTGTGAAAAGAAATAGGCCTATCTCTCGAAGCCGCTCAGACGGGGAAAAGTGAGTTACTGCTGTGAAAACAACATTCTATGCATATTTATGAGATGACGCTGAAAATTAAATATAAAGTAGGGTATGGGTGTGCGGTGTGGGAAATTTTTTTCTTACTTGTGAGATGCACTTTAGGGATGGAGACACTTTCGAATATTGATTGATTTATCTTGTAAGAATCGAGCCTTTTTTTTTTTTAGAGGTTTTACGGTTGCAGTTTCCATCAACTGAAATATTGAATTGCGACGCTGACTTTTATGGTATCCCTGGTTATAAGGTTATTTTTTTACGTAGAATTTTAAAAATGGCTTTTAAATGGGATAATAAGTATGCAATGAAATTTATTCGATAACTTTTTTCTGACTTCAAATAAAAATATTAAAATGTTTGAATTTAACTTTCTTAAAAGTAATGTTGTAATGCAATTTTAAAACGAAAATATTCCATATGATTATTTTAATGAAGTTCTTTAAAAGAGGATTGGTTCTATAATTGAACATCTAAAAGTTGAAATAAAATCGTAAGATCGTAGTATTTTTCAGTCGTTAATCCGATCATAATTAATCTGAATGCTCTCATTGTACAATTATGAAAAATAAAAGATCAAAGTGTTCCATGTTAAACTTTCAACAGTGAAATTTGCAGCAAAAGATTTACAAATGAAATTAAATTATTCTAGATATTTTCTTTAACAACATATTAAAAAACGAAATTGATTTTTGGTCTTTATTTACATAATCTTGCATACATTTAATGAGTTATATGAAAATATTAAATGGGTATAATGCCAAAATTCGGTCACATATTTCGGTTTTGAAATTTTGCGATAAGTTTTACCCTTTGAATAACCCTTAATAACTATTTGAATTATTCCTACAAAGTTTCATAATGATATGTGAGTTGTAGTTTTTAAATTTTTGAGGTTTTCTGAAGCATAGTTATGCTTATTTTTCATTATTTAAATGACTTTTCTTCAAAGCAAAGTTTTTATCATTTAAAATTATCTCTATCGGGTCAAATCACATCAAATTTTGTAGTCATTATCAGTGCCTATAATACGTTCAATAACTACTCTAGGCAAGTATTTTGAAATATATTTATTAAAAATTTTTACAAAAAAATAAAGTGTGAAGAAGTGTCAAATTTCTTATTTATTTTTATTTCTGCAAAACCTTTGTAGATATTGAATTTCTATGCGTACCAGATATGTTTTAAGTTTTAGGTATGGTTGGTAAAAAATAAAACCAGGAAAATATATATTATATTAAGAGAGAAGTATCATTTTTATATTAGTATGAGTAAAATCCTGTTAATTGAGAAAATGATTTTTTTTTCGTCGAGTAAATTTTACGACTATAACTAATGGACCCTTTAAATTTAAACCTTCTAAATTAGAGTTTAAAATATTATCCTTCAAACTGTAACGAAATTACATGTTAAGAAGTATAAAATGCTAAGACATATGAACTAACAAACTTCGTAAAATTAGAAATAAACTTCTTGTAAATACGGAGTTGAACGCTTCAGTCTTTACTGCTCCAAAGGCGATATTTTTCTTTAGAAATTGCACTTTACTGCCCCCCTTTATTTTTACACTTTAAGCTTCTAAGAACATTCCTAAAAAGCTTTCAAATGTTTGGTGAAATCGAAAAAATGTTGTGAGGTTTAAGACTCTTAAAACCTGTCAAGCTCCACTTTAAACATTCTTGGATTGTAACTTTAAAGCAATCATTAATTTACTCAAGCGATTATTGAAGTTTTGTGCCTTGTTTTTTTCAGTGAGAGCTCAGTAGCTCAAATTGTTTAGCTTAACTGAATATTTGTAAACAAAATATATTTGCTCTTTTAAATTGTCTGTAAAAAAAAAAAAAAAAACTTTTTACTTCGCATGTTAAGAATATTTTTTTATGGTTAGTGGTATGGGGACGTTTGGCTATCATAGCCTTTTGGTTATGTCGAATATTTGAGTGGTTGCGAATATGAAAGGCTAGATTAACAAAAAGTAGTTTTGTGGAAATTGCGTGTGTGAAAATCTTTTGTTTTACAGAAAGTATTTTAACATTATCTTAATTTTATTTCACTAAAGATATTTCTCTTGAAATTTATCCTCTTACCTATTTTTTAAGAAATAAAGATAAACAATCCGAATACCCAATTAATTATTTCTATTTTTATACTTGTTTAAAGGATGCAAGATGCAATATACAATAATTTATAAAAAAAATAAATGTATGTGATTAAAAAATTATTCGTACGCATACAAGTATTTTGTTGCGTTGAAAACACATGGTAAATCTATATAATAGATGAAAAATACCTTTTACTTTATCGAACCACAACCAGCAAATATTGTTTTGTAAACACTTTTAAATCCCCTCCCCCATCAAAAAAAGTCTTAGGCTCAAGAAAATAGGTACTAAAATTTTTTTGCAAAATATATGTGAAAAGATTAACCATATTGCCAAATTTCTGTGTTTTTAAATTTGACATTTAGGAAATTTCTATTCCCTGGTTTTCTCAAAGATTTCTTTTCTTTCTGCAGGAAAGGGATCGATGTGGATAGAGAAACTATGGAGCCATGGCGCTTCGTGCCTGCTGCCCTCTACTGGACAATACCTATACTAATTTATCTCCTCTCAGAATCAACAGCATTTGGTGAGTTGCCGGAAAGTTCAATTTAAGGGATCTTGAAAATTGTTTCGTTGGATTCGTATTTATTGGTGGAATTCGTATTTATTGGTAATTGACACAGTTAAATCAAGATTCATTATATACTAATCTCAGTAATTAGTACTTAGTATCGATGTTTAACAATAAATTCCCACTTGAATTTTATAAAAATATTTCAAACTTATATGGAATTTTTTTAACTCACAATATTTCCTTAAAACTACCCATGATACTGACACCTGTGTTTTGAACAAACATCTGGTGTAAATTTTCTATAATGATTGAGACAAAAGATGTGTAATTGTGTAATGTGAAATAAGAATCCCAAATAATTAAGTTTTAATGGTTTTATATTCATGAAATTGTGAGGCCCCTAACAACGATATTCATATATTTTACAAATATTTTTTTTTATTTTGCTTAGTTTTTTTTTAATTAATAACCAAACATTTAACAAATTCAAAGCTTTTTCATTTTAGAATTATAAAATGAAAGATCAAAATATGATATTCTTAAATAAATACGATTTAATACAGATTTTCTCAAACTCTGTGGGTCGAGGCTAACTGGTGGGCCAGCCAATTTTCCGTGGGTCGTGAACAGATATTTAATTTGTCTGAATATTATTCTTTTATAACTTTACAAACGTGTTAATTGCTTTTGAGATTTATAAAATTATCCTACAGTAAAAATAACAAAAAGGGCGATAAGCAATGTCACTTTAATGTTCTCATAATTCAAAATTAGTCGGTTATTCAAATGAAATTGGAAAAAAATAGAAAAATGAGTGTTTCTAAACTTAAGGCTCCCCATCGGGAGGAGCAATATAAATTTTAAGAATTTTCTTAGGTAATGATGTTGTAACTGCAATTTATCCCAGATTACTAAAAAAATAGTTGAATACCTGATTTTAAGAGACAATAAATTTCAAAAATATATCTGGCGGAGGATCCCCTTTTCTCATTGGGGCTCATTGTTTTCACAATTCTTTTTAATTTTCTAAAAATTTAATACCCCTAATACTTGCATGTAATTTATTATTGTAGCAAAATATTTGGTGACCAAAGCTTACACGCACGAAACTAAAGTCTTGTAGGGAGAGCACGGGAAAATTAAGTGAAGATGAGGGGTTGCCTTAGATTTTGTTTACAAAAAGTGGGTCAAGATGTTGAAAAGATATAGAACCCCTGATTTAATGCTTTCAATTTTATTACTACATTGATTCTCATTTTCGTCTTAGTTTCCAATATCATGTTTATTATGAAACACGTTCACCGAAAGGATGTAAATAGAAAATTTTTTACAAAAGATTATATGCTTGAAATCAGTGTTATTCCTAGGATTTTTTGGAGGAGTAAAAATACTCCTTGACTTTTTTAGGAGGAGTGAAATTGAATTATGAGGAGTGAAATACGGAAATAGCATGAACTATATATACAGAAATACGAAAACATCAATCAAACTTTCAAAGCATCAGAACAATGAATAAAAAACTACTATGGCTATAGGAAAACATAATTAAAATGTATGATAATTAGGGTTCCGTGGCTTTTTGGCAATTGGCTTTGGCCAGAAGTCGGGCGAAAATGTCTTCGCTGGTTTTGCATAGAAAAATATTATTTATTCATTTCGATGGGGCAAGTGGTTCATTTTTTTAAGCTTGACCTTTGGGGAAAAATTCAAAGAGTGAAAATACTCTTGGCTTGTTTCTAAAAGTGTATTTACAATTTTCAAGGAGTGAAATATACTCTCTCAGAGAAGTTAAAAATATATCTGCTTGAAATATACAATGGACAATGTTCTAAAAATCTGACTGAAGAATATGAAAAAAGTCGTGAGCTATAACTTATATCTCTACTGTCTTTGTTTAAAACTAAAGAGAATTTGAAAGAGATTGATAAACCTCCATAGAGTGTTTTCAGGTGACGTCACAACCGGTTATTTTCTTTTAACTGTGTATCTTCTGTAGGGCTTTTAACTGTTGCTAAGGCCGTTGTTTATCTGTTGCTAAGGCGGTTTTTAGGTATGGGATCACGTGATTGTAATGCTCCAATAGAAAAATTCCACGGCTAGTCATTTTCTGTAACTGTTAACCTCTGTGGGGCAAAAAACTGTAACATTTTAGTTGCTAAGGCTATTTTAGTTAGGTCCGAGTCATGTGATTGAAAATGCTCTATGGTTAAATGTGTTAAAAAATCAATTAAAAAAAAGATGTTAGGGATAATGTTTTAAGGATATAAGCTATTGAAATTAGTCAAACAAAATGCAAGAAGTGTTTTATAATTAGTTGTTGTTGCTTATCTCCAATGGTCTGACGGAGTCAGACCAGATCCATATAAATCCGTTGACGAGTAGAAAGTCAGAAACGAGGAGAGGATAGGTGTAAATTTCCTCCCAAAGAAGTCCTAGGCAGCTTAAAATATGTTCAGCTGAAGCTTGACGTTGGCAGCATTTGGGGCAAAGAGGGTAGTAGTAATTAGTACACAAACTTAGTGATTTAGTGAAAAACAAGAAAAAACTGCAATGCAATAGCTTATTTAACATTTGTTATAGAAAATATATATTCTGTACGATAGTAGGTATGCAAGTGTCAAGGATGAAATCTGGGAAAGGGGGCTATGGGGTTGTAAACCGCTTAAAGTCATAAACCACAAATAAATAAATTTAATTTCCCGGATTTATGAAAAATTCTTTCACTTTTTCGATTTAAATCTCTTTACTTTTATAAAAAAAAGAGTGAATATTAGGCATTTCTAAAGTTAAGTGATACTAAATTATGGGGATCTCAGCCCTCCAACACGACAAAATAGCAGAATAAGATATTATAAGATAGCTTGTATTTATTCGTATTCTTCCCCTCATTAATTGTGATGCCTATTAAAAAATCTGAATCAGAAATATAATTATTTTAAGCTGTGTTAAAATTAATACCTAAGGCATAGTTAAAATTAATCAAAGGGATTAAAATTTTAAACATTTTGTTTCACTCAGTATTGAAAGAACATAACAAGATAGACTATTCCAATCTAAAAATTTCCCCAAATTCATTACTCAGTTTTACGTTAAAATCTTGGTTATCTTGGTTATTAAAATTCTTTCCTGAAAAGCCTCTTAGATGGCAGCACAAGGACATTTAGCCATGTTATGCAGTGAAGTCCAATTTAGGTCTTTCTCTGTAAAAAAAGATTCTTCGAAGTTTGATATCAACAACTATGGTTGAGCAATTTAAAAAATAATTTTAAAAATTATAACTATCTTGCCACAGTAATCGACAAACCTATTAATGTTTTCAAAAACATGTGGAATAATTAAAAAATATTCTCAATTTTATGACATTAAATAATTTAAACTATGATGGCAATATAAAAGCGTAGGATATTTACTTTTTCTTGAAATAACACGAATATAAAATATGATAAGAGCATTTAGGTATGTAAAGTTTTTCAAAGTAAAACATTTTAATCTAATTTGCAAACCGTGAGTTGAAATCCATATTGAAGCAAAATAAAAATTTCCAGATTTAATGAAAACGGTTTCGGTTTTGCACGCCTCATAAAATATTCTGAAAAGTATGGTAAAACACTCCTGGAAGTTTAAAGATTGTCCTTGTTAAGCAAAATTTCAAACTTTCGGGGTTTTTTAAGGGAATCTATTCTCAACCGATATTCTCTCGTTGTTTTTCGGTTTATTTCATGACAAAAACAAAAGCCTTTCTTATTTTGCTTTACCCTGTCATTATCCACCAATGTGACGAAGAATTTAGGAAAAACCTGGTGTAGGATAAGTTATTCATATATGCAAGTCTATTTCAGTGGTGCAGTAAAAAAGCCCGATAGATTCACCCGAGAAAAAAAAATTTGCTGACGAGATCTGGGATCTTTTCTTGCTGTGTTGGACTACTTTCGGCTTAAATTGAAAAATTTTTCCTTTAAGCAGAGAGCTTTGGTATGTGTTGAGGAGATTGCTATTTTTTTTAAAGTTTGAAGGGGCTTGAGAAACTCTAGGTACCTGTTAAAAAGAAATTCTTTAGAACAGGAAATTTCTGTAAACTGTTTTCGAAAAATGAATAATGATAAAACAAAAATTATTTAATCAAATTAATGTTGTGAAAGGTTGTATTTCATTGGCGTAATAGTTATGACTTACGATTACATAATTATTTTACTTGATTAGATTCCTAACACCAAAAATATGCTTTTTTTTCACAGATTATTCCTCGTTTTGATGCACTTTAAAAAATAGTTGATTTAACAAAGAAATCCTGTCAACTATGCTACCAGAGTAGGGATATATTGGGGTTTCTGGACCAGGTGGTGGGTGGTGGAGATGGTGTAAGCTTGATAGCGATAAAGAAGGGTAAGATTGATAACGCAGCGCCCTCTGTTGACACTTCTTCTTCTTGTTTATTTAAGTAGAATGTATATTATTTTATTTATTTATTTTTTAAATTTTCTCTTTAGGAATAATTTAGGGGATTTTTTAAATTTTTTTTTACGTTTAAGTAAATTCAATTTCTATTTTTAAGAATTTTATAATAGTTGATATTATTTAATGTAATAAATTTATTACTTTAATAAATATTTAACATGTTTTAACTTGTTTTGATAGACATTTCAAGGTAAAGAATAAAAATACTATTATTGTATTATTTTTATATTAGGTTTTTAAAACTAATAGGTATTTCTCTCACTGTTTATTGTTACATTTTAAAAATATTTCAGGGGATTTTTTTTTTCATTTCATTTAGTAATTTTATGGAGTATACGTTACGCTCAAATAATTTTTTTTAAATTTCAACTTTAAAAGATTTTGTAATAGTTTTAATATTATTTAATATTTTACGGTGTAATGAATATATTATCTAAAAAATGTATTTAATGAGCTATTTAACATATTTTAACTTGTTTTGAAAGATATTTTTATGTCGAGATGAAAAACAATGTTCTTATTTTAATTTTCGAATCTAGTTTTTTAAAACAAATACTTTTTATTTACTTCTGAACCAGGTAAACATGTTTTCAACAACTTTTCAATAAGGAAATTCTATTTAAAATATAGTTTATTTAATTCGAGTGTGTAAAAAGTGCCTATATCATTCTTGTAAATATGGTAAATTTTTCATAAAGTTAAAATATAAATATTAAGAAATTTACTTAAAACATTCATGTAAACTCAATCCTTCAGAAATTGAATGAAAAATTACAATGCGACATTTTGTTCTTATATTTAGAAACGTGCTGTGAGTTCAATAATTTGATAAGATATTTTCTACATTCCTTTAGATGATAAGACAACAGCTGTTAACTTTTGATATGTGTGTGTGTGTGTAACTGCTACACGAGATGATCTAATTTACATATTGTATTAACTGTAACTTTAATGAAAGAAACCTCGTTGTTATTCAGAATTAAAACTGCTATCAAGAAGTCAAGTATTGTGAGCTAATCTGTTTATAACGTTATTATTAAAGTAACTGTAACTTTAACGGGAAAAAAACTTCTACTTTACCTCTACAACTACTCCGGGTTGCTAGATGTGACTAATTTCAGCCCTTTTGGCTACTTTTTAACTATAGTTGGCGATTTTTAGGGTATATTTGGCGACTTTAAACTATATTTGGCAACTTTTGGCGAATATTTGGCGACTTTTAGGGTATATTTGGCGACTGTTAGGGTATATTTGGCGATTTTTTGATATATTTGGCGATTTTTTAACTATATTTGGCAACTTTTGGCGAATATTTGGCGACTTTTAGGGTATATTTGGCGACTTTTAGGGTATATTTGGCGATTTTTTGATATATTTGGCGATTTTTTAACTATATTTGGCGACTTTTAGGGTATATTTGGCGATTTTTAGCTATATTTGGCGACTTTTTAACTATATTTGGCGACTTTTTAACTATATTTGGCGACTTTTTAGCTGAAAGTAAGGCTAAACACCTGGCTACCCTTTATCAACTACTATATAAGCTAGAACTTTGTTGATAACATCATTCGCTACGGAAAATTATTTTTGTTAGCACGCTTTTTATCAACGTGATATTTTCACCATGAGTCTCACCTGTGATACATGTCTTAAGGTATTCACCCGTACTGATGCTCTTTATCGCCATAAGCGGTCAGTTCACGGAGAGAAAAATTTGGAATGTTCGGAATGCCACAAGTTGTTCCATCGTTTAGATGTCCTACAGAAACATGAGAAAACTCATTTGAAGCCCGAGAAACGAAAGGCTTCACTTGAAATTGCTCCCCCAGCCAAAAAACGTTGCCCTCGCCCCCCTTCGGAAAACCAACCACAACGCTGTCTGAACACGTTCAGTACCGTTCAGTTCTTGCCTGAGGATAATAATAAGGGTGATATTCCTCTGTTTTTGCGTTCCAAAGAGACCGAGCTTAAAGATCGTATCGAAGAGGCTGCTACAGCTGAAAAAGGCATCAAATATTATCTAGTTTTAACAGTGCAACTCACCCGGAGAATCTCTGCAGACATGGACGAGACTTGTATTGCTCACTTTCGTAGTAAATGCGAAACGGTACTCCTGGGCTCTTCACCCAGTCTTGAAGCAGCTTTTGACAAAGTAAGTTCGAAATATTTATTTTATAAATCTTGTAAAATTGTTTACTGATTTTAATACTAAGTTATTGTAATACTATAAATTACTGATACTGTATAACTTCGAAATAAATTCCATTTTTATTTACAAGAATAATTATTTTGTAAATTTAGAACTTTTCTGCTGTTAATTTTAAAAACTTAAGATTTAAGTTAAACCTTTATATTTTTTAAACGATCTTTTCAAGTTATTAATTATTATTTGTTCTAATAGATTGTGTTGTCATTCAATGAATATGAAGGAAGAGGATCCGGCTGGATGATAGATGAGATCCAGCATTTAGAACTGAAGTTTGGTGTTTATACACCCCTAGCTGCCTCCTCATACATTCCGCTGCCAAGAGATCTACAATTGAAGCATGCAATAATAAACATCAAAAACAAGGACAACAAATGCTTTTTATGGAGTGTATTAGCAGCATTACATCCGGCGAAGACACATGTTGATAGGGTGAGTAACTATCTAGAATTTGAAGACGAATTATACGTATCGGGTATAGATTTTCCCACTCCACTTTCTCAGGTGGAGAAATTTGAAAGAAAAAATAATATTTCAATCAATGTATTTGGATATGATGAGGATGATGGTGTATTTCCTTTGCAAATTAGTGAATTTAGTTCTAAAGTTCATATAGATCTACTTTTAATTTCTAACAATGAAGATCGCCATTATTGCCTTATTAAAAATAAGAGTGCCTTATTGGCAAATTTAACTAAACACAAAGAAAAATCCTTTTACTGCAATTACTGTCTCCACCGCTTCAGCAGTCTGCGCACTCTCAATTTCCATGCCGAAAACTGCAGAAACCATGGCCCACAGAAAATCCAAATGCCCTCCCAGGAAGATAAGTGGCTCGAATTCGACAAGTTCAATATGCAACTCCCTGTTCCGTTTGCTATATATGCAGACTTTGAGTGCATTTTGGAGAAACAAACCACTTGTTTTCCAAACCCCTCTCATTCATACACAGTCCCCATATCAAACCATGTCCCCTGTGGGTACTCCTACGCAATTGTTGGCCCTGACGGTAAATTAATGAAAAAACCGGTTATTTATCGCGGTGAGAATGCTGCTGAAAATTTCCTATCAAATCTTCTTAACGAAGCAGATGAGCTACGAAAAGTATTGAAGACTAACATTCCGATGGTATTTTCCGAACTAGACGAGGAAAGCTTCAAATCAGCTACAATCTGTCACATTTGTAAAAAACCGCTTCACAATAAAAAAGTCAGGGACCATGATCACTTAACAGGCCGTTATAGAGGCGCTGCCCACAATAAGTGTAATTTAAATTTCAAAATTGCCTCCCACATTCCTGTTATCATTCATAATTTGAGGGGCTACGATAGTCATATCATCATTCAGGCCTTAGGAAAATTTAAAAATAGACGATTTCAATGTATACCAAACAACTCTGAACAATTTATTTCGTTCTCTGTTGGGCCCCTAAGATTTTTAGACTCACTCCAATTTTTAAATGCATCCCTCGACAAATTGATTTCAAACCTCAACCCAGATAAAGCAACAATTACTCATTCTTACTTCGGAGATAAGAGCAGTCTTATGCTTCGGAAAGGGTGCTATCCATACGAATACTATATGGATTCTTTTCAAAGATTTTATGAAACTAAGCTGCCAGAGAAAGATAAATTTTATAGTTCACTGACTGAGGAAGAAATTTCCAATGATGACTACAAACATGCTGAAAATGTGTGGAATTCATTCAAGATTTCTAATCTGGGCGAATACCACGATTTATATGTATGCAGTGACGTTCTTCTCTTGGCGGATGTTTTCGAAAACTTTAGAAGATTATCCCTCGAATTTTACAAAATTGATCCCTGTCATGCATTTACCGCACCTGGTTTGGCATGGCAGGCTTGTTTACGCATGTCAAATGTCAGGTTGGAGCTTCTCACTGATATAGACATGCATCTTTTTATTGAAAAGGGTATTAGAGGCGGAATCGCAATGATTTCAAACAGGTATGGAAAGGCTAATAATCCTTATTTAGAGGATTATGATTCCGCTCTTCCATCCAAATATATCATGTACTTGGATGCTAATAATTTGTATGGCTGGGCCATGTCCCAGAGTTTACCAACACATGGGTTTCAATGGGTGGATCCCTCAACTGATGTCCTTTCCACGCCTGATGATTCCGATTATGGCTTCATTTTAGAAGTAGATTTATCATACCCCTCCCATTTACATAATCTTCACAATGACTATCCTCTGGCCCCAGAAAAATTCATAGTAACCCCTGACATGCTTTCAGAATACACCCGAAATTTAGCAGAATCTCTGCAATTAAAAACATCTTCTAAAAGTAAATTAATTCCAAATCTAAATGATAAAAATAACTATGTCCTCCATTATCGAAATTTAAAAGAATATGTCGCGAAAGGCATGCAAATTGAAAAGGTGCACAGAGTGCTGAAGTTCACTCAAAGTCCATGGCTGAAGAGTTATATTGATTTCAATACAGAACAACGTAAGCTAGCAAAATCACCTTTTGAGAAGGACCTATTTAAACTCTTAAATAATGCTGTATTTGGGAAAACTATGGAAAATTTAAGAAACAGATGTGTTATTGATCTAGTCACAGAAGAAAAGCGAGCGAAGAAACTAGTTGCTTCACCAG
This sequence comes from Tetragnatha montana, assembly GCA_963680715.1. Taxonomy (NCBI): domain Eukaryota; kingdom Metazoa; phylum Arthropoda; class Arachnida; order Araneae; family Tetragnathidae; genus Tetragnatha; species Tetragnatha montana. The sequence continues at coordinate 13,776,482 of OY796676.1, read as the reverse complement.
CATTTCGCTCTTTTAAAATTATAACAGATGACTTGGTATCAGTGGAAAGAAGAAAGACCTCACTTCTTCTTAATAGACCTATTTATGTGGGGTTTTCTATTCTAGACATATCCAAAATTTTAATGTATAGTTTTCACTATGATTACATTAAATCTAAATTTAATTCTCGAGCAAAACTTCTTTTCACTGATACTGACTCACTATGCTACGAAATTACCACTATGGACATTTATCAGGATATGAAGGAGGATTTAAATTTATTTGATACTTCTGATTATCCTGATGACCATATACTTTATAATATTGACAATAAGAAAGTCCTCGGCAAGATGAAAGACGAGTTTGCTGGTGAAGTAGCTACTGAATTCGTTGGTTTAAAACCAAAAATGTATTCCATAAGCTCTTCAACCATGGAAAAGAAAACGGCAAAAGGAGTGGGGAAAAATATCATTAAACGTAAATTAACCCATGATAATTATAAAACCTGCCTGTTTGAATGTAAAAGGGGCATTGAAAGTGCTGTAAAAATATCCAGCAATAACCATAAAATCACAACAGTGATGTATAACAAGTCAACCCTTTGTCCCTTTGACAACAAACGTTACATTCTGGAAGATGGACAGTCCAGCTATGCCTACGGTCATTATAGAATTAAAGAGTTACCCTTGTCTTCAAATCCATAATAGTTACGAAATCACCTTTAAATATATTGTTCCTTTTTGTAAATACATTTTGTTAATAAATGTATATAAACTTTAATGTATATTATACATATTATTTTCAAATTGTATACATTATTCTGCTAAATTTTATGTATATGGAACTTTGTAAATCTCCATTGATTGCAGCATATCATGATGCTTGATTTGTACACTATGCATGTAAAACATGAAACTGTGATTTTAAATAAATAAAAATGAAACATATATCATCGACTTGTTGTTTCTTCCTTCCAAAGAATCCCTTTTTATGAAAACATTCACGATATACAAATGAGTTAGCTATAAACCCGTTAATTTTTTACAGAAAGCTTAAGTCAATTAAAGTCTAAAATTATGTTTTCATGAAGTTTAGAAAAGTTTTCCCCCAAAAATTGCAAAAACACAAGAAATAGATTTCATTGAGAAAAAAATTGTACCTCCAAAATATAACGTTCATGAAGAAAGTATATGTGAACATGAGTATTTTGTAAATAGTATGTGAATGTTTTATATGCAAATAAAGGGTTTTTTTTTTCTATTTCAATGTATTTATGACTTTTTATTTTGTATCTATCAATAAAATGGGTTCTTCAATGAGTAGAAATCTAAATTTTAAACAGTGATATTAGGGATGGTATGATAAGAAATGTTCAGAAGCTAGTTAAAGTGCCAAAAATATTTAGAAAAAGTTAGTTTTTTAAAAACCTAAAATGGTATTGCTCAGGATAAGTAAATAAGAAAAAAGTTTCAAATTTGAGGGGGGAAAACAGATTAGGTGAAAAATGTTAGATATGAACTGTCTATTTAACATTTCTCTCCCTCCTGGGCGATAAAGCGCCAAACCCGGAACTCTAAGAACTCTCCTTCGAACTTTTGTTTATTATGAAAAAGCTACCTTTCGAAATTGCAGCGTGTTTTTATCACTCTTTTAATATGTTATGTAAATGATAGAAGTATCTAATTAAATCTAATTTCTAGTAATTAAAGAAGCTCCTTTTCATTTTTCCACATCTAATAACAGCAGCGGACAATTATTTTGATGTCTACTAGATGAAACATAGATCTACGCTTCCCCAGGTAGGCTGCATGCTTCATGATTATTTATCTGCTACCGAGTGTATATTTGAAATAACCAAAAGATTATGAGACTGAAGAAGTAGCGTGAAATAAGTTTAAACAAGTGGTGTAACTTATCAAGCAAAGTGATTAATTACGAAGTTATCCTCAAAAACGAAAGTAATAACTATGTCTAACCAAAACCAAATTGTTAAACTAAACACTGACAATTACTCAACTTGGAAATTTAAGATGGAGATGGTTTTAATAAAAGAAGATCTATTTGATGTTATTGAAGATGATCCCCCCAGACCTGTTGATGCCAAATGGACTAAGCGTGACCGACAATGTCGAGCGCTGATTAACTTGTATATTGAGGATAATCAAATCATTCATGTAAAATATGAAAGCAGTGCAAAAGCCACCTGGGATAAACTAAAAACAATCCATGAAAGAGCTAATCTCTCAAGTAAACTGTATCTTCTAAGAAAGCTTTACAGTCTGAAACTAAGTGAAGATGGGGATATGCAACTACACATAAACTCCCTCTTACAGCTAATTGATAAACTCAAAGCTATAGGAGAAGAGATAAAAGAAAACCACGTATCCGCCCTTCTACTCTGTTCAGTACCTAGCTCTTACGATACTTTAATAACCGCGCTGGAAGCAAGACCCGAAAACGAATTAACTCCGGAATTCATTAAGGGGAAATTAATTGACGAACATAACAGAAGAGTTGAGAACGACACATCGGAATCTAAGGCACTAAAGGTATCCTACAGAAACAAACCAAAAAGGGATAAATTCTGCACGTATTGCCATAAAAACAACCACTTTAGGTCAGAATGTTTTCACCTAAAACCAAAACAAAAGCAGAAAAACGAATCTCGCCAAGGAACCTACAATGACGCTCAAAAAGCCAAGGGGAATTACCGCCAGTACAGCGAAAGCAAATCGTGTAACCTCGCGGCGCCGGAATGTGAAAAAGAGAAAAAACAGCCTACCGATGATATTTCCGAAGAGAGGCGCACCCAAGAAATGAATAAAGAAGTAGCGCTGAGCACAAATCGAAACTGGGAAAAAGAACACAGAACGAATGAAAGTTTTGTAATTGACAGTGGAGCCTCAAATCACTACTTTAACAACAAAAAGTATTTCAGCGAATTAAAGGATGTCCCACCCTCGAATATAAAAATAGCGGACGGATCTGCGATTGACATAAAAGGAATAGGAAATGTCAAATTTAAAACCCAAGATTCTAATGGCACCACTGACGTAAAAATAACACAAGCACTGTACGTTCCCGATCTAGAAACTAACTTAATATCCGTTAAGAAGATGACCGAAAAAGGCCTAACGATCATTTTTGAAGAAAATGAATGCAAAATTAAAAGAAAGGATGAAATACTCTTAAAATGCAAAGCTACTAACGGGCTATACCAGTTACAAGCAACCCAGTCACAAGCAAGTCAGTCACATGCTACCACCGCTTTACTGTGCACAAACAAGAACTGCGTCCAACTATGGCACAGACGCCTAGGACACAAAAATAATGATGCAATCAAAGAACTAGTAAGAGAGAATTTAGCAGACGGAATCTCACTAGATAACTGCAAGCACGATACTACATGTACAGACTGCATAAAATGCAAGCTCACAGATAATCCATATCCTAAAGAATCAACATTTAGAGCCACGAAACCCCTTCAACTCGTTCATTCAGACGTATGCGGACCAATTGAAACTCCATCCGTGAGTGGAAATCTGTACTTCGTAACCTTTATAGATGATTACAGCAGATTCACAATGATTTACCTAATGAAGAAGAAAAGCGAAGTGACGGAAAAGCTGAAGCAATATGTTGCCTTAACCAGTAACAAATTTGGAACAAAGTTGAAAACGCTAAGAAGCGACAACGGAGGCGAATACCTTAACAAAGAGCTATCAAGATACTTTGAACATCATGGAATTCAACACGAATTCACAGTTCCATATTGTCCAGCTCAAAATGGAGTTAGTGAGAGGAAGAATAGAACCCTCATAGAAATGGTCAAATGTCTTCTAGCCGACTCAAACTTACCGAAGAGGTATTGGGCCGAAGCAGTTATTACGGCAAACTATCTTCAGAACAGAATTCCTACTAAAGCCAACAAGAAGACGCCATATGAGTTATGGAATAAAAGGAAACCTGACCTCTCCTACCTGAGGACATTCGGATCCAAAGCCTTTGCATACATCCACAAAGCAAAAAGAGGAAAACTCTCAAACACCGCAACTGAAGGCATACTAGTTGGGTATGACAGCAGAAGAAAAGGATACAGGATCCTGCTCCCTGACGACAAAATAGAAGTATGCAGAACGGTCAAATTTATTGAAGCAAAAGAAATATCTGAAGTCACTCCGATAACTCACAAAGATCAAGAAAAGGAAAATGAAGAAACCGAAGATCCCGAATCGGATAACCAAGTAAGAAGATCCAACAGATCAACAAAGGGCCAACCACCTGAAAGATATGGTTATCATGCCGAAAATCCAGACGAATTTGAACCTAAAGACTGGAAGGAAATACAGACGATAAAGATAGAAGAAAGAGAAAAATGGATACAAGCCACAAAAGAAGAAATGAAGAGTCTTGAAGAAAATCAAACTTGGGAACTCGTAAATCTACCAAAGGACAGAAAATCCATAGGATGCAAGTGGACATTTAAAGCAAAACGAAACGAAAAAGGCGAAGTCTACCGATATAAAGCCAGACTCGTAGCAAAGGGTTTTAGCCAGAAATTTGGAACAGACTACGATGAAACATTTGCTCCCGTAGTCAAGCACACAACAATCAGAACATTCTTAGCTAGCGCAGTGCACTACAACATGAAAATACGTCACATAGATGTAAAAACTGCCTTCCTCTATGGAAAACTGGAAGAAGAAATATACATGGATCAACCTGAAGGATACGAGAAACCAGGAGAAGAAAACAAAGTGTGCAAGTTGAAGAAAGCCATTTATGGTTTGAAACAAGCAGCAAGAGCGTGGAATGAAAGGATTGCTGAAAGTCTTCTCAAGAACGAATTTAAACAAAGCAAAACAGATCCTTGCCTGTTTACGAAGGAACATTCCATGTTTATTATTGTATACGTAGATGACATCCTGATAGCAAGTAAGAATGAAGATGAAGCTGCGAATATCATCTCAAAACTGAAGAAGGAATATGATATTAAAGATCTTGGAGAACCCAAGCACTATTTGGGAATGGAGATAACTAAAGAAAAGGATGGAAGTATAGGAATCAGTCAAAAAGGAAAAATAGAAGATATAATACGGAAGTTCGATCTTACTGACAGTAAACCAACCTATACACCTATGGAGACAAACTTCTGCAAATTAGAAGAAGACGAGCCAATGTCAAACAACACAGTTTATAGACAAGCCATAGGAGCCTTATTGTACCTAGCAAATGTCACAAGACCCGACATCTCAGCTGCTGTAAATCTCCTAAGTAGAAAATTAGAAAACCCCAAGAAAAGTGATTGGAAAGCCGTGGAAAGGGTCATTCGATACCTAAAGACGACCAAAGATCTCAAGCTGATGTTTAGAAAAGGAGATCCCACACTCAGGGCTTACGCAGATGCAGATTGGGCAAATGACCGAACAACAAGAAAATCGACAGGAGGAAATATATTTCAAATTGGGAAGAACACCATATCCTGGAGCTCTAGAAAGCAAAACTGTGTCGCCATGTCATCGACAGAAGCTGAATACATCTCAGCAGCAAATGCCGCACAGGAAATTCAGTGGTTAATCCAACTAACCAACGACTTAGGTCTACCTCAACAATTACCTATCACCCTGTTTGAAGATAATAAATCATGCATAAAGCTGTCACAAACAGAGAAGAACAACGCAAGAACCAAAGCGATAGACATTAAGTATCATTTCCTACGTGACCTGCAAGAAAAGTCCATAATAGAAATAGAATATCTACCCAGCCACGACATGGTCGCAGACACTTTCACAAAACCTCTTCCTAAACCCCAATTCGAACGCTTTAGGAACTCATTACAGATCATGTCAGAATAGACATTCAGCGGGGGTGTTAGATATGAACTGTCTATTTAACATTTCTCTCCCTCCTGGGCGATAAAGCGCCAAACCCGGAACTCTAAGAACTCTCCTTCGAACTTTTGTTTATTATGAAAAAGCTACCTTTCGAAATTGCAGCGTGTTTTTATCACTCTTTTAATATGTTATGTAAATGATAGAAGTATCTAATTAAATCTAATTTCTAGTAATTAAAGAAGCTCCTTTTCATTTTTCCACATCTAATAACAGCAGCGGACAATTATTTTGATGTCTACTAGATGAAACATAGATCTACGCTTCCCCAGGTAGGCTGCATGCTTCATGATTATTTATCTGCTACCGAGTGTATATTTGAAATAACCAACAAAAAAAGCTGTTAATTTATAGCGAAAGTTTTTAAAAGTGAGGATAATAAGTTAAAAAAACGTTTATGTAAAAATTACATTAATATATTCAACAACTAATGTAAAAACATTCGGATTTTATGAAAGTTAGAAGAAGTGAAAAATTACCAAATAAGTTAAGTGCAACTTGTAAAATATTTAACAAATTATAAAAAATATTTATCATTTAAAATAAACAGATTCACATCCACTTAAGTAAAAATAGTAACCATTAAAACTATGCGTAAAAAATATAGCTAAAAAGTAGCATTCACAAAATATTCAAAAATTTATCAAATATTTTTTCATAATTCATTCAGCAATAATGTAATAAAATTATGTCAAAAAAGTATAATTATTAATAAAATAAACAGCTAAAGTAAAAAATCACAACATTTTTAAATATAATTCATTAACACATATTCAAAAGCTAAGTAAGTGTTACATTAAATTAGAAATGTTTAGCAAGCTAATAAAATTCAAGTTTGTGAGAAACACGACATCATAAAAAAGAATAAATTAACTATTAAATAAAAATAGCAATTTTTGTTTTTATATAAGTTAAATATAATTATTTAAAGCAATGACATTTTTCAAAAACTAAAGTAAAAAAAAAAACATTAATATATATTTGGTATTATATGTATTATTATACATTAATAAATATTCAACAATTAAAATAAAGTGTAGTTAGTAGAAATGTGTGTCAATTTAATAAATTTTTTATCATTTAATATATTTAAAAAAACTTATTCGACATCAGCTTATAGTAAAAATTATTAATATTAAAATTTTTAAAACTACACGTACAAATAAATATAGCTACCAAATTAAGCGAAACATTAAAAAAATTAATTATAAATAAATTTATAATTTTATTACAATTATTTATTATTAATAATAATAATAATTAATAACAGAATAAAATGAATTCCTTGTGAAGTCATTCCAATCTAATCCAAACACAAATTTTATAATATTTTATTACCTTCGTAACACCATGCTAAAACATGATAAGATAAGAAGTAGTATGTGCAGCATTCAGGGCGGAAGTCGGACACGCTCACTTCCGATAGACACACCCACTTCCTGTGACGTCACTTCCGTCGGCTATAGAAAACATAATTTTAGACTTTAATTGACTTAAGCTTTCTGTAAAAAATTAACGGGTTTATAGCTAACTCATTTGTATATCGTGAATGTTTTCATAAAAAGGGATTCTTTGGAAGGAAGAAACAACAAGTCGATGATATATGTTTCATTTTTATTTATTTAAAATCACAGTTTCATGTTTTACATGCATAGTGTACAAATCAAGCATCATGATATGCTGCAATCAATGGAGATTTACAAAGTTCCATATACATAAAATTTAGCAGAATAATGTATACAATTTGAAAATAATATGTATAATATACATTAAAGTTTATATACATTTATTAACAAAATGTATTTACAAAAAGGAACAATATATTTAAAGGTGATTTCGTAACTATTATGGATTTGAAGACAAGGGTAACTCTTTAATTCTATAATGACCGTAGGCATAGCTGGACTGTCCATCTTCCAGAATGTAACGTTTGTTGTCAAAGGGACAAAGGGTTGACTTGTTATACATCACTGTTGTGATTTTATGGTTATTGCTGGATATTTTTACAGCACTTTCAATGCCCCTTTTACATTCAAACAGGCAGGTTTTATAATTATCATGGGTTAATTTACGTTTAATGATATTTTTCCCCACTCCTTTTGCCGTTTTCTTTTCCATGGTTGAAGAGCTTATGGAATACATTTTTGGTTTTAAACCAACGAATTCAGTAGCTACTTCACCAGCAAACTCGTCTTTCATCTTGCCGAGGACTTTCTTATTGTCAATATTATAAAGTATATGGTCATCAGGATAATCAGAAGTATCAAATAAATTTAAATCCTCCTTCATATCCTGATAAATGTCCATAGTGGTAATTTCGTAGCATAGTGAGTCAGTATCAGTGAAAAGAAGTTTTGCTCGAGAATTAAATTTAGATTTAATGTAATCATAGTGAAAACTATACATTAAAATTTTGGATATGTCTAGAATAGAAAACCCCACATAAATAGGTCTATTAAGAAGAAGTGAGGTCTTTCTTCTTTCCACTGATACCAAGTCATCTGTTATAATTTTAAAAGAGCGAAATGCTGGTGAAGCAACTAGTTTCTTCGCTCGCTTTTCTTCTGTGACTAGATCAATAACACATCTGTTTCTTAAATTTTCCATAGTTTTCCCAAATACAGCATTATTTAAGAGTTTAAATAGGTCCTTCTCAAAAGGTGATTTTGCTAGCTTACGTTGTTCTGTATTGAAATCAATATAACTCTTCAGCCATGGACTTTGAGTGAACTTCAGCACTCTGTGCACCTTTTCAATTTGCATGCCTTTCGCGACATATTCTTTTAAATTTCGATAATGGAGGACATAGTTATTTTTATCATTTAGATTTGGAATTAATTTACTTTTAGAAGATGTTTTTAATTGCAGAGATTCTGCTAAATTTCGGGTGTATTCTGAAAGCATGTCAGGGGTTACTATGAATTTTTCTGGGGCCAGAGGATAGTCATTGTGAAGATTATGTAAATGGGAGGGGTATGATAAATCTACTTCTAAAATGAAGCCATAATCGGAATCATCAGGCGTGGAAAGGACATCAGTTGAGGGATCCACCCATTGAAACCCATGTGTTGGTAAACTCTGGGACATGGCCCAGCCATACAAATTATTAGCATCCAAGTACATGATATATTTGGATGGAAGAGCGGAATCATAATCCTCTAAATAAGGATTATTAGCCTTTCCATACCTGTTTGAAATCATTGCGATTCCGCCTCTAATACCCTTTTCAATAAAAAGATGCATGTCTATATCAGTGAGAAGCTCCAACCTGACATTTGACATGCGTAAACAAGCCTGCCATGCCAAACCAGGTGCGGTAAATGCATGACAGGGATCAATTTTGTAAAATTCGAGGGATAATCTTCTAAAGTTTTCGAAAACATCCGCCAAGAGAAGAACGTCACTGCATACATATAAATCGTGGTATTCGCCCAGATTAGAAATCTTGAATGAATTCCACACATTTTCAGCATGTTTGTAGTCATCATTGGAAATTTCTTCCTCAGTCAGTGAACTATAAAATTTATCTTTCTCTGGCAGCTTAGTTTCATAAAATCTTTGAAAAGAATCCATATAGTATTCGTATGGATAGCACCCTTTCCGAAGCATAAGACTGCTCTTATCTCCGAAGTAAGAATGAGTAATTGTTGCTTTATCTGGGTTGAGGTTTGAAATCAATTTGTCGAGGGATGCATTTAAAAATTGGAGTGAGTCTAAAAATCTTAGGGGCCCAACAGAGAACGAAATAAATTGTTCAGAGTTGTTTGGTATACATTGAAATCGTCTATTTTTAAATTTTCCTAAGGCCTGAATGATGATATGACTATCGTAGCCCCTCAAATTATGAATGATAACAGGAATGTGGGAGGCAATTTTGAAATTTAAATTACACTTATTGTGGGCAGCGCCTCTATAACGGCCTGTTAAGTGATCATGGTCCCTGACTTTTTTATTGTGAAGCGGTTTTTTACAAATGTGACAGATTGTAGCTGATTTGAAGCTTTCCTCGTCTAGTTCGGAAAATACCATCGGAATGTTAGTCTTCAATACTTTTCGTAGCTCATCTGCTTCGTTAAGAAGATTTGATAGGAAATTTTCAGCAGCATTCTCACCGCGATAAATAACCGGTTTTTTCATTAATTTACCGTCAGGGCCAACAATTGCGTAGGAGTACCCACAGGGGACATGGTTTGATATGGGGACTGTGTATGAATGAGAGGGGTTTGGAAAACAAGTGGTTTGTTTCTCCAAAATGCACTCAAAGTCTGCATATATAGCAAACGGAACAGGGAGTTGCATATTGAACTTGTCGAATTCGAGCCACTTATCTTCCTGGGAGGGCATTTGGATTTTCTGTGGGCCATGGTTTCTGCAGTTTTCGGCATGGGAATTGAGAGTGCGCAGACTGCTGAAGCGGTGGAGACAGTAATTGCAGTAAAAGGATTTTTCTTTGTGTTTAGTTAAATTTGCCAATAAGGCACTCTTATTTTTAATAAGGCAATAATGGCGATCTTCATTGTTAGAAATTAAAAGTAGATCTATATGAACTTTAGAACTAAATTCACTAATTTGCAAAGGAAATACACCATCATCCTCATCATATCCAAATACATTGATTGAAATATTATTTTTTCTTTCAAATTTCTCCACCTGAGAAAGTGGAGTGGGAAAATCTATACCCGATACGTATAATTCGTCTTCAAATTCTAGATAGTTACTCACCCTATCAACATGTGTCTTCGCCGGATGTAATGCTGCTAATACACTCCATAAAAAGCATTTGTTGTCCTTGTTTTTGATGTTTATTATTGCATGCTTCAATTGTAGATCTCTTGGCAGCGGAATGTATGAGGAGGCAGCTAGGGGTGTATAAACACCAAACTTCAGTTCTAAATGCTGGATCTCATCTATCATCCAGCCGGATCCTCTTCCTTCATATTCATTGAATGACAACACAATCTATTAGAACAAATAATAATTAATAACTTGAAAAGATCGTTTAAAAAATATAAAGGTTTAACTTAAATCTTAAGTTTTTAAAATTAACAGCAGAAAAGTTCTAAATTTACAAAATAATTATTCTTGTAAATAAAAATGGAATTTATTTCGAAGTTATACAGTATCAGTAATTTATAGTATTACAATAACTTAGTATTAAAATCAGTAAACAATTTTACAAGATTTATAAAATAAATATTTCGAACTTACTTTGTCAAAAGCTGCTTCAAGACTGGGTGAAGAGCCCAGGAGTACCGTTTCGCATTTACTACGAAAGTGAGCAATACAAGTCTCGTCCATGTCTGCAGAGATTCTCCGGGTGAGTTGCACTGTTAAAACTAGATAATATTTGATGCCTTTTTCAGCTGTAGCAGCCTCTTCGATACGATCTTTAAGCTCGGTCTCTTTGGAACGCAAAAACAGAGGAATATCACCCTTATTATTATCCTCAGGCAAGAACTGAACGGTACTGAACGTGTTCAGACAGCGTTGTGGTTGGTTTTCCGAAGGGGGGCGAGGGCAACGTTTTTTGGCTGGGGGAGCAATTTCAAGTGAAGCCTTTCGTTTCTCGGGCTTCAAATGAGTTTTCTCATGTTTCTGTAGGACATCTAAACGATGGAACAACTTGTGGCATTCCGAACATTCCAAATTTTTCTCTCCGTGAACTGACCGCTTATGGCGATAAAGAGCATCAGTACGGGTGAATACCTTAAGACATGTATCACAGGTGAGACTCATGGTGAAAATATCACGTTGATAAAAAGCGTGCTAACAAAAATAATTTTCCGTAGCGAATGATGTTATCAACAAAGTTCTAGCTTATATAGTAGTTGATAAAGGGTAGCCAGGTGTTTAGCCTTACTTTCAGCTAAAAAGTCGCCAAATATAGTTAAAAAGTCGCCAAATATAGTTAAAAAGTCGCCAAATATAGCTAAAAATCGCCAAATATACCCTAAAAGTCGCCAAATATAGTTAAAAAATCGCCAAATATATCAAAAAATCGCCAAATATACCCTAAAAGTCGCCAAATATACCCTAAAAGTCGCCAAATATTCGCCAAAAGTTGCCAAATATAGTTAAAAAATCGCCAAATATATCAAAAAATCGCCAAATATACCCTAAAAGTCGCCAAATATACCCTAAAAGTCGCCAAATATTCGCCAAAAGTTGCCAAATATAGTTTAAAGTCGCCAAATATACCCCAAACGTCGCCAAATATAGTTAAAAAGTCGCTAAATGGAGGTCAAAAGTCGCCAAATATACCCTAAAAATCGCCAACTATAGTTAAAAAGTAGCCAAAAGGGCTGAAATTAGTCACATCTAGCAACCCGGAGTAGTTGTAGAGGTAAAGTAGAAGTTTTTTTCCCGTTAAAGTTACAGTTACTTTAATAATAACGTTATAAACAGATTAGCTCACAATACTTGACTTCTTGATAGCAGTTTTAATTCTGAATAACAACGAGGTTTCTTTCATTAAAGTTACAGTTAATACAATATGTAAATTAGATCATCTCGTGTAGCAGTTACACACACACACACATATCAAAAGTTAACAGCTGTTGTCTTATCATCTAAAGGAATGTAGAAAATATCTTATCAAATTATTGAACTCACAGCACGTTTCTAAATATAAGAACAAAATGTCGCATTGTAATTTTTCATTCAATTTCTGAAGGATTGAGTTTACATGAATGTTTTAAGTAAATTTCTTAATATTTATATTTTAACTTTATGAAAAATTTACCATATTTACAAGAATGATATAGGCACTTTTTACACACTCGAATTAAATAAACTATATTTTAAATAGAATTTCCTTATTGAAAAGTTGTTGAAAACATGTTTACCTGGTTCAGAAGTAAATAAAAAGTATTTGTTTTAAAAAACTAGATTCGAAAATTAAAATAAGAACATTGTTTTTCATCTCGACCTAAAAATATCTTTCAAAACAAGTTAAAATATGTTAAATAGCTCATTAAATACATTTTTTAGATAATATATTCATTACACCGTAAAATATTAAATAATATTAAAACTATTACAAAATCTTTTAAAGTTGAAATTTAAAAAAAATTATTTGAGCGTAACGTATACTCCATAAAATTACTAAATGAAATGAAAAAAAAAATCCCCTGAAATATTTTTAAAATGTAACAATAAACAGTGAGAGAAATACCTATTAGTTTTAAAAACCTAATATAAAAATAATACAATAATAGTATTTTTATTCTTTACCTTGAAATGTCTATCAAAACAAGTTAAAACATGTTAAATATTTATTAAAGTAATAAATTTATTACATTAAATAATATCAACTATTATAAAATTCTTAAAAATAGAAATTGAATTTACTTAAACGTAAAAAAAAATTTAAAAAATCCCCTAAATTATTCCTAAAGAGAAAATTTAAAAAATAAATAAATAAAATAATATACATTCTACTTAAATAAACAAGAAGAAGAAGTGTCAACAGAGGGCGCTGCGTTATCAATCTTACCCTTCTTTATCGCTATCAAGCTTACACCATCTCCACCACCCACCACCTGGTCCAGAAACCCCAATATATCCCTACTTACCAGAAAACCACTGCAATTAGTACATCGAAATCCTGTTATATTTATACAGAATTTAAAATCAGACTACAGAGAAATCGTAACCGATACGGGTTGACTCTGTACTTAATACGATTTCATTTAGAGTAACTACATACTATATTCTGAATAAATATAATAGTATTTCCAAAGAGAGTTTTTTTTGCCAACGGTATTTCTTTATTAAAGCAACAGGGTTTTTAGAGTGCATTACAATACCCATAATTTACTCTAAAAATGGATAAGTACGTTCAAGGCTTTTAGACTTCAAAATAGTATGTAATTAAATGACACAATGTTATTGTAATAAAAACATACAAAATCTGCCTATTCAGAAGAAAAAACCTAAAAAAATACAAGTTAACCTAAATCACATTTAGTTGTTTTCATGTAGTAAATTGCAGCAAAATATAAGAGCGTCTCATTACTACTTCTATCTGAAATATTACTAATTTATCCCGTCAGGTATTCAAAATATATTTTAAAAAGTATAGATCTTCGAGTCAATTAGTCACATTGATCGGGAACATACACTTAAAAAATATCTCAAACAATAGCTTGCTTGAATAAGCTACTTTGTTCAATGAGGGAGAAACTTTTCTTTTCCGGCATAATTAAGGCACCAAGAAAAAAAAATGTAATAAACCTTAGAGCTCCCCTTCGTTGATTGTCATAATGAAAGCTTTTATTAGCCAAAGAAAAAATTAAAGAAAACGCTAGGCAGTAGGAAAATATAATTCGCCCTTCAGTAGGAAGAAATATAATGAATAATTTCTTTCCGACTCAGCAGACTCAATTCGAATGGTCTATGGAAAATTAAAGTGGAATTAGTTGCTAAGACAGCTTATTGGTGATGTTGAATGCCTTCATGTCGTGCATTGCATTGCGCATGCGTTAATGTTGTTTAACCTTTATCATATGAATTAACTTAAATTTCCAGAGGTACTGGAATGCATAGTTTCTCTGTTAGAATTTTTCATTTTAATGTGTTGTTATGAGGTAGGAATTGGGACTATATTGAAATTTAACAGTTCAAACCGACCTAATTTAAATTTTATACTTAAATTACATTATTATAGTTAAAAAAAACCGAGGTTGTGCCATGAAGTCTTGACACACTCCACAGTCTTTATTTAAGACATAAATTATATTTTATTCATCGTAATTGAAATAGTTCTATTGTAATAATACCCAGGGGACACGATATTTACAAGGAGAAAGAAACACTAAAAATATTTTTCCTGTTATTTAATACATAATGTATCACATAATAATGAAAATCATTTTATGATATCCTTTACCAACTGAGACGTAATTTCAAGTAAAAGGTCAAGAGAGAAACTGCATTGGGCCTTAGTTTTAGGAGAAATGTATGTTATCAATTCAATAACGAAAATTATAATGTATCGAAAACTAGGAAAACAGTATCAAAGGTCAGGTATCAAATGATACGTATTTCTCTGGTTTATAGTTAAAAGCATGTGATATCATGTAGAAATGCAGGTAAACTGCTCCTACTATAGACTGTGTAATTTTAATCGGCAGGCGGTTGAAAAATCACGTGATTTTCTCACACCCTCTGCTCTGTGTTACCATGGTTTCGGCAAATCTTAATTTTCTCCCTCGATAATTATTGCGCTAAGTCAGAACGTTTTAGTAAGAATTGGAACAAATAATAAGAAGCGAAATTTGACGATCACTAAACAAATACCTACTTGCATTAAGATTTTTTTATGATGTTCAGCTTTAATAAATACAGTGAAGCCCCGATTTAACGTTCCCCGCATTTAACGTCAGATTTTATTGGTCCCAAAGGATTTCTAAAGGATGTCCTACCCCTATTTAACGTTTTCCCGCATTAACTTTTTTTTTCTTTGGTCCCTTTAAAAACGTTAAATTGCGGTTTCACTGCAGTTTATTATATTTATTTTAGTAGATAAAATATTGTTTTAAGATATTTATTTCCTTTTTGTGTACTGACGAAAACTTGTAGCATATAAATCTTACTTTAAAATCTTTTATAATCATTTAACATATAGCACTGGATCTATTTTTACACTTTTTGAAAATAAGTTAACTTTATTATTATAGTTCTATAGTATAATTGCCCCCTTAGAAGTTCATATTGGCCCCAGTGGGGCGTGCGCCTCACGTTGGGATTCACTGTTCTAAATAATTATACTCGTTAGTAAAGAGGGTAAAGAGCAAGCATCTTCCATTTTGACCGAATGCTCGTGGAATCGCGAATGTGTAAGCGGACATTCGCAGTTCTAAAAAACAAAAGAAATCCAATTAAAATACTCGGCAAATGTTCGCGCTCGCATTCGCACGCATGTGTGGACGCGGAGTTTTCGTTTATGCAAAAATAGAATCTAGAATTCATAAAAAAAATTGATTAATAAAGAAAAATGTTAACTTGAAAATGATACATACTATTACTGAAAAAACTATGTTTTACCTTAAAAAAAATGGTACCAATTAATTTTAACCTATATGTTTTCTTGGGTAGCCGAACCAATTAATTAAACTTATAAAGCCCGAATAATATCGAATTAATTATACTACAGCAAACGTAAAGATCATTATGGCAGATCGTTACTATCCTAATAGCAAAGCCTAAAAAACCCTTAAGAATTATTTGCATAAAATCAATTAATTTTAATTAATCAAGTTGTTTACAGCAAACGAATAAAGTGACTAAATTTACTCGCCAACAATTTCAAGTTGGCGAGCGGAAATTTCGCGACCTGTCTTAACTGGTGCGTAAAAATAATAGGCTTGTTTAAATTTTTTTCGCCGTTACCAAGGCAACGATTTATAAGCCTATGACATCCATCCGCCTGTCTTATTAATTGCATTAACATCTAAAAGTATGGTATGGAAGTATGTTAATTAGTGAGTAAATTTTATTTTCAAAATGTGACATTAAAATGATGTACCTACTTTTATTCAAGACGCATTAAATGTATATATTAAAAGATGAGAGATACATCAGGTAAAGCCAAGCAGTGTAACAAATCCAAAGAGTTCTTCTTTATAGGGTTATGGAATGCACCCTTTCTTACTTTTCTAGATGATAAACCTCATTTAGTCAGTGGTTTTTCAACAGTGGGGGAAGGTAGTGCACTTCGGACCTTTTTGTACTTTTTGTCCTGTAATTTTTTATTTATTGAAAATAAATTAATGAAACACTTTCCCCTTGTGCTCATTGAACCACCCAGATGCATAAGCTTATAGATTTAGTTGGAGCACTTTTCAGCATAAAAGTTTTAAAGCATTGTTTTTTGTCACAAAATTATACATTTCCCTTAAAATTAGTGTTAGTCATGAAATTAAATCCTACCCTGCTTTTAAAATCAAAATAACAATGCAATTAAAGTCAATATAGTAATTTATTTAGTAACTCAAGGTAGTTCAGTGTATTTTGGATAGTCCAAGGTACAAAACTTGATCAAGTACAATATAGTCCTTGGATAGTCCAAGGTACAATACTTGATCATCTGCTGAAAAATGTCTAACCACCGTGTTGACTTTACGCCTAGCTCCATTTAAAGCACATGTTATAATAGCTAAAACAATCCCTTATGACATATTAAAATCACTGTAAAATCAAATCTTTATACTTTTAACAATAGCTTACGAAATCAAAGATAGAAAATTTACTTTTGAAGGGTGAATTCAGTTTTTAGCGTATCCAAAATATTCGGCTTTTCTAGAAATAGTTTAGCTGGACTGAGTACTCTGGTAGTAAAGATGGAAACTACATATTTAATGTTGCCATATAGTACCTAAAAATTAAGCTAAAAACAGTGTAGGACTGAGGTATACTACTTTCCCCTATTAGTGGGTTTTCTAACTTCATTTCGTGTGCTTTTTCGTGATTATGCTTAGTGAATAGAGCCATTTTGTTCCTTAGAATCTGTAGTTTACGAATCGCGATGGTGGACACTTCGGGTCTGCGACTGGGGATTGCGAGAGGCGCAGAAGTGGAAAATCGACCAGTTTCAATTTTGCGTTATTTGTAGTCAAAATGGTTCCTTTTATTTTTTCAATTAGGTTAAACGCCCCATAACACAAAAAAGGTGAAGGAGGAGTATTCGATCCTAGAGTTTGGAAAGAATCCATTCACCCCAGCCGGGACAGTAGAAGGATAAAGTCGAATGTAAATATTTGTTTACCTATTTTCTCTGAGGTTCGTGTTAATAGTCACAAATAAACGTAATGAAAGGTGTCATTCTTTTCCTTACCTTTGGGCAAGAAAGAATTGCGATAGTAGAAATCTGGCAACGCTCACTGGGGATAGGGAGAGGGGCAGAGAAAAAACACGAAAATCAGCAATATCTAATCAAAAAAAATTTCTTTTCTGCACCAACTGCGGTTGAATGTTTTCTAAATTGTCCCCAAAGATGGGCAAAATGCATAAAACCGAATTTCGAACGGTTCTTCAACTTCAAATAGGGTCGAAAAGGTGTAGAAAAAAATAAAGGGAAATTCTTAACTTTTAAGTCGTTTAAAAACTTATTTTTCCTCATAAAGGAGCACACATTTCAGGCTAATTTTTACCTTCATACACTTAACAATACGAAATACCATGGTAGATATCTAGTACCTGCGATTAAGGAGGGTGAGAGGGTCAGAAAAAAGTATACCAGTTTTGATACTGTTCGTAGAAGTAGAAATTCATAATTTTCTAATTTGAGTAGAGTCAAATGTGGTGCAAATAAAGGAGACCGATGGTTGACATACAGAACACCCATTTAGAAAAGCGTTCATCACATTGGAAGGTGAAATGGAAGGGTGAAATGGAATTTTAGGAGTTATTTGAAATGTTTTTCGACAAAACAGTGTCTATTTTAGTGCAATAACGTAGAAATCAATGTGAATTGGTCCCATGTACACTGTAGAACTAGAAATGCAACAGTAAATAACTTTCATTATAGAACGGGGGTAATGTGTGGGGCAGAAAAAAAGTTTGAATGATATTTTATTGAGAAAAAGAGTAATTATTTAGTTTAAAAGCTTTTCAGAACTGAAAAAATGTGAATGGGGACGCTCTTGGTGCCTATCTTGGGAAGCATAACTCAGCTTTGGGGGTTCCAAGGATGAAATAGAATACAAGGGGGAAATCTTTTATTTTTGACTAATAGCATGAAATTTTTTGAAAGAGCTAGATTAAACAATGTCAATTTCCCCCTCCAACTCTCTAGAGTCGGTCATCCGGCAATGGAATTTAAGACCCAAGACAAGGAAAGGTGGGCGGGGCAGAAAAATGCGAAACATTTTATTTTAGTTCGTATAATAATCTTATTAAGATTAAATACCCCTAAATTGAGAAAATTCATAGCAGATATAAATGAGACCCATGTTGAAATGTGTTTCTTAGAGGGTAGGAGGATAAAATAGAATAATAGGGGGTAATATATTTAACTTTTTCACTAAAGAGTTGGAATTTCTCGGAAAACTGCATAAAAAGAATTGATTTTCCCTTTTTACTACATGGAATATATGACAGACACGTATAGGTGCACTCTGTATTGTGAGACAGGGGACGGTGAGTGGAGCAAAAAAAAAATACATGTATTCTATTTCTTTTAAATAAGATAATTTCAAAAAAAATAAAAATATGTGCACTCTGTATTGTGAGACAGGGGACGGTGAGTGGAGCAAAAAAAAAATACATGTATTCTATTTCTTTTAAATAAGATAATTTCAAAAAAAATAAAAATATGTGCACTCTGTATTGTGAGACAGGGGACGGTGAGTGGAGAAAAAAAAATACATGTATTCTATTTCTTTTAAATAAGATAATTTCAAAAAAAATAAAAATATGTGCACTCTGTATTGTGAGACAGGGGACGGTGAGTGGAGCAAAAAAAAAATACATGTATTCTATTTCTTTTAAATAAGATAATTTCAAAAAAAAATAAAAATATGTGCACTCTGTATTGTGAGACAGGGGACGGTGAGTGGAGCAAAAAAAAATACATGCATTCTATTTCTTTTAAATAAGATAATTTCAAAAAAAATAAAAATATGTGCACTCTGTATTGTGAGACAGGGGACGGTGAGTGGAAAGTGTGTTTTATGTATGTCTTTTATTTTTATTTTTTTTTGAAATTATCTTATTTAAAAGAAATAGAATACATGTATTTTTTTTTTGCTCCACTCACCGTCCCCTGTCTCACAATACAGAGTGCACCTATACGTGTCTGTCATATATTCCATGTAGTAAAAAGGGAAAATCAATTCTTTTTATGCAGTTTTCCGAGAAATTCCAACTCTTTAGTGAAAAAGTTAAATATATTACCCCCTATTATTCTATTTTATCCTCCTACCCTCTAAGAAACACATTTCAACATGGGTCTCATTTATATCTGCTATGAATTTTCTCAATTTAGGGGTATTTAATCTTAATAAGATTATTATACGAACTAAAATAAAATGTATCGCATTTTTCTGCCCCGCCCACCTCTCCTTGTCTTGGGTCTTAAATTCCATTGCCGGATGACCGACTCTAGAGAGTTGGAGGGGGAAATTGACATTGTTTAATCTAGCTCTTTCAAAAAATTTCATGCTATTAGTCAAAAATAAAAGATTTCCCCCTTGTATTCTATTTCATCCTTCGAACCCCCAAAGCTGAGTTATGCTTCCCAAGATAGGCACCAAGAGCGTCCCCATTCACATTTTTTCAGTTCTGAAAAGCTTTTAAACTAAATAATTACTCTTTTTCTCAATAAAATATCATTCAAACTTTTTTTCTGCCCCACACATTACCCCCGTTCTATAATGAAAGTTATTTACTGTTGCATTTCTAGTTCTACAGTGTACATGGGACCAATTCACATTGATTTCTACGTTATTGCACTAAAATAGACACTGTTTTGTCGAAAAACATTTCAAATAACTCCTAAAATTCCATTTCACCCTTCCATTTCACCTTCCAATGTGATGAACGCTTTTCTAAATGGGTGTTCTGTATGTCAACCATCGGTCTCCTTTATTTGCACCACATTTGACTCTACTCAAATTAGAAAATTATGAATTTCTACTTCTACGAACAGTATCAAAACTGGTATACTTTTTTCTGACCCTCTCACCCTCCTTAATCGCATAGGTACTAGATATCTACCATGGTATTTCGTATTGTTAAGTGTATGAAGGTAAAAATTAGCCTGAAATGTGTGCTCCTTTATGAGGAAAAATAAGTTTTTAAACGACTTAAAAGTTAAGAATTTCCCTTTATTTTTTCTACACCTTTTCGACCCTATTTGAAGTTGAAGAACCGTTCGAAATTCGGTTTTATGCATTTTGCCCATCTTTGGGGACAATTTAGAAAACATTCAACCGCAGTTGGTGCAGAAAAGAAATTTTTTTTGATTAGATATTGCTGATTTTCGTGTTTTTTCTCTGCCCCTCTCCCTATCCCCAGTGAGCGTTGCCAGATTTCTACTATCGCAATTCTTTCTTGCCCAAAGGTAAGGAAAAGAATGACACCTTTCATTACGTTTATTTGTGACTATTAACACGAACCTCAGAGAAAATAGGTAAACAAATATTTACATTCGACTTTATCCTTCTACTGTCCCGGCTGGGGTGAATGGATTCTTTCCAAACTCTAGGATCGAATACTCCTCCTTCACCTTTTTTGTGTTATGGGGCGTTTAACCTAATTGAAAAAATAAAAGGAACCATTTTGACTACAAATAACGCAAAATTGAAACTGGTCGATTTTCCACTTCTGCGCCTCTCGCAATCCCCAGTCGCAGACCCGAAGTGTCCACCATCGCGATTCGTAAACTACAGATTCTAAGGAACAAAATGGCTCTATTCACTAAGCATAATCACGAAAAAGCACACGAAGCCCATTTTTGTGAAGTTAGAAAACTGACTATATTATATTTTCTAATATTATGATATTTTTCGCCGCGATCATGTAGAATTCAATATTGTTTTCATTTTTAACAACTAACTCGTTTTGATAAAAAAAAAGAAAAGTAAAACAACTTCCTTCAGTAAATATTTAAAATTTCTTACTTTATCTCAATTTACGTATTTGAAACAAAAGTTCTAAGATAAATGCTTCAATTTTTCCACACAACTTTTATCAAAATTATTAAAAATCCAATTTTTAAAATTTTAGCTAATAAAAAAAAAATATTACCCTATTTACTAAGGTTTTGAGTACAGGTTGTGCACTTTAAATGGTCGAAATTTGATTTTATCTGTCCTAGAAAAATTAAACCGTGATTTTTGTGCGAAGGTACTACAACAGCGCCCCACATTTTAAAAGCTACCAAAATAGTAGAACGTATAACAAACTAACGTCGAGACAGAAATTTGTCATAAAAATATTTCTCTGCTTCAGTTTTGATGCGACATGAAAGGTGGGAATAGGGAATTTGTTTTGAACATGGGGAGAAAATAGCGTTTTTGCGTGTAGCAATAAATATAATCCCTGAGAAAACAGGATAAAGGCACCTGTGCGTGCTCGGTCATTCCATTCAACTCCTATTAAATACACGTGAGGCATGCAGCTTCTTGCATTGTCTGTTTCTTTACACTTTCTAAACTTTTTTATTTATATGTTGACGGTTTTCAAGGTTTTTTTTTATCTAACGTATCAATAAAATTTAAAAATTTTTAATGTAATACAAAATTTTGAAACTTATTAAAAAATAACGTTTTAAGTGTTATTAATATTAGTTAATAGGGTTTCGATATTATCCCTCCTGTTCATCTTTGAAGTAAAAAAAAAATTGTTTTTATTAGGTTCAAGTTTTTTCCTAGCATGGAAACACAAGCTAGGAGGATTTAAAAAAGGAGAAAAAAAAGCTTTAACAAAATGTTAAATAGCTAGATACGTTAGTTTTTTTAAGATAGGAAAATTCATTTGATGGAAACTACACGATAAAACTGAATGCTAAATATTTCTTTAAAATCTTTACTTATATTTTAACATGTCTTTATTAGGGTGGCCCTTATTATAATGGAGAAAAAAAAAATTCAATATTTTTTTGGGCACCCCCCTCAATTTTTTTTTTCCTTTTACCCTGAAATGAAAGTGTGCAAAAGGATTTTTCGATATTTTAATATTAACCCGTGCCGCACGGCGGTTGAAGTTTGAATCCCATAGCGCGCCATAGTAATTGTGGCTTAATGTGGGAATAGCTTCTCTGCTCGTTTCCTAACCTCAGAATGACAATTGATTTTAATAATTTCAGCATTATTAAGGGTAAGGAAGATGAAAATACTACCTAAAAATATTATTAGTAGATAAAAGCAGTAAATTTAACAAAAATGTATTTCTTGAAAATAAATTGTAAAAACATCCATTAAAATTATTTCACATAGCATAACACCAAACAATAACTACACTTTTACATACAATAATTTAAAAATTCCGTTTAATATTTTATACACATTTTTAATATAACATATTCTATATCTCTATAACATTTATTAAATTCTATCTTAAAAAAGAAATAAATAGTTTATTCCCTTTTAGGACCAAGTATTCAAATTTACGCTTAAAAGTATAATTTTTGCAATAGGGGTACTGTTTTCTATGACTTTCAACACATTGCAAAAGTTACTGTTTCTGCTCCTCATCTATTAAAATCTCGAATTAGTTTTACACCCCTTTCAGCTGTGTCATTGACAGCAGTCAAATTTTGAAATGTCTCTGGTATTTAGGTATGAAAAGCCATCATTCCAAAGTTCTGAATTGATGTTAAAGAAACAAAAATCAACGTTCAATCTCTTAATGAAATTCAAGTTTTTTTGGGAAATAAAGTCCTTAATTTTTCCCTGAAAAATAAGGAATCAATCCGTAATTAGGTATAGTAAAATTTTTATATGTGAATATTCCTAAGATAATCAAAAATAATATTTATGCCTAAGTTAAAAATCCCAATAAGATATTTTAAGTGAACTGAAGCGGGCAACTTCATTCGGATAAAATAAAAGAGGCATTTTCTTGCAGTAGTTAGAGTATCACGTTTGAAATTCTTGATTATGCGCTTTTTTGATTCCACATTGACGTATTCATTAAAAATGGATGGAATGCATATTCTTCATTTAGGTACAACAAATAATTGACAAATTTCGTCACATCAACCAAAGAAATATTTTTTTAATGGTCTTGTATTTCTTTAAATAGTGTAAGAAATTTAAATCATTTAAAAAAAAGCCGATGGGGACTTTCTATCCATGCTATCACATAGATCTTCACAAGAAATACACAATTTTTTTAAGCCTTTCAATTTCTGTTCTTTAAAGCCAAATGGTTTCTAAACATAAATGACAAAGGATTTTTCCCACTTAAAATGAGTTTTTTAGTCTTGTGTCTGGCGCAATATGTCCTGCTATGCACCTTTCACTATAAAAAAAAGTGAACCAACCAATCTAAACTTGAACATTTTCATGGAATAAGTGGCTTTAGCCATCCATCTGGCATGGTGTAGAGCTAGTGGTCTAATTTTAAATAATGTTCCTGAATTTCCCCATAAAAATTATACACAATTCAATTACCTCCTTATAATCGTGTTTCCGTTCTTCTAGGGCATTAACAATATAGTAGTGCTCAAAATTTATCTTTGATTGATATTTCCCTGGACTTATTTTAATTTGGGCAGTTCTTGCTCAAACACTTCTTAATATCAATTAGTATATGTGATGGCGACATGTAAAATGTGTAAGCTCTCGGAAAACCCATCCAGTGTGGGAACTGGTGGTGTCTGAAGAGCGAATTTTCCTAACTATTGCTAAATTATCAAATTGCTAAAATTATCAGTTTCATGGATTTTAACAAATATCTTCATCACACATGACCATTTTGTGTCTCGTATTTCATCTTTTCTTCATTCTGATTAGAGGAAGCGAGCGGACAAGCTATTCTCGTACTAAGTTACTATGGCGCGCTATGGGATTCAAACTTCAACCGCCGTGCGGCACGGGTTAATATTAAAATATCGGAAAATCCTTTTGCACACTTTCATTTCATGGTAAAAGGAAAAAAATTAGGGGGAGTGCCCAAAAAAATTCCGACTTTGAAAAATAAGGGCCACCCTATAGTCTTTATATTCTCCAAGTAGTAGGCCTTTACAACGTTCTGATTTTTTATTCGCATTTTTGCGACAAATTAGTTTAAAATATTTTAGCATTCTGAGGGGTTTCTTTCGTATTTTGTAAAAAAAAGCCACCTCAGTGGAATTCCTGTTTGTAAGTTAATACTAAAGTTATTAAAATGTGATATAAACTTCTATATATTAATTATATTTTTCTCATGTTTCTGAAACAAGCGTATTAAAATTGTAATTTATAGATATACAGCGTGTAAATAATAATAAAAAACACCTTTTTTATTTTCTCAAATATGTTACACTTCTTTAGAAAGTCTAAGAGTCAAATGGTATTTGATATTTCACAGGGCGGATGTCTGTTAATAAAAAATACAATCCAAGATGGAAAAATATTTGAACAATTATTTGTAGTCTGAATGCATAGCCGTTTTTTAAATTTTTTTTAAAGAATTAAACAGAATGGAGATATGCATAGGTTTGTTTCTCAAGAAACCTATTAACTTACTGTTCAAACCAAAACGTTTCTTAACTGTCTTTCTTAACTTTTCATTCTCTTAACTGTTTTGATAAAACATCAAAAAATGTTCATTCAAAACTATAACACTCGATGAGTTCCACTCGGTAAATTACATAAAAATTGAACTTCATTATTAGCGAAAAAAAACCCTATTTTCCTTACCAATGGTTGATATAGACTTGGAAATAAAATTTAACTCATTTGGCTAACAAAATTTAACTCATTAACATAGTATTTAAAAAATATTTCAGTATAAAACTATCTAAAACAATGTGTGTGGAGACATATCCTAAAATTGTGCTCAAATAAGATTTCAAAACCCCCAAAATAGACTAAAACTCCCAACAAATGTTATAAACCTTCAAACAACTGAAAAACCCCTGGAAAAGTTTCCCGCCAAACCCTGCACGAAACTATCCCTCCGAATATATTTCCTACAACCAAAAGCGCTCAATAGCTCCTATACAAGGCAATCCCCTGTCAGGACAGATGTCGTAATCAATTAGGCGGGCTTGGCGACGGCTCTTGGCGCCCCACTTGGCGACGACGCGGTCCGGGGGCATCGAGGCCCTCTGAGCATCCCTGGGCCCTTCCACCACATCTTCGCTCCACCATGTTGTTAGTTGCCGTCGGTTTCATCCTCATCCTCCTGCTAGTCTTCCTCATTGTCATCGTGGTCTACATGACCAACTGAGAGGAGGATGGAGAGGGGAAGAAAGAGGAGGAGGAGGAGTGATCGCTAGAGGAAAAGTTTTAAAGAGTTGAGTTGAGAGAGGATACGCCATCTATCATTTAACCGTTTTTGTCTCCTTTTTTGAGGACCGAATTACCCTCTCTCCTTGTGGTCCCCTTTGATGCCCCTTTCGGATGGGGTCGTTTTGTCGGTAAGTGGGAAAAATGTGTGTCGTCTTTTTTTTTTTTTTATTAAAGTTTTTTTTTTCCTGAGAAGTCGGTTCTGGTTGTTTGTTTGATAAACAACTTGCCTCGGTGGGATGGGGGTGGGGATGATATATTTTTTGTTCAACTTTTTGGTTGATGTGAATAAAAAAAGAAGTTAAGCTTTTTTTTCTTTCGAGAAACGTCAGATTTAGGAGAGGGGGAGAATTTTGTTGAATGGAAAAAGAATATCCGACTCTGAAAAGAGATCTCTTCTTTTCTTCTCTTTTAACATCTGAAAGTAAAGTATATGCTTCGGGAAAAGCGATAAACCGGGCATTATTAATACTGTCCGAAGTGAGGCGGGTAATGGGATATATTCAGTGATATTTATCAATGAGTATTTATCGCTTTGCCCGAAATACGCGGGCAGTATTCAAAATGCCCGAATTTATCACTTTGCCCATAGAATATACGTATATGTATCTAAAACATTTCTCAGTGTTCATAGTAAATAGGGTAACCTAAAGAATTGCCATTTAGAATTATTATACTTGGTTTCCCGAGTCATTTGTAGGTTTGTAGGAAACTTTATTAAGAAAGTATTGATCAATTTTATTTAAAACTTTACTTCCATATAAAAATATAACATATTTTCTATAATAATACCTATAATAATACTTCTTTATCTTGGTGAGATATCGAAAATTCTCAGGTAAGAGTTCCAAAATAATGTTAGAAAAAATCAACACTTAGTTAGAAACATAAATAGTTAAAATTAATCTTACATCAGGATATTTGTCACGTTAAGTTTTAAACGTTGCAATTTTAATATTTTATAAGTAAAATAGGTTTTTAAATTAAACTTATGATAACAACTTTTGAAAATTTAGTTGAAAAGGTGATGATTAAAAATGTTAATAGTGATGACGAAAAATAAGAAAAATGTGTAATTTTATTTAATAAGTAACATAAGTGAATTAAGGAAAATAGCAATTTTTTAACCTTAAAAAAATTAAAAATAACCGTGGTGTTGACAAAAAAAAGAATACATTTTTACAGGTTTTAGAGAATAAATATTATCCAGGGAATTTTGGAAATGAAAGATGGAAAAACATTTTTAATGGTTTTAATGATGGCATTTCATTACCTTATCAAATATAATACGGCTTCTCTTTTATTCCAATAAAAAAAGTTTAAAACATATTTAAGTACGTTATCATTTTTACGGAATACTAATAGGTTAAGTTTAAAAATATTTAATAATATTTTTCTAATGCCATTAACCAAGCACGTTAGATAAAATAATTTATACAACAAGCATTTCATTAAAAATATTGCGAAAGCAAAATTGAGAACACAAAACATATATTAAATAAGAAAATATCCTAAAATGATAATATGTAATTACATTAAGAAATTCAGAAGTTAAATTAAAGTTCAAAAACAACTCGTTAAAAATAACCTCAGTGTTAAAATTTTGTTAGAAACGGTACAAATTAGACATAAAGATTTCTATTCATGAAGGGATCCTTCTTCATTTATATAAACGGATTTCCATACATAGGTATAATGAAGCCGTGAACCAGAGACATTTTTCAAGACTACTTTCTCCCAGCTCCCAGTATTTTTCTCCGAAACAGAAGTGATTACTGAAAATTAATTGAAATTCTCCGCCCAGGGAATTTTATCACGGTGCTGCTTGTCCCAAGTTGAAAAAGAAGTAGAGATTTGTCCAATCGATTATGCCATTAAGGATTGGGTGACATTTACACGAGCAGGTAATGAAAGTAGAGGGGGAGCGCGTAGATTAGAGAACTTGGAAACGCAGTTCTTCTGGAGAGATGAGAAAAGGGGGGGATTTTTCTGTTAAATCTTGGGTAAAACTTCTTTCGGAAGCGTTAATGTATGCTCCGGTGGTTCTATTCGTTTAATGAAGATATCGTTTATGGAAAAGGAACATAAAATTAGATTGTGTTGAGGGAGTTAGGGATTAGATTAATGTTCCTCATTTCATACGTATTAGTTAAGGTAATAAAGACAGCTTAAACTATTAAATAACTAATGGCTGACTAACAGAAGAATATTTTATGGTGCTTCATGTAGTTATAGATATTGATGATGGGTAAATGTTGAGAATGCATTCAATTTAAAAAATTCTTTGACCAACTGTTAAATTATTTTCTTAATCACTACTGATATATTTGTGTTATTTTATACAGAGTGTCCCTGTTCACTCTTAAAGTGAACCAAAAGCTAACTTATAAAATATAAACCAATCTTTGGGGATGCATTCTAACGATAACAAATGTTTAAAATGAAGTAAATCAAGAAGTAAATGAAGTCCTACACATCAATAATCTTTGGTAAAAAAAAATATTATTTTTTAGGTGGAACGAAAAAATTTGCATAATCTTACCTCAAGAATGAACCGTGTAATACCATTTTAAATTTCGTGATATTTTAGAGCAAAAATCTTTAATCTAAATATCTTTGTTTGAGAGATCGCTTCCAAAGGGAAATTTTTACAATGAAACTAGAATCTATCTTTCCATGGATACTTTTTTATACTGCCGTAAATTTGAGGATAATTTTATTCTTCAATAAATTTGTGTGTGCCCTAGCTTGCTATTAATAACTTGCTTGTAATAGCTATTTTGACCATTAAATTAAACTTTTTAAATAATAATAATTCTATTTTAAAACGCTACATGTAAGTTTCAAAATAAGATCTCCCAAGAGTATATATATACATTTACCTAAACTAAAAATATTTATGTTTTTTTTAAATGCATTCATTATGTTTCTACATTTTCAAAAATCTGTATGGAAACTTGCTTCTTTTATCAGTTTATTAATTATTAAATTCACACTGAGTTGATAAATAATTATTTCTTCAAATTTTAAAACTTCTTTTTAGGGAATTATTTGAGAAAACAAATGCTTAAAAATGCGTGTTTAAAAATATTTTTATGGAAATTAAGTTTTTAAAGTTGCATTGGTGAAGTTAAATAATATACGGTTACAAAGTCTCTTTTACAGGCGCAACATATTAAAACAATAACTTAATCTCTCATCACTTTAATTTTTCATTAAAACAGACTTTAGAAACGCGTCCTCAAAGGCTTTAGAAACGTTTACTTTGTCAAACAGAACATGGAAGGAAGATTAAATCCATGACAAAGCAAGCATTTCAAAATATTTTGACAATCTAAAGCATGAAATGCTGGATGCAACGTTACAATCTTTATCGCAAACAATGTTCGGCTTGTTGATCTCAAGTGTCATGGGGATTTTCTGTGAAATAATTGTAAAATTTAGTGGCAGATGGTTCATTATTTTCTCTATGAGAATAATCTGTGAAATAATTTAATTTATGCTTTTAGAAGCTTGAATGCTTTTAAGAAATTATTTATAAGGTTAAATAACTATTCAGATATTTAAATTCCTGTCATAAGGGTAATGATAATTTTTTTTATCTCGATCATACAAAAAATACTTTTGAATTGGTTAAATTTTAAAAATTATATTGTGTTGTTATCAATTTTAGTTACTTTCGTAAAATTAAGTAAAAAAGTTCAAAAACTGTCGTTTAATTACATCTTTCTAAAGTTGTGGGAATTAGTTTGAATAATGTCTTTCTGTAATCAGTAAAATGACCTTTTGACAAGTTTTTGGAGGACTTTGACAATCCGTTTTATACTTATAATATTAAATTCCTTCTGAAAATGATTACAGTATTTATGAACTTAAAATGTATTTTAGAGATAGTCGTTATTTACAAATAAGTATTTAAGTTCGAACTTATTTCATTATATGAATGTAATTAAATAATTTAAAAACTGTATTTTTGTTATAATTGATTATATAAGAAAATATCAGCAATACCTAAGTTGATTTATAGGTTTTAAAAAACCCACACTTACTATAGCGTGCCAATATTAAATATCTAACGAAACTTATGTTAAGATATTTTTCTTGTAAGCTTTTATTGCTTTACGATCAGTTATTTTTGAAAAATATAAAAACTCCAAAATGTATCAGAAAACTATTGTAATATGTTTAATAATATTATTAATTTCAG
This sequence comes from Tetragnatha montana, assembly GCA_963680715.1. Lineage (NCBI taxonomy): Eukaryota > Metazoa > Arthropoda > Arachnida > Araneae > Tetragnathidae > Tetragnatha > Tetragnatha montana. Next base: position 13,746,465 of record OY796676.1, on the reverse strand, counting down.
AGTACTTATACTTTAAGTATAGTTTAAATATATGATAACACATTTATCCTATCTCCCACTTCTTTTTTGATTCTAAAATTTATAACAATCACAGAGAGGGAGCATTTTAGACATAAACAGGCATTTAAAAAATGTTTATTATTTTTTCCAACATCTATTGTCTTATCTTGAAATTTACACATTAGAAAATGACTTTTAAAACCCTTTAGAAATTGTATCCAAATTAAGACGTTTCTCTACGTAATGCGTGCAGGGAAATCCTTGCCAATTTTTCCCTTCAACGGTAGAATAACTATTCCACGTTGATAAAAATGGAATGAAAAATTCACTTCGGAAGGATAAGCGGTCTCCGTGACAAATTGTTCCATGTCGAAATAAATGGTTGGACGCAACGATTTCCAAAACCACAGACTAGCAACAAGTTCTTTTTTCTGTTCCATTCCATGCGAAATTCCTTTGTGAATGTGGTGAGATACCCAGTTTCTTTTCTTCACACACTCTGATTAATGGATTCGAGTGTTCTGTGCATGTGTTACACGAATTTATTGATGCTTTTTTTCTCGGTGAAATTCCCGCCTATTTAAAAATTCTGAGTATAAAATTTAAAGGGGATATGTTGTTTGTTTCGAGAAATATATGGATCATGTCGTAATAGCGATTAATCGTGATTTAGAAAAAATCTGGTGAATGAAATGTTTGGGGGTAATGAATGACTTTTCATTCGTTGTGAGACAAATGTTTTTCAAATGTGATAAAATGTACTTTTGGAGGTTTTAAAGTTACAGATAAATGCACTGTTAACTATGAAATGGTTACATGAAATACATCTTATTTTTAACAAAATCCTTCTTTTCTTACATTTATTCTTTGTTCATATTTTTTTCTCTAATCATGACTACTACTTTTGAAGTATTTCTTTATAATGGAAATTTTTAATACCATAATATTATATTCTGTCCTAAACAAATTAAATTTTATTTTATATATTATAATCTCATTTTATAGGTTCTTACATTGCATCTTAGTACAGTAGAATTAAAGTATTATTTTATTAGAGTATCACATATTACTACTGCTCGAGCATAATTTTAGTATTAATTTATTAACATTTATTTTAACTATTTTTCGCTGTAAAAAGCACGAAAGAAACCTTAAAAATTAATGTTTTATGATAGTATAAATACGAGGGTTGCTATTTTTCACCTTCTGTTTACCTCCTGTTAAAATCTTGGTTGAGAATTTCAAAATAATTTTGCTATTGGTAGTTAGATACATCCTTCAAATCAAATTCTATCATTTAATCAATTTATCATTACCGGTTAAACCGAGCATTTTTTCGACTAGTTATTGTGTCTATAAGTGAGCAACTTTTTTCTTTTTTCACGCCATCCCATTGGGATGATATGCAATGAGATATTACTTTAAATCTCGTTGAAAAACAACCCTCGTATTTTACTGGGGAATTAAAAAGGGAATAATGAGCATTCCATAATTTTAGGCATAACAATGCTTTTAGTTTATTTAATTTTTCTTACTTTTTAACGATATTTTATGATTTTTTTTATGAGGGGTCACATTGTTCGTAATGGTAATAACAGGATAATAATAATGGCAACTTCGCCATTTGAACTAGCTAGATTTTATCTCTGGTCCAGATGGTCACATGCTTAGAGCGTACATCTGAAATTCGTGTTCTGACCGTACATCGATTAAAAAAAATCGAGATCGAAAAATCGAAATCGATACCGAATTGAAATTGAAATCAGTAGGTACGCCAAATTATTCAAGTGTCAAAAGCACGTTGGGTAAGTATAGAGTAGAAACTTTGTGATTAACACAAACCCCGAAAGTAAAAAAGAAGTTTTCTAAATACGTAAGAACGATTGTTTCTTCCACTAGATTACTATTTATTTAAATCGTTTTTAAAACAAATGCATAACGCACGACAGTAATTCCTGTTTTTATTTTGGCTTCAGTGCGTAAGGGACTCGGGCTGTACCTTTCCAGTCGTTGCAATTGAGACACTTTCTGCAACAACGAGGTAACCCCAATAAACTCGTCGCTGGCAGGATCTCAATTCCCTGTCACATAACATACACATTTTAGCTATAATACGGAAACCTTAAAAGCAAACCTCTCCCCCGAGAAAACTAACAACCATCACACCACCGACACAACCTGACATCCCATCCCACACATTAGCCTCACGTCTACATCGGTCCCATTCTTCCCGAAGAAGCAGTCGTTGACATCCGAACGGCCACTGATCTCGTTAGGCCTCCTCCCTCTACTCCAAAACCCCTCAAGACAGAGAGAGAGAAGGGGAGAGGGAGAGAGAGAGCGCTGACTCTCCCCAACAACTCTCGTTAGAGAAGCGGGTGATTTGTTCGCGCCGGGCTCGAATTCCATTTTGCAACTCGACACGTGTCCTGCGTCCTCGAGGATTACCGGGGAAATAGTTAATGGGGAGAAGGGGGTCTTGGACGTTTTGACTGGATAAATGACTGGCGAGCGGTGTTTTGGAAACATTAATTAAGGGTTCGTGGTTGGTTGGCCGGAGCGTAGAATTCGCGTGGGTTTAATGATGCATGGCATGATGGGAAGGGGGATAAACGGGTTAATGAAATTTAAGGAGGGTGTTGTTGGTATACATAGTAATGAGACTATTAGGAATCTGTGGTTGTTATACGTTTATGACTTTTAATGTGTAAATTCAACTAGGTATAATTAAGAATTCAATGGTAGGTAAATATTACGATGTAAGTAGCTATATTAGTAGATGTTATGGTTGGTTGGTTGCTGTTACATATATTTTCAGGTATGTGTGCTTGATCTCAAGGATCCGCTTAAACACCTTCGTCAAGTAAGACAGCCACAACAGAATTTTTACTGACACAAAGAAGGAAAATACACCCAGGGGCGAGGTGAGAATCGAACTCACCACGGAGCAGTGCGCAGACTGCTGGCGTGAAAGGCAGAGAGCAAACCTAACGGGCCATCCGTCCCCCAGTAGATGTTATTGTTGTTTTACATATTAAGTAGATTCACTTTATAAACATTTAAATCTTTGTAGATGAGCAATGTTAATTTCTTATGATATTCCTCCTTAATATAATACCATGAATTTTATACTCCCGATTAAAGATTTTGCTGAGTCTTCATATCAGTAGTATTTGCTCTATGTCTATAGAGCATTCGCACGTGACGTCACTTGGAGGACAAAAACAACGTTGCTAAGGCTGTTGTTAAGGGCGGGAAATAGAAGCATCCAATAGAAGCATTCGCACATGACATCACTGGAGGATAAAAACAACGTAGCTAAGGCCGTTGTTAGGTAAAGTCATGTGATTGAAAATGCTCTATACTTTGTTTTATTAGTAATAGATGCTTTATTTGAAGGCACAGCCTCATTCTAAATTGCTTTATATGCTTTATAATAAGCTTATTTGGATTAGATTTAACTATTTGGGTATATTCTTCATGGTCTTTTCACTTTCTAACGGTACAAGTTAAATAAAATATTGCAATAGAATTTATAAAACGTAAAACGTAGCATTTAAACTTCTCTACTAATTATGTTTTCAAAAATACTATTAAAATTTAGGGTGTGCAAAATTTAGGGCAAGTGTTGATAAATTATGGTTAATAACTGGTTTGTGATACGATGAAGTTCTACTGTGCTAACTATGTTAAATTGTAAAATATAATAATTGAAATGCAGAAAGTAGTAGATATATGTAAAGATTTTAATGAAGCATATTTACAATGATATACCTATCCCTTCAAAATATACAGAGAATAAAGACCTTGAAAAATTTATTATAATTTAAATACAGAATTCAATTATTTTTCTTTAGAAGAAATTGTAATAAATGTTCACTATGATTTATTTTATTATCAAAAACATTTTAGACCATAGGTAGTGGCTAGAAAAAGACCTTTTCCCCTACTTTTTCCCCTTCTAACCACTGTAACATAGGTCCAAATAAAATAATATTGGTTTAACAATAACACAAATATTTTCTTGAAAAAGACGTTGATGTAAGATGCAACATTTTAAAAGAGGAGGTGGAACTTCGTAAAAGTACTGAATGTTTTATTCCTTCAAAGAAACCATATAATCCCCGAAAGCATATATTAATAAGAAGCACCGTCCTCGAAAAGTGTACGCACATAATGAGATAAAATAACTTGCCCGAGGGAAATAATTACGCTTAGAATATCCCCGAAATTAAAACTCACTTGGTGGAATAAATTACAAAGGGACCCTCTTTAATCTCGCAAGCATTCCGACATCTTACGCTCCGATGGCGCACCGGTTCGAAGATTAAAGTGACCTCTTCCAACGTTTTTCAAATAAAACGAAGAAATCCCGAATAAAACTTGGGGATTTCAACAATGGTGATTTTTAAGATTATTACTCGAAAGATCTCTGATGCTGGAAGGGGGAAAAGTAAGGAGGGAAAAATGGAAGGGTTTCAAGGAGCAAAACATCTTATGAAAAGCAAATGGGAAGGATGGAGCTAATTAATTTTATAGCTTCCGGGGACATGTCTGGTATGGTTAAAAAGATTTCTGAGGGTTTTTTTTTGCGAGAGAATACAGATTTGTACCATCAATTTATTACAATAATACATGTTTTATGAAAATATTTTGAATGAATGTGTATAGGAATAACGGTTGAAGATTTTACTTGTTGTACATTTGAAATAGTTAATAACTGTTATGCCACGAAAGCGTTATTTTGTTAGTGCATACGAGTTTTACCCATTATCAAAGTTTCGTGTTGGTAAGATTGAATGATTTTTATTTATATTGGAAAAATATGAAACACAAACTTAGAAGCTTCTAATTTCAAATTCTACTTTAGGGTTGTTTGAGGACCCCCAAAAAAATGAAACTAGGTTTTAAGAAGTTTTTCAGGGTGCTATTAAAACAGAATCTGTAGATTTGCCCCTAGAAACTATGTTACATCTTATGAAAGGACCCTTAACCGCAACTGTTTTATATCTATAGTTTTCAAAGGGACATATTTTTTTTAATGTAACCCTCCCCCCCCCCCAGTAGCTCGCTCAAAATGCTTATTGTTTTCATTGTTTTCAACCGACTTTACCATATAATTCACCTAATAAAACTTTTGGTAAGTTAATAACACTCAAAAGTCTATGCTATTTTATTTATAAAACTATTTACCAAAATAAATTGTTATACTTATATTTATAAAAAATATCCGTCATAAAATTTAAAAAAAACCTCAAATTGCATTTTCACCACTTGAATTAAAAGATAAAAACGTCATGATGGTTTTTTCTTCATTTAAAATAGATATTCGCTTATTTATATATACTTTCTCACACCTATCCAAACCCCTTTTTATTACTGAACCACTGGTAACTCAAATACACACTACCCAAAAATCCTTCCATTATTTCTGCATAAAACAGGTAGTAAGCAACTCTCAACAAGCACACAGGATTTTCCGGCGAACACGAGAGCAAGTCGAACATTCGCCGATCCCTCCATTCCTCGGTGAAAACCCCCACAACTCAGGGGGAAAAACCCTAAAAATAATCCCCACTCTCTCGGATCGATCCCCATCATCCACGAGAAAACAGTTTGAGTCTTTTCTCTTTCAGATAAGAGGGGAGGAGATAGTAGATAAAGGGGAGAGGATGAAACTATTCCCCATCGTAGTAGTTGAATGTGCAGTGGATTTGCATATTTCAATTCGCGGCGGAGTCCAGTGTTCGACATCCGAGAAATAGGGAGGAAATGGTTGCGATGGCTCTCTCGGATGGATTTTCGATTCCGAACGCCATATGGGATGAGGTGGGTTTTGGTGACCGAGTAATGATGTTGATGGCTCGGTGTAGGTTCTAATTAAATGCGGGGTGGTTGGGATTAGAGATCGAGGATGGAACTTGGTGAGGGATTGCGTTTCATTCTGATTAGTAAATGCAGAGGATCGGTGCTTGAAATTAAATAACGCAGGTGATGTTATGTTTTTGGTTTAATAACCTGTTTTTAAAGCCTCTTGTGTAAAGTTTTTCAATCAATGGAAATTCCTCTGGGAAGAGTTGGTCAAAAGCATTATTAAGTATCACACGGTTTATAAGTACCAAGTGTTCATAAAATCTCTGAAACACACGGAAAAACTAAAGTTAAAGTAGTCTCTACTACACTGTAAAAGTATTTCCTCTATATACCTACTAAAAAATTTAAATCATTTCTATAACTTTTAGTTTTTACGATGAAAATTGTCCATCTCTATTTCATTTCATACTAGTTGTTGCAGTGCCAGTAAGAAATTTATATTCCTTTAAACCATTTATCTTATAAATTTCCCATTCAAATTTAAAATGAGTATTTATGTACAGTTTAAAAATTCCAATACTTAAAAGTGTTTTTCCCAACAGTTGCATATTTTCCCCCCTTTTGGAACTATATATAGAGGAAGAAAACACATAACTCATTCTTATGATTTGTTCATTCTTATTCTTTAAGAAACCTTGATAAACTGTTTCGGGCTAAACACCAACGTTTCTAGTTTAACGCGAATATCTTGCATAAGCATATTTAAAATATCTAAGTAATGTAATAAAATAAAAATTACTCTCTATCTTGCTGTCTAACAAAGCGGTGTTAAAGGTATGTGTTGATAAAAAAAAGGTATAATAACTAAAAAAATACTTAGTTATTTATAATAACTAAAAAAATCTTTCCTCACTACTTTTGAATATATACTTTTGAAACAGAAATTTCAGAAACAATTTAGAACTGGAAAGTTCACCCGGAATGAGTCAATCAATTCAATTTTATTTCTAGAGAAGGCTAGTTAAAATGGCATAAACCTGTATTTAGAGCATATTCTTAAAGATTAGAAACGCAAATACTTTTTCAAATAATGAGGGGGGATTAATTCTTTTTATTTGAGGTTGCGTACAATTTATGATTCTCGCTACATACCGAAAAACTTGTGGTAACTTTCGCACAGTAATAACACAGTACATTATTTTAATCCAAGAACACATGCATTAGAATGGAAAAAGATATCAGAAGCTATCCGACTTCTACATAGATTCCATTTCTATATTTTACCTTTTAGTGTTCTTAGAAGATCTTAGGAGGTATTATCTTTATTCCCATCTCTCTAGGGTCTGAAAATAACTCGGTTTTCTCTCTTGTTAGGAGGACACATTTCTTACTCTCTCTTCCTAAGAACGTCATTTTACTTTTTATCCTCTAGGCTTAGACAGAAAGCCAAACTGTCAAGGAGAAAAAAAAGGATTTTGAAAACAAGACAGTTCGCTTTGTCTCTGAAGATCAGAGGGAAAAAATAGATTTTCGATGGTACAATCGATGACAAACTTTTTTCCATCCTTAAACTTGTCAGACATGATATTTTTATTTTCTAGGGTGTTTTTGTTATATGAGATTTATACAGTTCAATAAGACAGTTTGGATTGCTCAATATTTTTACGTTGTTTTTAAAGGATATATCTCTTGGTTATAGTAACTAAGTTGAACTTGATTCAATATATTAATTTAAGTGGGATCCCGATAAATGTTTTAAAGATTTATATTATAAAGAAATGTATGCAAAGTTTAATTTCATTGGTACAAATTTAAGTGAATTAGATATTTTAAGAATAATTTTAATGGGGAACACAAGCCATGATAAGATAAGATAAAAGCTGATTTATAAAAAATAATTTATTTACGTCTCCTTTCATGAGAAGACCGAATTAAAAGGATCAGACATTTTCAAAAGACATTTTAGAAACACTTCAGGTTTGAGACGCATCAATTCCCTCTTTAACGGTTGAATATTTCAGGAGTAGCTTTTGGGAAGCATCGCCTGATTTATTATGCAATGCAAAACTTTGCACTGTACACAATTCGTCGCACATGCAAAGCATGAAGTGAGTAATTGTTTGAACGGGAAACCGTCCTAAGATTGATATAAACCTTTAAGAGACCCAGCGAAGGCAGATAAGAGTCATAAGAAATCGATAAGTTTCCTTCTCCGGCCAAATCAATAGGGAGAGAGCCCCCATGACACGATCAATTGCTACCTTGTGCAATCGTTCGAAAATGTCTCTTCATGTAGAACAATGAAATGTTTTAAGCAAGAATGTCTTTTTTGCATAGGGGATCTATTTCAAACTGTGTTTTGTTATTCTTGTATTAGATACCAATGTAGTGGAGGTTTTTTTTAGAAGAAATACGGATTTAGTAAAATGAATTTATTATGATGGAATCAGATAATGGTCTGAATGCGTAGAAAGAAAGTTTAGAAAGGGTATTACTATGAGTACTAATGTTTTGCATGAAAAATACATACGATAAACTGTCGTATAGTATGAGTTCATACAGAACTATTTATAATACATTTCTAGAAAAGAATTGCAGCAATTTAAATTTCCAGAGTAATTACCGTAAAACACGATATAGTTTAAAATGTTGAAATTGCCCTGTTAAATACTGTAGTGCATTATTTTCATGTTTGAAAAAGACTAAAATAAGTATTTTTACATTAATCAGAACCCTGGAGATAATGCAGTTTATATGGCCAAATTTCCGTTTATATTTCCTTCAAAGGCCGTTTTCTTCTTTAGCAATATTATTATTCTTTACCATATAAAGAGCCATTAAATCAAAGAAAATTTAATATGACAAATTATTAAACATACAAATTTAGAAGCAATAAATTTAAAAAGGAAAATAAATTCATGCTTTCAGATTATCTTGATCCATGTTTTCAACTTCGGGCATACAAAAAAAAACAATGAACAACTTTTCCTTCCTCAACACTAGTCCATAACAACGCGATTTCACGCAACAAGGAACACATTATTCGCATTACAAGTACAAGAAGAGTCTACAAGTACAAAACACACACGAATTCTTGTTTCTAAAATTTCAATGAACTTCTTGAAGAATGAGCAGATCAGATCACTCTCTAATCAAGCATCCCTCCCAGCAACCGTATATCTCAAATATCACAGGTCTCTCTGACAAAAAGTTCACTCATGCTTGCGTAGCCAGCATCCTTAATGAGGCTAATTAGAAAGTAAAGTTGTTAAGCTGAGGTTATTCGAAAAAGGATAGAACCTCTCTAAACTGACATCGGGGCCTCATTAAATTAAAAAATGGACGAAGACGAGCGAGCAGTGATTTGAGGATGGTTGGAGAAACCTCTTTCAGGATGGGAACTCAAAAGAATGGGTCCTTTTGTCATTTTTTTTCGTTTAGGTTTGCAAGACAAGCGATTGTTAGGATTCATATTACTTTTGAAGCGTAATATAAGTTAGTTACAAAAAAAATATGGGTAAAGTGAAAGATGACTTACTCATGGGGGAACATTATGTTTTAAGTAGCAAACGAACAAAAATTTGATGACTTTCACGTTGGAAATTATTTAAATGAAGTCTGTGATAATAAGTTTAATCTGTAAATAATTAAATAAATGCTACACGATTTTCCGCCATAACCAACATTTCCATTTTTTTTACAAGCCTACGATGTTTAGTATACAATGTTTTATTGGTATATTTTCATGAGAGCCTTCATGACAGTCAAATCAGTGTCAAAAATAGATTTAGCTTTTTTTATCCTCTTGGAATATTTGCATATTTGTTAATAAATAAGGTATTTGATACCATCCACACATTACATAAATTAAATTCAGTTCATAGACAGATCGCTTATTTTAAAGAATACATTTAATTATATGTCACACATTTTTATAATCATAAAATTAATACTAAAAGCAATTAGATTAAAGTTGCTTAATAACTTACTTGAAAACTCTTACACTTTAAGGTCCAACTATTTGAATACAAAATAGATAAATGTCATTTATGGTGTATTTTTCTCATTAAAATAGAATTTCAAAATTATTTAAAAATCTAAATTATAGGAAGTTGCCATTATATTTATTTATTATAACAAAATTTCAAAAATCAAAAGTAGTTAATATATTATAATTTTATTATTAACCAATTTTGCTTATTATTAACAGATTGCTGTACTGACTGAATTGTAAAAAAAAAACCCTCCTATGTTGTATGAAGAAAATGTTCATACGTAGTGTATCATGCTCTACATACGACTGAGACCTAGATTGTATTTTAATTTTAATCAAATACTAAAAACTTGTCATCCTTAAAGAAAATCGATTTTTTTTTCCCTTTAAAGATGCGTTCTAGCGAACAATTATGCCTCGTAAAAATGGCACGCACAAAAATAAGTTCTGTAAAAATATCCAACCCGGAAGTTCGGCCGACTCCATTAGTTCCCCTTTCCATTAAGAAGACTCCTCAGATAAGGATAAGGATAGTTTAGAGCATTTGTCTCTTATCCGTGAGAGTCACCGAGCTGCATGCATCCATCTGAAGGAGTGAAAATAGATGTTGGAGAAAAGTATATTTTCTGCAGAAACTCAGTCGAATATATTTTCTCTCTAAGAAAACGTATGATAAAAAGGGATAGAAGCATTTAGTTAGGAAATTGAATCAAAATAATGTTATTGTTTTAGATGTTTTTTTCTCAAGCTTTGAAGTCTGGTTTTAAAGTAGTGACTAATTAAAAAAAACTATTAAGTTGTTTATACTATAGTTTAATGAAAAAAAAATTTTGTAAAGCATCAAAAATTGATCAAGTTTTTTAAATTAATTTAATAATGTCAATTTGTGTGTCACATGGAAGGGCACCTGCGCGTGCTCCTTTATGGAAAATATGAATTTATTATTTGACTAGCTGAACAGCAACCCGGTGCGTTGCGGCGAGTTAAGTTTTAATTCTAGTTTTCACGATGCATACTTTAATATTATATTTTTAGAGAAGAAAACGATATGAGAAAGAGAAATGCAATAAAAATTCTGTACCCACTTTTGCCACCTTTTCCAGCCTTGCACTTGTGGAGTAAATAAAAAAAATTTCAAAAAAGTTTTCTCAAAATACATTTCTAATTTTGTATATCAGCAATTACAATCCTCTCGGTATCCCAGGCGCCTTTTTCATATTCCGGTGCTCCCAGTAATTTTTCCTTTCTCGGTTTTTACGATAGTTTACCTATCCCTTTGTGTTCGATATCTTTCCTATTCCGGTGTTCCCGGTAATTTTTCCTACACAGGTTTTTTAAGATATTATACCTATCCCGGTGTTTCCTATATATTTCCTGTCCCGGTGTTCCCGGTAATCTTTCCTATCCCAGTGTTCCTTGTATTTATGAAATTTTCACTTTTCCATATATAGTACATAAGTTATGGGCAAAGTGATTAATAGGGCATTATTAATAATGCCCGAAGTGGAGGCGGGCAAAGTGATAAATTTCATTCATAAATTCCACTGAATTTATCACACATTGCCCGGACATTATTAATAATGCCCGGATTTATTACATTGCCCGTAACATATATTTTGATTTTAAGGAAAAATCTTAAATAAAGGTAAATAATGTTAAAACAATTATTTTAATTTATTTTGGTGTTTTCATAACTGAAAATAGTTTTTAATAGACATTTATATGATTTTTCCCATTAAAATAATTAGTTTTGAGGTTTTCATCTCATTTACAACAGTGAGTGAAGCAGATCTACTCTAGTAGAGAAAAATTAAAAATAATGTATAATAAAAAGCCCTAGTAAATTTTTAAGTCTAGTAAACCGTATCTTTCCAATTTCCATATCTCCAGTCACTTTATGGAAGTTATTCCATAAATACTTTTATTTTAAAGGAATAAATCTTAAAATAAAGGAAAATAACGCTTGAAAATAAATTATTTGAATTTATTTTGGCGTTTTCATAGCTGATGGAGTTTTTAAATCGACAATTATCGAGTTTTTCCTGTTAAAAATATTTAATTTGGTGGTTTTCATCTCATTTTTACAACAGTGAGTCAAGCAGATCTACTCTAGTAGAGAAATGGAGAAATAAGCGTAAAAGAGCAGAAAAACGCAAATATCTCGAAAAGTATTTCGAATTTCGGAATGAAAATGGGCGACTCGGCGTCCCTGGGTCATTTGCCGTCTTTTGGTACCTCGGGCGCCCTTCTGCGTTCAGTGGTTTCGGAGGAGATAGAAGGACATACAAACGGACATACGTTTGTTTACTCTCGGATTTTAATAGTATAGATGGTAAAATTTATTTATTTATTTCAGTATTCCAAAACCACAAATTTAATAAATTTATGTTACATGCAAGTTGTAGTTTACTTGTTGCTTATCAAGTTGTTATTACACTTTATTACCTCTGAGTTGCTCAAATACATATACTATAAGAACTATTTTTACAAAAACACACATTTTTACTGCATAAATTAGTATTTATTAAATCTTCAAAACTATTTAATTACTTAGAAAATAATTGAGTAAACTGAATTATTTCTGTTTCAAAATACACTTTTCAAATTAAAAACTTGATAATTAAATTTCACCTTTTACAAGTACTTCTGTAAAAAATTGTTCTTGAACTCTGCAATGCATACTATATCTCCTCATCCTGCTGTAAGCTCTGCTGCATTCCAAGTGCATGTCTTGAGTAGTTTTCTCCTTTTGTAGTTGCCAGCACAACTCCAATGGCCACCCTCCTACCTCTTGAAGATGAAACAGCAAGTAGGTGGCTCAACTTTTCTTAGAACCCCTTCCCTGCTTAGTTGCATATTAGCATTCATCTGCTTTTGAGAGATAATACTAGTTTTAAGTCGATATTGTTTTGAGTAGTCTTATATAGTTTCTTTTTTTTCCTTTGATACAACAAACAAAAATTTTCAATTCAATTTTATCACTTTTACTTTATATTTTAATCTTATGGATTTTTAAAAATTAAGTGTGTAAACAGCTTATAAAATAACGAATGAGCGTTAAAACAGTTTATACAATTCTATAAAAGTTCAAAATGTAATCCATTACTATAATGTAATCATTTTTTGTTGTTATAAAATACTAATTGTGGTTTATATTATTATACTTCATATAATTTCTCTGAAATTAAAAAAAACCTTTAAATGAATGGTAAATCATTAAAAAAAATATTATTTGCAAAAATAGAGGAGCAATCTCTAAATATCAATACATTTTGATTTTCTTTTTCAATATAAGACTATTTGGAATGTATTCTAAGAGATCGAAAAACGCGGGTCAACTGTATATAATGTATATAATATACTATTATATGTCTTAAAATTTATTTAATTTTTTTAAGTCGAACAATATCTGGCATGATTCAAATCAGATTAAAAGTATACCACTTTTTGACATTTTACTTGCATAAATGAAAGATTTATGATCCTTAAGATTTGAAAACTCTAATAAATCGACGATTTTTATTTAAACTGCGTGGTATAACTTAAGCAGCAACACTAATAGCAGATTTCCTTTCCCTTTCAGAATGTGATCGCATGTTCGTCAGCAACGATAAGCTGAAGAACGGCACCTTCAGCGCTCCCTTCATGGTCAACCACAACAACTACTCCAGACAGTGCATCTACACTTTCATCGCCACCGAAGATGAAAGGGTCCAGATCACCTTCTCCCACTTTGCGCTTAGAGGCGCCAAACCCCAGTAAAGTGACATTTTGCTATTATTCTTTACGTTTCTATTCAAGTTTATAAAAGAGAACGAGTGGCCCCTTTTATATTCAAGGCAATGCTTGACGCTCTAATTTGTTTGGCCTGTTTTATGATGACAATCATATGCATTGTTTGCTATGGTTACGATCTGTTGTCGATACTACTTCCAAAATGATGGATGTTACTTGTTTCAGATTTGACATATTTCTGTTTGCCCCTATAAGTATTTTGAACTATTAATGATTTTACAATACTTCAAAGTACAACAGAATAAGATTTATAGTAAACAATGCATTGACATATGTTTTTCTAACTATTACTGGTTCTAGTTAATAATAGTAATAATTTAGTAATATCAGATTTAATAAAAATACCTTTAAACTGCATTAAATTTATTTACCATTTTCTTAACATGGGCCCAGTGAAAAAGTTATCCAAGAAACCATACGCTATATTGAAAATAAAAGCTTTATTCTTGTTAAAAAAATTACATAAGGAAATATACTCATAACTATTATGATATCCTGATACGTAAAGATAAACATAACACACCACAGAAATGTTTCAAATTTTTTTAAATACTGATTTCTTTCTTTGAATGAACTTACTATTGAAAACTACAAAGATTATGCAAGCAACTGAAATATTGACAAAACTATCTATAATTTCCTAGAGGCCAATGAACTCGAAAAGGCACCACCGTGATATATTTTTCCGCTCAATTTCTTATAATAGTTTAGAGATGGAAGTCGAAGTCCATAGATCAATATAATGCACGCCATGCAGTCAGAATTCCTTTCTTCTCACCTTTTCTTCCTGAACATTCTTTCTTATTATTTTTTTAGGTGCAATCACGAGTATATCGATCTGTACATGGAGATTGAAGACCCCTCTGTCGAACTTATACGAACTCCTTTCGGAGGAAGAATATGCGGGAAAAACATTCCCGTCTCGCGCATTTCCATGTACGAGACTTTGGTGCTTGCCTTCTACACGGATAGAGCTAGAGTCACTCCGGAACTTTTTGGTGGATTTTTCGAATTTATTGATGCATGTAGGTGTCAACTGTACCAGACAGCAACGTTAATTGACCATATGACGTCATTAACAAACACAAAATAGTTCCCATTGAGGTGTCTGAATTTTGAGGGAAATAAAGAACGTCAATTAAAAAAAAATGATTATTTTGTTAAACCCATGTATATATAGATATAGTGCCTTTTTATCACGATTTGCGTACCGAAACTCCTCCTAGCAACCCAACAGGCTTTGTGTTTACCCAATTTCTCCTTCCGCGTAGTGATGTACTGGGTTCAGGAAACGTTGCTGTCGAGTGTAATTAAAATTGGTGTATATTTATTAAGCTATTACATATGAAATTTCAGCTTCATTGTGGGCAAGAAAACGTCCTTCTAAATTAGTTAATGTAAAAGGATTTAACATAATTACTTTGTAAAGTTCTTTTTATTTAATACTTTGATGCGAATGTTGATAAATAGCTGGTAAATTTCATGTTGTCATTCTAAAATAATTAAGCAAAGCTTCCCTAATGCCTCCTCGTTAATGTCCTTAAATTATAGTACTATATAATAAGACAACAGAAGTCACTTTAGAGTTCCATTAAATCAAACGGCATTGAAAGCTTAAAAGCAGTATCCTTAAAATGTTTCAATTTTTAATCCCTCAATAAACATTTAAAGGTGCACACTCTCCCTTATAAACTCATAATCTTATCACAATTTCTTCTCTTTTTAGTCTTGGGATCAAATTTTAAAAGGTACTTAAGTTACTTTGCGACATTCATTCCTTTTAGAATACAAAGGAAAGTTAGCATTAATACCCTATTAAAAACATTATCATACAAAGATATGAATAGTGTATTCGGTAAATTTGTAAGTGTATAATTAAATGAAATTAGATGAATACTGGGAAAACTTCAACTTTGAATGCTATATATGTATAAAGGGTACTCTCTTTTATCAAAGATAAATTATTCAGTACCCACAAGGATATAAAATGGAGCTTTGGAGAAAGGCAAAAGTGTCCGTCTTTAAAAATTGCATCCAACTATAGACTGCGTTAATTTATGTATAATAAAATTTTAATTTATTTGTAAAAAAGCAAGTCAAAGATGCTGTATATTAAGTACACACAATTATGCAGAAAATTTAATCCCTTTTTTAAGTTATAAAACGTCTCCTTTTGCAGCTCAGTATGTTATGGGAACTCCAACTCCCAACACGGTTTGCAGTTACACAGTGTACAGCGATCGGAAAAGAGAAGGGGAGATGATGTCACCCACCTATCCCGGCGTGTACCCCAAGAACATCAGGTGCAACTACAACTTCTTCGGTGTCAGAGGACAGAGAGTGAGACTGGAGTTCATGGATTTCGATCTTCTTTACGGTGGTCCCCAGTAAGCTGAATTCCGTCTTTAAAAAACGAGTGACCGATTCAAATCAGAGCTGGCAGATGAAGTTAAATTTAGAACAGATATGAATTATCAAAATTTGTCTCTTTTCTTCAGGAAAAAAAATCAATGGCCCTCGAAGATTTGATGTTTTTCCAGTAACGAAACTAAAATCTAGCGGTAGTTGTATCTAAATTTGTTCCAGAACGAAATTAACGGAGTATGTGTTAGGAGTACTTCGTTCTGGAACAAAACTCGAGGTGCCTTTTTTCGGAACCTAGCTAAACTGTAAGGGGACGAAGCGTTGAATTTCGTTCAGGAACGAAAATAATGTTTAGGGTGAGTAGATATGTTTTGGAACTGGACTCCTGAATCATACTCTCTATTTACTGCATTATTATGAAAGAAACATACAGGATCGTTGTGTTCTTTTCCCCACCAATATGGACAGGCAAATGAACCTAATTTAAAATAAAAATACATATGTGACATAAGTATTTGTTTCGGTACAGAATTCAAGGCTCATTGACATTTTAATTGTGTTCCTAAACGAAACTTTAGTGACAGTAGGTATAAAATTTTGATCCGGGACAAATTCAAATGCTTATTCGGTCGGTAATTTTATTCCGAAACTGAATTACAATCTCTACTTAATAACAAATATTGTTTGGGAGAGAAACCTATGTTATTCTTTTATTTCTTTTGCCAGCCTTCATTTGAATGATTAGAAAGTATACAATAATTGTGGAATATATAAAAATTATGATTGACGAAATACATAATATTTCTTTGTTAATTTTCAGCTGTCCTTTTGATTTTGTGAAAATTTATGATGGCGAATCTGAGGAATACCCCTTGATAAACACTTACTGCGGTCAGCAAAGAAATCTAATAGTATTTTCTTCATCGGAGAATTTGTATGTAAAATTTGTGACTCTTCAAAGAAATGCAGATAATTCTAATAGAGGATTCAAAGCTCTGTATGAATTTAGTGAAGGCTATGTAAATTTGGGTATGTATATTGGAAGTTTATTTATCATCATTTTTCTTTGTTACAAACATTTAAATGGTTTACTTAATTAAACGTACCGGTTTTAATAAAATTATTATTCAATTTTCAAATGAAATGCTTCAATTGTTGATTTTTTTTTTCAGATTTTATTAGTAAAACAGATGGAGAACATATAAGAGGCACCCGTGAGTATTTTATATCTATAAATAAAATTTGTTACCTTTAAGATATTTCTCTATTCGGTATAGAAAAGTTTGCCATGGTCATTGAAATATGCATGCGTTGTAATTGTAATTATAAAGTGTAAAGATAAAATACGGTAAAGATAGGAAAATTTAGCACCCTGATGTATAAACATTAAAATTTAAAATGAACATTTATGAAAAGGGACAACCAAAGAAAAAGTAAAATTATGTTAACTACTCATATAGTAGATCTTTATACCTATGAATTTAAATGTAGTAGTTTATTGTGGAGAAAATTTTCAACCGATCTGTTATTCTGACTATGAGTTTTCTTTAATCTTCAATAAGCAATAGTATAATTTATTTGAAATGTCTGCCTTTTTACTTCAGCAAATATTTTCTCCAAAAAATCACTTATTCAGAATTTTCAATATTAAAAATAGGTTATTTTGATGTTTTTATCGATATTTCATGGCAAAAGCTGCAGTATAATGTGGAAGTAAAAGCTCCTTCGTTTATATAAAGTTACTTACATATTGGATTCTTAATGGCAGTTACATAATCTTGAATGATAACTGAAACAAAATTTGCTTTAGCAATAAAATGTAAAGAAAATATATCAGTCAATTGAAAAAATGACTCAAGTAAAAATTATGAATTTTCATTCCAGAGATATCAGATTTTATTAAAAGGTTAGGATTTAAAATTATAATTTAGAAACTTAAAACATTGAAAGGTAAGTCATGTGATGTTTTGAATACTTTAATTTTAAATTTTTTTTTCAGATTGCGATCAAAAAATTCTTAGTAAAAGAGGATCGAGTGGCATGGTCTTCTCTCCAAATTATCCTTACATTTATTTCCCCAACATCGTATGCCGATATTATGTTTATGGAATGCAAGACGTCCAGAGGCTCGAACGAGTCAAACTGAAATTCGAAAAATTTGATATCCTTTCAGATAAGAAGTGAGTAAAAAATATAATTCAATAGTGGTCATGTTTCTTTTCACAGATTCCACATTTGGTCATGTTTTACTACTATTTCCTTAATAGAAAAGAGATGTTAAAACACATGGTGCAAAACAAAATAACACTTTAAGGCTTTACGAGTCTCTATTACGTATCTATTAATTTTGGGTCAAAAATAAATGTAACAAATTTAATGCATAAAAGTTAATCTGACAGTCTGTTGTCATCCTAATAGAATTATCATGGTAGTTGTGTAGTTGTATAGTAAAACACAAACAAATAAAAATAATATCTCCATAATTTGAAAACAATATGATGGATACTACCAAATAAGAAAAAAAAATAAATTAAATTATCTGGTATTAAATTATCTGCTCATATAAAAAACGTGAAATAATAATTAGTTAATGGAATTGGGGTATATCTGAACAGTTTATAACTGCAATTAATAGAGCTAGATTATATTAAACTTTAATTTAATGCTAATAGAAACTTACCTTTAAAGTTCACAAAAAACTACCTTCTTTAAGAAAACCATGATTCTCTTTACCTTTCTGCACTATGTTAAGAATGTCTGAAAATGATTTTTACCGTTTCGATTTTCTAATTTAAAATTACCATATCATAAGCATGACCTGCAGCGATTTTGAAAGAAAAAAGCATATTTTGACTAAAAAAGTAAGGATTTAAACTTTAATACAAAGAGTAGGAATTTTTTTTCTTTGAAATGTGGCTGGTTTCGGAATATCTTATGGTTTTTGTGCATTCCATACTTTTCTTGAAGTTATCTCCCCAACGCACTTAGAGACGTCAAACTACTTATGCTGTGTTTACTCAAAAATCTTAAAATAGAAAAGATAGAGCCATTCATAATCATAAAAAGCAGAATGTTTTAGAGTACACAGTGAAGTAAAACTAAAAATAGATGACCGGATATTTCTCGGCTTTTCTTGAGAAATTTCAATATTTTCAAACAATTACGGAGGCAAAAGAAAACGAAGGAAAGTTCATTGAAGTTTGGAGAACAGACCGTTGCAAAACATTTAATGAATCAAGGATTTTAAGATAGCGTGAAGATACTTCTCTGAGTGATTACAGGAAATAACAGGATAGGAAAAACAGAGAAAAATATAATTTATTCTAACTACTTCAAGGAAAAATATAAAATCCCGGTTCAAAAATTTACTACCAGTCCATTTTATTCTAGAGATATCAAGTCTTCAACTATTAGTTATAACTTTGATATTGTAAGACTATTTTATTTAGTATCTATAATAATAACAATCTAATAATAACATTTTACTTTAAACTAATTATTTATTAATACATTTTGTAACAATGTTTTGTTAATTAATAAAACGTTTTTGATGTTTTCCAATGAATCACGCCAGATACTTTATTTAGTAGCTGATATTTGATGTAGTATCGTTAATTTCAGATGTATGTAGTAAATCACGTTATAACTTAAATAACATTTATATTACTTAGTTAACATCTAACTGTGCCCGTAATTCAGTAATGTGTTATCTTTCCAGCTGTTCGGACGCATTTCTTCGCATTTATCTGCAAGGTCAGGAGGAACGCTATGCCTTGGACGAATTCGATCAAAACCTGTGTGGCCAAATTTTGCCCCCTAGTCTCAAGTCGGAAGGGCCGCGACTTGTCATGATATTCAAAAGTGGTTCGGGTCGGGGAGGCGTAGGTTTTAAGGCCCAGTACCATTTTGAAGCAGGTAAGATGTTACTCTTACTATTTTGTTCTTTAAATTACCTTGAAAAGTCAAGAACTTATTTATCGGTGACTAAAATAGTTAAAACTACTATTTTTTAAATTTAAACCGTGTATTTATCTCAAAAAAAATTTATAGGGCCATATTCTTATTTTATTATAATCTATTCTAAACAAAAAAGAAGAGTTCGTATTATTACTGTGTGCAAACATGTTAATAAAAATACATTCGATAAAGATAAAATCTTTATAGCATTTTATTATGCTCAGGGAAAATCGAGGTATTAGGAAAAAGTTTTTGTTTTGAAGGGGTAAAATAGTTTCATAGGATTAGTACAACACAAAAGATTAATTTATCTACCCCTATTATTAGGATCCATAAAAGAGCTAACTATAATTTTACGTTTTTGTATAAAAGATTTTTCAAATTACATAAATTACCTAAATAAAAAAGGATTAAAGATTTTCCGAGTGATAAACAATTTTCGTTTATGACTTTTTTTAACTATTACACTCTAAACGTAGTACTATGGAAATTAGGCAGATTTCATACTTGATTTATGTAATATGAATATAATCCTGTATCTTTAAAATATAGGGAGTTGAAAATTAAAAAAATGGAAATGGTGAAAAATTTCTGCTTCAGTATGCTTAAACGCATTCCATACCCTTTTCAATGACCAGTGACTTCTCCTTTATTTCTTAGTGAAGAGCTTTCTGTGAATAATAATCAAATTAAAAATATTTGATACCTCCCATCCATTTCTGAATCCATTGTCTTTTCCATCAGATTACCAAGTGCCTGGTACTGCATCGCCCAACGGGTCGTGCCAATTTTTCTACCGCAGCGAGAGCCGAAAATCCGGAGAGTTCAACTCGCCCCACTATCCAGCCAACTACCCGTCTTTCATGCAGTGCGAGTACTACTTCTACGGACTGGAGAACGAGCAAGTCAATTTGGTCTTCAATTATTTCAAGACGAAAATGAACGTCGAAGCTTATGGATACAAGTGAGAGCATAGATATTCCCTATCGATTAATATTACTATTGTTTTATAATCCTTTTTATTAAAAGGGGTTATAATATATTATATATATTTTAAATTATAAGATTGTTACCATGTTTATTAATTAAATTTGAAAAATATGTGATAAAATACTTTTTAAACAAAATACTATTAATATTATATTCAAGCTTTAGGTGCTACTTTTATTTCCTTATCGTCGGACTACAGTCTAACTCATATAAAAATTCATTAGATTAACAACGCGATTTTCCTTATAACAACATTTACTTATAAGGTAAAGTCATTTGATGTATACTTGGCTACAACCATTTTTGCCTTTTGTCTGAATATTCTTTCGCTGTTTAGGTGTTTAGTCATTTTTATCACATAGTGATGTATTTCCAAAAACTTGAAACGTCTAAATCTGGTCTCATGTTTATTTTTCAAACAACATAATAATTAAAATTATCGAATTTTTTGACTCTGCACGCCTGTAGCTTTTTCTCTCTGACTTTAATGTCATTTGATAAATATCCCCTCACAAAACTTACATGTTCCTACAATCTATGTTTTATGTTTCTAAATCAGGATTTTCTTAATGTTGATTCAAAACATAATTCAGCATATAAAAAAAATCTGTTTAAGTATACCGTTACTACCACTTCAAAAACTGCAATTTGCTTTTATGGTCATTTTTAAAGATGTATATTTTCGAGTCATTGAGTGATACTTCACATCATGTCAGAGCCAATAATCGTAGTTCCCAATAGATTTATTAAAAACTAAGCGATCAGTTTCCCTTATCTGTGTCAAACCTTGACAAACTGTAAGTGCACTTTTCTTGAACCCATGATACACCAGACTGCCGTTTTTGGCATGGTAGTATCATATAACCTCAAACACACCTCATAAAACTCTTTTCCAGCGAGATCTGCCAGGAGGACTGGCTGGAGATCTTCGAAGTGTACCCCTCAGGCCGCGAGCGGAAACTGGGGCGGTACTGCGGGCGCACGGCCCCCGGTCCCATCATGTCCGAACTGGGGGTGGACACTATGAAGGTGACCCTCAGGACAGACGACAAGAACGTGGCTTCTGGGTTCACCGCGTACTACGAATTCATCCCGGCTGACACGCTCTATGTCGGTAAGTGCAACTCACTCTTCATATTTTCTATGCAGGGTGTTTCAACATAAACTTTGCTCAGACAAATTCCTTGTGTGGAGTACATAAAAAATTAACGAAGTACTGTACCTAGAAAAACTATGGTTTTAAAGAAAATAGCTCAGCAAAAAAAAGTATGACGTCATATCCAGTTGATTTATACGTTAACATAGATATTTGGATGTGTTTGCAGACAAACATAAATAAAGATCCACTGCACATGCATGCAGTTCTGTAAAATAAAATAGTATAGTTTTTTTGGCATTTCTTATGTATTCCATGCAAAAAGGCTTTCTGGGTGTAGAGTTTGGGAAGACTTGTTGAAACCAATTGATAAGAGAAAGACACTAAACCAGGTATGACCGAAATTACTGTGCTGGGTTACGACCATGTTAAGACGAATTTGACGATTTTGTGGCTATATCATTTGAAAAAAAAAAAAGGATTACAAATTTTGGCGTAACTTCTAATACTAGTAAATTTAGGCGATAACTACCTTTCATAGTGTTTTCATCCTGTAAACCGATAATAGGACAGACTTTTGAAAGAATAACAAAATTGTTATCTTAACTACTGACACTTTAATTTTTTTCAATTTCTAAAACTTTTAAAAATTATATTTTTGGAAAAAATAAAATAAAATGTTTGAAAATAATCACTTTGCCATGTTTAACATAAGGCAACAATTTTACGCAAAGAATCTCACATTCTTCTAACAATATATGAAAAATACAGAAGCTCAGATCTTTAAACTTCTATGCTTTATTCAAACAATCAAAACAAACTGTTTATAGTTCAGACTATAAAAATTCTTGGAAGTAAAATGAATAAGAGAGATAGTCAAAATGTCAATGACCGATTGGTATATTTTGAAATGATAGAAAATTTTGTGTAAATCATTAAGAATTCATTTAGATGGGTGCAAAAAAACAGGGAGCATTATAATCCATTTATATAGTAAAATGGTACAATAATACTACCCATTTCAATGTTGAGCGTATGGAAGCTCACGACACGCACTAGTTATCAAACGTCATTTATCTAATGTGCTTATGAATTATGTAGGGCACACTGGCTTATTATGAAGTTCAGCTTGCAGTTTCATTTTGGAAAATTGCATCATGCCAACTCATAACACAAAACGGGAACTCGGGTAGAGCCATCAAACTGTTTAGGTAAAAGTTGGGCATGCAATACATTACATTTTCAGGTCAAAGGTGTTTTTTAAGCTTTTGATGTGGATAATTGGTTTCCAACAAGCTTTTTTAGTTAAAAAGTAATTAATTTTTTAATTAAGCTTAACGTTACATAGAATTCGAATTTGAAATGGATAATAATTGAAAAAATTAATAAAAAAATAGTTTGAATGTAGTTGAAGAGAAGAATGAATAGGTACTAATAACTAACCTTTTTGAAACCATAGAGCATTTTCAATCACATGACTCGGACCTAACAACGGCCTTAGCAACAGAAGGGTTACAGTTTTTTTGCCCTACAGAGGTTAACAATTACAGAAAATGACTAGCCGTAGAATTCTTCTATTGGAGCATTTGCAATCACGTGATCCCATACCTAAAAACCGCCTTAGCAACAGATAAAAGCCCTACAGAAGATATACAGTTAAAAGAAAATAACCGGTTGTGACGTCACCTGAAAACACTCTATTCATTTTTATAAATTGATTTTACAAAAATAGATAAATTATAGCTTTTTTATCCGTATTAAATAATTTTTCCATGAATGTTATTTATGTTATACATTAGAGTTACATTTTAAGATGTGTGTAACTACTGAAGCTTTCCATAGACCAAATACTTGTGGTGCAACCATGACCAACTATAGATTAATAAGGCCATTATATCTCGAAATTTTGGCGTGCAATAGACGTCCTGACTTTACGACTGATAATTCTTTGCAACATCTCAACTTCATTCATAAATTTTATTTAACTTCACCAATTTATACTGATCCAATTTCATAAAATGTTGAGAGGACTGTTTGGTTTGGGAAAAGATCTGTTCCTACCGAAGAAATTATCACCCCCAAAAAATTCTTTAGGAGGTGGGGGCATGGCATATTGTAAAAATTTCCTTACCCTCAAAAATGTTTGCTAATTTAAAGCTAAGTAACTGACTGTGGACCTTACATATAAAGTTTCATCCGATATATTTAATTTTTTATCGCCATGTTTTTCGAATCCTTTAGATCAAACTAACCCAGAAATACGCAATTGTTACAAACTGTATCTATACAGGGTGTCCACTCAAACTCTGCACAGCCATATTTCTTGCATATAGTACATTATAAATGCCCTAACTACCTCTACTTACAATAAATATTTTTGAGAAAATTTGGATATCACGTCCATTTGGTTGATGCTTTAAAAAAAGCTTGTGGGAAATAAGAGCATACAGTTATTTGAACATGTTTTCACACTAAGATATTAACAATATCCATTGCGTATGCGAGCGCGCACATTATAGTTTGGTATCGGTATGAATCACATTTTTCGTAAAACAAAATGCCTTAGAGGTAATCAAATTTTATGTACTCCACCCAAATAATCTGGTTGTGCAGAGTTTGGGCGGATTTGTTGAAACCGGTCGATAAGAGAAAGGCACTAAACTAGGTTTAACTAAATTTATCGTGCTGAGTTACGACAGTACTGAGTTGACAGAGGGTCCAAAAGGCTAATTTCAAATTTCTGTGCAAGGTAGAGGGAAGCACGGGAAATTCAATGATTGACAGAGAGGTAGACAGTTCATTTTTGGTGGTCAAAGCTGTGATTGGCTGTGACATTTTATGACTCTCTGTTATGTTACTCTGTGGTTTTCACTTACTTAGATCTAAACAATATACACTCATGATCATAAAAAATGCAACACCATGAAGGACTTGTTCGATTTTGATGAAATTTGCACAACTGGTCACCTATGTAGATGCAAATAAATGATTAAATTTTCAGAACAAAGGAACAAAATTAAATATCGAAAATCAGTGTTTTATGTAGTCCATACGCGCAGCAGTGAGAGCCTCTATATGACACGTCATTGAATCAAACAGATTGCTTTTTTGCCTGAGGATAAGAGCGCGCACTGTGAAGTTAAATTATTACGGTTTCATCGGTATGCCATCACATTTTTCGTAAAAAAAAATGCGTCTAGAGGTGCAGTTCTCTGAACAAATTTTATATACTCCACTCAAATAATCTGGTTGTACAGAGTTTGAGCTGAATTGTTAAATCACCCAGTAGTATATGCAACAAGAGTTTTTTGTTTTGTAGACTGCGGTCGCAACATCTCTGAGCTTACGGAGGGAGTGCTGGAGAGCCCAGGTTTTCCCGGCTCCTACCTTCCGTCTCTCCAAGTCTGCAATTGGTTCATCACCGTCCGACCTCACCACAAGATCCTCCTCGCGTTCGTCTTCTTCCTCATCGAAGGAGACCCAGACCGTGAGTATACACCACCAAAGTCTTCTTCAGAGCAGAAAAATACGAGTGTCATGATTGGTTAAAAATATACCACGTGAAAATCCACTTTCCTGGTGTATGAGAACTTGTGTGTTCACGTGTTGCCTTTGAGCCAACCAGGTTGATTTGGTATTACGGACGTTCGGATAAGAAGAGACTTTATGTGTACACCAAAACCTCACCTTTTTAACTCAAGAGTGAATGAGTGCGATAATAAAAAATAATATTTTCATTTTCTCAAGGTTTAAAAAATTAAAATAAAAAAGGTTTTCCTTGTTACCTTTTCCTTTTCTCTAATATACTCAATAAATTAGATGTGATCGCGTGACGTAAAAAAACTAATAAATCTACAATACTAATGTAGCAGTCAATAACTATGTAGGAAAAGGGCATTAAGCTCTTCTTTTAGGCTTATTTTTCGTGGAGATGCTTTAGTACATAAATTAGAAAGCCAATTTTGTTCATTACTGTACGCAATTTTTATGTTTGCATCTCGTTTAATGTAGTACAACTCAATTAAGTTTTTACGTTAGAAAATTTCAACACCTTATTCCCTCTCAATTTAGCCTTTTTTGTGGGTTACTACATGTAGTACCTACCTGTGCTACTCCAAACTCATAATTTTACTCATTATTTAATGTAAAATTGCTAACGGCTGTGCTACATAAAAGAGAAAATTAAGTTTTAATAAAATATGTATTTTTATCCTTACATATTTGACAATCTATAAAAGAAAGTTAACGTTAGCTTTGGATAGATCAGGAACGTGATGAAAATAGTGAAAGTTAATGAATCACGATTGATTGTGAAATTGAATAGGTTCTTCAGAAAGTTGATTGTTTTAGGTCTAAGTTTAAATCGATAGGACATCTAAGGAAAAAATATTCGGTGTCAAATGTGCAAGCAGATTAGAGTGTTATACTTAAATTAATTATTAATTAAAAAGTAATCTTAATACGTAACGATCAAAATAAAGCGGTATAAACCTTTCTGAGGCTTTTAATTAAAAGTAAACCGTGTATTTCAGGTCGTGGCTGTCCAGGTGCAGTTGTAAGAGTTTATCCTGAACTTGGAGAGCCTCCTATGGAGTTATGTGGAGAGTCTTTAGCCAATCACAGTAGGGAGATCATCTCTTCATCGAATATCATGAAGATATCGTAAGTAACTTAGTTAACTCTTTTTAAACTTAGAAAATGGCAAAAATTGGGTCACTAAAGCATTTATTCCCAATCTACAGATTTGTTACTGCTAATAAAGCTGTTGGTGCAAAAGGGTTTCAAGCCACTTGGACTGAAATCAAAGAAGGTAAGAGCGTGTTAAGTGTGGTATGAAAGGCGCTTTTTTAAATCAATGGGTGATGCAATATCTCTTTCGTTGCTTAGGAACGAAGTGCGAGCACCTTCAATGCAGCGTCAGTAAATTCTGCATATCAGAGAGTGCCAAATGCAATGGACTTCCAAACTGTGGTCTGGAAGATTTTTCAGATGAAGTAGATTGTAAGTATTCCTGCACAAGTACTAATGAAAAGATCGCCTAGATTTAGATTCCTTGAAAAACCTCTTCCAAGAGAATGTGTAAAATAACATCAACTGAATTTTTCTGATTGGGTATTCATTTAACAGTTAATTTCTTCCCTTTTACTAATGAACTAATGTCTGTAGTAAATTTTACGAGAGATTTCTTAGAGAATATTCAGAGGGATATGACACTAAAAGGACTCAATTTTAAAATTTTCAAGTATTACGGAGAATACCATTTAATGGGGAAACCTTGTAGTACATGTGGGAAAAATTCTGTAGCCTATACCAGGTAAATTCACAAGATTTGAAATTTCCAATCCTTATTTGTCAGTGTGTTATCCTATTGGTTGGTTGGTTGGTATAGGTAGGACTTGTGGCGATCCCAGCAAGACAAGTTGTCAAATGGTTTCAAATGGTCAATGGTTGTCAAAACTCGGCTAGCCTGTATAGTATCTATATAGTAAGCCGTGGATGGACAGACAGTACTCCACCATGGGATATTAGTAGCTTGTGACATTCTTATTTATGTATTGTAGGCTTGGCGATCCACGGCATCGACATCCACTTGGTGATCGGGCTGTCGTTCGTCGGGGCCATCCTCACGGTGATCACGATGTGCGCCATCTTCCACCGCAAGTGCAAGCGGCGGCGGACCTCGGACACTCGCCGCCACCCCCCGAAAACGGTGGCCACGCCCCACATCGCGATCCAGGACCACGTCTGATCCTGCTGTCCACGCCCCTTCGCGAGCAGCTAACACTCCCCGATAAGCGCTTCCAGTTTTGTACTCGGACACCGGTTCTGCGACGAGGACGGAAAAAAAGATTGTTTCATTATTTGTTGATTGACCGAAAGTTCATGTCTGTCATTTGTTTTGAGTGTTGACTTGACTAGTTGGTTATTTCAGGGCTGGACTAGATAATATAATGTTTTTCAAAAGCATGGGTTTCTAGATTAAATACAAGCTTGTTATCAATGACGGTCAAATGAACGATGCACGCCACATAACCGTAACCTCCACGAGGATATGGACAGATAACTAGAACATGTTAATGTCGTCAGAAGGTTATATTACGATTCAATCTCATATAAATCTCTTGGGGAAAGTAGCAAAATTTTTTTCATTGGATTTAAGCTATCTGGTGATATAAACACAGGTTTCCAACCACGTCATTTCAGTGTGTTGAACCCTGGGTATTTAGATCGACGTGATGGTAGTGTCACAACTAAGTCAGAACCATATATTTAAAAATAGCTATGGGAAATTACATTTAGACCATGGGTTAAATTCCTTTTAATGACCTCTTTAATTAGTCTCCGGTTAAAAGAAATGCTAGTTCTAATAATAATCCTGCATTCAAAGAAAGACAAGCCTGAATTTATCTAGTCTTCCATGGTAATTTTATTTGTGTTTGACTGAAATAAGAATCAACCGACCTAATGAAAAATATTATTACTTGAAGTTAATCGAAAATATTTATAATTTATTTTTTAAATTGCTTCTTTGATATCATGACAAATAATTAGTTATTATATTATGTTTTATAGTATGAATAAGCTTTAATTTTTTGTTACTTAAAAACGATGTTGGTAGAAAGGCCATGGACTTTCAGCATAAGAAATAATAATAGCTTAAACTCTTCACATAGTTTTAGAGGATTCAAACAAATAAAAAAAAACTTTTAAACTTATAGTTTTTACCAATTTGTCTTTAATTAAAAGAACAATTGTAATTCAAATTAAGTCGTAATGAAAGTTTCGGAGTAAATAAGTTCCGGGCAATGTAATAAATCCGGGCATTATGAGTACTACCCGCGTATTTCGGGCAAATTGATAAATACACATTGATGAAGGTCATTGAATTTATCACATTGCCCGCTTCACTTCGGTAATTATTAATAATATGCCTGGTTTATCACTTTTCTCATAACATCAAAATAGTCCCTTTGACGGATTTTATTTTGATCCAACGTCTTCTAAGATTAAATTGAATTTAAAGAAAACTATTATGAAAAATTAAATGCGTTATAACGCATTTTTTTTGAGAGGTTTGGTATAAAATAATGGAACACTGAATGAAATAATGGAATCGATTGATGAGAATTAGTGCAAAAGCTGCAAGTGCTGTGTGAGCTAGGAAGTCTTGGGTTACTCTTCATACAAACTGAAAGTATTTAAAATTTCATAACAACATAAAGCGGTCCCTTTTTTTAAATGCCAGCTTGCATAATACGAATATTACCTATATCTTTATTTACGTTTACAAAAATACCTTTTACTTTGGAAAGGTACAGATCTTAAGCAATAGTACAAATAACGGTAGTAATTGAAATATATTTATAAATGAAATAGGATGCAATACTTCTCATTAAAGGGGGAAATTATTTAAATTAAATTTTGTTTACTGTAATAATTTTTGAATGTTAACGTAATGCGTACTATTTCTTTGTTATTTAAAAGCTGAATTTTCTTTTACGATTTACTGTTTCATTTCACCAATTTCGTAAAATCACATAAAAAGTTTAGAGGTTTTCACGTACCCTGAATCATTACAGGCATCAAAAGTATAACTTATATGTATCTGTATATACCTTATAGTTAAAACCTCATAAAATTATAAGTTTTGAGTTCAATGTATGACTTAAATGGGTGCTATAAAACATAATTTTGGTATACGCACTTTTAACCGTATGGATGCGGTTGACTCGCAATGTTGCTTCGATTTAAATCAAATTTTAGAATTAATACATCCCATTCCATACATTAATATTTTAAAATTTGTTTAGCTATAAAATAATACATTTAAGTTTCAAATACTATCTCTGGAAGCTATTAGTAAATTTTTTGTATTAGTTTGCGAAAGTATTCAAGCCCGTATTCATTGGATTTGTAAATAATTTTAAGCGAGTTAGATTTGATTGTTTGACATGTTACCGACAAGCATATCTGGCTTCAGTTCAAGTTGCGTGATGAAACATTAAATGTGTGCACTGAGATATCATTATAAAAAGGTTTTTGATAATAAAACATAAAAGAGCAAAAAATATCCCCCCGTCTATGAAAAAATTATATCAAATCTATCTGAATGAATAAGAAAACCTATGTTTTTTTTCTTGAGAAATATCCCATGAAAATAATATACCTATAGAAATTTTAGAATCGGAAATATTTATTCTACGTGAGATTTACAGCTACTGAGAACTAAATAAAATTATCGAAGATTGTTTTTACTTCATAAATAATTCACGCAAAATTTCCTACCATCATCACCGTTTCATATTTTTTTATTTTTAATTTATGAGGAAATGTAAAATAATAAAGTTATTGTGGACATTTCATTAGCATATCGGAAACGAGTTGATATACAAATTTGTGCATCAAATATTGATATTCTTTTTTAAGATTCACAGCTACTGACAGAGAACTAAAAAAAAGCAGCCAAAATTGTTTTTAGTACTTCGTAAATAACTTACGCAAAATTTCCCTACATCATCGCCTCCTCATATTTTTAAATTTAAGAAATGTAAAGAATAAAGTTCTTGTGGACATTTTATTAGCATATTCTTCGGAAATGCTTGTTACTGCGTTAGGGCGAATGGACATGGCATTGCAAAAGCAGCGCGATTCACGTTTTAGTCACGTTCCTGCGTTGTCATTGGTTCTTGCCGCTATTATGTTAACGTCCTTAACGCCAAGAACCCATTGCTACCGCTTGACGTGTGTAATATGTGAATCATGTCGCTTTTGTAATGCCATGTTCCATCCGCCCTTAAATTTTCCCATGATGGATGTTTTATATCCCTTTATATGTATGCTTATAGGATTTTATACAATGACTTCAACTACGATATTAATATGACCTACTCAGATAAAGTTGCTTTTAAATGTAATTTACATAGGTATAATGTTGAAGTTTTATATATAAGAAGGAGAAATTATTTATATTAGTTATTTAAACACCATGGTTCTCTTGAAATTTGACGCACACATTCTCGTGTAGCATTAAAGACATTATATACTTACAAGTATTTTTTCTATTTATTAAGATTTTCAAAATAAAAAAACCTGAAATATAAGTTTAGTATAATATTAAATATATATAATGATATTTTTAATATCATGTCAACTATGGTGTGTGTCGTCAATTCAGTATTAAAATTTATATTAAAATAAATTATTCCAGTATTTGTGCGGATAGAATTTTGTACGATTTGTTGTGGTTAGTTTATAATTGTATATAATTTGAGTGTTTTAACTTCGTTGTAAATTTTACAGTATTTTATTCATTATCCTGAGATGTATTGTATACTGACTACATGTATACCCATTTTGTGGATAACGGGTATTTATTACCTTAACATATGTGACTCTTTATATGAATATTATCCCTTACATTTACTGTAATGTTTAGAATTATTAAATAAATAAAGTTTTGTTTTCATCTTTGTTATTTATTTCTTTCACGAAAATAACCATTGAAGGCCAAAACACTTCTTCGTAACAACTACAAGTTCACAGATATGTTTTACCTTTAAACAAATACTAAAAAATTCTAAGCGTATATTTATTTAATGTTTAACGTTATACTTTATTGAATTCATTTTATCAACAGATGAAGGGAAGAAACTCGAAATAAAGTGGTTAACGTTTTGTCTTTTTATTTTTATTAATTAAGGAGTATCTATGAAATTCAAATGTTTTATTGCCCTAAAATTAGCAAAATTTATGTTATTTTATTTTTTCAGTTTCTGTTTATGCACAAACTGTGCATGCATAAACTCTGTTATTTATACCTTTGTTTTTCCTTCTTTCTTCAACTATTTTACGCATATTAGTGCACTTATTAAAATTTGATATGGCCATTTCTTGACTATTCATTTATTCTTGAATAATTTTAATTCACTTTTATGAAGTTAAAGGGATAAGTAATTCCAGAACTAACTTTGATAAATGATGGCTCTAAAATGAAAGATATTCATTAAACAAATCATTCATTTTCTGTAACAATTTTAAAACCCGAAACTCATAAACTTTCAAAGTAAGCGTTTTAAATGTTCATCAAACAAAATGAAGAACCCATATTTCGAGGGAAATCTTATAAATGACCCGACGGCGATGCAAAGAATACTTTATTACCATTGTCTGTTATATAATGATGATAAACACGCAAAATAGGTAAGATGCAGAAAATAAGAAATAGTACTTGAGAATGTCTGAGTGATATTCATAGTATGACAGCAATGTTATTTTGTTATGAAGCTCAATGCAATTTATTATAAATCATTGTAAAAATTTTTGTAGACTTCGGCTTATTTTCAGAATTTTTATATAGCTAATACGTACTATATCATTTGGCAGTCTGGAGTATAATTCAGAAATCATAAGTAAAATGCATTATTGTCGAGACTTGGGTAGCATACATTATACCATGGCCACCTAGACACAAAAGGCAAGAGAATCTCGAAATTTTGGCATATGAAAATCTTAGTTCCGACGTCAACTTTTTCATCACATGGCTGGTATACCCTGTTCTCAATAACTGAACTTATACTCATTCAAGCTGTCAAAATACCTATGAATAAGAATATACTGGAAACTATGCACAGACAGAATATTTCTCCGTGTCCCTAAATCCAATAAAGTATCCTGGACAGAAATCAACACGGAACCGGTGCATAATAGGAAGCGTCGGCATTTTGTTTCCTTGACACTGGATTCGACGAATAGCGTAGGTCAACGGCTACTAGGTTGTTTTGCGGATTGGCGTTGTCATGGAAATTCCGGTCTCTGCCGTGGACAGTATCCAAATCACACACCAAACCTACTCGAGAGTGCCATGGCCACAGGTAATGCTTCCCTCTATTCTGGAGAATTTTTTTTTTTGTTTAATTTTAGGTTGATCCTGAGTTGGTGGTAGGTTCCACTAGGGTGGAAAAATGTGATGAACCCTTCTTGAAATAACTGGGTATTCAACTGGTTTGTGTATATTTGTATGTTTGATTGTTTACTCCAATGTTTTTAGAGAATTTATTCGGTATTTTTTGGGAGGTTAGGGGGTGTATGACCATGATGAATAAACAATAATTCAAAAATGCATATTTTATTGGAAATTAAAAGATGGGTTATACAAATAATTTGATCAGATTGCTCTTCGTTTCGTTATTTTTTTGCGTTCTTGTTAGTTTTTTTCTCCCTTCCAAGTAAAACGCTTAAATATTATTTACGTAAAAGATTAAGAAGTGTTTTTTATCTCCTCTTTTTGATCATGATTAAACAATCAAGACTAATTAGTACTGGTTTTTTTTGTTGTTTCTAAATTAAATTAAAAAACTTCGCTCGCTTAGATTTTATTTCTCATTATAAAGGTTCTTGTGGAATAGTTCTCAAGTAAGACATGGGGGATACATCATCTAGTTATTGAATCTAAGGAAGAGGAATATTTTAAAAATAAATCTACTTTTTATTCACAGACAATGAAAAAAAATAGAAACTTATAATTTGTTGATTGCTTTGAATCAATGGGATTTAGTAATGTAGTAACATTTTAGTAATGAGTTTGAAACGTAATAATTTTTCGTAATGAAATATTTTTTGGGAATGTCACTGACAGTCAAATTTCCCTTTAAGTCTATGAAAATTTACAATAACATTATTCACGAATGTTAGCATTCCATTAATTTCGGATGGATATCCATTCCTTGCCATCTTTGGGAACATTTAAACTCCTCTTTCAGGTTGCTTTTAGTATTTTCCATACATAAACACTCAAAACAAACTCCTAAAAATATTGAATACTACCTGCATATTATATTATAACATAGGTATTATCTTACTAGTGGATAATTATTTAGTAATTATTCTATTGCACCATTGAAGTTATAATTTCTCTGGAATAACTCATTATAGAGTAATTAATCTTTTTATTATAATAAATTATACTAAAATAGCCCCGGAAGGTAGAGTTTAAACAAAAGAAAAATATTCTTAGTACAAAAAAACTGAAATGGAGATAAAAGCCTTAGCGAAATGCTAAAATAAAAATTTGTCAGATACGGTAATTTTTTGGCTGGAAAAATTTAATTTTATGAACTGTACACCAAGAAAACACTCTACACTGTTGAATATTTCTTCAATCATTATTTTATATTATGGTACAAAACGGAAGGTTAAAACGTCTGCTGATTCAGATTTTTTTGTTCGCTTTTTTGCTAAAATGGTCTAAACTCTAAACTGTTTAAAAAATAAGTGGCTTTCGTAAAAGTTTAGAGAAGTAAGTTCAATACGTAGAAATTGAGAAGATACAGCTTCTCTTTCTTCGGATGGCGGCTGAGAACTGCGGAATCTTGTATTGTGGAAAGCACGTTTCAGCAAATCTTCTTCCGAAGAAACACAAGCTATAGAAAATCTAAAATATTTGAAAAAAAATATCAAACTTCAAATCAATTACATCACGTAAAAATTAAAAAAAACGTTATATTTTATAATTTGGTTTCTGTGCATCATCATATATCAAATTACTCCGTTTGGAATTTATTGTTTAAAATGTTAATCATTCTTAAAACAGCCAATTACTACAAATTCTCTTTATTAAACAAACAGATTTTGAAAATGCAGTGACGAATATCTGTAGATAGGGAAAATAATTAATAGTGATCTGCGTTATTTTAATTGAAGTTCATTCTTAACATCAATTTTTTTTTAAATGTACATAGCTCTTATTTATCCTTCCTTTTCCATTTCATTACTTTTAAAAATGTAAAATGTTTATGATAATTTCTTATACTACATTAATCCTTGTAAAAATCTGTTTAGGGGAATATTCTTAAAAATCTAAATGAATTCGTTAATTTGTTTACTTTTAAATAGTACTATACATGATAAGAATAAGATGAAATAATTCTAAATCAACTTTTCTAAACTTCCGTAACATCCAATCTTTAGTTTAAGTTTTTATCTCCAATTTACAAAATAAATATTATGTTCGATAAAAACATATTGCCTCTCATATTATTTTTCCTGTTACTTTCTCGATATTTTCCCACATTCAATAATTTGAAATCCGCATTTCCTTAAATTTTATTAGACTTTATTATATTTATGTCACGCTGCCTGTTCTCACATTTAAATTTACGAATAATCAAAGACACAAGACTCTTTGAAAAACTCAGCTCTTTTAAAATTTTGCCTCTACTTCTTATTTTAAATCTGCTCTGGCTTCGAATAGAGTTAAGTGAAATCCCCACTTTCTCGTTCTGCCGATGGAAAACTCTGTTCTCTCAACCCAGATTCTCAGAATTACGCATTAAGAATCGATTTTACACTCTCCCAGCATTAATTCACCAGTTAAAACTTTGATTGCAGTCCCAGGGAATACGCGCCTCCCTGCCATCAGGCGAAATAGGCTAATGAGAAATACAGGATGTAGTCGATACTTCGATCTGGTTCCACTAGTTTCACTCACAAACACTAAGTTTCAATTTGAACCGTCGATGCTTTCATTATTTGGAATATTGAAATAATCGATTCTCTTGTTTTTGTTGTACGATTTTCTGGGAATGGAAAAGGTAAAAGTGTTTCTATCATTTTAAAAACGAAGAAACTCCGAATTTATTGATAGTTAAGATTTAGTTTTCACTGGATAAGTAAAATGTATCCCATCAATGTATTCGGTGTTTTGGATAAAAATATTAAATGCAAATTTTGAGGCCATTAGTTTTTATGCATATTATAAATTTTTGCTGCCTCTTTATTAATAATACTTTATTTCTCTTTGCTATTTCTCAGGCCGCATATATCTGCTAAAATCTGATTTTAATATGTTATATACTTTCAAATAATTAAAATGGATTACAATACTCAACAGGCTTTGCAACTCAACAGGCTTTGTGTTTACTCAGATTTTCCTTCCGCGTAGTGACGTCATAGGGTCAAGAAAAACTGCAGTCTAGTATAGATAGAACTACAGTTTTGTTATATTTAGCAGCCCACATAATATCAACATAAAACAAGATGAATTCTTGTTTCTAACGCCGTTCTACAGAAACATGCATACAATGTGCACAAGTTTACTTTAGCATAGTCTTTTCTATCCATATCACTCTCACAAACAACAAAAAGCATATTAATGCAAATCCATTTTATAAGAACTTTTTTAACTCTAAGGATCATTAGAATTTTTTCCATTTAACCTTTATAAAACAGTGACCATTAAAAGAACTTTCCTTACAAAACAGACACCAAAACATAGAGTTCGTGCCTTTTAAAGCAACTGAGATACCTCTACACACGCCTCATGCATTCTTAAACAGAAGAGTTAGCAACACAAACTCGCTGCCAAAATATTCAAGGTTCCGTTCTAAACTATGCATCAGAAATTCCGGCTTCTAATTTATTCGATTGTAGCGTGTGAGGAGAATAGTGTTTCCTAATTAGATGGTTAATCCGAAAGCTTTGCTCGTTAAAACCACCTACAGCACATTTAAACTTTTTCTTTTACACACATAATATGTTTTATTTATAGATAACGAAAAAAAAATAAGAAATATTCGAAATTACTGTATATTATTCTCATTAAAAAAACCTAAAATTGGCTCTGCATTTAGTTCATAAGTAAATCCATTATCCTCAACTTCA
Source organism: Tetragnatha montana (assembly GCA_963680715.1). Lineage (NCBI taxonomy): Eukaryota > Metazoa > Arthropoda > Arachnida > Araneae > Tetragnathidae > Tetragnatha > Tetragnatha montana. Next base: position 13,709,797 of record OY796676.1, on the reverse strand, counting down.
GAATACTATTATTTTTGGCATACGGGTTTTTTTTGAACGAGTTGATGCTAGCTGTAAATAATTCGTAAAATCAAAATACAAAAAAAAATATGGAATGATAAAAGTGCTAAACATGTTTGTACCTTTTTATCAAACTAAACTCTTTATAAAAGAAGCATAATTAAGAGCATAATAAGCTTAAAGATTAACAAAATTTCCAGGTATTCATGCATTATTTAGTATTTGAGACTATAATTTTTTAGCAAATAAAGCATATGAATAGTAGTATTAAAGCATATTACGTATTAAAAGAATAGGAGTAATTATAATTAACTTAATTACTTTACATCGAGGATAGTAAAGTAATTTTGTATTTAATACTTATAGTAAATAATTAGTGTATTATAAAAGCATTTAGAGAGTAAGATCTGGCTTACCAATTGGAAATAGCAAATTTAAAACAAAACACTTCAAAAATTACGCGAATCTTTAGTTCACCCATTTAAATTTTAATCGGTTCAGTTCGTCAGATGTTTCCTTAGCTTAAAAATAAGATCATTGTTTGTACTATTTACAAATTTTTAAAAACGAATGTAAATCAAGTATGGTGAGAAAAACATTATTTTATTGTATGATGTTATAATAAAACTTTTAAGTAAAAATATGTAATCAAAACTATGGATCGATGTTTGATGAAATATGTATTAGACACGAAACTAATTCAATAATGTGATAATTTACAACCATTTTTATACCATTACATAAATGTGTTTTCGGCATCACATCATTCTTAAAGAAAAAAAGTGATAGGACAGATAAAGGTTCTCATCGAGGTTAGTAAAGTAATAATTTCAGCCTTATAATGGACCTGATATCATTAAAATAATTTTAAAAATATTGGGGTTTTGCCAGCGTCCTATCCATCAACTTTAGAGAAGAGATTCCCCTAAAATTAGTCTGTGTGAACAATTAGAGTCCCTCGATAATTTCATGATATTATATTATAATAGCTTTATTCATAAAGTAAGGTAGAAACTAACGTATGGAACGGATACAAAACTATATGACCTCTCTTGAATCCAAAAAAACTGTTTTTAATCCATCGTCTCTAAAACTTTTCACTGAAATGAAGGATTCGTGTTTTTTGTATTTGGCTCGATCATTTTAAAAATATCTTGATTCAAATATTACTAACCCTTTAAAACAGTATATTTATTCGTCATTAAATTATATATATTACAATCGTATGGGTAATTTCCAGTTCCTTCGTAACAAACCTTTCTTTTAGCATTTTAGTGGAATGTTTTAGAACTGCGAAGTGATAGGAATTGGAAAATGTGCTACGTTGGTAAATTGTTTAAGCTTATTACTTTTATGTAGTTTTTCTACTACTGAAACACATGTCAACATTTGTTTGGAATATGTAATAAGGTGTATGTCAAGTTGATCATTTAGGGTCATAAATTTATCCTGAAATGAGAAACGTAAGGCATGAATACTTAATGTTCACGAAAACAGGATTTCACAAAAAGTTTTATAATGCTAAGGTAGTACAAATTGAGTTGGTTAATAATTAACCATTAAACGCATTGCTTGTTGGGTGTGTAGAATACATATTATCCTACGTTCATAATTCTATAAACCAACTCAAATGCAACTTTTTTCTTTAAAATTAGGTTTTTTTTAAAACAATTACTTTGCTTGAAGGGAACAGGTTGAGAGATTTCGCTGGATAAGTAAAGTATCTTAACGTGAAAAAATATGTTTTATTCATCTTAAATGTATCCCTAATATCTTATACTTGTTTCAAATGATTTTGTATGTTGGGAAATACCTGCCATTCCATAAAATTTGATAAATATTTTACAAATTCATCCAAATCCCTTATCAATCCATTTATTTTATTTTTTAATAACCTTCTGTTCACTAAAAATTTCTTTAAAGTGTACAATAAAACCTTAATGTGCATAAAAATGCAACAAACCTTCCATTTATTCTAGACTCACAGACAAACACACACACAAACAACATTACACCGTCTCCAAGTAAAAGTAAAAGCCTTCCTCCTCCAAAATGAATTCACCGAGAACGCAAATCTCGACGAAAATTCACTTTCCAACTCGAAAAGCAAACGGAGTATTCAATACACAGATCGATCCCGATGCATAATAAATTTCTACTGCAGGAAGACGCCCGTAGCAAAAGGAAAGGCGGATCAACAAGGTTTTAATGTTTAGAACGAAGAGCAAGAAATGATAGAGAGAGCATTAACTCTTGTTCCCAGAACCACACTATTTATTGCCACCCAAATCGACTTCTTAAGTTCTTGATGATTAATTATTTTTCTGAAGGGTAATTTATCTTCTTTTAGTGGGATTTGTCTCTAGTTGAATATGAGTTGGTATTAGAGGGAAACTAGTTGGATATCCTAGTTGGAAATAAAAAAAACACAGAAAATAATTTTGTGATACCAAAAGAGCACAAAGCTCGTCCTTGGCATCTAAAAATAAATTAAAATTGGGCAACAACTGGACCAACTCTATTTTAGTATTTTGAACAATGCTTTAGTTTCAGTTAGTTCATTTACGAAATTACATATTCCAGATTTAAACTCAATATTACTGTTAGTAGTTCTGAGGTTTTCATTTAATTTAATAAACACAAAAAAGGTACTAAAGAGCATGTTATTTATGAAATACTTCTTTGTTTGTCGTAGGTATGAAATAATTTCTTTGTATAGTTCTGAGTGTGAAGTTACTGGTTTTAATTTGATAGAAGGATTTATTACTGAAGATAAAAAGAAGCAAGCGGAAAATAAAAAGTTCTCTAAGCATGGACTTAGATAAAGAACTATTTTTTAAATGAGATCCTCTTATCCACTTACAAACTAAAATCTTTTGTTTGTAAGTGGATAAGAGGTCTATTGTTATGATAGTAATCTGAGGCATAACAAGTTATTCCATAGCTAATTAATGATTAAACTCAGGTAAAATATAAAGTTGTTAAAAACTTATGGTCAATAATACCTACTTTTAAGTTTAAAGAATTTACAATTAATAAACCGTAATTTATTTAACAAATAACTTATATGAGTCTTCCATTTTAAATTAATGTTGAAATGTAACCTATTAACTACCAAACTACTATTAGATTAAACTATTAATCTATTTTGTAAAAGTTTGTGGAACCAAATTTAAAAACGCATGGGATGAGAAAAATGTAAATTACCCAATTAATTTCTTGGTTCAAAACAACTGTTAACTTTCATTTATAAAACCTCTATTTTTTTAAAAAAACCCCTATTTTTTGTAAACATTTCTTTTATCTAGCTCCTAAGTTCTTTAATTTACTACCTTTAGAAATACAAAATAGTTCATCCAAACATGTATTTAAAAAGAAATTAAAAGAGTTTTTGTTTTCTATGGAAAATATTGAAATATTTTTTGCTTAATTTTTGTATCATTGTATAATTCAAGTATCTTCATTTTTTATGCACCACCCCCTTATGACAGATATTAAACCCGTAATTTAAGACATCATGTTTGCCACCCCTGTGTATACTTATATTTATGCTGTTCCTATATTATTTTTATGTATTGTTCACTTTAGTTTATAACTTCTTCAAGTTTTAGTTTTTGTAATTTATTCTACGCATGTTTTGTTCACCTACATGGATCGTTGCGATCCCAGGTGATGTGGTTATTTTTCTTGTTCTGTTTGTTTTTACTGATTATAAATAAATAAATAAATAATTAAAAAAGAATAAAAAAATGTTGAAAATTTACCAAAAAAAAAAACTAATATAAATTAATTGCAAAAAGTTCAGCTCTGAAAAATGAACACGTGTTCCACAAAAAACTTGTCCCAACATTAATTCTGTAGAACTGTATTGTATTTTGACAACAATAAGTTATGGTTATAATAAACAATAGGAAAAATGTCAACTTTAGTAAAGGGTAAATATATGTTTATCCTTATTAAAGTATTTACTTGTAACTTATCAATGCACCTTTCTTACTTCAAACTCACAAAAGAAACCTTCCACAGCGCTATTTCCAATCGCGCTCTAGTATTTCATACTCCACTGTTTCGAAAACCTGTAATGCCCGGGCATAGTAACAGGAATCTCTCGGGCATAACAGTGTGTGAGTTCTCCCCGCGAGTAGTAGTTCCCCCAAATCGCGTGTTCCCCGTCACGGAATTCGAGTCGTTACACCGAGAAAAAGAAGAGAGCGAAATAAAAAGACCGTAAAAATCAGATAATGCTTTTATCAACCGAATCGGCCGTAATGAAACCGTTACTTGTGGTTGTAATCGATGCCGTGGTGGTTGGTATTGATTGAGCGGAATGGTTTTATATGTGTGGAAATAATAGATTAGAGAAAGCAGTTTCACGGTTTTTGGTTTGGTTTTCTAAGTCTTCGTTGCTATGCATTTTAATTTGAGAAACAGAGACTGAAATGCATAAGAAGGATTGATGGTTTTTTATTAGTTATATATGCTTTTAAAGAAATTGACGGTTTAAAAGCATTTTCTTTGGAATGGTTTTGTATCTTTGTCTTAAATATTTGCTTATTAAGTATTATGTTTTATTCATCTTGATTTTGAATACATTTCAGAAACAGTTTTATAAATAATTTCTTTAAGACCTTTTTTGTTAATTAGTTTTTAAGTAGTTTTATTGGCTAATGGTGATAATTTTAAATTGATTAAAAATAATGGTCTTTAAACCAATTTCTGATGTATCTAGTATTCAAATAGTGAAGGGGGAAAAGTCTAATTCACATAAAAAAAGTCACTTTTTGTAGATTTTGTAAAATTGCTCATTTTACTAAACAAAAGCTATTCAATCTTCAGTTTATTATTTTTATTGGTACAATTCCTATCGCCAATATCCAAATCGCTAAATATATCCAAATATCAGCACATTTTTCTGACTTTTATTAATAAACTGAATAGTTATTGATGAAATTAAACATTTTAATTCAGGAGTTTGAAAATATTTGTGAGTATTTCTACTTTTTGTTGTCTAAAAGAACCGGGCGATATTTAGAGGGGACTCTAACGGAATTGAACCTTTTTATTTTCAAATATAATTTCTTAATTACATTTGTTTGTTATTTATATGCTGAATGAGTAAATGTTTTATAACAATGTAGGTAGCAAATTTTATAGAACTTATGGTGGAAAATGAACAAAAATTAACAGTTACAAGATGCTTATTTTAAACTTTTATATATTTATATATGGAGTGTTTTGAGACTGAATTTGCTATTAATAGTCATAAAAACGTGTAAAGTTTAATCAATCTTTGAGGTTAAAATTGAAAACTTATTTCTATTTTGCAATAACTGTCTATCGAATCCAATTTCAAAAGGTGAAAAAATTAGTATTTTTAAATTAAATTATCAAAGACGCGGTATTAGATTATATTTACATACAGAAACAATGTTAATAATGACGTATTTTAATAATAAAATAAAGTGCAGCTATTTTTAAGCTTTAGTAATATATTTATGAACAAGAAACGTTGAACTGCCCTCTTTCCACATTATGCAACTTGTGCAATTAACAAAATAGTTTAAGCAAAGAACAATTATATTAAGAGTGAAATGAAACGAAAAGCATGAGAAACACGTACACTACATACTACCACTCCCAATATTAAAAAACAAACGTGACACACATAGCAAAGTTAAAATGCTCATCGTTCAATCAAAAGACAAGCGGTAATCACATAACACAGACAGGACAATTAAAAACGTATCATTTCTCCTTTTCGGACAAAATAGTTTTTCTTAATCCAAAATTAAAAGTATAAATATATGACTTCAATCACGCTTATTCAATCCTATTTTGCATCAAGGGACTCGGGATACCGGGGTTATAGTTAGCACTCGGGACTAGATGGCATTATGCCTTTATTTTTTTCCACAAAGGAGCTAGAGCACTCAAATTTAACGGTAGATAGTGTATATAAAAATACAATTTCCACCAAAATTTCAGTCTGTTTCAAAGCTTTTAAATTTTTGAAACAAAGGCTGAATTTCCATGAACAGCACTTTCGCTTATAAAAAATCCATCATCTATTGAATATAAAATTTCAATTGCTCTTATTTTCAAAAGCGTTTCTTTGGTTTTGAAAAAAAAAAAATGCTATTTTACTTCGGATTCAAGAAAACTAGAAAAACTAATGTTAAGTTATTTTCATAGATTTAGTACATTTTGTTGCAGTACATGTTCACCAAGATATAGAGTGTTTTCAGGTGACGTCACGACCAGCTAATTTCTTTTAACTGTTAACCTTTGTAGGGCTTTTAACTGTTGCAAAGGCGGTTGCTAGGTAACGAGGTATATGTTGCTAAGGCGGTTTTTAAGTATAGGGTCACGTGATTGCAAATACTCCAATAGAAGAATTCCACGGCCAGTCATTTTCTGTAACTGTTAACCTCTGTAGGGTAAAAAAATGTAACATTTCTGTTGCTAAGGCCGTTGTTAGGTCCGAGCCATGTGATTGAAAATGCTCTATTGGATAGTGTTTATAGATGCATATATAACATATATAACTTTAGCATATATTTTAACTAACTATTTTTTAAATGCAGTGTCTAAAGAAAATTTCAAAGTTAAATCTCTGCTGATGGAAGAAATAAATTGATTATAAGTAAAATATGATCACTACTAAAATAAAATAGACTAGTTTTCAAAAAGTGGTAAGTTAATGACCATCAGATACCATATCTTAAAAAAATTTTCCTTATAAGGCACTAATAAATTTATTAATGTCAGTAGTGGGTAAATAAATCGGATATTTGTTCAGATATTTGTTACGTTATAAAATAAGAAAGCATCTAAAAAAATATGTAATTTAAAAATCTTAATAGTAAAAACAAAGGAGAATTGGTGGAAATAATGCATAACATATTTGTGTATTTTATTAAATTTTGATTAGTTTTATTATTAGTTATTGATTTTGTAGAAATTAATAATTAATAAATAGCAATTTTCGCAATAGAATCAAGTGCAAAATATTACCTAGGGGAAGAGGGAAAATCACAAGAACAAAATAAACAACTATAGGGAGTTTAATTTAACAAATTCTCACACGTTAATACGTTTACAAGCTGGCAAAATATGTTTTATTGATAGTATTGATTATAAAACTTTTTTAAGTGCTCCATGAAATTTAAATTATTACTCAACTCATAACATTAAAAATTGTGCATGAAATTTGTCTGACACGTAAAATTATTGAATACATTCAAATATATAATAGCCTTCGATTGAATAATCCTTTTAATCAAATCAGTTTTTTTGTTGCAGTACGGCCTGTAACGATAGTTCAACACCCGTTGTTTGGACCAGAACCTGTGAAAGCCACTTGTTCAAGCTGTGGAAAAGAAGTGACAACAGAAATAACGAGACACACTTCTGCTTGCTCATACATCACATGCATACTAAGTATTTTCGTTTGGTAAGTTATAGTATTTGCATTTATTGCGTTCGTGTAGAAAAATATTTTTTTATTTTCAAATCACAACCGTAAAGTATTATAAGTTGCATGTCTAAGTAGATCTTTAGGTTAAATTTTTACACTCAGGTACATAAATAGTATCTTCATTAAGAGAGGAAAACATTGTTTATAGACATCCATTTTCTATGCTTATTGGTAAGAAAGTGCATAACGAAAGCATTTGTCAAAAGTTATACTTTTGAAAATGATGACAGTAAAAAGCTTTACCTACAAATAATTAACTTTTTCTGTTTTTTTTTTAATTTTAAATAAGAAAATATCACAAAAGTATAATAAAAACGGGAATATAAGTTTAATTATCTAAAAATGCATTTTAAAAAATCGTTACGAGCATCTACTACAGAAAATTATATAATTATCTCTTTTAAATTAGAAAAATTCTAAAAAATGTAGAAACATTAGCCATTTTAACCCTGCTGCACTGCTCCGACTTGCTACGCGCATGTACTGTTGGGGTCAATATGACCCCATTCAAAATATTATCACTTCTACCAGGCATTAAATGAAAGGATAAATTTTGGAAATAATCATATCTTAAGTATATTTTAAATGATATTAAATAAAATAGTATATGAATAAAGCAATAAATTAAACATACAAATAAAAAACAAATGAACAACTCAAAAATACTTAAATGAAAAGTTAAATTTTGGAAATAATTATATCTTAAGTTGTATAAGTATATTTTAAATTATATTTAATAAAATATATGAATAAAGCAATAAACTTAACATACAAATAAAAAAATAACAAAAAACAAACATCCCAAAACTTTGCATTTTCACATATCCCAACCGTTTGGTCCAGAGGAGTTTATTGCATGTGCCTTTCTGACAAGTGGATCAAACACAAAAGAAAACGAGAAAAAAATAAAAATAAACATAAAGGAATGTTTGAGTAGTTGTTTTTGTTCGTTTCCGTTGAATGATTCTAAGAAATATGGAAGTGTGAAGGCACAAGAAAAAAATACTAGAATTGGGTCATATTGACCCCAACAGTACATTAAGAATAAGTTGAAAAATTTTGGTTGTAAATAAAAATAAATGAAAATCATTCAGTGTTTACGTATTTATGTCCTTTATCAACAAAGTCATGCAATTCCATGACAATATCTCCGGGGGTTTCCTTTTTATGAGCAAATGAAAAAAAATTTGGGTCAAATAGATCCCAGCAGTACAGCAGGGTTAAGATAAACTATTATAAAAACTTTTATAGATACCACAAAAAATACCTCAGTAATTGAAATGTATTGAAATATTTTAGTTTTAATTTAAATATTAATATTGATTATGACAGATTTAATTTAAAGTTTCAATTGTAAAATAAAAAGTGGGAGAAGCATTAAGCATTCTAAATTCATTTTCACTATAAATCCAACTGGGTCATTCCTCTGAAATTTTTCATAATTTAACACAAATATTACACATTTCCAGCTTTCCTTGCTTCTGGATTCCCCTGGTGTGTCCATGGTTCATGGACACCATCCATGCTTGTCCAAACTGTAAGGACACTATGGGGATGTACTCCCGATTCAACTGACACCTCTCACATTGGACACCTGTTCAACTCGATCAAAAATGGACTGGCTTTGCTGAAAGAAGGTTCTGTTCTTGGCTGGCAATGTGTGGGTGCTATTTCACAGCGTTCGTTTCTTCTCTAGCTTTTACCTGAATGCTTTGGAAATATCGCATATTGCAGTTAGGAAGGCACATGAAACGGGAGTACTTGTACATCACTTTTCTCTGCATATTTTTTATTAAATAATAAGCAATACATTTCTCTGCGCCAAAGCCATGCATTGTATGTTCATTTTATGTTTTTTAAACCTCTTTATTTAGGTCCAATTATGTAATTATCTATTTCTTGTTAAAATCATACCGAATAATTCGCTTCTCTTAAGAAAAAAAACCCCAAAATTTTAAAAAAAATAATTACCTGAGAAAATTTCTATTCAGGTAATTTTTTTTTTCATTCGCAAAGCCTGGTTTTACTTCTAGTCAGAATAGAGAATAAATAATTGACTGAAACTAGCATTGAACGAAAAATTTATTCAAAAATTGTGTTACCCAAAGTTTTTTTTTTGTAAAGTAAAAAATTCAATAATTGGCAAGATCAAAATAACATTCAACTTGTTTCGCTAGATGTCGCTACCAATAAATTGCCTGCTCTCCATTGTTTATAGAAATGGATCAGCATGGCCGAAAAATTCGTGGCATGGGGATGTGTTTTTCACACATTGCGAAAACACCACGCTTCGCAAAAAGTGACAAGCACAATGTGTACACATTTGTTTTCTTTTTTTAGTTTCTAAACGTTTACACAAATGAGTTGATTGTATTTTAAAGCAAGATTATTAAAGTAGGATTTTAATTTATTCATGATGTTTCCATCTATGTAGGTAGTGTGATTAATTGCTTATTGGCTTACATATTTTAATGTTAAGTATGATTAGTTCTACCGATAATTTTGCAGAGTATATTTTAAATTTGAAACGCACAAAAAGTATGATTCAATCAAACGAACAACTAAACTCACTACATGAAAGCAATGTAAAGGGTTGAGCCCAATATTTGTTTTACCACTTTGTAAATACATTGAAGATTATATATTGCATTGTTTGAAAAAGTTAATTTCTATGAATCGGACTACTTTAAGCTTATTCATCTGAAGCACATTTGACACTTCCTATTTATTGACTTAACGATGTAGAATTTTCTAGAACTGTACAGTTTTAGTACTATACTATAGTTGCCCCTGTAAATTTTCATAACTGCATTTTAAATCATGAAAATACTAACCTATTTTGTTCTGTATATTTTTAAGCCATTATATTAGTACATTTGTATTTGGGGGGGGGCATTCATTAATAGATGGAGTTGTATGTGTTGTTTAAGAATATGCCAGTTAATCTTTTAAAAATTAGTTATTAATTGTTATTATTATAATTGTTACCCATACTTTTTATCATTAAGTTTCTAATAAGGCAAGTAATTAATTAATAATGGGATGGAGAAGGAATCACTTATTGATTTGCTTTTAATTATAAATTTTTAATATTATTTATTACTTTGATACTACATACTTAATTACATCTTGTTAGTAGTACGTATTATTTTGGAATCATTGTACAAAATCTATCATAATCAAACCGCGGTCTTCCAAAACTGGCCGTATATGTCACCAAAGTTGCCTCACTAATTGAAGTGTCTCACTCTTATACTCTATTGGCACATCAGCCAAATTTGATTTTTAAAGCTAGCTAATATAAGATTACATTCGCAATTTCTCCCCACGTTAATCTGCATCTCTCTTTTTACAAAATAAATTGTGGTTGATTAGTTAATTATCTTTGTTTATTTTCATACACTTTTTTATAAAATATTATATTTATTAAAATTATCCATTTGATGTTTAATTTTTTCTCTTCTTACATCATACAAAAAGGTATTTATTGAAAATGTTTAAACTTTAAGTTATTATTGAATTGAAATATCGATTATGTTTTGATTTTCTATATACGTATGTGGTGATTTTTGTGTACCATGTTATTGTTCTACTTGTAAATTCTTTTCTGTATGTTTAAATTATTAAGTATAAGTATCAATAAATATTTAACTATTTTATATCGTATATTATTTACAAACATTTGAAACACATTTACAATAAATTTATTTAAAATCATTTTGAACTTTTATCAATTCAGGAAGCCTCTCTCTAAACGAAAGTAAAATAATTAAGTATTTAAATAACAGACTGATTTATACCCGAAAAAAGCTTAGAAAGTAAAAAATACTCCACTCAAGCCTTAATGACTTATAATTAAAACTTCTAGAAGAGATTAGAAGAGATCGAAGTAATTAATATTAGGAAAAAAACCTCTTAAAACTTTAAAAAGATCTTTATTTTTTAAGTGCTGCTACATTTTATAAATACTATTGCAGAGATTTAAAGTAAAATTATTTTGAAGATGAAAACATAATTTTATTTTATTCTGTATGTTTAAATTATTAAGTATAAGTATTAATAAATATATAAATATTAATGGAATCTTTGAGGGGTTTTTTTATCATCTATTTATGCTTTATAAACATTCCCTCCGATTCGATTTTACCCTCGATCAATCATTTAAAAATATAACACCAATAATTCGCGTGATGACCAATAAACTGTTATTCTGTTCTTCATTACCATAGCTAAAAATAGGGGTGCAACTTTGGACACAACGTATACTGTCCTTTAAAAAAAAGTTCAAGAGAATAGTCTGCGTGGTATTGAATCATTATCCCTAGTTTCAATAGTAAGGATATAGTTCTTTTCAGTAAAATTGCGTTACTGCAGTAATAACAGATTTCATTCCACCACCTTGTATTTATTTATATTCATAAACAAGTTACTATAATGACACGCTGCTTTGTTGTTAACGTTACGTTTGTGACTAACTCATTGCTATAGCAACTCTCATGACCGTTCCATCACTTTACTATGGGCTGCATGATCTGAGGTGGCAGTAAAATCTTAGGCATTTATATATGAAGAACTTCACCCTTTGAAAGATGATTCAAAAATTCATAATGATTTTCGAAATGTCAGTAGATTTACATTGTAGATGAACCCGCATCTGTCCTTTTCACTCGGACGTTTTTAGAGGATGGATGTGAAAAATTACGAACTTTTGGAATTGATTCATAGTAGAATTTACTGCTGGATTGCAATTATCTTATGAGATACCGTTGAACTGCTTTTTGAAATTTGAAAAGGATGGCGGAAGAAGGTAAGAAAGAATTCAATGTTTCATTTCCTTCAGTCGAAATACGTTAAACAAAAAATATATCAAAGAAGAAAATGTAAAGTTTAGGTGCAATTTATTTATAACTAACATAGCAATCTTAAAATACAATCATTACTTTTGCTTTTTATTATTAGTATAAGTTTTGAAAATGTGAAATAAAGATGCAAGTTAATCAAAAACACCTTTTTACTTCCCTAGAAATTAAGTACTCCATTTTAAATAAATTTATAACATTATAAATATATAATAGAGGTTTTTGCTCCCAATACAACAAAATTCAAAGTGGTATGTTATTCGGTAAATTCTTTTGTATTAGTATGGAACTTTTTGGTTTGACATAAAAGTTTATAAATATTTTTATTTTTATCAATATGACTGCTAAGACCAAAGAACCATATGAAAATTTAATTTTTGTATTTTATGTAATTTTTTATTTTTAACATGTTTAGTCACTGGAAGTATACATCAATAACTAACGGTTTAGAAGTTAGCTATTGGTTAACTTTAAGATTGAACATTCTTTATATTAGTAACCAGGTTTACAAAAACTTTTTGAAAATGTCAATTTAAATTATAAAATATATTTAAAAGCTGTTTGATAAATATAAACTTTCTATTTTTAATATCCACTTTCCATGTGCTTAAGAAAAGATAATGTTAATGTAACATAACAGTTTAAGATCTTTTCCTAGCCTGTTAATATCACTTTATCTCAATTAAATATAAGATATTTTTTAAATTATGTGAAGTATAGTTTAAATAATTACTATACTTACGACAGAGATTTTTTTGTTGAAGAAATACTAATATTTAAGTGGTTTTTCTGTTGTAAATGTATTGAATTTAGATAACTACGTTAAAAATTGCAAATGTTTTTAAAAAGGTTTTTTTTAGTTAACTTATTAACTGGGATTTTTTTTTGTGAATTTTCACTATATGAAGTAGCATATTTATGAATTTAGTACTTTTTTAGGGGTGTCATCAGTGAGAATTCCTTTTGGATCAAAACCTGTAGAAGCATTATGCACCAGTTGCGGTCAAGAAGGCACCACTGAAATAAGCATGCATAGATCTGCGTGTGCTTATATCACATGCATTCTAGCATTATCAGTCTGGTAAGTTAATGTTCTGTTAATTTTCCTATTCTTGCATGCTTTTAGTATTTTCTTGATAGAATCAAATACATTACATAATAATACATAAATATTTTAATAGTTTATATTTTAAAATATTCGAATCAAAAAGTAGTTCGAAAAGAAAGTTCGAATCATGGAGACTCAAAAAGTCTTGATGATCTACATTTGAAGTTCTTGATCGTTTTTCCTCAAAATAGAACATATTTCCTTTTATACTCTTATTTGTGAATTTGTGAATCTGAATAGCGCAAACAATATTATTATGTTAATTAGTTTAATTTATTCTGCAGTTCTATATATTAAAGCTGATGTCATTAATCCAGATATTTATAATATATTTTCTGTACAGTGTGTCCATTTGGAAACATTTGTTGGAGCTGTTAATGGATAAAGAACATGTGTAGCCAAATGGTCATACTATGCATAGTAAGGTTAAAAATAAACAAAAATAGTTCCTTTACTAATCATTAAGAATAATTTTGTGTCCTTTTTTTGTAGAGCTATTTCTAATTACTCTAATTTCTAATTACAAAACTTATAACAAGTAACTTTTATTTTTAAAAACTAGCATTAAATCTTATGATCAAATTTAAAATATGCCTTTTGACTTTTTATTTCTTATATTTCATTAAAAAAATTATCAGGAATTATTTATTTTTTTAATAAGATTGTTGCATTATTTTAAGCTATAAGAGTGAAATACGTAAGTAGTGAAAGTCTTTTTTCCCCTTCAGTTTTCCGTGTTTCTGGGTACCACTAGTTTGTTCTTGGTGGCAAGATGTCATACACACCTGCCCAAATTGTAAAGAAACGCTTGGAATTTACTCAAGATTCAACTAGTAGTTTAGCACACCTTAGAGTTCAAGATAAATCTCTTCTTTTAATCATCATGGCTTGCAACTGCTCATTCATCTGTGTAAAAAGCTGAAGCCTAAAGGCAAAGTTATATTGATCTAGATATCATAACTTTTCAATTTTAAATCTAGCTTTTATATAATTAGCATGTTCGATGATGTTTTAAATAAATTTCAGTCATAATTAGAAAATTTTGTATTCCTCATTACTAGAACATCATATAGGAGAAAGAAATCATTCATAATTATTTTATGCTTTGTTACAAGATGAGTTTCATGAGTTGGGTATCTTAGTTAAAGTTTAGTAAATGAAGGTTAGTGAATTAACATTTAGTGTCAATAGATAATATATAATTTTATAACTTTTTAGATTAATTTTTTTTGGAATGTCACAAATAAAAAATTAATGTTTACAACAATTAATAGATAAATTTTGAAGTAAACTTTGATACATAAGGAACTAAGGTTATATAAAATAATATCCTTATAAACAATTGTATTGAAAATTATGAACTTAAATTAATGCTTTTTGATATGATCTGCCAAATGTTAGGCTCATAAAAGTTGTGTAATTAAGAAATAAAAACATACAAACACATCGAAGTCATATGGAAAGAAGACACATACCTTTTCATTTACTTGCTTTACGATTACCTTAATGGCTTTTACAAAAATACATTCTTGAAGATAAAGTATAGAAAATAACATTATATGTTAGAATGATGGCTTTTACAGAATGTATCGTATTCTCGCTTGATTTTTAGACGAACTAATTATTGTAATTGATTGATGGTTTCTTATATACCCTTTATATGGATGACACGAGACAATTTTACATGAAATATATAGATTTTAATTCAAATATAAATGTATATATTTACAGGTATATAAATGGACAAAGAAATTTAAGGCAAGGTATGAAATGCATATTCAAAGTGAATAATAAGAAAACAGCATTGATAAACGTTCAAAACATTTGGCATTAACTTCAGTCTTTGCATAGTATAAAGTCGAAGGTATTTTTATGGAAGGATAGTTATGGGTAAATATAGAAATGGACAGAAAAGCCGTTTTGTACATTGCTGAGGAAATAGAAGGCAAGCATATTTATGCAGTGTAAAATTTGAGATAGGTCTCGCTTAATCTATCTCTATTTAAAGAAAGAAGTGGAGTATATTTTAGTGTCAACCAGTGCATTTCAAAATATTTTAAAAAGTGAGGTTAAATAATGCCTCTACTTTCAAGCAGATAACTTTCTCAAGTACGCATATCAGTTGTTTTTAGATTTTTATATGGTAACAAACAAGATAAATATTCATTACATGAGTTATGTATGCCATTTACATGAAAGTAATGTTCTAGTGGCCGTGTAAGAATCGGATTAAGGTTGAAAGGTTGAAAAAAAAAATGAATTTTTTCAAATTGTTTCGTAATAGCGCGAAAACTTTCCTTTATATAATAAAGGAAAACCGCTATTTTTTTTTTACAAAACAGCAAAACATTTATAAAACAAGATAAAAACCTCACATTTCGTTCAAGATTTTTTATGATAAACTTAAATTGGGATACTAGATAGATATAATGTTCTAGGGTTTCATTTTTTGTTGCTCCTCTATTTTGGAAGTAAAACGTTTTTAAATGTTGAAATTTTGTAAAGTTGTTTTTACTGCATTATTTGACCAGCTGTAACTCTAGAACTAATAAACTTAATGACATGTAATTTGAGGCATTTTGATTTGATTTAATTTGATGTGCACACTGATCACCTTTCTGCATTTTTTTCACAACTTAAAATAAAGAAAAAAATTATTAATTTAAAACTTTTGAAAAAGTTAGAGAAAAACCTTTAAACTAAATTTTTTAATAGTTTTTGACATTCCATTTTTTTAATACTTTGAGGCACTTTAAAGCCTTTTTTGATTGGCTTTAACATCTTACAGGATCATAAGGATCATGAATAGCAAGTTTTACACACTATAACAAAATGGACACGAGAAAAAAAATCATCTCGTATTTGTTTTATGAGTATAGGGTGAACCGCCCAGTGTATGAACACTTAGCATTTGGGTTTGCGATTTTCCCACTTCAAAAATTTTTTTCAGGGCTTTTTCTCGGTCAATTTCTAAAAATAAGGTATGTTTCCATACTGGCTTTTTCTTGGCAATATGATCGAAGTATTTCCAGATCTTAGAAATCAATAGTTTTGAAGGAATGCTGATTTGAGCGAAAAAAGTGCGATAGACCCAGTGAATGAACAAAGTTTGCCCTAAGTATGAACAGTGTCTTCCAGTAAATGAACACTGAAAAATACCATGATTTTTTTCAACTGATCAGCCTGCGTTACATAAAATAGAAAATATTTTACTAAAAACTATAAAATTTCTTCAATACACACACACACACACGCACACACACAAAAAAGTTACTTAGGAGGTGGGTGCAAATCTTGCCAAACATCGATTGCGACGTTATACTAATTGCATATTCCATCTTAACACAATTAATAATCAATACCTCCTAGCACGAACGTAGCTATAGCTTTTACAAGGGGGGGGGTTCAAGAAACTTCTTTCAGGGGTCGCAATGGGCAATGAAAGTGTATCTAAAACAGGGTTTTCCAACTGGCGGGCCACATGCGGCCCGCGAAGCTCCCTGAAAACCCATAAAAAGTAGCTATATAGAAGACTATTTAGTATACTAAAATTTAAACATTTTTGGAGGAGGACCCCTGAACCCTATTTACCCACTTTTTCATTAAGTAGTAACTTTGGTTGGTCGTTTTCTATGGGGAAAAATTTTAAAGTTTGAGGTTTCGAAAGAGGGGTTGTATACCTTGAAATTCCCTCTGAGCGTAGCAAGGGGTTATAAAAGCTTAGGTTAACCTTTATCACGAGGGGGGACAAAATGGAGTACCATAGGCGCAAGTTCAACTTTTTGATTGGGGGGGGGGCAAAACCTATAAGACCTCAGGACCAAAGGAGCCATTACTAAACTGTTTTGAAGGGATTCTGTAACCCAAAATGTTTTTAATAGTTTTCCCTTTCCGAGTAAAATGTAGGGCAAATGTGAAATTTTGTGAACTTAATCACAAATTTGTGTGGTTAATACATGCCCTCAAGCAAAAGAGGGGTGTCTGGGTCTTCTCCCAGAAAATTTGATCCAAAAAGTTGTATTTTCACTCATTTTTTGAATATTTGGGACAGGAACCTTTTTGTTTGGCTGACATAAGGTTTAGGCTATTGGGGGGGGGGGTCTGGACCCTCTAACCCCCCCTTATATACGTCCATGCCTGTCGTTTGGGACCATGTGTTCCTATGCAATTCTGAACCCTTATAATGTCTACCTCCCCTAGAAGTTTTCCCATTCATAATGATACACCCTGTATAAACCTAGACTTTTAAATCAAAAACTTATTCTATGGAAAGACAATACTGATCTTTATCATAACCTATTCCTAGTTTAAGCCGTCAAATAAGCCTATAGGTCTTTTGGTTCACGATATAAGCAGTTTCCCATAGTATGAAGGTTGTTCATTTACTGGTAAATCTTAGTTTAATTACTCTTTCCAGTATGTGAACACTTGTACTTTCTAATCAACATACCCCGTTCATTTACTGGAAGGACACAATTTTGATCATCGCGCATTTTTATATAGTTTAGCTTACATCATTATGAATCAAATAAAACTATAATCATGAGGTTTTACGAAATATGCATTTTACCCAGTAAATGAACACCTGTTCATTCACTGGGAAATCTCAGTTTGCACTTCCAGTAAGTGAACACCCCCTTATCTATCGCAATTTTAAAAGTACAGCTTTCTGAATTATGCCATATCAAAGATTAAGTCTTTAACATTTGATAAAAAACAACAAAAATCATAATAAGCGCAATTATAAGTCAGAAAAATATGAATGAATCAAGTCAAATCTTAACTTACCGGAGACTTTTTCATGGGTCTGAAGCTCGAGTATCAGTAAAAAAATTTACACAGACTGAAATCGGAATATACGGTTAAATCAACGATTGCTTGGCCTCTAGGAGGTCTCATTGCAACTACTGAATTTTAGTAACAGTCTTTACAGAGTTCAAATAGCTTAATAATTGAGATTATACGACCAGGTGTTCATTCACTGGGAGTGTTCATTCACTGGGCAACCCACCCTATATCCTCGTATCATCTCGTATTAATCATCTCGTTTTTGTTAATCCTATTTCATAAATATTTCTGACTTTAGTAAAAAGGAATTTAACAAATCTCCACTAATGGGAATTTTTACTCTCAATTATTAAGTCTCTTTTTAGTAGTGTGTAGTTCATACCAACTTAAATATTCTGAATACAGTTTAAATATGTTTAAAATTCTTGCTTTTCCTCTTACATTCATTGCAAATTGAAATTTCATTAATATATACTCGAATTCGCAGTTAGCAATTTATATAAACGCATGTTATTAAAACTACAATGATTATAAAGCAAAAAAAATCATGCATTATAAATATCTGAAAGTATCTAAGAATTTTTAAACATTTACATATTTAAATTTACTTTTAGATATGTAACTGATAAAAATACGCGAGTATGTTACTGATGAATGAAAAATGGGTCTATAAAATACAGGGAAAACATGAATAAAATATTACAACAAAATGAGGTAAGGAAGAATATCGGAAGACTATGAGACCTCTTACTGGAAATTGAAATATTTTTGACATGTTCTAAAGTTAGAAATAATGGTACTAGGGAGAAACATGCAAAAATGTGTTGTTATGCTGAATTAGATTCTCAAAGAAAATAAATATTCTTAAAGCACTTATTTGCTAAGAAAGCATCACTATATTTTTCTATCAGCAATTTCCTCAGAGTTATCCCCATCGTAATTTGTACTTGACACAGTTACTTCGCTTCAGAAGTACAGAGCAGAGCTTCACAAAAATTTAATAAGAAATGGTGTGAATGAAAATAGGAGCACCTGTACCGAAATTGTGCTTAACTTACGGCTCAAAGTTCCAAATATCTCTCACCAGCAAACTCGTTCTTGAGATGCATAGGAAACTTGCATTTTTTTTAAGTATACGAGCAGATGAGTTGCAAAATTTACAGGAGTAAATCAAGCCGCAAGAGACATCCAAAGAGAATTTGCGTAACGTTTTTCAGTCACTTGAAATACCTGTGGACTCCGATTATCGCTCCGCAGTTTGGGCAGCTGTGGAGGGTGTCTTTACAGGTTGGGGCAATAAGAGGTAGCCACGCGCATGGTGTACTAAAAATGAAAAGGAGTAATGTTAGATTCGTTTTCAAGAAGAAACATAATTGATTTAGTTTATCAAAATAGTGAGGTTAAACAAAAAAGTTTGTTTTTCAGAAAATAATTCGAGAAACGGTTTTTGTTTTTCCCTATTAACAGTAACATTTTTAACAGTAACTAGTTTTTTTAATTGCAGAATTCGACACATATGATTTTGTGATAAACTGATTTCTTTAGAAAAACTTGGACACATCCATACTTATTAAGACTTAGGTATATGCAAACTTATTTTTATTTGGGTCAAAGTTTAATTGCTACTTCTCGAGCTATAAATCGTTTTTGAGTTGAGTGATTTTAGTATTGTGGGGATGTATTAATGTGCTTTTAAGTGCGATAAAATGTGCTACATTTAAACATACTTTGGAAGGATAGTGACATAAAAGATCCACATTGCTAATAAAACTATGATAAAAAATCTGACAATTCTAATTTTAGCTATCCATTTTGAATAGATTTTTAAATGAATTTCATATTTGTAAACATATCTAGTGTGATACAAAGATTCTATTCTAAGCATTCTTAAAAGAACATACTAACCTATTTTTCCTCTCTACTTTTGATTGTAAAGTAATATTACCGTTTTATCAATGCTACCAAATTTCTGCTTTTATAATTTACAAGAGCTACCCTGAAGGGGTTGGATTAATATCATGAGGTATTTAAAGATAATGCCCTTTTTTAAACAAACCACTAGTAATTATTTTTTTAAATGCAATTACTTTTTACTATATTATGTCTGAAGTATCAAATTTATCCTTTGAACAAAAAACACCCAGTCCTTATAGAGATAGGCTAGAGTGTAAATAAAAATATCCAATAACAAACATGGTTTTTATATATCCTTACCACAAGAACAGGCTAACAAGTACTGTGAAAAAGGAACAGACTCCATTGTGCCTTGAGATTTCAGTCACGATAAACTGACCACAGTTTTTGCACACCAAGGCTGCTGGCTCTCTACCAAAGCTGACCTTTTCTACGTATGAGGATTTCAGCATTAACGTCAAGCCTTCTGCGACATCCTTCTCTGATTCTAAATGAGAAATTTCGGTTTAAATACTACGGGAGACTGGGGATACTCGATCCTTTAGCAAAAAATATACCAAAATAAATTAGAATAGTTTTGATACCTAGCTACTACTTGTACATTAGGGTGTTTCGAAAGTCTATGGTAAATTTTTTTTTTTCGAATTTCCCAGATGCCCCCCCTCAAAGTTGTTACAAATACTAAAACATAATTACCTGCAAATTTTCAGGTCTCTAGGACGATTTTTGACCCCCGCGCCCTTCAAAAGTAGGTTTCCCATGTTAAAGTATAGGGAAAATATTGAAACTATCGTCATTTTTGGTTCTTTTCAATTTTACGAGCCTGAACGAAATCAATATCGAATTAAAACCTATACATCATCTTTGGGACATCATTGCCTCAAGATCCTATCGGAAAAACATTCCATGGCACCTACTGGGGGGTAGTTACACGGGGGTGAAAAGCGAGCTTTCACGGAAACAGAGGATGCTTGCCGCGGGTGCTGGTTACGCTCGCCGGCGTTTGCGGAGGGACCTGGATAAAAGCCTATTTAAGTGTTTATTGAAAATTTTTCCTAAGGTACCTCGTTCTATTCTGTTTCTATTAGTAAAAACCCATTAGTTAGCTCCCGCCACTAGCGCCCGCAAGCATCCTCGTTTTTCGGTGAATGCTCGCTTTTCACCCCCGTGTAACTATCCCCCAGTAGGTGCCATGGAATATTTTTCCGATAGAATCTTGAGGCAATGATGTCCTAAAGATGATGTATAGGTTTTAATTCGATATTGACTGCGTTCAGGCTCGTAAAATTGAAAAGAACCAAAAATGAATTTCAAAAAAAAATTTCAATATTTTCCCTATACTTTAACATGGGAAACCTGCTTTTGAAGGGCGCGGGGATCAAAAATCGTCCTAGAGACCTGAAAATTTGCAGGTAATAATGTTTTAGTATTTGTAACAACTTGAGGGGGGGGGCATCTGGGAAATTCAAAAAAATTTTTTTTGAAACACCCTATTGTACATACACTACACAAAAACTAGCGAGTCTTTTTCAGTATTTTTGTTTTAGCTCAAGGAATGATTGTCTGAATGTGTGGCAAGGAAAACTTTTTTCTAGGCAAATATGTTAGTTTGTAGTAACTGTTCCATGCAACTTAGAAAACTCAATGAAGTGTAGTTTTAAAGTATAGACTGTCCTTAGAAATTAAGTAATTTCTTTAGTGAACAACCTTTGATTGTTTAGTATTCAAAATGAATGTTTTGTTTGGAATGAAAAGTAATCATATTAGGGATACTTGATCCTTTCTTTCTATGGGATAAATGATCCCAGGGTGTCCCATAATATGATTACTTTTGTTTTTCTATTAATTAATAGATATAATCTGCAGTGAATCGTATAAATAAGAATGATATTGTGTAATTGTAATGTTTGCATTTAACTTTTCAGGTTTTTAAAACTTTTGCTAGGTTGACCTGTATATTAATTCAGGCCATTGTATTGTAACAATGCACATAAAGTAAATATGAAGCCCGGGCTCCATTAAGTTTGTGCAGGGGCCCTAATTGTAAACAACAGTTAAATACAATTCAATTCGCATCCAATGAAGGAAAAAAAAATAGTTTTAAAATTTTTTAAGAGAATATAAGAAAAATCGAACTTTGGTTTAAATAGTTTTTGACACTGATCCCATTTTTGTCCCATCCTATAATTTTACCAGATTATTTAAAATAATATCACCTATTCCTAGAGTTTTTTTTCAAAGTTTTAAAAGTGGTACATTTGATATAAATCGAACTATTAATTTTAGTTTGTTTTGTAAAATATATTGTTTTTCAAAATTTTACAGCACATTTTACACCATTAAAAAGAACATTTAAAATATTTTAAAATGACAACTTCATTTATGTAACCCAATTAGAAGATCCTGTAGAACAATTTAAAGAACTTATGATGGTACTTTTTTGGCCCATTTTTGACCACTTTTCGCATCTGTAATTCCAGAACCAATTATTATTTTTTGATGAAAATAGGTACTTTTCCAAGTATATATAAGTAGAACATGTATACCAAATTTCAAGAAAATCAGAGATGGTCATGCCAAAAAGTGTGTTGATTTGACGTGGAATGAACTTCTATCATTTCAAAACTAGTAACTTTACGATTAGAAATACACAAGGAAGTTATTTTACACCTAAGTCTAATAAAGAAATTTTTCATAAATATCACGTGTTTCTGGGATCTCTACATGTTTAATAAACTAAATGGAAACCTTAAAACCACTAATAATAAAAAAATTAAATCTGGACCACATAATTTTATAGCAATAAGCCACAATGATATTGAAATATTATTTAGATTAACGAAATAGAGTCGGCGCAGCTTCGTTGCCCAAACATAGTGTAACAGATACTGAGTACCAAGGACAATCTCTGTGCTCTTATGGTGCTAAAACTTTTTATATTTTGCCAAGTAGTGTGTGTTCGTCTTTATTATTTTGTTTTTGCATGTATTATCTCTTGTAATTTGTTGGTGTTTTTTTTGTGTGTTTTTATAATGAATTTCAATTCTATTATATTCTATTCTATATTGCTGAATTGCACATTGCTGAAATAATGAATTGCTAATATAATTTCTGAAGTGGGATCAAGTACACCCACATCAAAAGATACATAATCCCTTTGTAAAAAAAATTAAAAAAACTATTTTGCTAAATTAATCTGGGCTAAAATTATCAAGTAAACAAAATATTTGGTGAAAGAAAAAGCACAACATTGCTCATTTCAAAAATTTCTGAAAACTGATAATTTGCAGCAGAGAAAAAAATTAAAAACTTAAGTGGGGATCCTACATATTTGAGCCATAATGTAATAGTCTTATTTGAGTATTTAAAGGCATTTTTATGCAGCTAATGCACCGTAAAAAATTAAACCTCAGTTATTTGAATAGAGTAGTTACGATTACAATAAGTTTATAATAACGCACTCGACTTCTTATGACATAAATATAAAATCCCACAAATAACTTGACATTTTACATTCGACTTCCCTTGCATGTTCCTTGGTAAATTTAGAGAGTATTCATGTTATTATTTTTGTCACGATACTAAAAGAAAAGGCGGTCTTTTTATGTAAACATGCTATATCCTATACTAAAACATGTGATGCATTAGAAAGAGAATGCATGTAATTCTTGTTAAAATAAAACTGCTTAACCTTTTACCTGCCGATGTTCCCAAATGGGAACATCACTTTAGGGAATTTTTTCACCACTTAATTTTTCATGCAGGAATTTGATACTTGGTAGTAAGAAACTCAAAGATATGAAGTTATTTTACATGCAAAAGTTTTTACTGTGATATTTAATCCTTTTTGTGGAATTTATATCAAAATAACAGATTTTTGGCTCTTCCAAAAGTTGCACAAGTTTCAATTTATGATAAATTTAAATAAATTTTGTTTTAAATAATTATGCTGTGTTTAGGTAGCTTAAGTACACATCTTTTCAATTGGCTTGGCAGAATAGCTCCATATTCCAATTTTGGAAAGTAATTACCAGTTCAACGTATATGTTCCCAAATGGGAACATCAGCGTTTGGGGTATAGTTTTTGAGGGGATTTTTATAACATGTAAAAATTCAAGCTATTTCTTATTTTCTTTAATTTTTTGAACCTTTTCTGTCTCAAAGGATCTAAACAGGTTAATCATGATGTTTTAAATTTCTAAATCAATAATTTTAATTTTTTTCACCTGATTTATGGTGGAATAAATGCCAAATCTTTATAGCAGATTCCTACTTTTGTATATTTTTCTAATCCCTGACCGATTAATTTTCAGTAATTATTATTATGGGTTATGCAAAGGGCATATTTGGAGTACTTCTGAGGACTTGGGTACTTATTTTGTTCAAGTGCTCTTTTTTACATAAAAATTTTAGGTATAAATTTGAAGAATTTTGAAAATAATGAAAAGTGTGTACATCTAAAAACACTCGTCTAACGTAAGTTGGATGTAAGAGATATGTTGTTTAGTTTGGAATCTTCCATGAGAAACACAGCTTTAACAAATCAATGGAGATAGTTAGGATTATCACTTTTAAAAACTAATTAAATTTGAATGCAATTCATAGATTTTATGCTAGATATCCGGATAAAACAGTAATTAACACTAATTTTTCACCCTGAAAGATAACTGTTAAGCTTTGAAACGCATGAAAACTTTCTTTCGTATTTTTTATACCGAAACATTACCCATTGTGCAATAAAAATGTAAGGAAAAGTGTCACGCATGTCATAAATATGTTAATTTTTTCTTATGAAAATCTATAAAATTTTACCCAATCGTCCAACCATAGGAATTAAACATGAAGAAACAATCCAATATCATAAAAATGTTCAAAATTATTGAGTAGAAACCTATTTCAGTAGTTTTACTTGAATTAATTTTGAAATATATGCCTTTTGAAAATCCCTCTAAAACCTTCACACCAAACGCCGATGTTCCCAAATGGGAACATCCTCAAAATCCTACTTAGGATTTTTTTTCTGCCAAAAAATGTCAAGATTTGTTTTAGTAATGATGAAAGAAGTCATTTAAGCCAAAAATCAGAACCTTTAATTTGAAATTTGAATTGCGGCGTTTAAAAGGTTAATGGTTTTTTCGCTAGACTATGTAAGCGTTCTTCCAATTGTGATTTTGAGTATCCATACCAAACATTTCTTTTCTATTTATGGCATTTTTAAAAAAAAAAAACTTTTACTTTGCGTGAGCTATAATAAAAATACCACAATGTTTTTATACTAGCTATACCAAAGTTTCCATAACCTTTCTTGAAATGAATCGTAAATAATTTTTTGGTACGTAATACATAATTCCTCATAGGTTATGTTCAAACAGTAACTACCAATACCCTATCAACAAGTTTACCAATATTCCATACAATAAAACTCGAGTATTATTGCTAGAAAAATGCGTGTGTACTTAAAGTAATTGTTCGTTGATTTCAAAGCCTTTTGTTTAGTAAACCTTTAAATAGAAAATCGATAGCTCGCTATATTCCAAACAGAACTATCACGAGGTTTATGTAGTTAATCGAACTATCGAGCTGCCCGCGCGAGGCCTTGAAAACTTCGCAGCACTATTGATTGACAGTTGCTGCATGCTGGCTTCTGTCGGACAAACAACAATGCAACACAGACTGAAGATTTTGCGCTCGTGCATGCACGAAATGCTAAAAAAGTCATTTGTGTTCGTGAGACAAAAGCTCACGCTCGTCACTGCGTCACTTGGCTCAGCAGTTCGCCAAAACGTCGCCAAGTGAACGAGATACATTAATAAAACGGAATGATGACATCGAATTATTCCTTACTTTGAGACAGTGTGTCCATCTGTGCCCCTGTTTGCCTGAGTGATAAGTCTGGATAGGAGCGTGAGACCACCATGGTTGAGAGGAAGATTTGATGTTCCTATTCTTGGGAGGGGGAGAGGGAATGAGAACCACCATGTTGCCATGGTAACCAGAAAGCATGGCGGCGCTTCTAACAACGCCGTCTCTCTCTTTTTTATTTCGTCGCTCTATGATTTCGACAAAGGCGTTCTCATATTAGGAGAATTTTGCATTCAAAATTTTTTAATAATGGATTCGCCTTGCTATTGATTTTTTTGTGCGACCAGTCGGGCAAAAAGTACTTGCAGAGATAATAAAATTACTTTTGAAGTGGTTTTGAAAGTGAATGGATAATGAAGTTAAAGCATCGTTTAGGACGGGGTTTTAAGCTGTAGAGTGAGACTATTGCAAGTAGTTTACCAATAAATTAAGTAAATACAGTAGTTCTCTCGAAAATAAACATATAAATCTTTTATTTGTAACATTGAAATGTTTTAACCAAGTATATCGTAATTTTTTTAATTTATGCGTTCGGTGCAGACAAATAGAATTATTCTTTAAATTATCGTTTGAGATAATTTTCCTGATGATCTGTTTAAGTTTAAAATTTCATTCTACAAGAGTAAAATGATTTTAATGGACCTAAAACACAATTGTTTATTCTGCTTTAGAGAAAGGAACTTTACAATCAGAGAGATCATACTTTTGTACCCCCTTTAAATTGAGACAGGACTAAACTCAGAAAATAAATTTAAATTACATTCAAATGAATATGAAATTGAATAGGATACATATAACTATTTGTAATTGAATTAGAATAATTTTAAATGAATAGAACCTTATTATATCGACCCCTTATTGCAGTTTTTTAAAAATTTAAAATTTTTGAAGCAAATTAAAACAGTGTGCTATTTTGTAGAATAATATACAGTATCGCATTTGCAGTTGATTTAACTTTCATGCATAGACTCCAAACTGGTTTATCAATAAATATTATTAAATGTATTATTCTAAATTATAATATAATGTAAAATAATTTCGTAGATAAGTGAAACAATACATTTAAAGTAAATTGAAAGACCAAAGGGTCATGTGGCTTTTGATTGTATACCTTGTAACCTTGTAAGAATCATACATTTTCATCAGGTTTGAAAAAAATTATCTAAACGCAAATCCACACAACTTTAACTTCAATAAATCTTTATTCAAAACAAAAAAAAAGTATTTAACAAAACAAAGTTTCTGATATGAAACAAAAATTAACAAGAGGAAGATTCTCCTCTAATCCAGGAAGTTCTTGAAGAGGTCCAGCACCAACTTGTAGGCCGCGTACTTCTGGATGGGGGAATTGGGGTCGGATCGAACGCCATCTGGTGGGAGAAGGGCGGAGCACTTGGGTTCGGTTCCCTCGAATCCTTGACAGATGACGTTGGGGAGTTCGGAGAGTGACATCCTCATGATGTCCAAAACAGCCTGGGTTCCATCTGTTCCGCAGTTGTCGTTGCCGAGTTTGACGAAGGCGTTGTACATCTTGCGATATCCGCTAGAAGTAAGAGATTGGTCTATTAAGTAAAAGTAGAAACACAGAAGTATAAGGTACTTTAACTTTTTGACTTCACCCCAAAATATGATGCTTCATATCTCCGCTTCTAATATTGCTAAAAAAGGTTTCATCATAGTGTTCACTGTAGACACGGATCCAAGGTAGGCAATCTGGACAGTGGCCCCCGTGGATGCAAAAATAGTACTCAAAATGAGTTAAAACCCTACTTTTAGATGTCAAATTTCAATTCTCTAGGGGAGGAACCTCATACCCCTAGCGGTACCAAAAGGGGATCTTGAGTGATACATTTTTGAAAATCCCCAACATTTTGACATTTTTCTTAAAAGGTAAAGGTGATGATTTGGGAAAAGTGCCCTCCAATTGGAGCCGTACTGTATCCGCGCTTAGTTCACCGAGTACCAGAACAGAAAGTTCACGGCCATAGGCGATAATGGAAATAGAAAAAAAAAACATTGGGTATGCCTTGTGATAGGGGCCCTGGTGGCGCTGAGATCACATCTACTACTCATGAAACTCGCCCCTCCCACATCACGTCACGAGGGGCGGATACAAAGAATCTCAATCTTCTAATACCCCTCCGAAAATGACAAATTGAATAAATCCGTAACAACCAAACACAGCTGGGAAAATTATATAAAATTTCATTATCTCATCATTAAGATTTAGGTACTTAGAATGTCTTGCTAATGCACTTGGCTGTACTTATCTACCTCCAAATATTAGATCTTCAAATCTAATTATTTATACTTTGCTATCTTCAAAATGCATTAACAATTTATGTGGTTTTTTTTACCAAAATTCAAGGGTTATTAAACCGCATCAATTAGGATAGTGGTTGATTATACTGAATATAAAGGATATTTTAACAGTAGGTATACTTACCAGCAAGAGTAGGTTATCATGTCCTTGCTTTCGACTTTATCAGATTTCTCAAACAAAGCCAAGATGTAGTGTAGGAGATTCTGAACTTCCTCGCCTTGAGCTACCTTGTTGTAACAAGGGACGTGCTTCTCATAATCTTTAAAAACAGAATACCTTTTATTAAACAAAACAGTATACAGTTCACAAAATATTTCTATCATTTACAGATGCAAATGCTATTCTTTAATACCTTATAACCGATTCTTTTTGAAACCTTCTTTAATAGTTTTGAATATTAAAATATTGATTGTCATACTAAATAACATTTTCACATTATTATTATTTTTCAAATTATTCTCCTGAAACTAAATTGATTAACATTAATGGAGTATAGTTTCTATGAAAAAAATACCTATGATAGTTTAAGTCAGTTTCTTTACGCAAAAGCATTGTTTCTATAATTATATTTCAACTGTCAGAATTTCATGAAGAAGCTTACTTTGTCTGGCAGGTGCACTTGCAGGACAGAAATCGTTTCTCAAATTATACACTCCTTCCGTTGTGAGTGTCAGTACTTCTTTTTGCAGAGGAGTCATGCAGGAATCTCGGAACTTCAGAGCACAATCCACAGCCTTTCTAAGCTCTCTAAAGAATAAGTATAAATGAAAGTACTGATTACCTATGCTTGTAACAGTTTAAAATGAAACTATGGTGAAGATTTCTATACCGAATTATGGTACATTGTAAACATTTTTAATGTTGTTAGGGATGTTTAGAGGAAGATTACACGAAACAACTTACCGTATTTATTTATACCGGGTGTGTCAAAGAGTCCGCCCAAACTGAGCACAGTAAGATTATTTGCGTAGAGAACATAAAAAATGCCCATAGAACTATACGACTACTCTACTCTACGACTACTCTTTTTTGCCAAAAATAAAATATATCCTATGAAAACGTAAGGATTTTTTTCACGGTGCGCATACATTCACAGTGTATATTTTTAACACATGGTCACATTTTCCATAAACATTTTTCAGCGAATACCGGATGTGACTTCAGACATTTTTTTCTGTCGCGATTTTCTTTAACACTATTGGTCTTAGAATTATATTTCTTTGGACAATTTTTATGTACTCCCCTCAATGAATCTGCTGTGCAGAGTTTGGATTGATTTGTTGAAACACCCTGTTAATAGTTGTCATAATTATTCAATTATTTTTATTATATCTAAGGAAACCTTTCTTTGTTCTAAAAATTACCAGTATATATCATCTGAACAATCATCATAACCTCTAACTTAAATAAAATTTCTAAAACACACACACTAACACATTATCACAATTTTTAAGCACATAGAATGTTAATTATATTGATTTAAGTTTGCTGTAAACAAATCTGTACCAAACACTGTAGATCACTTGGGATCTAGAATTATTTTTATGTGTCCTAAAAATAAAAAAATACGTTTAAAAAATGTACGTGTATTAAAACTTCGAAACAAATTAAGGTAAGAAGTTTCGATATTTGTACATTATTACCAAAGAACTACCGATCAATATTTTCGGAGAATAAAGCTTTGTTTACAAAATTTCTTTCACATCCCCAAATAGGCAAATCTCCAAACATCCTCTCTTTTTATTTGAGCCTATAACTTCTTACATGATGTTTCCAAGAACTTCCCGTTGAATTCCGGGAAAATCAGGACTATTTCTAAAAGACCTTACATTAATCATTCTGAAGATCTTATAATGTCTTATTCCTGGCCAAAACATGAGAATATATGTCGTTTTAATGTTGCGCAACTTGTTTGATGTTTGTATTGAAACATACATCATTTTCAATTATTCAGCATTTAATATCCTGTTAGTCTTCAACATTGAGTTCAAGTTGAGTTATACATTTTTGAGGTCTTAGGTTTTTTTTACTATGCAATATATTTAGTGGCATTTTTTCCCGGGTATCTTTTAGTACTTAGAATCAAAAGCATTAAAAAGAGATCCTGACGATTTTTAAGTATTCAAGATATGGGGTTATTAATTTATTCATCAAAAATAACTTTAAAATTTTCCATTTTTTAACATTGAAACTCTGCTTCTAGGTATTGACTGTATTTGAAAGCATTGTCTATATTTTTCCATTTAAAAAATAGATGAACCTAAAGTTTTTATAATGCTTAAAAATAATTTGATTCATTTATAAGTTAGTGATTAAAGTTTTCAAGCCAAGATGATGAATTGTAAACTCATGAGAATATTCTAAAGATAATTTGATTCATTTATAAGTTAGTGATTAAAGTTTTCAAGCCAAGATGATGAATTGTAAACTCATGAGAATATTCTAACTCCAAACATAAATTATAATCATATGCAAATTTAATAAAATTAAAGTTAATAAAGTAATTATTCTAATTTTTCTTGATGAACATCTGATTTTTATTTAAGGAACAAAACCGGTTTAATGGACTAAAGAATAAATTATTCATTATTGAAGGAAATATGATAATATTACAAGTATTCTTAAAATTTCGTGGACACTGAAAATTTTTATGCATTCAGATTCGTTTATTACAGCTAAAAACAAATACAGGATGCATGATAAGCAGTTCATACTTAAACATTAATTTTCAAAAATGGGATATTTTTAAGAAGATAATTTGTATGAGAATTGTTTCTTCTTATTACAGCAACTAGGCATTTCCTTTTGCGTATAATAGTCTCTTATGCAATACTGTCTATAAGGAAAGGATAAATCCTTTAAGGAAAGGAAGATTCAAAGGTATTGCATATAGAGCATTCGCACATGACGTCCTTTGAGGACAAAAACAACGTTGCTAAGGCTGTTGTTTGGGGCGGGACATAGAAGCATCCAATAGAAGCATTCGCACATGACATCACTGGAGGATCAAAACAACGTTGCTAAGGGCGTTGTTAGGTAAAGTCATGTGATTGAAAATGCTCTATTGCTAAAAGGACACTTTTCTAGAAAATTGGTTTGTTTAATTTTCAATTATATTATTTATTATATTCAATATTTAAATTATATTCAACTTTCTAAAAAAAAAAACGAATTGGGTTAATCCAATTACGTCACCCGTCTAGAGGGAAGGAAGGGGGTGCAGTAATTGTCACTCATAATGTGACAAGGAGGGAGTTCAAAAGTTTCAGTTACAGTAAAAGTTCAGTCCGACTTCAGTTACTAATATTCAAGTATCAGATACAAAGTAAGATTTTTAAAATGTGTTAAAGTACGCTTTAATCCTAGTTTCAAAAGTGTGACCTTAAAATGAATGATGGATGTTAATAAAAAGGCAGGGACGTATACAAGGGGAGGGGTACTGTTTTATTGTATCTCTTTGAATGCAATCGAAAGGGTCTCAAAATGAGTCAAAACACTACTTTTAAGGGTAAAAATTAAAAAAAAAAATCTGGGGGAAAACCTCTACACCCCCCTCGAAATTTTAAAATTTATTATGTTCTGATTTTCCTTGAAAATTTTGTGACTTACAAGGAGTGGGCCTCTTTGGGTGCAACCTAAAGAGTCTCAAAAGGAGAACATTGGTGAATAAGTTGAATGGTAATAAGTTTGGATTTATGAGCGAATTTTCAAAAGTTTTATGGAGTAGGACACACAACCCCCCTAAAATTTCGCCCTTTATTATACAGCAATGTTTTTCCCCAACAATGAGCAGTACTCTTTAGTTGTAATCGAAAGGGTCTCAAAAGGAACTAAAACGCTTTTTAATGGGGAAATTTCCAAAATTTTTCTGGATGAGGGGCTCCAGAACCCCCCCTTTTTTACTAGGGATTCACATTGTTTACCCAATTTTTAATTTAGTACACCAAAATGAAAAGTAATTGTTTGAGTCGTCTATAACGTAACACATAAAAATACTCTAAAAGGGGGTTCAACTCCCCCCCTACGAAACAAAAGTCTAGTTTCGGCCTTGTGACAAAGGGGGTGAAAGCCACCCAAGAAAATTCTGTGACTTGTTTATGTCCCCTATTTAGGGTATAAAAATTTCTACTTACACACACATAGTGTCCACTTCGGCAGGAGTCTCAGCCAAGTGCTTCCTTGGTAGAGTGTGGAACCAATTCATTGCTATATCTGCACATTCAAACACTTCGCTAGTATGGCACTGGGGAGCAGCTACGGCACAACATGCTAGAGCTGAAAGGAGAAGCAGTAATTGGAATCATTTTCTGAGAGTTTTAAGGAAATAAAGTGTTTTGAGGGATGATAAGTGCGGATTTTTGAATGCAATTGGAAAACTTTAATGTGTAGCTTGATAGTATTTTAGTGTCTGTATAAAAATTAGTGTAGTTAAGTTGGGTGATGATGTTGCATAAATCGCATGAAAATTTAGTATTTTTAATTTTTCCCTTGAAACTATTTATCTCTAAATTTGATTGACGCATTGAAATATTTTTCTAAGAGTATTTTTTCAGTATCATAAATTTTAAAATGTAAACCAATAGAAACATTTTGATTTCTTTAAAGGTTATAATTCTTGAAATATTCAGTTTCTATATTAAAAAAAATAGACATTAGTAATTTGTAATAACCAAGTACTTATTAAAAATGAACAAGCTTTCAATATAAAAAAATAAATTTTCTATTTTTGAATTGAACCATTTTACTTTAAACTTATTTTGCCAAACAATATACAGCAATTAAAAAATAATTGTAATAAATACTTTGTTCCAGTTAAAGAGATACAAATAAACATTAATGTCTAAGTGTTGTTATAGATGGCAGCACAAAATAAAGAATAACGCCAGTTTCGGATTTTTTCCTGTTTGCCGTTCAGCGAAGGTGTTCTATTCCTTTATCATACTTTTTATTTTAAAAGGAATAAAACGTTTGTTTCGTTTCAGTTTTATTATAAAAATTATTTAACAATGAAATTTTAAATAAATAGTAACTTGAAATTATTATAATTAGAAATCATTAACATTTATATTATAATATAAAATAAGAATTTAATGGAAAAAATGTCATGTGGGGTAAAGATTTGATTAAGTTCATTTTAAATTATTTACAGTTTATTTGGTACACGTTTAATTTTTAAAAAGAAATATTTTAGACATTTTACATGTTTATTTTTAAAAATATCATTTCATTACATAAAATCCATTATATTTTTATACTTAAAAAATAGAAAAAATTATCTTAATGCATCCTCACTGTATTTAAAGATTCAATATACTTAACTAAAATTCATTTGACTATAAAAATTATTGGAAATTATTTATAAACATTTAAAATTTTAACACTTATGAATAATATAAATTTTTCAATATATATTTATCTTCAGCAATATTATCATTCAAAAAATATTCATGGTGATACTATACAAAGATGTCTTCATTAGTGGTGTTAATAGAGTATTTTTAAATGGTGGGCAATATTTAATTAGTTACAATTAAAGCTAAATTAATTATTAACACTGAATAATTAATACCGAGAGGAATTTATACTCACTTACCTATAGTTAATCCTAAGCTCAAGAAAATACCTTTCATCTTTGGTGTCAATGTTATCACTATGCAAAAAAGTAAGAACTACCCTGAAAAAGTACTCTCTGGATCTTTTATAAGAGTGGGGGAAGATTTTAAAACAACAGAAGGAAATAATATGAGAAAAAAGATCTTCCCTACTTTCTGAAATCACTGAAGCATTAAAAAACGAAACTCATACACCATGTCTTGCGCATTACATGTGACGACACGACCGTTTTTGTTTCTTTTGTGTTTAGTTTCAAGAATATAGGGAGAATAATAATAATCTAAATGAGATAGCGCAACCTTGAGGTGGGCTTCTAATGTTTCTGAAAACCATTTTACAATAATTTCGGGCACGGAACCTTGGATTTCAGATAAAATCCCACTATTTAAACCGTTAGCCGCAGACATAAGCTTGTGAGTCAGGTAGATACATTCGTCAACTATTAGGCTCCATCATGGTTGACCAATTCGGGATTAGAAATGGACTTTGTTTTAACATAAAAAGAAGGGACCTGTGTTAAGAGATATGATTCGTATCGGTAGGATTATACTCTTTAATTCACCCGACTACTAGTTATTAAAACAGATACTATCTCTTAATGCGTGTTAAGCTGATAAAGAAAATTTGTAGTTTCTTATCAGAAACAAGAGAAGTTACAACAAGACATGCATAAAAACGTGGGAACAGTGGCGTAGCCAGAAAAAAATTTCGGAGGGGGATATTGATAATTGGGGGGGGGGGGATATGGGGTATTTTTAGTGGTTTTCTATGGTCAAAAAAGAAAATTTCCAAGTTTCGAGGGGGGGATATATCCCCAAATCCCCCCCCTGGCTACGCGCCTGCGTGGGAAAGAGACATTTTGCATAAGTGTGGTCATTGGAGTTTAAAAAATTGTCCACCTAATAACTCAAGGCCATAAATGAATGTCATCTAATCTATAGTTATGCTCTTAGTACTAATATGGTAGTTTTAACTTTGTTTGAGCATTACATGAACCATCCACGCGTTAAATGAAGTACTTAAGAATCTAAAACTTGCAGTAACACTTTGAATGATTGATGATGCATTGGATTACAAGTGATCCGTTAATTAACATGTGATTATAAATAGCCAGGTTTAGTTTTAATGAGATATATATGTTAATGGTTGCAAAACCGTTATCTCTTAACCATGGTTTTCTGAACGATCACAAGATGGCACTGTTTTGGGGGATATTAAATTATTAATTTAAATATCCTAAAAATTGTATTAAAACGATAGTTTGTAATTGCATAGAAAAGTACATATTGCATAGGAATAATATCGTTTAACTTAATGAAACATGAAAACAGATATTTTATAGCTCAAAATGCAGTGTATTGCAAATGAAATTAATAATTTAAAGAAATACCTACACTTTTATTTTCTATTTTAGAGGAAATGTTAGGTAATTTACTCCTAGACCGACTAAAATTTCACTCCCCACAGGATTGATGCATTATAATCTGAGAGTATAATACTATATTAGTTTGATTTGAAGCACTTATTTGAGTATCATTTGATCATTAATATATTTGAACATCTGAAACTTAATTATAATCGATAGAATTTAACATAAAGAAATTTCACGCCGGGCTCTAGGGGCATCATGTTTAATTAAACAAACTAATTTTCTAGTTAATTTTATAGTAGGGGAAAGTATTGTACCTCGGACCTACACTGTTTTTAGCTTAGAATGGCGATGGGATTTAGCATCCTTACAACCAGAGATCTCAGTCTAACTGTACGTATATTTGTTAAAAAAAAAGTCAACAATTTGAAATAATATAGGTCAAAATATTCTTCCAAAAATATATGCTGTGTATGAAAGTCTAAAAAGTATCGAGGGTAGTTGTTTCGTCAGTTTATTTTTAGTAGATAAAAAACTACAGGGTAAAAAGTAAAAATAGGTCCAAGGTACAATACCTTCCCCTACATGCTTTATTGTACTACCTATTGTACTTAACTCATTAACCTAATTAAATATTAAACTTTTATTTTATTAAAGTACATTATTTCGTTTCTCTGTAGATCCACAATTTGAAATTTTTTATAACAAATTAATCCTTACTTTCTCTCCCTTAAAACATTTTTTCTCAACTTCTGTAGCGTTATGTGTCTTCACTAAACATTACCTTAAAAGTTATTAAATTAGTGTAAATATTTTTTAATATGCATCCAAATGTATATTTCCAGTGCTCAACCTCTATTTCACAAACAAGACAAGCAAATATTAGGTTAACAAAAACAACTTTATTTCAAAAAAACAACATCTTCACACACTAAAGTACAACAGCTATCACACTTTTCAATCCTGCAGGTACATGTTGGTGAAAGTCTGGGCGATGTGGGAGTTCTTGATGGTTCCTTTCGGCTTGGCTCCGGCAGGGGGCAGGACGGTCGTGCACTGTTTGTGGGCGGGGTCGAATCCGGAGCACATGACATCGGGGAGGTTAGACACAGCCATCTCGACTACCTTGTTGAAGGACTTCATGGCTTCGGCTCCACATTTCTCTGTGCCCATTGCGTTGAACTTGTCGGTCAGCCATTGGTAGCCACTGGAAAAAAAATGGATTGGCTGAGAACGGTGTATTCAAATAAACTAACTTACTATTATCGACATCGATGTTTCCTGATCCTATGACGTCACTAACAAACAAAGTACCTAGTTCCCATCGCGATGTCTGAATTTTGAGTGAAGTGAAGAACGTCAATTTAAAAATAGGAATAGTTTGTTAAACCCATGTG
Organism: Tetragnatha montana; assembly: GCA_963680715.1. Classification (NCBI taxonomy): domain Eukaryota; kingdom Metazoa; phylum Arthropoda; class Arachnida; order Araneae; family Tetragnathidae; genus Tetragnatha; species Tetragnatha montana. The sequence continues at coordinate 13,673,087 of OY796676.1, read as the reverse complement.
TATATAGCGGCTTTTTATCACGATTTGCTTACTGAAACTCCTCCTAGCAACCCAACTGGTTTTACGCAGTTTCTGCTTCCGCGTAGTGACGTCATAGAGTCAGGAAACGTTGCTGTCGAGTGTAACTACAAATTAACAGACTAACAACAATATTCAACCTTGTTTCATTTTGTTTGGAACTGTTGCAGTATTTTCGAAACATTCCAAAAAAAATTGACAAACGACGATGCTAAGTAAAATAATAGTAAAATACAGTGTTAAAATTAAGAAACAATGAAAAAATAATTCCTTTTATCAGTCAAAGACCATCTGGATGATATTTCTAGCATTAAATATTATCTTTGATATGAACTGCATGCGAATTTTTATCGATAAAATTTATGCCCACATCTATATATTTTCTTTTCTTGTAAAATCTGAAATTCAATTATCAGGTTTAATTTTTAATGTATTTATTTTGTGCTTCAGTTTTGATTTTACTTGTTCCTTTGACATAAAATATCCCTGACAATATCCACCTTTGATCCATCCCAAAGTGATATGATTGGCTAATGCCCCTACAAGTATGACGTCACTGGCAGCCGAAGTAGACGTCACGAGGTTATTTTTTTGTCTATGAGAGAAGCGAACATAAGAGTCTTTAAACCTTGGGTTCTGGTAAACCAGAAAAAAATACTTTGACAAGGTGAATTTTTGTTTTGACAATAAGTGTTAGTAAATAACTCTTTTTAATTTAAGATATTTATATTTTTTAAACTATTCCAAGCAAGTTGGAACTTAACTGTAATACTGTTTTTTAAGAAAGTAAAATTTACTCAATCATAATTCTAAACTTTCTTTTAAAGTCTTTCGTCATAAAGTATTGGTAAAATATGACTGAAACCTACACTTAGAAATCATTGGAACAAGTGCCCTTAGTCTGACACTCAACGATTATTCTCCTTGAACGCGAAATTTAATGGAATTGAATAGAATAAATAATACGGAATATAAAGACAAAAAATAAGTTTTTATCCCCGTGCAAAAGGAAAATGTAAATTCCGAATGTTTCCTTTACTTATTCAACAATGCATCTAGAAAATTCACAAATTGACTCCTTATTTGAAGTATTTCGTAATGTACTTAGACGTTAAGTGAACTAAATGTTCAATTGTTTCTTTAGCTAAGTATGGTAATCAAAATATGGTACATTTCTAGATTTTCTGATACGTTAGATAATTTTAGTTGAAAGTAAGAGAAAATAAGTAAATTAATTTTTTTAAAATTGCTATTTTTAAATTTAGAATACAGGTATAGTTTCTTTCTAATGTACCAGATTAGAATCTCAAATTGATAATAGTCATTACTACTAAAAATATTTCACTGACGAATAAAAAAAATTAGATCCTAGCGTTAGCACACAATATTTTTCAGAAGTACATAAATATTGATTGCAAAACTGCTTTGTTTCGAATAAGATATAGTATTGCTTTAAAAGATTAATTTTAAATATTTAAAATATTTAGATTTAGTTCACCGATCTCTATCTGCGTATTCTTTTTACTACTTCTTACCTTAAAAGTAAAATGATAAAAATCAAAGCTAGAGAAAATCAAGACTGTCATTCTCGGGTCAGTGGGTTATAAGTGTTGAAATCGTCATGAGTCAGTTTAAGAAAAGTTCATGTAACTTTGATAAATCTAATTACTTTTTTATAATGTATTTCGGAATAGGTGTTACCCGATAAATTGAAATTCTTTAGACGTTTTTAGATATTCTTATCTTAATTAAGAAACTTGTGTTAATTTTCCCACTACTAAACTTGCCTTGAAAAGCATTTTAAATTTAAATAATAAATCTCACCTTTATGTATTTACTGAGCAGTTTCAAAACAATTTCATAATATGCGTGTACTATTACTTCTAAATATGGGATATAAGAGCGTATCGTCTTTATAAGAAATCATACCCATGCTTCGTATAAAAATGTAAGCAACTAAAACAGTTGGATATGCAAATAGATTTTCTTTTGTAATGAGATCAAAATTGGTTATGGAGATTATCACCGAATTTTGAAATTAAACACAATATTCTCACCAGCACACAGTTGGCAGGCGGTCAGCTATTTTCTTATCCGAAAGCTGTTCAAGGGCAGCCTCAACGTAAGTGTAATAACCTTTGGCTTCGTCGGTCTTGGTGGCATCATTGACGCACTCAGCATGCTTCAAGTAATCTGAAATTCACACAATAATGTTCACTGTACTCTTAAACAGATAATGTTATTAATCGGACAATGTTAATAAAATTAACAGGTCCCGATTGCCCATACTTAATTTAATTTAAAATTTGCCGGTTTATGTTACCAACATTTCGCAACAATTTGATAAAATTCCCTAAAAGCCTCCTTCTTTCCCATTTGAAGACCATTTTTACAACATACACATACAAAATGAGTCATTAAATTATTAGTAATATATTGTTCCATTCTCATGTTTTTTTAAGAATGTGTAAGTTGCAAAATACAAACTAGGGAATTGTTTTAAGTACTTGAATTAGGACGTTGTGTTTTTAATTCAAAACTGTAGTTATATATAGCGGTGTCCTTTAAAAACAACCCACTCCAAATTGTACCCTAAAAAAACCATTGAGATTTTTTAATTAAATAATTAAAATAATTTTACCATCTCATATACCCTGTCCTTCTATGCCTCTTAGAATGTCAGGGATGTAAACTTCTAATAATTAACCAATGCAGTTTGCAGCCGCCTACGCACTTTCAGTAGTTTAATAATGAGATTTCAGAGGGACTATTATAAAGCTTCGAAAACAGATTATTTCAAAATGCGTGTAAAATTAAAGTTTGAAGGAATTTTGAAATATTAACGTGTTGAAATTCGGAGAAAAATATAGTTGTATTAATGTATTTTCTATATCCTATACTATATAGTGTGTGCTGTCCTTTAAAAACAACCCACTCCAAATTGTACCCTAAAAACAACCCATTGAGATTTTTTAATTAAATAATTAAAATAATTTTACCATCTCATATACCCTGTCTTTCTATGCCCTTTCGAGTGTCAGGGGTGTAAAAACTGGTCAAAGAACGGTTTATTTACTTATTTTTTAAACAAGCTGAGATAATGTAGATTTTTTGAAAAAAATATACTTCAGATTTACAGATTTTGTAAAAATGTATGTTATAAAGACTTTACAGCATTTTTCGCTCGTTTTTATGTTATCCCATTACTATGAGAATAAAATATTAAAGTTTTAGCTTAGTCCGCCAATTAGAGTCCTTCTAGGAAAAAGTGGTTTTTTTTTCAAATTCTTACTTAATTGGCTACCAATTTGTAATGGATAGTTGGAATTAAAAATGCTTAGCACTAAAATGTTAGGGAGGATGAGCCGCTAGTATAGTTTTTTGTTCGATTTGATTATCCTTTTTATTAAGCTTTTAATGGAGAAAAATATGAAATAGTGGGTTGTTTTCAAAGGACAGCACTATATAAGTTGCAAAATACAAACTAGAAAATTGTTTTAAGTACTTCAATTAGGACAACAGTTGTGTTTCTAATGCAAAACTGTACTTACACTGTTGTTAACTGTAAAACTTTCTAGTATGAAATCGCTTATTGTTATCAGTCGGATATATTTTGTTATCACTCTAGTCTAGTATTGTAACAAATTTTACCTGTTCTAAGTTCAGAGCCATCCTTGCAGAAATCCTTATAGACTTGATAAGATCCCTCTGTTAGGAATCCAATAGTTTGAAGTTGCATTGGGGTCATGCACTTATTTTGGTACTCTTCGGCACATTTCTGGGCTTGTTCCATTTTTCTGGAAATAAGAGTATAAATTAGTTATTAATTTTATGCAAGAATACCTTAATTGTTTAAAAACAGATTTTAATGTCTAAAATTTGGCTTTTTAAATGTCATAGAAAAAAATATTGTAAGGTTATACAAAATACACCGCCTACACCTAAACATTTAACCTTTATTTGTATGATCTTGGAAATACAATGGAGCAAGGGATGAAATTAGAACTTTTTAGTATTCATTTTTACTATTATAAAAATTTCCTAATTTAATTCATTAATCTTATTGATTTATCTTGTCAATAATATGAATTAATAATATCGATTTATCTTGTCAATATCTTAATCAGTAAGTATTATCTAAAAAAATATCTAATAGTGTTCCTAATAGAGTTTTTTATTTATACTCTAACTTAACTTTTAATGTTACATACTATACTACAAATACTTAAGATAATGATTTAAAATTCAATTTTATTGTAAATGTAATGTTATTTTCAATCAAAATTTATTTGTGTTCTGTAGGTATGATTAAAATATTTAAAAATACATAAAACTTAATTATGAACTCTATTTTAAAGTTGCGAACTCACTCGCAGAGTGTTTTCACTTGGTCGTCAGTGGTTGGGAAGCTTTGCCCCATCTGTTTCCTAAATTCTGACAGAGGATCTCCACAGGCAGATAGCCTGTCAAGGTGACAATTTTCGATGGCAGCTCCATAGGCATAGGAGGCTAAAAGGAAAATATTAACAATTTAAAATAAGTATTCAAATAAAAACATTGGAGAGCTAGTAGTAGTAATGACTGAATTCTAATGATCAAAGTTGGTTTTCAAAACTTTTAAATCAGAGAAAATAGTTATTTGATAAATGACAGTGGATTATCTTTAAAATTGATGTTGTTTATTCTTTTTATAGAAAGTAAATAATTGGAATTTTAAAGCTTTAAAGCATATGTAATGTTTTAAGGAATTCAAAGACAAAGTGTAATGGAGGTTTTCGAGTGTTCACATACAATTACTGTGTATATTTTGCATATTTCTATAAAACTACAAAATTACAAAACTTCTATCCAAATATCCTATTTTTAAGAAAGTGGGACTAAAATCTTGTACATAGTATTTACATATTAATTTTTCAACTTTAAGATTTGAATGTTTTCTCTGAGTGCGATGAAAATAGCATAAATTGCAAAGCACTGATAAGGTATTTAAAAAAAAAATAGCGAACTTTTTTTACACCGAACTCTTTTGATACAAATTATATATATAAAATGAAAAATATTAAAAACACGCATTCAGAAAAACAGTGCGCGATATTTATACCTTGAAACTTTAACTCAAAACGTGCCGCTTTTAATAATTATTTTAATTAGCATAAATGTTTTAACGTTATAACACAAAGTCAGATAAAGCTTAAACAGCATAAATCTATTTTAAAGTGTCTAATATTTTGGTTATATAAATAAATATGAAAAGATATTTTAAGAATCCATCAAAATAATCAAAAACCACTGTCTAAAACTGTTGGAGATTTATTTGATATCTTAATAATCAAATCAGCAAAAACACCGCATACAATTAATTAATTTTGTAGTTTTCATTTCGAAACCTGGGCTGCTTCATGCTTATCACTGATGAACATCCTTTTGTCAAAAATTTCACAACTATTGACTTGTAACACTGATAAACTTTGAGGAAAAATCACATTTCTATTGAAGTGGTTAAAAAAAAATTATCCTCAAAAATATTCAAAACTGAAATCAGGTACCCCATCTCCTTTTCCTCCCTTTTATTTTTCATAACAGTTAATGTAATCAGTAAAATTCCTCCTAACTGCAATCGACATTTTATTCATTTTCTATCTCTAAATGATACTTTTGCACAACCATAATAACAATGCGCTCAATAATCATTTTAAATAACAAAAAAAAAACAACAACAAATAATTACAGCTATTATTATTAGAGTATTAAGTTCAAGTTTAAATAAAAAAAATTAGGTCAATCAATTAAATTTCAGACCTTAACCGGCACTAATTCAACGTTAATTATTCACACCAATTAACACTTACCCAAGGCCAACAACAAACACTGAGATACTACGAACATCTTATCAGACCAATGCAAAACCCTCTATGATCATCCCTGGTCCCTCCAGATCGTTTATATAACTTACATCAGTGATGTACGTAAATCCTACAAACAAAGAACAACATAAAAATCTCCTTGTTCCCCTCCATTGGAGGAAAGTGGGTTCTCTTTGGTGCACGGGCGATTTCTTTGAAAAGGGAAACGCCCTGGGGGCATTTTGATGGTCACTTTCCTCCTCAGTGCTCACGTGGCGGTGGATATTGCCTTTTGCGTAATTTGTGGGGTTAATTATTTATGAATCCCGATCCGTCTCGTGATTCGTCGGACTGATATTCCAGTTTGACGTCAAAGGGGGTATTTATTCGGTGGGACATCGAATAAATTGGATTTTTCGAGGCGGTGGCATGCAAAGTGACGAGTGAGGGATGGGATTCGGGTTGATTATGATAATTAGAATTTAAAAAAAAAATTCTCTTGTGAAGGTTTAATAAGGATGATGTCGAATTCGTTATGGGATGTTGATTAGAGTAGGGGAATTTATTGCTTTATATCAGTTCATTTGTAACTTTTTATAAATTGTAAGCATGGATATATGTCTTACAAGAAAAGCCTTCTTTACTTTGGGGATGAATATTTTGCATATGAATTTAATCGAAGTATCTGTTTCCATTCAGTCTGGTTAATAACTCAAATAAATCAAAATGTGGTGTTTTTTAAGTTGAAAAAAACCACAAATTTAACAAAATTTAACCAAATTAAGATTTTATGTATGCATTCAAGACCAGTTTATTTCAATGTTTTCAGTTAATGCTTTACAGTCACTCTAAAGTGTAGTTCTGGTAGGACTTCTATAAAAGTTTCCATTGGAGTGTGGATTAAATTTTTAAAAATTCAATTGTTTTCAATGTTTCAAAGAGTATAATTTTAAAATAGTTGACAAATGTGTTTTTCATTTTATAAAAATTAAAATGAAAGCACTTGACGTCTTCATACTAAAAGTGCAATTTTTTTTACTGTAAAAGCTAATCATATTTAACATTCTATGAAATTTTTGTCCATGACTCGAATACTTGTATTTTAAATATAAATGCATTAAAGAAATTTTATAAAGTTCAGACGAATATTTTGATTTTAATTTTACAATCGGTATTATGGAAAATATAACTTCGAATGATGTAAATAAAATATCATTTAATAAGTGCGTATTTTCTAATTCATTTTGTGAAAACCTAAAATTCAATTTAATAAAGAGCTAATATACATAATTTAAAGTTTTTAAAAAATCAAAGGATAATTATATAAGTACTAATCAACTGAAAGAAAAGATACAATCTAAGTTGACATTGATCTAATAATACATTGATCTTTATCAAAAGAACTCTTTTTAACCAAATACGAGAAAAGTACAATGGACATAAACATCTTTTTATTTAAATTCTAATGTGTATTATTATGAATTTTTATTGTTCTAAGGTAGAAATTATATTAATTAAACATTTAATTGATTTATATATTATATTAAGCATGTAAAATGTCATCCATAAATACTACACTGCCCATTGTTATGTTATTCACCTAAATATAATCACTTAAACTTATTCAAATTATAAGTAAATTGCGTGCGATCTTATTATGATTTGAAAAGTGGTTAGACGTGAGGTGAATTTAAAACCACAATTGGAGAACTCAGCTTTGTCACACGATAATTTTGTTAGTAACTTTTCAGTTAAATACCTATTCAGTTTCTTGACCTTTTAAAGCATTTTGAATAGTGTAATTGGATAATATGCATCGGTTGCCTGATATTGAAATCAAGTCCCTTTGTTTAAAAGCATTTAATAAAAAGGAAGAATAATATCTGTTAATTTAATTTAATTTTTTTAAGTTATTTAGTTGCACATTCTTCTATTTTTAAATTATTTGTAATTAATATTTACTTTATTTAGCATGCATTTACTTTATTTAGCTTTTAAACTAAATATATAAATGTTTTAGTTATGATAACTTAACATCCAGCATTGATTTGATTGAAAAGAGAATTTAGAAAAAAAACAGCGTTTTACGATTAACATCAGGCATGAAATGTATGTATCAATAATTTAAATATTTCCAATAATATTATAATTTTTTTTAGAGAATAAAATATACGCAGCTTTAAAAGGAGAATTTTAGTCAAAGTCAAGTATCTTTTACGAAGTCATGTATAGCACTTTGCAAAACGAATACAATTATCGAATTGGAATAAATTTTTACTGAAGTAGGGGTATCAGGAACATTTCTATATGTATTATGAAAAGTAAGTTTTTTTGTGAGGTTATAAACGTAATATCGTTCAAGTTCATATATATTACTTTACATTATTCATATTTTATTTCTGTTTTGAACTGAGAAAGGTTTCCTTTTTTCCCTCAAATTTTAAAAGTTACATAGGTAAGAATATTCTGAAGTTAATAAACTCCTATTATAATGCACTTTCTTCTGTTCGTATAAAAATAATTCTTATCTGCTTGTGCATTTCTGAGTGATACACTAAAAAAATTCGTCTTTTCACCCTAAATTTTCCATTGTATTTTGACAAAAATTTTCCGTAAAGACTTAGAAAACTGCTTTTCCCGTGAATTCAGATTTAATAAATTCATCACTAGAAGAATAAATTTTAAAAACAAGTATGTTTAACTCAAAATGGCTCGTGATAGTTTAGTTAAAACGAAGCAATTCTTCTTTTAACTTCGTGTGTAATACATTTACCAGTGAGGTTGCAATGTCATTCAGGTCTATAAAATTAGTTAAAGAGTTATATAGGTCATTAGAAAGACCTTCCATTATGTAGCCAATCTAAAAGAATTATACATTTTATTAAAACAACGGAAAGTTTCTCTCATTTTACAAAAAAAGAAGAAACAGATATTTCCTCGAAGTACAAAAATTACCGGCAACTGTGCTGCTGGTTAATTTCCATTATTTGAAGAATATTTTTTACAGCGTACGTATAGAGAAGTGTTTTACTATTTCTAGCATCCCCACCTTAGATCTGCAGATCCTATATTGGGCCATTTACGAAATTCACTTTCGACATTTGTGTGACATAACAAACAACACCTCTAGCATCGCAATCATTTCTCAACGAACTCAATCCCCTACTGAGAAGGAAAACATTTGCTGTCCCCAGCAGGTACCGATTCTTTTGCAACTCATATCCATCAAAGATCTTTTGGAAAAAAAAAGGGCGCGACGACATGTCTGAGTCACCCAGGTATCACACAGCGAACCATCACGTGATAGAGGTGTCAGACGCCCTTGAAAAGATCTGGACTGGCCACTAGCCTGTTTATCGCACTACAAGTTCGCCACCGCGAAGGAAGGAGGAAAGTGAATATTAACCCTCAATCAAACGACCAAAACAAGGGGGAAAAAAGAAACTTGTGGTTTTGGGGGAAAACAGTGCACGATGTGTCCGAGCACATGTGAGTTAAATACAATATTTATAATCATCAAATCTCTTGGAAAAACTTCGATTCGAAGTTCTCTTCCTTCTGAATGACCTTCACCGGTGGTTTCTGCCATTGTGAGAGATCTTTAATTCGTCTGACCTTTTGTCTTTGCTTTAAGGAAGCTTGTTAGGATTGTGAGTTCTTACTTTTAGGAGTTTTAGTGAGGTTTCAGTGAACCTTAGTTACATGCAGTAATGAGTGATTTTTGGATTTCTTTTGCTTAGTTGGATGAATAAATTCGATTCTTTGTTCAAACCTTTTGTTGCATTTCCTGGACAGTTTTGTGGGCGGTGTGTTGACCTATTGGAGGAATTGATTTGAAAGAATAATCATTTGATTCATTAAAACATTTCTGGAATTATGTGGATATTCCAAGATTTTTCCTTATCATATGATTCAAAGAGGTCAAAGAGCTTATTCTATTAGACAGTTGCGTAATTTTAAAGTAACAATTTCTGAAAACGATTTCCTCAACTTCTAAAACTAAATTTCTTATGTTAGTTTTCACTAGAAAATGGAATTTATAGCTCCTATCAAAACGTTAATAATATTCTACACTTTCAAGAGAAACCCCTTTTTATTACGCAAAATTAATAATATTGTTTAATTTAATAGTTAAATACTGTAAAGTCATCGATAAATGTTAAATAACGGAGTACTCTATGTAAAAGCGAACTAAGTCATTAAAGTATTTAACTGTATCAAGATAATACTTTAAATCAACCAAATAATGTTTAAGATTTGAAAAGTTAGTACTTTTATGGGCTTCTTTTTAGAAGATGCAGGGAATGGCAGAGATATAGTGAATCTACAAGATAAAGAGATGGCAATCCAGATAAAAATAGCTTTTAATCCATTTCATGGTTGAGAACACACCAATTTTAAATAACTAGCTGTAAATCTCATATTGTACAAAATTTTAATAAGATGTGAATGAAATTGTTTTACCCGATGTTTTGTTTCATTTTTTTCAATTCATATACCATATTCAGTGAAATTTGTAAGATTTAAAATTTTTATAGTTGAGGTGAAATCTTTTCATTCCTTAATTTGAAAATTCATGCAAAAACTTGATAAACACTTCATGAATAAAATCGAACATTTTTAAGTATTTCAGTGTGAAATGTTACCCTTAAAGTTAAATATATTTATTTGAAGCTAAATTTTATATTCTTGTTTTATTTTACACTTTGCAAATTGTCTTTGTTGAAGCTCTGCAAGCGCATTTTTTTATTTTGAGGCAACATGAAGAGATAATACAAAAATCGCACTTTTTCTTTGTTTCATACGACTACACTGAAAAAAAAATTCCCACAGCGAGAATAATACTCCCCATAAAAATTATGCATTTAGTAAACTAAGAATATTTATGGATGGAAACATTTATTAAGTTACCAAAAACAGTATTAGCAGGATTTCGTGTTCCCCCATTAGCAAAAACTACACAAACCAGTTTCAACTATAAAAGGAAAGTTGATGTTCGCATATTAATAAATTAAACTTCATGAATTAAGTAGCCTTGTGTTGACATTCTAATTTCACGGGTGCGTTTGATAAGTTGAGCATTTTTTTTTATGAATATCAATATAAATTTCTGAGAAAGGCTTGCACCTGTTTATGAAACTAGTATTCTAGATTGATTCATTTGACTATGTTAATCTACTGACGTACTTTCTCATACGACTCTTATTAATTATCTTGGCAGAATTTCATATTCAAAACTCAAACATCAATACCTGTAGCCTTATATTTATGTGAAAAATCAGAATAATCATCGTAACACATATTATGTAGAAAGAAGTAGGAAATTGATATAGAGCACATAACACACATAAACGTATCATAGTTTTTAAATCTAAATACATATAATAACGGTTTGGGGAAAATTCTTGAATCTAATTTGCAAGAAGTAACTTTTTTGTGAACTTAATTATATAAATTTCCTACAAGGGAGGCCATCCTAAAAAACATTATAACACATAAAGAACTTTTTTAGAATATACGGAACAACCTTCAACCAAAGATTAAAAAAAGTCTGCCAAAGCAAGACTTCTTTTAAACTCAGCATTTATCATCTTAAGTCAAGCTATTTATAATAATTACCTTTGAAAATAAACTTATCAGAAAACATAATACACCCATTCGTGAAACTGCAGGTAATACTTTAATTAGAATTACAAGGAAATTATATAGAAATTATTTGAAATACTTATGATTAAAATGGTAAAGCCTTTTACTTATGAAATGAAAAATATCCCGTGGGATATTTTTATATAAAAAGGATTTTATATAAAGAAATTATTCCTATTTTTTTAAGAAGAGTAAGTTTTCTATTTACCCAAAACATTAAGTCATATTTTGACATTAAAATACGTGCATCCATTAAATTTTAGAAAAGAAAATGATTCTTTTCCCTGAACCTAAAACCACAATTAAGTTTATAATATATAAAGCTTCAAGTGGGACACCTTGGAACATTCAAATGTGCGGCACCTTGAAACAAGTCCCAAGATGCCCCATATAAAATTGTTTTCATAACAAAATGACTAATTAAATAATTTATTGGATTCTAACTTAGAAATTTCATGCAAAAAAGTAGCTAAAAGAAAACTAAAAATAAATTTATTTATATAATGGTAGAAATAAGGGAATCGGTGAAAATTTTTAAATTCAAAATATTCCTCTTGTCAAGTTGAAGATTTGTAAACATAACTTATTCAATAATTAATGTGCTATTTTTGAATATTTCAAAACAAATTTATAATTTTTTTGTTAATTTTGAAAGTGCTTCAAGGTGGGTCAATGCTTGGGACACTTACAGAGGTTTTCAAATATGTTATTACAAATTCCCTATAAGAGATAATTGGTAGGAAGATGTTTTTTGATGCACAAATGAGTATTTTTAAAATATTGTGATGTGTTTGAAAAAATATGAATTACATTAATAATTTAGAAAAATATTTTAATAAAAAGAGTCCAACCAGAAGGTTCCCAACTCTCCCATATTCTAACGTATTCCAAAACGAAATTTCAGCAGTTTAACGATATTTTTACTCCATCTTGAACTTAAAACTACTTATTCTCGGATTAAAAGTTTTTTATTCATCATACTGAATTTAAAAGGGGATGTACGTTTTAAAAAAGTAATAATCATAAAGTCACTTTAAAATCGAAAAGTGAAAATATTGAATTTTAATATTAAGTAAATTACAAATTTTCCATTCTTTCCAGCTACCAAATTCACACACCAAAGTAAGCTTCATAGATTTTTTTTTTCTTCCACCATTCCCCTGTCATATCCCTACAATATCTCCTCAAAAGATCTATTCTGTCATTGAGAAAAGAGGGTGAAAAAAAAAACAATATTTCAACGACTATCGCAACCGTTGAAATTCCCTTCACCCCTCAGGCTACCTTTCTCACCCCTGACATTGTTGATTGGTATTCACACCGTAACGCTATAGTGTGTTCTTTATCTTCTTTCTCTCGAAATATATTTTTGCTACTTTCTTCGTTCACTGGCTGTGATCTGAGACGGCTTTATGTCTGGTTTTTATCTTGGGTAATAATTCAAAAGGAAGAAAGTATTTTGAAATGACAACTTGTCCTCTTCTTATAGCCGTGACACTATTTTATAGACAGACCTCCATTTCAAGATTTCTGAAATTTTAAGTAATCAGTTAAAATTAAATTGAAATTTTAGACAATGGTGTGCATTAAGAGATAAAATTAACATAAATGTTTCTATGGTTTTGTTTCCAAAGAAAATATTTCTATTGTTAAGACGTCGTAACCAGGGATGAAAGAAATAAGATATTTGGGTTAGACTCTGTTTTATGCAATTGAAAATATTTCATAAAATTAAAAGTCTGGGGTATTCTAATATCACTATTCTTTTTAAAGAGTGATAAAACTTTTATGGGTGCTTTATTTTTAAGGGCTGCTATTTATATATGATATACACAAATGCAAAGTTTATTTTTTTAGAATTTAAATATTTATTTTTTTCTCTTTAGTAAAGATGTAGTGATAAGTTTCCTACCTTGGCTTTAAATAAAAAGAAAAGATAATTTTGTATTTTTATATAAAAGTTATTGAATAAAACAAAGTTATTTCAAATGTAGCATAATAATATTTGATAGTTCTTTTAACCAATCATTTAGCTTTCAAGAGTCTATTACTTAATTGGTTTCAGTTGTATAATCATAATGTATTTTAATTTTCATTCTAAATATAATGATTTTGCTTTTTCTCCGAAGAAAATATCACATTCTATCAATCTAGAAAGTTTGATTGAGATTTACTAAAATCTTATGATAATTGGATCATATATATCAATTCAGTAAAATTTAACTTTAAGAAGTATTGAGATTTGCTATTCTAGATTTTGTAACTTTTTAAACATTTTCAAAATAAAAATTTCAAATTATCAATGTAAAAGTTCTTTACCTTTGCTTCTTAAGTTTTATAATAATTAAGTACAATGGCTTTTTGCAAAAGGTACTATGTAGAACTATATTTCATTTAAACTTTGAAAACTTCGTTGATGATAGTAAGACTGCAAGCAAAATAAAGTATATATTCAATAAAAAGGCAAAATATTCTTATAAATCTTTATTAGGTGAAATCTAATCAACATTGCATCACTATTCGTCCACGAATGATACATGCAACTTATGTACATATTGATCAATGAAAAGTGAACACAAAAAAATCTATGGGAAAACATACAACACTGAGTGTCCAAAAAACTGTCAAAATAGTTATTATTTTAAACAACCTAATGGCAACAGCGACACAAGTAACAACTTGAAAGAGGACGGACGGAACTCGAGGGAAACGAATGCAATCACAGCTGCTTCTTCTTAGAGGTTTCCTAGGACGGTGTCAAGTAGTTTTCCGATCTGGGACTTGTTATCGGCTCCCTTGGAGGGGGTTCCAGGAGGTGGGAGGACGTCCTGACACTTCTGGCTCTGAGGATCAAAAGAACTGCACACCATGTCGGGCAGATCGGTCAGGATCATCTTGGAGATGCTCTTCATCATCTCAATGGATTCGGCACCGCATCGTCGGCCGGTGTTTGCTTCGACTTTTTCGTGGAAACGTCGGGCACCACTGGAAATAAACGAGATAAATATAAATTTGTATTCAAGAAAGTTATATGCGAAAAATGTATCTACACAATGAAATACTGTAATTTAAATGCGAATGATGCGAATTTAAATGAGAGTGTAATGGTGTTTGGTAATTTGCTCTGCGGGGTGGATGCGATTGCAAATAGAGTATAACTCCAATTATCCGAATTGATCAAAATGTTATCGTTTATTTTAATTAATTACAAGCTAGCTTTCTTTAAAAATAGTGATTTTCTCCCGTTTTCAACATACATGCAGTGATTAAATAAAATTGACCTTTTTTGGAAAAATCCAACTATCCGAATTTTTTATCATACGAATGGAGTCCTGTTCCAATTGATTCAGATAATTGGAGTTCTACTTACTGATAATATAAATGTGATTTATAAATTTCTTAGATTTTATTTTATGACATAAAATAAATTTTTAAGTCCAAGGGAAGTTAAACGTCTTTTTAAAATCAAAAATGTTATAAAAAAACCTTTGCTGGTTTGTCAAAGAACCTCATTTACAGAAGCTATCTCTCAATGTCACAGTATCCCTTTGGCTTCTAACTCTAACCCATTTGAATGTTTTGAAGTACCTCCATTTTTTAACGAAGAGAACGAACATTAAAGATTAATAATGTAATTAAAGTCGTAAAGTTATATTAATTCACATTATAATAAACAACCTAGCGTAGACTATTAATTTAAATTCTTCCCTTTTAAGCCAAACATTTTAAGAGTAAATAATTTTTATAAAGGAATATAGTTACTCGAGTTAAAAATGTTGTTATGAAATAAAGTTCACAAACTACTGTAAGGAACACGGTGTTTTAAAAAATGTAGTGGGGCATTCATAAACAAATTGAGGTATCGCCAGGTGTGAATATCTTTATTTCTTTCGAATTTCCTCTAATATTTTTTATCAGTCAACTAGGTAGTTTTTTTGTCCCAAAAATATAATGGATTTCTTGATTAGTAAATATTTCTTATCACATGTTTTCTTAAAATCAAAACAAACTTAGATTTGTGATAAAATTTTGGTTTAGAAATTAAACAAAACAAATTTAGATTTAGATTTGTTACTAAATAATTTTATTTAGTTTTAAAAACTTCGACATGGAAAAAAGGTTTATTTAAAAGGTATCTTCAGTTTCATTATTTGTGTCTTCCAGTACTTAAAAATAATTCTACTCCTAATCAGATGAACTCTCATATGAAAATGTTAACCTGGTTTATACATTAGTTTCATACAAAATTTAACTCATTGACAATACTTAAAAAAATAATAGAAAGGTTCTAAATACATACCAGCAGATAAGGGGGAACCTTTGCTTGAAGGGAACATCAAAGAGCTTCTCAATGACGGCTTGAAGATCTCTCATTTCGTTCTTGAATTCATCGGTTTCAGCTCCTTCAGACAAACACTCAGCGTGGGCGAGGTATTCTTGAAAGTAAAAAACATTTTAAGTTAGTTATACTTATATCAATCGTAATATCATTCAGAGTATTTGTGTGATGCATGTGAAAATCCTCCTCAATGTCAAATATCAAAATTTATTTATTAAATGATGCTACTTTATTCAAAATTTTAAATAAATTCCAACTTTGGAAACTTTATTTAAAAAAATTATATTTCTTTCATAAAATACGTGATATGTACTTACTAGCTCTGACTTCAGATCCCTCAGTACACAGTTGCTTAGCAACCTCATCTGATCCGGCCAACAGTTGAAGAAGTTCCCTCTGAACTGGGGACAGACATTTCACTGAGAAGTTGCCCATACATTCTCGGACTTCAGTCATAGTTCTGTCAAAATAAAAAGAAAATCATAATCAATCATATTATAAGCAATAACTAGGATATTATGACAATTAGTTTTGGAAATTTCTCAACTTAATTCATTCTGCAGCCAAACTTTCCAACGTTGTGTAAGCTTCTTTTAAGCTTAACTAATCAATTTTGAAATGTACAAAAATTTTATTTGATTCATAATAACCACATTAGTAAGTATATTTAACCCTTTCAGGGCGACGGCGCCCGAAACTTTTTACTCCGGTTCAGGACGGCTCGGGCGGTTTTTCGGGCGCTTGAGGGGGGTGGGTAGTTTGGAGTGTCAGTCAAGCGAGTCTAATCAGGGGTAGGCTCGCCTGTCAAGAGTGATACATATGCGTGGGATTATCGAGATAAGCATTTGTTTTTGTTGAGTCCTCGCAACTTGTGTTTGTTGAATTCGAGTGCTTGCTGTGTGCGATCTCAATGTTATAACTTCAAAAATTAAATTTTATTTTTAATTAAATTTCTTTGGCACTTGTACCCCCCAGAGATTGTAATTTGTTGAATTATACATTTTAATATCAAAGTTTTAACTCTATCCTAAAAAAGCTAGAAATTTCGCTGAATTAATTCTAAACCAATAAAAAGTATAACTTGTGATTGGGGTTTTCAACATCGAAATCATACTATAATTTTTTGCACTAGCAAATTTACATTAATATTATGACCACAATTTACCAACATTTACCACAATATTACAAACTCGTGCCATAAATCAATTACTAGATAACTGGTTTGAATTTTGAAAAATAAATTTACTATATCGATATACATAAATTAATTTATACTCCAAAAACATTCTATAAAAATTTAAATTTAAGCAACCTTATTAATATGTTATCAACTAAACGGTGAAAAAACTGATTTGGATTTTATTGAAAAGAAACTAACACAGGGGACTGTGTATTGTTATCGGCCTAACATTACAACTTATATTTTATAGGTTTTAATTAAGATTTCTTAATCATTTTGAATTGAATATCCTTTAGGTATTTCATGATTAGAATACTAAGAATGCTATTCTAACACTTTTTTACCTCTTCTTATTAAATTCCAACTATTATATAGTTCGCACTCTTGATACTTTAATATACTATACTTTTAATTCTAATTCTTTTTTAATAATAAAAAAATACTTTTTATTCATCCACTCAAGCTCAAATACATTTTTTTTAAACTTGTAGTAAATGGCACTTGATATGTTAATACAGTTTTTTCAAATATTAACTCACAAATTTAATTTATTAATTTTTGTTTTATATGAGATAAACAGATATTTTCTTGAGGAGATATAATACATTCATTAAAACGAAATTGAAGCAAAATATATTAATTTATACTTGACGAGTTCTTGATATTTTTTAGCCAATTTTTTTTGTATTTAGCTCCATATTTTTTAAGGATTTGAAAATCAAAAGATACTGTTAAGAATAGTATTTAGTTATTAATTGCAATGGATAAAAAATTGCATTACAATTTTGAACTAGTTTTCAGATTTCGGGCTTTTAATTCAGAATATCTATCTGGAAGTTAAAAAAAGCAAAGCCTAAATTGCAGATCCTGAAATTTTCTGCTATGTGTAGTTTCATCACCCAAGACACCGGAAACCCTCCCGCCCCGGTTATAAATCATTCGGACAGCTCTCCCCCTTTTGCACCAGCAATCGAAGGTGGCGATAAGTAAACAAACACACCGGACGAGTCCACTCGTGAAAATGAGTTCTGATTTTATCTCAGGCGCGAAAGACCTAGCTGCGCGGATCGAGGGCTGTCGTCCTGAAAGGGTTAAATAAAAATCGAATCATCGAAAGCCCCTTCATCGAAGATAAAACAATCCTCATAAATCAAGATATTTTTAACCAAATAGTTTTCAAAATTACTGAATTTAAATTACCATAATTACATTTACTAATGGTATTAGTAGTATTAGTTATTAAATATTAATAAATAAAATATTACTGATAGCGAGTACGAGTCCAACTGAACATAAATCCTCGTATTTAGTCCTTTCCAGAGAATAAAATTGATTATGATGATAATAATTAAAAGTTGAAATGTTTTAATAAAGAGAAAATAATGAAAGAGAAATTTACTTACTCGCACCATTCGGTGACTTTCTCATCATCCGGGGGAATACCGTTGCTCTGGTAATGGAACATGCCGATGGCAATGCAGAGGTCTACTTCTCGCATGTGACATGCTTGGGAATAGGCCTGTTGGGCTCCTGAAAGAGAACATTCAAATAATTGTATTTGGTTATAAAAATTTAACTATCTTATTATTAAAAGAATAACTCGTAATTATTTACTTATAGACGTAAAAATATAATAATTTACGAAACTTTCGTATTAAAAGTAAAGTAATTTGTCGCTATGTTTAGCTCTATATGTAGCAATTTGATAACCCTATACATAAGGCTGATCAATAGAGAAATTAAAGTAAAGAACCGGTAAAAGTAAAGAAAAGATCCTGTACGCTTTGCGGATGGAGCTTGGATATTCCCAGTGGCATAAAAAACAGCATAAAAGTAAAGAAAAAAAATCATATTTTTGCCTGGATTTCTAGGTTTATTGTCGTAAAAATGTTGGTATTTATTTGTATATTCAGTCATGTTGTGATATTATAAGATAATTTTTTTAAAGAAATATACCAAACCTATTTCTATAGGTATAAAGTAAAGAGTCGTTTGTAGAAAAAATAATCACCTTTTGAATATATCAGTTTTTATTATTGAATATCATAGAGTTTGGACCAAGAAAACATACCGAGAGTTGCAACAGTGCAGCAGTGTATATTTATTGAAAATTGAAGAACAATTTGTAAACTGATAGTTATATTTTTAATCAAGAAACCAAAAAGTAAAACTGATGTTAGCGACTTAATTATTTTTTATTTTGAATAACTAAAAACTGTTGAGTAAAACAGAATTTATATTTAATGCAGTACATAATACCAAAGTCTTCACGGATATTTTTTTCAATAAGGAAACTATTTAATTTTATTTTAGGGTAAAAACTATGATTGAAAGGAGAAAGAATCCAAACATCTTACACTGCACAAAATACCGTTGAAAGGTAGCTTTAAAGACGGTTGAAAGGTAGCATAAAAGACCGTTGAAAGGTAACATAAAACCCCACAGTCAATATTTAATGCATTAATGATCTGAATATTTCCCCTCCCCTACTTCCTTCTATGTCTTCAAAAGGGTTTTATGAACCACAAATTGAGAATCTAATTAATATCAAGGACAAAATAATTACGTACCAATAATTACACCCCATCTTCTTACCCCACTGAAAAAGACGAATCAAAAATAATACTTACCAAAAGCCAAAAAGCAAAGAACGAGAAGGTACTTCATACTGTTCCCAAAAGAATGTTAAACCTCAGTTAGAAATCCCAGTGGAATAATAAGCCGGCAAGACACTTAACATCCTTTATACCCACCCGAGCAAGATTTGTTTTCTTATTATTTTAGTTTTTCGTTCATGAAATTTCCAACAGCGTCAGTTAGACCCGGAGAGCAATAAGCAAAGCAAGAAAAACGAGACTTCGGCATCGCCAATTAACCAACCGTTTGAACTACGTCATTAGAAGCTGACATTCGTTTTTGTTTTTTTTTATTAAAACGCTTTTACCCCGACTTTAACCCTTCCCCCCTTCGGGACCTGATGTAGCCACTCCCATACCTTGCGTAAATGGACGGTGACTATTGCAGAAAAAAGAAGAAATGGGTTGCTCAAGGCACTGGGCCTTGAGAAACTCTTGGAAAAGAACATCAATCCACTAAAAGGGGTTGACCTTCTATATTCTGCAGGCAACTCTTAGGTTACCATCTGGGGTGAATGTCAAACTTTCGTTAACGATGTTCTTTTTTTTGCATCAGGTATTCTTCTTCTTCTTTTCTTTGTTTAGAAGAAGATGGTGAAGTCAAGGAAGACAACGTGGAAACCGCACGTGTCTTGTAGATTGGACAACCGAATAGTTTATTAATTGAAAGATTAATCAAGCAAAGATTACTATTAGTAGCAAGTAAAGTATTATATTCAGTAATTTATCCATCAAGAACTGTATAAAGCAGTTTGTCCCAATACAAAACCCACTAAAATTGGAGAAAAAAAAACCGGACCCCCTTGTATAGTAATTAATGAAAAATTTTATTCAATTTTCAACCAATAACATTGCAGAAAATAATATTCATAAGACCTTATTGTTTAGTTTTTTACATTAAAGGTTTTAAATTCTTAATAGCAATATTATTTTCCACTTGATACTCATCTCTTTTCGGTAGTACCCTCCCCACATTCCATGGAACTATTGGGGGGATACACGAATCTTTGTTTCGCAAATAAAACATACAAATTGTCAAGTTTCATGTTGTTTAAACAATTTTATAGAGTTCTTGAATGTTTTGTCAACCAAGTAAGAGATGGCATGTTTAGGATAGATGGTATCGATGATTTAGAATTTTTCTAGGAATGTAAAAATGCAAACTTAAAAGGTAAGAATTACGGGTAATGTTATTTTAATATGTAATTTAAAAATACAAGAATATTAATTTATACCATGCATTTATAGTACATTCATGGATCACTTGATAAAATAAGAGAGGGAAACAACATCATCCTAAATTTGGCAACCTGGTAGCTTTTTATATGATTTTTTCCCTCAAAAATTTGCCACGGAATATCTTCAAAGGTCTTCAAATAACACAAGGGAATAACACAAGGGAATAAAATAAAATGGAGGGATAGAGGTAATTGTGGCAATTATTCAATTCTTTTGGCAGGTATTGACAAGTAAAATTGAAAATTATTAGAAACCTTTAATAGGTTATAAAATTGAGAACCTAATACTCTCTTTTAAAATTGTAATGAGAACTAATATGTTAAGTGTTTTTTCATTAGTTAAAAAGTATATTGAAATAAATTATGGTGTTTTCTTATATTTTTTTTTACAAAACCCAATAATAATAACCCTTCTAATATCGAAACATTACGTAGAGTTTTTATCCAACTGAGAAAACATTTAAATTTCAATGTACCTACTTTAAAATGGATATTCTATACCCTACCTTTTAATTAACTAGTAACCACTGTAGTACGTGGTAAATCTATTACATTAAGTAGTTATTGATCGTTTAAAAACCATATTTACATTTAATGATCCACGTGCTATGAAAGAATTTCTGAAACACGTGCAACCAACCATTCATCATGCAATTTTCTACCTACCCCTAATATTAGCGTCTCGTTTGAGAATGATAGAGGAATACGAAATGGAATTTTATTAATTATAGCTCAGGCCCTCAGACTGGATTTTATCCCAACAGCTGTGAACGATAAGAAATCCTTTGCTGACAGGTTATTTTCGGGCTAGATTTCAAGTCAAGACTGGTATGACGTTAGAGTATGACGTCGTGTTAAATCTTAGTGAAATCCTCTCATAAAGGGTTCTGATAGTTTGATTGTAGGATTTGAAGAAAAATCAAACCAACAAATCAATGTCTTTGTTTCAATGTGCAGTAAAAAGATAACTACTACTCAGACAGAACAAATATACATATGAGCTTTAAAAAAAACTCTGAAATATCGTCCAATATCGACGACATTACCCGGTTTGGATTTTGCAGGCCAATATTGTTTCACCAACATTGATTGTTATCAAATGAGGGGAAAAATCCAATTACATTTTCTGTTTTTTTTTTTATTGAAATAAGTTTTTTGAACGTTTTTAACCTTGTGCCACAAAATCCCACAAAATGATAGACATTTATGAATATACGTGATGTAGGCCAGTATCACTACAACGCCAATCGTAATCCTGTGCTACTTGGGTTATGAAGAACATGAAAATATAATTTTTTGAAATACTATATGTCTCTTTATGGTAAGACATTGGAACGTTTGTACATCAGTATTGTATTTCAACTAAATATTTTTGTAAAATAAAAAAAACATAAATTTATACTTTTTGTGATATAAAATCGAATTGTATATGAAAATATCATAGTTAAATAGATGCTATACACTTTTGGTGATAGTTTGAAAAATAACTTTTTTTATCAATGTGTCCCACCTATGTAATTCTTCATAAACAAAATAGTAAATTATTAAAGAAAATTCAATTATTAAAGCATGTTTTTACTGATTTGATAAAATGGAATACCAAAAATGTTTAAATTTGCGTTAAACATTAGGTACAGTGCTTGCAGAAATAAAGACCTGAAATAGCTTTACATTTTAATTAGCATTTGTATCAAGCGTTTCAAATTTATTGAAAAACCTAAAATGTATTACATAAAATTTATTCAGACATATTTTTTCAGAAAATTTCAAACGGATCTATCTCAATTAAAATGCTAAGGGTATTTATTATTAATGGTTTCATTCAATTTATAACTGTTGCCTACTTGTGGTTAGACAACATTAATAGATAAGTATAATAAGATAAGTAAGTATTTAAGATAAGTAAATCGCCTTAGATGAAGTAAAATGTTGTGTTACGTTACGTAAGAGAAAGATTGTCAATTATAGTTTTTGAAAACCTAATAAATCACGATTTAGAATTTCTCTAGACCAGGCCTGTACAATATACGTCCCGCGGGCCGCATGTGGCCAGTAGACCCACTTTTTTTTTTTTTTTGTCTTCACAAGTCTTTAAAATTTAAAAATATTTAAGAAAATTCAATTAAAAAGAGTCACAATTTTTTTAAGGTTGTAGAAAAGATTATTTAACTTACAAAAAAACTCAACTTCCAAAAGTTAATTAAAGACCCATTCTTCAAAAATATTTCAAAATTTCAATGTAAAATTTGAAGTATGGTTTGAACACTTTCTGTATAGGTTCTGTATTTAAAGTATGGTTTGAATTAAAATTTCAATGTAAAACTTGAAGTATGGTTTGAACACTGCTATAAGTAATCCCTTTTTCCCTATTATTCAATTATTTTTAAATTTTCTCAATGTCATGAAAGAGCAACAGAAAATTTAAATTGATCTTTTGTCTCGCAGAGAATTTCCCAGTGCCCAGATCTATTTTTTGGCCCACGACAAGTAAAATTGGCAAATTTTGGCCCGCAATGCAATTGAAGTTGTGCTGGCATGTTCTAGACCCATTCTTTTATCCAAAATGTCCACTGTAAAGGGTGGCTAAACCTCACAACCAAAACCGCAAAAAATAAACTTAATATTTAACATCACCTGAAGTTTGCTTCAGAGTACGTGAGAAGTTCAAGTTTCTATTTATCTTTTGAATGATTAAAACCAAAGGGTTATGTTTGAGAAACTGTTTACTCAAGTTTTTCGTAAGTGAGGCGAATGCAAATTAATTACTTCAAGGAAAACTAAAGCCTACTCACAGAATTCAGAGACACTTTAAATGTTTTAGTTAAATTCCCAGATGGGTGATTCGGGGCACTTCTTGCGTAAGACGGTGAAATTTCTCGAAAGTTCTTTCGGGAACCTTGATAATAAATGGGCTTGTTCCCTTAAATTGGGGATTGCGTTTATTGTTTACGTGTTTTGATTGCTACTCATATTGCTTGTTTTCGCTCAAGTTAATAGTCGGTGTTTGGAGAGAACTTTTATAGAGCTCATAATTACTTATTTCCTCGTGTTTAATAAATATAATTGAATCGTCAGTTTGAAAAAGAGAAATTAAAAAATGGCAAATTGACTTTTTGAGCTTACACTGGAAGGATGAAAAAAAATTCCTCATATGAACAGATATAGCCCCTTGAATTAGGGGAAAACTATATCCATTCATTGTCTTTTTTTTTATTGAATTTCAAATTTAAGTTAATTTGTCTTTTACTTATTCTATGTGCCAAGACACAATTTATTTTTAATTGTAAAGTGTTTTTACCTTTCTTATCCAGTGAACGTTGGACTCCAATGATATTCATTTAAATTTCTCAACGATTCAGTTTCATAATGCTTTTGAATTTAATTTCTCTGAGATTTTTTATAAAACATGATGGATATGTCCATCAAATGTTTTTCAATTGTATAATATTTTTGAATATACTTATATATTTTTATTTTCGATGATTTTCTTTTGTTCTAAATAGGAATTTTCAGTAAAAATTTGGTGCTATGCAATGGAAAAAATTGCATTACTTATAGAGTTGGTTTTTCGATTTTCTCTGAAGTTATAATTATTAGACTTATTCCCTTTTTAAACTGACTATTCGCTGACTGACTAACTGACTATTAAACTGACTATTAAACTGACTATTGATTTTCGGTTCATCAGAGGTTCCCAAACCAATTAATTTACGACACCTTTAAAAAATTTCAATAATCTCATGGAGCTTCATTCAAAATTCCCTACTTTTTTTAGGGTGCTGCTACTCGAAACAAGCTTGGTTCAGGATATGAGGTCACAGCGGTATATCAGAAAAGTACATCTTAGCCTAAAACAGACAGTAGTGTGATTCTATCTATTCCTAAACAGCAACTCTGGCACTGTTCCTAATTTTTTAAATATCATCCTGGATTCAAAGTAGATCCCCCAATTTCTCCTTCCAACACCCACTTTTAGGTACCACTCCATCAAAAGAGAAACAATACACCCTAAAATATAAGATCTAGTTACGTTGAAATAACTCTCGAAAAGTTAAACGAATTTACCATATTTAATTCATAACTTAAGGTAACGAGATATTAAGGGGAATATGCTGTTGTAACTTATATAAAACTCTCCGTCTTGTATAGATGGATAGGTTTAGTGTAACTTACACATCTTTAGATATTATATCGTTTAAAATTAAAGGTAACCATATGAAAATGCATTTAAAATCAAGACATATATGATAGTAAAATATTTGAATGCTACTAAAAATTGTATTAGTTAATCTATAGCGGCAAAAATTCTCCGTTTTTATGCGTCAGTGAGTGTTTATTTATAGTGGTATTTCATCAATTTAAAATAAGATTCAATGTGAAGGTTAATTTAAAATATGCATCACATTTTTATGGTTTTTTTTTTCAATTTTATTACATTTCTATACTGCATTGTAAAGGTTAGGAAACAAAGTAAATAATAATTTTACTATTTGACTACGCAAATTTACTACTTGAATAAACAAAATTTAAGGGGGTATTACTGATCCGGGGTACTCAGCAAAACTTTTGGAAAGAAATTTCTATGTTCAAAAGAAATTGTTACTCACTACTGGTGTAAAAGTGTGCAGTGCAGTATTCATATTGTCTTAATATAATTGTGTGTGTGTGTGTTTAACCGTTTTGTATAGAGGGAATGTGTTATTTTTTATAATTATCTAAAATTGTTCATTATCTAAAATTTACCAGTAATGCCAAACCTAAAGTATATTGAATGGAAATATTTCATTTTACTTTGAAGGGATCACTTTTTTAGAAAGTTGTATTACTATTTTTAACATTGAGCCCATGTCTCGTAAAAGCTCTTTCAGGTAACTTGTGTAAAACATAATTAAAAAATTTTTTAGTTTATAGAGACTACATTATATCCAATATGGAGTTTGTCCACTAATGGGTGTTTTGTGTCCTCGTGAGTCGTGATCTCCCATTTTAATTATAGTGGAGAGGAGATGACCATGAGGTTCCGAAGAATGATTGAATGGAAGGGTATCACGAAAACATGCCAAAGGTGTACGATGTGATAAAGTCATCTTGCTCCAACCTTTGAAATAGTATTTACGTATGTTGTACTGTTTTTTATGAATTTTTAACCTTGATTAGTTTTTTTAGTAAAGCTTCCTTATTGAGCATTGAGCAATTATGAAGCATTATGGTGTTGTGCACGAATTGTATCATAGGCATAGTCGTTAGATAAGTTCTTAAGGGATCTTTTAAAAAAATCATGCATGTTTCATTTAATATGATACCATCAAAATACTTATGTGCTAAATTTGTAAAAAAAGAAAAATCCCTAGCTCTATAAAATTTTGTTTAATAGGTTTTCAAGTGTTTTAACACTTTCTTCGTCTTTTTTCTTTTTTAGCATAGCATTTTAAAATTTGATTGATGTTTACTTGTTATTTGGGATATATCAGCAGCGTTTTTTGTACAGAGGGGATGATGAACTTCCATTTACAGCAAAACTAATATCGAATAAAGATGATTTAATAAGTATGGTGTAATACTTATTGATAAAATAATTGATTATTGATATTGATACTTATTGATAATTGATAAAAATGTATTTTCTTACTTTAAAATAATATTTTAATTATCTATATAATTTCATAATAAATAATTTCTAATTTTTTTAAGTGTCCACACTGATGTGAATTTAATTTTTTTTAAGTCTTCATTGAAATAACAGGGAAAATAATTAATTATTTAAATAATATTTTAAATTATTAATAAATAATAATAAAAATTATTATAATATTCCATAGAATTTTTTTATCATCACAACTGTTAAAAATCTACTTAAACTTGTTATTAATGTCTTACAAATTTTCTACACTTTAAATTTGAACTAAAAATTATTTTTTTAAATTTAACTGTTTTTAATCATAGGTATGGTCGTTGGATAAGTTCTTCTGTAAAAGTAAAATTTGAAAGTTTGATTGAGTTTTACTTGTGTTTTGGGTTTACCAGCTCCATATGTATGGAATTAAGTTCTGAACTTCCATATGCAACAAAAATGAAAATCGTATAAGGAGGTATTGATGATTATGGTGTAAAATTGATAAAATTTATTATGAATTTATAATAAATAAATATTTTATTTATCTAATAATTTTTTTATTGAATTTCCAAACTATTGTGAGTTGAATTCCTTTTTTAACGCACCAACAGGGAAAATGCTAGAATAATTATTTAATATTCCAAAGAATTTTTATATCATTCCAACTGTTAAAAAACTACTTTTACTTGCTATATGCTTTTAATTTTTATTCTTTTAAAGTTAGAATAAACAAAGATATATCTATTTTTTACTTTCCATCTCACGTTTAGATTAAATGTGTCAAACTTTGTTACTTAGCTTAAATGTTTCTTCAAAAGCATCTTTAGAAATATCCTAATATTAAAGAAAGTTTTAAATTATAAGAATTATACAGCTATTTCCTATTAACATTGATCACTCTTTTTAATAAAATATTTCTTTAATTAAAATAAAGCTATTTAAATTTAACTATTGTTAAAAACTAAAGTTTTATTTGCTTTAAAATATTCCTAATAACAGAAAAATTATTGGAATAAACTTCTGATGAAAATTGTACTTATTTATACCATCTCCAATTCCCCTTCACTCTCCCAATAGAAGCAAACACAACAAATTTTAGAAAAACACAACAACTTTTATTAAATCAAAAAAAGGAAAAAAAAACTAGAAGGTCTCAACAACGTCTCTATTGCCAGTTGGAAATAGCAGTATTCATGAACTGTATGAGCTGGATCTTGGAATCACCACCCTTGGACGGGGTTCCGGCAGGGGGCAGAAGACTGCACTTGGGACTGTCGGGGGTGTAGCCCTTGCAGAAAACGTCGGACATGCTGGATGCGGACATTCCAACCAAGACTCCGCCCTCATCGATGACAGCTTTTCCGCAGTCCTTCTCCACTAAGTCCATTACGCTACCGAACATCCTCTGGATTCCGCTGTGGAGAAGGAATTCATATTAGAAGAGGTACCCTAGTTGCACAGCTCATACCAAATGTGTTAAGTTTACGTAAGTACGACTAGAAGTGAACGAAATTTGGTCATGCAGGGAAAAATCTCGAACGTTTGTGTTGTTTGGGTAATGGTTTACATGGTTTTACGTGGAATTATGTAAAAATGAAGCAGTTTAGCTGATCTGGTATAAATGTGTTTAATTTAAAATTATTTTGCTGTGATAACTGGTAGGGGTTAGTCCCCTACTTAGTCCTAGGGTACTTAGAATCAACTTACGGCAGTACAATCAAAAGTTTTAGTATTTGTGAAGTAAGTTATTTTGAAAGTAAGGCAACATGTATTTTTAAAGGTTGAAATAAAAAGCTTGTTCTGAATTCAAAATAGATAAAGTAAGTGTTTTGAAGGATTTGAACTTTCAAAACTATTTTTGTTTCTGTTTCGTATACCCCAATGGGTTAATATTTTTTTTTTCATTCTAGCACAGAAATATACAGTGTGTGTTAATGCTTTAATAAAATTATGTGTAAAAAACTTAATGTTGAATGTGGAAGTAATTTTAATTTTAGCTTTTCTTTTCAGGTTTTTACAAAACCGATATTATGTATCCCCTGGCCATATAATTTGAATAAAAAACTTTTTAATAACATTATTAAATCATTTAAAATCAACACTACTTGTTGAACATTTTTATAACGTTTATAATATTCCTACAAAATAAAATATTACGTAATTTAATTTCCCCCCCTTTTTTTAAAATTAATTTCAAATTTTATACACAATAAGGTCTTTTTAAAGGGTGCATAAATGATAAGATTTTGTATTAGACATTAAGTTATCACATGTGTAATGTAACCTACCAGCACATAACGGGAACCCTGTTTTGGAACTCCTCTTCGGTTGCTTTTTCCAAAGCTGACATCAGATCCTCCAGATGGGGTCGCATGTTATCAGGGGATAGAGCCTTCTGGAAACAAGGGGCGTTCTTCAGGTACCCTGAAAAATTTTAATTTAATTTAATTTCAAAATTACTCATTAAAAAGATAAATAAAGAAAGTTTCGTCATAAAAACTGAATTCAAACTATAGTCTGATCTTCACGAGAAAAACTTTTGACATTTATAATATTGTGGAAACAGGTTATCTTTTCAGAATTTTTCTCGCGGCGGTCGGACTAATAACAATAAATTTTTAAAGTTTGAATGATACATATTATTTTAAAAAACAGCCATTTTCAGGCGTACAATAAATTTTTACCTTAAATTTTTACTTGTATTTCCTTTCTTATTTCATTTTATTGTTTGCAATTTTTTTACACCAAACAGAAGTTTTATATAAATATTGATATTTTTTTTATGTATAAAAATATCTATTTAATGAAATTCAAAAAATCGAAGCTATTATAAAATATTGAGTACTCTTCGAAACTGATCATCATACACTTATTAATTACAAATAAACTTTGTAAAGCAAAACGAAAATAAAGAAAATTAATTTTTGAAGTTAATAAAATTTTAATTTTTTTTAAAGAAAATATTTTGGTAAAATGCTTGTACTAATGTATAAAGAATGACTTACTTGCTCTTTCATCAGTTCCAGGAGTGCACATGAGTTTCTGGTACTGTCTGGGTTCAGCCATGACCAGTTCGAAAATTTCCTGCAACATTGGGGTAAAACAAGATTGGGAATAGTTCCCGATGCACTCGAAACCTTCAAGGACAGGCCTGGAAAACATTTAAACAATAAAATTAATAATAAAATTTAAATAAACATAATATAAGCTAAGGAGTTATTTAAGCTCCTTCATTTGAGATCTAGATAAGTGATTCTAAAAAATGTGGTCCGTGGAAGAATTACAAGTTTCATTTATTTGATAAAGTATAGTGATCCTTGG
This sequence comes from Tetragnatha montana, assembly GCA_963680715.1. Taxonomy (NCBI): domain Eukaryota; kingdom Metazoa; phylum Arthropoda; class Arachnida; order Araneae; family Tetragnathidae; genus Tetragnatha; species Tetragnatha montana. Next base: position 13,643,252 of record OY796676.1, on the reverse strand, counting down.
GTATGAAATGTTTGAGAATCACTAAATTAGATTATATGTTAGTATGAGAATTTCAGGTTTTATTGATTTGGTAAAGTTTTTTGTGGTCCGTGGGTATGAAAAGTTTGTGAACCACTCATCAAGATAATGATAAATGACTACATACTTTTATAATATAGTGTCTTGTAATGAATTAGAAACTATTAAAAATTTCAAAAACAAAGTACACTAACTTTCTTAAGAGTACTTAACTTTTTTCAAACTTAAATTCAATGCACTAATTACAAAAACCAATTTTTATGATTCAACCACCTATTGCGTGATTTTTAGTATAATTTCAGTAAATCCAAATTATGCACACAATAATTATTAACTATTTGAGAATGATGTCTAAGTCTGTAAGTAATTTCATAATAGCTATTCATTTAATTTTTTTTTAATTTTTGGCAAAGTGTACTCACTCGCAAATTTTGTCCAGGTCATCTTCAGAAGCTGGCACACCCTCAGTTGCTCCCAGGAGGACTGTGGCCATACACAGATCCACCTCCCTCATGTGACAGCTTGCAGCTTCAGCCCCATTGAGGGTCAAGCCTAAAACAATGGGAAAAACCAACGTTAATACTTTTTTTAAAAAACTGATATAGAAACGTAATGTAATAACTATTTTGCTACATCTTAAAATGATTATGCATGTGAAAGTATTTAGAGAACAGATATTTGAATGTAATTAAAAAATAAATTAATTCATTAGCAGTATAAATAAATTTAAAAATATTACGTGAAACAATCGTTATTTTTTAATTTGTGTTATTAAACAACTGTTATTAACAGCAATGCTATTATGAGTTTAAAGTAAAATAATTCGTTAAATAACAACTAATTTTATAACGTTAACAAACTTCTTTTGCAGACAATATAATTTTTCAATATGACTAAGATGGAAAGGTAATAATAAATCAACTAATTAAAGAATTTAAGTATCTAGAGTTTGAAAGGGAGCTGTTAACAAAATGTCGTCTCGATTACTCTATGTTTTTATAACTTAAAATTTAAAATCCGAATTAGATTATAAATTCATAAATACTATTGATAAAAAAAGTTCAAGATGAATTTTAATCAAACCTTCAAAAATTGAAAAAAAATTAAATAAATGTTTTAAAATTTTAAAATTTAAAGAAAAGTTGCGATTTAAAATTTAAAAAAATTAAAAAACATGCAAATAAGGTCAAGCAAGACGCCCATGTTTACAAAATCAACCCCTACTTACCCAAGGCACAAACGACCACACTGAGAACGAGAAACATGGTGATATGTAATTGAGCTAGGATGTGACTTCTTTAATAAACTTTTAGCATCTCCTTTTTATGCCGGTCTTAAGGAAATTTCTCCGCGCGCGACACAACGTCACAGCACGGGGCACGTGGTCTTTCTTTGTTTCATTCTAGTAATCGAGCCAACGAAACAAAAAGGGACAAGAAGAAGAAAAAAAAAATCCGATTTGAAAAGCACCTTTCCTCAAGTCGGGGGGATTATGGGAAAGCTACCGATGCGTAAATAAGTCATAAGTTGCCTCATTGGGTCTATGGCTTTTAGCATAAGCCGCAATAATTTCGCTCATCTGATTGGTCTTCGGGTTGTGGATTATTAATGAGATGCATTAGGGGTGAAAAGAGGGGCGACATTCATAATGGGGTGGGGCTGTGACGTAATCAAGTTAAGCAGAAGTCCGGTGAAAGATTTGTGCTTTCTTTTTGGGTTGTTTGACGGGTTGAATGTTGTGATTAGTTATATTATAATGAGGTTGAAAAATCCATCCAAGGTCGCTGTTGCACCCTTAAGTGAAGTCCCCAGATTAATATTGTCAGCGAAGATTTAGTAATTAGTTTTGTGTGGTTAATGCGTTTAGTAATAATAATTGCTTGTTAAAGAGATTGGTGTTGATGTAATTTCTGTGAATCTTTTAAGAGGAAATTGAGTGGGTTTGAAGAGGGAAACTGTGTTGCGTCGTTTTTATTTATGTAAAACCACCTATTAAAATGTCATCAGAATATTATTGGTTAGTGTAATCTGAAAATTTACTCTCGAAGAGTATATTTTTCTATCACGACAATGATATTATTTATACAATGCGTAGAGTAGCAGTAGTGGAGATTCATGCAAGTTATACCACATGTATATGAAGTTTATAAAAATATATTTTTATCTCTTAGAATAGTATTAGTAGGGTTGTTTAATTACATAGTTTAATTTTGAACGATCCCAGTTTAATGCTATAGAGCTGGTATATATAATGCCTTTTATTGAAACTTTCATTTTTAATACTAAGCACATTTTTGTTACATCAAAATAAGTTATTTTTCCTAAGGTCAATTCAAAAGTGAAAGGTTGTGGAAAAACTAAAGAGAGTTTAAACTTTATTCTATACAAAAATAAAACAATTAACCAATCACAATATTGCTGTTTTGCAGAAAAAGGGTCATACCCAAATTACGTCACATTTTTAGGGGAAGGCAGTCCCGTATGTGTGACTAGTGTGACAAAATGTGACATAGGAGGAAAAAGGTAGTTCAAACTTTGTGACATCACATTTTATAAACTGTTTATCTTTGCTTACAAAATGCTTAAAAAAGACATTTCTTCCACGATTTGGTTTGCTGTAGCAATAAAATATATAATTCCCTAATTTTAGAAATGCTAAAAATTAAATTATTCAATTTGGTTAAATTTATTTCAAAATTCCAAAAAGCATGACATTACAATGGGGGAGATAGTCACTATCATGTGACGAAGTGTGTCTAAGAAAGGAGATGTGTAAAAACGTTTAAAATTGTGTGATATTATTTGTGGTTTACCCTTAAATAATAGTAAGGAAAATAAACTAAAAATAAAGGGTGGCGGGGTTTACTTTTCAAAAGATTTAGGGATTTTTTTTTTCAAAATTGAACTTCAGTACATTTTTAGAATTATCTTTGATATAACTATTGAACACGTCAGAAGTTATTCTGACAAAATTTAATGTCAGCTCATAGACTCGATAATTTGATAACAGTTGTTTCAATTGTGTATTCTTCTGTAATTATACGCAATTAACCAGTTACCCTTCTAAACTTATACTGTTATCTTCTTAACATCCTAAGGACATCCTAACATCCTAAGGACATCCCCGAGGGACATCCTAAGCCCCTCGAGATTACCATTGAATCCTATGGAAAATTTAGGGCGGCTAGTACTGAAAGGGTTAAAGGAGTTTGTTTTACTGATAGGTAAAAAACAGCCGTTTAGGTAAAAATTTACATGATGCATTAGATTTTTGAAAATATGCTATTTTTCGAGATCATAAAAATATTAAACTCCTTAAAATTTTCCAAAACTAACTTTAAGGCGTCAGGCACATTGCAGTAGCTTGCGTCCGAAACGATAAAAAAGTGATAAAGATGGTTATCTAAAACAGGGGGATTAATGGGGACTCGAGGGGGTGATCCACTAGACTACTCCCCATGACACCCGTTTTCCTCCGCTACGGGAGTAGTCTAGTGGATCGTCCCCTCGAGTTGCTGCAATGTGCCTGACGCCTTAAAATTGAGTGGAAATTACGTTTGGGCTATTATGAGTTTATTGAATGTCTACTTGTATGAATTTTAATAAGCAGATTAAAAAAGTGAGAGTTGGGATGTGAATCTCTATTTGCTTTTTAAAACTATAATTAATTTAATAAATAATGATATTTCCTTAGTTTTGTGAAATATTTTCAAAATAATAAGGAATCTCAGTTTTAAAAGAAGATATAGTAGTAATTATAAAACAATTTCATTCCAAAAATGAAGATTTAAAACTATAGAGATTTATTTTAGTCATATTACCCACCAATTAAAAAACTTTTTTGAAAAATAAAAAATATATATTTTTTGTTCTGTTTTATAAGTAGCTATTAAAATATAAGAATTTTTATAGATTATTTACGTAAATATCTCACCTCTAAAGTAAGTATCTAAAAGAATACTTACAAAAAGTACTTGGTGAGAAGCCAAAAGGTAAGTGACAGTGTGGAAAAAATTTGGTTTTACAAGGTAGCTACTATATATACAATACAGGTATAAGTGGAAAAATCAAATCTTACCACATCAAATTTAACTATACCAAATTAAACAGTTTGACAATGTATCGTAATCTACGGAAAACTCACCAATTTTAACCTCTTTTAAGGGACTTTTACTAAATTCTAACTCGTACTCCATGTTTTTTCACCCTCTCAAGTATCCTATCAATCCTCAAGTATCTACCCTTTTGTTAGTTTTACTGCATATTTGGTTGGGTTATGGTAATTTCTTTTTGAAATATATTTTTATTTAGATAACTTTTGTAGGTGAAGACTGCCTTGATCCAAGAATACCATAAATGACTTGAAAAGCCACGAAAACCAACCAACCAATACATTTTTATGTGTGTTTAAAATGTATAAAAACTTAGAACATACCTATTAATTGGATAAATAATAAAACGAATTAGTGTACGTACACGAATCAGTTTAGTTTTTTCCTCCTTCTAAAATCGGTAAAAGTAGATGCAACTTTAGGTAAGTATCCAAAATACCTTTATCAATATTATCAAGTTTACATTACATCGTAGAATCCAAAAAAAAAACGTTAGTACATGCATGCCGTAGTCTGGAAAGAAACCCTTAAGAAACCTTTTTTATTTGGTTTATTCAAGAACTGTACAATACAACACTATTTTGGAAATTTTTCATTTTGTTTGTATTCACATTGTGAACCGCTGTTACATTTCCGCATGAACTGCTTCAAACAGTTAAATATTACAAGGTCTATTGTATTTCAGCTTTCTTATTTGACAATCATCTAAAAAGTTAAAAAAAATACTTTAGTCACGATTAAAACAAATTTAAACTGCTTCCGTATTGAATATTCGTAAAGTTAGTAAATTATGTTCAGAAATCTTTTTATATTCATTTTCGAATTATATTTTTCAAGAAACCTCTGAAATTATCAATCACTTTGAAGAAGTAAGGAAGCGATTCGAATAAGTTAGCGTCCCTTTACACATCAGTGAATATGTTTCTATATTAATCAAAAGTAAACAAGGAAGTATTTCAATAGAAAATTTTTGAATGGCATTGAATTTTTTTTTGTAGTTAACAAGTGGCAGTTAAATTTAAAGCTTTTAAATAAATGTGCTAACTACTTTCATTGAAGCTTTACCAAGGTGATGAATAACAAAAATGTTTCAGGTGTTTAAGTCATTCTTAGAAAGGGTTAAATAAGTTTTAAAGGTCTAGGAATTACCCGTTAGAAAGGTTTTAAATTAAATTTACTTCTCACGCTTTCTGAATACATTATCATTCCCTTTTTGAGTGGAAAAAAATGTTAAAAGCTGACACATTTTAAGTAATGTTTATCATCAGGAATTCTTTTTTAAAATTGAAATTTTATGTGTCATGATCATATGAAAAAATAAAAAATGGTTGGAAAAACTTTTTTACTGGATGGAGAGATTATTCGAAAACGGGTTTGCAGAAACAGCGTCTCGTGTATAAGGATCCATCTGTTCACAAGAGGTGGAACCCCTTATGGAAAGTTCAACTCTCGAAGAGAAAATCTCATCTCAAAGTATGTTAGCCAAGTATATTGTCGAAATCAGTAGGTACAAATAAAAGCATGTCTCTCTGTGAGTAACTAAAATTAGTATTGCATATGGCCAATAAAGATTGATGGTTAATGCATGATTGTATGGGATATGTTTTTTCTGAGTTTCACGCACAAATCGTGATAATGATAATCATGATTATGACCCAAGGCATTAACCTTCCCCAAAAAGGGATAAATGCATCTAGTACATTTTGACTCTCATATAGCATACAAAACCTGAAAGATCACTTTAACTTACACTCTTAAGGTTTTGTATTATCAATTAGTATTTGTATAAATTTGATCACGTCCTAAATTTACTCACATTGATATTTTCAAAGTAAACTATAATTTTTATTGATGAAGAACAATTCTGTAAGACGGTAGGTGTATACCTAATATTCTTAATGGACCTTCACAAATATTTTTGTAAATTAATTTTTTACTTTTTATTATAGTGATTCTCTACAAAAAAATATCAACCCAACAGCTAGGCACCCATGGTTCGCATATTTAGCATAATGTTTTATGATTTCCATCAAAATGTTGTTTTATTAATAAATTAAATAATCTAGAAACGTGAAACCTCACAGAAAAGTAAGTTTCGAGCTTTCTAATATCGTATGATTCATTTCAACACACAACTGAAAAAAAAAACGTCTTAAAAAACCTATACCAATTTCAATCACTACAGACACTTTCACTTTCTTGATGATGAGAGAATTGCACTAAGAGTAATAGGTTACTGAACTTTCTTGATGAAGGTTTCCCAAGACTTCTTTTCAAACCATCTTAAGAATTCCTTTCACATAAATAGTAATTGCAAATTCTAACCCCTGGCTGTTCCCAACGACGGACTTTAATCTAAAGGTCCCCAGACAGGCAATTATGGTCCTTCAAATTGGACCACATTCATCCTTTCTTTTCGGGGCCTTTGAGAAGGTTCTATTACGACACTCAAACCCTCAAAGTGATCACACGACATTTCCATGCCAAGTCAACCACTTTGACTCTCTTCGTGAAGGAAATTTTGAAGCTTTCGAAGAACACTTTCCTCTTTCAACGGTCAGAAATCACGGGGAGATGGACATATGTTCCTAAGGCTGGTGGACAGGTTTTCAAGGTCCTCTGTGGCTGTCGGGTGGACAAAAACAGGGGAATTTCTTTAATGTTTTTTTTTATTATTTGCTGTGACGTACATAGGGAGAGTTGTTGATCTAGAAATTCGTCGGGGTTCTCAGCTAAACACTATTAATTTTGTATGAGTTACCGAGAAAGGCAGGTGGTGTGGTAGGTTCTCTCTCTCTTTGGAATATCAGACACGTAGGGATAATTGCCAAGCTCATAAAGAATCATCAAAGGAATGAAGAAAAAAAATTCCGATGGAAGTGAAAGTTTTGCGACGTGGTTTGATTTTGAATGGCTGTTTTAGTGGTTTCGGAATTCCCCCCTTTTTTTTCGTATCGTACTCTTTTAAAACACAATATCGTTTGTGTGTTTCCATGAGGAATCTTCAATGAATGATCAGAGGATTTTCTTTCAAATGCTTTATTAACCATCAACACGGTATATTAAAATAATTAACATACACTTAATAATTGCTTTGTAAAGAAACTGAAAGTTCTTATTTTCGAAATTGCAGGCTATTTCAAGCGACATGTAGTAACATGTAGCGACATGTAAGTGTAGTGACATAGTAACATGTAGCGACATGTAGCGAACATGTAGTAATAAAAAGTTAAATTATTAAAAAATTAGTGTAAATACGGGTTTCTCTACCCTTAAGAGTTACGGGTTTCTCTCCTGCTCGTAGAATATTCCACGCAGTGCAGAGTATGAATAAAAACATGTTATATTTGTACAAAGAAGTTTCAAAAAAGGATCGTGTTGTCAGACGACTTAAGTTATTAAAATAATCAATCGTAAGAATAGAAATACCTAGAAAAATGCAAAAAAAAATCTCTAAAATAAATATGATTTTTTTTGCATCTAAACAATAAGCTATGATTTACATACTTAAATACTGATTACTTTTAAATACACGATATATTTAAACCAGCATCAAATTAGGTACTTCTCCATAGCCTCTATATTAAAGGTTTCAAAACTTATCCAACTCATGGAACCTTTGGAAGAATTGTACTTTCACACGGCTCTTCTATGTTATCTGGAGAGACCAATTAAACTTTTTTGGTATACGAGAGTGTCCTGTCTTGAAAAAATATATCATAAGGATGAGAGGATCACATACCTTTTACTTAGGTGCAGTTAAAAATTTTTAAGATTTTCCATTCCATATGAACCTGAAGATTTTGAGAATGGTTGAATTTTGACTCCTCAAAAGAAACTTGTAATCGGTGCGTCACTTACTGTGACTCCTGCAAAAGCGTCATCCTTTTGCTCTCTGTAGATGCAGCAAATTGCCCAAAATGAAGATTTGTAGAGAGTATCAAAACTTGTATTGTATTCTCAACAATAAATCAAAAATTATATTTATTCCAATGGGATGTGTCTAAAAATCTATATTATTTTTTTAGATGATAAGTCATAAAACTTATACGATTTCTCATAGCTTTTGAATTTAAACTGGATTATTTTTTTACAAGACGTCTAAAAATAAGTTGAATACAGTTATATGAGTTTCTCGCGGCATCATCTTCACGTCACTATTTTAGGAACCGAGGCTCTATATATGAATTAACTTTTAAAGAAAAAAAAATTGTTTTGAAACATTTTTGTTTAATTGAAATAAAAATAAGTTGAAATTTATACGTTGAGGAAATAATTTTGTTTTGTTTTTTCAAGTACCTACAGGAAAAATTTAACAAAATAAAATGGTTTGGACAACGTTTTAATTTAAATTTTTATAAATAGAGACGTTCTTTCCTTTGTAAAAAATATTTTGAATTTTTGTGGTAGTGTTTAAAAATTATATAATAATAATTTAAAAATACTTTTGTAGAAACTTAATTTAATTATTGAGGATTTGAAATAAATTATGCTATATTACTAAAATATCACCAGATCAATAGATTAGTTTGCGATAAAATGATAGATGGCAGCACATAAGATAATGCGGCATTGTTTTTCTTTCAGTACACAAATTCTATACGTAAAAAAGAATGAATATTAAGTGTAAAATTTGTTTGCAAATGTTTATCCTTCGCGTAAATTTGTTAAATAATATCAAAGGCATTCAATTTTTTTCAAAAAAGAAGGTAATTAAGAATATTTAAACATATTAGTTTTGTATTTAATTGAAGACAAAATATCTCTTTTAATTCTCTATTTAAAAGGAAATTGTTTTCGATTTATAGGAAAGTACATTTTTTTTTGTTAAAAAAATTTAAAGTACGTTTTTGATGGATAGTTTTTAACAATAAACAAATACGTCTACTAAAATTAGATGGCAGCACCAAAAATGATTAGAAAAGGTTAAAGGAAACCTTTTCATATCATTAATTTTATTATCTTTATAAATTATGTTCTAAATTTCGCGCATAGTATATTGTGAGCATATTTGGAAACATAACAAACTCTCGTTCTACTGTGAACAGAAACTAAACTAATTTTAAGAAAAATCATAAAGTCCGTTTCTTTTTTTTTAAGTTAAAAACAAAGTATCTCTTTCTTTATTACATTTGTTTCTTGCACAGCTCATTTACAGCACAAAGTAAGTTACGAACATATTTTGCATATCCGTTTCGGCTTAACAACTTATCTTTGATCTTAATTTTCTATTTGGATCTGGATCTATTCTATTTGGAACATGTAATAAATATTCTTTATTAAATGACTTTCGAAAAATTTAATGATAATTAAAGCTAGTCAATTGATTACAGTATTTAGACTAATAACTTTATTACGACAATTTTAACTTTTGAATCACAAATAAAAATACCCTGAAACCTACGTTTTAAATTTAAAAGATGCCCAACTAATAAATCTTACCCTAAATCCTTATTTTCTAAACAGAATGCTCTCCTCAGACACAAGTCGTCTGGGATTCTCTTAAGGAAGGAAGTTATCTTTAAAGCTCCTTCTTAAACCAATTATTTATGGCACAAAATTGGGGTTTGAGTTAGTTTTGCTTTAAAAAAATCAAAAAACCACTGACATAAATAAGGGCATTTAAAGAGATACCATGTCTGTCGCATTTTTCCTTTTTGGAGTAGATGAAATAAAATTTTAATAGGGATGGAAAAAGAACCTCTCATCCCATCTATATTTCACCGTAGCTTAAGAGTCCTTTAAGAATCTCCAGAAACACCACTCATAAAAGAAAACAATTGAGAAATATCGTCCATTTTATCTATCCATAAGAACGTCTCAATAACAGATGTCCTGGGGACCATTTCCCAAGAAACATTACTAGTAAGTCATGATTTCGAGCTGCACAACTTTCACTCTGACTTTTCGTCCCCCTTAACGCCCCCCCCCACATTCCACCGGACGAGGGAAAGATCATATAATCTCCCGAACGCTCTATGAATTTAATGACTCTGTGCTTGATTGATGATATAATTTCTTTCCCGAGGCTTTCTTTTTTCGTTAACTTTTTTTCTTCAAGGAAAGTGTTTTCCACATACAGCGTTGCGCCAGAGATGACAGTTTTACAAAATGGACACATATCTGGACCTGATGGATGGGGACCGTGTAACAGGAGAAGGAGGGGGGCAAGAAAGCAGTCTCATTGTCATAAATTGGGAAGAGAAATCGTTTTCTTTACAGGGAAGAAATCGTCGGTTAAGCGAAACATATTTCTTTTTTTTTTGTGGGGGCCCGTCCGTTCTTCTGACATCGAAAATGGGATTTGCAGTCTTAGGTTTCCTCACGAAATAAGTGATAAAATGGTGGTTTTGAAAGTAAATGGGGAACTTTTACTTTCACGTAGAATAGAGTTCTAGTGTTTTAAACGGATTGATATGTACTGTCTGTCTATCACAAGATGAGCTCTGGAATAGTTTCCTGGTTGTGGTGGTTGTTATAGAAACAATACTAAACGAATGGATGTAAGAAATGTAAACGAGAGCTCATCTTGTTGAAGACAGGCAGTAGTGACCATTGATTGAAATAAAGGCTGGCTAGTGTTTGGATCATAAAAGTTAAAACCGAATTATTATTCAGTTTCAGTAAAATAGAATGTTCCTCTGTGCCATTCCATCAAAGGCAAGAAGAAACTACATAACTATGCATAATATTCACTAACTCATTTTCAAAACTGATCATGATCAAGTAGGTATGTATATCTCACACTTGGAAAAAAAACTGCCATGATACAGACACCTTTAGAACATAATTTCCTCTGAATACCACTTATTATTCTAAAATTACCTCAGCAATATCTCATACTTCACATAAAGGATCTTCTTAGAAGTAACGTTTCATATCAATATTTCCTAATTCTAAAACTAATCATTATGGATTAGACATTTGAAATTTTTCAATGGAAATGTGAATACATAGTATATGATATGCTGGATATATGTATATATGTGAATTCCCTTTCTGAAAGAATTTCACTTTCACACACAGTTTACGAATTATGACAGAACTGAAAAATCCCATTTTATAGAGTTATGAAGTTTAACTCTGTAGCGATAATACAGTTGAGGTTCGTAAATATGAACTCGTAGGGAACACTCAAATATTAAGTTGAATCAAAAGTTTATAGAACAGAAAATCACGCAAAATTAAGCAAAACCTGGACAAAAATTTCAGGTCTTTTTTAAAACTGTTTTTATGAATCATATAGTACAGAATTATATACAAATAAATGTTTTTTTTTTCTTTTGCATAGTTATTGTTAACCAAATTGAGGATTTTTAATGGGATGGATATCAGAAAAGTACCACTACGCCTAATGAAGAGAGACATAGGTATTACAATGTTACATAAAAGACCTACCAGCAAAACATAACTATCTATCTATATACAATTTTACAACTTGTAATGGATCAATATTTAAAAATAATAATCACACTTGAAAAAAAATGGTTTTCATAATTAATACCTTTATGTTTTAAGGAACTCCAACCCCCGTGTGCTGGAACTCTATTATCTTCCATGTCTATCAGGTGCAATGGAAAACATATTCAATACATAGATGGTAATAGTATTCCGAATAAGCCATGAGCTGAGGGATTGATGCAAATCAATCACAAATGACCTTAATGGTAATGACCGAGTACTTGATTTAGGATACCATGGGCTGCCTAACTAGAATTCATGTTTAGCACTTAGTCAAGAGAGATACACTGCGCTGCTAATAACAAGGTGTTTGAAATCCATGACAGGCGGGATGGATTTCTAATTTGGGATTATGTCACCCAGATTTCCCCCAAAGAGCAGTTTCATAGTAAAAATATTCAATATTTTAAAAGGAAGATTACATATAATGTGCTGTGATTGGTGCAAATCAGTTTTAAAATAATACTTTTTAGCATGAATTCTGTATAACAAATTAATTTTAAAAATTAACCCTTTTACATCTAAGGCGCTTGATATTAACATTGGATCCAATGGAAGCTTTGGGCCGGCTAGGGCGGAAACGGTTAATAAGGCAAATTATATATAAATTTATATTTTCCTCGAAAAAATAAACGATTATCATAAAAATGAAGAGTTAAAACACGTTCTTCTTAAAATTAAAAATGGGTTGCAGTCACTTCAGTATCCTTACGTTTTGTAAAAATATTGTCAAACTTAATTTAGAGGTTAATGCTGAAAGGAAACTAAAAAAAATGCGATATTTTTTGCGTCATTAAAATCAAAATACCATTAGAAATTTCTTCACTCAAGGTCAAATTTAATTTACTCATAAATTTAAGATAAGTAAGAAGATTATCATATACGTACTTTGAATTACATAAATGTTTAGTTAATGTTATGCCTGTTTACGTTTACCTAAGTGAAAACTCATATCCTTTCTTTTAAGTTTGTTATATACCTACCTCGTGGGACACGTTGCGACTCACATGTCATTTTGAAATGTTATTCGTAGTGTAATTCTTTATGCATCATACAATACATTACTGCGCTATATAATTTCCTTCTTTATCTGTGGTTGAATGGAAAAGAACACATTACTATAATTTTTTATTCAAGGGATGAACTTTTGAATGAATGACCGTTTTCTGCAAAAACAGGAAACGCAGCTGAAAACATCTGAAATATTTTATGCATTCTGAAAATAGATAAGAAACCAGCAAATTGTTGGAAAAATGCAATGTGATCCCGTACGGTACCTTACTTATAGAGTATGCGGTTAAGAGAAAGATATTCATAATAAAAAGTTATATCTTAATTAATTAGTAATTGTTATCTGATGTAATTTTAAGTAAAAAACATCCCAATTAAGTTTCAGGATGAAAAAATGTTTTATAAAAATTTTAATCATCAAGAACACGTTTCCAAATTAATTAAAACGATCATTTAACTACCTTGCTTGTTGGCCATTATTTAAAGCTTTACTTGTGAGTAAATATTTATCTCTTTTAATTTTTTTAAAGTTCTTAAAATATTAAATGGTCTCAATATTAATAACTATTTACACTGCATCTTTAAATCACAAAACAGAACTCCAACAAATTCGTAGTCAAGGTGAATTTGTTTCTAAAGAAGATCATAAATAACTTGACCACCAAATACAAAAAAACAGCTTTAAACATAATTTAGTGTGTCGAGACAGACAAGTTCTCATCAGAATGCATAATCATAGGTCAAAGAAAAGTTTTATCCTCAAAATGATACGAATGTGTCAAATGCCTAAAGGAAAGAAAAACAAACACAACAAAGTTTTTAAAATGTTTAGAAGGAAGTAATTTATCTTAAACTATAAAGAATGTTACTTTAACCGATACTTAAAACATTGAGGTTAAACAAGGTTAGAAAAGTTTAAGAGCTTGAGCTCTATCTGTAGCTTTATTACTGGTAAAGTATAATAAGAGGGGAACACTTCCTAAAACTCAGTTTAACAAATGTAATGGTTGGATGGTTAGAATGTTTCAAGAATAACATGCATTTGCATATGATGACATGTGTTCATTAATTTTTGCTTTCAGTACATATAAACTCAAAAAAATATTCAGACTATTTCCTTATACAATTGACTCAGCTTAATGTGATCATTTTTGTTCAAGAGTATAATGATAACAATATCCGATTGATAATAATAAGCAATTTGATATTAAAAAGTTTCAAACAGTATAACTTGAGTGTTAGCTTCGAAATCACAACTATGAAGTCCTAATTTAATTGCTTAAAACAATTACCTAGTATGTATTTTGCAACTTTTATATTCTTACAGAAAAGTATGAGAGTGGAACATATAAAATTAATAAATTAATGATTCATTTTTGTATGATTATGGATTAAAATTGACCTTCAAACGGAAAATAAAGAAGCTTTTTAGGAGATTTCACCAGATTTTGATAACATTAAGCGATATATTGATCATATAAAACGATACATTTGTGTTAAGTTAAATAGGACTCGACTCATCGGAACAGGTCAATTTTGAGAACATTATCCGATTGATAACATCAACCGTGATCATAATAAGCGGAGTTGACTGTATTTGTTGAACTATTTCTGATTGAAAGAGATTGATATGATAATTGATGATATCTCACAATCCTTATTATTTTCTTCCGTTTTGGAAATGGTGCAACAGTCAAAATTTTAATGGTATTAAAATATATAATTAACTTTTAATAACCCTTTTAAGTTTAAAATTATTAAACTGCTGGTGATTTAAGGACATGCAATGCTTTTGCAGGAAAATAGCTGTGGTTATTAAAAGCAATTAAGTAAAAGAGGAATGACACATTAAAAATTTGATTTCTTCGTACTGAGAAACCATATTTAAACAAAAACTTCCTTATAATATTTTTTGTTTGTTTGTTTTACTGACTGAATCCTTCAATTCTAAATTGTAACAGAAGTGAAATCGGGTAAATAATAAAAGAATACCTGACCTATTTTAGGAAGCAGCCGCCTCATTAAAAAAATTTTTGGATTTAGAAAAAGTAGCATTTTATGAACCTTCAACAAACTAGTTTAGCAGAATTTGGGGGAAAAAGGATTCCGGAAGTTAAGAGTGTAACATAATAGTTAAATCAATTAAGTTACAAACAAAGGAAATTCCAATTTAAAGCTAAAAATGTAGGACAGAAGTACTTAAATCAAATTTCTTTTAAGAAAGGTATGCTAATTTATGGGAATTACTAAGTAATTTTTATATTCTATGTTCAGTAATTTTTATAAATATGATCATTTTGTAACGACTATCCAAAAAGGAGATTTGTTTATTCCATAAATATTAATCAACTCTAAAATAACTATTTTGTTTTTGAAGTAAAAAAAATGAAGACCTTGATCAATTGTGCGAAAATGCATAGAAAAAATGCATGAAGCTTAATAATAAAATGATAGTAAAAAATATTTATCATACATTTTTCTAACCAACAATTTTTTTCAATGCTGTCATTCTATGTTTTTGTTGTTGTCGTTTCCTTGGAGATCAGATGGAGTTTGGATTAGTGTTGCTATGACGACTGCTAATTCTGAACCACCTGAACATAGTAGTCAGTTTTATTAAAAAAATTGGTTTTGTTTTACAAGGTTAACAAATATGAATTTGTTAACCTTATATGTTATGGTAGTTGTTCAAAATTGAAATGTGAATTTTTCTTTACTTTTTTTTCGTCTATTTCATCGAAAGAACTGTTTGAAGTATACTTTGATGTCTTGGAATGATTTGAAGAAAATTTTTTTTATAAATTTAACATTCAGAGTCCAAAAATGAATAAATGTATATTTTCCTGATAGTTTCTTTAAATTAACTAACTATCAATAAATTGATCTGACACAAGGACAGCAGAATTTGCATTTGACCTCAAACTGGTATTCAAACTTTCAAATATTACTATATCAACTAGATAAAATTGAAAGAAGGTAAGGAAGTCTATTTACTAGCAATAAATATTAAAACGATTTCTTGATATTTCTATTTGGACAACTTTGAATGATTTATCAGTAACTGTCACACATGTGTCAAAATTGACGATCTTGTCTCCTTGAAATCTAGCGTGAGGCTCGATGGAGAATCTGATACTGAACCAGTTCAGTAAAGGTTTTTCTCAATTTACACCTTCAATGCGTGAAATGAATTTATATCACTTAAATTTCCTTAAAGTGGTCTTACTTTCTTGAAATTCGGTTTAAGTTTGTTTGAATGATCATGTTATTCAAAGGAATGAACAAACAGAGTAATTGTTATAACTACAGACCTTGATGTTTTCCTAGTACATTTGAGTTATAAAATAATTGTGCAAAACTTTGCTTTATATTAAATTCTTCTGATAAAAATAGCTAAAATTTTTTATAAGGATTATTGTGAGTCAAGTTCAAACCTCCTTTTTGTGAAAATGTGGATTAGATCTGTTTAAAGTAGTCTGTTGATATGAAATATAATATATTTAGTCGTTGCTTGAGCATCAGGATTCATGTTTCAGCAAAGATTAATTATCTTCTGAGCTATTAATATACTTACGGTCTTGGAAATATTTATTAAAAATCAAATAAATTTTCACTGGTCAAGGCAGAAGGTGAATAAATTTTCCAAGGTGAACTAGAATTCATTAATTATACTATATTCTTCCGGTATCAGGTAAATCATTTGAACTTAAGAAGATTCATTCCCAATTAATAATTTATACTGGAAGGCTTTTCAAATAAAAAAAATAGAGATTTAAGAAGATATCTAACGTGTTTTTCCCCCGAATTTGTTAGTTTCTTTGGGTTTCACAAATAATGTATTCATTTTACAGCCTTTCACATTTAAAGAATACAAAATAAATATGTATGTTTCAAATAAGCAGTTTTTTATGTTTAGATAAAGGAGTATAGCCGTTCAAGGTAAAGTAATTTACTGGCTTAATTTAAATGAAAGTTAAAGAAACTGAGATCCTCTTCATCGGTTTTCAAAACATTTTATTAATAGATTTAAATCAAAATGTAGTAAGAATAATCGTCAAAATAATACTCGATTATTGTGACCGCATGTGTGGTATAGCCCTTGTATGAAACTTCCCTGAACCACACCTTTTCATATTTTGCATGAAAAGCTTAAAGTTTCAAAGCAGTTTTCAATTTTCCATAATAATATTTTTCTCGTACTACACAAACCCATCTTCTCAAATGAACGAAGAAAAAAAGCATGAGAAACAAGAAAGAAAATTACATTAACCTCGGCAAGGATGTTATATATTCGTGAGAAAACTTCACACAATCCCACATAAAAAATGATCTAACTAAGAATATCCCAATCTATTTAATGATCCCGACACTCAGAATGTTTTCAATACCAATCCCTTTCACTCTTCAATCAAAATCCAAGTCATCATTCCATTACCGACATTATTACCATCATCCATTCCCAGCATAGACAGACAGGCAATAGAAAACTCCATACATTCGGCATTTCATAATTGCACATACTTTCTATGGATGTGTGTGAGGCAAGTGGTGTTTCAGGTGTGAGCGATGGGTTTGCTCCAGGGGACATCATTCCTGCCATCCACTTTCATCTTCATCGCCCCAGTTCAAGGCCTCTCGGGGTCACTGGGCTCGCTCTCTCACAGGTGGCGCTGGGAGTCAGGGAACTGTTGCGACCGGGAAAGTGGCGACAGATGTGGACCATCCACAGAATTCTGATGTTAGGTAACGAGTTGTTTTCGTGGATTATTGCTCGGAGCTGTGTGGTGATGAAGGGGAGGTCATTAGCATGTTGATGGTGGTTGTGATTCATCTTTTTTTCGTTGTTAGTAGTTTTGAATGTAGTTAGTGGATGCGGCATTGAAATGTTCGTTGGGGATAACCAAATATGGACCGTCTTCTTGGAAATGCAGATTTATTTAAAGTTAATGTCGTCGACGTTTCTTTTTTACGAACTTTAAGTTGGTCTCCAATTTAACCCCACCTTAATTAATGATAATTTTATTTCCCATTTACGAACGGAAATTTTAAGATCATTTTTGAGAACTCTGACCTTATTTACATCACAAAAGGAGGAAAAGCTTTTTCTTTTCGAAAATAACGGAAAAATTCAAGGACAGGCAACGCCAAGTGGTAGAAAGCCTCTTATTGGCTAGTGCTAGTGAATCCAGTGAAACGTAAACTGAATGGTTAGTTGAAAAAAGGGAGCGAGTTCCAAAACAAAGTTTTGAGAAAATCGAAAAATAAACTGCATGACTAATGAAATTTGACTTGTATGGCCTCAAAATTCTTACTGAACATTTAGGATCCTATTTCAGAACAATTAACGAAAAAATATAGGTACCTATAGTATTAAAAAATATTATAATACAGTTGTAAAAAGTTGATGGACGTATTTCCTTTTTAAACTTAAGAAATTTTGGGTAAAAAATCTTAAAAACTTGAATATTAAAAAAACACTTAAATTGACAATTAAACTATATTTCTTCTTAGTTTTTTTTTATTTATTTATTTACAATCAAATATAACGAGAAAAAAATATCTATACATCACCTGGGATCGCACAAAGATCCATGTAGGTGAACGAAACATGTATGGAAATAATTGCAAATTTGTATACAAAAAGAAACAAACAAAAAAAAACTTAAACGTGATGAGGGTATAAACAAAAGTGAACAATACATGAAAATAATATAGGAGAGTCATTCTACGTCAAATCAACACACACCCCGGCATGACCACCTCGGACCCCCCTCCCCCTCCCCCCTCCCGAAATCCGGCATTCATGCTACACCAACAAAAAGTGAAAAATAGAAATACTAAAACAGACAAATAATATTAAAAAGTGTAATGAAACTGGGTCCTTAAGCAGATTAATGAATATCGTTATAGTCAAACGTTCACTGGATAGAAAATGGTAAAAACCCTTTTAAATTAAAAAAAAAATATTTTTTTGGCTTAGTTTATATCACAAAGAGTAATGAAAAGGTAATAAATTAACTTAAATTTAAACTAAATAAGAAAAAATACAATAAAAGGATTCAATATCGACAAATACAAGGGGCTTTATCTGCATTTATTTGGTTAAACGATGGTTCAGTCCATAGATATAAATACTAACGTTACGTTAGTATATATATCTATGGTTCAGTCACGGCTTTAGGCTAGTCGAGTACGGAAATCATTACAAATCCAGATGGCAATTATGGCAATACTGGACAAACTGGCAAAGCATATCCACAGTGTTGAAGGCGGTGGGTGATATAGGTAGGTCTGGTAGCGCTCCAAGCGGGAAAAGTTGTCAAATGGTTTTCATTGTATAAAACTCGGCTAGCCTGTATAAGTATCTAGTAACCCATGGTTCAGTGATGATTTTAATATTGATTTAGTATTTGTATTACACGATACATTTTATTTTGTAAGATCTAGTATAACAATCTTTAGAAACCTTTATTTTGCCATAGAATGAACTTTGATGAAAGTACTATAATCCAAATTTGAATTATTATCGTGATTTTCCATTAACTAAATATTTTAAGTCCAATAAAAATATCTAAAAAAAATCAATTACTATTTTAATTATTTAATAAGGGGCCGTTCAAATATTACGTAAGCATCTAAGGGGGAGGGGGTTTCTTGACGAGGGGACGTATGAATGATACTTACATAAGATGTTACAAACACTGCATTTTCTAAAGTCTCTTATAATTTCAAAATTCAACCAAAATAAATTTTACACAAAAAAATTGAACTAGGAACAAAATGCAATCATTTTGACTTCTCAAGGAAAATTTTAACAATAAGTTAAGTGTCCATGGAACACAATTAATTTTTGGAATCTAGGCACTGCTAAACATTTTGTACAAAAAAAAACCCAAAGGGGGGTGTCCTGCAGTTTTCCTTCGTAATAATTATGAAGGAAGATTAGTGGTTTGCTTATCTTTGCTGACAAGGGGGAGGGGCGGTCAAAAATGACCAAAACCATGCTTACGTAATATTTGAACGGCTCCTAAACCTTATGACCAATCGTTACAAAAACTAAAAACGTTTATAAATTAACTAATTTTTCAATAAGTTATATGAACAAAACACGCTTGATGTTTTTTAATAAATATCAGGAATTTCAAGATAATTAGGAATAATTTCTGCTAACAAGTAACCCTCACTGTATGTCTACACAAAATATTTTTTATTGCTAGATTATATACTTTAAAGAAATATCCTTTCATGACAATAACAGTTATTTACCATTGGATAAAAATTGGAAACACCCTTCTAAGCATCTTCTAGAAAAATAAAATACAGTACCATAGTTATACCATAAAATTACTTAGGCTGTAAATAAATATTTTCTAGAAATAAGAGTTAGTAAGGGTATTTTTTTAACTTGTTTACATTACAACAACTTTTCAAACCTGTATCAAATTAGAACTAATATGTCACAAGAATATAAATATACTTAAAAAAACGTATTAAGTAAGATTCTTTGGACGTACCCCAAGAAAAAGACAAGGATGGCTTGTGAAGTGTAAATTAATAAGCTATCAGTGTCGTAATTTTGCACGAATCATTACACTTGTGTTGATTGTTTTAAGAAATATATTTTTTCAAAGAACCAGCTTGATTGCATAAGCATCCAATGCATTGCCAAAAATATCGTATCAATTCGAAAAATACAGTAATAAAGCTTTTAGTGTCATTATCTTAATCATTGTTTCCAACTTATGAAGAAATCTGTGCAAATTAGGAACACATATTAATTTTGTTGCATAATTCTGTATCCAAGTACATTCATTACACAACTCACATAATTAACATTAATATTATTAGATATTTGATAAATTCATTCCATGAAATACCTAAAAATGAGTTTCTTATCTTTTACTTAGTTTTCAATTTATTAGTTCATTGTTTGGAAGATATCTACGTATAATAAATGAACTGGAGTTTGTTAAGAGTCTGCGGAATTCAGAAAAAATTACCCTATAACTGTTCAGAAATTGTTTCTGTGAAGGAAAATAGTGGCAGAAATATCACAAGACAACCGCAGTTATTTAAACATCGTTTTTTTTTCTATGCTAACATTATTTTTTCAAGAAATTTTCCAGTTCGTTCCCTAATTTTTAACCATCCCCAATCTGCGTTTTCCTAGATTGGAAATAAATACAATCAATGTTTGTCAAGAATATTAGTCGGTTATACGAGTATACTATAAAGGCGAAATGGATTGCTCATTTTACAGTAATATAACTATTGGGGGGGGGGGGATTGTGATTTACGGTTCTTGCATTGTGTGCAGAAAATCACTCAGTTATTGCAAAAATACATTCAGACGAAGGAAAATGCAGATTGCGATTATATTTTGTCATGGAATAGACTAGAGGAATAATTACAATATTTATATTTTGAGTTTTTTCACGATTTCGTCGGTCTTGGAATTGTGTGCGTCGCCACTCAGTGACTAAAAAAAAAGCATTTGGATAAAAATAATCAAAACGCGAAGCAGTGTTTCGGAGTGTTGTGTGTGGTAACGGTGTTTCAATAACTTATCTTCACTATCAAGATTACATTTATATTCCGAAAGAACCTCAAAAATATTCTGCAATTCAAAGTACTACTGATTCGCATATGTCCTTGCACTGATAAAAATCGCCAATACATCTCATCCCACCATGAAAATTCAGACTCACGTCGTTTCGTGGGGTGATCAGCATACTCCCCAACACCCCATCTTCACTAAAAGGCACAAAACTTAATCAAATTAACGAGTCACACATCTTCCGCGGGTGTCCTTCAAGAACCTTATCATCATGGGCCGGTGAGCGTCCCACCACGTGCTTCCAATTTAGCAACAACAATAATTACTCCCGTTAAAGTGTGAAAGTACTACCGTCCTTCGCTAAAACATCACAGTTTTCGTTTTCTTTGAAGAAAGCAGAAGTGAAATTAGTTACGTCAAGAGGGAAACTGCGAGGATTCTGACCTAAATTCGGGCTCCCCAACAAAACAGGTCGAGCAGTTGCTAATCGGGGTCGAAATCGCTGATTCGATAGCTTCTTGCCCAAGTCCTTGTTGGTCTTGGACACTGGGGGTCACCCTGAGCTAGTATAAATACACTAAGCACTCTAAGCGCCGCTTTTAAAGCAACCCTCACCAAGCTACACCTCAGGACTTAACTTCTTCTTCTTCTGTGCCCTGCTTGTACCTAACACAACAACATGAAGTACCTTTGTGCTATTGCTGTATTGTTTGCTTTGGGTAAGTTGCCTGTTGTGGTTAGTTTGGGTAGTTAAGGATTTGGATGAGATTTCACTGTTGTTGAAGGTGATTGTTTATGTCTGGGTTGTTTGTTTACAATGTGTTTCGTGAAATGCATTTCCTTTTGAAATCCACGATGAATCGAGTGAACCGGATATTCTTTAACTTTTGTCATGATAAAATACAGTCCTTCAATTTTGAGCCGGGTTTGTCAAAGATTTAAAATTTGTTGTGCACTTCCATAATACATCGTAAAAAAGTGATAAGCGAAGGTGAATAAATGGATATGAAATTATTTAGTTTGACGTATAATTTAGTTTTAGTTTAAATATGAGAACTATCGTTTTGAAAGGAATTTTTTGTCTGCACTTTTTGTACAACATATCAGAAACTGTATTTATACAAATATATAACTTCACTTAAAGAAATTTCATTTCCATTGAAACCATACTGTATCTGTTTTTATTTTAGATTTAAGCTTTCGTTTCACAGTTAAAGTAGTACTTTTCCGGGAGTACTTGGATGTGGATATATTAGGTATAAACAAGGTATTTTGGGGAGAAAACTACTTCTCAACACAAAAATAAATAATATTTATACCCATTTATACCTACTAGGGAGCTACCACTCCCTGCTCGCTATCGCTCACCAACCCCCGTAAACTGCTTATGCGGGGACCTTTCAGATCGCTTCGCAATCCTCACAAAAATTACTCACTATATAAAATATTGGTAAATACAATAAGCATAAGAAAATTAGACCAATTTTACAAAAATACGTTTCATTTAATCTCCATAAATAACACTCTCTTAAAAGTTAACATATTTATTGATTCTAATCAAAATGTTTTTAAAAACGTACTAAAGAAACATACACCAATGAATCTTTTAAACTTAATATTGAACCTAGAAACTGTTAAATACACCTATTGTTTTATATTTGTTTCAGTCCAGACTTGTAAAACAATACCTTTTAAGCCATTGAATATAATAAGAGACAAAACCTGCATGATACTCAATGTTTATACAAACAATTGATTTCGGTTATCAGAAAAAAAGAATTACAAATTTTAGACGAAATGCGTGAAATTAGTAAGTTTTTATAACACTTTTATCAGTCTTTGAAATATATTTATTTTTGAATGTATTTTTAATTATATTTTTAAAATTTGAAATGAATATGTTTCATTATAAAATATGGCTTGAATTGGTAATTGTGATTGGATGGATAAGTTGTTTGAAAGTTGCTTGCGTAACTGTAACCTTATCCGAAATCTAATAAAATGAAAGTATTTTAAAATTGAGAATTTTTTTTAGAAATTCAATGGGCTTACTTCAAATCCTCAAGAATCCTAACACTTCGATACCAAAAATATGTTATACGGATCAGTAATTAAAAAGTTTTTCTCTAGTAACCATTCAACAAAAACATTTATTAGAACAGAGATATTCTTTGGTGCTTACCTTAATATATCTTTGTTTAAAAAAGGATAGGAATATTCGGTGCAATATACGTACTTTGTTATTAGGTATAAATTAAGCTTTAATCTAAACAGTTTTGTTTTAATCCTTAATACAATCAAATATTATATTGTCCATTAATCATTCTAACATGGTATATGATATATTTTCATCAGAAAAAGTGATGGACTCGGCTATTATGAACTCATTGTTCAAAGAAATCCTTCAGGTATATATTTTTTCATAATTTAAGATAGCTATACCGTAAACTAGTGATAGAAAATCTGTATGCCTAAAAGTTCAATCAATAAATTTTTAATACGTAATAAGGATTTCTTGTGATGAAATGATTGTCCTCGCATGTTCGGGTTCCTTTAGAGTTAAATAAATCTCCAAAAATAAACTATGTAGCAGAAGATAAACTATTTTAAATGGGGTAATAAACTAAATACATGGAGCTACAATCATAAAAGATGTAGAATAATTTAATAATAACGAAAATACACTAGACAATTTTTAGAATGGTTTCTAATTTTGTGTTTTTTTTCACAGCCTTGTTTTTGTATACACCTATAACATTTAAAACACATTTATTGTTTTGTGGGATACATTTTTTTAAAAATAGATGAAAAATTGAATTGGGATATGAATGATGGATTGATGGATACATAAAGAATAATAGTAAAATGCTAAAACATCACTTTCAAAGACTTTTGATAATAATATTGGATCAGATTGGTTAAACTATCCTTATTTGTCTTATAATTTTTGTTTGAACATACTCATGACTTTTCTCTTTAAAAATTAACTATAGATTAGGTTTTTAAGTTTTGTGATACAAGAGACCGAAAGTATAGTGTTTAGAAAAAGTTTGTCCAGAGAAAAAAGAAACAAATGCTTAAACATCTATCAAAGTATTAATATATTTTCAAACTCACTAGTATTTGAACTCACAATGCGATTTCAATGTAAGCACGATAGTAAACACGGGACGACGGGATCCTATCGCCAGCTGGTGGTTTCCTCCTTTTCGGAAACTGAAATTTGCTCACGGTTCTATGGCGATAAACACACTATCCCCTTCTATCAACTCTACCAAAAGTAAATGCTTTCATCATAGGTACATCCTATGTTCATGGTACATGTTCATAGGTATGTTCATAGGTATATCCTATTCATGTTAGGTACATCCATTCCAATCAAATACAACGGGTTCTACATATGTCGAAAAATTATTCTATCACAGATTTTCTAACATTTCTATTAACGTACAATTTCATATAAAAACATTTTTGGATAAATATTGAAATCAAGACCCTTGCATAAAAGAGTAAAGAAAGCAAATATTTTAATTGAAATTTTAAATTTATTTTAAAAAGCCACATCCGAATACTACACCTGACAAACTTACTTAAAACATCCAGAAACAAATTCTAGACACTTTTGAGTTTAATGCCTAATTATCAAAGATACTGACTTAGTTAAAACCGGTCTTAGTTTAAACGAAACTCGATGTAGAAACCCCTTGAACCCGTTTGATCTCAAAGCTCCTCATCGGGAGAACATGTGGAGGCAATTGATCTGCCCCAATCAATAAAAATTTTCCAGGACAATCGTTCAAGATTGTTATTCTAACCCAGATTCCGCAAGCCTTCAATTTAAAAGCTGATAACAGACGGAAAATAAGAGAAATGAGTTTGCAAACCCTTCCCCGAAGAGAAGGCAATGTCCTTAGCTCTGGGCAGATAAAGCTCAATTCCAGATTAGTGGGTCAGAGATCGTAAAAATCTTCATTTGAATTCTAATTACAAGTGTCTGGAACTTCCTTTTCTCTCTATCCGCACTTTTTCTTAACTCTCGCTCTTAAGAAAGAAAGTGATTGCGTTTTTTTATGGATGGAATAGGCCTGAAATATATATATAGAAGTGGACCAACAGCATCATGTACTAAGCGTGTGTTGAAGGGGATAGATAGAGGAAATAGTGAGAGAAAAACAAAGTAAATTGGTTCTATAAATGGTGTTGAGGTAATATTTTGTTTACGTTTAACGTTTGCTCTAGATTGATTTATAAAGGATATTTTTATTAGATTTAGAGGGTGAACAATAGATGGTTAGGTAAAGCAATTAACTTCACAAGTTTGAACATGAAAAATATTTTTGCCCTGTGGTTTGGAAGTTTGAAAAAGTATGCAAGTTACTACTTACTACATCCTAAAAAGCAGTGGTTTGAATTTGATGTATGTTTATTAACTGTGTTTTCTTTTACATCAAAATTCTGTTGTAAGAAGCAAGCTGTCTTCTTGTAGCGTAACTAAAAGGGTCTTAAATGAGTTAAAAATTTACTTTCACAGGTTAAAATTCAAACATTTTCTTGGGAAGCACTCCCAAAGCCCACTCAAAAGGGGTCCTCTTCTTTTTTAATACAAAAAATATCTCAAAATGAGCTTAAACACTGCTTTTAAGAAGCAAATTGCTAAACAATTTTTCGGGGGGAAATCCCCCAGTTTAAATAGGGTTAGATTAATACCAATAAACGCCATAAAACCATTCATTTCAAATACTTTTTGCCATTTTTAAGTTGCTTTTACAAAATTCGAATTTATTTCATATTTTATCTTTAAAAACCTTTCTGAGAATGTTTTGTATAACTTGTAAAAATATATTAAATCATGGAAACCTGTAAAAGAAATGCACACCAAAGTTTTATATTTAGCCACTTCTTATAAGGAATACGGTAGAATCAATAAGTATTTCAGTTCAACTTATTATTAAAGAACGAGCATAAACATGTAAGAAAACATTCAAATACAAATATAAATTGTGTAAGGGCTCTAAATAAAACTTAAGGAAAAACTACGAAAATAACTTTACTTGATTCGGGTTTTTACATAAACCTCTGGCATGCCAAACAATATAATTTTTGATCCCTGAGCTAGTCTAAAGTCTAGTTTAAATGAATAATATTACTATATTTAATGACTTCCTCTTTACAAGAATTCACGCAGCGAAGAATTACAATTGTTTTTTTCTATTGTATTGCGATATAAATAAATTTCTGTGTGATATTACTTTAAGAAGGTAATATTAATTTGTCGATATTTTCCCAGCGTACCAAACTACTGCTCAGTCATGCCATTTGAGAGAAGTCGACCTTTGCGTTGCCACCATGATCTTCCATTACCAGGGCAGCGGAGTGCCTACCGATGAGAGTGGAGTAGGACAGCTTTGCGAGTAAGTTGACAAAAAAAAGTCGAATTAAGTTTACCCACAATTGTAGGTAACATCTTACGAACGATAAAGGAGCTGTTTTTATAATTGTTTTATCTTTAGCAAACTTTTTAGCATGGAAGAAATTCACAGAAGATTAGAAAAGTATAGTTCGGAGTTTAAATCAATTTACTTTTATAAACCATTAAATGCGAATCAAGCACAAAATATCCATTTATTTATTTAAAGGGTATACTTATGTATACATCTCAATTAAGAACATGATGATTTTTAAAACTTTACTGATATTCACCTACTTTACAGGCTAAACTTTCTTATATTTACATTAGGTTTAATGTTAAACAATGAAAGTCATACTTTTGAATTTCAGTTTGCATATAGCATTTGTTTATTTTAAAACAGCTTCAAACAAATAACTTCATTCACTCGCTGAGTAACCCTTATATTTTTAGGTCAATTGAAGAAACCACCCAATGTTTGAAAAATTTCACAAGCAAATGCATGACTCCAGTACAAAGAGAGATTCTTCAGCTTGTCACCGAAGGATCCCAGGAGACCGTCAAGGACTTCTGCGCCCCTGGATCTGAACTCAGAGCTAGTAAGTAGCACCGGTAAAAGTTAACTTCGAATCTGTGTTATTTTTTGTGGTAAAAAAATAGTTTTCTAAAAGTCCTCTTGATATTTCTACAGTCTATTCGTTTTGAATAATCCTGTGAGACGAAATACAAAAGAAGCGGTAAACATAGGAAACGCTCTACGTGGAAAGAAAAACTGCGTAAACAGAAAGCCTGTTGGGTTGCTAGGAGGAGTTTCGAAACGCAAATTGTGATAAAAAGACGCTATTTATACATGGGTTTAACGAATTAATCATATTTTCAAATTGACGTAATTTCCCTCAAAATTCAGACTGCGCGCAGGGAACTATTTTGATTGTTAGTGACGTAATAGGGTCTTAAAACATTGCTGTAGATTGTATAGCCTAAACTCAGGTAGGAAAAATACTATGAAAGAATTTTGGTCTGTCAGGCTGCGTGAAGAGTGTTGTTATGGTTACCTTCCTGTTTCAGTGGCCTATTCTAAATGAACAGACTGTTATTAAAAAGTTTAAGTGGATAAGTCATTCATCACCAAGGTTTACTTAAAGCCTTAGGCAGTTTTCGAAAGAAATGCCTTCAAAGAAACATTTTTCAGCCTTTGAAGTTCAATTTTATCCTTGATCTTTCAACTTCATCTAAGTCTGAATAAAGCCCTTCAATCTCTATTTTTGTCAATATTTTCCTCTTAATCAAAGGGGTTATTGACTGCTTCAGACACATATGTTAATTAATGCTCTAATGCAGGTTATTATTTTTGTGTTGCTTTATGAATAAGGAGATATGTCGACTTGCTTTCTTTTTTATCCCTAGAATCAAATTCTAAATGTTGAAAATATTATGGATTAATTGGCCGCATTACAACTAACTTAATAAAAATTTTTACTTTTTTATCCGAATTAACTGAATGATAAAAGAATTTCCTTTTCTTTTTTTGGTGTACTTAAATATTTTACATTTCACGCTTAATAAAGTGGAAAACACATTTTTTATTCCAATTTTTGCTTTTGTTGTGATAACTAAGAATACTTTACATAGTTTTGTAAAATAAAAAAATAACATTTCTCTCAACATTTTGACTTTTAAAAGGATTTTTAAACAAGTAATGCATCGATTATAGACGAATTTAATTAGCATTGCAATAAGTTTCATTGATAAAAGGTTGATTAGGGATTGCATTAGTTTTGTTCTCATTAATGATAATCGTTAATCGGATAATCATAGTAAAAAGTTCAATATAATTTTCTTTGATCAGACTTCAAATGGTAAGTTATTTCTATAGACGTAGTAATTTTAATAAAAAGCTCATCTCATAAATTAACACATTCTTGAAAAAATTATATGTTTAAAAATTTAATTTTCATTGTTTTCTGGGGTGATCATAAATCAAAATGATAGAGGTCTAATACACCACTTAAACCTTTAAGTATTTTTAAATTCGCATTTGTTAAGGATATAATTTCTTCTGTTTTTCTTTTTTAAAATTTGACGTGTTGACATAAATGATGAACTAACTCTCTTGTCCCTTGTAGAGTACCTGAAGCACGCCAGGTGTCTCGGAGAAGTCCATGGAGATGACACCATGAGGGACTGTATGGTTGACATGCAAGTCACAGTTGAGGCTGTCACCACCTCCAACTTTGACCAGAGGGTTGGAACTCTGTGCTGGTAAGTTACTCTCCATATCTCAGGGTAGGGGGATTATGGAGATAAAAGAAATAAGGAGGTTTACATAAGGAGGTTACATTTTACATAAGGTATTTAGCCTGAAGAAAAGTAAAGCATATGATTCTTTGGGGTTAAGAAATTTTGAGAGAGGTACGTTAGAAGCATCTCATAAAGGGGAGGAGTCATAATTTCATTTAACACTGTACAATGTACTAAATACATTCAGGTTCATTTTTAGGAAAGTTATTATTCATTTAATCTTTCCAGTTTTTGATATACTGAAGGTATATTTTCCTTCTTGGGTCAAAGTTCTTATAATAATCTTCCCTGTGCAATTTCCCTAAAATTTCATGGAATTATATTATATTTATGTGCATATTACGTTAAAGTAAGTTATAATCAATATTGCCTTTATAAATAGTAACAAATTCCTGTAAAATTAAGTTATGCAAAGCTCATTTTATTATATTTTCTCAGAAAAATAGTAGTAGTAGGGATATAAAAGTAGGGATACTTTTTCTTTTTTTTATGTATTCAAATTGGATAAGGAATATCTTTTTTGGTTTGGTGTTTAAAACATCTAAATATTTTTACTCTCTTTCATACTCACAAACCATCTTAGAATCTACTGCACAGGTTTTCAGTCACATGTTTTAAAGAAATGTTAAATCTAACTATACAATTTTCCATTCAAACCAATGCGGCTGTACGGTTTCTAATTCCCATTGCATCGATTTCCGCTACCAAAGCGTATTTGAAGGGTGTAAAGGGTTCTACAAATCCGTAAATCTACATCATTCTCACAACTCCCTAAAAATATTCCCTATTTGCTCCATACTGACTCAACCTCTATTTCCATCAGCGGTTTCCGTCGATTCCTCGAATGCGGCGAGAAGCTCACCGAACAGAAGTGCGGCCGCGAAGCCGTCGAGATGGGACGCACAGTGGCCGAACTGGCCGTCACCGAGCTCCCCGGAGTCGTCTGCAACTCCTTCGACCCCAACAGCAACTCCTGCCAGGCCCTCCTCCCCCCTAAGGGCTCCACCCCCAAGGGAACCCAGTCCAGCTCTCAGATGGCCAGGCTCTTGGCCACCGCTCTCGGTAACTAAGCGATGCTGGGCATTGAAGGACTCTTTCGAACTGCGGCATTTTTCTCTCACATCTTCAACACAGGCAGTGCACTGTAGTATCTTCATTGAAAAAAAATTACATTGTTGTTCTTATTTGGTGAGATGATTCTTCAGACGAAATAGCATCTTGAAAGGAAATGAAAGCTTGGTTTTGAATATTTGACGTTTAAAAAGACCTCTAACGGTTGTATTATTTGCTGCTTGACCACCTGGTAACCAGCAGTCAAAGAAGGAATCGCCGACTCTGAGTTCATCTTTGGCTACTGGTTCATAGCTGGTCAAGGTAACAAAGAATATGGCCGTTAGTGTATACTCCTTGGTTCTAAAAACATCTGCTTATGTCATAGGAATTCTGTAAATTATTGAATATCATAAAAAGTATTACAAGTTTGAAGTTAAAACTCATAAAAACGCGAACTTATCTTTAGGAGAAATATTTGGCAAATGTGTTTAAAATAAGACCCATGAACTACTTTCATATTATATGTTGTGGTAGTGTAAAAATAGAAAAATATTATACTTTCCATAGACTTTCAGGATTTTTGTTTTACTCCCAAAAGTAAAATTAAAAAACATTATATAATTATTCAAAAATTTTATTGTTAAGGGATTCTGAATTGAGTGCTTTAAAAATCCTCCAAACAGTTAATTTTTTAAATTTTTCATCGAATTCTAACATTTTTACCAGTATTTCTTCAATTAAAAACAATTATCCTATTACATCAAGAAACTTAAATCAACCTATTCCTTTAATTTAATAGGACATATATCAAAACCAAGCTTTTTATAATTTCTCACATGACATTGTCAGCTATTAGCTTTAGCTGCTTTGAAGCTATTTTGTAATATTCTGTGACACGACACAAATCCTCTTAGAGAGAGGAACTTGGTTTAAATTCCACCGTTTATTTATTTCAGTGACAGGATTAAAAATGTTTCTGTGGCTTTACAATGATGTACGCCGAAGCTGATGTTTTATTTACAGAAGTTCTCATCTGTGAATTTGTAAATAAAATCGAATTTGTGTTTTTTCTCATCACTTGTGTTTTGATTTAATTAGGAATATTTGTTTTTTTTTTAGATGATGTAAAAAAAATTGAAAATAAAATTTTAAATTTACATGTCTGGTGTTCCACTTCTCTATTTATATACTTGACTAATTCAAATGTACAAGTCAAAGTCGAAACCACTTCCTGCTACAATATTATTTTGGTATTTCAAGCTGACAATTTAAAAGTATTTAAGTTGAAAAAATATTTCTCTTTTCAGACATAAAAAGATAAAAAGTGACAGACAAAACCGATAATTGAGAATTAGTTTATAATGAATAATTTAATCTACGAATTTAAAAAAATCATTAAAACAAAGCTTATTATATACTATGTTTTTGCAAAGCGAATAAAATTAATTCATTTCCATTTCATTACATTCATTTACATTTAAATAAATAGGTATTGATCTAAACTCTATAATTAGGATGGACTTGTACATTATGTTTACTTACTATCTTTAGTATCTTTTTCTTAAAAGTAATTAAATATAAATAAAATTTTTTAGGTACTATAATAATTGAAAGTAAATAAGTTGAGTAAGTAGGTACAGTACTGATTGATAAAAACTTTTTAATTAAAACAGCTTACAAAACTTAACTTACAGCTTAACCATTCTTTGCATTCACTTTTTGTAAAAAAAAGTTATTAACATCATTATAAAAATCAAAATATAAAAAGTTATGTCAGTAGGTTCTATAAAAATATACCCAGTGTTTGGAAGTCTATCAAAAATCCTAAGGGAAAGGAGAATAAGAGTACGCACAATCATCATTTTGAGTTACCAAGTTTAAAATTGGAAAACCATTACCTCCAAAACTTATGAATTATTATTGTGTTTTTTTTATTTAAAAATCATGGTAGAAGGAAAGATAATAAAATATTAAGTGCGTAATCTTACACGACATGAAAGTCTAATAAACACTAGATCATGCAGTACGTAACACTATAGTAGTACGGTCTGATAAGTTAAATAAAATCGCAGACAAATGCTCCACTGCCTTCGTATTTGGAAGATTCGTGCCTTATCTAACCACTCTTTGTATATTATCCACTCTAATTCAATCTTTTTGATAGTAAATGAAAAACCGCACAGTATTATTTTTACTGAATTTTAAATGCGGCAGTTTAAGAAAAAGTAACTTTCTAAGGGGAAAACTACGAGGGGAATAAAAGCTTTCTAAGGGGAAAATAAACATTTATTTAACATCTGTAGAACATTATTCTCATGTAGGGAAGAGTAAGATGAGTTTCTTTGTACAAAACTATCAACACTATCTTTTCTATGTACCTTCTCTTAGCCACTTGTGTATCAATTCTTTAAATTATCTTAGAACTTTCCTAAAATTCACTGCAGTTAAATTTCAACAATACCACATTTTTAAATGGAAACAAAAATTATAACGATATACACTTTGAAAGATATCATTTGTTCTTTATTTACAAAAAAAAAAAAAAAAAAAAAAAAAAAAAAAAAAAAAAAATCCGTCACAGAAAAATTAGATTCTAACTCAAAATAAATCATATTTTACCTGTAAAGAAAATACAGAAAATAATAATTACCATGTCTTTTGGGGAGATAAAATGTTTTTTGTGATTACACTCGCCTCCACTGACAGGGTTTCCCAACAGTAAAAATATTCAAAAACTATACCAGGATTTAAATACTTCTAAAAGAAAATTGTCTCCCTACGTAATTGAATAAAATACAAAAATGGAGATAAAAATAATTAATTCATTTCATTTCTCAAATAATTCCCTTATGAGTCATTTGAATTATTGGTTCGAATTTATTAGAAACACCTTAAAGAGCCAAAAATCTTTACAAAGTTTTTTACTGACAAAACAAAAAAGTTTATATTTTTTTATGTTTTAGTAAAATGTTATGTGGTTTGTTTATGTTTTATGGCATTTTTTAAAAAAAATGAATTGAATTCAAATATTTTTACACTATAATGATT
The DNA here is from genome assembly GCA_963680715.1 of Tetragnatha montana. NCBI lineage: Eukaryota > Metazoa > Arthropoda > Arachnida > Araneae > Tetragnathidae > Tetragnatha > Tetragnatha montana. Next base: position 13,610,284 of record OY796676.1, on the reverse strand, counting down.
TATTTTTATTTTAAGGTAGGAAAAAATAATTAAAATTTGTTCTTTGTTCTTTAAAAACTATTCTCGTAAGCACGTGGGTATAAAAATACACACACATGCACTCAATTAACATTTAAAATTGATATTAGTTAATCAATTTTCATCAAAGTTTTATAAGAATTAGTTCATTGATAAAAGAAAATAACTTCTTTATATTTCTCTCACACCAAGTAAGCCACAAACATAAATTAATATGTAAATATGAGATGGAACTAGTTGGAAGCGATAAAAATCGACTCTTCAGTGCTTCTGTCTTGTCGAGATGATTTAAAATCTTTAGAAAGATTTTCAATCTAAATGTTAATTTTATCCTTTTTAGTATTCGTATCTTTTTATTTTACATTTTCTCAGAGTTTTTCAGCTTTCTTTCGAAAAGATTCCACTAAATTAAACGTAACTTTTAAGAGTTAGCTTACCACATTCATGTCACCAATATAAACAGATTTTATAAAAAAAAGTTTAACGTTGATATATATTTATTCTTTTAAATATATTTAAGTTTCTTTTAAGCTGAAAGTTATAATGGGTTAGTGCTTGTGTATTGGGAAGTACGGAATGTTACATTTTTATGACATGCGCACATCTATTATTGTAAAAATAAATTTTAATGATCAGTACTTTAGGATTAGCCTGGCGCAAACGCCGAGCTTTTTGATAAACCGCCCAAAAATTGCACTGAGAAACAATATAGTATCTCAATTATCAGTTTCACTTTTAATTTTTTGTATCGTTATGTGTAAATCGTAAAACGGTAGATCCAAAGTGAGACTGGCAAGATTTGAGCCCGGGTGATCCTAAAGTGTTCAGAAATCCTATTAAATCCTTTGCAATATAATAAAATGAATAACAATGCTGAAATTAAATTGTCATGAATTGATGAATACATAGAATCAATAATGTGCCATCATTTTCTAGTGATAATTCATTAAGTTTGCAAATGTTTGTGAATAATCCTCCACGATAAAACCAATCTAAAAATAACACGTGATGAGATACTTAAGCTGATTTCCCAGGAATTTAATGCTCTGAATTCAAATAGGGTATTATTATTTGAAGGAGTTCAAGTTATGTCCAAAGAAAATATTTCAAACTCAGCATTTTAGGTAAAACCGTAAAACATTATTTTAACCTATCATAATTGATTAACTAAAAGAATTAAATAAGTATAAGTATTCGTAGCATTATTAAATAAATGTCAAATTTGGGCATAGTAATTATTATTATTAACAAAAAAAGAACTTTTGTTTATAGTAATTGTAGATTACTTTTGTAAATTATGCAATTATTATTAAAAATTGCATTGCATTTTTAAAATTGTTATTATTTGTAGATTATTAATGCAAATATACAGGAAACAATACTTTGATACAGGATTTTCTATTGCAATTTACTTGATCAACTCACTTTTAAAACTAAATAAATTAAAATGAAACAAAAATAGAGCTAATAGGTTAATTGTAAAAGAGTAATTTCATTAGTTATAACCTCCTTGGCATCAAAAATACAGGTCAGTATAAGATAATGATCCACTTTTCTGTATCAAAAATTGGATAAATCTAGAATTCATTTCTTGACTTCATTTTAACCAGAGAAATTATAAAGAATTGTTGCAATTTTATGAAGTTTAAGAACAAATATTTTTAAAATAGTTTTTATTAGTTCCTTAATGAATTATAATGATTTCATTCTACAGAAATAACTCTCACACATCGCATGCTTTCTCAAGTGTCTTAAAATAGTAAAAACCTCAAGAAATCATACAAACACAATACCTGAATAACAAAATTGAATAAAAAATTTCCGATAAGAAATAAAGTATTTCCATAGCATGAGAAATAAAACAGGTGTCTTTATGAATAATGTAAAAAAATGCTCTTATATTAATAAAATAATAATAATCTGTCATAATAACATGTTTCGCGACCTCTAAAGCAGTGATGACACATCGAATAAGCTAAAAAAAAATTTTATCTACCTTAAAAAAATTCATATCCACATTTTCCCACCATACAAACACATACTTCGAAAAGATGTGTGCAATTTAGCCTTAGGTATAAGCCTCCTTCTCATTAGTTTTATTCTGGAGAATATGATTCACCCCACAACCTTATTATTATCTCTCGGTCTCACCCTGTAATACACAGGCGTTTATCAGTAAGGACGAGGCCTAAGCTCTGCAACAGGAATACTACGCAACGAAGTACTTGTAATTCAGTACCAGTCACTTTCATATAGTTACGAAAGTGAATTCCTTACTTAGTGTTGTTATTAACGTTATTATAGGTTGTACATTGATTATTTTTCTTAGCCTAAGTATAAGAACTCTACTTAAATATCGATATAGGGTAAGGAATCCAGAGTTTGATAGTACTTTTGTAAATTGAACGTAATAATTAAGAACTAATGTGATTATTAATTTCATAGATTTTTAATTTAATTCTTGTGGTCATGCTTAAATTTGAACTTCTGATACCCTTTCAAAAATTAGATTTTATTGCTGTTTTAAATTAAATTTTATTTTTGCTTAAAAGTTTTAATACTTCTTAGAATATGATGTTGCCACATCAGAAGTAAAAGTTTGCAACTTTGAAGTAACTACTACTCTGCACAAAAAATTAGGTACCCAGGATGTCATTATATCGAACCCTGTGAAATATCTAGTAATCAGCCAGCAATTGCTTAAATGTTTAATCACTAGAAAATATTTGAGGTTTCAGTATGTTTGACCTAAACGATCAAAGTTATAGTTATTCATTAGCTTTCAAGGATTCGAAAGTTTAAAATTGAGACCTTGTTGAAGTATTATTTTTTAACTATTTAACTTAGAGATATTTTCAAGTAAAATATATATGTTCCAGATGGTAATAACGAAAAGTACTTAAATCCAAAGAGCATTCATGAATAATTATACGTGTTTTTCTTTCACAGCCAATTAATGTAAAATGCGGATGTGTAAGCAAAAACAAAACCCATTTAACAGTTTTATGTGACATAAATTCCACACAAACGTCCTAACAGAACGAATCTTCGTTACACAAAGCTAGTTTCTGTCTGGATAGGCGCAGTAAACTAATGAACAACCATGTTTGTTAGAGAACAAGAAAACGAAATTGTGCGACATAAATTCATCACCATCCAAAAAAAAAATGCAGTAATTGCGACATGGTTCTCAAGTAGGTCCAGCAGCAGCTCCTTCTTGTGAGTTAGGAAACAAAAAAAGCCTTAATTTCCACAACTTGAGGAAGTGCTTGTGCTTTGTCTTCCACAATCATCGGTCTATAGGTCAAAAGAATCCATTTCCTCGTGGACCGTTTCCGAGAAAATGATATGTCTCATCGCGAAGAGCAAGCCCAACGCCCTAATTTCTCTGTGCTCGGGCGAAATGGAAAATTAAATTATTCAGCCCACTTTCCTTTCATGTTCCTAAATTACGAGACCTGCGGGAACCGACGTGTTGAGCAACTCGGATTTTATTGCGACGGGTCTGTTTCTCGATGCCTCTTCGGTGGTGTCTCTGGTGGGGTGTTGTTGCAGGGAGAAGAATCTTGAGAAATAGTCGTCTGTGTGGTGGCCTAGTTCGCGTGGGGTAATTTTTTCCCCCGACTGTATATGTGATTAAGTAAGGTACAAAGGTAGCTCCCCCTGCTGATGTCTACCCAAACTTCAACACTGGCATCACTGAAGTTTAGCCACCAAGATTATTCTAGCTGGAATTTGGGATTTATTTTTGGTTTAATGTAACAAATATGTACCCATATTATTAAACTGTTTTTGAACAGCTTTATGGCTAGCGCTTCGAAGGTATTTACCGTCTAACGTGAATTCAAGATAATAGACAGCCAAAAACACTGTAAATTAGTTGTAGAGAAACAGAAAAGCTCTGGCAGCAAAAGTTCCCAGAGCCTTATTGTACACGGGATATCTGTGTTGACTGAACTTTTTCTGTATACCACGATCCTATTGCAACTTTTGGGAATTAAGTCAACGGAAATATTCTATTTATTTAACTACATATTGTCTCTCTACAGACGGGTGCCTCATTTTTTCCCAACTTTAGAAATTTTAATGGGTTATGTTTCAAAATAGTATCTCGGCAGAAAAATTGGTCAGAATATTTCTGGACACAGAAATGATCAAGTCGACTGAGAAATCTCTGTGTACAGAAAAGCTCAAGGATCTTTTACGATTATTTTTTACAGTGAAGAACAAAGATGGATAGTCACATAATTGATAGACTGCATAATTTCGAAGCGCTATTTCTGTTATTAAATTAATAGATGTATTACCTCAGGGCAACTGTAACTATTCCGTTGAAAAAACTTTTGTGGTACTGGAGGTATGAAGGACTGACTCAACAAAGGTTCACTTTTTTATCATTTGAATCTAGACTCTTTAGAAAATCTATAGATAGAGAAACCTGTTAAACCTTGAATCTATTTTCAGTCCGGAATATTTTCGTCTCACATTTGAAATCCCTGTTAAAAATAGTAAAAACGAACAGAAAAAAGGGGCAAGAGTTACCAGGGATTTTCCGTTTACACAGAATTTCCCTGTCGACTGGACATTCATGTATGTTCCTGTATTCCTTTATAAAAGACCCAATAAATAATTAAACAAATAGAGTATTTCCGTTGCCTACAAAAAAGCACTGACAGAAGAAGTTATCAGAAAAAATTCTTGGATTCAGTAACGTTTAGTCTACAGAAAAACCCTGAGTACAGAAACGCTCTGTCAACTTTAGATGCCAGAGCTTTTCAGTTTTAATACGATAACTTTTACAGTGTAGGTCTGTAAGCGTGAATCGTAAAAACATGTAGTAGCTAGAAATAACACTTTTTTTAGAACATCGATAAGTTTTTTTTATTATTTGTGTTGTTTAAAATATTTATGTTTAAATAACCTGGATTCACATTCACTTTAAACATTTGCACCTTGATCATACCCATGTCTACCAAAATATAAAATGGATTAAGTTGAAAACTAAAAAACTATACTGAAATGAACCACTGATACTACATTTTATAGAACCATCGTATAACCTTAGATATGATGATGTTTATGATGATGTATGTAGATTTGAGGATGTTTTGTGACGGATCTCACTGGTTCATTATTATTGTACAAACCATACTGTTTTGAAATGTGAAACATTCATTATTTGTATTGCTAAGCATAAGGATATTACTACTTGAAGTTTTTCATTGAACAACGTTTATAGTTTTAAAGTTGTTTTTTATAATAAGCTATTGAAAATTTTATGACCATGATTACATCAGAAAAGTACTTTTATAGAAGTATACATAAAAGGAAAAAAAAAGGATAGTGAAAGATTAAGGTAGTGTTTATCACATGATGTACTCTTGAGTAAGAATCTAGCAAACGATTTGGGATAACGTTTCCTCAAGTTCTTGATAGCTTAGATATTCCTGTTCTCTCCACTATTATAGAAATCTAATAGGACACAATTTTAGGACTACTAAAAAACCTGCTAGCGGCGGTAACAACAGCATTTTTTTCCCACACTTCATGAATTTTTATTTTTTAATACTTTGAAATTAATATATTTTATCACATTATTCTCAACTTATCGACAAACCGTTCATTTTTTATTTACTTCGTTTAGGTATAACCTCTCACTGAGGTTTGCTTTTTTATTTGTTAAGAACTTTATGAATGATAGACTGTTCCCATAGATATGATTCCTTTCATATTTGCTCATTCCTGCCAAAACAAAAATTAATGGTAGTACATAAAAACTCCTATTTTAGTGAAGTCTAGAAATAGACACTAGAATTCCTATAAGACGGTTCCTTTTATTTAAAAAAAAATGGCATCTACGTTTAAGAAAGCTTAAAGAAACTTTATAAAAAAAGTTTTAGAAAAGTTTTTCTTTCCTTGGTTCTTTAATTGATCAAATTTTTTTTTCAAAAATTAAATAAGCTGAAAAGTTATGAAAGCATTAAAAGGTTGAGGTCGAGATGTGTTAAACTTTCAATTCAGTATCATGACCTACCTTTTCAAAAGCGAGACCGTTTATTTGTTTAAGAAAACTGGCGTTTAACTATGTCAGAAATTTAAGAAAAAAGTTAGGTTATACTATCAAGAAAATTGACTGCCATTTAAACTTTATTTACCAATCAAATCCCAGGATTTTGATGATAGTTTTGACCGATAAAACTCAATTCACAACGCTGTCTTGCGGTTTTCACGTATGAAAAGTTCGAGTTTTTTTATTTTGAATTTTACAAAGTATGGTTATTGTAGCATATTTTTAGGAATACATGAAAGTCTTGACTATATTAAACTGTAATCAATGAATAAAAAATACAATTAACTTAAATTAATTAATGCTTGGATATTTATCATACTAACTAAGCGCTTCGACATATTAAACACGCCAGTTCCTACGTCTTTTGTTTTTCAATTTTACTTTCATCTAAAAACTATTTCCCTTTTTCTGTCAGGTTGAATTCCCCTGAAAGATCATTTAAAAATAATTACAAAATTTAAGACATGTAATGCTTATTTTATCTTTGTCACATAAAATATTAGATTCACATAAGATTCTAGATAAAATGCAGCTGTAAATCTAATAGTCTAAACGAGTAGATAAATAAGTTAAAAGTTCTGATGAAGTTTTCTTACTATACAACAGTTTTGCTTGCTTGGATACATATTGCGTTAACTAAAACCCGCGACACAAAATTCACTCTTCAATAAACCCCTTGATTTTAGACAGTAGGTATAGGATGAAATTAGAATTACTTAAAATGTATAAACCGTATTTCTCTCCTTTTAATTAGTTATTTATCTTAGCTCACATATAAAAGGAAACGCTTTTTATTGTTTTATTATACTTATGATTTTTGTACTTTTTACACACGACTGAAATACATTTCTAAATTTAACCATATAAGAAATTTTGCCTTGAAAAGTATAACTCATAACTTTTTAATCTTTTCGCATTTATTTAATGAAAGAAAATATATATGACAATTAATTAATAAGTTTTCTCTCTCTTAAACCTAATTAGGAAATAAAATTTTTAATGAAAGTATCGTTTAGAAATTACTACTTTTATATCCAGAAACGTTCCAAAACTCTGAAACTTAAAAATTACATGTCCTTTAGATATTTCAGACAGAAAACTATTAAAACTCATAATTAAGGTTGAAAAGAAACCGTGCTCTAACCACTAACAAATTAAGATAATTAAGAATTTATTTGCTTGTTTGTGTGTTTAAAAAAATAATTGTACGAAATCAACTCAGATTTAATTTTAAAAAGAAATATGTTCAATTATAAAGGGAAATACATGTTCTTTTAATAGTTGGTTACATGATATTTAAAAAATAAATGTTTTTTCTATTTTCCATAATATTATAGCAGAATTTCTAAACTTTTGAGCATGGCGCCATCTTTTAAAAGAGAGAAGATCTAAAAATTCTTCTTTCTCTTCTCTCTTGGCTTTACTAAACCTTGTCACGTCACTTTTATCTCAAATCGTATTCATTTTAAATATCACAACATATACATGATTTTTCACAGGAGAACGTAAGCTTTGAAACTGACATTTTTCATCTTGTGGCTGATGTCCAAAGTTGATAAGAACGCTACGGAGGGAAGATTACTCTTGTATAAAAAGTAAGAATATGATTTGGCGCAAAAAAAACCCATGAATAGTTAAAAGAACTAGTTTGGTTCGCAGTTACTTATTCATCAACAAAATTTAGAGCGAGTTTAAGTAGCTGTTTTTTATGGTCCTATTAGATAAGGAATAATAAATTTTATTTATAGAATATTTTTTACCCTTAACGTGACAAGATAGTTATATTTACCATTTTAAAAGAGCTACACGTTATCAGTTAGTTTGACAATTTAACGAGAAATTCTTTGGAAGAAGTTTTGTAATTTTTACTTCAGAAGTAAAATATAAATATGGATTTTTTTCTTTAATTGGCATTGGATAAAAATAAAAAGTAGTTAGCTTAAATTATTTTTATACAGTGGTTGGTGATTTAATATACAAGCAAGAATACATTTTGTGATTGTTTCATATTTTTGTCGTATTTTTCAAGTCGGAGATGGGTAAATAAAATATAATTTTAATAGGTTAGAGTTAAAATTTTCCTTTATTTTTAAAAATTACTTAGCTTACAAAAATGCCTATATATGCCATACAAATTATGGGATACTTAGAAGTTGATAAATGTTTCGTTAATACTAAATCATTCGTAGAATTTCCTTCTTATTTAAGTTTGATATAAAATAGTTATTAGTTGTTTAATATTCTCTTATAAATTAATATATTGATGTTGTTACTAATCTCGGAACTGTCTAGCAGGGCTAGAGAATCCCCATGAATCCAAAAACTAATACATTTCTATATGAACCATATGAATAAAATATTCATTGCAATTCAATACCATAGCTACCTTTATCATATCGTCAACATGATACAAACATTGCTATTGTGCATCAAATCAAACATTGTAGCTTATTAAAAGTCGCACTGATACTAGATTAAGACTCTACCTAATTCAGGGTAAAGTCTGCATATCGCAGAATTCATTGTTTTTAGTTAAAAGAAAGAGATAATTTTAAATTGATTAAAGTTTTAATTCACTTGGAGTTGTATTCTCAAAAGTTCCCTGATTAAAACATCTAGGAAATCAGATTATTATTCTTAAATTATTCACTCTTTATACGTGCAGTCAATCTAAGGGACAGAAGAGGTAATGACTTCGCATTGAATCCAATGCAACAAAAGTTTCATTAACTCTTACCAAGCTACGCTTTCGGTTAGATTTAATCATTGTAATACCTCAAGGGAGTTCCGAAAATTAAAACTGGAGATAAAACATAAAAGTGGTATCGCACACCAATCGATATTGTTCTACAAAAGCGTGGTTCTTAATTAAAGATGTCTCCAACTGGAATGAAGAATAATTATTGAAAATCAGTTTTTCTAATTAAGACTTCGTATTGGAACAGTTGAAATTCTGAAACTTTTTTTTTGTGGTGATGTTCTCTGGAGCATATTTTAAATATTTATAATAACTTTTTTTATTTAAAGGAATTCTGTGATGTATTGATTCAGTTTTTCCACTGCGATGTTTTAAAGATTTATCGAATTTTTGAGTGGTTTTATTCTCCTTTTCTTATCAGTGTTCTTTGAAAGTAAGGCATATTAATTTGATTAAATAGGAAATGTACCCGAAATCCATTGAAATATTTGCACGTATCAAAAGGAAGTAACAATACTAGTTTATTTTTCTTTCAACGCATGTATCTGTCCCCAATGAGTTGGATAAATGTAGTATGCCATTCTATGTGATGTTTTGTGTTGGAACGGTTATTTTTTTATTTGTTAAAAATATCTCAAATGGTACTCAAAATTGCTAAAATAATAAAAGAGTTCATAAACAAATCAATATTCATTTATGTATATTCACTAAAAATTGTTTTAAAAAGAAGAAAAGAAATATATTCTAAAGTACAGGGACATAAAATATTACATTAACTTGATAACATAAATAATCATATTTACTATTATTTAGTTTTCTCTACAATTTTTTTTTCTCTTCTTATATTACGAATACTACTGTAAAAAATAAGTATATACTTTATTGCACGTTTCCTTATTTGGTATTGAAGAAAGTGACAAAATTCAAATTTTAGTGTTATGCTATATAAGATACCCCAAGCTCAGCATTGTACAATTAGATTTTGTGAGCTAAAATTTTGTAATTATACTCAAAATTTGTGTCTTTATAATTAATTTTAATGTTTTTCCTTTAATTTTGCCTAGAAATATGCAATATACTCGTATCTCGCACTCGTTAAGTTTATTACTTAAATTTTACGTAAGGAAAATTCTATTCGTGTTTTCCTCTGTTATTATTTTCATTTCTAGAATCCTTATAACTAGCAAAATATCACAGATACAGCAAAATAAGAACATCAAGTAGAAATCAAATTAAAGATGGAGAAACAGCGACTAATGTAGTCTGCATTTGTCTCAGAATAATATCAACAAGTATGTATCAGCAACTTCCCCTTTATGGATTCTCACTGTAAAATTCAAACCTTAAATCCCTATTTAATGCTATCAAGGATTATTGTACTCTTTTTAATGACACGGAATTTTAACTTTCCTCAATTTAAATCCGACAAAAAAAAACATACCACAACGAACAACCCAACAAATATCCTAATTCCCACACAAAATAACACATCAAGCTCCCACCAAACAAGCCTCCATAAAAAAGAATTAATCACCAAAAGGCAAAACGATTTCCACCCAAGCGACTACCATCAGAACTACAGGAACTGGGTAGCAAGCAAGCCATCCAGCACCAGATTTATCTGTGCCATTCAAACTAATCCGGAGCGCCAAGGTCTCGCTTTGGCGAACAAACAGATCTGGACTTCAGCAGCCTTATCTCTGCCCTAATGGACAGGCTGACTTAGGATTTAATTACGTGGTTATCGTCCCATCCAACACCGTCTTCGAGCGACGGCAGCGATTTAACTACCTTATTCGCCCAATCAGATGACCTTAAAGCTTTTACAGGAACCCATCACTCTGCTGGGATTTCGGTTAACTCTTTGGCATGCAGTTGGGATTTGCAAAAATTTATGTCGTAGTTAAAGTGGTTTGTCAAGTTATAGCAGATTAATGAGGGGTTTTCGGTCTGTTTTAATAAGAAAGGACTGGTGATATTTATAAGGATTTTGGTTTTGAAAAGAAATTTGAAGCACAAAAAAATTTGCTAATTGAATTATTATTTCAGAATAAGACCCAGATCTATTAATTTAGGACGATTTAACAGGTCTATATCAGTCAATTAGATATTTTCAACTTTGACTCCCTCATTGTTCAGCTGTTAATAATTCATCTCTCAGTAACTCAAAGTATCCCATTCGTTATTCCAGAGTACATCCAGCGTTTACCATTTAAATATTTCCATTTTTTTGGTTTCTTGAATCATATTTTTGAAATTTTACTGAACAACTTTTAAAATTTACTGAAATTTATTTTTTGCTGTTTGGAATAAATTTACTTTGTTGTTTAAAGAAAATTGAGACAAAGAGTGGGTTTCTGATATTTTTATTAAAGAAAATGTGAATAAATAAAAGATTTTTGTTACATTTAAATAAAGATACGAAAACTTAAAAAAAAAAACAGATCATTAGTTCAAACATATTTTATCACGTGAAGGTTCCTAACTTAAAAATAGTCTGCTTATTTTTTTAAAATTAATGTTTTTAGGACACCCCACCTAATTAATTTAAAAAAAAAACATAAAAACATCCAAACAAAATTTCCATTCAAAACTTTACAACTCCCTCTTTTTGCAACCTCAGATTCCTGAATACTTCTTCGGAGTTTCAACTATCAATTACGTCTCACGGATAAAACATCTAAGTCTCTCTCCTCACTTTATACACCGAAGAGAAAAAGAAGAATTTTGCCGGAATAAGCGCTTTCCCTCCATCAGCATAAGAATGATCGACTAAGTCCCGAAAAAAAAAAAACCCACCAAGAAAACGAACTTTTTATCCCAGAAAATGATAAATAATTTAACAATTTTACTCACAGCCCCAATAAAGAACCAGACGCGACCCTATTTGCATACGCCGTCCCGGGACGTTCATTTCCGGCTGGCCCCTCCATAACGGGTTGCGTCTCTAAATCAGGGAAATTGCCATTCTATGGAATTAAATGTGTTGAGGGAAAAGTTCTTTTCAGATGGTTTCTCGTTAAGGAGAGGATTGCTCCTCGCGGTTGATGGCTTCCGATTGGCTGCCGCGCCGAATTTTCCCCGATTTCGCGATTGAGGTCGTCATTATGCTCATTAAGTCTTCGCCGAGTTTGAGGGATTCCTGTCCCTCAATGAGATCCAGTTGCTGAGGGCTTTTGTTGAGGATTTTTATATCCGAGGGATATGCTATTACGGAGGAGTTAGGGTTAATGTTGCAGGTATTGGGGGAGTGAGTTATACTACGGGGGGAGTGGTGCTAAAGTGGACTTTAATGGGTTCCATGGAGGGTTAAAGTTTCATAAAGGGTAAATGATGCATACTGGGTGTAGTGGTTTGAGCGTATTAATCATAAAACTGTTTCAATGAAATCTGACTCAAACTGAAAGGGGTTTTAAAGTTAGAGAGACTATATATCAGTTGAGGTTTTAGAATGATCGATATCTTCATCTCATTGGTGGTTGAAATATTTAAAAAAATTAACACACGAAACTTAATTTCTTATCATTAGTTATATATGTTATGGTCAAAGTGATTAATCGGGCATTATTAATAATACCCGAAGTGGAGGCGGGCAAAGTGATAAATTTCATTCATAAATTCCACTGAATTTATCATATTGCCCGTAACATATTATACAACATGCAATTATCAGATGGAGCTATTGATGTACTACAGCTCCCAAATCAATACAGGAATGCGAATTCCCAATTTTAGTCTCAATTAAATAGAAAATGGAATAAATTAAAGATGGAATTCAGTAATATTTTCAAATGACATAGATTGAACATATGTTCAATTGATATCGAACTGTAATAGGATTGTGAATTACATGTAATATTTTTACAAATGGACAATTTTTGGCAAAATAATATTTTTACATCTAACATGTTTCTTCTAAAAATTAAAGATTTTTTAATGTAGTAAAACGTATTACTTTTTGCAACAAAATTTTCCATCTGGAATGTATTTTTCGGTTGTGATCTGAATGTGAATGATAAAGTTTGTTCCCAGTAATTAAAATAATTAATTATTCAAATAAACTTAATATTTTTAAAGAATTTATTGAGCTATGTATAGTAAACGAAGTAATTAAACGATATTATATGCATTATATGTCGTATTATTGTATGCACACTTTTTTGTCAATTACAGCTTTATACAGTAGTTAAAAATTTAAAAGTTTACAAGTAATAAATGATATAAAATAGAACTCCCCAATAGTTTTTTTTAATAAATGTTACATTATCAAATAAATGTAAATCTGGTTTCTCACCTGAGAAATTTTGCGAACTGTTTTCAGAATAATTGAAGTCAAGCTTTACATTTTATTTTAACATAACTTCATACCTTGTTCGAAAAGCATTCAGTATATTTCATTCATAAAAATTTACGAAATCTTTTAAATTACGAAAACATTTTTAAACGTTTTATCATGGAAAAACACTAAATTTGATTCCTTTTTCCTTTGCAACCAAGATAGTATATTTAGTAATTACACTGAGTAATATTTTAGATAAAAGTAAAATATAAGACAAGAAAATTAATCAATTACGCACCAATGAACACATGAAAACTAGTTAATATCCTAACTGATGATTTAATTACGTTTTAAGAATTACTCATAGAAAGAAATAATATCAAACACAGTTTTTCATTAAGAATTTGATAGAAGTAAGAAACACATTAATACTTTTTAACGCTAAGAAACAATTTCAATATAATAATTGCTGAAGATTTTGTGGCTTATCTTCATTTTATCCTCGGATATTGGATGGAATGATAGATGCTATTCAATTCAATTACGGCTTTCCCACATATGAATTATCTGATCAGATGTAAGACTATCCGAGTGGAAATAACTTTTTTTGCGGGAATTTTTAATAACTTTCGATGGTAAGTCACGTGCAAATTTAATTAAAGGAACAGGCCCTCTTTGTTCCAGCTTTAAATTGAGTTTCGAAGGCGCTGAAAAAGTAGAATTTAATAAATTTCATATTTCAATTCAATCTGTTGTGAAGTGCATAACTGTCAATAACTGAGTTCTATTTTTTAATATTGTAAGTTCTTTCCATAGTAGTAAGTAAAGCGTTAATAGTTATATGAGCCTAACAATATTTTTAATCAATAACGTAAGTTACATAAGTACCTAAAAACACAAAATTACAACTATTCTAACTTCAAAGCAATACTACTATTTACCTGAGCTTTAAAAAAGCAAGTATAATTAAAATCTAATAAATTAAGTAAAAATTACTGAGAATATTTTTCACAACATATTGAAGAGCAATATTGTCACAGGATGTCTTATGAAACAAAATAATGAAAACAAAACTTACTCAATTCTAAAACTTTCGATGATTAAAAGAATTTCAAAAATATAAAACAGAAATTAAATAGTTTTGAATACATTTAAGACATTCTTTAATACAATACACGGGGTGGACAAAAAGAAACGAATATCTGAAGAGCACCTGGAAGCTTAACCGTTCAACTTAAAGAAATTAAAATTCGGGTACTTCAACATGAAGGTATGCGCTCGAGATTCAGTTAATTTGTTTTTCCACTCTCTTACTTTTATTACTCGTGTATTGAAAATAATTTATTATTTTAAATACACGCTATACAAAGAAAAAGAAACGTATAAATCTCAAGAGGAACAGATACCATAGGGGTAAAAGAGAAATTATATCACAGTTATAATTACAACAGTTCATTAATATACAAGAGAAATAATACTTAAATGTTAATGTAAATGGACGGATAAAAAAAAGTGAATGGACAAAAATGGAAAAGGCACATCTTAGTTAAAAAAAATACTATTGCTTCTAGTATTATAATGAGAAAAAACCAACAAGATCATTTAAGTTTATTATGAATTTCAAAAATTGCTGCTTAAAAGTGTCAAAGTTATCCAATAACACAATAATATACGTATGTTCGGTGTAGAAAAATTTTTTACGACGATCTCTTTGACAAATTGGGGTAGTTAGAAAATTTTTGTAGGTATTCTTTCAGATATATGGTTTCTAATTGTACAAATACTATATCTATTTCAGTATAAAAAAGTAAAAAGATCTTACAATAAGATCTTTTAACGAGTGTAATAAATATTTAGGTTTTTAAAATCATTTGAAAGAGGGAAATTGAAAAATTAATATTTTAAAACATTTATTATTTAGATTGACATCAAAGGAAATAAATTAGTTTTGTATTCACCTCCCAAAACAATGGCTTCCCTAATTAATTAAAGAACAGAATCGTAAAAGAATAAGATATTAAAAATTGAGAAAGTTTTGTATTTTTTGAAAGGCAATAGTACTCTCTTTTTTCCATCTTAATGTTATCAGCACTATATAGTTCCTAAGTTGCTACTGCAATGTTTACACATTTCAAATTAATATTCGATCTAATTCTGAACAAAAATATTTTCGTGCTATGAAATGAATTACTAATTTTGATGTTGCCTTTTTATTATTATTGTGAGAAAGAAAACATTACCAGCTATTTTTCCATAGAAAAACCTAAGCCTTTGAGGTATAATATAAAGATGAGGATATCACCTTACTTCAATATCAATAGGTACTGTATGAAAAATATTTCTATGATAGTAAAATAAAAAGATTGGATGATCGAGGATCGGGTTTTCGCGTTATTAAATAATCATAGTAGTTAATATTTTTTGCTATGTCGGCACTATTCCTTCTGTAAGTAGTCCTTTTTGCTGTGCACAAAGCCCACTAAACATACACAATTTGGCAAGATCCCAAAAGAAACACTACACCCTCCATAAGCAAACAACACAAAACTTTTATTCACTCCCGCCAAGATTTCCTGGCGAGCCACATAAAACCCCCATAAACCCCCACCGTAAGGGACACCGAAACAAAACAAGCTCATTCCTGTTTATCGTTTTAACATAATAATATTCCGATGCCCCCCACGTCTCGGAAGCACCCCCTGAAATTCCTTAGCCGGCCGGTCACGGACGCGGACAACACAAAGAAAAAGGGGAGAGAGAAACGTATGTAAATTAAGTTACGACTCAGCGTTCGGTTACAGTTAGGGGGAATCTAATTTTCCTTGTTTCTCGTTAGGGGTTGATCCACGTCCGGGAGTTTTCCCTGTTTTGCCGGATTTTTTTTCTCTGTCCCGGTGTCCCGTCTGGTGTTTTCCGGCGGTCCCGGAATTGACTTAAGGCCCGGGAGCTCCCCGGATAATTTGAGCCGGAAGTGCCGTTGTAGATTTTCAATTATCGCCGCTGTTGACCCTTCAGTGAATTAATGGTTTTCTCGTTGCCAAATCACTGCGACCGTCGGGGAGTTTGTTTTGGGAGAAGTTTAAGGGGTTTTTCGGGAAAGTGGGTCCCGGTGGACTGTTCTTGGGGGAGGCATGGAATGGCGATGAAGAAAAAGGCTAGTAGTACTTGTGTTGGGGGTTAGCTGTTGTTGAGAAAAAGGGATATTTTAATCTTAATTTCGTAATTATTTGTTATGGGAATGCGGTTGTAAGAGGAATGCAGCAATTAGGTCACACGATTAGGTTAAATTCCGTTAACTGTCATGTGTGTACTTCATAAATTAGAAATATTGCCAAATTAACCGATAGAAATATAGATATACAGATTAATTAATAAAACACAATTTGATGATATTTGAATATTTAGCATCTAAACCATTTTGGCGATATTTAACGGGACATTTAACGGAATTGATTAAACACACGATTGATTTTTTATGTGCTCTGTACCTCTTCGTACCCCTATACCTCCCCCAATTTTTAGTTAAGTTAAACGAAAGTTAGCAATTACAACAACTTACAAACATTTAAAATTTTACGTAACTACTTTTGTATTTTGGGAAATAATAACTTTTTTATTACTGTTTGATAAAACGCAGTATTTATATGAATCATTCTTTTTTGCATACAAGTCAAAAAATATATGATGCATGGCTTATTTTTTGTACCGAAATACTTTTTGAACCTTACTATAGCCTAAATATTTTTTCTGAAGTTTTAAAATAAAACAAAATATGAATAATATAAACGAAGTTTATTTCGGATACTAAAATTGAGTTTTCTTTTCACTCATTAATACTAGAAGATTAATTAGTAAACTGCAATATGAGTTATTAATTATTATAATTAATTATATGATGGATGGAATACATAATAAATGAATGCAAAGAAAAATTGTATCACAGTATTTTCTCAGATTTCAAGTAATATTTTTTAGTAAGATAGAAAAATCAATCAACTAAAGTTTTTAAACCAATTTTATTAGCATATATAATTATAATATTTTTAAGAATCTTATAGGAATAAAAAGGCCCTTGAGGAAAAACTTATCTTACAAATTTCATTTAAAAAAAATGCTTCCATTCTCAATAAAGTTAATTAATTTATTTCATTAATTAAAGAAATTAATTTTTTCCATTATTATTTGCTGAAAAAAATATACAAATTTGCTTTTAACTAGACAGAAGAAATTCATTTTGTATAACACTTAAAGTTAATTATTAATTATTATAAGTACCACCCTAAGAGAATGCAAAGATAGTAGAACAAGTCTTCACATTCTTCACCAACATAGCTGTTTTAATCCTTAATGCTATCGTGGTGCCATCTTTTATAATTAAGGAAAGGTACATATATCATCTTAGTTCCTAGCTGGTAAAATTTAGAGAAAAACATAATTTCTTATCGAACAATTCTCATGCTCATGTAAAAAAAAAAGATTTTCAACCTTTTTATTAAAAGTTGAGTTAAATTAATTAACCACACTGTGTGTCCTTAATAGCTAATTTTTTCATTCTTTTATCTATGACTTCTTAATCAAGCATGAATCACGTTTTATATTAATATTGTAGAGATTAATTATAAAATACTTTAACACCAGAACTTCGTGAATTGCTTTATTTTAATAGGAAAGAATCAAGGTCAGGTTTGTCAGCTAGACGTTTGGTCAGATCAATATATTTTAGGTCAGGGTAAAAGGTCACACATTCGTGATTTTACTTTACGAAATTTACAAATAACAAAAATTTATAATTTCATAATTTATCCGTCGTTAATAGTTTGGGTTATTAGCTATTTTTTTTTCTCTTTCAGAACTTTTTTTAATCATGAAAACCATGTAGGACAACATTGTTTAAGTTTTTAATCTACATCAATATTAAAATTATGCTTGAAAATTCAATTCAAAATTTAATTAAAGAAGAAAAAAAAGTATTAGTTTATAAATTTATTCAAAAAAGATCGTTAATAATAAGGTTAAGGTTAATAATAAAGGTTAAGTTCAAATTAAAATAAATTTAAATCTTAATAACTAGAAAATAAAGTTTTTCAATCAATTTTGCGTAACTCTTAGAAAAATGCTTATCAATCACTACAAGGCTATAAAAACCATTAAAATATTCGTACAAGAAATTTTGAATTTTTTCCTTTTAATAAATTATATTTTTTACGCTTAAAATCATTACGAAGTTAAATCTTAATAACCTTTTATGTTTAAACAACATCACCTGGGCCTAAGTGCTATATACCACTTACGATGTCCTACTGCCTGAAGTTTATGCATTACAAAATTCCGAATTTAAACTCAGGAAGATAGATAAAAAGCAGCCTTAAAAATAAATGTGATTTAGCTAGAAAGAGCACTTCCACTTCTTGTTTTAATTTATTGAAAAAATCAGCGTTCGTGAAAGAATACTCTATCGGATTCGTGATTAGATTTCATTGAAGTCGATGTTCTTGAGTGAGGAGGTAGTTTTATTTTCACTTTCTCTCTTATTTTCTTTGTTTTTCCCTTAAGGAAAATTTTCTTTCTCAACCCCCTCAGTCAAAAGGTCACTAAAGCAGGTATAAGAAAAGAACAATTGCGATTTCTCAGGAACACGGAGAACTGCAAGAATTGCTTTGGTCCCTGATAAGATTAGCCCTTTTTATCTTAAGTATATAGAATTAAAGGATTTAGTATTTTTATGTTATTTTACTGAGCAGTGTAGTATATGTTTTTCTTTAAAGCTTTTTTCATAATGTTGCCAAACCTTTCTGAGTATCGGTAATTCTATATAATAAGGTATTTTACCAATTAAAATAAGGTCTTCATTAAATAAGTGCGTTACGCGTATTATTTTGATAAAAATATATATTATTTTGAGGATTTAAAAAAAATCATTTAAAGTAAACATCTGTAAATAATAAAAAAAATATATTTATTTTGTTTGAAAATAGGAAATTTGAAGACGCAAAACATAAACAACATTAAGAAAAGTGAGAAACTAACATACTATTTTTATTCAAAACATTATAAATAGTAAAACAATACAAAACACAAAAAAGACAAAGCAGTTCCCCATAATTTAGCAATAACCATCAGAGATCAAGAGGTTAATATTTTATTTAACATTATTAAGACACATAACAATGTAGAAACACTTAAATAGAATATTTCTTTCAAGGTTGTATGGCTCTAGAATATAAATTAAGTATTAAAAAGGATATTTCATGTACTCTATAACTTAACTCTAATATATCGAATTTATTCATAAATCCATAAAGAAAGAGATGTGATACTCTTGAAAATTCAAGCACGAAAAATCAATGGCAGGTGTGAAAAAAAAGAAACATTCTTCGTAAAAAGAGTGCTAACTTTTATCTTCAGAACGCGTGAATTGTTACTAAACCGTGACTTTGCAGCATTAGTTTGTGATCTAACCCGTGACAGTTGGCTCGTTTCTCAAACTTCAAACTTTGACACCAACTTTTCTGAAAAATGACCAATATCTTCTCGGTAAACAAGTGTAAGTGGGCCGTCTGAGAAATGTCTGCATGGTCAAGGATTTGTTCTACTCATAGTTATTATCGAAGAAAAAAAATATGAAATATTATTCACTTCCGGAAAATCCATGGGATTTTAAACTAGGAAATAATCATTTTAAGATATTGTCTAAGGAGTAAAGTATATACTTCAGGGGTGATATAAAGTATATTTTTCCACATCACAAAAGTGTTAGGAAAAATTATATATTTTGAACTAAACCTTTAAGATTTAGGATGATATTAATTATACCTGAAAAATGGTGATGTAAGAATAAGTGAAAAATGTTAAAAAATGTAGTAAATGCCTGTTTAAAATATTATCAATTGACATTTTTAAATTGGATTTATTGTTAACATGTATCAAAATGCAATGAAAAATAGCATCTCACTGGTGAATAACATTTAGAGGAAATAATGCAACAAAGAAAAATCGTAAGCTATGTGGAATTGAGTAAGCTATGTGGAATTGATGGATTAATATTTTTAAAGGTTTGTATTTTTTGAGTAGATAATAAGAATGGTTCTTTTGGGTGATGCAACTTATGCTGATTTAATTATGACTATACGTTTATGTTTACTGACTTAAATAAAGTCATTATTTAAGTCAGTAAGTATTATTATTTATAAAAAAAATAAACTGAACTCCGGTTATTGTTTTTTTTTTATGGTTATTTCTTTTAAGTGAAGTTATTTATGAAATCTACAACCTATTTTTCTCTCTTACAAAACCTTTTTTTTTTCTATTGCAAAAGCACTTGACTTTACTTCATAGGCTCCCATGACTTACAAAACCTTATTCAACCTTCAAAACCTTATTATTATTATCAATATCGAATAAGGTTTTTCTTACAAAAACCTTAATTAACCAAAAGAAAATTTTTGCTTTTGTTGCTTTAGTCTAATGATACATACCAAAAGATTGTAGAGATAGACGTTGGTCTAAACGAACATGTATTGAAACGCTAGAAAGGTAGATTCAAACATTAATATCTTTACCATTTAAAGAGAAGTGGGTAAAAGTGAGAGATATTTCTTTCTTTTTTTCATCAATGAATCCAGATAAGATCTCCCATCACCCTCCAACCCAATTTCAATTACCAACTACTTACAAATTCATACCCAACGAAAATCTCAATGAGACCGAACTCTCAAGACTCACACATAGGCGAATCGCCCAAAATCTAATTAAACCCCAAAACAAAATTACCTGCACTCCTGTTCCAACGTGATAAGGAATGCGTTTTTTTTTTCTTGGAACAACATTCGCGTGATTCCCGAGCTTTATTTTCACAAGCCGGCGTTTAATTGTAAAATCCGGTGTTGGAACCTTCTGTGAAACTTCTATTACAAGAGTGGATGTAGCGCTCTCAATAAATGAAGGGCAAGAAAAGAATGTATCGCTGGTTTAGTGGAATAGCGTTACAATTCGAAAATCTTACATCTTCAGTATAAGGGGTATACCTAGAGTTGTTTGGAGTTGCTTGTTTGGTTGAAGTGTTGAGATGACTTGATCCGTTGAATTTAGCGTTCCTTAAATAGAAACAGGGAAAAGAATGAAAGGGAGAAGAGGAATATGATATGAATGAAAGGAATAACAGTACAATAGAACGAGATATGGATGAGAAAAAAGAGAAAAGAAAGAAACTCAGAGTGCAATGAGATAAAAAAATAAAGAATAAGGGAGAGAGGTAAGAATTGTATAAAAAAGAGGGGGGCAGAGAGAAAAAAAGAAGAAAAACAGAATGAGAAATAAAAGAAATATTTACTCATTTCATTCATAATTTTTTTTTCAATATTCTACAATCATCATTTTTCTACCATATCGAATTATCTTTTTCTCTTTGATTATTCAATTATTCAATTATTTATTAAAAAATCTTCCTTTTCTCCCTTCCTTTCTTTCTCTTTATCTTTTTTGAGTTCTTTAATTTCCCCTTCCTTCCTCTCATACCACCATCCTATTTCTTTTTCTGGGAACATTTAATCCAACGAATCAAATTACCTCAATCAAAACCAATATCACCAATGTACTCAAACAAAGGTACCCCTTATACTGAAGATGAAAGGTTTTCGAGTTGTGACCTCTACTGCACGAAGCCGGTGATATTTTAATCTCTCAGAGGGAAATTTTCATGAACCCTTCCGAGTGTTTACGCAACAGATGCGGTTAACAATGGGGAAAATCCCCCGGTTCTGGTTGGGGAGTCTCTTTCCCGCTGCTGCTTCAACTTCTGCTGAGAGAGTGGGGAAGTTTGTTTAGTTTGTATTGTAATAAATCTTTCCATGTGTGAGAATTTCGCTCAGGCAGAGAACTACATCATCGTTACCAGAGTGTTGTGATTTATAGTAATAGCGTCTTTTTCATGGCTTTCGCCACAAGAGTTTCTGGAAAATTCTTGAAACGAGTATCTTTCAATGCTCATATTATGTAATAAATACATAAATTTACCCAAACAATGAATTGAAACGCAACTTAAGGAACATAATACTATAACAAAATGAACCGATATATAGAGTTCAAATAAATTTTAATTTAGCAAGTGTATTTTATGCATAAGATATTGAAGGAGTAAATTAATAACATCTAACGTACACAATATACAGATTTGGGAGTTAAAATGATATAAAGGTTAATTTTTATGCTTCTTAGAATCACGATTGTAAGAATCATTCTATGACAATTTAAGAAATAGAAGGACTTTATTAACACACAGAGAGGCATTACATGGAAAAATACTAAAAAAGTACATTACAACAAGAATTACAAAAAGGATATTATCTTGCAGTCGAAGAACCACATTGGTAACCTATAGAAATTTACATGAAGAAGGTAATATGAAAATAAATCGAAAAATAGAGAAAAGGGAGTCCGAAACTCACTTTGAAATAATAATCTCTTTTATTAAGCTATTAATTTTAGTTCTGCCAGTCAACATTAATAGAAAATAAGTTAAGGAACATTAGATAATGAACCACACACTTTTCACTCAAAAATATTCCATTAATATTGTTTATATGTTCTCGAAACAATTTAAAATAAATGTTGAATAGAAATGAAGTTAGTATTCGCTCATTAACTATAAATTATCCCCAAATATCATTCGAAAAACTTCTTTCCAAAAATAAAACCAGCATCAGCAGCAAAATAATTAACATAGATGGTTTAATCAGAACATAGTGCAATCATCATTTTTTGAACTTTAACCAAGTTTACTATAACTTTCAAACTCACAATTTTATCATTCCTCTATTTAATTTTCCTGGAACTTATAACTTTAAAAGTCCTATTAATAAATATTCTTCGTTAACATTCTAAAGATATGGTTTGTTTACAAATGTTATAATTAAAATGTAAAACTCATTTAATATAACTATATTTAATTTAAATCGTTTTATGAATAAGTCAAATTTTTATTTTGGATGTTTGTCTTCTACATGTTTGAATATTTCAAACTTAATTTATTTATGCTTTGGACAAATATTTACAATTATGAAATAAAAATATTTTAAAATGTTATTTCGTTATACAGTCTTAATTCATAAATCAATAGTATACCTATATACGATTTCTTAGTTAGTTTGTTAGTTAAATATTGTTTCCTTTTTATTATGTAAAGTTTCTAACGATATTTGCTTCTGATTGTGAAATAAAAGCGACTCACATTCGTTATGAATAAATCAATCAAAATGAAATTTCAATTCAGGAATTCACATTAATAATTTCACGCATTTGTCCTCACAACCCATTAAACCCAATATTAATAACTTGATTTTATTTTCAATATAGTTTACATCCAATTTCGATATCCTTTATGAAGAATAACTGCATGCTAATGGTTTTAAAAACACTAAAAAAGATGGATAAACCTTAAATATCCTTTCTCACTTTGAGGGCGCAATTTTCATAAAGTAAAAGGTGATAAACATTTCTCTTTGGCTAATTTGAATTTTAAAATAAGCGGCAAGTTCATTCACTCACTTTTTCTATTTTTGTTCAGGTTCTCTTTTTATTTTTTTCTCCAAAGCTTTCTTGATGTTACCCGTTTTATACTCATTATACTTTCTTTTTCAAGGGAAAGAAAAGGAGCTGTTATTGTTTGATTTCCATTACTAAAAAATGAAAATAAATTATTCTGTCATTAGGAAAGAATAATGCTGCGGGAAGTGTTTTTTTTATATTTTTTTTTGATAGATGTGTATAATTGCAATAGAAACGATGAAGATGAAGGTTTTTAAACTTTATGATTTCGCAAGAACTCAGTGATTTAATTTATGATGAGAGTGAAAAATTGAACGCTTAAAATTTATTCTTACAATCCACACAATTTATGCATTAAAAAAAATGCATAAAATTTAGAGCAATTAAATTCAACTGGCTGTAGTTTTCTTAAATCCTAATTTATGGGGATTTTTTTTTTCATATTAATTCATCCAGAATGCTTTGTAATTTTTCACTTCATTGCATTTAGTAATTTGAAGTATTTGCAAAAGATTTTCGCTTGTGAATGTAAGTTGGATATCAAGAATTCACAATTCATTTAATGAAGTTTGTTCGTTTAAGCTTAAAGATTTGAATTTCGTGTATGTTTTTAAAAACTCGTAAAACACGGTTCATACGCAGTGGTTTCGAATTTTAAAGTGTTTAAATTATCACAATATTTTGTTCTTAAAAATTGTCCGTTTTAAATTGAGTCGAACGCCAATAATCTTAATAAAAACGGTGCATTGATGAGTTAAACTTGTTTTATGCTTCTCAACAGAAAGAAAATGTCCCAAATAATTCATCTCATCTCATCTCTTTTAATCTTTTTTTTAAAGAATGATTGCATGTGTTAGCTTTGTTCTTACATTTAGTGGAAATGAGGAGAAAGGTCTTGTAATTTAGGAACTAGAAATATAATCCTCATAGAACAAACTTCTTTCCAGGATCAGAAGCCAAATAAACAATTTTTGTTTTAACTGCGGTTCATATTTCTCCAAAATAATATACGTGTTTCTTTCTATACATTGTTTTGCTTGAAAGTGGGGTAGAGATATAACAAAGGATTCTGATTGGATATTAATACAAACAGTTATTAGATTATTAACGAAAGAAAATTGATTGCATTATCATCAAAAAGTATAACGGCCAAAAATGCTTTTCTTTCTGTTTCTTATCTTTTTTAAAAATGTTATTCTATTCACTTCTATTTTTTACATTATTCTCTTCGCTAATGTTGTTTTCTTGAAAATACAGGTATTGCATTAAAAATTGTAAAATAAAATTTACTACCCCACATGATAAAATATTTCTTTCAATTTATTTTTAAGTTTATAAGTCATACGATGAAACGCAATTTAATGCTCTATTAGAAATGATAATACATTTTTGAATACTACTTAAAACTAAGGTGTCTCAGTGTTTGTTAATTAATTACAAGCTAAGCTACACACTGTAAAAAAAAAACGTCTTTTTACGTATTCTTTTCCGTGAATTTTTCATGGATTAATTCCGTAAACTTCAAAACGGAATTTTTATCGTGAAAATTTCCGTTATTTAATTTCTCTCTCCTCACGCATGCGTATTGTGCTATTTCTCCACTTGTTTTGGTGAGACTCAAAGCAACGAGTTGTAAATAAGTAATGGGAGTTTGTGCCAGCGTCTTCAGGCCTAACGAACCTTCAGCTATTTTATTATGTGTAAGTAAAATATATTGTTCTTATTTTTTTTTTCATTATTGGCTGTAAATGATAATGCTTTAAAATAGAAATACTCTGATAAACAGATATTTAAACATCGTACGATCGCTTTCTTCGCCACGTAGCTCAAGTCTTAAAATATTGCATAGCTAACTAGTCTTATTAGATCGCAAAAATATGTTCTAAATAGTTGTGATAACTACTAACTTTTGATTAGACTTGTAATACTGTGATCGGTATTGTAAATTATTTAAATGAATTGTCTATTTGGATTTTACGGATTGTTTGTGAATATTTTTTTCAAAGTTATAATCGGGAATATACTGAACCACAATTCAAGTATATTAGATCGCAATAATATGTTTTAAATACTTGTGATAACATGTAACTTTTGATTGGACTTGTAATACCTGTGATCGGTATTATTTAAAAGAATCGTCTATTTAGATTTTATGGATGGTTTGTCATTTTTGCTTAAAAATTATAATCGGGAATATACTGAATCACAATTAAAATATATTAGATCGTGGCACGCTAGGGACTTATTGGGTTCCTAAACTTTTCTCGCCACATTTCATTTGTTTGTTTGTTGTTTCTGTTTATACCTCTTTGTGGCGTAGTGCATAGGCGTAACGTCGGGGGGGGCACAGGGGGGCATGTGTTGGGGGGGGGGGGGGTTGGGGGGGCATGTGCCCCCCCAACCGGTCGGTCAGCTAAAAATTCTGAAATCAACGAAAAATCAGAATGCTAAAAACGTTAATTTTCAAGTTCCTTCATTTCAGATCTTTTAAGCTCTTTGAGGAGGTAAAACTGTCATAAGAATTTATGAAAGAGCTATAACAATTGAGTTCGGCGGTAATGATAGTATATCTCTTGGTACTAAGGGTGTATATAAGAGGGGGGGGGCAAAGAAGCTGACCCAAATTTCTAAGTACAGACGAAGGAGATGCTTGGTGTCTCCGAAACAGCAGTATTCCAGCTTTCACGTCCATTTTATTTGTGCTTATTATATGCTTGTTTTTACATCAGATTTAGTTTGCACTAAGTATTTCTATATATTTACTGCAACTAGTCGTGCCCCCCCCCCCGAAATTCTGACTAGGTGTACTAAAATGAGTTAAAACCCTGTTTTTAAGGGTCAAATTCCAAAAATTTTCTGGGGGAGGACCCCCAGACCCCCCTTTTGTGCTTGGAACTATATTATTCACAATTTTTAAATATTAACTTCCTCAAGATGCAAATCATACCTGGAAATATGTTAAAAAAGAATACATTGAATCTATTATATGTGCATGGTGGGGGGCTTAGGAATATTTTTGGTCCTCTCCCCCGGTGCAAACTTCTAGATGTTGGCTTTTTAAAAAAATTTCTTTTAGGATATGGGCCCCTCCCGAAATAAATTTCTATATATACGCCACTGCAACTATAGTAGTTCTTTTACCTATGGTTAAGACTAGAGTTTTTTCTACATAGATAGGCCGTTTATTAGGTTCAAATGCAAATTCGAGTCTTTGAAAACTTTTCAGCAGTGCCCCCCCCCCAACATTTTAGGTCACGCTACGCCTATGGCGTAGTGGACTTTCTGTAACCTTGGCCAATGAAAATAAAAAATATATTAGATAGCACAAATATGGTCTAAATACTTGTGATGACTTGTAACTTTTGATTTAACTTTGTGATACTGTGATCGGTGTTGTAAATTATTTAAATTACCTTCGGTTGCAATTGATTAAATCAAGATTGAATTATTTATTATTGAATTGATTTATTTTCCAACGATACAATTTTGCAAGCACACAGAACTCTCCTTTGGGTTAAAGGCAAAATCCAACCAGAATGGCCAATCTTGGGTTCGGAAAAATACAAAATCAACCCTAGAAAAGGACTTAATTTCTCAGTTACGATAATCAGTGAATACTTCACTTTTATTCATTGTTGCATTGGTACCTAGAGAATCAAAGAACTGTAACATTAGAGAAATAGAAGCATTAATGATTTTGTTTTATAGTATATGATCGCTTGACGTGCCTGCCAAATTGTGTGGTTGGCAAACAAATCCTGCAAACATTAGTCACAATAAATTCATGTACTGCAATAAAGAACATTTTCATTTCAGAGTCTTTGCTGAAATAAATCCTGCTGCTGAATAATGAAATATTGATGTGATTCAATATTTTGAAAATACCATTACTGTGTTTAAATTACTTTTTAATCATGATTGTAAAACCCAATACTCATTTCTGAAAGCAATAAAAATTTTCGGGTTGATTAGTTAGTTATGTTTGATTCTATATTTTCATCTCATATTAAAATATTTTATTAATCAACCAAAGTTGTGAATTATTTAATGAAAATCCACTACCCTATAAAGAAAATATTTAGAGATCCATTGAAAATTATCTTAATTTCTCTTCAATTCACTATGCTACTTGGGAAAATTATATTACAGACTGTATTTTTTTTATAAATTGACATGATTTGTATAGCCAAACATGAAGTAAATATGTAAATTAAATTAAGGTTTGAGAGGCTGGACTCACATCAGGGGGTCCGTCCAACGTCCCACAATATAGTATGTATCCACATTGAAGTATTTAATATAATTCCTAATTCCTATGCTAAAACAGGAAAATAAAACTGGATCTTAAAATTTTACTTAGAAAGGTATTAATGAACGTTACTTTTTAGCTTGATTAGACAAATCAAAGTATAACTTAAAAATTTTAATAGTGGAGCAGGTGAAATAATTGATAACTAATTTTTTATGGGCAATATGATAAACTGGGGATTATTAATGCCCGAAGTTGAGACGGGGCATGTGATAAATTCAATGGTATTTATCACTTTGCCCGAAATACGCGGGCATTAGTAATAATGTCCAGATTTATTACATTGCACGTAACAAACGTATAATCTCTAGTATTTCTCTTATTAAAGTATATTTTAATATTACTAGAAATTTATCAAATTTTCAGGCTGGTTAAGCTACAGGGAGGCAGGGTAAAGAAAGTAAAAATGTAAAAAAATGACGAGTAAAATAAACGTATTTCATAAAAATAGAAATAAGCTTGTTGATTAGTTCAACTGAAATAAAGAAAAAATATTTTTTTCCTCGAGGAATATCTTTAATTATTATAGAGTATAGGAAAAATAAAGGTACAAACGTTTTCTTCAAATTAGGGAAAAATTCTAATTTTTGAAGAAAAAATATCAGACGCAATAGAATCAGATAACCAGAAAGTTTCACTCCAATGACGAAAAGATATTAAACGAATGTTCTATAAAATAACGGAAAGTTTCTTTCCTTTGACGTAAAAAGTTAAAATGAACGTTCCATAAAATAACGGAAAGTTTCACTCAAATGACGAAAAAATATTAAACTAACGTTCCATAAAATAACGGAAAGTTTCTCTCATTTAACGGAATAAGATAAAACGGACGTTCCCTAAAATAACGGAAAGTTTCTCTCATTTAACGGAAAAAGATAAAACGGACGTTCCCTAAAATAACGGAAAGTTTCACTCATTTGACGGAAAAAGATAAAACGGACGTTCCCTAAAATAATGGTAGTTTTCCCTCCTTTGACAGAAAAAAAACAAAACGGACATTCCCTCAAATGATGGAAAAAGAAAATACGGACACCTTCTCAAATGATGGAAATAATCCGGCAGCAGTGCTGCCGGGAAATTTCCGTTTTTTGAAGAAACTTTTTTTTACAGTGCAGCTTGGAAAAGTAAAAAACAAGGATCCTGGTAATGGAACATTTTATTAAATCCGCACAAATATATACTGAACTGGTTTTTGTTGGAGAGTCTGTCCTTAGAAGTGTGATTTTATAATTCTTTTTCTCTTTAATTTAATTTTTTTGGGATTTTTGTATGCATGTATGTTATTGTATGTATGTTTTCGTTGTTTGTATGTTATGTCCATATTTCTTGTATGTTTTTTTATGTGTTTTTAAAGATATGTACCATCTTTGTTAGCGGGCTTAGGCCTGAAAAACAAAAAACTTCTTCTTTTACCTAAAATTAAGGTGTCTCAGTATTTGTTAATTACATGCTAAGCTGAAGCTTGGAAAAGACAAAAACAATGTGAATATAAGGCTCCTTTTAATGGTTCTAAACACCGGCTTCTTCATGGCATCTCAAAAATGATCAAGGACCCTGTTTAAGATAGAATCAAGCTCCCGTGTACCGCACAATTCCCGGGGCTTTATCTTCATTAAAAGGTCTTCCCGTTTCGTTTGTCGGGGAGCGCTTCCGCAATCTCTTCACTTCCGACCACTTTTGCATTCTGCGGAAAGGGAGGATATTTTCCTTATAATATGGGTTCTTTAATGAGACGGGAGTCGTTTGAGAAGAAGTTGAAGACTTTTTGTGGTGTGAAGATCATTTCGAGGGAGATTTTAATGAAGAATGCCCGTCCGATTTCTGGTTATTTGGATCGTTGGCAGAACCGTTGTAGGGGGATGGGTTTAAGGGGACGGGTTCCTTAACCGTTTGGCCCGCATGTTCAAAAATTATTTGTTAATTTGAACCCGCGAGGACGCGCACTTTATTGTTTCACGGGAAAATTAAGGTGTCTCAGTATTTGTTAATTACATGCTAAGCTGAAGCTTGGAAAAGACAAAAACAATGTGAATATAAGGCTCCTTTTAATGGTTCTAAACACCGGCTTCTTCATGGCATCTCAAAAATGATCAAGGACCCTGTTTAAGATAGAATCAAGCTCCCGTGTACCGCACAATTCCCGGGGCTTTATCTTCATTAAAAGGTCTTCCCGTTTCGTTTGTCGGGGAGCGCTTCCGCAATCTCTTCACTTCCGACCACTTTTGCATTCTGCGGAAAGGGAGGATATTTTCCTTATAATATGGGTTCTTTAATGAGACGGGAGTCGTTTGAGAAGAAGTTGAAGACTTTTTGTGGTGTGAAGATCATTTCGAGGGAGATTTTAATGAAGAATGCCCGTCCGATTTCTGGTTATTTGGATCGTTGGCAGAACCGTTGTAGGGGGATGGGTTTAAGGGGACGGGTTCCTTAACCGTTTGGCCCGCATGTTCAAAAATTATTTGTTAATTTGAACCCGCGAGGACGCGCACTTTATTGTTTCACGGGAACGCGCACAGCAGGTTTCCCCATCCAAAAACATAGTAAATGTGAAAACTTTATGAAATTATTTAAGAAACTTAAACTCGATAATTTAATGATAATTTATTTGGAAACTCTCTTAAGAAAAAATGGTTCAATTCCGTTAGAGTTCCCGCTAAATATCGTCCGGTTCTTTTGGAGACATTATATCCAAATATCACCAAATTTTTCTGACTTCTATTAATAAACTGAATAGTTATTGATATAATTAAACATTTTAATTCAGGAGTTTGAAATTATTTATGAATATTTCTACTTTTTGTTGTCTAAAAGAACTGGGCGATATTTAGAGGGGATATTAATATTTTAGGGCAACTCTAATGGAGTTGTGCCGAAAAAATAGATTTAAAAAAGAATAGTATTAGCTTTGAAAGTAAATAATGAAAATGATAGGCTGTATTTTTTGAGAATTACTAAAAATCGCAAAAACAAAAAATTAAAAATTTTAAGGTAATTTTATTAAGGAATTTGTGTACAATAGTATCAATAATTATATGGAAAAATCAATTTAATATGGTCACATGTAATGTTACCCGGTATTAAAAGAGAACATAAATTATAGTGACTTTTTAGTCATTGGTGTAAATTATTTACTTGATTTGATGGTAAATGAAAAATGTTTCAAAATAATCCAATCTACTATGATAGTATATATATATTCGGAAAAGATATAAGGGCTCCATTAATTTCTTTATTAATAACATACATGTAATTATAAAAAATGAAAATTAAAAAAAATCTTATTAAAATTAAATCAGAAAATAAAGTTACACTTTCTTTAAAACAATCGAAAATACATTTTTAGAAAAAATGAAATATTAAGTAAATTAATTTTTCATTGAAAACAAAAACGGTTTGGGCATTTATAAGCAAATATGAAAGAGATGCAGATACAAAACTCGAAATTACTGAATTGAGTCTTGAACTTCATAAAAATCGGATTCCGAAATCCAAAGCCAAAAGTCGTTCTAACATATTATTTCTCCACCCAGGCCAGCGCCATTGGTATTCATTGCAAATTGCAAGGTACTTCACGGCAAATGATACGTTACTATCGCATCTTTTTTGGGTGAGAAAAGATGTAAATGTCTTTTTCTTTGAAAAATCGGGTGGAAAAGATATCGGTTCTGATCGAGAATCGCGCTCGAAAGAAAGGAGAAAAAGATCAATCATCATATGCCTGTCGATCTTAGGCTGAGTACTCCTCTGATTCTGGAATAGGAATTTTATGTATTTTATTGATTTTCCAACTTTGGTTATTCCTTTTGAAAAGCATGACTGGTTTTCCCGGTAGAGTTGGGATCGATAATTAAATTGCATTTGCGTGTTTGGATGGATTTATTCAGCGTTTAAAGGGTGTTTAGAGTTTTATAGGTTTTGAACTCTGAAACTTTTGTTTTGGTATTGTTTAAAAGTTTTGACGGGCATGAATTTGGCTGTTAAATTCGGTTTTGTACGAGTCACTGCGTATATGATAAGTCTTTTACAGATTTTATGAATTGTTCAGTCGTGTGTAAAATTCTTCGATGCATGCATTTGGTCGATTTAAATTTAATATCGAGAAAAGATTGCAAAAATAAAAGCACATTGGGAGTTTTATATTATAAACACTTCATAATTTCCATATTTAAATTAAATGAATAGTGACATAATTTATGTGTAGTACAATATTAATTTATATTTCTTTATTTTACACCCATCACTTCCATTTTCATTGAAGCAAAATAAGAAATAAATTCATGTTAAATTTATGTAACATAATGGAGTATTAACACTATAGATCCTACATTTCTAGATTTTAAAGGGTAGGAGTAATCGATAATTAATAAATATATATATATATATTTTCCGGGCAATGTGTGTTCAATCCGGGCATTATTATTAATGCTTAAAATGAGGTGGGTAATGTGATATATTCAATGACATTTTACATTAAGTATTTATAACTTTTCCCGCCTCACTTCGTGCATTATTAATAATTCCCGGTTTATCACTTTGCCCGTTACATATACTATATTGGCAAAAAGTTCATTAGTCCATACACCAAGTAGAAAAAATAAACATGTACTGTCATTATAAAATGAAACAAATTATGATTAATTTCGAACGACTTATTTTCAAACCATTTAAAGAAAGCAATTTCGGGAGAGGTTTCATCTGCTTAAGTACCTAATGAGATATTTATTTTTTCGGAAGCATTAAAATGTGGGAGACATACAGAGTAAATCGAAAATATCTTGTGTCTCACCGCGAGTGAAAAATATAAATGTATATTCAAGGAATGCAAATGTTTTAGAATATGTCTCTATACATTCGATCATTCTCAACATGAAATATCTCCAGGGAAATACAAAATCAACGATTCTACACCCTAATTGTTTGTTACCAAATTAATTAACTAAAATCCAGTAATTTTACCATCCAGAAACATTCACATCATCAATGAGGTACTCACAAATAAGCCCCCCTCAGGGGATATCCCCTTAAAACACACCATTCCAAACAAACTCCCAACCAGAAACAAAGGATCATTCCAAAACTTGTCCTTCCCGAAAATAAAAACCCATAAAATCGGATTACTACAACAGCACGGGCGTTCCAACTCTTTAGTCAAACGTTCTCAGTAACAGTAACGAGAGGAACAGTTTTTAATGCCCCGGCTCCAGCAACGATCACTTTTGCCGGGAACAAAGTGCCTTTCTATCGATTATAAAGGTATTTGGAAAATGTTAGATCTCTTAACGGTCCCAAGTCTCGTCCCGGCTAGCATGAAATAAAGTCCCAACATGCATATTCATGGCGGAGAGGCCATATCTCAACCCTCTATTTGCTGCTCTCGGCGACAGTTGTTGCTTTTAAGTGCACCTGCCTGTGTATTTTCGGTTATGGAGATAAACAAGATCGGGGGAGGGTGCTATTTTAATCCAATAACTGTGGGAGGCTCAAAGGATGTAATCGGGGGAAAATGGGAAAAATGCGTTTGTATTAGTTCCGTGTGTTTGGTATTTGTTAGAAAGGAACAAGATGTTTGCCTTTCGCTTTGTTAGATCAATAGGTTTTCCATAGATGGGGAAACTCGTGTTGCTTCAAAATAAGCAAATACTAGGTGAATATGAACTGTTTGGGATCTTATAGTTCTTACTGTGTTCTGTTTGATATTTTCACGTGATATGAAATTACTTTCTTTGTATAATTGTTTGCTCTGTGATCTTTTATGGGAATAGATCAATCTGATTTTTTTTTCCAAGAGGAAAGTTGTTTCTTAAAAAAAATTCCTTACCTTGAGGATTTTTCTCAGTGATATAAACAAAATTAGGAACCGTGACCGTGGATACAGACAATTTAAAAAATAGTACTGAATTCCATAATAAGTTATAAGTTAAACGTTATTTTTATTTAAGTAAAATTTATCAACAATCTGAGAAATACCAAATCAATTCAGCAATTTTGAGCAAATGAAATAGTTGTACTTTCTATTATCACTGCCATTATGATTATAAAGTTAATTTATGGAGTTTTGGGAAGTTTGATTCTATGCATAGTCTGACTCTAAGAAAAAATATTTCAAGTAAAATTGCCATCTAACTGAAATTTCTTTCAGTGTTCACAGTGTTCTACAGAACCAAATATTCATTGCTTTAAAAATTTGAGTTTTTTTCTATTTTGATTCGAAAATAAAATAATGTGAGGATAAAAATTGGTCTTTAAACGAAAAATATCATTGTCTTTTAACACTATTACATTCCTGTTGTGATAACTCTTAAATTTTAATATAACAATTTAATATTTAACTTCCTTACCCGTATAATTGAAATTATTTTCTCTCCAGAAAAACAACACTATAAGAACGCAAAGTTCTGAAACTAAAAATGCCTACTTTAACAAAAGAAAAATAAATCCGATGAATATGTTTTTGAATCCAATGGACGTCCATCCTAACAACCAGGCACTGTAAGTTTTCTGATATAGTTATAGGTGGTTCAGAGAAATACTCCAGACTTTATTCTATAGTTATATATAACCAGATGTCATATTTCACAAGCTCTTTATGTTTGTTTGCTGAACAATATTCAATTCCTAGTGTATTAAAAGAAGTTTTTTATACACATGTTCCCTCAAAATTAACTATTGAAAATATTATTACAGTTAACCCCATTCCTTTGAGTACTATTGTTAACATTGTTATTACAATAAACAATTTTAAATGAAATCAATACCATTTCGTAAAAAAAATTACAGAAACACACACAAGTGCTTGTTTAAAAATTACAGAAACATACAAAGCACAAGTAGAAAAAATCTTTCAATTTAAAAGGGTTTCTAATATGTGAATGCATCAGGTACGGTTCCTTTCTACTACTGCCTGAGAATTAAATGAGAGTAAAAACATTCCACTTATCACCTGAAAGTGAGAGTATAAACAGAAAAAAAAATAATTATATAAAACTAGCAGAAAGAGGCTTAAGAGTCAAATTAGACGACAGCAACCTTCTCCCAAAGAAAACCAGCAGTCACAGATATGTTCTGTTTTTTTTTCTTCACTTTCTTTTTTTGCACCGTCCCTCTCATTACTACTTCTTCACCTAGGTCCAAAAGAATCTAGAGCAAAAAGTCCGCCATTTTTTCTTTCCTTTTCACCATTTCTCTCTTCTGTTCTAACGAAGTGCTGCTTCGTAACATTAATGAGAAAACTAAGGAGCGCGTGTGTGTAAAAAGAAATTGTATCATTAAGAGAGGGCTGTACTCAGATACGTAATGTTTACTCACAGCAGCAGCTAACGATTATTTTTATGCACGCTGCGCTTGCTTAAGTACGGCTGGAACAAACGTGCAGCTGAGACCCCTGGAAATATTAAGACTAATTTTCGTTTTAGAGCCTCACGTTTTTGCACGGAGGCTAGTTTTAAAGCAATTAACTTGAGGAGGCAACAACAAAAAAAATAAACGAGATAAACAGAGAATGCTTAAAAATGCAATTTGTATGATCCTTGATTTGCGTTCTGTTTAGGCTTAATAAAAACAAATTGTTATTACGACTCCGAAAGTGGGTGTCTTTGAT
Organism: Tetragnatha montana; assembly: GCA_963680715.1. Lineage (NCBI taxonomy): Eukaryota > Metazoa > Arthropoda > Arachnida > Araneae > Tetragnathidae > Tetragnatha > Tetragnatha montana. The sequence continues at coordinate 13,574,771 of OY796676.1, read as the reverse complement.
TATGATTATCATTATTCAAGCGGTAAATTAACGCAGAAATTAGAATTTAAGTGTGAAAAAAGTGTTTAAATAAATAACATACTGTTCTTAAATAAATATCCGAAAACTGAACGAGTCATGACTTACAGAATGTTGGAATTAACCTATTCTAACTTGATATATTTAAAACAAAATTTGCTAGGCTATTTTTTATCATAAAAAGTTATCCATTAACGGTTTTTTTGTTATTACTTCATGTTAGCTGTTTTATTAAAGGAGTAAAATACAGCAAACGTGTATAAATACTGAAATATTTATGTTTGTTTGTTCTTAGTTATATATTTTAAAAGCGATAAGTATCTTAAGACACGTACAGCTAATTTTATTAAATAGGAAGATAAAGAATGCGATACACACACTGAAAAATGGACTGCTTTAAAAAACACGAAGTACTTTACAAGCATATTAAAAATATCTTACAGATACATTGACATTATTCATATGAATTCATATGAATTCTTCTATTAGAACATTTGCAATCACGTGACCCCATACCTAAAAACCGCCTTAGCAACATATACCTCGTTACCTAGCAATCGCTTTAGCAACAGTTAAAAGACCTACAAAAGGTTAACAGTTAAAAGAAAATAGCTGGTCGTGACGTCATCTGAAAACACTCTATTGGATAGAGATCAGAAATAATTTTATAACGGTCCATTAAAAATAAGCAGAAACAAATAGAAATAGTTTTGGTGGTCAGTGATATAATGTATTTTATACCATTTTTAAATAAATAGATGATTTTCTGGAAAGTATCTCTCTAGAATTCGATGACTGTTTAAATAATCTGAATCACAGGTAAAGATTCATAAAGCTTGGTTTAGCATATTCAGCTAGTTTTTTTTAAAGAATAAGATCCTTTAATTCTGAACATGTTTAATACTTGTTTCTAGCTTAATACGTTGCTCGTGGGAAGAATGCTAAAATAAAGCATTCTCTTTCTCCCTCTGCTTACTCCGTTGCCATGGTTTTCCTTTGAGAGGGTCAAATGCGAAAAATCTATTTTTTAACATCAATTTTAATCCTCTTTAATTATTATTGAAATAAATTTATAGAGGTACTGTAAAGTCATAGACAGGCAGAAAATGATTGCAAATATGCATAAAATTTAAAAGTTTAAAGATTTTTTTTTAATTTGAAAGCAATTTTCAGTATCTAATCTTTCCATTTTAAGTGTTATATTTTTATATACTTTAAAGGGTTTTCCTTCCTTTTTCTTTTTACAGTTTATTTTGTGACTCACTGAAGTTTAGAGGAAAAATCTTGCAGTAGGACGTTTTAAAAGATTAAAAAGATTCTTATAAACATTCTTTGACCAAAATTATTCTTCTACAACTAACTCCATAAGAATACATTTTGAACTTTTTATTTTATTTACCCTACAGCAAATTCCCACAGTTAAATTATTCTTTTTTCGTGTAAACAACCCAAAACAGAAACTGTCCGTTACTCATACTAAAAAAAATCCATACAAGATCTTTCCCACACACTAAAGTTTCTCATCGTCACACAAATATATCTATAGTTCATCTGCCATCCACCCAAAGTCTCTATTAGATCATCATTCCATCAACATACCATTAATACTTTTCAAATACACTTTCACTCACAACAGTGAATGATTTTGTAAAAAAAGCACATTACGATTGCATTGCTTTAAAAATTCCAAGTCGGTAGCAAAAGGAGCCTTGGGAATGGAAGAAAACCTCATTAATCACATTCAGCCATGCACCTGTGATGGATTACCTCAAGAACAAGGCCCGGAGATGAGACAGGGAGAAAAATATATCTTCCAACTTATTATAAGTCGGTGTTTGCGTCCTATTACTGCGATATACCCTTCAACTTCAGATTCTGGCAAGTTGCTGTTTAGCGGTGTAGACAGCTTTTACTCCTCTTCGTAATTCGTTTTGTCAAGTTTTGATGGATGGGGGGAGTTCCCGCGAACCGCAACTGCCTTATATGGGAATGTATGATTGCGATTTGAGTTTTTCATATTTCTTGTGGTTTGTTGAGATTTTAGGTTGTGTGTTGTGCTCTCATGGGTTAAAAGTAAGTAACTCACATTAGTTAAAAAAATTCAGTTTTTTCTAACTAATTATACAGAGTGCCCCAAGATAAGTGAGCAGCTTAGGATGATAGTGGTAAAAGTCCAAAATTACAAAACTTGATAAAAGCAGGGATTTGGATTTTTTCCAAATTTACCTGTGTTGTTTTTTTTTTCTGTGTGGTAATCGCCTAAGTCAAAAGCTCGATGATTGGTCCGCAAGAGCTGCCTAAAAAGTGCCGTCTCCATAAGAACAACACAGGCTCCGTAAGAGAAAACCTTCGATTACTAAAAAGTTAAAACTACGTTCATGGGAATGGACGACTTGCACACTTTTCAATTTTGATTTTATCATGTAGAAAAACTCAAATTATACGACGGAAAGCATCTTCTTTTTTAAATTTTTAGGCTTGAACAGATACAATAAAAATGCTTAAATGGCATACTATTTACTTCTATACCAAAAAGCTATTTTTCCTACACCGGGCCCTGTGACGTCAATGAATCGATCGTCGCTTCGAAAAACCATTTTTTTTTAACATTTTCCTTTATAGAAAACTTTTTAAGTTCTTAAACCAATCATTTCAACTTGCCTTGATCACTTTTCAAAACGTGTGCGATACCAAAGCTCCTGTGAATAAGCGATGAACTTTTGCATCGGGCCCAGTGACGTCAAATAGCGTTTTGTGATTTTAAGGTAATTTTAAACTTAAATGATAAAATATTTAATAAATAAAATGAGTAAAAATTGATGTTTTCCAACATTTGAGAAGACAATCTATCGATATAGTAGTACAAAATTGGGTTTTTTCCTAACAGGTGCAAGTTGTCCATTATGCCACTTTCATTCTACCAGTTCAAGGTTTCTACCTTCTTGTACTTTTGAACGGCTATAGTAGGTACAGTAATAAAAGTGGTGTCTAGGTATGAGGGTGGTCTTTATTTATATGTAATTTTTTTTTAATTCAATTAGTGAATCCCTCTAGTTTTGTGTGTCACTGAAGAAAATAATATTGTACGCAAAGCAAAATTTAAATTTTAAACTTGAAATTTGGTGAACTTGTTTTTTAAAAATTAAAAAGCTTTACATTTTTTTAATAAAATATTTTGAAAAAATTATATTTTTTCCTCAATTTTTTAAATTAAAATTAAAAAAAAAAGGTGGATATGATGTACTCTAAATCAAAGAGAATGAAATTTTACAAGAAAAAATGGGGCTGGTGGTTTCAGGTTTTCAGTTGTATAGTTCTAGAGATATTAGCTGTTTAAAAATGCTAGAAAAAAAGCTTTACAAAAGTTCCTTTTGACATTTAAAAATTATTACCACCAAAAGAGGGGTGATAGAAGAATGGAACCTGTAGCATTATGTAAACAACTGTATTAGTTCCTCATAAAAAATCATGAACAAAAACTACAGAAATTATCTCGAAAAGTCGGGGAATTTTACTTTCAAATTTGAGTGGAAATCCTGCAAAATTTATTTACTAGTGAAAAATATTTCTTAGAACATGAATGCCTTTTTACTAGCAATCACCTTTAAATTTGTAACATTAAAAAATTAATTGGTGGAATGTAGAAAACTCTTTCTTGGATTTAAATAAAAATGCAACGGATATTCACTCTTTTCTATTGATGAATTCAACTAAATGACGTCACAAAGTTTAAAATTTGGGAAAAAAAAAGTTAAGGATATTTTTATTATTTTAAAAGAAAAAAATTATCTTTTAACTTTAAATTTTATGTATCGAAATTCTAATAAATCTTACAGTTTTCTTTATCAACATTAAGAAATATAGAATTCGAAATTAATTTCGAATCAGTTCTATGCATACGGTAATTATTATTTTCAATTAAAATCGACAGTGCGGAAACTTTTTAAGGTTGAAATATCGGTGGCAACCTCTAATGCAATTGATAATCCCGTAGACGAGTTCAACCGTTCAACGTCACAAAGTTTACGAAGATAAAGCATAAATTATGTCAATTAAGGTAAGAATATTTTTAGATATTTAGTAAACAATATTGCCTTTTTAAGCTTTAATTTTTATGTATCGAAATTCTAATAATTTTTACCGTTTTTTATCACCATTAAGAAATCTTGAATTCGAAATTTAAATTAGTTCTATGCCAAACGATAATTATTATTTTAATTAAAGTCGACAGCGCGAAAACTTTTTAAGGCTGAAATATCAGTGGCAACATCTTATTCATTCGAATTCGAAATTGTTTCATTATTTACTTCTCTGCTACTGAAGCCAGCACGTATAGAACAGAAAGTGGTGTCGTAAACCGGACTTTTTTCCAAAAGAGGTATTTTATGCAGTAATTGTATTACGTTTGTTTTTGCTTGAGTTGTTGTTAAGCTTTATTTGTTAAGTAGTTGATTATTGATAAAGAATAATTTGTATTTTTATGTCTATGGGAATATATGTCAATGGTTTAAAAAAGTTGCCATTTGCGTCTATGGGGGATGAGACCTCTGTAATCTCTATTCTATGTAATTGTAATATGTCTCTATTTTATAACATACGACCTTCCTTCATACATATAAACTGGAATATGTGGAAATATTTTCCTACTGTTTTCCACTCTATTTTTACAGTCATAAGATATGGTAATAAGCAGTATTAATATGACTGTTTTTACTGAGTCACTAGAGATTTGTGTGTGAGCTTTATTTTATATTTGAAATGTAGTTGAGAGGAGGCAGGGTTGACCACTTGAAACGACATCAGTTGCTTCTGCGACACTTTACTGTCCCAATCTCTGCTCTCTCAGGATTTTCTCTCGTACAGAAAAGTGTCCTTAGTTTTACATACTTGAACGCCTTTTTCACGTACGACCTTCATTCCTATATATGAACTAGAATGTTTGGATTTTTTCTTAACAATAGCTTTTTAGGACCCTAGTGTGTTTATGGATGTTATTTTTTATTTAGTTGAAAATTAAATACAGCATGCACCATGACAGGAGCCATACACCATGCATACACATCTGATTACAAAATATCCACAACTTTAGTTCACAATAAACAATATAAAATTACTAAAATGTATGTGTGATGTATTGTCTGGCGCATAATGGCCTGATATGGTCCCTGTGCCATAAAAAATAAGCAAAAAACTTAATCAGTTCTTTCAAATGAAAGGAATACGATCACTGTCAGAAAACTTACTTTTATTCACTATATTTACCTTTGCACCTTGATAAAAAAATTACGTTGCCAAAGAAAGCGTGTTCCATCCGTGAGTTCTTCCAAAAAAAACAATTACTGCTAATCCATTAAAATAATAATTTAAGTGTAATACAAAGTCTTCTTTTGTAGCATTGTGCTATTTGAAAAATAGATTGTGTGTGGATTCAGTTCAGAGTATATAACTCATGATGTGTCTGGTATAAGCAGAATAGCACATCGGTGTGGATTTGTTTTAAATATTAGCTTTGTATTGAAAGAAGGATAGAATGACATAATAAGGAGGCATATGTTTCTTTTACATGTCAAGAAACACACTCATTGAAAAAAGATGTTGATTGCATTAAGGTCTTAAATGTTCTGACCTCATGCTCAGCCTAGGATAACTATCTAGGCTGAATGAGCATTTGTGGTTCGTAGTTGTCTTATAAAATCTATTGATAAAATTTTAAAAAATAATAGCTATTTGATGAAGAGATGATTTTTCTTTTCTTCGACTTACATTTTTGTTGCTACTTTCGGTTACAATTAAAGTGTGGTTTAACTGTTAATATAATTTCCCTTTTCTTTGAAGACTATTCTTTGAAGTATTTTATCAAACTGTTAAATTTTTAATAAAGTATGGAATACAAGAATGTTGCTGGTAAAATTTAACAAAAACACCAAGATTATAATTTAGTTAAACATCAGTAACAAGTCAACTGTTACTACTATTATGATCTGCTTTATAAAAATTTTCCACGGAGCACTTTTGAAGCTGCTTTTTCCAAAACAAATAATTATGACTGAACATTTTGAGTAAACTTTTAACAATGTGTAAAGGATATTTAAAAAATTCATGGTGATTCAAATGTTATCTATTCCACTTATAGGTCCAAAACATCATATCACTAATTTTTGACAATGGTCTCTTAATGAATGATATGAGCAGATATTTTTGAATGCTATTTCTTACTCTTCGAAGTTCTCTAACAGAATAGAAACATCTATCATTGGAACAATTGCTTTTGAAGAAATTAAAAGTGGGAGTTAGATTTTAATATCACGAAAAGAGTTCGGAATTACAAGGACCAAACGAATGAAAGCTTCAAGCTTTTGCTGTTATCTATATAATAGTGCGAATGATCTATATATATCGAAGCGAATATCTATATAATCTTCCTTAGAATTTGGCAGAATATTTTGAAATTTTATAGAGAAAGTATTATTAATGTAATATAGTTCCAATAGGAAGAAAGATAAAGCATCAATTTAGAACTGTATTTTAAATTTTTGGTTTATATTCGATAATATACTGTGAATATGAAATGGAGTAATTGCAATACCCCAATTGCAGTTTATGCATGGTTTTATAAATTAATTAAAATATTATAACTACAAAAAATATGGATTGAAACTCTCTTGATACTGAAAGAGAAAACATACAATGAGATGATGCCATTTTAAAACGGTTAAAAGGCAGTACTCGGTTCCTATACATTCGAAAACACAGTTTGTGTTGGCACAAATCATAAGGTCATTATTTATGTGAACTGCATATTTATCAAATGCATTGTGTTTAAGGTTTTTTTTTACAGTGTAGAGCTGCGCGTGCCGGTGGGGTGATTGGGTGTTGAGGGACCTTTTGTGTCGCCTTGAGAAGACGGTTCCGACTGTCCATCTTGGTGACCTCTTGGACCCAGGGCACCCGATCATATACCTCACTCTGGGTGCGGTCTCTAGACTGTTACGTCTCGAAATTAACCGAGATAAAACAATTACCTCAGAAACTTGTTTCTTATTTATATGGGTAGAGAGAGTGGATAGTTGAGAAGTGGATTGTTGAAGAGTGGATTGTTTAGAAATGCTTGGATTGTTTTGAAACGAGGAGTATGCAATAGAGCCAGTTGATGTAGGTTACTCTTTATTTAGATTGGTTTTTAAACTTCTTGAAAGAAGCTTTCTTCAAGAGTTTGTAAAAGATTTCATCTTAGTGGTCCTTCCATAAAGCAAAACTCATCTAGTTTTGTGTAGTTTTTGATCACATTCAACTTGTTCATAGAAAAAATTAATTTTACACATTGTTTTCAGTATGTTTACAATTACAAATTACAGAGAAATAACAAAAAAGATGAGTAATTACGAAGAAAACGAATATTACCAAAGTAAAAGCAAAATGTAAAACTCCTCAAGTACCTGCATCTTTTTGTCAAGGAATATTCTAAAAAAATATATGTTATGATTTTTAGCGATTGAAAAATATATGGGTCGGAAAAATCATTTAGATTTTTTAAAATGTCCTACATTACATATTTCCTACAAAAGTCTCAGTTTAATTCATTCAAATTTTTGGTATGTGTGTGATTTTGTAATTAAATCTGCAGCAAACATAAAAGAGTTATTTTAAAATGTCAAACCCGAAGCGATAGAAACTTCCTTCATAGTAGTGTCGAAATCTAAATTTAAAGTGCCATTTGGGTTACTCATTGTATTGTAATTTAAATAATGGAGTAAAGATTATTCAATTCAATTATTCAATGGATGTGTGTGATCCTAGTGTGTGATGTATTGTATGGCGCATAATTGTCTGATATGGCCCCTGCACCATAACAACTAAACAACAAACATAATCAGTTCTTTCGACTGAATGAAATACGATACAGTCAGAAAACTTACTTTTATACACTATATTTACCTTTGCACCTTGATAAAAAAATTACGGTGCCAAAGAAGGCGTGTTCCATCCGTGAGTTCTTCCAAAAAAAAAACAATTTCTGCTAATCCATTTAAAGATTAATTTAAGTGTAATACAAAAACTTCTTTCGTAGCATTGTGCTATTTAAAAAAATAGATTGTATGTGGATTCAGGTAGAGTAAATAACTCATGATGGTGTCTGGTATAAACAAAATAACACAACGGTGTGGAATTTAAAAAATTAGTTTTGCATTGAAAGAAAGATATAATGATATAATAAGGCATGTATTTCTTTTACATGTCAAGAAACACTCACTTAAAAGGGATGTTGATTGAACTGTACTGAACTTAACTATACTGACCTCATGCTCAGCCTAGGAACTATCTAGACTGAATGAGTATTTGTGGTTCGTAGTTGTCTTATAAAAGCTGTTGATAAAATTTAAAAAAATAATAGCTATTTGATGAAGAGATGATTTTTCTTCGACTTACATTTTTGTTACTACTTTCCGTTACAATAAAGTGTGTTTTAACTGTTAATATAATTTTCCGTTTCTTTGAAGACTATTCTTTGAAGTATTTTATCAAACTGTTAAATTTTTAATAAAGTATAGAATACAAGAATGTTGCTGGTAAAATTTAACAAAAATACCAAGATTATAATTTAGTTAAACATAAGTAACAAGGCAACTGTTACTATTATGATCTGCTTTTTAAAAAATTTCCACGGAGCACTTTTGAAGCTGCTATTTCCAAAACAAATAATTATGACTGAACATTTTGAGAAAACTTTTAACAATGTGTAAAGGATATTTAATAAAATTCATGGTGATTCGAATGTTATCTATTCCATTTATAGGTCCAAAAAATTATAACACTAAATTTTGACAATGGTCTCTTAATGAATGATATGAGCAGATATTTTGAATGCTATTTCTTACTCTTCGAAGTTCTCTAACAGGATAGAAACATCTATCATTGCAACAATTACTTTTGAAGAAATTAAAAGTGGGATTTAGATTTTAATACCATGAAATGAGTTCTGAATTACAAGGACCCAGCCAATGATAGCTTCAAGCTTTTGCTGTTATCTATATAATAGTGTGGATAATCTATATAATCAATACATATCGAAGCGAACATCTATATAATCTTGCTAAGCGTTTTGCAGAATATTTTGAAATTCTATCGAGAAAGTATTATCAATGTAATATAGTTCCAATAGCAAGAAAGTTAAAGCACCAATATAGAATTACTTCCATATTTTAAGTTTTTAGTTTGTATTCGATATTATATTGTGAATATGAAATTGAGTAATTGCATTACCCCAATTGAAGTTTATACATGGTTTTTATAATTTCATTAAAATATTATAACGATAAAAAATATGGTTTGAAACTCTCTTGATACTGAAAGAGAAAACATACAATGAGATGATACCATTTTAAAACGGTTAAAAGGCAGTATTATTCGGTTCCTACATTCGAAAACACAGCTTGTATTGGCACAAATTATAAGCTCATTATTTACGTGAACTGCATATTTATCAAATGCATTGTTTAAGGATTTTTTTTTTACAGTGTAGAGCTGCGCGTGCCGGTGGGGTGATTGGGTGTTGAGGGACCTTTTGTGTCGCATTGAGAGGACGGTTCCGACTGTCCATCTGGGTGACCTCTTGGACCCAGGGCACCCGATCATATACCCTACTCTGGGTGCGGTCTCTAGCCTGTTACGTCTCTGCCTTGACGACTTTAACCGAGATAAAACAATTTCTACAGAAACTTGTTTCTTATTTATATGGGTACTTTACTAAGGTACGTCGAACCGCACTTATTTCAGCGGACCAAGTCGTAATAGTGCGGAAAACTTGCATACCCATAACAGTAACTCGTGTGTGAAATTTAAGCCCTATCAAATAATATCTTTTGTTCTGTCTTTTTGCCTAAAGTTTTGACTTTTTACCAAAAAATTGCTATTACAGAATTTTTTCAGGTGGTGTGGTAGGGGCCTAGGGGGACTTTTCCGTGAACCCCATCCTAATACCCCCCATTCCCTCTACCCGAGCCGGGGTTTTGTGGGCGGGCGCGCTACTCAAAATGTTGGCTTTCCCTCCAAACTCCAGCCCTGCGCCCGCCTTCGTTGCCCGTTTTCTACATCAAAACCTCACGTAAACTAATTATTTTCTTAAAAGTGACCCAGAACCCACTGTTGAGTGGTATCTTTCCATCAGGATCCATGGATTTATAATTACTTTTAAAATCTTCATTTACCTTAACTCCTTTTTCACAAACAAGCATTTTTATTACAATCTACTTTTTTTACAAACTGAAATTTCTAGGAGGATGTCTATGGTGGATGATTTGCGTCTAAATACTGCTGTAATACAGTCGGATTTTGTCTGAGACAGCTCTTTTCTTGATTTAAGAAAGTATCTGACGAAGTCGTTCCGAGCAAGAGGCACCACTTAGTGGCATAGCCAGAAAAAAAATGTGGAGGGGAATTTAAGGTAATTTCAGTGTTTTCTATTTTTAAAAAAGGAAAATTCTGAGTTTCGAAGGATATAATCCCCATATCCCCTTTGACTACGCCCCTGGAACCACACACCTTGCTGCTGAAAGCTCTAGTAGCTAACTGTGCCCTTTTCTCCACTGTAACAGTGTGTGGTGGGAACTTCAAGGACTCCCACTCCACAAATATTCTGTGTGAGCTATAATGTATCAGTTCCTAAGAACTGGTGGAAACTTAATCTGATCACTTTCCTAACCTGTCCATTCAACATAGTTTTGAAATGCTAAGTAAGAACATTATTATGCTAAAGTTGTGAACACTTACAGCCAATTGCTTGTGCTCTTGCCAAGAAAATCTTAAAAATGGCGTTTTTTCTAACAGATTTCCTCTCATAAGTCATTATGCCCAGCAAGATATTTTCTGGTAATGCAAAAATGGCATTTTAATGCATTTGTCAACTATTTCGCGATACTGAACAGGTAAATATCAGGTACGTATGACAGCATCAAAGAGACGCCGCGAACCATCTTTGATAAACTTCTGAAGCATGATATTGTACTATAGTGGAAAGTATACAGTAAAGGAGTAAGTACATGGCATAGACGGGGCAGGGCCCAGAACCCCCGTCGGCTGATGAGGTACTTAGCTGTGGAGCTAGATGAGATATGTTGGAATTCATGGATATGGTAATTAATGAAAATTTATGTTTGTTGATTTTACCTCTTTTCTTGCCAATCCACATGTAGTGATCGAGATATCACTCTGAAATTTCATCTGGTGTTGATCATGAACTAATTTACCATACCCTATATTTACCCATACCCTATATTTCGACACAAATAAGGGGGGCACTATGCTTGAGCTAAACAGAGAATAAAATGATATCTCTCTCTTAAATTTATATTATTAGTTTTTAAAGGAATGAGCGTTTCACAATTCACGTACCACAATTTTCACGGGGGTCTTTCCTCCATCTATGGCACATTTATATGTAAAATACTATTAATATTATAATAAGAATAGGAACCAATCTTAATTCAAGGAAGGAGAAATTTATATTATTAGTTTTTAAAGGAATGAGCGTTTCACAATTCACGTACCACAATTTTCACGGGGGTCTTTCCTCCATCTATGGCACATTTATATGTAAAATACTATTAATATTATAATAAGAATAGGAACCAATCTTAATTCAAGGAAGGAGAAAAAATAATTATTATGACTGAACATTTTGAGCAAACTTTTATCTATGTGTAAAGGATATTTAATAAAATTCATGGTGATTCAAATGTTATCAATGCCACTTATAGGTCCAAAAAATTATAACACTGATTTTTGACAATGGTCTCTTAATGAATGATATGAGCAGATATTTTTTGAATGCTATTTCTTACTCTTCGAAATTAAATCTAACAGGATAGAAACATCTATCTATGAAAAAAATTACTTTTGAAGAAATTAAAAGTAGGAGTTAGATTTTAATATCATGAAATGAGTTCTGAATTACTCGGAACAAGCGAATAATAGCTTCAAGCTTTTGCTGTTATCTATATAATAGTGCGAATAATCTATTATATCGAAGCAAATATCTATATAATCTTTCTAAGCGTTTTGAAGAATATTTTGAAATTTTATCGAGAAAGTATTATCAATGTAATATTAGTTCCAATAGCAAGAAAGTTAAAGAAAGTTTAGTTAAAGAATGTAGAATTTTTGATTTATATTCAATATTATATTGTGAATATAAAATGGAGTAATTGCAATACCCCAATTGCAGGTTTGTTACATGGCATTGTATATACATCGTTTTTATAAATTAACTAAAATATTATAACTACAAAAAATATGGATTGAAACTCTCTTGATACTAAAGGGAAAACACCCAATGAGATTATGTCATTTTAAAACGGATAAAAGGCAGTACTCGGTTCCTACATTCGAAAACACAGTTTGTGTTGGCACAAATCATAAGGTATTTATGTGAACTGCATATTTATCAAATTCATTGTGTTTGTTCTTTTTTACGGTCTAGAGCTGCGCGTGCCGGTGGGGTGATTGGGTGTTGAGGGACCTTTTGTGTTGCATCGAGAGGACGGTTTCGACTGTCCATCTTGGTGACCTCTTGGACCCAGGGCACCCGATCATATACCCCACTCTGGGTGCGGTCTCTAGCCTGTTACGTCTCTGCCTTGACGACTTTAACCGAGATAAAACAATTTCTACAGAAACTTGTTTCTTATTTACGTGGGTACTTTACTCAAACTTTTATCTTAAAAAAGAGTATAGTGTTTAGAAATGCTTGGATTGTTTTGACACGAGGAGTATGCAATAGAGCCAGTTTATGTAGGTTACTCTTTATTTAGATTGGTTTTCAAACTTCTTGAAAGATGTATTCTTTAAGAGTTCGTAAAAGATTTCATCTGAGTGGTCCTTCCATAAAGCAAAACTTATCTAGTTTTGTGTAGTTTTTGATAGCATTCAACTTGTTCATAGAAAAAATTAATTTTACACATTGTTTTCAGTATGTTTACAGTTACAAATTACAAGGAACGTACAAAAAAGATGATTAATTACGAAGAAAACGAATATTACCAAACTAAAAGCAAAATGCAAAACTTCTCAAGTACCTGCATCTTTTTGTCTAAGGAATATTCTTAAAAATTATATTTTATGATTTTTAGCGATTGAAAATATATGGGTCGGAAAAATCAATTAGATTGTTTAAAATATGCTAAATTAACTATTTCTTATAAAAGTTTCAGTTTAATTCATTCAAATTTTGGGTTTTTGTGTGATTTTGTAATTAAATCTGCAGCAAACATCAAAGAGTTACTTTAAAATGTCAAACCCGAAGGGATAGAAACTTTTATCATAATTGGGTCGAAATATGAATATAAAGTGCCATTTGGGTTACTCATTTTGTTGTAATTAATTAAGGGAGTAAATATTATTCAATTAAATGCAGTTTATTCAAAATATTCAATGTTAATTAAAATATTAAAATGGCCATGAATATAGAAGTTTCTACATTCGAAAATAGTTTGTGTTTTCACAAATTATGAAACTTATTATTTATGTGAACTATTGATTTATCAAATACATTGTGTTTAAGGTTTTTTTACGGTCTAGAGCTGCGCGTGCCGGTGGGGTGATTGGGTGTTGAGGGACCTTTTGTGTCGCCTTGAGAGGACGGTTCCGACTGTCCATCTGGGTGACCTCTTGGACCCAGGGCACCCGATCATATACCCCACTCTGGGTGCGGTCTCTAGCCCGTTATATCTCATTAGTGGAAGTTCATATGCACTACAAAAATTAAGAATTAGAGCTACACTTTAAACGCTTTCATACAAATATTAACACATACAGGTAAAAGAACACTTCTTTTACCTATCAAATAATCACACTTATACTGTGTGAACACTTAAATTGTGTGGTTTTAGCTAGAACCTTTTAATTCTTTCTTCTATTTATGATAATTTTCTGAATTTGCATAAAGAGTGATGCCACCCAGAATGTGTGCTTAAGAATTCTGAAAATCCGCAAAATCCAAATTATGTAGATGTTAAAATATGTTTTTAAATTTATTTAAATACATACTTACTTAAATAAAAATACCATATTTACTTAAATAAAAATATTTTCTGTCTAACTTTTTCAGAAATTTTTTTGCAGCGCTGTCTTTTCTCCCACAACAACTGCAATACAATCAAATCTCTTTTATATTAAAATTTATTGTGCTCTTCTGGAGCTGAAAAAGAGTTTTATGCATTTGAATATGCTTATGGTAATTAAACCTAAAAACTATTCGTATAGAAATCATCAGTGTTTTCCTGAAATATATGTTGTGAAATGAAAAAAAATTGGAATATAAAGAAATGTTTGTGAAAAACTGAGGACCTTTCAGCATAAAAGTTTTATAACACTGTTTTTTATCACAAAATTATAGATTTCACTTAAAATTAGTGTTTTGTCATGAAATTAAATCTGTCCCTGCCTCGATTTGAGGAGAGGGCTGCTATTAGGAAAATAATGCCGGTCTTGGTGGCTCGTGGTAGAAGGAAAGCAACGCTCTTAAAAAATACAACTTTATTGCTAGTATTAAAAATAATGGTGTTTTCAGGTGAAGTCACGACCAGTTATTTTCTTTTAACTGTTATCCTATTACAGGGCTTTTATTGTTGCTAAGGCAGTTGCTAGGTGACGAGGTATCTGTTTTCATGGCGGTAGTTAGGTGTGGGGTCACGTGATTGCAAATGCTCCAATAGAAGAATTGCACGACCAGTTATTTTCTGTAACTGTTAACCTTTTGCAGGGCTATTAACCGTTGCTAAGGCCGTTGTTAGGTCCAAGTCATGTGATTGAAAATTCTCTATAAAATCAGCCAATGGAATGACAATTAATAAGAAAGATCTTCTTCGAGATAAATATTGCTGCTTTGAGCAGAAGGCTGTTGCTTGGAGCGAGACAAATCATGACGGGCTTGTCAAATTTCCCAGCAAGCGGAGGAAGCTTCGGGTTAAGCATTCGGTTGTGTGGTCGGTATAGCCTACTACGTTCCAACAAAATCCTACCCTACTTTTAAAATCAAAATACCAATATAATGAAGGTATAGTCATTTTATTTGTTACCAAAGGTAGTTGAGTGTATCTTGGATAGGTCCGAGGTACAATGCTCTCCTCAGGTCCAAGGTACAATACTTGGTGCTTTACTGTCTGATGTAATGTCTGATTACCAAGTTCAGTTTACCCCCAGCCCAATTTTAAGCGCATACTATTATAGCTGAAACCTGAAACAATGCACTTTAGAAAATTTACTTTTGGTGCTTGAAATCATTTTTTAGCCTACATTATCTCAAATGGTTGACTTTTTTGAAAAACAAAAGTTAAACTGTGAACTCTGGTTGTAAGGATGCTAACTACATGGGTAGCGTTGCCATACTACAAAAAGTTTAGCTAAAAAAAACAGTGTAGGACCACGGTACAGTTAGGTCCGAAGTACAATACTTTCCTCTTTATGTGCGTATAATCATTGAAGAATTTTTGATGGTTTAGGAAGTGACCTTTAACCTTTGAGACCAGACTAAAAACCGGAGTCAACGGATTTTTCTGGGATTTATTGCATAAGAGTCATTCCATATCAAATCAACAAGGCACTACTTAACCTAATCTTCTCGGATTTTAATGAAACTTTCAGGAATTGTTCCTTTACTTATTACATGAGAAAATCTACTTATCATTACTTATGACATAAATGAGAGGAGCGTAATAGTTATTACGTTTAGCTTACGTAAGTTTATTATTTATGAAATGAAAAATAAATATTTTTAAATTCCATCGAGAAAATGTTTGTGTCCTACATTCGGATATAAAGTGAAGAACGAACTTTCTACTCAGTAAGTAAAACTATTTTCTTAAGAGGCGAAAAAGCGTTAGCAAATTTCACCCCAAACAAACTGTCCGTGATTGAAAACCACTTTCGCAAACATCACACACGCAATTAAATCCGCGACTCAGCGAGAACACGCGAGAGATATTTCACCGCGGTTATTCAAACTGCTTTTATCCCTCTTGTGACGTATTAAAGATGCGGAAAATGATGCATGGCTTCCTGAAGTAGAAGAAAGGAAGATAATTTCTAATCTCCAAGCAGCTCCCTCATACCCATATAGGTAAATCCAGTCAAATTGCATCGGGAGTGATAGATCAGTGCGAATCCATCATGGACGTCTGTACGTCTGCAATTACGTATGCCGATACGGGGGTTCCATCCATTACGGCAGGGGCTGGCACTTTGACTTACTGGTCGAAGCGCCGACGCCTTTAATAAATTAAGGTTGTTGTTCTGTCTAAGACGGGGGTGGACTTTACGGCCGTTGTTTATCATTCGGAAGGGTCGAATTGATCCAGAGGGGGGGGGGTTCCTTTTGGAACGAACGAATGAGAGTTATGATAGGGGATAGATTTGCGTTTGTATTCCGATGCAGAAAAACGATTTGTATCTATTGTGCGCGTTTATTATTTATGGGCGGTGTAGAGAAATGTTAAGAATTAAAGTAAGGGTTGTTTGCTATTATGAGGACTAAATTTTCCCCTGATAAGAGGGTGAAATATTTCGTTTCGGGTTTCGTATTCGGCGTGTGAGTTATTTCGCCGAATGTTTGGGAGCGAGGCTTTATATCAAAGGGGGAGAATGCGTTAAAGAGACATTTGAGTGTTTTGTTTATTTGTTTTGAGCCATCAATCTTGGAAATTTTGGGAAACAGGTCTAGATTTTATTGATTACGTCTGCGCCTTTCATGGCTCTATTAGGCTAATAAATAATTCACCTAAACTGTGGTCTTTCAAGCTGTTATGTAAAAAAATACATATAGTAAGCAACAGTAAGAAACATATTAGGTAATTGGAATTAATTTTAAGTGTCATATAAAAATACAAACTGGATTCGTAAATCACAAAAGAAAAAAAAAACGTAGTGAATTTAATGAGTTACAGAATATATCACCATATGTTATCTTCAAATTTAGTTTATTACAAAATTAGGAAAACATTTTAAATGTTTGACCATACACACATTAGCAAGGGTTTTACTGCACTATTATTCATATTTCTGGGGTTTGTTGGTTGGTGTCGTGTCCTTGAGAGACAAAGTGGCTACAAATAGCCGTGCGCAGAGATGACACATTTGGCTATCTCAATGATATTTTCTGAGTATAGCTGTCCGTGTCCACTGAATGGAAACTCTCCAAGATTAATCAGAGGTCTTAAAATCGCTGGACTATTAAAGATTTGATCCGGGCAGAGAGGGACCTCATAAATTATTGCATTGACGATAAGATGTATTTCTGGGGTCATTAGTAGACATTTAGGAATACCAAATCATCAGTCCCAGAATAATTGTAATAGTTCTAATAGTATTCAACTTACTTACTCAAAGATATAGCAAATATAGTTTGAATCATTATTACCTACTATTAGGAATCACACACATGAAGTAAAATTTCAAATGCTCAATTTAAGCATACTTTTAAGTACATTAAAGTTGTAAAACCCACAGCCCTCTAAATTTTTAACATTATCCGTAATATAACCATCCCCAAATTTTAGCTGCCTACTCTCAGAGGAAATGGATATTCTTGTTCATTGACCATACATTTTTATAGTATTTGGAAAATTTAAACATAGTTATGGTTTACTTCCCCCTAAAACCATACCCAAGAATTTTATATTCAAAAATCTTAACAAACTATATGAATGTATCTTTTTAAGTAACTCTTTACATTGGAAAAAATAAGTTTCCGGTTCGTAAGCTCTTCTGAAACTCCAACACCTCTTTTTAAGTTCCGCCGAACAAGGAACCCAAATTGCTACCAGCAGATGCATCAGTATGCAAAGCACGGCCAAATTCAATCTCTGATATCAAACAGAAACAAATGGAGACTCCAAACTCCCCTCCAAATCCCCCTAATGAATATTTAAGGCACCTTTCGCAGTTTTGTAACTTTTCCTGTAATTACAACAACGGAATGGAGGGTAACGCCAGTCTTCCCTGTAGCAAAAACCGGAGTAATTCCTTCAAGTCAAGAGAATTTGAAATTAACTACTTCACCACAGGAAGGCAATTAATCACCACAGTCCATTACAAAGAAGGCCAATTACTGCGGGCATTAAGACTCTATCATGCAAGAAGGAAGAAATTATTTAGGGTATTTACAACACCAGGAGTAAAAACCGTGCTTAATTACTTATCTTGGGTCATCCTTTATTCCCTTGAATTTCTGAGGTGTTTTATAAAAACCCTCTAATTTCTCTGGTTTCTGGGTTTGGGGAATACTTTATTAGACGGGGTGGTGCTGAAAAGAAGGAATTATCTTGATATTTTTTTTGTTGCTAATTTTGACTGGTGAAATGAATTTTTAATGTAGATTGATGTTCGAATTAATTTTTAGTGTTGGGAGTGATAAGAACAGATGATTATGTTTCACTGTAATATTACTACTACTTCCAAAAATGAGATACAGTGGTACGTTTTTAATTCTTACTTCAAAACCCCCTTATCTTATGTACTTACTTAGTATAAAAATAGTTGTACTAAGTTATTATAACAACGAATATTGTTTTATTTTCAGAAAGAGAGAAATACTGAAGTTTCTTTGTTTTAGAGACCTCCTAATTCAAAGAAGGCAGCTAAGATTACCTGAAACTCAACGTATTTGTGTTGTAACATTATCATTTCCTAAAAGTACGTCTACTATTCCGAAATCAAATAAAAATAATTGTATTATAATCATAAACTAGTATACTGCTATTCCAGAAACATAAATTTTGCTTTTCCATTGTAAATAAGCAAAATTATTGTATACTACTTGAAGCAATTTCAATTTTTTGAAGGGAATTGGAAGAATATGTTTTCGAAACCTTTAGTTTAGAAAAAAGTTTACGCTCGATGGAAAGAAGTGCTTTAGTTCTATCTTGTGGTCAATTATCAGCTTACTATGTTCCCGTTTGAAAATCTTGAGGAAACAGTTAGTGTTATTTTTTTTTTGCAAATAAAAAGATTTCGTCTGATATTGAAAAGATTGCATTCCCTTAAAACACAGTAATTTATCAGTAAGTTGATGGAAATGAAACGTATATCATGAGGTTAAATTTTTATATAAACCTATGATCTATAATTGAGGATAGTAGACATAATTCTTGAGGCATTTTTTATAAAAATTCCGTCAATTTGCAGGAGCAATTTTTAAATCGTCTCCTCTTAATAGTCATTAGTGTTTTGTTAAACGGACACACTCAAAGGGTCTAAGAGCCCCATGAGTCTTGAAAGCCACACCCTATTAAACTAAAACATGAGTACAGTTCAAAACGTTAAAAGTTATTAAAAAAGGTGATTATATTAGCTTAAATAGCTAACCCTTAAATTATTTTTAAATTAGTGAGTATCTAAATGTAGTTATAGCTGTATAAATTTAACTAATTTGCAAAACCAAGGAAAAATCCATAAATAGACGAATTCTCATTGAAATGATACCAGCAATAATTTTAAAAATTGGCAACATAAAAATACATCTCGCTTGTAGGACTAGAGGGTTCACCTTCGCAAATCGATCTCACTCTCAAAAATCCATCTCAGTAAGTATTTGACAAAAATTCCCGAGTTTCAACCAAGCTCGAAGCCACCTCTTCAATTAAAGACCCCACAATCTGAATTACCCGTCTAATCAGCGAACCATCGATACATAAGCCGCTTTTAATTGAAAGTGAAAAACAACTTTTCTCAAAGCTCAAGTCAAACATCCAAGAGGAAGGTCCCGCGGCTTCTCTCCGCAACATCCAAAGATTTCGCAAGACGTGACTGAAGGCTGTCCAAGTTTTCTCCTCTTCTTCAGAAGAACTCTTTATCATAGAGAGATAGAGGGCACATGAACAGTAACCCTACGTGACAAAGTTGAAAGTGGAATGGACAGTCTAAACAAGGGGATTCCCATAAGGTAGTTTTAGAAGTAAAGCAATCGTTTTTCTTTCTAAAATAATATTAATAAGAAAACAAGAGCATGAACGATACAGCAAAAGAATTTTCTTTTTTTTTTAAATTTAATCTTTAAAGTATTGCCTGACGCCTAAAACTTACCCGGTAGCTCCTAAATTAAAGACTATTTTTTAAACAAGAGCACATCAGTGCCAAGAAGTTTTTCTTACCTAATATATATTTTTAAAGTTGATTTTCAATAGGTACATAGATAACAGGTCATCTTTTAGGCTTTGTATTGGCTACCATTCGGAAATATGGCGCTAAGCCGCCTTATAGGCCGTTGGAGGTGAAACTTACTGAATCGTTTTTTTTCCAAGGCTATTAATAAAAAAAACTTTTACACTTAGTTTGTGATGTCATTTTGTAAATTGCTACCCTCTGTGGCTGACTAAATTTGCCAGGAAATGAATTCAAAGAAGTGAGTGTGAATATAAGATGACATAATAACACCTAATTCAAAAATATAAGAGTAGCTGTGAAATGCAAGAAAGCCTTTTCTCAGTTTAAAAATTTATAGTGTTACTATAGGGACTATTAAAAAATAAAGTCACAAATTTCGTTCCCTTGACTAGATATGTCTTAGGCTTTCAGTCTTAAAATTGTAGTATACAGTGTGACCCACAAGAATAATCGGGCTAAAGGTTTTAGAATGGTATTTTATAGCATTGAGGATTTGAATCTGAATATTTCCATGGCTATTTTTCAGTTGTGTTTGGGAAAATTTTTAGAGGAAACTCTTAAATTTAGTGTAATAGCCAACACATATTTTCCAATATCATTCCGTAAAAACGAGAGCTCTGATAGGTTTGCCAAAAAGATGTAATTCCCAATGGGGGATTTCAACCCGTTCTGTGAACGCTCTGGTTGGTCCTCAAGTGGTGGTTTGAAATTTTATGAACTGGAATTCGACGATGTATGCATAATTGGCCTTCATATTCTATTTCAACTATTTTCAATTCATTAACCCCTCCGCAGTCCTGGTCAACCCACAGTTTCTATAAGATTTGAAAGAAATCTCGGACTGTCAGGGGTGAAAGGATTAATTAATTTGTACCGATAAAATTATGGGATAAAAATAGTCGTTTTACATATTTAAAGTAATATATAAAGTTCGTTAGCTTTGCACACGATGTGATTCTTCACAAAGGGTTTCCTGAATCGTCTTGAAAGAAAAATTACGAATGCTTAGAACTCAACTGTCTTGCAGTTTAAATGTTAATAGTACTTTCATTAGCAACGTGACGTGAGCACGAATCAAATAATAGATTAAAAATATTTGACATAATATCTGATGTTTTAGCTCTTCATCGCTTATCTGACTCGTAAGTCAACTTTGTGTTAGTGTTTTGTTGGACACTGTGAGTAACATTGCATTTTGGCACGGTCGACTTCAATGGGTAAGAGGCTGAATGTGCACTCTAGTTACCGTTACCATCATGGAAAGGGGGTGCGCCAGGTAAAAGATCTTGTCGCAATTACTTGCTCTTACCTTTATTAGATTTGAGCAACTCTGCTCCCTCTAGGCATTTGATGTTAATCTTTGAAGCATTCCGCTCTATTGCACCGCAGGAATTTTCGCGCAGAATTTAAAACTCGGAAGATGAAATTTTCGCTTCTTTTCAAACTCGTTGTTCTTGAGTCCTTGTTTAATTTTTCACCACCTTCCCTTGAAGTTTCAGCTCCGGGTTTAGTGTGTCCATCGATTGGGGAGAGATAACTTTGAGGAAGATTGTTGAAGATTAAAGATGTTGGCCGTACTTTAAACTTGGTTTGAACTTATTTCTCGACTTAAGATATAAAGGGTAGGGTTTGAGCTGAGTTTTTGGTTTGAGCTGGTTTTATAAGGTTTTATCTATTCTTCTACATGTAGAAGTGGTGAAGTTTGCGTGATACAGATGTTTTCTTCACTTACCTATTTTTCAGAAACAAATTTTGTTATTTTCTAAAATTAGAACGACATAAAAGGTTTTTAAAAAATAACAACAAACACAAAAAGAAAATGTAGCAAGCAAATAAGGTTTATTTTTCTGAGACAAATGAATTTTCCTTTTTCTTCTACACTACAACGAAGTAAATATATCCAATACAGTATTTGATAATTGGATCATATTGGAGAAATTGGAGTTAATACAGATTTAAAACTAAATAGAATATTTTGCATGGGATAATTTAGAAATATAAGACTTAAAAAATTTTAATTGCTAATTTAAAAAGACATTTGTTGAGCAATTGGTTGCCTTATTTAGTTATAACATGTATTTCTTATTAAAGTTTCAGTCATTATGATGGAACCGAACATGAAGTTTGTACAGTAAGGTAATTTAAACGTAGGTGGGATAGACATCCTTTATATTAATATTTTACCAAGACCATATGACAAATTTTGTGGTACACAGCAGAGATTTTCTTCTCCAAGAGAAACATGATAAAAAAACAAGAAAAACGAAATGGTGAAGAAATATTTTATAGATACTATTGATAAATCACACTGTTTACCCTATTCACCTTACAGCGTATACTTTAACCCAATCACACAGCTTCTCTTTACAATTAAATTACATTTTTCCTCAAAAAAAGTATAGTGCGTTTCAGTTTTCTAAGATTCTTGAGAATTGTTTATATCTCAGCTTAAAATAGATAATACCCTCAAACCAAAAATCATTTCACCGAAACTGCTATTTTCCAGCTTTAATTAGCGTTCAAAAACAACAACAACCACAAAAAAAGCCGGAACAAGTAACAAAATCTAAAACTGCCTATTTAAAAAAAAAAAAAAGAAGAAAAGAGAGGGGGGAAATTGATCGTTTAGTGATGGTGCACGTGAACTGTTTCCCAAACAATCCTTTCCCGCCTAGAGAGATAAACGGGAGGGGAATTGTTTGTGAAACATTAGGAATTCATTTCTATACAACTTCGCCGGAGGGCAGGGCACCGGTAAAAAATGGAGGAAATAAATCGAAGAAGTGCATTTTATAACGTTGGAGATCGCAGAAGAGAGAGGACCCCGAATAAAATAAGGAGACAAATCCTAGGTTGAAAAAACAATGCAGATGAAGACAAAAAAAATATATAGGCTCGCCTTTCCTGTCGTTAAATAAAAACCCTCTTTTCTCCAGTTTCTTCCGTTTTTGAATGGGAGGTAGTAGCAAGTGAGGTAGGTCTGGGCATTAAATATTTGATCTTTTTTGTTTTTTTGTCTCTGTAAGGTTCAGTAGGGCATGGGGAGACTGGTATTTACTTATGAGGAGTTTTTGCTGTGGTATGTTGCTATTTATTGTTTTGAGGAAATGAATTTCAGACGTGGGAATAAATGTTTATGCGAGTTTTATTTAAATGGAGTAATTGGTTTGATTTTTTATAATAAAAACTGTTTTTTAGTGTTAGAAGTAGTTTACTATGATTTAGTAGTTAAATTTACTACTTAAAAATTCAGCTTTATAATGTATACTTAGTACGTGTATTTCTCTTTTATATATCAGCTTAAAATTCCGAATTTGAAACGAAAAGGTAGAAAACGCATGCCAAACTTTGCTTCCATTTTTAAACTTTGGTTTTAAAATGTAATAACTACAAATTCAATTCATTTCATCATGATTGTTTGTTCAAAAATTCTCCATGAACATACCCTTTGAATTAATATATATACAATATATTAATTATTTTTAAGTATGGCAAAGTTCATTTTTTTCATCTTCGATCATATAGGAACAGAATGAAAACTTGGGCTAATCTCTTACATCTTTTTTGTAGAAATTATAAAGCAGCAAAACATCGCTTTTTATTTGAGTATTTTTGAATATTTGCTCTTTAGTGTTTAAAATAACGGAAAATATTCAAATAAACAATAATAATTTGCATAACTGGTATTTAATACCATCATTTTACCTCTCATCAAATATTCATCATATTTACAACATTTTGGAAACAACTTTCGGTAAGTAGGTATCTTACGAATACCGGTTAAGATATTTTCTAGAGCAGAAAGAAATCCGAAATTAGTGCCTTTAATTTCAACTCCCTTTAAAAGATTTACAATTTAACGATTTTAAACTCGATACAGCCAACATTTTCAAATTAATGTGGGAGAAAGGTTAACCTTAACACTCTTGAGCTAATCTTTCGGTAGAATCCTGTCTTCCTAGCATTGAAAAATTGACCCCTAATCACCCGCATCAATATTATCCAGATCTTTACACCCCTCAGGATTTTTCCCGTCTTCAAAGCGACTGGGAAAAAATATCCTTGTTCGGCTCGTTTTCTCCTCGCTAACACCGCAAACAAAAACTGATTAACATGTCACGGCCCTCCCGTTTCCACCACTTTGTCTTAAAGCGCGGGCGAGCCTGTATATGTATTGATTTTCTGGTTAGCGGCCCCAAAGTATAAATAAAACAGCAGTTTAATTATCGCACTGTGCGTGCACTGAAAACCACAGCGCTCGTTAGGAGTGAAATAGAGAGGCCATAATGAGTGGGAAAAAACGGACGAAGCCTCACCATTTAGGCTTCTTAATTAGTCCCTTTCCTCGATAATCTGTGAGGAAAAAAGACAAATAAACCATTCTACTTTATGGGCTAATTAAAGGACAAATAGAGATGCCACCGTTTTTCTTTGAAATTATTTTTGCTCGCGCGCAGCAGAAATTAAACTCGGCGGAATAACCTTTTTTTTGTTGGCCTCGCGAGAAAATAATGCGCTTGTGATGAAAGATTTGCCGGGCATTCACAGATGATGAGAGATTAGCACGCGCATTTTTATGTTGAAATAAATGGTAGAAGTTAGTCTCCAAAGTTCCAGCTAAAAAACTAGTGTAGTTTTATTTACGTACTTGTACGTACCTCCGAAAAAATAACAAGGGTATTCGTAATTACTGATAATTGGTTACGTGTTCAACAATGTATTTCGGATTATTAGAGAAGGATGTAGTATATAGGATTACATAATATTTAATTACTTTAAGTACTTATTTGCATCCCCACTCCCTACACATAATCAATTAGCAAAGTATTAGGTATTACATTTTTTATTTATACCGATCTTATTGATTCCCTTGAAGTGATAAAGAAATTTTTGTTTTACAAAATTTTATCATCAAGTATTAGTTTAATACTGATATGATGAAATGTTCATACCACAGAGTCGTGAAACAGAAAAAGTCTTCCATTTTAAAACCACATGAATACTTGTTGCTGAATAGTAAATTATTAAAATTGTGAATCTTTACAACAATATTTGATACTCACTGTATACAATAATAACAGAGAATTTTTACAGCACTCAACCCCTTTAAAAGATTATAAATCCATCTCTAATACATTCAAAATTATGTAAATGATGTAGAAGATGTATTAATATTTTCTCCAGCTTATAAATTTAAAACATTCAAAATATATTTTTCAAAAATAAACACAATAGATTTCATGTATTCATATTTTTTTTTTGTTGTTTATAATGCCTCTTGGTATAATGCCTCCAAGCTCTATCCGCAAAGACGCACATGAATTATGGCTAACGGGGTGGCATCCTGAGAAAGTGAGGCCCATAAAATGGCAGGAGTCCGACTTAAGTCTCGAATTATAGATACTGCCACCATCTATCGCCACCTGCACAAGTTTGCTATATCTCTGAAGGCGAGGGAAATAGTCTCCAGACGATCTGGTCCCATGGTAAACTGCGCCATGACCAGCCACAGGACTTTCGGACCCACAGATTTAAAGAGAACGTACTCCGCTTATACTCGATGGGTCTTTAGGACTACTATACTCTACTGTACTATAGGAAATATTTTTCTTGATTTTCATTACTTAAAATAAATTTGGAATTAAATGAGACGGTATCAAATTAAGTTTCTTTTCTTTATCTTGAATATAATAGAATATGGAGTAAAATATGAGCCTTTGGACAGAATGGACATGGGGCAGATCAGGTCAAGAATTTCTAATTTTTCTGGTTTTTAAACTTATTATTAAAATTATATTTTTGTGTGATTTAAGGGTTTACAAAAATTAAATAATCTCTTAATTAACCCTTTTGTGTTTTCACAAACATGTCTTCAGTTATGTATTCCTTCAAACCTAGTGTTCCCGTAATAGTGAAGAAGAATTCCATATCATAGGAGAGTCACAGATGAAAATTATCTGATTGCTCCAATAATGCTTCTTTAGGCATGTCACGAAAACTACACAGCTAAAGTAAATAACAAGACCCCAAAACTAATACACCGTGTCTCTGCCCCCATGTTTCATAAGGCAATAACGGCCCAATATGCCCCTAAAGAAACGAACCCTGCCATAATGCACGTCAAATCATCAGCACATGTCCCGCTGATTGCCTGCATAAACCATGTCCGCCGTTCCCTTGGTTACTGCCCGGAGGACCCTATACCTTGCTGAGTCCGAAAGAGTGTGCAACCTCCCAGAAAAGTGGATAAACATTATTCCGGCACAAAAAGGGGGATGACGGAAAATAGAGCCCTCACTGTGTGTGGGGACAAACAGCGGGAACAAAGACTACTACAGTGGGGAGTAGAGAGTGCTTTCTTCCTCCGTTATTTGCCGTCTGATGGTAGTTATGTTTCGCCTCGTCAAATACGACAGGAGATGTTGAAGGAAATGGCGGAAATTAAGGATTCTTCGCGATGTGCTTAAGTTAATGCGGAAGAAGAAGGATGTGTGTTTGGATGCGGTGCGGGTTGGATAAGGTATAGCATTTTTTTTAGATGGTTTTCCGAATGGAATGAGGTATCATTGGGGTATGAAGATGGGAAAAGCTATGAGATGTGTGGTATGGTATATGAAGTTCGGGAATAGTTTAAAGTGTGGATGGATAGAGGAATGGAAGGGATTCATAACGTCAAGAGCAGAGCCGTAAGAATGTGTAACATTCCCACACGAAATTTTGATGACTGTTTCAATGGTTTCTATCTGTACTAGGAAAATTCTGCGGCACAATCACAGTTTAAATAGTTTTTAGTTAGATAATCTAGAGAATCAGTTTAAAGTTTAAAGTGTGGATAGATATATAAGAACGAAAGGTATTCATGATGTCAAGAGCGGAGCCTGTATCTGAGGGAGGAATGTGTACGGGTTTAACATTCCCGCACGAAATTTTGATGACTGTTTTATACCAATGGTTTCTTCTATAAAAATTCTGCGTTGTTCGAGGAGTTGGCGTCTTTAGGTGTCACCCAAATGGTCCTGAATGCCCGTTAAAAATGACTTAAAACACTTAAGTTCAATTAAGTTAAAACAGTTAGTTCTATCAGGAAAATCAGGGTGATGACGACTCCAAGCCACCCATTTTTTCCCTGTAATTTTATCAGAAGTACACACAGGAGGATTTTTAAAATAATTTTGAGGAAAAACCCTTCACCGAAACAAAATTTTAGGTATGAATCTGGCCAAAAGTACCCGTAGTATCAATGTTTTACCTTTTTGGTAATAAAATCAAATTTTGGTTTTAAAATATGGAATGAATAAAATTAAAATTATTGTTATTATCTCTTTCAAAGAATGCAATATAATATAATAAGGTGCGCGCGTCCTCCCGTGTTAAAATCATATAAACATTTTAGATTATTAACATCTCAAAAAATAAAATTCAGTAATTAATTAGCGCAATTAACAATAATACGTTTAATCGGCGTTAAATTTTACTTCAATTGGAGAGGAATAGATCCAAGTGGTTATCAAAGTTTCAAAACATTTCAAGGAACTAGAAAACTTATTAGCTACTATAAAGTAAATGCCATGAGAGCTTTCAATATAATTGAAACACAAGTTAAAATCAAAAGCCAATAGTCTTAGAAAACTAAAGATTTGAATTCTGCCCATTTGTTTTAAGAAATTCCACTTATAGTATGTATTCACATGTATATCGTTAAAAATAAATCCTAACTGTTATTTTCCTAGGACAAAGAATTATTATAAAATGTAAGGATTATTTTTTAAAAGATCAGTAAACCCATTTTAAATGTATTGTTTCTGTCAACGAACATTATTCATTTTTGTATAAATCTTTCATGGCGGTAATGTGTTTGTTTAAAAATGTAAGCTTGGAAGATGTTTTTTAAATGGAATTACATTTGAGTGTTAAACATACTCCGAGTCAAATTTACGTGTTTTTTATTTATATTTTCAAAATATCACCATGAACTGAATAGTTACTTTAACAAGTCATGTTTTACATAATTTAAATTGAAATTAACTTTTTAAAAGTAAAGAACATATAGCTCCATTTTAAAATATAAGTTGGGATAAGAAAAAATTTATTTCCATTATCTTCTTAGCTTTTCTCATAAACTTAAAGGAATATTTTATCAAGAAAACAACAAAAAGATAATATATTTTCAATCAAGAAAAAGCAAACAGAATTCATATAAGTTAGCTAGACATAAAAACATGTCAACTATTCAAAACAAATGTTGTGAGAAACATTTTTAGTAGAGTTATTTAATGCATAGAAAAAGTAAAATTCATGAACATTTTTCATCTTTAGTTTGCGTATCGCAACACTTCTGAAGTATCTAATCACGAAAATTCCAAGATAGATAGCTAGCTGAAATACATTATTCTCAGCTGCTTTCTATGTAACACAAAAATACATATCCACGTATTCTATGAATATATGAATTAAGGTGCATAATGTTACTTGGAAAATCATGCTAATGTATACAGGTATTAAATAAAACAACTTGAATACAAAGGAAAAACTTATTCCGTTATGTTTTTTATGTATTAATGGTTGCAAAGAAATCCCATAGGATTTTTCGACCATTTTAGAAAATCTTTGAATGCATTCAGGAATTTATTTTCTACATAATATCTATCAAAATAGTATCTAGGATTCTGTATTTCTTCATAATGTCAGAAACCAACTGATCTGGGTGTTATTTGTAAATATTATTTGCTGTAATGCAATATTTACATGCGGGATTTTTTTTTCAAAATAATTTTTATAAATAAGTTTTAAAGGTGTTTTAAAAGAGTGTACTATTAATAATACAAATATACCTCACATAGCAAATGTACTTTAAATTGGTTCAAATTATATCCTCTAGTGCAAGTAAAGGTAACGTAAGACATAGTTTTAAAAACAAAACATTTTATGAATTTCCTCTTTGGATATTTTATTACCGATAATATTATTTATCAGTTTTAACACTTTTATAAACCTACTAGCTGATATACCCGCCATTGCTCGGGGGATAAAAGACTTATTAAACTGTAAACCTATAAATTTAGCCAATTAATAATTTAAAGCTAAATGATTTTAACTTTCATCGATACAAATTTGTTGTCTTTAGTTCCTATGATTTGAAAACACGTCCACACACAAAAAAGAAAAACGATCGAAAAAAAAAAAGAACGGAACTATTCCATTCCCGAACTTGAGTAAACTTGTTAATAATTCCGCCTCTCACGGCCCCCTCTTCACACTTTTGTTAACGTTATGAGCGGCGGAATACACGTACATAAAAACGGTTTCTGAAAGTTTAAAAATAGTAAACTGTCCTAAAGCCTTTGAGGGGGGAAGTTTAAGGAAGAGCGCAGCGGCATTTCATTCATTTCCCTCGTCTTTATCGTCCCTTTGACCCAGTTTGGGGAGTTACGACCCCCTGCGCATGCGTCTCGGTCACATGACTCAGTCATTTACAGATGCTGAGAATAGCTAGGAATGGTTTTGTTCGCTTTACTTTAACTTTTTCCTCCTCTTTATTTTTCTTTTATATTGCGCTACCTTTTACGCGTTCCTTCTTCTCGCATTAGACAGTTTCGAACTAAAATAAGATAAAGTAACGCATTTTGAAAACGGAATTCGGGGGGCTATTCAAATAGTTTATCCTCGGCTGTAAACAACACTCTGGGAAGTAAAGGAGCCTGCACCGGACGTGTCAATAGAACGAAATGTCTCTTGTCTCTCTCTCTCTAGGATGGAGATTCGAGAGACCAACTCAATAAAAAGGAATCTTAGCTATACGATGATAATGTCCGAGTGGTGCTGTTAGAGGGAACGATCTCAATCTGGGCAGATGCTCCGAAAAGTTTTTAAACTGTCTCCGATGGCTGCGCAATTTGGGAATGGGAGTTGGGGATTTTATGCGAAGGGATGTTTTGTCGCCAACTCTATATGATTATTTTCGGCGTAACGTACTCGGTGATAATATTTTTTTTTGGTTGCCAAAAATAAACATTTTTAACCCCTATTCAGTCCTAATCGTTCTAAATTTGCCATAGGATTCAATGGCAATTTCGGGTGGTGTAGGATTAAAAGGGTTAATAAAACTAATGATCATACCATACTGGTTTCGAAAGGATATTTTTGGATGTTTCTTATTCATTTATAATTTTTTCATTAATGTATTTAATGATGATTAAAGATGCTGGAAATATATTAGAAAACATCCAGATGAAAAATTAGTTTTTCTATTTTAAAGTAAATGATTTTTAAACGAGTTAAATGTTTTCATTATACCAAGAAAAGTGTTTTTATACATGGCCGTGGCCTGACTGACCTGAAAAACATCGGATTAATAAAGTATAGGATGAGGGAAAAGTTGTTAAATAAAATAAACTTAGGGTGAAGTGGGATTACTGCTTATTAAAATACTGTTTATTAGTATATTTTTTAATTATGATTTATTTCCACATTAAAAGCATTTTTTCTTAAATTTAAATAGTTAGCCATTAATAACCCCATCTTTTAATAAAAGATGATTAAATTTTATAATTGAAATGAAGATTATACTTTCAGTCAGTCAGTGTGAATGACTATCTCCAAGTTTGAAGGTGATTAAACTTACCCCAAACCACGGGGCAAATGTGAACACAGATCATGAAAATTTTAAATTTCAAAATAAAAGTGCATATGGTCCAAAAGCCAATTCTTTACAGTTTATATATTAAAAAATTAAATTTTTCCTTCAATAACAAGTTGACAATTTATAGTCAAAATGGAACTATGCCAAAACCTTGTTACACTTACCCAATTGTTTTTAACAATCCTGTTTAATCCTGTTGCATAATAAATGAAATATTTGAAGCTAAATTTCACTGTATAATCTATTGAAATATTCTATAATATATAATATCAATGTGTTGAAAGATTAATTGTTTGAAATTTAAAAGTTAATATTTTAATGTTTTCTCCCGGCACTTATTATTAAATGCAAAAAACTAAAGGAAAGGATCTATTCTTACACACACAGTGAGTACTGAAACCTTATTGATAGTTAAATACTTATGTAAATAATAATATAGAACGTATAAAGACCATAAAATTGGGTGTAAAAGTTCTTAAAAGTGAATTTTATGAAAATAAAACACATGGATGAACGCAATTTTGTAAACGGTGTTTATTAGGCGTAAGTTTTGATTTTTTAATTAAAATTTTTATAATTAAAATGACTAGTTTTATTGTTAAATCGAAAGTTGATTTTGATAAAATGGTATCATAGAAAACTTAATAATTAATCTTATTTTATAACATACATTTTGAAATGCGCTCCATATCAAACAATATAAACTATGTAAAAGTAAAAGTAATAAACGTTATTTACTTTAAAAATAATACTGAATCAGCAAAAGAAGTACTACATTCTATCTTTATAATAATAATCATATATTAACACATCACCACTAGAATTTTCGGGAAAACCTTTAATTGATTACACAAAGAGTACATTGTGTTCATGCCTTCTGAGCAAAAAGAAATGTCTTTTCAAAACGAACAGTTACTTTTCTATAATTGCACATAATAGCTAGCAGATGCTTTAGTCGTCCCATCGTATATTAAGTTATTAAAGCACCATTACTCATAAGTGCTTCAGTAAGTGACATTTTTCATGTATATTTAGAAGTAAATGCCTTTAAGAGCTTTACTTTCAAATTCTAATATTTAAAGCAATGATTAATTTTAAGTGGGGTACTCAACAAAAGTTTCCGGTTATGAAATTGCATTGTTAATATAAGAACTGTGATGTTAAATAGGAAGTATAATGTAAACGGGGGATTTTTTAGAAAACCTTTATCTTGTTATGAGCAAAGATTGATAAAGTGTTATAGTATTTTGAATACTTAAAAATTTAGTAACATACAAAACTAAAAAAAAGCCTTAAATTTAGAATCACGATTAATTTCAAACGTTAGTCCACTTAAGGGGATTCTTAAAACGTACAATACGTTTATAGTAAAGAAATAATAACATTACTTTTAAAAGCAATGTATTTCTATCAAGTTTTACCCGGGTATTTTATGTAGTGCTAAAAATATAAGGATTTTTGTCTTTGATGTTTAGAACGTGTTTAAAAACAAAAAGTGTTTTTTGGTGAAAAATTTATCATTTATTTTTATAAGGCATCATATAAAGGTTGATGCGAAGATATTACC
Organism: Tetragnatha montana; assembly: GCA_963680715.1. Classification (NCBI taxonomy): domain Eukaryota; kingdom Metazoa; phylum Arthropoda; class Arachnida; order Araneae; family Tetragnathidae; genus Tetragnatha; species Tetragnatha montana. The sequence goes on along the minus strand of OY796676.1, from coordinate 13,542,396 downwards.
TTAAAAACTTAAGTTTGAGGTAAAATTGTGAAAGTTAAAGAAATGAGTTTTTTTAAATTGTTAAAACGTTAGCTCTTTTGATAAAATTGTTGTTCAAATTGATATTTTATTACACTATTCTTATACGTTTACTTAATATCCAACGTCAATCGAGCAAAAACCATTCTTTCGCATAACATTACCCCAGATATTTTTATTCTGATTCCTTTCTTAAAAAGAACTCTAACTATTGAATCCAAAAGGTGCTACAAAGTACCGATTTAAAACTAAAGTATTTTTAAAAGATTCAGAAACACTGTTTCCTTTCCAGGTTATAAAATTTTATCCTTGTAACATTCTCCAAAATCTGCGCACTTATTTTCCTTCATTCTAATTCCACAAAATGTTACATTTTCCCTCACCCTTAAAAAGCGCAAGATCTTCCCTGATCAGAGAGTTCCTAAATTGAATCTTCGTGTTCTTTTACTCTTTATGTTCACTTTGGAAGCAATGTTTTTTTTTTATTCCTAAATGTGTATCATTGAATTATTTATCATTCTCCATCATCCTTTGTGTATTCATAAGGCTTATGTATCAATCGTCTAAAGCGCTTAAAGATGAGCTCCCTCAGAGAAATGCTAATGCGTCCTATTACTTTTAAGAACTTGTTATGGAGAAATGTTGAAATACTTTTAAAAAGAGGCCGTAAAGTGTCGCGTGCTATCATTTCGCCAAAGATGCAACTTAACTTAAAAATTCTTTCCGTGGCGATGGGGGCTTAATGGTTATCGAAAAGGTCAAGTTTAAGTTTGCAAATGTAAGTTTTTGTGATAAGAACTTTAAATTTGTGAGTGTAAGCATTTTCTTTTAGTAGTATACTTACTATTCTTTCATTTACTATTATAAAGAGCTTATGAAAACACTTTCGAGAAAATAGTGAAGTCATCAATTAAAATTTTAAAGCAATGGATAGCTCACTAAAATACAGTTAAACTAAGTATCATTTAAATTACACCATGAGTAAAACATTAACTGTACACTTAAGTGTACGTTACCGGCACGGCCTAGTGTACCGGAAACTGTTTCGAGAAGACTTTTATAAATTGTGCAGTTGTTATAACTTAATTTCATTGTTTGTTGCAAATAACTTTTTTGTTTTTGAAGAAATATGCGTTTTCCATTTAAAAGCATTGTAGATAATTTAGGTTTTTTCGTCCATCGTCAGAGCATTCGTTTTAACATTGCATAACTGTTTTTATAAAATATGGTTTTTCAAACTGGTCATAATTTTTCCACTTAAAATTCAAATGAAAAAACGAAATTACTTACATGAATTATACGAAGGATTCACCATGCATTTCTCATAATGACACACCCTAACAACATATGTAGGTACTTATCACATCCCACTCAACAAGAAAAATTGCACTAGCATAACTCACACAAGGAAATTGTTTCGAAGAACTTTCTACCTTTGAAATACATCAATAGGTACTATGTAAGGAGAAAAATTCAAGTGTGTTAGTTTACTGACATATACCAAGAATGGGATTCCATTCCTACTTTAATACTAAATCCAATTCGATGCGTTGTTAAATATTTCGTGAAATCATAAATCAATGCAATTTAAAATATTTAAAAACTATCAAAATTATGACAGAGAAAACAAGTTTTTGCATAAGTACGTTCATTTCTTTATGTAACGTTTCTGATATTTATTTTAAAGTCATATAAGAAGTCCCAGTATATTTCTAAATTCTTTAATGGCTCTTGAAAAAAAAATGTATATAAAAAAAAGTAAAACAGTTAAAATTGCAAGGTCATTTAAGCAATACAGATTTTCTCCCAAAAAACCAAACATTAGAAGTTAACTCGAAACAAACAAAAAAAAAATAATAACCCTGCAACTTCATTCGCTTTCAGTAAACTAACTCTTCAGAGAATTACTTTGTAGATAAAAATCACAAGAAAAGAAAAGCTTATTAACTTTCTCAAGAGTTTGGAAAATCATTTCGTTCCCCCAATAAGCGAGAGAGGTAGGAAAATATAATCACTTTTAACCCATTTTTTAACTAGAGGGAGAGAGAGAGAGGGTTCATCTTTCGATCTGTAGTAAAGTCCTGATAAAAATGAAAATTGAGAAAACTTCTTTTGTTAGAGATGAAAATTTTCTCGGAATAAGTGCCCCTTTCCGGTCTGCGTTTTTCATTCACTCCGAAGCCGAGTCTTACGAAATTAACAGGGCAAGAGTGTACTTAACAAACATGGGAAAAATGTTTTTATTATCTTTTATCAAATTGTTTCGGAAAGAATACCCCGTTCGGTTGTGGCGTTTTTTACTCCGTATTTATATTGACCCAAGGGAAAACAATTTCCTTAAATAAAATACATAACTTTTTCTGATGGCGGTGTTTGTCAGGTCCATTAAAATTTCGATAAAAAATATTTATTTTCTTCTCATTCCCTGAAAATAAGACACTTTTTACGACGGGAGGAATTTTCTTTTCTAGTAGATTTGGGGCGGAAGTTTAAACTTTGCGCTTAAATGCACATAATAAAGTGATTCAAATATTTATAAAACATTTTTTTAGCTACTTAAATTAGTTTTTGCTTGTTTTTACTTCCCTCTATAAATCTTTGTTTTAAAATAAATTAACTCCCTAACTAAACCAGAAGGAAAGTAAATTATGTTTATATCATAAAACTATCTTGTGGTTAACGTATATTTTTTGTTCAATTTGTTGTGGTTTGCACAAGATTATTTTGTTCAAAAAGAAACACGTTCTTTTTGCTTAATCTTAATAATAACTTAGTTCTATAAAAATAAAACAACATCTGGTTTATTTTACAAAGAAGTACTATATACCCAGACTTAATTTTTCTAAGCAAAATTATTAAACTCCTTTCAACTGCTTGCCTTCTCAACACATTTTTGTTCAAAATATAGATTGTTCTTTTCTAAAATAGGTATATGGATTTTTCTTACCTAAGAGAGAATAAATGGATTTATAAATAAATATAAGTCGGATTTATCACATCACAGTATTTTTTAGTTTTAACAGTGAATTGTATTGTGTGTTTTCCCAGGTGTAAATTCTTCAACACAATATTTTACTTTTATATTAACACTAGGACTTCAACTATCGGAAACGTTTTGAACTGTTATCTTACCTTTATCGCTTTCTTTTCTGAACTCTATTTTTGACTTGTGTAGAATCTATTGTAAACCTTTATTGGTAATGAAAGTTATAATTTTTTAAATCATTGCATTTAGTTTTTTTACATGTTTATAACAGTATTAAATTTTTATGGCATATAACCGAGCATTTTTATGTATCTTTTTCTTATATGGAATTTTCCATTTATAGTCGAAGGTGCGGTCCGGCCATTTTTGTTCATCTACATAGATAGGTATTACTGCACTTGTATACTTATTTTTTAAATAATTGATGCGTGGAATAGTTAAGTACTATTTGTAAAAAAATTATTACTTATCCATATTACGAATCATATAAGAAAACAGAAAAAAATGTAATGTAATGCATTCATTTAAGCATTCAATTGTATTGAAGGAATGTGTTTTATTATTGATGGCAATTGAATTTTACATTTTATTTATCCAAATATTTTATAGCCTTTTGAATCTTTAACTGTCATAACTGATTTCACATTTTATTACCATTCTCATTTTTAATAAATACTTTACGCAATTTCTGAATAAAATTTTTATTTAATTTCAGACGATTTCATCCAACAAAGGGAATATAAAGTGTTATTATTCGATAATCTTTCGTACATTATCTTACATGAAATTAAATGTTACACAATAAATGAAATCGATCCCATACACATTTTACTGTTCCTTAAATAAATAACAGGAGCAACTACAGATACAGATTACGTAATACTGGGAGATGGTCCTAAACAAGTCATACATTCCCACATTCCCCATCTGCCCCAGTCCGCCCTTCTCTTAGAACTTTTTCTAAAATTCCTCGCTGCAGTCTTGTTATCTCCGGAGCCAGCCATGCGCCACGCAAACCCTTTAAAAAGAAGTCATTATATTACCACCCTTTACCCGCCCTAATGATTCCAACAGAACGCATGGAACAGAAACAAGCCCGACCGTCAAAAGACAAGTGGTCCTCGTATGTTCGAGTTAAAATTAATTTCTGAGACGTCCATTGCTAAGGAGAGTCATTAACTGCCGCTTTTAGTCGCTTCTCTGCAGCGCTCCCATTGTTTTTGAAAGCGCATTTTACTGGTACCATTACTCACTTCCCTTTTGTCTCGTCTTTTTATTATTATTATTATTAAAATGCGCGGCGTTTAGATGTTGCCAAAGCGAAAGGGATAAATATTCCGTTTGAGGTTTGTTGTTCTTTTGCGAAAGTTGGTCGCGGCGAAACGTTTCTGGGTAATCATTGGCACGGATAAGTATTGAGGTGTGTTTCCAGCATGTTCCATTTATTTTAATGCCGGTTTGAGTATTCCGGTGCTATTTTTCATGTGGAATGATACTTTATTTTGTGATATTTTCGTACATTAGGGTTGCATTGCATGTTGTTATGGTTTCATGAAGTTTGTAACCATGGGTTGAATAAAAAATGAAGATGTATGATAAAAACCATCAGTTACGAAATACGATGGGAAATAGAATAAAGTTTAGTGGAGGAAGTATTTATTGTTTCTTTTTTGGGACACTGACAAATGCGTTTTATCACTAACAGTAAGAAAAAGCAGCATTTAATGATGTTTTAATGTTAAAATAACGATTTCTGTTTTGAAGTCATAATACTTTTTAACCTAATGGTTTGTAAAACAAATTAAAGGGATAATTTGTTTTAAACTTTTTTTAAATCCCATTAGTTTCCATTAAACATAAAAGGGCATTAATTTTGTTAACTGTTTTTGTTGTTTATTATTAGATTGTGATTACGTTTATTTTTTCTATCTTAAACGTATTTTATCTATTAAAAACTTAATATTTTTATTTGTAAACACTATTTAAACTGCCACATATACATAAAATAAATGTAAAATATAGGTCCTAAATCCCAACTAAAGTATGTATCAAATATTACGATAAACATTATTCAAAATACATCTCTTACATTTAATTTTTGTAAGTCGTAGTATGTTTTTGGATTTTTAATATATTTAAACTAAATTTAAATTTTCCGTAAACCGTCGTAATGCATTAAAGCTGAAATACTCCATACAATTTAATACATTGCAACTGTCAGAAATTTACTTCACGCGTGTTTATATCGGCAAAAAAGTACGAATAAAGAAAATCTAGGATCTTTCATAGTTTTAACAGGAAATATAATATTTTGGAATTTATGTAAAATTTAGAATATGCGTACTCTCTCTCCAAATAAAGAATCTACATGCTTCAAAAACAAACCATTATCCATTTTCATCCTTTCTGTGATTGCAAGTTGATACTTACTATTACAGTTTAAACACCGTTATACAAATACAAATATTGATGACCAACTACAGGCGTGAAGCCCAGCAAGGTTGGTCCATTTAACTCAAACTACCGGATTCCCAGAATTCGTCTACTTTTTCTTTAAACTCATTTACTCCAGTGGAACTAACTATAGTTTCTGGCAAATTATTCTATCTATCCACAACCCTCTTAATATAATGTTTTCTGCTTTCCCGGTAAAAATATGCCTTATTCAATTTCAATTTGTGACTCTTTGTTCTATTATTTGTACTGAAGTCCAGACCCTCTGTTTCCCCGTGCTTTATAATTTTCAAAAAGTTGAATCAAATCCCCCCTAGCCCTTCTTTTCCCTATAGAGTGAACATATTTGTGCACCCATAGACATTATAAGTGTCTACAAAGTGTTTTTGTGTTCGGGAAAGGGATTAAGGATCATTGAATAAATTATTTTGAATCTAAATAGAGACAACATTTTATGGGACACTTTTTTTCACTTTATAAAAACAAGTTTCCAATCTTTAGTATTGTCAATATCTTGCAATATTGTAATTAACTCTTTATTACAATTAGGGTTTTCTAGGCTACAAGGAGGAATCGAAGGACAAAAATGCAGATATTGTTTGCTCAGCAGTTTTAAAGCGTATTCCATTAGTGTCGAGGCACTTTGTTTGCTAAGCAAAGTGGTGGTTAATGTTTCAGAAGGATTAGAATACTTTAGGATCAATAGTATGAGCACTGTTTTCTCTAGTAAGAAACGAATCTAAGTTTTATCGAAAATGAAATTATTGTTTAGTGTCTAATATAGGGTAGAGAAGAGGACATTTGAACAGAACGTACATATTTGACTATTTCGCCATATTTTATGGCATACTAAAAAACTGATTTATATGTAAATTTTCCAGTGTTCCTGAAATTTTTGTAGCCTTTTATATGCATTTATCAAGAATTTCAAACCTTTATCATCATTCTAAAGTATGAGAAATTCGATTCAAATGTGCCCCAAGAGGTATATTTGAACACTCTTGAGGTACATTTAAATAAATGTATAAATAATACAAAATTTAATTTTACAAGCTAACACAAATTTATTGTACACTAAAGTTTACATTTAACACGTGACCAATGAAGCTGAAAGTTGGGCACTTTAACGTTTAATTCTTAAATTTAACAGTTTTTTAGAGTAAGGAAGATTTTAACAAATTTTTGCTTTTGAAGTGAAAAAAAAGTATTTAGAGAGGAAAAGCATGATGATATATTGCACATGAAGAAAAATCAAAGAAAAAATTGTTTAAATTTTACTAACGTTAAATAAAGTATCTTACAACTACTTTTGAATGGGTTTTTAAAAAATAAATAAAACCTGGCAAATATTAAAAGAATATCAATTAAACACAAATCTTTTACACACATAAAGCCACCTTTTGTAAACCTTATACAATTTTCGATGCATCAATTAAAACTGAAATAATCTTAAAAGGACTGATTTTAAAGTTTAACATTAATTTGCTATAATTTAAATATTTAAATTTGAGGACTGCATTTAATGTCTAACATTCCACTCAAAATAAAAAAAAGAACTAGAAGACACATTTGAATAGTTTAAATGTGTATCAAAATTTTTGTGTTAAAATTTGTCCATCTACCAATTCAATCTTTTTTCAATCTTTCTGTGCTATCTGGGCATCATACCATTAAGTGGAAAAATGTACATTTATAATTGAAATTGGGAAACAATGACTTACTACTTTGTTAATGGCACAACAGCGTACGATGCATGAATTTTACTTTAAAACTATCATGAATAAAATCTAAAATGAGAAAACAATTACTTTGCACCTTCCAATACAAGCACATAAAGGGTTCCAATGGAGCAACCACTTTGAAAATTCAGGCGAAAGATGTTACTAATACCTCTATCTTTTAGTTTTCTTTTCGGATTATTAAAATTAAATTAACTTGGGGTAATTGGTGATGATTGGTCCACATTCCATTGTTCTCCTTGTTCAAATGTGACTCCTTCTCCTCTACATACTACAATTTTTGGGTGTGCCTAATTTGTGCATTTACCAGAAAATAAAGTGAATTTTAAGGTGTTAAATATCCTACTAATTTTAAATCAATTAGAAAATTTACCGATTATGTACCATACATTAGTTTGCCTTTTCCAAGTTGTGTGGTGTGTATTTACCAAAAAAAATATTGTAACGTATGTATGTAAAGTATCCACTGAATTTTTAATCATTCTTCCTTTTAAAATTTTTTAAAAAGTTAGCTTTGATCCTACATGTCTTGTTTACCTTTTTTAGTTAATAGGCAAATTTTCAGAGGGTTGTAAGTAAATTAAAATTAAATTAAATGTTTGAATATATCTTCTTTAAAATCTCAAAAACATTCATTAGTAAGTTAGCTACTTAGGTAGGTAATCCTTATTTTAATTTATACGTTTTTCCATAACCTATACGACTTTTAAAGCCGTTAAAATATACACACCCACATTCCAGACATTACAATTACCCATAACAAGAAGAAGCACTGTCGAAAACTATTATTCAAGTGCGTCTTAAATTCCATCGCCAAAAAAAAAACCGCTAATAAAACACTTTAAGAGTTCAGATTAAAACAGAAAGTATAGCAACCACCTATCAAGTTGACTTTCCAATGTCCTTTTTCTTAGGAGAGCTTCCAGTTAAGCAACTGTTTAAACGCAATGCATTGTTCGCTCCCCTCTTTACTTACTTACCGTGGGAGAGACAATAAAAATGTATCGCAAAAAGTCAGAGAGAGAAGTGACACACTTCTCACAAAAGAATTACTAGGGTAATTATAAGGGGCTTCTATGATTCTTCCACTGAGCTTCCGCTCCCGAAGTATTGTTCCTGTTCCAGACACTAAATCTGAAAAAAGGACAAAGAAATGGATGAGGCTATTTCTTTTCTCGATCCTAATTAACTCGAATAGATTAACTGGGGGAAACATTTTTATTTCCAGTATTTGCTTTTGAATTGCTTTTTCAGCCGGAGCTGTTTAACATGGAACTGAAAAAGGAAATTTTCAGAGCGCCCATTTTCAAGTTCTTCTTGTTCAGGAATGGTGTTCCGCGTGCGATTTTTTTTTCTTCCAAGAGTGCGGGTGATTACGTTGTTCGGTTTTGCTTTGCACAATGACTTATTCCTTTCTTAGGAGCGGATTCCAGTGAAATAAATGTTTAAAAAAAAACTAAACTGTCGTGAGAACCGTTTTGGGGATGCCGCATGTTGATCCCTTTCTAATGTGTTTTAAGCAGTTTCAGTTAATGAACTGCTATAAGAAACGAAATTATTTATATGAGTCATTCATGGCACTGTTTATTTGACCGGCAAATATACAGCTAAACTCTACTCTTTTTTACCCGGAAACTACCCGGCAACGGTTCTGATTGGAGCGCCGAGACTGCTACGTAACCGCGAGACCTACGGCGCATGCGCCAACTGCCGGTTTTGCCTTCCAAATAGACACTTCCTAAATTTTATTTGAAATATTTTAAATCTGGCAGGGTCAGGAGGGGGCAAATAGGTAGAGGAATAAAATGAGTAATTTTAAAAACGTTTTCCAAAAAACGCACAAATTATTGTAAAATAAAAAGTTATTCTTTACTGCTGCATATCTTATTTTACCCAGGTTTACATGTTTGTACCATTGAAATATTAAAGTTTTAATTATTTAATAAGGTAAAATGCATCTTTCAATAGGAAATCTTACAAGCCGTTTGTGTTAAATATGCTGAAAAACTTATATTACCGTTTAAATAACAGTAAAATCATTTTGCTATTTAAGAAAACAGGTTTTAATAAAAAAATTTTCACCCAGAATGTGAAAACTTTCATTGAATGCTTATTATTTTACTACCAAATACACCCCACCAGACTTAAAAAATTGTTTTTAAAATGATTCCTTCAAGAATATGATATGTTCTTTGTTAATGATGAACAAAGTAAAAAAATCGCTAAAATCATCTTTTTACATCTTCTCAATTTGGGATTATAAAGACCTCAATTTATGTTATGGAAGTTTTTAATCCAATTTGGACATACTAGTTTAAAAACATGTTTTCAAAACATCAAGACCTTAATAAAGACTGAAAAATAAAAAAATCTCCTACACAAAAAAATATATCAATTAGGGTTGAATGAAAAATAGTTTAGAAATTTAGAAAACTTTACTTTTTCAAATCAGATAGAAATCCCTCAAATAGTTTCCAAGAAAATCAAAACGACCAAAGATTATACATTTTTTTACAAGTGTTCCGTTTGGCTTTGACGTGTTAGAAAAATTCCAACTTACGAACTGAGTTCCTTCCTTTTATAATGTATGTTGTTCATGTGCCTGTTTCATCCTTTCTCATGGTGCAATATTTTTTAATTCTTTGTTTTTTGATGATATTAACCCCTTCGGACCTGATGTGCGGTATACCGGACATCAACTTTAAACTCTACTAACTTCATTAAAATACTTTAGAATAACACCGATTTTGTTGTAGTTGATGCTCCACATCTGTACTATTGTTCAAGGTTTATTTAAACATAAAATTTGATTACCAATAAGTTCTTTTTAAGGCGCTGAATGTTTTTTTAAAATGGATGTCCGCTATACCGGACATCGTACTGGACGTAAGTAAAAGCTACTTGTGATCGTGTAGTTTGTTTACATGGACGAAACATGTTTTAAACTTACTTACACCTGTATTAGTGCAAGTTTTCTCATTTTATTGCTTTATTATATTTAAAAAATAATTTATTTTAGTGATTTTTGATATTTTAAATGCTACTTTTTACTGTCTGTAATTTCTTTAAATATTATACCAGACACTTCAAAATTTGTGACAGATATATTTATCATCATAGCATACTATGTACCAAAAGAAAATATTTTCATACTAAAATTTCAAAATTCCGACTGAAGGGGTTAAAGCAACGAAACAAGCAAAAGATATATATTATTTACCTCATACCTTAACGTTTAAGGTTTCAGCCTTGTTTAAGGCTTAAACAATTCAATTTTAATTAGAATTGAAATGCTAAGATTTTATTAATTATAAAGTAAAATTCAAGAATTGTAAGAGATAAATCTCATACGTGGTAAGAACGATGGCATGATAATCAAATTTGTACAATATTATTAATTGATACTTCCCTCAAATAAATTGCAATACATTTTGATGTAATTGTATAAGAATATTTCGACATTCAAAACTATAAGGACATATTGTACTTTAACGGCAATATAATAATGAAATCTTAAAATTCGCAAAGTTAATAAATCACAATCTATTATTAACTGAAAGTATCCTAGAGATTTTAAGTTCAATGTTACAAAAATATTTACATTCGTTTCACGCAGTCATTAAGCGGGATTCATTCATTGATCATCCCTTCCCAATTATTCATTAAAATCGTTCCTTCTCTTTCCTCTGCCAAAACTTCAGAAATCTCCTCTCGTTCGAACAACTTCTTCGCGGAGCTCGTGAAATTACAAAATTAATATCCGTAATCTCGCGCTGACACGCGATTAAATTTTCAACGCCATAAAACCGAACGCATCATTTTGCCCCTAACTCAGAAACACTCAATTAAGTTGGTACCCTGGCGAAAACGATGAGTCTACAATACACGTGTATTATGAATAAACGTATATATGGAGCAGAAGCTTTTTGCTTTCAAAACAACTGCTTATGAACTAATACCGGAGTGTGCCAGCCTTCCATCATTCTTCAGCAGACGACTATATATTTAATTATGAGGCTTGTTTAATTAACTCGAAACTCTGCTGGGCTCTTGTTGGTTTACTTGTAAAACCTACTTAATTAAAAAGGCTTAATTTAGTCGGGAATACTTTAAAATGTTCATTGTGTGCCGAATATTAACTGGTGGAGTTAGTTTGGTGGAATTAACTTTGATACATTCATCATTACTGCCATGTAACTTGAAAATTAATTGCGTGTCACAGGGGCATAAAAATTGTCTGTCCCATTAAGCTTTGAGGTCTTTTTTTTACAGCGGTATAATGGAAGAAATGTGAGATTGTCTTTCGGCTGATCAAGGTTGTTTCTGACTTTTACTTGTTGAAAAGAATTCACATCTTTGATTTAATTGATGTGAGTCAAAAATAGAGAGGGAAAGTTTTTATTATTTTCGATTTAATTCAGAAAATGTGTGTGATTAGGATCAGGTATTTGGTACTAAGTTAATATGGAAATTGCTTCTTTTTTTAATGACAGGTATTTCATGATAATTTAAAATATATTAGTTTGTTCTCAAGATCAATCAATTTGATCAAGTACGAATTTTACAGACAATTAATATGACGATTGGAAAGTTAGAAAAATATTATTTTCTCATCATTCGCTATATTCGGTTTTCAATGCATAATTTTATGAAAAAATTGTTATGGTCAAAAAATGCTCTCTACCCAAAAAGTGAAAATGGAAACCTATAAATATCTGAATCCAATTGTTCATTTCATAAATATTTAAAACTTTTATACATTTGAACTAGCTTACTTTTATAACTATTCTCGACGTTAGCAGTTAGAGTTAACTTGATCTTGAACATGGCATTTTAATTAAAGATTTATTTACTATTTTATGAGAGTTTATACTTTGAAATGATGATTATGAATTTTTCCTGTAGGAAATATTCCAGATACTTCCTTTTTGCTTGTTTCATAATTTTTTAAATAAATTATTCATTATTTGTTATGCAATACTACACCATGGATATTTATTCAAATGTAAAGTAACTAATAATATAGAAAAATTAGTTTTTATTCGTTACCATGCATTTCCTTTATTTATTATATTACATTCCCTTTTTTTTCTTATGTAGGGTAGAGTTAAAATTTTAATAACATGCACAGACTTTTAATTATTTTTTTTACAGAAAACTTTACAAATTGAAACGTAAATAAAAAAAACTGTACAGGAAAAGAAATTAACAACATCCATTATAGAAATTATTAGCTAACAAACATATCGAATTATATGCTTGTATTCTTTAAATTAATGCGGATTAAAAGTAAAACATAGCAGTCTAAAGAGATTTTCTTCAACCCACACAATACTTTATTTCGAAATATCCTTTGAAATTTAAATTAAGAATGCGTGTGAAACAACATTTCTTGAACTTAAACAAGCTTGATTTTTCTTCATAGGAAGGAGACGTAATTTTGTTAGTATTCTTTAAATTGTATTTTCTTAAATTTTATTTGAAAAAAAAATACTTTTAATGTTAAAATTGGAATTGACACTGTCATGTTTTTCGTATTTGGAGTCTTTGTAAGTGAAAAACACATGAATAAAATTAATTTGTTCCTTTGATTTTTATTAATGAAGACCTTTAGAGTGAAAAATAAAGCGATAGGAGGAATATTAGTTGGATAAGGTAATACGTATTAAGTAAAATCTATATTGAATCGTCAGTTTAAAATAAGAATAATTATTTAAAATGACAAATTGTAACTATGTGTGCTACAAAAATATCTCCTTTGAGTGGAAAGAGGGGAAAATAACTACCCCCCTATAGTCAGATATAGCCCCTTAAATTTGGCGAAATCTAGTCCATTCAATCAATAGAAATTTAATTTATTTCGTCTTTCTTTTATTATTCTTTATGCTGTAAACTAACCCAAAATAAAATTTTTCTTAAATTTAAAATTGCTTTTAGCTTTTTTGTATCCAGTGAATGTGAATGTTTAACTCCATTACTATTCATGAAACTGCTTAATGACTCTGTTTCCTAATATTTAACAAACAAACAAACAAATTTATTTATTGACAAAGAAAGAAGAAATTACAAATTGAACATACATAACCTGGAGGAAATAATCCTGTGCAGGTATAATAGAAATTACAATGTTTACACAATAAACAAACATAAAAATACTGACAAAATTAATACTTAGAATTGAAATACAGGTCATTTAAAATTGTCTTCCTTATATTTAAAGTATCTTCACTTTTGTGCTGTGAACAAAACACAAATATAATTAAATTTTTAAAATATAAATTGTTTCTAATATTTTTTCAGCTGAAATTTTATAAGTTTGATCTATCTATATTCTAAGTCAATCAACTTTTTTCAATTTTAAAATATTTTTGAATGTACTTATATTTTTTTCAATATGATTGTTTCTTATTCTAAATATGATCCTAAATTTAAGTTAAAGAAAAAGAAACGAAAAATGTCTTCATATCAGCGAAATAACGAAATGTGCATTCGTCAGAAAACAAATATTGTCCCAAAAGGACGGTTCAAATATTACGTTAATACCTAAGGGAGGGGAGGGGTTCATCATTTGCTTATTTCAGCTAACAAGGGGGGGGGATATGAATGATGTTCAGCTATAGCAAATAAAAACATTTTATTAAAAAAAATCGATTTACACAAATGAAATTTTGCTAATGATAATTACACTTTTACAATATAATAACTAGCCGTTTGGTCACCAAAGAAGAATCATGAATGATAAGTATGAATATTGTTTAAAATAAACAACTTTTTTTTGCTGAAGGATTTGAAAGGAAGGAAATAAAAGTTCGGGAGTGTGTGTTGTGCTGTTTTCTTACGTAATTAGAAAAGGAGGTTGCGATTTACAATTATTTCACAGACAACAAGGGGTTAAAAATTACTAAAATTTTCCTTTCACGATATTTGAACAATCCCCAAAGTTGGTTGGCCTTTTGTTGGCCTTTTTTTCCGTTCTTATCGAAACAATTTCTGATATTGTCTGTCTATCACAAGATGAGCTCTGGACTCTCCTGGTTGTGGCGGTTGCTATAGAAACAATACTAAATGAATGGATGTAAGAAATGTAAACGAGAGCTCATCTTGTGATAGACAGACAGTAATAAAAGGCTTAAGGCTTTTGTAAATATTTTGAACAGGTTCTTAGTAAATGTATTCTAACTCTTAAATTAGGGGATAATCTACTATTTCAAAATATATTCATGTTTCATTTAGTACATGAAATCAACCAAGACATACAAAGTATGGTAAAGCAACTTTTTGCAAACATATATCAACGAGGATTCAATTTGAAATTCCTAAACTCACAACAGTCCATATTAGTGAATACTATACAGCGTGGTAAACATTTCCAAATCTAAAACCTAGTTTACGATAAAATCCTACGAAAAATGTCTTAGAGAGTTGATTTATCCGGGCACCCCCTGAGGAATACTAATCTTCCCCGAAATACACGCCGGAATACATAACCGCGTCGCAATACTTTTATCGCGTATTAGATCTGACAGCTCTAACCTTGCGCTCTCTCCTTCTATATAGGGTCGAATTTAAAGAAGAGGGAACTGTATATAGCAACACAGAAAGCCTTTAATTTGACGGTTGGACGAACAAATACGACCTAATCCCATCATCAAATTCTAAGTTAACGTAGTAATTCTTTTGCCGCTTCATTACTCGGCCAGGAGCATAGCGTAATTGGACGTTGCCGAGAGACAAAATGGCTGTTGCACGTCAATGGGGAATACTTAAGAAGTCGGTAATGATATGAAGAAAAAAAGAAAGGGAAAAGGGTTGTGTGGCCATCAGGAGTCGGGTATTGGTTAAATATCTTGGATTGCTGACAATCTTCTTAGAGTTATTGCTAATTTGCTATTTATTTTCGTAATTGGAATTCGCTAAGTTGCTTTGTGGTTTATAAAAGATATCCCTACTTAGATTTTAGACAGAATTTTTGAAATACGAAAATTAAACTTTTTTTAAAGCATTTGTTACCATATGAATACTAAGAATTTCATTTCATAGAAATGGAAAATTCCTTCCTAGTACCGACTATTTTAATTGACTTTTAATTGATGGGAGATTATGGATCCACCCACGAAGTTAAGAATAATCAGATTTGGAAAAAAATCAAGATATTGTTCATGGCGTCTCTCAAACGTCCAATCATGGAGTTGACAGCCAATTCTTTTTTATTTCTTCTAAATCAAAATTGCCAATTATTTTTACTTGTAGTTTAACCAATTATATTATGAAATGAATCCCAATTTTATAATTGTCTCAATTCACATTTCTATGCATACTTGTATAAAATCTGTTATGGAACGTGTGTTCTGAAATGAATTCAAGAAACGTTTCTTTTTGTTAGTATATTCAAAGGGATAAAATAATGTCATGTCACATTGACATTTGTACCATTAAAAACATCCCAATTTACATAATAAAATGATTACATAAAATTCACCACAACAGTTGAAACAGGGCAAAAAGTAATTATTTGAGCTAAATTGAACTATCTATCAGTTTTTAATAAAAATAAGAAAGGAAAATGTATTATCCCTTTCATTTTTCTTAAAAAGCAACCATTTAAGTTTAGACAAATAAACTAATGCACTTAAGTTTAGATCGCAATATCCTAAAACAAATTACTGATTGAAGTACCATAAAAATGAGAACTGATACTATCTTACTTATCTCAAATTAATTGCCGCTTAGAGAATAAAAGTTATTTATTGCTGCAATTATAATCGGAGAGAGGGGGAAAAACAACACAGATCCCTTTTGCCATCCGATTCCATTAGCAATACTAAAAGATTTTTCGGAATAACCAACTTCGCATGTAACTTGCATCATTGATAAGGAAATATGAGCAACATGCTACCCCTCACGGACGTTATACCGCGCTTGACATAAGTGCCCATAAAGATTTTAATGATACATCATAAACATTTTGATGCCACCCAGTGCTTTAGAGCCGGTCGTGTATCCAGTTCTTCGGAAAAGATACTGGAAGATGGCAAACATAAAATATTTACCCTTTAAGCTACATTGAGCAGAAATCGAATCCGTTTACAGAGCGCTGTGCAATTTATCTTGTCAAGTAGGCGCGAACTAATTCAATTCAGGCTCCGCGAGCTGCGGGCTTTCTCTGTCTTTTTCTTCCGGGAAACGAGATGTTTAAACGGATTCGTTAAATATTATTGTCTGCCTTTTTAAGTAGCGGATAGCAGTTGCTATGGAAATCTTTCCGTTGTAATCAGCATTTTTGATGGTAGTTTAATAAGTGCATTTGTTAACGACAATGAGGAGTAATAAGGTCATTTCATTCGTATGTATAATTTTTGATATGAATGCTAATGTTGTAACGCTAAATAAATAAATGTATAAAGGCAGCTATAATCAAAATTATTATGCGTCAGTTTCCATTAATTTTCTATTTTAAGTCTATGAAGGAAGCATAAAATAAAGATTTACACATTCATCACCGTAATTTAATAAACATGTTTGACTCGTATATATCAATGTCCCTTCGAAAGTTTATCCAAATAATAATTGCCTAATGTTAATTTACTGTTACTTCTATTATAATGTTGAGTAAAGCGGCAAATTTGTTAACTAATTATATAAATTAGTTTGTCAGTAAAAAATCAATTTAATAAATACTTCTAATTTTTAATTTTACTGGATTTATTGTAAGGATGATTCATGATAGAAGGCTTATTCGGTGAGATACAAAGAACTTTTTGAAATAAATTACGCTAGATTACTGGCAATATTTTTGGGATTGTAAAAGACAGTTACTTCGTTAGATTTTTCACCCCATTATAAACAAAAATAGTAAGAATGTAAGTGAAAATTGGACATGTAAAACAGTTAAAACAGTCATTTTACGTTAATGAATATTTTAAAAAAGATATTTTTCATGAGGACATACACATTTGTGCATCTTTTGAGCTTTGTAGGAACCACCATTGATGGTCTACTAGTGTTTGACTTGACTAGGGTCCATGGTATCATGAATTTGATTTACCTGCCGCTGATCGGAAGGATTGAACACACTAACAACAACAAACATTGATGGTTATGGAACTTAGTTGGCCTAATAGGTGGTTAGCAATGGTACTTAAGGTGTTTTTTTTTAATTTTTTAACATTACCTCGTTTTTGATATCCAGTCTTCAAAATTCAACTATTAATGAGACTCAAAATCACACTCATACTTTAAAAAACTGCCAAACGCCAAACAAACTCAAAAGATACAGATTGATACCTTGAAAGGCAGGTTGAAAGGCCACGCAACATATCAAAAACTAACTAAATCCATCATGTATTCTGCGAACATTTATCAAACTCGCTACTTTTGCCCTAACCAGTAACAAGCCTTCCCAAAACAAGTTTACTTCAAGCCCGGCATATTACCAAACACTCATTTATTTACCTACGCGCTTTCAACGCTATTAGTTAACCGGTAATAAATTATGAAAACCAATAGCGCATTAACGAAGCTTTCGCGACCCTGCTGCACGAGTCGATATACTCCAGAGAACAGAATGCACTTTATTCCTGACAAGCCGTAATATCAGTCCGGTCCCGAATGAGGACGCGCTTGGAGACTTCGATATTGGAACTAATGCGCACCCACGGCTAAAAGCATTTTAATTTGGAAGTAGGACATCCGAGGCTGCAAAGACTAACGAAGCGCCCTTGGTTTTCCTTCCTTCGCCCATGTCAAACCGATCGTGAAATTTCATTCCCAATTAAATAAATAACGCTTGATTAAAAGTTTGAGTGAATTGTTTGCTGATGTATCGGGGACTCTTGAATAACTCCGGTTTTAATGTCATTCTGAGTGAGATTCTGGCATTATTTCAATGGGTGAATTTTGTTTAAAGTGTATTTTATGGAGCTGGTGTGTGCTGATTTTATAGGTCACAAATGCAACTAATAGCACGAGCCTGTAAATATCCTTGCCATATATTAAATTAATTTGGTTTGTTAGAACAGTTTTTAAAAATCACGTTAAGGTAGTGTGTCAGTAAGCCTAATGTTTCTAACTATTGTTAACAAACTAACTAACTAACTGTTCTAAGTCTAATTTTTGAAACTATTTCAAAAATTGGATAACTTACTATGACATAAACATGTATAGTATAGGATATAGATTTGGATATAGTATAGGATATAGATAGGGATAGAATTCTTCGCCGAATTTCAACACGTTAATATTTCAAAATTCCTTCAAACTTTAATTTTCAACGCATTTTGAAATAATCTGTTTTCGAAGCTTTATTAAGTCCCTCTGAAATCTCATTATTAAACTACTGAAAGTGCGTAGGCGTCTGCAAACTGCATTGGTTAATTATTAGAAGTAGGTTAACACTAATGGGGTCTAAAATGTGGTACCTGAAATGCCATTCCACGCTTTAAATCATGTTAAATTATTTATCAAAGTAATAGTACTTTAATTAAATAATGAGTTCTTGAGAAAAGAACTTAAATATACTAAAAAACAACACAATTGCATATTGAAAACGGGTTATGAATACCATCGACCTTATAATACTAATGAACGGAGCATGCTAGCGTGGCTTGCGTCCACGACATTCTCGGCGGTTATCCCAACAACACGTGGTTTTGCAGACCACGTGGGATTCCAAAACGGTACGCTTTACTTACGATAAAAATGTGGTTCCCTTTAATTTGTCGAAACTATTTTAAAGATCAATATTTTACCAACCATTCATTCCATTCAACCATTATTTTGCATTCACTATGTGTTAATTCTAAAGAAAGAAGTTGTCTTTTCTATTTTAGGAATTGGAGCTTTTTTGGCTACTACTAATACGGACCGTAGATATATTCTTAAAAACTGTTTTGCTTTTATGAATATAAACTAAAGCATTAAATTAAATTATTATTAAGTCATGTTAAATTATTTATCAAAGTAATAGTATTTTAATTAAATAATTTTTTAAACTTTTAAGATATCTTGTATAATAATCTCTCTATTAAAAAAAATTGGTGAACAGTTTCCGGTAAAAAACTTTTTAATTACTTTATTATATTAATGCACATTATGCATTATATGTGTTTTTGGTTTTTCAAATTTTCTTGTCTTTCTATTTAATTTCCTGTAAAGCTCTTATTGACATACGTTTTGACGGAAAACTAGCCACCTGTGCTTTCTTTTCTTCCTTCTTGTGCTTTCTTTTCTTCTGTGCATTCCCACTTTGAAAAAGCCGACACTGAGGGAATCTCAACAAAACTGTTTTATAAATAATTGTTTTATTGTTATAATTTTTTGTTGTTAAAATTGTTTTATAAAGTGAGTGAATTTAAGTTCAGTGAGCTGGGTTTTGTGAGGAAGCAATCCAAAAGGTCTTAAGTAAGCAGTGTACGGGGGTTGGTGAGCGTTATCGAACAGGGGGCAGTAGCTCCCTAGAAGTAAAACATAAAATAGTTTCACTAGTAGCTTTTTTTCAAAACTATCTATTTAAGTGAATCATTTAAATTAATAAAAGAAGAAATCTTCTTATCGGTTTGAGCGTGAAGAAACAATCGTCCAAAGGACATCCCCATCTCAAAGAACCTCGTGGTTAATTCCGGGGTGAAAATTCTCACTATTCACTGTCAGAAATCCCCTCCCACTTTGATAAAGCCGACACTGTGGGAGTCTCAACAAAACTCAAATCTCAAACCTCATTACTCAAGGCGATTGCATCTATCACTGAAACCCTGTATTGAAACGCCATACAGGTGTAGATATATAGAAATATATTTCAATAAATCACCTCAGTAAAGGTTACGCCCCTTCTAAAAGGATCATCTTCTCATATTACCCCTACCCTCTTGACTGTTGGTACAATTGCCCATTGACAACGGGTTGCGAATACCTTTCTGATGGAGGAGGAGCTGAGGTCTAGTGGACCGCTGGGAAAGAATTTGGGGAATTTCGAACGGATGCATGCACTTGTCGAAGCATGCTGATAAGAAGGGGTCAGTGCCAAGGTCACGAAAGGTGAAGCTAGGAGAAAATTCTATTCAATTCTACCCAGCATGTGGTAGTGGGAAGGGGAGGAGCGGTCAGTGGGGCCTCAAGTCCACTGCTAACGGGTTAAAACACTTTAATTCAACACAATAGTTATAAAAATTGGGCATAATTAATGTCATGTTTCACAAATAAAATTTTTTTAAGTTATGAACTTTATAAATAATGAATTTAATTCCCTTTAAAATTCAAAAATTAAATTAAAGTAGTGTTTTGACATATAACAGAAAACACATATAGAAGAACGTAACCTTATCTACCTGCTCTATTGACTAAGGTGGTCTTTCATGAATAATTGACTTGAACTCCATGCTTACCTTCTTGTGAAACACGATAGGTTTTCAATATTCATCACAGCAGAATCATTAGATAATAGATATGCCTAGATAAAGGTATGAAAAAAAGCTAGCAAGATGGGGAAAATATATTTAAATAGATACATACTACATGTGTTTAAAACTTACAATTAAAAGTGTTCGGATTGCTTTATACTATTAGGGGAAAAGAGGGTAAGAGCACGCAAAAAAATAAATTTGGGCTATAAAATCGAGAATTTAAAGCTAGAGCCTCAAAAATTTACTGAACGTAAGTATACTGACTCACAAATCAACTACAAAAAATTAAAGTATTAAAATCACAAAGAAAATCAAAAATCGAATGCGTACTTTTAGCCGACGTGGCGGCTATAAGTACGCTGGTCGTGAGGCCAAAAGTACTACGCATCCTGAAAACTCGAAATTAATTGCAAAAAAAAAAAAAAATGTACCACTGCCTTCGTATTTGGAATATCCCTCCATCATGTCACCTCTCTTTAACAGGGGACGTGAGGTCCCACAGTTGGGACGATATAAACTTTTTTTTTTCCAAATTTTTGCACCGCAATGTTTCATACCAAATATTAAAACATTTTCCAGTCCAGAACATTTCAAACCCACGCAAAACGGCAAAGAAACACTGTAGCACGTATATTTACATTTAACATACCGCTAACAATGTTACGGTTTATCACAAATCTCCAACAAATCTCCCTACCTTACAAAAAAATACCCCATCCAATCCCACCCACTCCACCTGACATATAGCACCCTCATCCCGATATTCACAGAAGGCCATATTTCCCTCTCTCAGCAGACCTGTCCCTGGCAAATGCTGATGGATCCACCATCATCAACACTAGTGTTCGGCAACTAGTGGTCAAAAAATAGTTACTACCAACTACTAACTAGTCTGGGAAATTGTAGTTGTAACTAGTAGTTAACTATTTTTTCCTGGGACTAGTTGCAACTAGTAGTTAACTATTTCCCAAAGTAGTTAACTACTAGTTAACTAGTCTATTTAATTTCATAACCTACCTTTTGGCAAAATTCTAATACATCTTTCTTATCTATGTCACAATAAACGTTTATACTTCACCCAAAAATGGTCCTTATTTCTGGTTATGGTATTTGAGTACTCTCACTTTGATAAACATTTTAAATATCTTTTTAAATTTTAAGTAAATTTTTTTTTTGTAGTAGTTGAAAATTTGAAAGTAGTTTTAACTAGTAGTTAATTAAAAAAGTAGTTAAACTAATAGTTGAACTACTTTAAACTAAAAAAAGTTAAACTACTAGTTAACTACTAGTTGATCGGTAGTTAACTACTAGTTGCAACTAGTTCTAGTTAACTAGTGCCGAACACTAATCAACACACACAACAAGAAATCGGGAGGCAGGCACACTCAGCGCGGATTCCCCCTAGCTATTTATCCACGGGGATGTCTTCCTTAATTACACGGCAAAGGACGTCCATTTCCGTCACCGCGCATAACAAGGCCGAGGTCACCCACCTGATGGTTAGCGTCCCATTCATTTTGGACGTGAGTTTGACGTATACGTCCCTTTCTCGTTGAGATAGTGTCGGTAATGGATTTTGGTGCTTCTTTCGAGTGGTGGCTTTGCCGGTGTTGGGTTTCATTAATGTCAATTTATGTGTTTTCTGTTTTTTATTGTGTTTATAGTGAAGGGATAGTGTGGGTGCGGCTAAGGTGGGATTTGGAATGAAGGTAGATAGATGGAGTTGAAAAGTAAGTCGTCGACTATGAAGTTGGGATTGTGAAGTGTAACTCTGGAATATGCAAAGGGGTGTTGTGAATTATGATTCTATCAGTTATGCTAATATCAATATTATAAACACAAAAATCGTTCATAAATTTTTAAATAAAGGATAAATGTGCCATAGCGTGTTTTACTTTTAAAATTGAAACTTACCACACTTCCTCAAATAACAATTTATATTTTATAAAATACGTCCTTTGCCTATTATAACGATAAAGTTCATTATTATTTATTTTACAAACCCTACAAATTTATATTAAAGCAAGGATTTAAATTGAAAATAAAACTATAGTACCAGATATTTTAAAATTTTTTATTTATACCAGATATTTTTTTTTCAGTTAATATGCTTGGGATAGATTTTATTAGAATATAAGTGTTACATTTAAAAGGGGTGGGAAAGCACTATACTAATGCAAGCCTATAGTTTTAAGAAGCATTATTTTTTTTCATGTTAAATTTAGGTTTAAAAACCCTTAATTTTCTTGTTACTTAACTTGTTACATAAACATTTTTATACACACCAATTATATGAAAACGTTAAAAATTATAAATCGCTTAAAGTGAACTTCTTTATAAAATATTCTGATACTTAAACATATGATGGATGAATCACAAAAATGTGAGAGAATCAAATTTATCACAGCCAAACAATAAAAAATGTAAATGTAAGACCATTAAAATCATGTTTCGAAATTTAAAAGTGACGTTAGTAATTAACAAGACAAATGAACATTAACGAATTTTTCCTCTCATTATATCTCCAGATAAAAGCTCTTCTAAAACTTCTGTTGAAATCTCTTTGTTGGTGGATACATGCGGGCGGAAGTTTAAAGCTTTTGTGACTAACATTAGTGTTTCCTTTCCAAATTCGAAAAAGATGAAATGTATTAGTCTTGTGTCTGGCGCGGTATGGCCGAATAGGGCCCTTGCGCCATAAAACCCAACCAACCAACCAACCAACCAATTCGAAAAAGTGAAGAGCAGAATATGGTAAAATGAAGGCCTCGTTAAAGATAATTAATGTAACTCAGAGATTTCAGATCCTGATGAGATAGGAATTCCCCCAATATATTTCCATTCAAATAGTTAGTTGTATTCCTTGAGGAATTAGATTTCAAACACGGGAAACCTCATTCCAATTTGCTCGTGAAGAAGAAACAAAAGGCATAATTATCCATTGTCACAAAAGAATTAGACTTTGGAAACTTGATTTTTTTTAGCAATATAGTTTGGGCGCAATCATCGGTAATTCTTTGAATTAAAAACTAATTTAAATCGTCTTCAATAGAAACAAAAATGGCTACATTCCCATTTTAAGAAGCAACCCGAAAGATTTTTCGGAAGTCTGTTCAGTGTTTCATCTATTCGTGTGTGTGTTGGTTCTTGTGGATAATTTATGTCATTTTTAGAAACTTTAAAGTCTTTATAAATGACAGAATAATTCAGAGGTTTTCTGGATAACAAAATATTCATGAGGCGAAAAATTATAATTATGAAGATTTAATGCATGCGATGAAAGTTTTCATGCACTTCAAAGCACACAGCTACTAAATTTTAAACAAACTATTATTTTTTTACGCAATCAAAAACATATACAATACAGCAAGGTGTTAAGAGTTTTGAGGGTATATAGAAACGTATTTTTAACACATTTTAGATTTAACTCTATAAAATAATGTTTAAATTTGTTGTCCTACTTAATGTTTTGTGTCATAAAAAACTAAATTTTCCAAATAAAGAGTAATAGATAGTATTTTACCATCCTTGGTCATTAACTATTAAAACTACTTAACTTACTATAACTATTACATACACACCTTAGTAAAATCCTCTTTGATTTATCCCTGAAGACGAAGCACCATAGTATTTGCTGAATGATCTTATGGCTATTCAAAAAGTTCTGGGTTTTCTAAACGCGGCATTTCTTTGTTCCAAGGAAATTTCATGTGCACGCAGTCATTCCAACGAAAGAAAGTATTGCACCACTTTGTTTGACGTATGTTCAGCCATTTAGAGTTTGAAAGTTAACCTAATGTTCTTTCTTGGTCTAGTAGGAAATACTGTGTTCTTCTGCTCATCTTGGCCAGATACAATCCTTTATTCCACTCCATATACCCTTAAAGCAAACTTTAAGGGAACAAGTGAAACTTCCCTTATTTGCTGAGATGGCCCATAACCTTAACTATTGCCTGTCGACCAAGATTATTACGGGCTTTAAGAACAGTGATTACATCGCTATATTTTAGAAACGTTTTTGGAAGCTTTGTATGAAAATATAAGCGAACTCGCTTATAGTGAGCATGATTGGAACATCCTCGTTTTGCTCGCTAAATCAGGTAAATTTAAATTTGCTAAAAAAAATCAATCTTACTAAATTTAACTGGATCAAAACCTTTATCTTCATTTGTTAGAGGATTTTAAATTACTACAGTTACCAATATTTCAAGTCCTGGTAAAATATTTTTTCTTCTACAAGGCAATTTTAAAATGCATTTAAAGTTTCCATACTTTCTCTAATTGATAATTATGAAAATTATAAATCAAAATATCGACTTCGTTTTAACTGAAATTTTATTAGAAAACTAGTCCAATGAAAATCAGTCACCTCTTTTATTATCCCCTAAATAAGGAAAAACTTCTAAAATTCTTTTTTTTTTAATATTCTGTGGTCTTATAAACAGTTAAGTAAAGTACAACGTTTCTTTAACTAAATAACTTTAATAATAAAACTATAAAATATGTTTTATATGTATTTTTTTTTTCAAATTTCTTACTATATAATAACGTCATTTTACAAAGAATGTGGATTTTCTAGAAAAAAACAATTAACCAAAAAATAGACTTTTGGGATTCCTTAAACATTCTTTCCAAACTAAGCTTTTAGCAGACTTTCAAAGCCGAAAAAAATAAGTAAGATGTAAAGAACAATTGATTACCAATTAGAAAATTCCTAGGGGAGGTAAAGAGACTTTTCATCAAGGTGTATCCTTTATCCTATTTTCCTTTTTTGTCTTTTCAATGGCTCTTTCGAGAGAAAATGAAGGAATTTTTTCCCCTTTGTAAAATAAGATGTTTTACTCACAGTTCATTACCTTGGAGTTCTTTCATCTTTTTCTGGAATTGACATTCATTTCTCT
Source organism: Tetragnatha montana (assembly GCA_963680715.1). NCBI lineage: Eukaryota > Metazoa > Arthropoda > Arachnida > Araneae > Tetragnathidae > Tetragnatha > Tetragnatha montana. The sequence goes on along the minus strand of OY796676.1, from coordinate 13,516,901 downwards.
AAAAGTACTTAATGTAACCAATCATGTGGTTAGTTTACGTCCAGTGAAAAGAAGAAGTAATGAAAAAGTATTAAAGCCTAAAAACTCCTTTGAGGAAAGAAAGTTTCCCCCTACGAAGCTGCTTAGTGTTTCTATCTTTGTTTGAAGCGAAATAGAAGAAGGGATTTCGTGGAGTAAGGAATTTCACAATAGGTTATTTTTAATTTATTTGGCGCTTTTTGAAATATTTACTTGGTGTTAAAATAAATTTTAACTTTCCTTATCTTATTTCCTTATTTTAACATAAAACTTTCTTTTGATAAAAAGTTTTTAAAATCATTTACTTATTTGTTTATTATTCTTGTATTTTCAATAAAAATCTCTAAAAAGTATTTTTATCTTGTTTCATTTCTAAGTTCATTGAAATATGTTTAGGGTTTAAAAGTTTTGATTGTGTCAAGAAGTTAAATTTTCAAAGGTAAGTAAAAATGGTAAGTATTTTATGGGAAAGGGTAACTAATAGGGCAATAATATGCGTTTAATTTTTTTTTTGAAGTGGGAACTAACTGCCTAAATTTGTAAAGCAGAAAGATCGCGTTCTTCACTTACGACGCGACGCTCAAAACGAAAAGTGCGTTAGAAACGGCAAACATCGCGAATCTGAGCGGCCGCCATCTTGTTGCGATTATTTCTAGTCTCATAATCGGCTTCAGTTAAACCGGTAGCTCGGACCGTTTATGGCACTTCCTTATTGTACTAGTTCCATGATGGAATGAATGTTTACCTCAGGCAAGTATTCGTATATTTTTGTTGCGTTAAATTGGAAAAAAAAAATTCTTCCCATTCTTATCTTATTCTTCTGTATTTGTATAGTTACATACAAAAACATGCATCCAGATTACAATTTTCATTCAAGAATTTAATACCTTTAAATTTGGAATAAATATTTATTTACATTTTTTTCGGAATTCAATTAGTGACAACCCCTAGTTTTGTGTCACTTTAGAAAATAATTACGGATTCAAAATTTAAGCTCATTTGGACGAACAATAATAGCACCTGCCACAAAGGCCTTGACGTATCAAAAATGTTCTGCTTTTTTTTACAAAACATTTAAAAAACCAAAGATTAATAAACCCTCATATTTTGTTCACGATTTTTTTTTGAGAAACTAATTTAGTTTATAGATATACCTAATGTTCCAGGTCTTATGCTTCTATCGCCCATGATTTGGTAGTAATAATTTTTTAATGTCAAAATAACTTTTGTAAAGTTTTTTTTCCTGCATTTTTAAATAGCCTATCCTATAACTCTAGAACTATATACAACTTAAATATCTGAAATCAGTTACATTTTTTAGTAATTTTATTCTCTTTGATTAGGTGACATCATATAACCACCTTTTTCAAGAAATTCTTTCAAAACTTAAAAAACAAAATAATTAAATAAAATAAATTACAAAAAAGTTTATTAAGAAAATTTAAAGCTTTTTACCTAACTCCTAAAATAAACATTTCTACCAAATTTTAAGTTGAAAATAAAAATTTAATAATCCAAAAACTATGTAGTCCCTCCCACATTAAGAGCGATTCACTCAAGGAGAACTCATAAAATCACTTCAGGGTTTTCAGATAATTTAAACATGCAAAAAAATTTACATAAATTTCAAAAATTACAACTATTAACAGATTTGGTACAAAATCTTCTAGAGCTGGTTCCCAACTTTCTTTTGATTCAATAGTTAAGTAGTAAATAATAGTTAAAAGACTATGGGCGCGCGCATGCATGTGTAATGAATATTTAAGCAACGAATTAGGCATGTTAGGCAATTAATAATTAATATTTATTAGTTATAAATATATATTTGTACATTTTAAAGGATTTTAAGAACACTGGGATACAAATCATTGAGATACAAATCTCAGATACGAGTCCAGCAGGGAGACATCACGAGGCAGGCAGAAGTAGCTGGGTCCCCAACAGGTGGAAAGGACGTAGCAACATGCTCGTAGTTTCACGGCACCTCGTTTTTCTCTTTTCAGGACAAAGATAATTCATTCATTCGCTCTCATCAACCATAAATCTAAAAAAAAAACACGTTCAGAAAAAAGGTATTCACAATATTCAGTTTCAAGGTTATCAAAAAGTAAAAAACTTCACTCTAAGAATTTAAAACTTTGGTATAGAAATTGTGAAAAGAGATCTTTATTGGTTACTACTACAACTCGCAAAAACCATGTTTGAAGGCTTCCACAGACGATCAACTTGGTTGTCAACCAGGTCGGAGACTTTAATGACAATAACCAGATCGTCGTAAATATAAACTTAAAATGATTAAATTAATATTTTTTATGCTTTTGTGTACTTTATATACTATAAAATTATTTTTTTCTCCCATGCTAAAACTTACATTATTTTTAATTCTTAGTTTTTTATTTTCTTATTAAATGTTCCTAGTAAGCTCCGCCCTCCAAAAATTTAAAGTTAGTCAGCCTGAAATTCAACAATCAACTTCCCTACAGACGGGCAAATGTATTGAAAACATGTGTTGACGACCAGGTTTAAAAATTTCAGTTGGAGAACTTACCAAAATATGCACTCATCATATACCATACATCTTTGTAGTGTTTTTCCTAGTTTCATTGATAACTTGTTCTACTGTAACGTTCTTTAAACTGGCGATTTCTTCAGCAACGTACAGTGCCATCCCAGGGTTTGAATACTTCGTGTCTTTCGGAATCTAAAAGTAAAATATATTATTTTTCATGTCATGTAACGAAAGTACTTAACATTGACATACAGATATAGAAGATAATAAGAGCAGGAGTTTGCAAATTTTTCTAGTGTTATTCCTATATGTTTATATGGTGAATACTTAAGGGTTTAATTTTCCACTAAATAATGCAAACCCATGTTTGGAATTTAAAACATCCACAAGAACTCTCAATTTATGAAATTATTTTTTTTCAGAATGTAATTGATGGGAAATTTGGTGGTTCGAACATGATTAAATTGTATTGGTTTGTAGACTTAAAACCACTGATCTAGATCCATTGCATTTATGGCATGCAAAAAATTAAAACTGGAATATTTACGTTACTTCTATTGCAAAAATTATGTAAAAACAACCCGGATAGAATAACAGAATGGTTAGTTCAATAACAATATGTATGAAATATTAAAAAAAATCTTTAAAATGTTATTTTTCAAGTATTTATAACATTTGTCTATATCTTTTGCATTTTTGCGAAAATGCTGTTGTGGCTATTTGTATAGCGTGAGAAACCAGAGTAAGAGGACAACCATTTAGGTCTTCTCTGGTCTTACTTTCAAAACCTCTATCAGCTCATTTCTGACCCAATCTCAGAACATAAGGTAAATTTGAAAATTTTTATCCCCATGAGGAAAAGTTGTTATTTGAAGTTACCAACATAATTTAAGAGATAGATCAGTTTAAATAAGATACTTACAGAATCAACTCTTGGAATAAAGTAAGGGGCATCGGTCTCCAGCAGAAGTCTAGACAGTGGGATTTTCTGCGCCACCTCTCGAATCTCTTTCGCACTTTTGATCGTTACAACGTTAGTGATACCTATCAGGAGGTTCGGAAACTCCTTCATCCAACGCTGCGCCCAAAACCATGTGTCGTTGAAACAGTGGAGATGTATTCTGTAGTCAACGGGTAGGATCTGAAACATCATAAAAGTTTAGAACCATAGAAGAAAATATCCTTCATAAAATGTGTTAAATTTCAAGAAGTTTTTTATTTGTTTTGTACATAACAAGAGTCTTAGAAAGCTTAACTATTAGAATAGAAATTAATAGGTTTTTAACTCCCGAAATTTCAGACTGGCGAGATTGTAATTGCATTATATAGAAAATTTGGGGCAAAAGGGACCCAAAATATTAAACACTAAAAAACACTGTTTGCAGTTAATATAATTAATTTTTTAAGTGTTTAGTATTATGGTTTGTGTATAAATGGTTTCCATAGATTGTCTTTAAGGTATAATTATAATTTTTACAAAAATATCCCAATAAACATTAACCAAAACTTATCAGAATAACCTCACTTTAAACTATTCATATGATATGGTATATAAGGATAAATATCACATAATATAATTTTAAATGTTTTATGAATTACCTTTCATTTATTCTTAACAAAAAGTAATAAAGGCACAATGTATTTGAAAGTTTTAAAGAAAAAACATAAAGTGAGTGTAAACTTACCTCTTTAATGATTCTCATTGCATCCTCGTGCGCCTCTCGACAGTGCACAACAATGTTGAGGTTCATCCATTTGGCGATTCGTAGTTGTCGCCGCAGCACATCGAACTGAACTAGCTTGTTGCAGGCATTTCTGAAATTCCATCAATGAATTCAGCAAAAGTGTGAAAAATGCACAATAAAATGAAAAATAAAATAGATTCTATATTCTGACCGCCACGAGAAGAACTTTGACAGAAAAACAAAACTTTGAAATAGAGTACAAAGCTAAACACACAGATTTGACAAACACATTAAACATACATACCTGTTGGAATAATCCAACCCTATCTCTCCCAATGCTCTGACTTTGGGATGATCGAGTGCTAAGCAAAGTTCCTCCTCAACGTCATCGTTGTATTGTGCGGCATTGTGAGGGTGGCAACCAAACGCTCCCCACACGTTGGCTTCATCAAGGAATGGCTCCCAAAAATCTTTCTGAAATCACACAAAATTTAAGTAAAACTTACAAACTACTATTTAGATAATAAATTTTATTTCTTAAATTAAAATGATTTAATCCTGTTTTTAAACATGCATTACTTAAACTATACAGCTCAACTGACATTTCAAGTACTTAATACATAGATAACAGTACTAACTATATAGCTCAACAATTTTCAAGTACTTAATATATTATACTAGTTTGATTTCTTGATAGTTTGTATGTAACTAAAAACCCAAGAAAAGGAATGAATAGCGAGATGCTAAATGAGATTTCAAGATAAATATGCTTAAAAATGATTTGCCTTTTTTAAATGCATGTAAAATACTCAAGTCTATTATTAACGGTTTCATATTTTGCTTATAGCCACTATACAGGTAAATTTAAATTGTCGGTCATTATTCTTTTGCTGGTTTAAATGTTTGTATAAAAATCCTCCACAAGAAAAATTTCACTTACATTTTTGAATGTGTGTGGCTTACAGAAAACAGCCACGCATCCCTCGAAGTTGGAAGGGAAATCCGCTTCTATCATAAAATCTTGGAAACTTCCTCCAAAACCGGTACGGTTAAATAAAAAATCCAAGTGACAATGGGTGTCAATGAAGCCCATATTTTCTTCGCAAATTGAACTGTTTCCACCTAAAAAGCAATGCGATTAATAAAAAAGTAAGAAATCTTATACAGTCAATTAATTATACGAAGAAAAAAAATCAGATACATTAATTTATATTACATCAAAAACCAACTATAATTATTTTTAATTTTTTAATAGTCGTTACATCTTTTTACACCAAAAAACGTTTACTGCCATAATATGGAAGTAAACGGTTTTTGGTGTAATGAAAGATTTTTGGTGATAAGTTTGATTGGGTGATAAGGTGATAAGTTTGATTTGGTGATAAGTTTTTTGGAGAGGAATTCTAAGATCATTAAGAATTAAGATCATTAGAATTCCTCTTTCCTACGTCACAAAATGAGACTACTATTATACCCCTCATTTACTGAATTCGTGTTCTTGTTTCTTTTATACCGTATTTAAATTAGATTTATAGAAATAATATACTTTTAAATTAAATGCATCTCCGCTGCTTCATTGATGAACAGATATCAAAATAAATTTCGAAAAACCCCAAACGCTACGCTAATACTAAGACTTAGAGCTGCATTATTTAAAAATAATTGGAAAATTTAACATTTTCAAATCTAAACATGATTTATCTTTGAACAAAATCACACTTTTACTTTTAAAGGATTTTAGAAGAAGGTTTTTAAGCGGTATTCCGATTCCCTCCCATCTGCGGGGTGAATCGGAACACCATTAAAAATAAAATTTGTGGATTCACCAAAATAATGTGAAGTAGCTCTCAAGTATAGATATTTTCCTGGAAATGTAAAAGTATTACAAGTCAAACGGATAGCTTACTTGAATTGGATGAATCCATTTCTACCAAAGACTGTCCGTTTAGAATAGCCTCCCTTTGACGTCGATATTCTGCTGAGAACATTGGAAGGGCATATTCGTCCACGGAAGGAGAGCCGAAATCTGAAAAGAAAAACTTCAGTAAAAAAGAACATACATAGCCATGAAAAAAATCTCTCAATTAATTCAATTTTAAACAAATAATTAAATTTTTATCAATGGAAAACCATTAGTTTTAAAAATTTTAAGGGGATATAAGAGAATTCGAACTGTTGTTTAAATATTTTTTGACACTGATCCCATTTTTGTCCCATCCTACAATTTTACCACAGTTTTAAAATTAATATTACCTATTCCTGGATTTTTTTTTTTTTGAAATTTTAGAAAGTGGACATTTGACAGAAATAGGTTTTTGAATTTGAATTTTTTTTTATTTAAAAAAAAATACTGTAGCACTTTTTTCATCATAAAGGGTTTACATTAATAAAATACTCAAGTTCTAAAATTGAAATGTCAGTTTGAAAAAGGGGGAAAAAAGAGTCCAAAAACCATGTTTTGATAAATTTGGGGGGAAACTCAAACAGTGTAAGAAATTGAATTTTTGGAACATTATAAGTAAGGGAGATTTGTGTACCGATGATCAAAGTCGAAGTTAGATCTGTTATTATTTTACAAAAATCAGTGAAATATTTGTATTCATAGTTTAGTCATAATTTTGTTTCTTGAAGGTAGGAACAGGAACTAAATGAGCCATGAATGAAGTTCTTACTCCACGTGGTTTTATAAAAATTAAGAAATTATGTTTAAAAATGCTTACTTTGTACTTAGGGCCGGCCCTATATTTTTTTTCAATACTAACATGTTTCTGTATGATAAGCTAGGGACTTTTGAGTTGGGAGAAAAAAAAATATAATTTTAAAAACACCAAAAAATAAATATGCCCGAGTTTCTGAACATTTATCCAGTAATTCCATTTTACTAGTGTTGGAAATTTATTAAATTGTGTGATTTGTTACACTTGTGTGTGTGAATTGTGTGTGTTGAATTACAAAATATGTAAAAAATGGTTATTTACTTTTAAAATAATAGGATTTAACAATTACATTTAAAACTGCTTTTAAAATACAATTCACCCTATGCTAACTTTTTTATGTTGCTAAAATCTGATCAAGTTTCAAAAATTTGTTATTTTAACTTGATAATTTTACAATTTTGTAGGTATTAAATTTTAATAACATGGCTAAAAGTTTCTCATAACTTAATTAACATGTCAATAAAATACTAAAAATTGAATGGTTTTCGCATGGAAATTGTTGATTTTATATTGGATAACTATCATGATACAATATCGGGAAACTCCGAACAAAATACAGAGGTTTTCAACACCCTGATATCATGAAAATTCCGTGAATGAATATTATATGCCCTCTTATGAGTGGAAAACAATAAATGCAACTCAAAGAACTTATCCTATTTATCCAAAAATATAAAAATGAAAAATTGTACTACTAAATTTTGTTTACATGACAAATGATATTTACATAAATTTTTAAAGATAAAAAGAAGACTTAAGGATATGTATAAGGCAAAAACCGCATAGTGTTTTAAAGGTTTCCTATGCTTTAAAATAACGATTACAATATAATTTATAGATAATAATGTTTAATTTATAAATAAGCGGGTATGTTTTAGAATTAGGAAGGAAGAATACATATAAAAAACAAACATTGTAAACCGATGATAACATAAGGAGAAACTTCTAATAGGTTCGAAAGTTTGAAAGTATTATAATATGTGGTTTTATAATCATTCGAAGAGTAAAGAAGAAAAAAAAATAGCGAATTCATAGTTAAACTGATTAAAAATCATTATTTTTTTTCAATATGAAAACTTCCATTAATTATTTATCCTAACTGATCATTTAATGACAACAAAAGGAAAAATATATTAAAAGAATTTTACATATGCCTGCATTAATTAAAAAATAGTATTCTTTTAATGTATCATTGATAAATAACACTAATCCCTACTAGAGATAATACACAAAACAAACTCAATGAACAACCACATTTTGAAGAAGTTCATTTACAACTACTGAGTAAACATTAAAGACGCCAATAAAAAATATAAAAAAGAATACTATCAGTATAAAAAATTAATATACAGTGAAACTTGAATAACTGGAAGCCCATACATCAAAACATTTATTTAAAAAAGTAAAATTAATTACATAGATTGTTCAAGTGAGCAAGAAAAATCAATTAAACACGACTTCATTCAAGTTATCCAAGTTACACATCAATATAAATAAATACAAAAAGATGATACTGAAGATAAAATCAAAATTATTTATTTTACTTACCATAAGCTGATGAATCACGGACGGCCATTGCTCTTTGCATACGATAATCACACTAAAATTTTCTCAAGTATAAACCACAGGCAACTCTACTAACAACTCACTTACTCTGACTGAGATAGCGACTGAATGAAATCCTTCGCCTTCCGATGCCAGAATTTATACCTAAGGTTTGGAGAGGTGTCTTGGCCAATAGGGAAAGAGCGAACAAACTCCCCTTTTCACCAGAGGGGTGGCAATCCCCCAATTCACAACGCCCCTCAACATGACCAGACAAGTATACCTCCCGCAAAGAGAGGGAAGCTGATCCCAATCACGTGTCCCTCACCAAGACACAATTCATGGATGGTTCAATCCATATTTAAAATGAATAAGATCCTTAATAAATACTACTAATACGAACCGTAGATATATTCTTAAAAACTGTTTTGCTTTTATGAATATCAACTAAAGCATTAAATTAAATTGTTATTAACCCGTAGCAGGGGACGTGACGTCTCACAGACCGCGCAACATTTTCCTCCCCTTCCCCCTACCACATGCTGGGTCGAATTGAATAGAATTTTCTCCTACCTTCCCCTTACGTGACCTTGAGACTGACCCCTTCTTATCAGGAAGTTTTTCCAAGTGCATCCGTTCGAAATTCCACAAATTCTTTCCCACGCGGTCCAGCAGACCTCAGGTCCCACTCAGTGTAACCGTTTTTGTCCAGACTTACTACGCATGGCTTTGAAGCTCGGTCCGCGGAGATTAATTTATCCTTATGATCCTGGTTATGCGGAAGAGTTGTAAAAAATTATATGAAGTTGGGAGTGATTTTAGAGTGGTAAAGGTAACTGTGAATAAGATTTCTGTGAAAAATTCTAAATTTTTGCTTCTAAAACACTGGTCAAAAACTGATACTTCAGGTAGTGTCAAAATTTTTTTGTATTGTTCTACAAAGAATTTTTTCCAATTAAAACTTGCATTACATATTAAATAATAAAAACAAAACAGTTAATTCATAATAGATGCGTTTTATTTTAAATTATAAAGAATTTACTGCACCATGTGGTTTCTATCGAAGAATTTAAGGCTCTTGGAAAATTGTCTGTGAAAACTTTTATTTTATCATAAAGTTAACAAATATTTTTCCATGAAGAGATAAATGTTCCAAGAACAATGCACTGAAATATCATAATCATATCTTAATTAGAATTTTTTTAAAAAAATATAATGTTGCGCGGTCTGTGAGACCCCACGTCCCCTGGTATGTTCCATTTTTTCACCTCCCCTGTTACGGGTTAAAGATACTTCAAAGGAATCTGGAAATAGGATTTGGAATATTTAACGGTAAATTTTCTAGATTCCTGTCATTAGTGCATGAAGCGTTATTAAGAGTGTTTCAAAAGTCTGTTTCACAGCTTTTGTTTGGAACCAAAGTCTCCTGAGGTTTTGGAAGTAATGTCTACCCCTAGGTAAGTGACCATGGGGAATACATGGAGATTATTTACAACTCCCCTAGCAGCAAAATACGAAAGTTTAAAGAATAATTGAAACATTGATTGATATTATGATTTAATGAAAATATTTTTATAATACCATAAAATAGCGTAGAAAAAATTCATGGAAATAACTTCAATATTCGAGGATATATTAGCATGTGAAAATACCACTTCTTAGGTCTCAAAAGAGAAAAAGTTTGCAAACTTGTAAGTTTCTTTGATTTTTTAGTTAACATTTGTCTTTATTTAGCTAAACAACTCAAAAACTACACATGATAACACTAAAACAATTGTCATCTCGTCAAAAAATTTTTCATCGCACATTAAAGAATATTTACTTTATTCAAGGTTTGAAATCTAGATGATAACAATTGCAATGAAATCAGGCGTACTACAAAAAAAAGAGTTTTTAGCTATTTTATGTAAAAGTAAGTTACTATAATGTCTTATAATCAGTTTTTATGCTCATTCAACATTTGTATTACATACTGTTACACAGAACATGAGCCGATACTGGAAAAATAATCATCTTAGTAAAATCTTTGAAACTACTAGGTATAAAAAATTTTAAAACTTTAAATAAAATAATATTGGCAAGTATGGAAAATTTCATAACATTCAAGCATCTTCTCAACTAGAAAGTGTTTTTCAGGATTTCGCAAATTAAAATAAATAATTGATAATTACCATTGCATAAACGTTTGCAATAAAATCATTAGACCCTTTACACACTTTTGTTAACCTTTCTACCGCAATAACATTGTTTTTTTAATTCATTAATGGGAAAATTCTGTAACAAAAATACTTTTAAATATACTTGAAAGATTTTGGAAATTTTAATGTTATTATTTCATTAATCCTTTGATTTATCACAAACATTCGTAAGGCTGTGCCTGTAAGTGATAAATAAATGAATAATTGCCATTAATGCTTCCTACAAAATTTTTTACTGAACACTTTTAGAACCCAATGCAATTAAGCAAATGCTATAGCAATGTATCCAATTACCCCTTCAATGTTCACTCATATCAAAGAATCAACGAAACCACAATAACATTCAAAACGAAAGGGAGGGGGGAAAAGAACACACAGTTAATTAGAGGCAGTACACAAAATTTTTCGAAAAATGAGTTGCCCATTTCGAACACAATGATGTTATCGCTGAAGAACTCGTGACACATATACCGATAAAAGCGCTCTGATAAGTCGGTAATTGCCGGGATGTCGGTACAGAAAAATGCATGGAACAGGGAGAAAAAAAATCGAGTTGTTCATCTAATTACATCAGAAATCGGAAGGTAACTTATTTGCTGATGAGAACAGGGTAAAAATGCGTCTTTCTCTAATTATACAGTCAACATATCTCACAAGAAGGTAATTTAAGTACCTCATCTGTGCTCTTTTTAGAGACTGGGATCGATTCATTTGGGTTTTTCGAACGCGCATTTCGACGTCGTTTTTCGTTCTCTATTTGACTGGGGAAAGTAGGACTTGGGTGGAAAACTCAGTTAAAGGGATCGATATAAGGGAAAAGCCCAGATTGAAGGGTGCTTCCATGATTGTGGACCCGGTAAACTATTTTATTATAACGGACATTGGGTACTGGAGCTGCAAAGAAAAACCAAAGTATGCCTATAACGGTATGTTAATTTCCATAACTTAAAAACTAACCTGATTGAATACTTTTCCTTATAATAAATAATATGCTTCTTTTTACCATAGTTGGTTTTTAATTTGCATTACTTAACTTTTATTTTTAGTATGAAAAGGGTAATTCTAAGCTATTTTGGGGGGATTTTCTTGGGGAGAGCATGCTCTTTCTGGACCTTCCATTGGCCCTGGTCTATTATTATTGTGACTTATTTTTTTGAGTATCGCTGACTAACATAATTGCCTATATGAAAATGATATGTTTTCTAGTAAACTCTTTCTGTACTACATAGATGCCGCATCTAGTACATAAAGAGTGAACTAGAAAATGTTGCATTTTTATATAGGCAGATGCCCCAAATTTTCCATAGGATTCAATGTTGATCTCGGGCGGATTAGGATTGCAAGGTTTAAACTTATAATGTTTACAATATCTTTAGTTCGAGCTTGTTCTTCGCTTATAATAGGAATTCCGGTATCCATAAAGAACAAATAGCAACAAAAATTGAAAGTTGAATACATAAGCCACTCTTGGTTTTAGTCCAAAACTTTGTAGCAGAAATTACCCCAACTAATTCCAAATAAGACCCTCTACACCTCCTTACTAAGTTTCACAAACTGCAACTAAGTCTCATAACAAACTGTCCTCACGATGATGGATGAGATCAGATAAATCTAAGTCCCCTGTCCACGCCATTGAAAAACCCAGATTAGTCCCCCCTGTCCTAGGCAAACTAACTAACTAACTAACTGGGTCACACATAATAAATAAGCGTCCCAATTATCACATCTCTTAAATAAGTATTTCAACGACGGTGACAATTCAATCAGCACACGAAACAATCCAAGTCATTTATCACACCCAAGGCAGGATTAATTGCCGGAGTCGGTTCTTCTTTCCGCCCGATGTCCTGTCAGAAGGGTGATTATGAAGAACCACCCTTTTCTGGTATTCTTCAATCGGGGGTTCCCGCGCGAGTTTCTTTGCTGATGATGGCGGAGAGCGTTATTAATTTCGCCAGTCAAAAGTCGAAGCACGCTGCTGCTGCTGCCACCGATTGTTTTGGAACTCTTCTTTCATATCAAAAGCTTTACTTCGGACAAGTATGAGATTAGCCCGGTGGCTCGGGAGAAATAAATCGCTATTTAAAAGTGTGCAACTAATGAGATGAGGAGTTTCACTGGAATTCTTTTGATTTTTGAAATTAATGATGATGGAAAGGAGGCGCGGAGGGAATCTTAATTAGATAAATAAAGCGGTTTTTGCGTGGGCTTGGGATTATCAGACGGGCGGAAAAATGCGTTGTTGTGTTTAGTTTTAGGGTGTTAAAGTTCCTCGCGGTGTTTTTGAAGGTTTAATTTTGTGATGAATGTTTCAAGGACCGTAATGAGTTTTCTAAATCCCTCTATGTAAATTTAGGCTTCGCCTTTTCCAAACATCTCATTTTTAGTTTTTACAGTGTGATAACTTTTCGTGGAATTCTGGTAAATTTAACAATTGCACTTACTTCAGCACAAAATTGGGAAGTTTTTATTCTGCAGTTCCTGGAATAATTCAAGGATTTAGACATGCTAATTAGTCTTAAGATTTTTTAACAAACAACCAATGCATAAAATGAAGCTTAGCCCATTGCAATTTTTTTTTTTTTTGGAATTTCCCAGGTGCCCTTCACTCATGTTGTTACAAGTACTGAAACATTATTACCTGAAAATTTTCAGGTCTCTAGGCCAATTTTTGAACCCTGCCTGAGTAGGAATCTCGGTTCTTTGCCCAGCCGGTCCCAAGCCCGGATAAAATGGTGAGGGTTGAGCGAAGGGCTAGTCCCCCTTCCTCGTAAAAACCCAGACGACTGCAGAAACTGAAAACCTAAGGCCAATTTTTGACCTCCGTGCACCTCAAAAGTAGAAACGAATTAAAAATATCTCAATTTTTATTTTTTTTTAAATTTAATAAGCCTGAACGCTGTCAATATTGAACTAAAACCTATGTATCACCTTTGGGATATCATTGTCCCAAGATCCTACAGGAAAAACATTCAATAGTACCTACTGGGGGAAGTTCCCTGAGGGTTAAAACGCACTCTCACCGAGAAAAGAGGAGGCTTATTGCGGGCGGGAGCTGAATAAAGGCCACTTGAGTGTTTTATTGAACCTTTTTTTTTCAAAGCTGTCAACCTCTATCCTGTTCCTATTAGTAAAAATGAATGTATGTTTAATTTAAGCTCACTTTTCTATGCACTTTTATATTAAACATTTAATCATTTCGCACATTATTATACTTCATCCAAGTCAAGAAAACATAACTTACATAAATTTATTTTCCAATTCATATATTCACCTTGTTCTCAACATGTGGTGCACGTCTCACCGGTAAGGGAAGTTTGATATAGAGAATTTCAAAAATATTGGGAATTTTCTTGAGAAATTACAACTTCAAATTACCCCAGAGTACTATAAAAACGTGTTGAAACCCAGATTGAAGAGTTAAATTTCAAACTACTTTTTGAAGGTTAAATCGGACCCTTTTCCGTCTTTAACGTGAGACGCAGTGTCGCCCCATGAAATTTAAAAACTGTCAAGCCAAGGTTCACATATCTCTCTTTTCGACTTCTTTAAAAAGATATATTTAACTTCTAATGGGTGTACAAGTATTATTGATATAAAAAATAGTTGGAAACCGAGAGAAACCCCACCCAACTAAAGTCTAGTTATGGCTCTGTGGGGTGCATTAGAATAAAAGAACTTAGGACAAAGCGTAAAAATGTTTGATGAAACTGATAAAACTGATATGAATTTTGTAAAAATATTAACAAACTAAAGTAAGTTTGATGCAAAACACGAATACTAAACAAAAAAAAGTTCAAAGTGTTAGTGGCAAAGTTTATTAAAATTGAAAATTATTGAAAATTGAAATAATTTCTTTCTTAGAAACTACTTTTTCCAAGACTTTGTTTCTCTAAAAATAGCATGAATAGAATGAAATCTCTAAAAATAGCATCAAAGTGGACTGAAAGTTAGTCAAAATTTTGATTAGTTAAGTTTTGATTAAGTTATTTACATCTAATGTAAACTTAGATGAAATGTTACCTAATATAATGAACACATTATTATAAATTCTGTTGTTGAATCTTTCAAAATTTTGATCAGATTGGAATATCTAATGTAAATAACTGAAAACATGTATAAAACTGTACTAAATAATGGACATATTATTATGGATTCTGTTGTTAATTACATTTATAATCATTTCTAGAAATTCCAAAATTAACATTCTAAAAAACTAAATGATACATTCAAAAGAATAAGAATATTACAGGATTATCTCAAAAACAACTCCCTTCCTCAAAAATTACAAGTAAAAATAACAAACCAAACAGTAGGTACACAAGAAATATTCCCAGAAATATTCTCGAAATAATACCATAGGAAATCCCCTCCCTGAAATCCCCCCGACAAAACACAAAGTGACGGCGCATCGCTTTCAATGCCATAATAAACGATCATGACCAGGTGCCCGTGGAAAATACTCTCAAGAATTCCTCGGCCTCTTAAAAACCCCTTTAGAGGGTCTATTTATCAGAATAATGAACATTCAATGTCTGAGTCGGTGATTTTCGGGAACAGGGAGATGCTCCCCCTGGTAAAAAATAGAGGCTTTATCCACAAACGACACAGCATTTCAAACTAACTTTCTGGCTCCCGCATTCGCGGGGGCCATATTTCGAGAGGCATATAAGGCAATATGACTGCAATTTCCTTTATACGGCGTCTATTATTCATTCCATCATTTTTCGTATCAGCTCCGAATCGGATTTGCAGGGGGGAGGGATTTTTCGAACTGCGAGAGTCCATTAGAAGAGAGAATGCTTTCTTTTTTTTGTTGGAAAGATTGTGTTTTACTATAGTCTTGCTCGGATGTGTTAGGTTGCGTTTTCAATCAAACGGAAGTGCTTCATTTACTTGAATGGAGTTTTTAGAGGTGATGGTTTATATCAAAAAAGGAACTACACTTTCGTTTAAACTGTGAGAAGGGGTAGTCAAGTCACACAAGAGGGAATTGTTTAATACCCATATTTACGTTTTAAAAGTACCCATGCATGTGCAATACAACTTCCATTGCAATAATTTTATTAAATCTTACACATTGATTGAAATCAAACTTCGATCCCGAAGTGGATTTCGGTTGGAATTTTGTTTGATATTTACTTGATTTAATCAACCTAGGACAAATCAATCTGGAATCGTCCTTGAATATAGCTGGAATTAAAGCAAGATTGAAACATCCAGTGATTATACAGGAAAAATCAGGCTTAAATCCAGAATGTGTGCTGTCTGCCTACATTCTTAAGACTTGGACACAAAATCATTCCCCAAAAGCTTCTTACAACCTAGCAAGAGTCTCAGAAACCAATTTGTTTAGTTTGACACGAAAAATTATGGTGTATTACTGCTCGACACTTCTAACACCGCTTCCAAACATGCACCTGCTTTTGGAGCTCGCTTGGCCATTCCAGGTCTGAAACCATCTGCCAAACATCGTAGTTGGGATACCACATAACCATTAACACCAAAACCACCTGCTCAATTGTCTTTCTGCTTCGTGTAAAAAAATTCAGTCCCCTTACTTTTTTTTTATTGAATACACAACAAGTTCCCCGTATACCACTAAGTATTATACGGGGCTTACACAAGTAAGTACAAATACATAGTAGAACTACAAGTTTCATTCAGGATTTAAAAGTTGACAGCATGTTTTGATGTTGTTTAGGTTTGTATGTTTCATTGATAAATTTATTTAATAGAAAAGACGGAAGACACTAAACTATGGAGAGGAGGAGACCACTTTATATCTATTTTCTTCAGAGCATTTCCATGGTATTCCTCTGTTTGACGAATTTCGAACAGTGAAATATAACGTGCTCCACATCCTCGTCACATCTGAAACTGCAATCACAAGAAGCGTCAGGGCATAAATTTAAACGATTTAGGTATTAGTACTTTTGGGACAGACCTTGAATAGTAGGTTTACTACAATGAATATATCTTTGCTCCTTATAGTTACTTTTTCCATCATCTCATATCCATTCCTGTCAACTCCACCCGAAAGAAAACAACACAATCAAAAACCCTTGTTCCTACAACCACCATAAACAAATCATTCCATCCATTCCATCACACATCCTCCCCCTACACCCGCATTGTCCACCAAGGCACATCCACCCCCCGTCGCGCGATCCCTTCATCAAAAGCCAAACGAGACAGAGTGCTGCCTCATTGGGGTCAAGCGAAAAGAGAAAAAACCAGCACGGCCCACACCACCGGCAATCAATGCAACCGAAGGTAATGGAGAGCGGCTATTTATCGGACCACAACCGACGCTTCCGTCATTCGTCTTTTCTTACGGCCGCTTCCATGGAACTTTAATCCTTGTTAACCGCTCCTAAAAGAGACACGTTCTTCTCCTTGCAAGAGAGGCTGTTAACGGATTCCGAGGGGCGTAATATGAGTTGGGGAATGAGGGGAGGCAATAAGGGCCGCCTTTTTTATTCCCGGGAACATCGATTCTTTCTTTTTCTCTCTCTCTCTTGTGGCTATAGAGGAGATGGTGGGTGGTTTGATTTACGGGGAGATTTATGTGTCCTATTCAGAACGAGTTGAAGAGATTCTAACGTGGTGTCGTCTTTTATTATTGTTATTTCTATAAATCGGTCTTAAAATTTGTGAAAACACTATAAGCTACCTCGAAATAAATTTGGGTATTACTAAGAAATGAGATATTTTTTTTTATACTTATTTATCAGTTACAATATACAATTGATTGATTGATATGTTCCATTTTTCAAGATTTAAAAATCGTGAATACATCACTGAGTTCCATTACGTGAACTTTTTCATACATTCTTAAACCTTTTTTCATCTAATTTTAATAACATACTTGAAAACTAAGTTATCAATGCTTATGTTATCCGTTTTATATTAACTTCTCTTGTCTAATAATGTTTTATGGGTTGTAGTTTTCATAAATGATATGCCTATTTATGTAAATAATAGTTCTCAATAAGTCAAAACATGTTTATTGCCTAAATGTACTATTTCTTTATTTTAACAAGACACGGCTACAAAATATTTCTTGAATTTTGGGAGAATTTCTGTGGTTCTCTTTAATAATTTCAGTATCACATCAAATCGTTTGTATAAAGTGTTTTTAATCACATGTAGTAGAAGGTTTAATTTCTGTTCATTAACCCTACGTAAATCTGCCGTCCAACTACTTCTAAGAAAATCCCCTATCAAGTGAACTAAAAATTAGTTTCTAAAAGTTCATGGGAGACTAAACGATTATATTTTAGAAACTGTACTTTACCTCAGTAACTTTTATTAACTAGTACTAAAAACTTGGTATAATACAGATGAAAGATTAAAATCCAAGTATTCGCCATTACTAACTATTTCAGAAATCTGAACTCTGAGACAAAAAAACTCTTAAGCATATTTAAATGTGGGCATATAATTCATTTGATTCAGCTTCTAATAACCTGAAACCAAAACACCTGCTCCCAAGTGTAAGTATATTTAAATTCTGAATCGAATTGCCATTCTTTGGAATCGTTTCTTACATTTTTAACTATCCGTGTTTAGGGTAAAGGAAATAAATGGGGTTTAGAATAACTTCTCGCGTTTTAATATGATGGATAAAAGTTTTATTTGAAAATATTCGTATATTCGTTAACACACACATCATTGTTTAACTTTAACTGGAACCATACTTACTTACTACATAACAGATGACTTACCTTTCCAAAACTATTAATTTATTTCCATTTTGCTTCTTTCCATGTCAAACTTTAAAACAAAAACTTCCAAGACACACTAAGTGAAATTTAGTCTCAATAAATATTCACTTTTATTCAAACTTCCCAGAAAACGCATCCATCATAATCACCTTCACCGAGAAAAACTGCAACCCCCGTGATGAAAAATGAACTCGCCTTCATAATCGAATTCCTATTAATGCGATATTTGACACTACAAACTCTTAACCTCTCTTCACTTTACTTTGAAACCTGACATCTCTCGGCACGAAAAAAAACACCTTCAGATTTTTATTCCCCCCCCCCATCCAATCCAAACAGGACTGAAATTCCAAATACAACAGGCGATTGATTACACAAGCGATTAATTAAGTTACGGCGCTGTCAAACTCAGTCGGAGGCGTCGACGGGCAAAAATGACATCCCATGATGCCTAGCGAGCACTATTAAAGCAATTAGCGGAAAAGGTGGTCAGTCCGCACATAACCAGATGAATTAATGTGGCATTCTCTGACTATCCCATAATTAGGCCGGCTACTAACGATTCCGCGATGGATATTCGATTAGATTTAGTTGAAGGGATGAAATTTAATTATCCGCCATCCCAAGAAACTGAGCCTTTAATAACATTACCGGGTCGCTAACGAGGGCTGTCTGTTCGTCTTTCTTTTATGGGGATCTTTTCGATTAAGTGTGCATTTAATCATTTTGGTTTTAAGTTGGTGTTAAGCGCTTGTAGAAAAAAAATGTGTGGATTTTGTGATCGTTTGAAGCTCGTTTTGGGGTGGAAAGTGTTTGGATATGAATTGGTGAGTGAATTGTGTGTAAGTTCAAAAGGAGGATATAAAAAAGAAGAACCTATATTATTATTTTCACATCATTTTAAAACTAGGAGCACACAAGAAGGAACACATATATGAAAAAAAAAAGGAAATGAATAAAATGAAACATATTAGTTGCCCAGGAGTCAGAAACCCATATCGGCATCTTGTGGAGTATTATAATAATTGAAGAAAATAAAAAAGGAAAAAAACGTATAAAAATACTAGGGTGGTCCTTATTTACATGATTTTTTTTTTTAAATTCAATTAGTGACGCCCCCTTGTTTTGTGCCACTATAGAAAATAATAATGCATTCAAAATTTTAGCTCATTCAGGCAATAATAACACGGGCCACAAAGGCCTTGACGTTCCAAAAAAGTTCTGACTTTTTTTACAAAACAACTAAAAAACCAAAGATTAAACCCTCACATTCTGTTCATGATTTTTTTAGAAACTAATATAGTTATAAGGTTCTCATTCTTCTATCACCCCTCTTTTGGTAGTAATAATTTTTCAATTTCAAAAGAACTTTTGAAAAGTTGTTTTTCTTTCATTCTGAAATAGCTAATAACTCTAGACTCTAGAACTATACAAATTAAAAACCTGAAATCGGTTACATTTTGTTTGTAATTTTATTCTCTTTAATTTGGTGTACATCATATAACCACCTTTTCAAGCAATTCTTTCAAAACTTATAAAAAAGAGAAACAAAATTAAAAATATTTATTATGAAAATTAAAAGCTTTTTAACCCCTAAAATAAACATTAGAACAAAATTTCAAGAGTAAAATAAAATTTAATCACGTAAAAAAAATCTTCGATATTTTGGCAAGTCCCTAAACATGCAAACACATTCATATAAATTTCAGAAAACACAACTATTGTCAGATTCGGTACCAAATCTTCTAGAGTTAGTTCCCAACTATTTTTGCTTCAATAGTTAAAAGATTATGGGCACGCGTGTGTAGGTGTAGAATATGTAAGCAATGAATTAGGCATGTGCAATTAATAATTAATATTTATTATATTTTAAATGTTATAAATAATTGTTCACTTCAAAGGATTTTAAGAACAAGGGGATACAAATCTTCGAGATGCAAATCTCAGATACGAGTCCAGCAGGGAGACATCACGAGGCAGGCAGAAATAGCTGTGTGCTCAACAGGACAGGACGTAGCAACAGGCTCGTAGCTTCACGGTGCCACGTTTTTCTCTTTTCAGGACAGAGATAATTCATTCATTTGCTCTCAATCAAAAATCTAAAAGAAAAAAACACTTTCAGGAAAAAAAAAGTATTTCACATTACATTAATCAGTTTCAATCAAAAAGTTAACAAATTCACTCTCAGAATTTAAAATTTTGCTATAGAAATTGTGAAAAAAGAGATCTTTATTGGTTATTACGATCCTGAAAATCCATGTTTGAACCATGATACGATTAACTTATTTGTCAATCAGGTTGAGGACTTTGTTGACAAATAATCGTCGTAAATATAAACTTAAAATTATTTTTTTTATTTTTGTGCGTTTTACATATAAAATTATTTTTTAACTTTTTCTTCCATGCTAAAACTATATTATTATCCTTAATTCTTAGTTTTTTATTTTCTAAATAACATGTTCCGATTAAGCTCCACCCTCCAAGAATTTGAAGTTAGTCAACCTGAAATTCAACAATCAACTTCCCTACAGACGGGCAACTTTCTTGAAAATATCGCATGTTGACGACCAGGTTTGCAATTTTAGTTGGAGAACTTACCAAAATAGGCACTCATATACCATACATCTTCCTTGTGTTTTTCCTAGTTTCATGGATAACTTGTTCTACTGTAACGTTTTTCAAACTGGCTATTTCTTTCGCAACATAAATGGCCATCCCAGGGTTTGAATACTTCGTGTCTTTGGGAATCTAAAAGTAAAATATATTAATTTTAATGTCATGTAATGTAACAAAAGTAATAAAAGAAGAAAAACAACGTTTGCTTTTGCACATTTAATTAATGTTTCGAGGGTAACATGGACCCTCTTCTGTCTGCTCATTTCTGACCAAATCTCAGAACTTAAGGTAAATTTGAAAACTTTTATCCCCAAATGGAAAGGTTATTATTTGAAGTTACCAACGTAATTTTAGAGATAGATCAGTTTAAATAAGATACTTACAGAATCAACTCTTGGAATAAAGTAAGGGGCATCGGTCTCCAGCAGAAGTCTAGACAGTGGGATTTTCTGCGCCACCTCTCGAACCTCTTTCGCACTTTTGATCGTTACAACGTTAGTGATACCTATCAGGAGGTTCGGAAACTCCTTCATCCAACGCTGCGCCCAATACCATGTGTCGTTGAAACAGTGGAGATGTATTCTGTAGTCAACGGGTAGGATCTGAAACATCAAAAAAGTTTAGAACCATAAAAGAAAATATCCTTCAGGGGGGGTGATTCTTCACCTTCTTAAAATGTGTTAAATTTCAGGCACACATAACCCACATAACACAACAAGAGTCTTAGAAAGCTTAACTATTAGAATAGAAAATAATAGGTTTTTACTCTCTCAATTCCAGACAGTGCGAGATTGTAATTGCATATATTTGTGGCGAAAAGGAACTAAGAGGTAAAACACTAAAAAACACTGTATTGTAGTTAATGTAATTCACATTTTTTAAGTGTTTAGTGCAGTATGGTTTGTGTATAAATGGTTTCCATAGATTGTAAGGTACATTTATAATTTTTACAAAAATATCCCAATAAACATTAACCAAAACTTATCAAAATAACCTCACGTTAAACTATCCATATATAAATACTATGGATAAATATCACATAGTATAATTTTAAAAGGTTATATGAATTTTGCCTTTCATTTATTTTTAACGAAAATTAAAAAATGCATCATGTATTTTTAATTGAAAGGTTTAAAGAAAAAACATAAAGTGATTAACTTACCTCTTTAATGATTCTCATTGCATCCTCGTGCGCCTCTCGACAGTGCACAACAATGTTGAGGTTCATCCATTTGGCGATTCGTAGTTGTCGCCGCAGCACATCGAACTGAACTAGCTTGTTGCAGGCATTTCTGAAATTCCATCAATGAATTCAGCAAAAGTGTGAAAAATGCACAATAAAATGAAAAATAAAATAGATTCTATATTCTGACCGCCACGAGAAGAACTTTGACAGAAAAACAAAACTTTGAAATAGAGTACAAAGCTAAACACACAGATTTGACAAACACATTAAACATACATACCTGTTGGAATAATCCAACCCTATCTCTCCCAATGCTCTGACTTTGGGATGATCGAGTGCTAAGCAAAGTTCCTCCTCAACGTCATCGTTGTATTGTGCGGCATTGTGAGGGTGGCAACCAAACGCTCCCCACACGTTGGCTTCATCAAGGAATGGCTCCCAAAAATCTTTCTGAAATCACACAAAATTTAAGTAAAACTTACAAACTACTATTTAGATAATAAATTTTATTTCTTAAATTAAAATGATTTAATCCTGTTTTTAAACATGCATTACTTAAACTATACAGCTCAACTGACATTTCAAGTACTTAATACATAGATAACAGTACTAACTATATAGCTCAACAATTTTCAAGTACTTAATATATTATACTAGTTTGATTTCTTGATAGTTTGTATGTAACTAAAAACCCAAGAAAAGGAATGAATAGCGAGATGCTAAATGAGATTTCAAGATAAATATGCTTAAAAATGATTTACCTTTTTTAAATGCATGTAAAATACTCAAGTCTATTATTAACGGTTTCATATTTTGCTTATAGCCACTATACAGGTAAATTTAAATTGTCGGTCATTATTCTTTTGCTGGTTTAAATGTTTGTATAAAAATCCTCCACAAGAAAAATTTCACTTACATTTTTGAATGTGTGTGGCTTACAGAAAACAGCCACGCATCCCTCGAAGTTGGAAGGGAAATCCGCTTCTCTCATTAAATCTTGGAAACTTCCTCCAAAACCGGTACGGTTAAATAAAAAATCCAAGTGACAATGGGTGTCAATGAAGCCCATATTTTCTTCGCAAATTGAACTGTTTCCACCTAAAAAGCAATGTGATTAATAAAAAAGTAAGAAATATTATACAGTCAATTAATTATACGAAGAAAAAAAATCAGATACATTAATTTATATTACATCAAAAACCAACTATAATTATTTGTAATTTTTTAATAGTCGTTACATCTTTTTACACCAAAAAACGTTTACTGCCATAATATGGAAGTAAACGGTTTTTGGTGTAATCTAAGATTTTTGGTGATAAGTTTGATTGGGTGATAAGGTGATAAGTTTGATTTGGTGATAAGTTTTTTGGAGAGGAATTCTAAGATCATTATAAGAACCATATTATATGGTTCTTAATAATCTTAGAATTCCTCTTTCCTAGGTCACAAAATAAGACTACTATTATACTCCTCATTATCTGAATTCGTGTTCTTGTTTCTTTTATACCGTATTTGAATTAATTTTATAGAAATAATATACTTTTAAATTAAATACATCTCCGATGCTTCATTGATGAACAGATATGAAAATAAATTTCGAAAAACCCCAAACACTATGCTAATAGTAAGACTTATAGAGCTGCATTAATTAAAAATAATCTGAAAATTTTAACATTTTCAAATCCAAACATGATTTATCTTTGAAAAAAAAACACATTTTTATTTTTAAAGGATTTTAGAAGAAGATTTTTAAGCGGTGTTCCGATTCCCTCCCATCTGCGGGGTGAATCGGAACACCATTAAAAACAAGATTTGTGGATTCACCAAAACAATGTGAAATTGCTCTCAATATAGATATTTTTTTGGAAATGGAAAAGTATTACAAGTCAGACGGATAGCTTACTTGACTTGGATGAATCCATTTCTACCAAAGACTGTCCGCTTAGAATAGCCTCCCTTTGACGTCGATATTCTGCTGAGAACATTGGAAGGGCATATTCGTCCACGGAAGGAGAGCCGAAATCTGAAAAGAAAAACTTCAGTAAAAAAGAACATACATAGCCATGAAAAAATATCTCAATTAATTCAATTTTAAACAAATAATTAAATTTTTATCAATGGAAAACCATTAGTTTTGAAATTTTTAAGGGGATATAAGAGAATTCGAACTGTTGTTTAAATAATTTTTGACACTGATCCCACTTTTGTCCCATCCTACAATTTTACCACAGTTTTAAAATTAATATTACCTATTCCTGGAATTTTTTTTTTCGAAATTTTAAAAAGTGGATATTTGACAGAAATAGGTTTTTGAATTTGATATTTTTTTATTTAAAAAAAAATACTGTAGCATTTTTTTCATCATAAAGGGTTTACATTAAAAAAATACTCAAGTTCTAAAATTGAAATGTCAATTTGAAAAAAGTATAAAAAAGAGTCCAAAAACCATGTTTTAATAAATTTGGGGGGAAACTCAAACAGTATAAGAAATTGAATTTTTGGAACATTATAAGTAAGGGAGATTTGTGTACCGATGATCACAGTCGAAGCTAGATCTGTTATTATTTTACAAAAATCAGTCAAATATTTTTATTCATAGTTAAGTCATAAATTTGTTTCTTGATGGTAGGAACAGGAAGTAAATGAGCCATGAATGAAGTTCTTACTCCACGTGGTTTTATAAAAATTAAGACATTATGTTTAAAAATGCTTACTTTGTACTTAGGGCCGGCCTTATATGTTTTTTCCAATACTAACATGTTTCTATATGATAAGCTAGGGACTTTTGAGTTGGAGAGAAAGAAAATATAATTTTAGAATCACCAAAAACTAAATGTGCCCGAGTTTCTGAACATTTATCCAGAAATTGCATTTTACTACAGTGTTGAAAATTTATTAAATTGTGTGATTTGTTTTCATTTGAAGTACATTAAAAATAAATTACTATATTGACATTAAGGAGTGTCACTTTTTTTGCAATTAATTTTAGAGTAATGTTAAATTTTATTGCGCGGTCCTAGGCCTACTATACCAAATAGTAGGCTACAATTTACTCAATGATTTGAAAGATATGAATAGTTAATTTAAATTTTCTCTCATTCTTTTAAATGATGATTACAGCAATAAATACAAAATATATAAAAAATTGGTTATTTACTTTTAAAATAATAGTATTTAACAATTACATTTAAAACTGTTTTTAAAATACATTTCAACCTATTCTAACTTTTTTATGTTGCTAAAATCTCATCAAGTTTCATAAATTTTGATATTTTAACTTGATAATTTTACAATTTTGTAGGTATTAAATTTTAATTACAGGGCTAAAAATTTCTCATAACTTAATTAACATGTCAGGAAAATACTAAAAATGAATGGTTTTCGCATGGAAATTGTTGATTTTATATTGGATAAATATCATGATACAATATCGGGCAACTCCGAACAAAATACAGAGGTTTTCAATCAAACACCCTGATCTCAGGAAAATTCCGTGCATGAATATTATATGCCCTCTTATGAGTGGAAAACTATAAATTCAACACAAAGAACTTATCGTACTTATCCAAAAATATAAAAATGAAAAATTGTACTACTAAATTTTGTTAACATGACAAATGATATTTACATAAATTTTTAAAGATAAAAAGAAGGCTTAAGGATATGTACAATGCAAAAACCGCATAGTGTTTTAAAGGTTTCCTATGCTTTAAAATAAGAATTACAGAAAAATTACAATTACTACAATATAATTTATAAACAATAAAGCGGGTATGTTTTAGAATTAGAAAGGAGGAATACATTTAAGAAACAAACATTGTAAACTGATGATAAATTAAGGAGAAACTTGTAAATAGGTTGGAAAGTATGAAAGTATTATAATATCTGGTTTTATAATAATTAGAAGAGTAAAGAAGAAAATAAAAGAACAATTTCATAGTTAAACAGATTAAAAATGAAAACTTCCGTTAATTATTTATCCTAACTTACCATTTAATGACAAGTAAAGGGAAAATATTTTAAAAGAAATTTACATTCGCCTGCTTTTATTAAAAAATAGTATTTAAACTTTAAATGTATCATTGATAAATAACACTAATCCCTACTAGAGATAATAAACAAAAATAACTCAATGAACAACCATATTTTTAAGAAGTTCATTTACAACTATTGAGTAAATATTAAAGACGCCGATAAAAAATATCCAAAATAATACTATCAATATAAAAAATTAATGTACACAGTGAACCTTGGATAACTGAAAGCCCATTCATCAAAACTTTTTTTTAAGAAAGTAAAATTAATTATACTATAGAAAGTTCAAGTGAGCAAGAAAAATCAATTAAACACGAATTCGTTCAAGTTATCCAAGTTACACACCAATATAAATGAATACAAAAAGAAGATATTTGAAGATAAAATCAAAATTGTTTATTTCACTTACCATAAGCTGATAAATCACGTCCAGCCATTATTCTTTCTACACGAGAGTTCACGCAACTTAAAAATCCTCACGATTAAACCGCAGGCAACTCCACTAACAACTCACTTTCACTGACTGAGACAGCGACTGAACGAAATCCTTCCGACTCCAGATTTTATACCAACGGTTTGGAGAGGTGTCTTGGCCAATAGGGAAAGAGCAAACAAACCCCCCTTTTCACCAGAGGGGTGGCAATCCCCCAATCCACAACAACCCTCAACATGACCAGACAAGTATACCTCCCGCAAAGAGAGGGCAGCTGATCCCAATCACGTGTCCCTCACCAAGACACAATTAATAGATGGTTTAATCCATATTTAAAAGGAATAAGATCCTTATTAAATACTATACTACTAATTCGAACCGAAAATATATTTTTAAAAACTGTTTTGCTTTTATGAATATAAACTAAAGCATTAAATTAAATTATTATTAAAGCATGTTAAATTATTTATCAAAGTAATAGTACTTTTATTAAATAAGGAGAAATAAACTTAAATAGACTAAAAAACAACACAAAATTACCCATTGAAAACGGGTTGTGAATACCATCGACCTTATAATACTGATAAATGGAGCGAGCGAGCGTGGCTTGCATACACAACATTCTCGGCGGTTATTCCAACAACACGTGGTTTTTGCAGACCACGTGAGATTCCAAAACGGAACGCTTTACTTACGATAAGAAAGTGGTTGCATTTAATTGGTCGGAACTATTTTAAAGATCACTATTTTACCAACCATAGCTATATGTTTACATTCACTATGTGTTTATTCTAAAGAAAGAATTTGTCTTTTCTATTTTAGGAATTGGAGCTATTACTAATACGAACCATAGATATATTCTTAAAAACCATTTTGCTTTTATGAATATAAACTAAAGCATTAATTTAAATTATTATTAAAACATGTTAAATTATTTATCAAAGTAATAGTACTTTAATTAAATAATGGGTTCTTGAGAAAAAAACTTTTTAAAAAAACTAAAAACACTTTTAAGATATCTTGTGTAATAATATCTCTATTAAAAAAAATTGGTGAAAAGTTTCCAGGGGGGAAACTTTTTAATTACTGATCCGTATAACACATTTGTGGCACAAAATGTCCGGATTCTTTCGAGAACGTGCAAACAACTGTTGGATTTTAATTTTTAAATTCTCAATTTTAACCCGTTGGGACACGCGGAGTCTTTTATTGAGGTACCTTTTGACTTAAAACTAGCCACCTGAGCATGCCTTTCTTATCAGTAGCTGAGTTTCTGACCTTTATCTACAAGTATATCACTAATCACTGTCAGAAATCCCCTCCCACTTTGAAAAAGGCGACACTGTGGGAATCACAACAATACTCAAATCTCAAACCTTTGTACTCAAGGAGATAGCATCTGTTGCGGTTTGCGGACTTCCTGTCTTGAAACGCCAAACAGATAGATTTAAAAATACATTTCAATAAATCACTTCAGTAAAGCTTACGCCCCTTCCCCTTCTAAAAGGATCATCTTCTCACATTGCCAAGTGAAAGCGCACGTGGTCTGCAAAACCACGTGTTCCAGGTGTCCAAAAGGGACATCCTAAAACCACGTGTCCAAAACGATTTTACCAACCATAGCTATATGTTTGCAATCACTATGTGTTAATTCTGATTAATTTTTCTTTTCAATTTTAGGAATTCGAGCTTTTTTGGCTTTAAGTCAGTACTGCTCTTAATTACTCAAATTGAAATCATTCTTTAAAATACATAACCTTTTAATATTGAATTTATACATTTGCATTCTAAATTCTATAACAAATTAAAAATTATTTTAAAAAACTATTACAAGCTCGACTCAATTACTGATCCTGAAGTATATTATTAACAAAATTTCAAATTTTTTTTGGAGCATGTATCAGATAAAAAAATAATGGCCTAATTTATACTTAAGAGATAAATAATTAATCATTTTTATAAAGGAAATAGTGTATATGTTTAAATGTAGAAAAATATATAACACAATAATCAACAAGAACTCCTCAAAGAGATCATTTTCTACATTTACAAATTTGCAAAATTTTCTTGTTATTCAAGGTAACTGTTAACAGTTTGATTAAAGCTTAATAATTTTAAAATAAAATGAAACTTTTGAAATATTTCCTTTTACATTATTTTTTATCCCTAAGATTGGATTGAAATCTGATCGCGGGTTTGCATGGCACCAGGACACTTTCTTAAAAAAACTGAAATAAAAATAAAGTAATTTTTATTTTGTGACCTAACTAATTTTTACTTCTGCGATAAACATTATTTAAGTAAGTGTTAAAAACTGTTAGAAATCATTTTTTGTAGTGTGGTACATCCAGAAGTTTATCACAATATCAGCCCATATTAACTGTGATTATAAATTGAATTTTACAAATCAGAGAAGCAAAACTAAATATTTGAAATCGTAACTATTTATTAATTGCATAAAAGAATGGCTTTTAATTAGAATAAATATCATAACATCCTAATCACTTTGATTAACTTGAATGAAAACGGAAAACTTGCTAGTTAAAGAGCGTGAGTTTTACTAACATAAAACACTATAACACGTTTAACAT
The DNA here is from genome assembly GCA_963680715.1 of Tetragnatha montana. Classification (NCBI taxonomy): domain Eukaryota; kingdom Metazoa; phylum Arthropoda; class Arachnida; order Araneae; family Tetragnathidae; genus Tetragnatha; species Tetragnatha montana. Next base: position 13,487,638 of record OY796676.1, on the reverse strand, counting down.
TAATAGCAACCTGAAAGAAAATCTCTACATTACTATTTCTTTAAATTATAAAATAAATAAAAAATACGGTTACTTTACAAAAGAACGATAGTGGAAGAATCGTATGGTCGAAAACATAAAGCCCCAAGTTCTTATCATGGTTCCCACTCTTTGAAAACATTGAAAATCAAGGACTTTTTAAGGCCCTCAACAAAATTTTTCAAGGACCTTTTTCGCAGACATTTAAAAATTATAATCCTCGAGATAACAGTTCTGTGCATTTCTCACTCAACCAGAAACTGGCTCTATCTTGTTGGTTTATTTGTGGAACCGATGTAGAGAGTGTTACTATCGTAATTTCATGATCGGAGCGTTTCAAAAATCGCCGGTAACTGCGGGAAGGAAATTTAGATGAATTAGTGAAAGGCGGCCGGAGTGGATTCAAAATTCAAGGACCTTCAAGGACATAGGCTGTTTTTCAAGGACTTTCAAGGACCTAATTTTAGCAGAAAAAAATTCAAGGACAGTGGGAACCCTGTCTTATTGACATACGTTTTGACGGAAAACTAACCACCTGTGCATTCCTTTCTTCTCAGTACCTGAGTTTCTGACCTTATTTATCTACAAGTATACCACTAATCACTGTCAGAATTCTCCTCCCACTTTGAAAAAGCCGACACCGTGGGAATCTCAACAAAATTCAAACCTTTGTACTCAAGGCGATTGCATCTATTGCTGAAATCCTGTCTTTTAACGCCAAACAGGTAGATATAGAAATACATTTCAATAAATCACCTCAGTAAAGCTTACACCCCTTCTAAAAGGATCATGTTCTCATATTATCCCTACCCTCTTGGCTGTAAGGTAAAGGCACAATTGCCCATTGCAAACGGGTTGTGAATACCCTACTTTTTGTAGGAGAAAAGGTTAACATAGCAACTCTCATGGCGGTTTTAGGTATGGCCACCGTTCTCCGTAGTCCTGTAGTTCCGTTTTCTCACAATCCCGAATATTGGAAAATATATGAAAAAAAAAGGAAACATGAGTTTCCAAGGAGTTAGAAACCTATGTGGGATATAATAATAATTGAAGAAAATAAAAAAGGAAAAAATAAAAATATATAGCAATGTTCTTTAAAAACAACCCATACCGTTTAATATTTTCTCCATTAAAAGCCTAATAAAAAGGATAATTAAATCGAACCAAAAACTGTTGTAAAGGCTCATCCTCCTTAAAATTTTAGTGCTTAGCATGTTTACTTCCAATAATCCTTTACAAATTTGCAGTCAATTAAGTAAGAAATTGAAAAAAAAACTTGTACCCAAAAAAAAAACCATGCTTGAAATACTCAAAAATTAAGACAAAAATAGGATTAAAAGATTTTATTTGACAGAAAAGGGAATAATTAAGACAGTTGAAACCAAATTTATTAATAATTATTTCAAAAATTAAAGTTATGATATGATTTTCTCCTTAAGAGTTCGTCTTCAAAACACAACGATAATAGCTATTTTACTGTTGTATTTTTATATGCGGGTTTTGAAAATGACTTTTTAAATGCAAAACCTTTACAGTTTTTATAAAAAAAGCTATAACAGGATAATTGGCACTTATATTTTATTTTAACCCTAACTATTAACTCTCCATAACCCATTTTCAAGTGAAATTCTAGTAAAGTGCTATCTTTGCATGGAAAATGGGTGTTATTTTTTTGGTATCAGTGAGTTTTTATTAAAAATAGTAAAAACAAATCCGAAAATCACTGAAACAAGCATTATATTTGCATAATTAGTATATCATGGGTAATATTAAATATTTTTCATAATTTTTTCATTTATTTTGCCATTTACAGAAAAGAAAACAATGGGGGTTTTTTTACCCCTGATTTCATAGACTAAAGTTAGGACTGTAATTGGCGGACTGAACTAAAACTTTAATATTTTATTCTCATAGTAATGGGATAACATAAAACGAGCAAAAATGCTCTAGCTCTAAAGTCTTTATAACATGCATTTTTACAACATCAAAATCTGTTTGTTTTGCCAAAAATCTACATTATCTCACCTTGTTTAAAAAATAAGTAAATAAACCGTTCTTTGACCAGTTTTTACATCCCTGACACTCTAAAGGACATAGAAAGACAGGGTATACGAGATGATAAAAATATTTTAACTATGTAATTAAAATATCTCAATGGGTTGTTTTTAGGGTACAATTTGGAGTGGGTTGTTTTTAAAGGACATCACTATATAAATACTAGGGTGGTCCTTATTTACATGATAGTTTTTTGGAATTCAATAATTGACACCCCCTCGTTTTGTGTCACTGTTGAAAATATTAATGCATTCAAAATTTAAGCTCATTCGGACAATAATAACACGGGCCGCTAAGACCTTGACGTTCCAAAAAGTTCTGATTTTTTTACAAAACAACTACAAAACCAAAGATTAATAAACCCTCATATTTTGTTCACGATTTTTTTTGAGAAACTAATTTAGTTTATAGATATACCTAATGTTCCAGGTCTTATGCTTCTATCGCCCATGATTTGGTAGTAATAATTTTTTAATGTCAAAATAACTTTTGTAAAGTTTTTTTTCCTGCATTTTTAAATAGCCTATCCTATAACTCTAGAACTATATACACCTACTCTAGAACTATATACAACTTAAATATCTGAAATCAGTTACATTTTTTAGTAATTTTATTCTCTTTGATTAGGTGACATCATATAACCACCTTTTTCAAGAAATTCTTTCAAAACTTAAAAAACAAAATAATTAAATAAAATAAATTACAAAAAAGTTTATTAAGAAAATTTAAAGCTTTTTACCTAACTCCTAAAATAAACATTTCTACCAAATTTTAAGTTGAAAATAAAAATTTAATAATCCAAAAACTATGTAGTCCCTCTCACATTAAGAGCGATTCACTCAAGGAGAACTCATAAAATCACTTCAGGGTTTTCAGATAATTTAAACATGCAAACAAATTTACATAAATTTCAAAAATTACAACTATTAACAGATTTGGTACAAAATCTTCTAGAGCTGGTTCCCAACTTTCCTTTGATTCAATAGTTAAGTAGTAAATAATAGTTAAAAGACTATGGGCGCGCGCATGCATGTGTAATGAATATTTAAGCAACGAATTAGGCATGTTAGGCAATTAATAATTAATATTTATTAGTTATAAATATATATTTGTACATTTTAAAGGATTTTAAGAACACTGGGATACAAATCTTTGAGATACAAATCTCAGATACGAGTCCAGCAGGGAGACATCACGAGGCAGGCAGAAATAGCTGGTTCCCCAACAGGTGGAAAGGACGTAGCAACATGCTCGTAGTTTCACGGCACCTCGTTTTTCTCTTTTCAGGACAGAGATAATTCATTCATTCGCTCTCATCAACCATAAATCTAAAAAAAAAACACGTTCAGAAAAAAGGTATTCACAATATTCAGTTTCAAGGTTATCAAAAAGTAAAAAACTTCACTCTAAGAATTTAAAATTTTGGTATAGAAATTGTGAAAAGAGATTTTTATTGGTTACTACTACAACTCGCAAAAACCATGTTTGAAGGCTTCCACAGACGATCAACTTGGTTGTCAACCAGGTCGGAGACTTTAATGACAATAACCAGATCGTCGTAAATATAAACTTAAAATGATTAAATTAATATTTTTTATGCTTTTGTGTACTTTATATACTATGAAATTATTTTTTTACTTTTTCTTCCATGCTAAAACTATATTATTATCCTTAATTCTTAGTTTTTTATTTTCTTATTAAATGTTCCTAGTAAGCTCCGCCCTCCAAAAATTTAAAGTTTGTCAGCCTGAAATTCAACAATCAACTTCCCTACATACGGGCAAATGTATTGAAAACATGTGTTGACGACCAGGTTTAAAAATTTCAGTAGGAGAACTTACCAAAATATGCACTCATCATATACCATACATCTTTGTAGTGTTTTTCCTAGTTTCATTGATAACTTGTTCTTTTGTAACGTTCTTTAAACTGGCGATTTCTTCAGCAACGTACAGTGCCATCCCAGGGTTTGAATACTTCGTGTCTTTCGGAATCTAAAAGTAAAATATATTATTTTTCATGTCATGTAACGAAAGTACTTAACATTGACATACAGATATAGAAGACAATAAGAGCAGGAGTTTGCAAATTTTTCTAGTGTTATTCCTATATGTTTATATGGTGAATACTTAAGGGTTTAATTTTCCACTAAATAATGCAAACCCATGTTTGGAATTTAAAACATCCACAAGAACTCTCAATTTAAGAAACTATTTTTTTTGAGAATGTAATTGATGGGAAATTTGGTGGTTCGAACATGATTAAATTGTATTGGTTTGTGGACTTAAAACCACTGATCTAGATTCATTGTATTTATGGCATGCAAAAAATTAAAACTGGAATATTTACGTTACTTCTATTGCAAAAATTATGTAAAAACAACCCGGATAGAATAACAGAATGGTTAGTTCAATAACAATATGCATTAAATATTAAAAAAAATCTTTAAAATATTATTTTTCAAGTATTTATAACATTTGTCTATATCTTTTGCATTTTTGCGAAAATGCTGATGTGGCTAAAGTAGAGGCATTTGTATAGCGAGAGAAACCAGAGTAAGAGGACAACCATTTAGGTCTTCTCTGGTCCTACTTTCAAAACCTCTATCAGCTTATTTCTGACCCAATCTCAGAACTTAAGGTAAATTTGAAAACTTTTATCCCCATGACGAAAAGTTATCATTTAAAGTTACCAACATAATTTAAGAGATAGATCAGTTTAAATAAGATACTTACAGAATCAACTCTTGGAATAAAGTAAGGGGCATCGGTCTCCAGCAGAAGTCTAGACAGTGGGATTTTCTGCGCCACCTCTCGAACCTCTTTCGCACTTTTGATCGTTACAACGTTAGTGATACCTATCAGGAGGTTCGGAAACTCCTTCATCCAACGCTGCGCCCAATACCATGTGTTGTTGAAACAGTGTAGATGTATTCTGTAGTCAACGGGTAGGATCTGAAACATCATAAAAGTTTAGAACCATAGAAGAAAATATCCTTCATAAAATGTGTTAAATTTCAAGAAGTTTTTTATTTGTTTTGTACATAACAAGAGTCTTAGAAAGCTTAACTATTAGAATAGAAATTAATAGGTTTTTAACTCCTGAAATTTCAGACTGGCGAGATTGTAATTGCATTATATAGAAAATTTGGGGCAAAAGGGACCCAAAATATTAAACACTAAAAAACACTGTTTGCAGTTAATATAATTAATTTTTTAAGTGTTTAGTATTATGGTTTGTGTATAAATGGTTTCCATAGATTGTCTTTAAGGTATAATTATAATTTTTACAAAAATATCCCAATAAACATTAACCAAAACTTATCAGAATAACCTCACTTTAAACTATTCATATGATATGGTATATAAGGATAAATATCACATAATATAATTTTAAATGTTTTATGAATTACCTTTCATTTATTCTTAACAAAAAGTAATAAAGGCACAATGTATTTGAAAGTTTTAAAGAAAAAACATAAAGTGAGTGTAAACTTACCTCTTTAATGATTCTCATTGCATCCTCGTGCGCCTCTCGACAGTGCACAACAATGTTGAGGTTCATCCATTTGGCGATTCGTAGTTGTCGCCGCAGCACATCGAACTGAACTAGTTTGTTGCAGGCATTTCTGAAATTCCAATCAATGAATTCAGCAAAAGTGTGAAAAATGCACAATAAAATAAAAAATAAAATAGATTCTATATTCTGACCGCCACGAGAAGAACTTTGACAGAAAAACAAAACTTTGAAATAGAGTACAAAGCTAAACACACAGATTTGACAAACACATTAAACATACATACCTGTTGGAATAATCCAACCCTATCTCTCCCAATGCTCTGACTTTGGGATGATCGAGTGCTAAGCAAAGTTCCTCCTCAACGTCATCGTTGTATTGTGCGGCATTGTGAGGGTGGCAACCAAACGCTCCCCACACGTTGGCTTCATCAAGGAATGGCTCCCAAAAATCTTTCTGAAATCACACAAAATTTAAGTAAAACTTACAAACTACTATTTAGATAATAAATTTTATTTCTTAAATTAAAATGATTTAATCCTGTTTTTAAACATGCATTACTTAAACTATACAGCTCAACTGACATTTCAAGTACTTAATACATAGATAACAGTACTAACTATATAGCTCAACAATTTTCAAGTACTTAATATATTATACTAGTTTGATTTCTTGATAGTTTGTATGTAACTAAAAACCCAAGAAAAGGAATGAATAGCGAGATGCTAAATGAGATTTCAAGATAAATATGCTTAAAAATGATTTGCCTTTTTTAAATGTATGTAAAATACTCAAGTCTATTATTAACGGTTTCATATTTTGCTTATAGCCACTATACAGGTAAATTTAAATTGTCGGTCATTATTCTTTTGCTGGTTTAAATGTTTGTATAAAAATCCTCCACAAGAAAAATTTCACTTACATTTTTGAATGTGTGTGGCTTACAGAAAACAGCCACGCATCCTTCGAAGTTGGAAGGGAAATCCGCTTCTATCATAAAATCTTGGAAACTTCCTCCAAAACCGGTACGGTTAAATAAAAAATCCAAGTGACAATGGGTGTCAATGAAGCCCATATTTTCTTCGCAAATTGAACTGTTTCCACCTAAAAAGCAATGCGATTAATAAAAAAGTAAGAAATCTTATACAGTCAATTAATGGACAATTGCAGTCAATTTTTTTGAAAATCTTAATGTATTCAGAATCGCCTAAAACCTCCACAAAACCATTAATATACCTTTCAAAGCGCTAATTTTTAAGTTATTTTTAATTAGAAAGAGCTTCGTTTCGGTCTGAGCTGAAACAGCTTGTGACGTCATGCGTGCCTTGTTTACAATCATTCCGCTTTTAAATACATTGAGCTCTAGTTTTTGTTTTGTTTTGACAACCTCGTGTTTCCATGGAAACTGTGTTTCCCTCATTTCCGAGAGGCACTTTTAACGTCAGGTTTTCTGTAATGAAATATCTTATAATTAACTTACAAAATTTTTCTCGTAAAAGACAAGCATATTTTCGGATTCAGGAGAGAATTTTCAATAAGTTAAAATTGAAAACTTTGAATTTTAAGAGATGCTGCAATTCTCCATTATACGAAGAAAAAAAATCAGATACATTAATTTATATTACATCAAAAACCAACTATAATTATTTGTAATTTTTTAATAGTCGTTACATCTTTTTACACCAAAAAACGTTTACTGCCATAATATGGAAGTAAACGGTTTTTGGTGTAATCTAAGATTTTTGGTGATAAGTTTGATTGGGTGATAAGGTGATAAGTTTGATTTGGTGATAAGTTTTTTGGAGAGGAATTCTAAGATCATTAAGAACCATATTATATGGTTCTTAATAATCTTAGAATTCCTCTTTCCTAGGTCACAAAATGAGACTACTATTATACTCCTCATTTTCTGAATTCGTGTTCTTGTTTCTTTTATACCGTATTTGAATTAATTTTATAGAAATAATATACTTTTAAATTAAATACATCTCCGATGCTTCATTGATGAACAGATATGAAAATAAATTTCGAAAAACCCCAAACACTATGCTAATAGTAAGACTTATAGAGCTGCATTAATTAAAAATAATCTGAAAATTTTAACATTTTCAAATCCAAACATGATTTATCTTTGAACAAAATCACACTTTTACTTTTAAAGGATTTTAGAAGAAGGTTTTTAAGCGGTATTCCGATTTCCTCCTATCTGCGGGTGAATCGGAACACCATTAAAGATTTGTGGATTCACCAAAATAATGTGAAGTAGCTCTCAAGTATAGATATTTTCCTGGAAATGTTAAAGTATTACAAGTCAAACGGATAGCTTACTTGAATTGGATGAATCCATTTCTACCAAAGACTGTCCGTTTAGAATAGCCTCCCTTTGACGTCGATATTCTGCTGAGAACATTGGAAGGGCATATTCGTCCACGGAAGGAGAGCCGAAATCTGAAAAGAAAAACTTCAGTAAAAAAGAACATACATAGCCATGAAAAAAATCTCTCAATTAATTCAATTTTAAACAAATAATTAAATTTTTATCAATGGAAAACCATTAGTTTTAAAAATTTTAAGGGGATATAAGAGAATTCGAACTGTTGTTTAAATATTTTTTGACACTGATCCCATTTTTGTCCCATCCTACAATTTTACCACAGTTTTAAAATTAATATTACCTATTCCTGGAATTTTTTTTTTGAAATTTTAGAAAGTGGACATTTGACAGAAATAGGTTTTTGAATTTGAATTTTTTTTTTATTTAAAAAAAATACTGTAGCACTTTTTTCATCATAAAGGGTTTACATTAATAAAATACTCAAGTTCTAAAATTGAAATGTCAGTTTGAAAAAGGGGGAAAAAAAGAGTCCAAAAACCATGTTTTGATAAATTTGGGGGGAGACTCAAACAGTGTAAGAAATTGAATTTTTGGAACATTATAAGTAAGGGAGATTTGTGTACCGATGATCACAGTCGAAGTTAGATCTGTTATTATTTTACAAAAATCAGTGAAATATTTGTATTCATAGTTTAGTCATAATTTTGTTTCTTGAAGGTAGGAACAGGAACTAAATGAGCCATGAATGAAGTTCTTACTCCACGTGGTTTTATAAAAATTAAGAAATTATGTTTAAAAATGCTTACTTTGTACTTATGGCCGGCCCTATATTTTTTTTTTCAATACTAACATGTTTCTGTATGATAAGCTAGGGACTTTTGAGTTGGGAGAAAAAGAAAATATAATTTTAAAAACACCAAAAAATAAATATGCCCGAGTTTCTGAACATTTATCCAGTAATTCCATTTTACTAGTGTTGGAAATTTATTAAATTGTGTGATTTGTTACACTTGTGTGTGTGTGAATTGTGTGTGTTGAATTACAAAATATGTAAAAAATGGTTATTTACTTTTAAAATAATAGGATTTAACAATTACATTTAAAACTGCTTTTAAAATACAATTCACCCTATGCTAACTTTTTTATGTTGCTAAAATCTGATCAAGTTTCAAAAATTTGTTATTTTAACTTGATAATTTTACAATTTTGTAGGTATTAAATTTTAATAACATGGCTAAAAGTTTCTCATAACTTAATTAACATGTCAATAAAATACTAAAAATTGAATGGTTTTCGCATGGAAATTGTTGATTTTATATTGGATAACTATCATGATACAATATCGGGAAACTCCGAACAAAATACAGAGGTTTTCAAACACCCTGATATCATGAATATTCCAAAAATGAATATTATATGCCCTCTTATGAGTGGAAAACAATAAATGCAACTCAAAGAACTTATCCTATTTATCCAAAAATATAAAAATGAAAAATTGTACTACTAAATTTTGTTTACATGACAAATGATATTTACATAAATTTTTAAAGATAAAAAGAAGACTTAAGGATATGTATAAGGCAAAAACCGCATAGTGTTTTAAAGGTTTCCTATGCTTTAAAATAACGATTACAATATAATTTATAGATAATAATGTTTAATTTATAAATAAGCGGGTATGTTTTAGAATTAGGAAGGAAGAATACATATAAAAAACAAACATTGTAAACCGATGATAACATAAGGAGAAACTTCTAATAGGTTCGAAAGTTTGAAAGTATTATAATATGTGGTTTTATAATCATTCGAAGAGTAAAGAAGAAAAAAAAAATAACGAATTCATAGTTAAACTGATTAAAAATCATTATTTTTTTTTCAATATGAAAACTTCCATTAATTATTTATCCTAACTGATCATTTAATGACAACAAAAGGAAAAATATATTAAAAGAATTTTACATATGCCTGCATTAATTAAAAAATAGTATTCTTTTAATGTATCATTGATAAATAACACTAATCCCTACTAGAGATAATACACAAAACAAACTCAATGAACAACCACATTTTGAAGAAGTTCATTTACAACTACTGAGTAAACATTAAAGACGCCAATAAAAAATATAAAAAAGAATACTATCAGTATAAAAAATTAATATACAGTGAAACTTGAATAACTGGAAGCCCATACATCAAAACATTTATTTAAAAAAGTAAAATTAATTACATAGATTGTTCAAGTGAGCAAGAAAAATCAATTAAACACGACTTCATTCAAGTTATCCAAGTTACACATCAATATAAATAAATACAAAAAGATGATACTGAAGATAAAATCAAAATTATTTATTTTACTTACCATAAGCTGATGAATCACGGACGGCCATTGCTCTTTGCATACGATAATCACACTTAAATTTTCTCAAGTATAAACCACAGGCAACTCTACTAACAACTCACTTACTCTGACTGAGACAGCGACTGAATGAAATCCTTCGCCTTCCGATGCCAGAATTTATACCTAAGGTTTGGAGAGGTGTCTTGGCCAATAGGGAAAGAGCGAACAAACTCCCCTTTTCACCAGAGGGGTGGCAATCCCCCAATTCACAACGCCCCTCAACATGACCAGACAAGTATACCTCCCGCAAAGAGAGGGAAGCTGATCCCAATCACGTGTCCCTCACCAAGACACAATTCATGGATGGTTCAATCCATATTTAAAATGAATAAGATCCTTAATAAATACTACTAATACGAACCGTAGATATATTCTTAAAAACTGTTTTGCTTTTATGAATATCAACTAAAGCATTAAATTAAATTGTTATTAACCCGTAGCAGGGGACGTGACGTCTCACAGACAGCGCAACATTTTCCTCCCCTTCCCCCTACCACATGCTGGGTCGAATTGAATAGAATTTTCTCCTACCTTCCCCTTACGTGACCTTGAGACTGACCCCTTCTTATCAGGAAGTTTTTCCAAGTGCATCCGTTCGAAATTCCACAAATTCTTTCCCACGCGGTCCAGCAGACCTCAGGTCCCACTCAGTGTAACCGTTTTTGTAAAGACTTACTACGCATGGCTTTGAAGCTCGGTTCGCGGAGATTAATTTATCCTTATGATCCTGGTTATGCGGAAGAGTTGTAAAAAATTATATGAAGTTGGGAGTGATTTTAGAGTGGTAAAGGTAACTGTGAATAAGATTTCTGTGAAAAATTCTAAATTTTTGCTTCTAAAACACTGGTCAAAAACTGATACTTCAGGTAGTGTCAAAATTTTTTTGTATTGTTCTACAAAGAATTTTTTCCAATTAAAACTTGCATTACATATTAAATAATAAAAACAAAACAGTTAATTCATAATAGATGCGTTTTATTTTAAATTATAAAGAATTTACTGCACCATGTGGTTTCTATCGAAGAATTTAAGGCTCTTGGAAAATTGTCTGTGAAAACTTTTATTTTATCATAAAGTTAACAAATATTTTTCTATGAAGAGATAAATGTTCCAAGAACAATGCACTGAAATATCATAATCATATCTTAATTAGAATTTTTTAAAAAAAATATAATGTTGCGCGGTCTGTGAGACCCCACGTCCCCTGGTATGTTCCATTTTTTCACCTCCCCTGTTACGGGTTAAAGATACTTCAAAGGAATCTGGAAATAGGATTTGGAATATTTAACGGTAAATTTTCTAGATTCCTGTCATTAGTGCATGAAGCGTTATTAAGAGTGTTTCAAAAGTCTGTTTCACAGCTTTTGTTTGGAACCAAAGTCTCCTGAGGTTTTGGAAGTAATGTCTACCGACCCCTAGGTAAGTGACCATGGGGAATACATGGAGATTATTTACAACTCCCCTAGCAGCAAAATACGAAAGTTTAAAGAATAATTGAAACATTGATTGATATTATGATTTAATGAAAATATTTTTATAATACCATAAAATAGCGTAGAAAAAATTCATGGAAATAACTTCAATATTCGAGGATATATTAGCATGTGAAAATACCACTTCTTAGGTCTCAAAAGAGAAAAAGTTTGCAAACTTGTAAGTTTCTTTGATTTTTTAGTTAACATTTGTCTTTATTTAGCTAAAAAATTCAAAAACTACACATGATAACACTAAAACAATTGTCATCTCGTCAAAAAATTTTTCATCGCACATTAAAGAATATTTACTTTATTCAAGGTTTGAAATCTAGATGATAACAATTGCAATGAAATCAGGCGTACTACAAAAAAAAAGAGTTTTTAGCTATTTTATGTAAAAGTAAGTTACTATAATGTCTTATAATCAGTTTTTATGCTCATTCAACATTTGTATCACATACTGTTACACAGAACATGAGCCGATACTGGAAAAATAATCATCTTAGTAAAATCTTTGAAACTACTAGGTATAAAAAATTTTAAAACTTTAAATAAAATAATATTGGCAAGTATGGAAAATTTCATAACATTCAAGCATCTTCTCAACTAGAAAGTGTTTTTCAGGATTTCGCAAATTAAAATAAATAATTGATAATTACCATTGCATAAACGTTTGCAATAAAATCATTAGACCCTTTACACACTTTTGTTGACCTTTCTACCGCAATAACATTGTTTTTTTAATTCATTAATGGGAAAATTCTGTAACAAAAATACTTTTAAATATACTTGAAAGATTTTGGAAATTTTAATGTTATTATTTCATTAATCCTTTGATTTATCACAAACATTCGTAAGGCTGTGCCTGTAAGTGATAAATAAATGAATAATTGCCATTAATGCTTCCTACAAAATTTTTTACTGAACACTTTTAGAACCCAATGCAATTAAGCAAATGCTATAGCAATGTATCCAATTACCCCTGCAATGTTCACTCATATCAAAGAATCAACGAAACCACAATAACATTCAAAACGAAAGGGAGAGGGGAAAAGAACACACAGTTAATTAGAGGCAGTACACAAAATTTTTCGAAAAATGAGTTGCCCATTTCGAACACAATGATGTTATCGCTGAAGAACTCGTGACACATATACCGATAAAAGCGCTCTGATAAGTCGGTAATTGCCGGGATGTCGGTACAGAAAAATGCATGGAACAGGGAGAAAAAAAATCGAGTTGTTCATCTAATTACATCAGAAATCGGAAGGTAACTTATTTGCTGATGAGAACAGGGTAAAAATGCGTCTTTCTCTAATTATACAGTCAACATATCTCACAAGAAGGTAATTTAAGTACCTCATCTGTGCTCTTTTTAGAGACTGGGATCGATTCATTTGGGTTTTTCGAACGCGCATTTCGACGTCGTTTTTCGTTCTCTATTTGACTGGGGAAAGTAGGACTTGGGTGGAAAACTCAGTTAAAGGGATCGATGTAAGGGAAAAGCCCAGATTGAAGGGTGCTTCCACGATTGTGGACCCGGAAAACTATTTTATTATAACGGACATTGGGTACTGGAGCGGCAAAGAAAAACAAAGTATGCCTATAACGGTATGTTAATTTCCATAACTTAAAAACTAACCTGATTGAATACTTTTCCTTATAATAAATAATATGCTTGTTGGTTTTTAATTTGCATTACTTAACTTTTATTTTTAGTATGAAAAGGGTAATTCTAAGCTATTTTGGGGGGGATTTTCGGGGGGAGAGCATGCTCTTTCTGGACCTTCCATTGGTCCTGGTCTATTATTATTGTGACTTATTTTTTTGAGTATCGCTGACTAACATAATTGCCTATATAAAAATGATATATTTTCTAGTAAACTCTTTCTGTACTACATAGATGCCGCATCTAGTACATAAAGAGTGAACTAGAAAATGTTGCATTTTTATATAGGCAGATGCCCCGAATTTTCCATAGGATTCAATGTTGATCTCGGGCGGATTAGGATTGCAAGGTTTAAACTTATAATGTTTACAATATCTTTAGTTCGAGAGTGTTCTTTGCTTATAATAGGAATTCCGGTATCCATAAAGAACAAGTAGCAACAAAAATTGAAAGTTGAATACATAAGCCACTCTTGGTTTTAGTCCAAAACTTTGTAGCAGAAATTACCCCGACTAATTCCAAATAAGACCCTTTACACCTCCTTACTAAGTTTCACAAACTGCAACTAAGTCTCATAACAAACTGTCCTCACGATGATGGATGAGATCAGATAAATCTAAGTCCCCGGTCCACGCCATTGAAAAACCCAGATTAGTCCCCCCTGTCCTAGGCAAACTAACTAACTAACTAACTGGGTCACACATAATAAATAAGCGTCCCAATTATCACATCTCTTAAATAAGTATTTCAACGACGGTGACAATTCAATCAGCACACGAAACAATCCAAGTCATTTATCACACCCAAGGCAGGATTAATTGCCGGAGTCGGTTCTTCTTTCCGCCCGATGAAGTCAGAAGGGTGATTATGAAGAAGGGTGATTCAGAAGGGGCCCGTCAGAAGGGTGATTATGAAGAACCACCCTTTTCTGGTATTCTTCAATCGGGGGTTCCCGCGCGAGTTTCTTTGCTGATGATGGCGGAGAGCGTTATTAATTTCGCCAGTCAAAAGTCGAAACACGCTGCTGCTGCTGCCACCGATTGTTTTGGAACTCTTCTTCTTTCATATCAAAAGCTTTACTTCGGACAAGTATGAGATTAGCCCGGTGGCTCGGGAGAAATAAATCGCTATTTAAAAGTGTGCAACTAATGAGATGAGGAGTTTCACTGGAATTCTTTTGATTTTTGAAATTAATGATGATGGAAAGGAGGCGCGGAGGGAATCTTAATTAGATAAATAAAGCGGTTTTTGCGTGGGCTTGGGATTATCAGACGGGCGGAAAAATGCGTTGTTGTGTTTAGTTTTAGGGTGTTAAAGTTCCTCGCGGTGTTTTTGAAGGTTTAATTTTGTGATGAATGTTTCAAGGACCGTAATGAGTTTTCTAAATCCCTCTATGTAAATTTAGGCTTCGCCTTTTATAAACATCCCATTTTTAGTTTTTACAGTGTGATAACTTTTTGTGGAATTCTGGTAAATTTAACAATCGCACTTACTTCAGCACAAAATTGGGAAGTTTTTATTCTGCAGTTCCTGGAATAATTCAAGGATTTAGACATGCTAATTAGTCTTAAGATTTTTTAACAAACAACCAATGCATAAAATGAAGATTAGCCCATTGCAATTGTTTTTTTGGAATTTCCCAGGTGCCCTTCACTCATGTTGTTACAAGTACTGAAACATTATTACCTGAAAATTTTCAGGTCTCTAGGCCAATTTTTGAACCCTGCCTGAGTAGGAATCTCGGTTCTTTGCCCAGCCGGTCCCAAGCCCGGATAAAATGGGGAGGGTTGAGCGAAGGGCTAGTCCCCTTTCCTCGTAAAAACCCAGACGACTGCAGAAACTGAAAGCCTAAGGCCAATTTTTGACCTCCGTGCACCTCAAAAGTAGAAAAGAATTAAAAATATCTCAATTTTTCATTGTTTTTAATTTAATAAGCCTGAACGCTGTCAATATTGAACTAAAACCTATGTATCACCTTTGGGATATCATTTTCCTAAGATCCTACTGGAAAAACATTCAATAGTACCTACTGGGGGAAGTTCCCTGAGGGTTAAAACGCACTCTCACCGAGAAAAGAGGAGGCTTATTGCGGGCGGGAGCTGAATAAAGGCCACTTGAGTGTTTTATTGAACCTTTTTTTTTCAAAGCTGTCAACCTCTATCCTGTTCCTATTAGTAAAAATGAATGTATGTTTAATTTAAGCTCACTTTTCTATGCTCTTTTATATTAAACATTGAATTATTTCGTGCATTATTATACTTCATCCAAGTCAAGAAATCATAACTTGCATAAATTTATTTTCCAATTCATGTATTCACCTTGTTCTCAACATGTGGTGCACGTCCCACCGGTAAGGGAAGTTTGATAGAGACGGAGAATTTCAAAAATATTGGGAATTTTCTTGAGAAATTACAACTTCAAATCACCCCAGAGTACTATAAAAACGTGTTGAAACCCAGATTGAAGAGTTAAATTTCAAACTACTTTTTGAAGGTTAAATCGGACCCTTTTCCGTCTTTAACGTGAGATGACGCAGTGTCGCCCCATGAAATTTAAAAACTGGCGAGCCAAGGTTCACATATCTTTCTTTTCAACTTCTTTAAAAAGATATATTTAACTTCTAATGCGTGAACAAGTATTATTGATATAAAAAATAGTTGGAAACAGAGAGAAACCCCACCCAACTAAAGTCTAGCTATGGCTCTGTGGGGTGCATTAGAATAAAAGAACTTATGGGGACAAAGCGTAAAAATGTTTGATGAAACTGATAAAACTTATATGAATTTTGTAAAAGTATTAACAAACTAAAGTAAGTTTGATGCAAAACACGAATACTAAACAAAAAAAAGTTCAAAGTGTTAGTGGCAAAGTTTATTAAAATTGAAAATTATTGAAAATTGAAATAATTTCTTTCTTAGAAACTACTTTTTCCAAGACTTTGTTTCTCTAAAAATAGCATGAATAGAATGAAATCTCTAAAAATAGCATCAAAGTGGACTGACTGAAAGTTAGTCAAAATTTTGATTAGTTAAGTTTTGATTAAGTTATTTACATCTAATGTAAACTTAGATGAAATGTTACCTAATATAATGAACACATTATTATAAATTCTGTTGTTGAATCTTTCAAAATTTTGATCAGATTGGAATATCTAATGTAAATAACTGAAAACATGTATAAAACTGTACGTACTAAATAATGGACATATTATTATGGATTCTGTTGTTAATTACATTTATAATCATTTCTAGAAATTCCAAAATTAACATTCTAAAAAACTAAATGATACATTCAAAAGAATAAGAATATTACAGGATTATCTCAAAAACAACTCCCTTCCTCAAAAATTACAAGTAAAAATAACAAACCAAACAGTAGGTACACAAGAAATATTCCCAGAAATATTCTCGAAATAATACCATAGGAAATCCCCTCCCTGAAATCCCCCCGACAAAACACAAAGTGACGGCGCATCGCTTTCAATGCCATAATAAACGATCATGACCAGGTGCCCGTGGAAAATACTCTCAAGAATTCCTCGGCCTCTTAAAAACCCCTTTAGAGGGTCTATTTATCAGAATAATGAACATTCAATGTCTGAGTCGGTGATTTTCGGGAACAGGGAGATGCTCCCCCTGGTAAAAAATAGAGGCTTTATCCACAAACGACACAGCATTTCAAACTAACTTTCTGGCTCCCGCATTCGCGGGGGCCATATTTCGAGAGGCATATAAGGCAATATGACTGCAATTTCCTTTATACGGCGTCTATTATTCATTCCATCATTTTTCGTATCAGCTCCGAATCGGATTTGCAGGGGGGAGGGGTTTTTCGAACAGCGAGAGTCCATTAGAAGAGAGAATGCTTTCTTTTTTTTGTTGGAAAGATTGTGTTTTACTATAGTCTTGCTCGGATGTGTTAGGTTGCGTTTTCAATCAAACGGAAGTGCTTCATTTACTTGAATGGAGTTTTTAGAGGTGATGGTTTATATCAAAAAAGGAACTACACTTTCGTTTAAACTGTGAGAAGGGGTAGTCAAGTCACACAAGAGGGAATTGTTTAATACCCATATTTACGTTTTAAAAGTACCCATGCATGTGCAATACAACTTCCATTGCAATAATTTTATTAAATCTTACACATTGATTGAAATCAAACTTCGATCCCGAAGTGGATTTCGGTTTGAATTTTGTTTGATATTTACTTGATTTAATCAACCTAGGACAAATCAATCTGGAATCGTCCTTGAATATAGCTGGAATTAAAGCAAGATTGAAACATCCAGTGATTATACAGGAAAAATCAGGCTTAAATCCAGAATGTGTGCTGTCTGCCTACATTCTTAAGACTTGGACACAAAATCATTCCCAAAAAGCTTCTTACAACCTAGCAAGAGTCTCAGAAACCAATTTGTTTAGTTTGACACAAAAAATTATGGTGTATTACTGCTCGACACTTCTAACACCGCTTCCAAACATGCATCTGCTTTTGGAGCTCGCTTGGCCATTCCAGGTCTGAAACCATCTGCCAAACATCGTAGTTGGGATACCACATAACCATTAACACCAAAACCACCTGCTCAATTGTCTTTCTGCTTCGTGTAAAAAAATTCAGTCCCCTTACTTTTTTTTATTGAATACACAACAAGTTCCCCGTATACCACTAAGTATTATACGGGGCTTACACAAGTAAGTACAAATACATAGTAGAACTACAAGTTTCATTCAGGATTTAAAAGTTGACAGCATGTTTTGATGTTGTTTAGGTTTGTATGTTTCATTGATAAATTTATTTAATAGAAAAGACGGAAGACACTAAACTATGGAGAGGAGGAGACCACTTTATATCTATTTTCTTCAGAGCATTTCCATGGTATTCCTCTGTTTGACGAATTTCGAACAGTGAAATATAACGTGCTCCACATCCTCGTCACATCTGAAACTGCAATCACAAGAAGCGTCAGGGCATAAATTTAAACGATTTAGGTATTAGTACTTTTGGGACAGACCTTGAATAGTAGGTTTACTACAATGAATATATCTTTGCTCCTTATAGTTACTTTTTCCATCATCTCATATCCATTCCTGTCAACTCCACCCGAAAGAAAACAACACAATCAAAAACCCTTGTTCCTACAACCACCATAAACAAATCATTCCATCCATTCCATCACACATCCTCCCCCTACACCCGCATTGTCCACCAAGGCACATCCACCCCCCGTCGCGCGATCCCTTCATCAAAAGCCAAACGAGACAGAGTGCTGCCTCATTCAGCCTCATTGGGGTCAAGCAAAAAGAGAAAAAACCAGCACGGCCCGCACCACCGGCAATCAATGCAACCGAAGGTAATGGAGAGCGGCTATTTATCGGACCACAACCGACGCTTCCGTCATTCGTCTTTTCTTACGGCCGCTTCCATGGAACTTTAATCCTTGTTAACCGCTCCTAAAAGAGACACGTTCTTCTCCTTGCAAGAGAGGCTGTTAACGGATTCCGAGGGGCGTAATATGAGTTGGGGAATGAGGGGAGGCAATAAGGGCCGCCTTTTTTATTCCCGGGAACATCGATTCTTTCTTTTTCTCTCTCTCTCTTGTGGCTATAGAGGAGATGGTGGGTGGTTTGATTTACGGGGAGATTTATGTGTCCTATTCAGAACGAGTTGAAGAGATTCTAACGTGGTGTCGTCTTTTATTATTGTTATTTCTATAAATCGGTCTTAAAATTTGTGAAAACACTATAAGCTACCTCGAAATAAATTTGGGTATTACTAAGAAATGAGATATTTTTTTTATACTTATTTATCAGTTACAATATACAATTGATTGATTGATATGTTCCATTTTTCAAGATTTAAAAATCGTGAATACATCACTGAGTTCCATTACGTGAACTTTTTCATACATTCTTAAACCTTTTTTCATCTAATTTTAATAACATACTTGAAAACTAAGTTATCAATGCTTATGTTATCCGTTTTATATTAACTTCTCTTGTCTAATAATGTTTTATGGGTTGTAGTTTTCATAAATGATATGCCTATTTATGTAAATAATAGTTCTCAATAAGTCAAAACATGTTTATTGCCTAAATGTACTATTTCTTTATTTTAACAAGACACGGCTACAAAATATTTCTTGAATTTTGGGAGAATTTCTGTGGTTCTCTTTAATAATTTCAGTATCACATCAAATCGTTTGTATAAAGTGTTTTTAATCACATGTAGTAGAAGGTTTAATTTCTGTTCATTAACCCTACGTAAATCTGCCGTCCAACTACTTCTAAGAAAATCCCCTATCAAGTGAACTAAAAATTAGTTTCTAAAAGTTCATGGGAGACTAAACGATTATATTTTAGAAACTGTACTTTACCTCAGTAACTTTTATTAACTAGTACTAAAAACTTGGTATAATACAGATGAAAGATTAAAATCCAAGTATTCGCCATTACTAACTATTTCAGAAATCTGAACTCTGAGACAAAAAAACTCTTAAGCATATTTAAATGTGGGCATATAATTCATTTGATTCAGCTTCTAATAACCTGAAACCAAAACACCTGCTCCCAAGTGTAAGTATATTTAAATTCTGAATCGAATTGCCATTCTTTGGAATCGTTTCTTACATTTTTAACTATCCGTGTTTAGGGTAAAGGAAATAAATGGGGTTTAGAATAACTTCTCGCGTTTTAATATAATGGATAAAAGTTTTATTTGAAAATATTCGTATATTCGTTAACACACACATCATTGTTTAACTTTAACTGGAACCATACTTACTTACTACATAACAGATGACTTACCTTTCCAAAACTATTAATTTATTTCCATTTTGCTTCTTTCCACGTCAAACTTTAAAACAAAAACTTCCAAGACACACTAAGTGAAATTTAGTCTCAATAAATATTCACTTTTATTCAAACTTCCCAGAAAACGCATCCATCATAATCACCTTCACCGAGAAAAACTGCAACCCCCGTGATGAAAAATGAACTCGCCTTCATAATCGAATTCCTATTAATGCGATATTTGACACTACAAACTCTTAACCTCTCTTCACTTTACTTTGAAACCTGACATCTCTCGGCACGAAAAAAACCCCTTCAGATTTTTATTCCCTCATCCAATCCAAACAGGACTGAAACTCCAAATACAACAGGCGATTGATTACACAAGCGATTAATTAAGTTACGGCGCTGTCAAACTCAGTCGAAGGCGTCGACGGGCAAAAATGACATCCCATGATGCCTAGCGAGCACTATTAAAGCAATTAGCGGAAAAGGTGGTCAGTCCGCACATAACCAGATGAATTAATGTGGCATTCTCTGACTATCCCATAATTAGGCCGGCTACTAACGATTCCGCGATGGATATTCGATTAGATTTAGTTGAAGGGATGAAATTTAATTATCCGCCATCCCAAGAAACTGAGCCTTTAATAACATTACGGGGTCGCTAACGAGGGCTGTCTGTTCGTCTTTCTTTTATGGGGATCTTTCGATTAAGTGTGCATTTAATCATTTTGGTTTTAAGTTGGTGTTAAGCGCTTGTAGAAAAAAAATGTGTGGATTTTGTGATCGTTTGAAGCTCGTTTTGGGGTGGAAAGTGTTTGGATATGAATTGGTGAGTGAATTGTGTGTAAGTTCAAAAGGAGGATATAAAAAAGAAGAATCTATATTATTATTTTCACATCATTTTAAAACTAGGAGCACACAAGAAGGAACACATATATGAAAAAAAAAAAGGAAATGAATAAAATGAAACATATTAGTTGCCCAGGAGTCAGAAACCCATATAGGCATCTTGTGGAGTATTATAATAATTGAAGAAAGTAAAAAAGGAAAAAAAACGTATAAAAATACTAGGGTGGTCCTTATTTACATGATTTTTTTTGAAATTCAATTAGTGACGCCCCCTTGTTTTGTGCCACTATAGAAAATAATAATGCATTCAAAATTTTAGCTCATTCAGGCAATAATAACACGGGCCACAAAGGCCTTGACGTTCCAAAAAAGTTCTGACTTTTTTTACAAAACAACTAAAAAACCAAAGATTAAACCCTCACATTTTGTTCATGATTTTTTTAGAAACTAATAAAGTTATAGTAATAATGTTCTCATTCTTCTATCACCCCTCTTTTGGCGGTAATAATTTTTCAATGTCAAAAGAACTTTTGAAAAGTTGTTTTTCTTTCATTCTGAAGTAGCTAATAACTCTAGTCTAGACTCTAGAACTATACAAATTAAAAACCTGAAATCGGTTACATTTTGTTCGTAATTTTATTCTCTTTAATTTGGTGTACATCATATAACCACCTTTTCAAGCAATTCTTTCAAAATATTATAAAAAAGAGAAACAAAATTAAAAATATTTATTATGAAAATTAAAAGCTTTTTAACCCCTAAAAGAAACATTTGAACAAAATTTCAAGAGTAAAATAAAATTTAATCACGTAAAAAAAATCTTCGATATTTTGGCAAGTCCCTAAACATTCGATTTAAAACATGCAAACACATTCATATAAATTTCAGAAAACACAACTATTGTTAGATTCGGTACCAAATCTTCTAGAGTTAGTTCCCAACTATTTATGCTTCAATAGTTAAAAGATTACGGGCACGCGCATGCATGTGTAGAATATTTAAGCAATGAATTAGGCATGTGCAATTAATAATTAATATTTATTATATTTTAAATGTTATAAATAATTGTTCACTTCAAAGGATTTTAAGAACAAGGGGATACAAATCTTCGAGATGCAAATCTCAGATACGAGTCCAGCAGGGAGACATCACGAGGCAGGCAGAAGTAGCTGGGTCCTCAACAGGACAGGACGTAGCAACAGGCTCGTAGCTTCAAGGTGCCACGTTTTTCTCTTTTCAGGACAGAGATAATTCATTCATTTGCTCTCAATCAAAAATCTAAAAGAAAAAAACACTTTCAGGAAAAAAAAAAGTATTTCACATTACATTAATCAGTTTCAATCAAAAAGTTAACAAATTCACTCTCAGAATTTAAAATTTTGCTATAGAAATTGTGAAAAAAGAGATCTTTATTGGTTATTACGATCCTGAAAATCCATGTTTGAACCATGATACGATTAACTTATTTGTCAATCAGGTTGAAGACTTTGTTGACAAATAATCGTCGTAAATATAAACTTAAAATTATTTTTTTTATTTTTGTGCGTTTTACATATAAAATTATTTTTTAACTTTTTCTTCCATGCTAAAACTATATTATTATCCTTAATTCTTAGTTTTTTATTTTCTAAATAACATGTTCCGATTAAGCTCCACCCTCCAAGAATTTGAAGTTAGTCAACCTGAAATTCAACAATCAACTTCCCTACAGACGGGCAACTTTCTTGAAAATATCGCATGTTGACGACCAGGTTTGCAATTTTAGTTGGAGAACTTACCAAAATAGGCACTCATATACCATACATCTTCCTTGTGTTTTTCCTAGTTTCATGGATAACTTGTTCTACTGTAACGTTTTTCAAACTGGCTATTTCTTTCGCAACATAAATGGCCATCCCAGGGTTTGAATACTTCGTGTCTTTGGGAATCTAAAAGTAAAATATATTAATTTTAATGTCATGTAATGTAACAAAAGTAATAAAAGAAGAAAAACAACGTTTGCTTTTGCACATTTAATTAATGTTTCGAGGGTAACATGGACCCTCTTCTGTCTGCTCATTTCTGACCAAATCTCAGAACTTAAGGTAAATTTGAAAACTTTTATCCCCAAATGGAAAGGTTATTATTTGAAGTTACCAACGTAATTTTAGAGATAGATCAGTTTAAATAAGATACTTACAGAATCAACTCTTGGAATAAAGTAAGGGGCATCGGTCTCCAGCAGAAGTCTAGACAGTGGGATTTTCTGCGCCACCTCTCGAACCTCTTTCGCACTTTTGATCGTTACAACGTTAGTGATACCTATCAGGAGGTTCGGAAACTCCTTCATCCAACGCTGCGCCCAATACCATGTGTCGTTGAAACAGTGGAGATGTATTCTGTAGTCAACGGGTAGGATCTGAAACATCAAAAAAGTTTAGAACCATAAAAGAAAATATCCTTCAGGGGGGGTGATTCTTCACCTTCTTAAAATGTGTTAAATTTCAGGCACACATAACCCACATAACACAACAAGAGTCTTAGAAAGCTTAACTATTAGAATAGAAAATAATAGGTTTTTACTCTCTCAATTCCAGACAGTGCGAGATTGTAATTGCATATATTTGTGGCGAAAAGGAACTAAGAGGTAAAACACTAAAAAACACTGTATTGTAGTTAATGTAATTCACATTTTTTAAGTGTTTAGTGCAGTATGGTTTGTGTATAAATGGTTTCCATAGATTGTAAGGTACATTTATAATTTTTACAAAAATATCCCAATAAACATTAACCAAAACTTATCAAAATAACCTCACGTTAAACTATCCATATATAAATACTATGGATAAATATCACATAGTATAATTTTAAAAGGTTATATGAATTTTGCCTTTCATTTATTTTTAACGAAAATTAAAAAATGCATCATGTATTTTTAATTGAAAGGTTTAAAGAAAAAACATAAAGTGATTAACTTACCTCTTTAATGATTCTCATTGCATCCTCGTGCGCCTCTCGACAGTGCACAACAATGTTGAGGTTCATCCATTTGGCGATTCGTAGTTGTCGCCGCAGCACATCGAACTGAACTAGCTTGTTGCAGGCATTTCTGAAATTCCATCAATGAATTCAGCAAAAGTGTGAAAAATGCACAATAAAATGAAAAATAAAATAGATTCTATATTCTGACCGCCACGAGAAGAACTTTGACAGAAAAACAAAACTTTGAAATAGAGTACAAAGCTAAACACACAGATTTGACAAACACATTAAACATACATACCTGTTGGAATAATCCAACCCTATCTCTCCCAATGCTCTGACTTTGGGATGATCGAGTGCTAAGCAAAGTTCCTCCTCAACGTCATCGTTGTATTGTGCGGCATTGTGAGGGTGGCAACCAAACGCTCCCCACACGTTGGCTTCATCAAGGAATGGCTCCCAAAAATCTTTCTGAAATCACACAAAATTTAAGTAAAACTTACAAACTACTATTTAGATAATAAATTTTATTTCTTAAATTAAAATGATTTAATCCTGTTTTTAAACATGCATTACTTAAACTATACAGCTCAACTGACATTTCAAGTACTTAATACATAGATAACAGTACTAACTATATAGCTCAACAATTTTCAAGTACTTAATATATTATACTAGTTTGATTTCTTGATAGTTTGTATGTAACTAAAAACCCAAGAAAAGGAATGAATAGCGAGATGCTAAATGAGATTTCAAGATAAATATGCTTAAAAATTATTTGCCTTTTTTAAATGCATGTAAAATACTCAAGTCTATTATTAACGGTTTCATATTTTTCTTAGAGCCACTATACAGGTAAATTTAAATTGTCGGTCATTATTCTTTTGCTGGTTTAAATGTTGTATAAAAATCCTCCACAAGAAAAATTTCACTTACATTTTTGAATGTGTGTGGCTTACAGAAAACAGCCACGCATCCCTCGAAGTTGGAAGGGAAATCCGCTTCTCTCATTAAATCTTGGAAACTTCCTCCAAAACCGGTACGGTTAAATAAAAAATCCAAGTGACAATGGGTGTCAATGAAGCCCATATTTTCTTCGCAAATTGAACTGTTTCCACCTAAAAAGCAATGTGATTAATAAAAAAGTAAGAAATATTATACAGTCAATTAATTATACGAAGAAAAAAAATCAGATACATTAATTTATATTACATCAAAAACCAACTATAATTATTTGTAATTTTTTAATAGTCGTTACATCTTTTTACACCAAAAAACGTTTACTGCCATAATATGGAAGTAAACGGTTTTTGGTGTAATCTAAGATTTTTGGTGATAAGTTTGATTGGGTGATAAGGTGATAAGTTTGATTTGGTGATAAGTTTTTTGGAGAGGAATTCTAAGATCATTATAAGAACCATATTATATGGTTCTTAATAATCTTAGAATTCCTCTTTCCTAGGTCACAAAATGAGACTACTATTATACTCCTCATTTTCTGAATTCGTGTTCTTGTTTCTTTTATACCGTATTTGAATTAATTTTATAGAAATAATATACTTTTAAATTAAATACATCTCCGATGCTTCATTGATGAACAGATATGAAAATAAATTTCGAAAAACCCCAAACACTATGCTAATAGTAAGACTTATAGAGCTGCATTAATTAAAAATAATCTGAAAATTTTAACATTTTCAAATCCAAACATGATTTATCTTTGAAAAAAACCACATTTTTACTTTTAAAGGATTTTAGAAGAAGATTTTTAAGCGGTGTTCCGATTCCCTCCCATCTGCGGGGTGAATCGGAACACCATTAAAAACAAGATTTGTGGATTCACCAAAACAATGTGAAATTGCTCTCAATATAGATATTTTTTGGAAATGGAAAAGTATTACAAGTCAGACGGATAGCTTACTTGACTTGGATGAATCCATTTCTACCAAAGACTGTCCGCTTAGAATAGCCTCCCTTTGACGTCGATATTCTGCTGAGAACATTGGAAGGGCATATTCGTCCACGGAAGGAGAGCCGAAATCTGAAAAGAAAAACTTCAGTAAAAAAGAACATACATAGCCATGAAAAAATATCTCAATTAATTATATTTTAAACAAATAATTAAATTTTTATCAATGGAAAACCATTAGTTTTGAAATTTTTAAGGGGATATAAGAGAATTCGAACTGTTGTTTAAATAATTTTTGACACTGATCCCACTTTTGTCCCATCCTACAATTTTACCACAGTTTTAAAATTAATATTACCTATTCCTGGAATTTTTTTTTTTTTCGAAATTTTAAAAAGTGGACATTTGACAGAAATAGGTTTTTGAATTTGATATTTTTTTATTTAAAAAAAAAATACTGTAGCATTTTTTTCATCATAAAGGGTTTACATAAAAAAAATACTCAAGTTCTAAAATTGAAATGTCAATTTGAAAAAAGTATAAAAAAGAGTCCAAAAACCATGTTTTAATAAATTTGGGGGGAAACTCAAACAGTATAAGAAATTGAATTTTTGGAACATTATAAGTAAGGGAGATTTGTGTACCGATGATCACAGTCGAAGCTAGATCTGTTATTATTTTACAAAAATCAGTCAAATATTTTTATTCATAGTTAAGTCATAAATTTGTTTCTTGAAGGTAGGAACAGGAAGTAAATGAGCCATGAATGAAGTTCTTACTCCACGTGGTTTTATAAAAATTAAGACATTATGTTTAAAAATGCTTACTTTGTACTTAGGGCCGGCCTTATATGTTTTTTTCAATACTAACATGTTTCTATATGATAAGCTAGGGACTTTTGAGTTGGAGAGAAAGAAAATATAATTTTAGAATCACCAAAAACTAAATGTGCCCGAGTTTCTGAACATTTATTCAGAAATTGCATTTTACTACAGTGTTGGAAATTTATTAAATTGTGTGATTTGTTTTCATTTGAAGTACATTAAAAATAAATTACTATATTGAAATTAAGGAGTGTCACTTTTTTGCAATTAATTTTAGAGTAATGTTAAATTTTATTGCGCGGCCCTAGGCCTACTATACCAAATAGTAGGCTACAATTTACTCAATGATTTGAAAGATATGAATAGTTAATTTAAATTTTCTCTCATTCTTTTAAATGATGATTACAGCAATAAATACAAAATATATAAAAAATTGGTTATTTACTTTTAAAATAATAGGATTTAACAATTACATTTAAAACTGTTTTTAAAATACATTTCAACCTATGCTAACTTTTTTATGTTGCTAAAATCTCATCAAGTTTCATAAATTTTGATATTTTAACTTGATAATTTTACAATTTTGTAGGTATTAAATTTTAATTACAGGGCTAAAAATTTCTCATAACTTAATTAACATGTCAGGAAAATACTAAAAATGAATGGTTTTCGCATGGAAATTGTTGATTTTATATTGGATAAATATCATGATACAATATCGGGCAACTCCGAACAAAATACAGAGGTTTTCAATCAAACACCCTGATCTCAGGAAAATTCCGTGCATGAATATTATATGCCCTCTTATGAGTGGAAAACTATAAATTCAACACAAAGAACTTATCGTACTTATCCAAAAATATAAAAATGAAAAATTGTGCTACTAAATTTTGTTAACATGACAAATGATATTTACATAAATTTTTAAAGATAAAAAGAAGGCTTAAGGATATGTATAATGCAAAAACCGCATAGTGTTTTAAAGGTTTCCTATGCTTTAAAATAAGAATTACAGAAAAATTACAATTACTACAATATAATTTATAAACAATAAAGCGGGTATGTTTTAGAATTAGAAAGGAGGAATACATTTAAGAAACAAACATTGTAAACTGATGATAAATTAAGGAGAAACTTGTAAATAGGTTGGAAAGTATGAAAGTATTATAATATCTGGTTTTATAATAATTAGAAGAGTAAAGAAGAAAATAAAAGAACAATTTCATAGTTAAACAGATTAAAAATGAAAACTTCCGTTAATTATTTATCCTAACTTACCATTTAATGACAAGTAAAGGGAAAATATTTTAAAAGAAATTTACATTCGCCTGCTTTTATTAAAAAATAGTATTTAAACTTTAAATGTATCATTGATAAATAACACTAATCCCTACTAGAGATAATAAACAAAAATAACTCAATGAACAACCATATTTTTAAGAAGTTCATTTACAACTATTGAGTAAATATTAAAGACGCCGATAAAAAATATCCAAAATAATACTATCAATATAAAAAATTAATGTACACAGTGAACCTTGGATAACTGAAAGCCCATTCATCAAAACTTTTTTTTAAGAAAGTAAAATTAATTATACTATAGAAAGTTCAAGTGAGCAAGAAAAATCAATTAAACACGAATTCGTTCAAGTTATCCAAGTTACACACCAATATAAATGAATACAAAAAGAAGATATTTGAAGATAAAATCAAAATTGTTTATTTCACTTACCATAAGCTGATAAATCACGTCCTGCCATTATTCTTTCTACACGAGAGTTCACGCAACTTAAAAATCCTCACGATTAAACCGCAGGCAACTCCACTAACAACTCACTTTCACTGACTGAGACAGCGACTGAACGAAATCCTTCCGACTCCAGATTTTATACCAACGGTTTGGAGAGGTGTCTTGGCCAATAGGGAAAGAGCAAACAAACCCCCCTTTTCACCAGAGGGGTGGCAATCCCCCAATTCACAACAACCCTCAACATGACCAGACAAGTATACCTCCCGCAAAGAGAGGGAAGCTGATCCCAATCACGTGTCCCTCACCAAGACACAATTAATAGATGGTTTAATCCATATTTAAAAGGAATAAGATCCTTATTAAATACTATACTACTAATACGAACCGAAAATATATTTTTAAAAACTGTTTTGCTTTTATGAATATAAACTAAAGCATTAAATTAAATTATTATTAAAGCATGTTAAATTATTTATCAAAGTAATAGTACTTTTATTAAATAAGGAGAAATAAACTTAAATAGACTAAAAAACAACACAAAATTACCCATTGAAAACGGGTTGTGAATACCATCGACCTTATAATACTGATAAATGGAGCGAGCGAGCGTGGCTTGCATACACAACATTCTCGGCGGTTATTCCAACAACACGTGGTTTTTGCAGACCACGTGAGATTCCAAAACGGAACGCTTTACTTACGATAAGAAAGTGGTTGCATTTAATTGGTCGGAACTATTTTAAAGATCACTATTTTACCAACCATAGCTATATGTTTACATTCACTATGTGTTTATTCTAAAGAAAGAATTTGTCTTTTCTATTTTAGGAATTGGAGCTATTACTAATACGAACCATAGATATATTCTTAAAAACCATTTTGCTTTTATGAATATAAACTAAAGCATTAATTTAAATTATTATTAAAACATGTTAAATTATTTATCAAAGTAATAGTACTTTAATTAAATAATGGGTTCTTGAGAAAAAAACTTTTTAAAAAAACTAAAAACACTTTTAAGATATCTTGTGTAATAATATCTCTATTAAAAAAAATTGGTGAAAAGTTTCCAGGGGGGAAACTTTTTAATTACTGATCCGTATAACACATTTGTGGCACAAAATGTCCGGATTCTTTCGAGAACGTGCAAACAACTGTTGGATTTTAATTTTTAAATTCTCAATTTTAACCCGTTGGGACACGCGGAGTCTTTTATTGAGGTACCTTTTGACTTAAAACTAGCCACCTGAGCATGCCTTTCTTATCAGTAGCTGAGTTTCTGACCTTTATCTACAAGTATATCACTAATCACTGTCAGAAATCCCCTCCCACTTTGAAAAAGGCGACACTGTGGGAATCACAACAATACTCAAATCTCAAACCTTTGTACTCAAGGAGATAGCATCTGTTGCGGTTTGCGGACTTCCTGTCTTGAAACGCCAAACAGATAGATTTAAAAATACATTTCAATAAATCACTTCAGTAAAGCTTACGCCCCTTCCCCTTCTAAAAGGATCATCTTCTCACATTGCCAAGTGAAAGCGCACGTGGTCTGCAAAACCACGTGTTCCAGGTGTCCAAAAGGGACATCCTAAAACCACGTGTCCAAAACGATTTTACCAACCATAGCTATATGTTTGCAATCACTATGTGTTAATTCTGATTAATTTTTCTTTTCAATTTTAGGAATTCGAGCTTTTTTGGCTTTAAGTCAGTACTGCTCTTAATTACTCAAATTGAAATCATTCTTTAAAATACATAACCTTTTAATATTGAATTTATACATTTGCATTCTAAATTCTATAACAAATTAAAAATTATTTTAAAAAACTATTACAAGCTCGACTCAATTACTGATCCTGAAGTATATTATTAACAAAATTTCAAATTTTTTTTGGAGCATGTATCAGATAAAAAAATAATGGCCTAATTTATACTTAAGAGATAAATAATTAATCATTTTTATAAAGGAAATAGTGTATATGTTTAAATGTAGAAAAATATATAACACAATAATCAACAAGAACTCCTCAAAGAGATCATTTTCTACATTTACAAATTTGCAAAATTTTGTTGTTATTCAAGGTAACTGTTAACAGTTTGATTAAAGCTTAATAATTTTAAAATAAAATGAAACTTTTGAAATATTTCCTTTTACATTATTTTTTATCCCTAAGATTGGATTGAAATCTGATCGCGGGTTTGCATGGCACCAGGACACTTTCTTAAAAAAACTGAAATAAAAATAAAGTAATTTTTATTTTGTGACCTAACTAATTTTTACTTCTGCGATAAACATTATTTAAGTAAGTGTTAAAAACTGTTAGAAATCATTTTTTGTAGTGTGGTACATCCAGAAGTTTATCACAATATCAGCCCATATTAACTATGATTATAAATTGAATTTTACAAATCAGAGAAGCAAAACTAAATATTTGAAATCGTAACTATTTATTAATTGCATAAAAGAATGGCTTTTAATTAGAATAAATATCATAACATCCTAATCACTTTGATTAACTTGAATGAAAACGGAAAACTTGCTAGTTAAAGAGCGTGAGTTTTACTAACATAAAACACTATAACACGTTTAACATTAATAGCAACCTGAAAGAAAATCTCTACATTACTATTTCTTTAAATTATAAAATAAATAAAAAATACGGTTACTTTACAAAAGAACGATAGTGGAAGAATCGTATGGTCGAAAACATAAAGCCCCAAGTTCTTATCATGGTTCCCACTCTTTGAAAACATTGAAAATCAAGGACTTTTTAAGGCCCTCAACAAAATTTTTCAAGGACCTTTTTCGCAGACATTTAAAAATTATAATCCTCGAGATAACAGTTCTGTGCATTTCTCACTCAACCAGAAACTGGCTCTATCTTGTTGGTTTATTTGTGGAACCGATGTAGAGAGTGTTACTATCGTAATTTCATGATCGGAGCGTTTCAAAAATCGCCGGTAACTGCGGGAAGGAAATTTAGATGAATTAGTGAAAGGCGGCCGGAGTGGATTCAAAATTCAAGGACCTTCAAGGACATAGGCTGTTTTTCAAGGACCTAATTTTAGCAGAAAAAAATTCAAGGACAGTGGGAACCCTGTCTTATTGACATACGTTTTGACGGAAAACTAACCACCTGTGCATTCCTTTCTTCTCAGTACCTGAGTTTCTGACCTTTATCTACAAGTATATCACTAATCACTGTCAGAATTCTCCTCCCACTTTGAAAAAGCCGACACCGTGGGAATCTCAACAAAATTCAAACCTTTGTACTCAAGGCGATTGCATCTATTGCTGAAATCCTGTCTTTTAACGCCAAACAGGTAGATATAGAAATACATTTCAATAAATCACCTCAGTAAAGCTTACACCCCTTCTAAAAGGATCATGTTCTCATATTATCCCTACCCTCTTGGCTGTAAGGTAAAGGCACAATTGCCCATTGCAAACGGGTTGTGAATACCCTACTTTTTGTAGGAGAAAAGGTTAACATAGCAACTCTCATGGCGGTTTTAGGTATGGCCACCGTTCTCCGTAGTCCTGTAGTTCCGTTTTCTCACAATCCCGAATATTGGAAAATATATGAAAAAAAAAAAAAGGAAACACGAGTTTCCAAGGAGTTAGAAACCTATGTGGGATATAATAATAATTGAAGAAAATAAAAAAGGAAAAAATAAAAATATATAGCAATGTTCTTTAAAAACAACCCATACCGTTTAATATTTTCTCCATTAAAAGCCTAATAAAAAGGATAATGAAATCGAACCAAAAACTGTTGTAAAGGCTCATCCTCCTTAAAATTTTAGTGCTTAGCATGTTTACTTCCAATAATCCTTTACAAATTTGCAGTCAATTAAGTAAGAAATTGAAAAAAAAAACTTGTACCCAAAAAAAAACCATGCTTGAAATACTCAAAAATTAAGACAAAAATAGGATTAAAAGATTTTATTTGACAGGAAAGGGAAGAATTAAGACAGTTGAAACCAAATTTATTAATAATTATTTGAAAAATTAAAGTTATGATATGATTTTCTCCTTAAGAGTTCGTCTTCAAAACACAACGATAATAGCTATTTTACTGTTGTATTTTTATATGCGGGTTTTGAAAATGACTTTTTAAATGCAAAACCTTTACAGTTTTTATAAAAAAAGCTATATCAGGATAATTGGCACTTATATTTTATTTTAACCCTAACTATTAACTCTCCATAACCCATTTTCAAGTGAAATTCTAGTAAAGTGCTATCTTTGCATGGAAAATGGGTGTTATTTTTTTGGTATCAGTGAGTTTTTATTAAAAATAGTAAAAACAAATCCGAAAATCACTGAAACAAGCATTATATTTGCATAATTAGTATATCATGGGTAATATTAAATATTTTTCATAATTTTTTTATTTATTTTGCCATTTACAGAAAAGAAAACAATGGGTTTTTTTTTACCCCTGATTTCATAGACTAAAGTTAGGACTGTAATTGGCGGACTGAACTAAAACTTTAATATTTTATTCTCATAGTAATGGGATAACATAAAACGAGCAAAAATGCTCTAGCTCTAAAGTCTTTATAACATGCATTTTTACAACATCAAAATCTGTTTGTTTTGCCAAAAATCTACATTATCTCACCTTGTTTAAAAAATAAGTAAATAAACCGTTCTTTGACCAGTTTTTACATCCCTGACACTCTAAAGGACATAGAAAGACAGGGTATACGAGATGATAAAAATATTTTAACTATGTAATTAAAATATCTCAATGGGTTGTTTTTAGGGTACAATTTGGAGTGGGTTGTTTTTAAAGGACATCACTATATAAATACTAGGGTGGTCCTTATTTACATGATAGTTTTTTGGAATTCAATAATTGACACCCCCTCGTTTTGTGTCACTGTTGAAAATATTAATGCATTCAAAATTTAAGCTCATTCGGACAATAATAACACGGGCCGCTAAGACCTTGACGTTCCAAAAAGTTCTGATTTTTTTACAAAACAACTACAAAACCAAAGATTAATAAACCCTCATATTTTGTTCACGATTTTTTTTGAGAAACTAATTTAGTTTATAGATATACCTAATGTTCCAGGTCTTATGCTTCTATCGCCCATGATTTGGTAGTAATAATTTTTTAATGTCAAAATAACTTTTGTAAAGTTTTTTTTCCTGCATTTTTAAATAGCCTATCCTATAACTCTAGAACTATATACACCTACTCTAGAACTATATACAACTTAAATATCTGAAATCAGTTACATTTTTTAGTAATTTTATTCTCTTTGATTAGGTGACATCATATAACCACCTTTTTCAAGAAATTCTTTCAAAACTTAAAAAACAAAATAATTAAATAAAATAAATTACAAAAAAGTTTATTAAGAAAATTTAAAGCTTTTTACCTAACTCCTAAAATAAACATTTCTACCAAATTTTAAGTTGAAAATAAAAATTTAATAATCCAAAAACTATGTAGTCCCTCTCACATTAAGAGCGATTCACTCAAGGAGAACTCATAAAATCACTTCAGGGTTTTCAGATAATTTAAACATGCAAACAAATTTACATAAATTTCAAAAATTACAACTATTAACAGATTTGGTACAAAATCTTCTAGAGCTGGTTCCCAACTTTCCTTTGATTCAATAGTTAAGTAGTAAATAATAGTTAAAAGACTATGGGCGCGCGCATGCATGTGTAATGAATATTTAAGCAACGAATTAGGCATGTTAGGCAATTAATAATTAATATTTATTAGTTATAAATATATATTTGTACATTTTAAAGGATTTTAAGAACACTGGGATACAAATCTTTGAGATACAAATCTCAGATACGAGTCCAGCAGGGAGACATCACGAGGCAGGCAGAAATAGCTGGTTCCCCAACAGGTGGAAAGGACGTAGCAACATGCTCGTAGTTTCACGGCACCTCGTTTTTCTCTTTTCAGGACAGAGATAATTCATTCATTCGCTCTCATCAACCATAAATCTAAAAAAAAAAACACGTTCAGAAAAAAGGTATTCACAATATTCAGTTTCAAGGTTATCAAAAAGTAAAAAACTTCACTCTAAGAATTTAAAATTTTGGTATAGAAATTGTGAAAAGAGATCTTTATTGGTTACTACTACAACTCGCAAAAACCATGTTTGAAGGCTTCCACAGACGATCAACTTGGTTGTCAACCAGGTCGGAGACTTTAATGACAATAACCAGATCGTCGTAAATATAAACTTAAAATGATTAAATTAATATTTTTTATGCTTTCGTATACTTTATCTACTATGAAATTATTTTTTAACTTTTTCTTCCATGCTAAAACTATATTATTATCCTTAATTCTTAGTTTTTTATTTTCTTATTAAATGTTCCTAGTAAGCTCCGCCCTCCAAAAATTTAAAGTTTGTCAGCCTGAAATTCAACAATCAACTTCCCTACAGACGGGCAAATGTATTGAAAACATGTGTTGACGACCAGGTTTAAAAATTTCAGTTGGAGAACTTACCAAAATATGCACTCATCATATACCATACATCTTTGTAGTGTTTTTCCTAGTTTCATTGATAACTTGTTCTACTGTAACGTTCTTTAAACTGGCGATTTCTTCAGCAACGTACAGTGCCATCCCAGGGTTTGAATACTTCGTGTCTTTCGGAATCTAAAAGTAAAATATATTATTTTTCATGTCATGTAACGAAAGTACTTAACATTGACATACAGATATAGAAGATAATAAGAGCAGGAGTTTGCAAATTTTTCTAGTGTTATTCCTATATGTTTATATGGTGAATACTTAAGGGTTTAATTTTCCACTAAATAATGCAAACTCATGTTTGGAATTTAAAACATCCACAAGAACTCTCAATTTATGAAATTATTTTTTTTTAGAATGTAATTGATGGGAAATTTGGTGGTTCGAACATGATTAAATTGTATTGGTTTGTGGACTTAAAACCACTGATCTAGATCCATTGTATTTATGGCATGCAAAAAATTAAAACTGGAATATTTACGTTACTTCTATTGCAAAAATTATGTAAAAACAACCCGGATAGAATAACAGAATGGTTAGTTCAATAACAATATGTATAAAATATTAAAAAAAATCTTTAAAATATTATTTTTCAAGTATTTATAACATTTGTCTATATCTTTTGCATTTTTGCGAAAATGCTGATGTGGCTAAAGTAGAGGCATTTGTATAGCGAGAGAAACCAGAGTAAGAGGACAACCATTTAGGTCTTCTCTGGTCCTACTTTCAAAACCTCTATCAGCTCATTTCTGACCCAATCTCAGAACATAAGGTAAATTTGAAAATTTTTATCCCCATGAGGAAAAGTTGTTATTTGAAGTTACCAACATAATTTAAGAGATAGATCAGTTTAAATAAGATACTTACAGAATCAACTCTTGGAATAAAGTAAGGGGCATCGGTCTCCAGCAGAAGTCTAGACAGTGGGATTTTCTGCGCCACCTCTCGAACCTCTTTCGCACTTTTGATCGTTACAACGTTAGTGATACCTATCAGGAGGTTCGGAAACTCCTTCATCCAACGCTGCGCCCAATACCATGTGTCGTTGAAACAGTGGAGATGTATTCTGTAGTCAACGGGTAGGATCTGAAACATCATAAAAGTTTAGAACCATAGAAGAAAATATCCTTCATAAAATGTGTTAAATTTCAAGAAGTTTTTTATTTGTTTTGTACATAACAAGAGTCTTAGAAAGCTTAACTATTAGAATAGAAATTAATAGGTTTTTAACTCCCGAAATTTCAGACTGGCGAGATTGTAATTGCATTATATAGAAAATTTGGGGCAAAAGGGGCCCAAAATATTAAACACTAAAAACACTGTTTGTAGTTAATATAATTAATTTTTTAAGTGTTTAGTATTATGGCTTGTGTATAAATGGTTTCCATAGATTCTCTTTAAGGTATAATTATAATTTTTACAAAAATATCCCAATAAACATTAACCAAAACTTATCAGAATAACCTCACTTTAAACTATTCATATGATATGGTATATAAGGATAAATATCACATAATATAATTTTAAATGTTTTATGAATTACCTTCTTAACAAAAAGTAATAAAGGCACAATGTATTTGAAAGTTTTAAAGAAAAAACATAAAGGTAGTGTAAACTTACCTCTTTAATGATTCTCATTGCATCCTCGTGCGCCTCTCGACAGTGCACAACAATGTTGAGGTTCATCCATTTGGCGATTCGTAGTTGTCGCCGCAGCACATCGAACTGAACTAGCTTGTTGCAGGCATTTCTGAAATTCCATCAATGAATTCAGCAAAAGTGTGAAAAATGCACAATAAAATGAAAA
This sequence comes from Tetragnatha montana, assembly GCA_963680715.1. Lineage (NCBI taxonomy): Eukaryota > Metazoa > Arthropoda > Arachnida > Araneae > Tetragnathidae > Tetragnatha > Tetragnatha montana. Next base: position 13,450,750 of record OY796676.1, on the reverse strand, counting down.
ATAAAATAGATTCTATATTCTGACCGCCACGAGAAGAACTTTGACAGAAAAACAAAACTTTGAAATAGAGTACAAAGCTAAACACACAGATTTGACAAACACATTAAACATACATACCTGTTGGAATAATCCAACCCTATCTCTCCCAATGCTCTGACTTTGGGATGATCGAGTGCTAAGCAAAGTTCCTCCTCAACGTCATCGTTGTATTGTGCGGCATTGTGAGGGTGGCAACCAAACGCTCCCCACACGTTGGCTTCATCAAGGAATGGCTCCCAAAAATCTTTCTGAAATCACACAAAATTTAAGTAAAACTTACAAACTACTATTTAGATAATAAATTTTATTTCTTAAATTAAAATGATTTAATCCTGTTTTTAAACATGCATTACTTAAACTATACAGCTCAACTGACATTTCAAGTACTTAATACATAGATAACAGTACTAACTATATAGCTCAACAATTTTCAAGTACTTAATATATTATACTAGTTTGATTTCTTGATAGTTTGTATGTAACTAAAAACCCAAGAAAAGGAATGAATAGCGAGATGCTAAATGAGATTTCAAGATAAATATGCTTAAAAATGATTTACCTTTTTTAAATGCATGTAAAATACTCAAGTCTATTATTAACGGTTTCATATTTTGCTTATAGCCACTATACAGGTAAATTTAAATTGTCGGTCATTATTCTTTTGCTGGTTTAAATGTTTGTATAAAAATCCTCCACAAGAAAAATTTCACTTACATTTTTGAATGTGTGTGGCTTACAGAAAACAGCCACGCATCCCTCGAAGTTGGAAGGGAAATCCGCTTCTCTCATTAAATCTTGGAAACTTCCTCCAAAACCGGTACGGTTAAATAAAAAATCCAAGTGACAATGGGTGTCAATGAAGCCCATATTTTCTTCGCAAATTGAACTGTTTCCACCTAAAAAGCAATGTGATTAATAAAAAAGTAAGAAATATTATACAGTCAATTAATTATACGAAGAAAAAAAATCAGATACATTAATTTATATTACATCAAAAACCAACTATAATTATTTGTAATTTTTTAATAGTCGTTACATCTTTTTACACCAAAAAACGTTTACTGCCATAATATGGAAGTAAACGGTTTTTGGTGTAATCTAAGATTTTTGGTGATAAGTTTGATTGGGTGATAAGGTGATAAGTTTGATTTGGTGATAAGTTTTTTGGAGAGGAATTCTAAGATCATTATAAGAACCATATTATATGGTTCTTAATAATCTTAGAATTCCTCTTTCCTAGGTCACAAAATGAGACTACTATTATACTCCTCATTATCTGAATTCGTGTTCTTGTTTCTTTTATACCGTATTTGAATTAATTTTATAGAAATAATATACTTTTAAATTAAATACATCTCCGATGCTTCATTGATGAACAGATATGAAAATAAATTTCGAAAAACCCCAAACACTATGCTAATAGTAAGACTTATAGAGCTGCATTAATTAAAAATAATCTGAAAATTTTAACATTTTCAAATCCAAACATGATTTATCTTTGAAAAAAAAACACATTTTTACTTTTAAAGGATTTTAGAAGAAGATTTTTAAGCGGTGTTCCGATTCCATCCCATCTGCGGGGTGAATCGGAACACCATTAAAAACAAGATTTGTGGATTCACCAAAACAATGTGAAATTGCTCTCAATATAGATATTTTTTGGAAATGGAAAAGTATTACAAGTCAGACGGATAGCTTACTTGACTTGGATGAATCCATTTCTACCAAAGACTGTCCGCTTAGAATAGCCTCCCTTTGACGTCGATATTCTGCTGAGAACATTGGAAGGGCATATTCGTCCACGGAAGGAGAGCCGAAATCTGAAAAGAAAAACTTCAGTAAAAAAGAACATACATAGCCATGAAAAAATATCTCAATTAATTCAATTTTAAACAAATAATTAAATTTTTATCAATGGAAAACCATTAGTTTTGAAATTTTTAAGGGGATATAAGAGAATTCGAACTGTTGTTTAAATAATTTTTGACACTGATCCCACTTTTGTCCCATCCTACAATTTTACCACAGTTTTAAAATTAATATTACCTATTCCTGGAATTTTTTTTTTTCGAAATTTTAAAAAGTGGACATTTGACAGAAATAGGTTTTTGAATTTGATATTTTTTTATTTAAAAAAAAATACTGTAGCATTTTTTTCATCATAAAGGGTTTACATAAAAAAAATACTCAAGTTCTAAAATTGAAATGTCAATTTGAAAAAAGTATAAAAAAGAGTCCAAAAACCATGTTTTAATAAATTTGGGGGGAAACTCAAACAGTATAAGAAATTGAATTTTTGGAACATTATAAGTAAGGGAGATTTGTGTACCGATGATCACAGTCGAAGCTAGATCTGTTATTATTTTACAAAAATCAGTCAAATATTTTTATTCATAGTTAAGTCATAAATTTGTTTCTTGAAGGTAGGAACAGGAAGTAAATGAGCCATGAATGAAGTTCTTACTCCACGTGGTTTTATAAAAATTAATACATTATGTTTAAAAATGCTTACTTTGTACTTAGGGCCGGCCTTATATGTTTTTTTCAATACTAACATGTTTCTATATGATAAGCTAGGGACTTTTGAGTTGGAGAGAAAGAAAATATAATTTTAGAATCACCAAAAACTAAATGTGCCCGAGTTTCTGAACATTTATTCAGAAATTGCATTTTACTACAGTGTTGGAAATTTATTAAATTGTGTGATTTGTTTTCATTTGAAGTACATTAAAAATAAATTACTATATTGAAATTAAGGAGTGTCACTTTTTTGCAATTAATTTTAGAGTAATGTTAAATTTTATTGCGCGGCCCTAGGCCTACTATACCAAATAGTAGGCTACAATTTACTCAATGATTTGAAAGATATGAATAGTTAATTTAAATTTTCTCTCATTCTTTTAAATGATGATTACAGCAATAAATACAAAATATATAAAAAATTGGTTATTTACTTTTAAAATAATAGGATTTAACAATTACATTTAAAACTGTTTTTAAAATACATTTCAACCTATGCTAACTTTTTTATGTTGCTAAAATCTCATCAAGTTTCATAAATTTTGATATTTTAACTTGATAATTTTACAATTTTGTAGGTATTAAATTTTAATTACAGGGCTAAAAATTTCTCATAACTTAATTAACATGTCAGGAAAATACTAAAAATGAATGGTTTTCGCATGGAAATTGTTGATTTTATATTGGATAAATATCATGATACAATATCGGGCAACTCCGAACAAAATACAGAGGTTTTCAATCAAACACCCTGATCTCAGGAAAATTCCGTGCATGAATATTATATGCCCTCTTATGAGTGGAAAACTATAAATTCAACACAAAGAACTTATCGTACTTATCCAAAAATATAAAAATGAAAAATTGTGCTACTAAATTTTGTTAACATGACAAATGATATTTACATAAATTTTTAAAGATAAAAAGAAGGCTTAAGGATATGTATAATGCAAAAACCGCATAGTGTTTTAAAGGTTTCCTATGCTTTAAAATAAGAATTACAGAAAAATTACAATTACTACAATATAATTTATAAACAATAAAGCGGGTATGTTTTAGAATTAGAAAGGAGGAATACATTTAAGAAACAAACATTGTAAACTGATGATAAATTAAGGAGAAACTTGTAAATAGGTTGGAAAGTATGAAAGTATTATAATATCTGGTTTTATAATAATTAGAAGAGTAAAGAAGAAAATAAAAGAACAATTTCATAGTTAAACAGATTAAAAATGAAAACTTCCGTTAATTATTTATCCTAACTTACCATTTAATGACAAGTAAAGGGAAAATATTTTAAAAGAAATTTACATTCGCCTGCTTTTATTAAAAAATAGTATTTAAACTTTAAATGTATCATTGATAAATAACACTAATCCCTACTAGAGATAATAAACAAAAATAACTCAATGAACAACCATATTTTTAAGAAGTTCATTTACAACTATTGAGTAAATATTAAAAACGCCAATAAAAAATATCCAAAATAATACTATCAATATAAAAAATTAATGTACACAGTGAACCTCGGATAACTGAAAGCCCATTCATCAAAACTTTTTTTTAAGAAAGTAAAATTAATTACACTATAGAAAGTTCAAGTGAGCAAGAAAAATCAATTAAACACGAATTCGTTCACGTTATCCAAGTTACACACCAATATAAATGAATACAAAAAGAAGATATTTGAAGATAAAATCAAAATTGTTTATTTCACTTACCATAAGCTGATAAATCACGTCCTGCCATTATTCTTTCTACACGAGAGTTCACGCAACTTAAAAATCCTCACGATTAAACCGCAGGCAACTCCACTAACAACTCACTTTCACTGACTGAGACAGCGACTGAACGAAATCCTTCCGACTCCAGATTTTATACCAACGGTTTGGAGAGGTGTCTTGGCCAATAGGGAAAGAGCAAACAAACCCCCCTTTTCACCAGAGGGGTGGCAATCCCCCAATTCACAACAACCCTCAACATGACCAGACAAGTATACCTCCCGCAAAGAGAGGGAAGCTGATCCCAATCACGTGTCCCTCACCAAGACACAATTAATAGATGGTTTAATCCATATTTAAAAGGAATAAGATCCTTATTAAATACTATACTACTAATACGAACCGAAAATATATTTTTAAAAACTGTTTTGCTTTTATGAATATAAACTAAAGCATTAAATTAAATTATTATTAAAGCATGTTAAATTATTTATCAAAGTAATAGTACTTTTATTAAATAAGGAGAAATAAACTTAAATAGACTAAAAAACAACACAAAATTACCCATTGAAAACGGGTTGTGAATACCATCGACCTTATAATACTGATAAATGGAGCGAGCGAGCGTGGCTTGCATACACAACATTCTCGGCGGTTATTCCAACAACACGTGGTTTTTGCAGACCACGTGAGATTCCAAAACGGAACGCTTTACTTACGATAAGAAAGTGGTTGCATTTAATTGGTCGGAACTATTTTAAAGATCACTATTTTACCAACCATAGCTATATGTTTACATTCACTATGTGTTTATTCTAAAGAAAGAATTTGTCTTTTCTATTTTAGGAATTGGAGCTATTACTAATACGAACCATAGATATATTCTTAAAAACCATTTTGCTTTTATGAATATAAACTAAAGCATTAATTTAAATTATTATTAAAACATGTTAAATTATTTATCAAAGTAATAGTACTTTAATTAAATAATGGGTTCTTGAGAAAAAAACTTTTTAAAAAAACTAAAAACACTTTTAAGATATCTTGTGTAATAATATCTCTATTAAAAAAAATTGGTGAAAAGTTTCCAGGGGGGAAACTTTTTAATTACTGATCCGTATAACACATTTGTGGCACAAAATGTCCGGATTCTTTCGAGAACGTGCAAACAACTGTTGGATTTTAATTTTTAAATTCTCAATTTTAACCCGTTGGGACACGCGGAGTCTTTTATTGAGGTACCTTTTGACTTAAAACTAGCCACCTGAGCATGCCTTTCTTATCAGTAGCTGAGTTTCTGACCTTTATCTACAAGTATATCACTAATCACTGTCAGAAATCCCCTCCCACTTTGAAAAAGGCGACACTGTGGGAATCACAACAATACTCAAATCTCAAACCTTTGTACTCAAGGAGATAGCATCTGTTGCGGTTTGCGGACTTCCTGTCTTGAAACGCCAAACAGATAGATTTAAAAATACATTTCAATAAATCACTTCAGTAAAGCTTACGCCCCTTCCCCTTCTAAAAGGATCATCTTCTCACATTGCCAAGTGAAAGCGCACGTGGTCTGCAAAACCACGTGTTCCAGGTGTCCAAAAGGGACATCCTAAAACCACGTGTCCAAAACGATTTTACCAACCATAGCTATATGTTTGCAATCACTATGTGTTAATTCTGATTAATTTTTCTTTTCAATTTTAGGAATTCGAGCTTTTTTGGCTTTAAGTCAGTACTGCTCTTAATTACTCAAATTGAAATCATTCTTTAAAATACATAACCTTTTAATATTGAATTTATACATTTGCATTCTAAATTCTATAACAAATTAAAAATTATTTTAAAAAACTATTACAAGCTCGACTCAATTACTGATCCTGAAGTATATTATTAACAAAATTTCAAATTTTTTTTGGAGCATGTATCAGATAAAAAAATAATGGCCTAATTTATACTTAAGAGATAAATAATTAATCATTTTTATAAAGGAAATAGTGTATATGTTTAAATGTAGAAAAATATATAACACAATAATCAACAAGAACTCCTCAAAGAGATCATTTTCTACATTTACAAATTTGCAAAATTTTGTTGTTATTCAAGGTAACTGTTAACAGTTTGATTAAAGCTTAATAATTTTAAAATAAAATGAAACTTTTGAAATATTTCCTTTTACATTATTTTTTATCCCTAAGATTGGATTGAAATCTGATCGCGGGTTTGCATGGCACCAGGACACTTTCTTAAAAAAACTGAAATAAAAATAAAGTAATTTTTATTTTGTGACCTAACTAATTTTTACTTCTGCGATAAACATTATTTAAGTAAGTGTTAAAAACTGTTAGAAATCATTTTTTGTAGTGTGGTACATCCAGAAGTTTATCACAATATCAGCCCATATTAACTATGATTATAAATTGAATTTTACAAATCAGAGAAGCAAAACTAAATATTTGAAATCGTAACTATTTATTAATTGCATAAAAGAATGGCTTTTAATTAGAATAAATATCATAACATCCTAATCACTTTGATTAACTTGAATGAAAACGGAAAACTTGCTAGTTAAAGAGCGTGAGTTTTACTAACATAAAACACTATAACACGTTTAACATTAATAGCAACCTGAAAGAAAATCTCTACATTACTATTTCTTTAAATTATAAAATAAATAAAAAATACGGTTACTTTACAAAAGAACGATAGTGGAAGAATCGTATGGTCGAAAACATAAAGCCCCAAGTTCTTATCATGGTTCCCACTCTTTGAAAACATTGAAAATCAAGGACTTTTTAAGGCCCTCAACAAAATTTTTCAAGGACCTTTTTCGCAGACATTTAAAAATTATAATCCTCGAGATAACAGTTCTGTGCATTTCTCACTCAACCAGAAACTGGCTCTATCTTGTTGGTTTATTTGTGGAACCGATGTAGAGAGTGTTACTATCGTAATTTCATGATCGGAGCGTTTCAAAAATCGCCGGTAACTGCGGGAAGGAAATTTAGATGAATTAGTGAAAGGCGGCCGGAGTGGATTCAAAATTCAAGGACCTTCAAGGACATAGGCTGTTTTTCAAGGACCTAATTTTAGCAGAAAAAAATTCAAGGACAGTGGGAACCCTGTCTTATTGACATACGTTTTGACGGAAAACTAACCACCTGTGCATTCCTTTCTTCTCAGTACCTGAGTTTCTGACCTTTATCTACAAGTATATCACTAATCACTGTCAGAATTCTCCTCCCACTTTGAAAAAGCCGACACCGTGGGAATCTCAACAAAATTCAAACCTTTGTACTCAAGGCGATTGCATCTATTGCTGAAATCCTGTCTTTTAACGCCAAACAGGTAGATATAGAAATACATTTCAATAAATCACCTCAGTAAAGCTTACACCCCTTCTAAAAGGATCATGTTCTCATATTATCCCTACCCTCTTGGCTGTAAGGTAAACGGGTTGTGAATACCCTACTTTTTGTAGGAGAAAAGGTTAACATAGCAACTCTCATGGCGGTTTTAGGTATGGCCACCGTTCTCCGTAGTCCTGTAGTTCCGTTTTCTCACAATCCCGAATATTGGAAAATATATGAAAAAAAAAAAAGGAAACACGAGTTTCCAAGGAGTTAGAAACCTATGTGGGATATAATAATAATTGAAGAAAATAAAAAAGGAAAAAATAAAAATATATAGCAATGTTCTTTAAAAACAACCCATACCGTTTAATATTTTCTCCATTAAAAGCCTAATAAAAAGGATAATGAAATCGAACCAAAAACTGTTGTAAAGGCTCATCCTCCTTAAAATTTTAGTGCTTAGCATGTTTACTTCCAATAATCCTTTACAAATTTGCAGTCAATTAAGTAAGAAATTGAAAAAAAAAACTTGTACCCAAAAAAAAACCATGCTTGAAATACTCAAAAATTAAGACAAAAATAGGATTAAAAGATTTTATTTGACAGGAAAGGGAAGAATTAAGACAGTTGAAACCAAATTTATTAATAATTATTTGAAAAATTAAAGTTATGATATGATTTTCTCCTTAAGAGTTCGTCTTCAAAACACAACGATAATAGCTATTTTACTGTTGTATTTTTATATGCGGGTTTTGAAAATGACTTTTTAAATGCAAAACCTTTACAGTTTTTATAAAAAAAGCTATATCAGGATAATTGGCACTTATATTTTATTTTAACCCTAACTATTAACTCTCCATAACCCATTTTCAAGTGAAATTCTAGTAAAGTGCTATCTTTGCATGGAAAATGGGTGTTATTTTTTTGGTATCAGTGAGTTTTTATTAAAAATAGTAAAAACAAATCCGAAAATCACTGAAACAAGCATTATATTTGCATAATTAGTATATCATGGGTAATATTAAATATTTTTCATAATTTTTTTATTTATTTTGCCATTTACAGAAAAGAAAACAATGGGTTTTTTTTTACCCCTGATTTCATAGACTAAAGTTAGGACTGTAATTGGCGGACTGAACTAAAACTTTAATATTTTATTCTCATAGTAATGGGATAACATAAAACGAGCAAAAATGCTCTAGCTCTAAAGTCTTTATAACATGCATTTTTACAACATCAAAATCTGTTTGTTTTGCCAAAAATCTACATTATCTCACCTTGTTTAAAAAATAAGTAAATAAACCGTTCTTTGACCAGTTTTTACATCCCTGACACTCTAAAGGACATAGAAAGACAGGGTATACGAGATGATAAAAATATTTTAACTATGTAATTAAAATATCTCAATGGGTTGTTTTTAGGGTACAATTTGGAGTGGGTTGTTTTTAAAGGACATCACTATATAAATACTAGGGTGGTCCTTATTTACATGATAGTTTTTTGGAATTCAATAATTGACACCCCCTCGTTTTGTGTCACTGTTGAAAATATTAATGCATTCAAAATTTAAGCTCATTCGGACAATAATAACACGGGCCGCTAAGACCTTGACGTTCCAAAAAGTTCTGATTTTTTTACAAAACAACTACAAAACCAAAGATTAATAAACCCTCATATTTTGTTCACGATTTTTTTTGAGAAACTAATTTAGTTTATAGATATACCTAATGTTCCAGGTCTTATGCTTCTATCGCCCATGATTTGGTAGTAATAATTTTTTAATGTCAAAATAACTTTTGTAAAGTTTTTTTTCCTGCATTTTTAAATAGCCTATCCTATAACTCTAGAACTATATACACCTACTCTAGAACTATATACAACTTAAATATCTGAAATCAGTTACATTTTTTAGTAATTTTATTCTCTTTGATTAGGTGACATCATATAACCACCTTTTTCAAGAAATTCTTTCAAAACTTAAAAAACAAAATAATTAAATAAAATAAATTACAAAAAAGTTTATTAAGAAAATTTAAAGCTTTTTACCTAACTCCTAAAATAAACATTTCTACCAAATTTTAAGTTGAAAATAAAAATTTAATAATCCAAAAACTATGTAGTCCCTCTCACATTAAGAGCGATTCACTCAAGGAGAACTCATAAAATCACTTCAGGGTTTTCAGATAATTTAAACATGCAAACAAATTTACATAAATTTCAAAAATTACAACTATTAACAGATTTGGTACAAAATCTTCTAGAGCTGGTTCCCAACTTTCCTTTGATTCAATAGTTAAGTAGTAAATAATAGTTAAAAGACTATGGGCGCGCGCATGCATGTGTAATGAATATTTAAGCAACGAATTAGGCATGTTAGGCAATTAATAATTAATATTTATTAGTTATAAATATATATTTGTACATTTTAAAGGATTTTAAGAACACTGGGATACAAATCTTTGAGATACAAATCTCAGATACGAGTCCAGCAGGGAGACATCACGAGGCAGGCAGAAATAGCTGGTTCCCCAACAGGTGGAAAGGACGTAGCAACATGCTCGTAGTTTCACGGCACCTCGTTTTTCTCTTTTCAGGACAGAGATAATTCATTCATTCGCTCTCATCAACCATAAATCTAAAAAAAAAAACACGTTCAGAAAAAAGGTATTCACAATATTCAGTTTCAAGGTTATCAAAAAGTAAAAAACTTCACTCTAAGAATTTAAAATTTTGGTATAGAAATTGTGAAAAGAGATCTTTATTGGTTACTACTACAACTCGCAAAAACCATGTTTGAAGGCTTCCACAGACGATCAACTTGGTTGTCAACCAGGTCGGAGACTTTAATGACAATAACCAGATCGTCGTAAATATAAACTTAAAATGATTAAATTAATATTTTTTATGCTTTCGTATACTTTATCTACTATGAAATTATTTTTTAACTTTTTCTTCCATGCTAAAACTATATTATTATCCTTAATTCTTAGTTTTTTATTTTCTTATTAAATGTTCCTAGTAAGCTCCGCCCTCCAAAAATTTAAAGTTTGTCAGCCTGAAATTCAACAATCAACTTCCCTACAGACGGGCAAATGTATTGAAAACATGTGTTGACGACCAGGTTTAAAAATTTCAGTTGGAGAACTTACCAAAATATGCACTCATCATATACCATACATCTTTGTAGTGTTTTTCCTAGTTTCATTGATAACTTGTTCTACTGTAACGTTCTTTAAACTGGCGATTTCTTCAGCAACGTACAGTGCCATCCCAGGGTTTGAATACTTCGTGTCTTTCGGAATCTAAAAGTAAAATATATTATTTTTCATGTCATGTAACGAAAGTACTTAACATTGACATACAGATATAGAAGATAATAAGAGCAGGAGTTTGCAAATTTTTCTAGTGTTATTCCTATATGTTTATATGGTGAATACTTAAGGGTTTAATTTTCCACTAAATAATGCAAACTCATGTTTGGAATTTAAAACATCCACAAGAACTCTCAATTTATGAAATTATTTTTTTTTAGAATGTAATTGATGGGAAATTTGGTGGTTCGAACATGATTAAATTGTATTGGTTTGTGGACTTAAAACCACTGATCTAGATCCATTGTATTTATGGCATGCAAAAAATTAAAACTGGAATATTTACGTTACTTCTATTGCAAAAATTATGTAAAAACAACCCGGATAGAATAACAGAATGGTTAGTTCAATAACAATATGTATAAAATATTAAAAAAAATCTTTAAAATATTATTTTTCAAGTATTTATAACATTTGTCTATATCTTTTGCATTTTTGCGAAAATGCTGATGTGGCTAAAGTAGAGGCATTTGTATAGCGAGAGAAACCAGAGTAAGAGGACAACCATTTAGGTCTTCTCTGGTCCTACTTTCAAAACCTCTATCAGCTCATTTCTGACCCAATCTCAGAACATAAGGTAAATTTGAAAATTTTTATCCCCATGAGGAAAAGTTGTTATTTGAAGTTACCAACATAATTTAAGAGATAGATCAGTTTAAATAAGATACTTACAGAATCAACTCTTGGAATAAAGTAAGGGGCATCGGTCTCCAGCAGAAGTCTAGACAGTGGGATTTTCTGCGCCACCTCTCGAACCTCTTTCGCACTTTTGATCGTTACAACGTTAGTGATACCTATCAGGAGGTTCGGAAACTCCTTCATCCAACGCTGCGCCCAATACCATGTGTCGTTGAAACAGTGGAGATGTATTCTGTAGTCAACGGGTAGGATCTGAAACATCATAAAAGTTTAGAACCATAGAAGAAAATATCCTTCATAAAATGTGTTAAATTTCAAGAAGTTTTTTATTTGTTTTGTACATAACAAGAGTCTTAGAAAGCTTAACTATTAGAATAGAAATTAATAGGTTTTTAACTCCCGAAATTTCAGACTGGCGAGATTGTAATTGCATTATATAGAAAATTTGGGGCAAAAGGGGCCCAAAATATTAAACACTAAAAACACTGTTTGTAGTTAATATAATTAATTTTTTAAGTGTTTAGTATTATGGCTTGTGTATAAATGGTTTCCATAGATTCTCTTTAAGGTATAATTATAATTTTTACAAAAATATCCCAATAAACATTAACCAAAACTTATCAGAATAACCTCACTTTAAACTATTCATATGATATGGTATATAAGGATAAATATCACATAATATAATTTTAAATGTTTTATGAATTACCTTCTTAACAAAAAGTAATAAAGGCACAATGTATTTGAAAGTTTTAAAGAAAAAACATAAAGGTAGTGTAAACTTACCTCTTTAATGATTCTCATTGCATCCTCGTGCGCCTCTCGACAGTGCACAACAATGTTGAGGTTCATCCATTTGGCGATTCGTAGTTGTCGCCGCAGCACATCGAACTGAACTAGCTTGTTGCAGGCATTTCTGAAATTCCATCAATGAATTCAGCAAAAGTGTGAAAAATGCACAATAAAATGAAAAATAAAATAGATTCTATATTCTGACCGCCACGAGAAGAACTTTGACAGAAAAACAAAACTTTGAAATAGAGTACAAAGCTAAACACACAGATTTGACAAACACATTAAACATACATACCTGTTGGAATAATCCAACCCTATCTCTCCCAATGCTCTGACTTTGGGATGATCGAGTGCTAAGCAAAGTTCCTCCTCAACGTCATCGTTGTATTGTGCGGCATTGTGAGGGTGGCAACCAAACGCTCCCCACACGTTGGCTTCATCAAGGAATGGCTCCCAAAAATCTTTCTGAAATCACACAAAATTTAAGTAAAACTTACAAACTACTATTTAGATAATAAATTTTATTTCTTAAATTAAAATGATTTAATCCTGTTTTTAAACATGCATTACTTAAACTATACAGCTCAACTGACATTTCAAGTACTTAATACATAGATAACAGTACTAACTATATAGCTCAACAATTTTCAAGTACTTAATATATTATACTAGTTTGATTTCTTGATAGTTTGTATGTAACTAAAAACCCAAGAAAAGGAATGAATAGCGAGATGCTAAATGAGATTTCAAGATAAATATGCTTAAAAATGATTTACCTTTTTTAAATGCATGTAAAATACTCAAGTCTATTATTAACGGTTTCATATTTTGCTTATAGCCACTATACAGGTAAATTTAAATTGTCGGTCATTATTCTTTTGCTGGTTTAAATGTTTGTATAAAAATCCTCCACAAGAAAAATTTCACTTACATTTTTGAATGTGTGTGGCTTACAGAAAACAGCCACGCATCCCTCGAAGTTGGAAGGGAAATCCGCTTCTCTCATTAAATCTTGGAAACTTCCTCCAAAACCGGTACGGTTAAATAAAAAATCCAAGTGACAATGGGTGTCAATGAAGCCCATATTTTCTTCGCAAATTGAACTGTTTCCACCTAAAAAGCAATGTGATTAATAAAAAAGTAAGAAATATTATACAGTCAATTAATTATACGAAGAAAAAAAATCAGATACATTAATTTATATTACATCAAAAACCAACTATAATTATTTGTAATTTTTTAATAGTCGTTACATCTTTTTACACCAAAAAACGTTTACTGCCATAATATGGAAGTAAACGGTTTTTGGTGTAATCTAAGATTTTTGGTGATAAGTTTGATTGGGTGATAAGGTGATAAGTTTGATTTGGTGATAAGTTTTTTGGAGAGGAATTCTAAGATCATTATAAGAACCATATTATATGGTTCTTAATAATCTTAGAATTCCTCTTTCCTAGGTCACAAAATGAGACTACTATTATACTCCTCATTATCTGAATTCGTGTTCTTGTTTCTTTTATACCGTATTTGAATTAATTTTATAGAAATAATATACTTTTAAATTAAATACATCTCCGATGCTTCATTGATGAACAGATATGAAAATAAATTTCGAAAAACCCCAAACACTATGCTAATAGTAAGACTTATAGAGCTGCATTAATTAAAAATAATCTGAAAATTTTAACATTTTCAAATCCAAACATGATTTATCTTTGAAAAAAAAACACATTTTTACTTTTAAAGGATTTTAGAAGAAGATTTTTAAGCGGTGTTCCGATTCCATCCCATCTGCGGGGTGAATCGGAACACCATTAAAAACAAGATTTGTGGATTCACCAAAACAATGTGAAATTGCTCTCAATATAGATATTTTTTGGAAATGGAAAAGTATTACAAGTCAGACGGATAGCTTACTTGACTTGGATGAATCCATTTCTACCAAAGACTGTCCGCTTAGAATAGCCTCCCTTTGACGTCGATATTCTGCTGAGAACATTGGAAGGGCATATTCGTCCACGGAAGGAGAGCCGAAATCTGAAAAGAAAAACTTCAGTAAAAAAGAACATACATAGCCATGAAAAAATATCTCAATTAATTCAATTTTAAACAAATAATTAAATTTTTATCAATGGAAAACCATTAGTTTTGAAATTTTTAAGGGGATATAAGAGAATTCGAACTGTTGTTTAAATAATTTTTGACACTGATCCCACTTTTGTCCCATCCTACAATTTTACCACAGTTTTAAAATTAATATTACCTATTCCTGGAATTTTTTTTTTTCGAAATTTTAAAAAGTGGACAGTTGACAGAAATAGGTTTTTGAATTTGATATTTTTTTATTTAAAAAAAAATACTGTAGCATTTTTTTCATCATAAAGGGTTTACATAAAAAAAATACTCAAGTTCTAAAATTGAAATGTCAATTTGAAAAAAGTATAAAAAAGAGTCCAAAAACCATGTTTTAATAAATTTGGGGGGAAACTCAAACAGTATAAGAAATTGAATTTTTGGAACATTATAAGTAAGGGAGATTTGTGTACCGATGATCACAGTCGAAGCTAGATCTGTTATTATTTTACAAAAATCAGTCAAATATTTTTATTCATAGTTAAGTCATAAATTTGTTTCTTGAAGGTAGGAACAGGAAGTAAATGAGCCATGAATGAAGTTCTTACTCCACGTGGTTTTATAAAAATTAAGACATTATGTTTAAAAATGCTTACTTTGTACTTAGGGCCGGCCTTATATGTTTTTTTCAATACTAACATGTTTCTATATGATAAGCTAGGGACTTTTGAGTTGGAGAGAAAGAAAATATAATTTTAGAATCACCAAAAACTAAATGTGCCCGAGTTTCTGAACATTTATTCAGAAATTGCATTTTACTACAGTGTTGGAAATTTATTAAATTGTGTGATTTGTTTTCATTTGAAGTACATTAAAAATAAATTACTATATTGAAATTAAGGAGTGTCACTTTTTTGCAATTAATTTTAGAGTAATGTTAAATTTTATTGCGCGGCCCTAGGCCTACTATACCAAATAGTAGGCTACAATTTACTCAATGATTTGAAAGATATGAATAGTTAATTTAAATTTTCTCTCATTCTTTTAAATGATGATTACAGCAATAAATACAAAATATATAAAAAATTGGTTATTTACTTTTAAAATAATAGGATTTAACAATTACATTTAAAACTGTTTTTAAAATACATTTCAACCTATGCTAACTTTTTTATGTTGCTAAAATCTCATCAAGTTTCATAAATTTTGATATTTTAACTTGATAATTTTACAATTTTGTAGGTATTAAATTTTAATTACAGGGCTAAAAATTTCTCATAACTTAATTAACATGTCAGGAAAATACTAAAAATGAATGGTTTTCGCATGGAAATTGTTGATTTTATATTGGATAAATATCATGATACAATATCGGGCAACTCCGAACAAAATACAGAGGTTTTCAATCAAACACCCTGATCTCAGGAAAATTCCGTGCATGAATATTATATGCCCTCTTATGAGTGGAAAACTATAAATTCAACACAAAGAACTTATCGTACTTATCCAAAAATATAAAAATGAAAAATTGTGCTACTAAATTTTGTTAACATGACAAATGATATTTACATAAATTTTTAAAGATAAAAAGAAGGCTTAAGGATATGTATAATGCAAAAACCGCATAGTGTTTTAAAGGTTTCCTATGCTTTAAAATAAGAATTACAGAAAAATTACAATTACTACAATATAATTTATAAACAATAAAGCGGGTATGTTTTAGAATTAGAAAGGAGGAATACATTTAAGAAACAAACATTGTAAACTGATGATAAATTAAGGAGAAACTTGTAAATAGGTTGGAAAGTATGAAAGTATTATAATATCTGGTTTTATAATAATTAGAAGAGTAAAGAAGAAAATAAAAGAACAATTTCATAGTTAAACAGATTAAAAATGAAAACTTCCGTTAATTATTTATCCTAACTTACCATTTAATGACAAGTAAAGGGAAAATATTTTAAAAGAAATTTACATTCGCCTGCTTTTATTAAAAAATAGTATTTAAACTTTAAATGTATCATTGATAAATAACACTAATCCCTACTAGAGATAATAAACAAAAATAACTCAATGAACAACCATATTTTTAAGAAGTTCATTTACAACTATTGAGTAAATATTAAAAACGCCAATAAAAAATATCCAAAATAATACTATCAATATAAAAAATTAATGTACACAGTGAACCTCGGATAACTGAAAGCCCATTCATCAAAACTTTTTTTTAAGAAAGTAAAATTAATTACACTATAGAAAGTTCAAGTGAGCAAGAAAAATCAATTAAACACGAATTCGTTCACGTTATCCAAGTTACACACCAATATAAATGAATACAAAAAGAAGATATTTGAAGATAAAATCAAAATTGTTTATTTCACTTACCATAAGCTGATAAATCACGTCCTGCCATTATTCTTTCTACACGAGAGTTCACGCAACTTAAAAATCCTCACGATTAAACCGCAGGCAACTCCACTAACAACTCACTTTCACTGACTGAGACAGCGACTGAACGAAATCCTTCCGACTCCAGATTTTATACCAACGGTTTGGAGAGGTGTCTTGGCCAATAGGGAAAGAGCAAACAAACCCCCCTTTTCACCAGAGGGGTGGCAATCCCCCAATTCACAACAACCCTCAACATGACCAGACAAGTATACCTCCCGCAAAGAGAGGGAAGCTGATCCCAATCACGTGTCCCTCACCAAGACACAATTAATAGATGGTTTAATCCATATTTAAAAGGAATAAGATCCTTATTAAATACTATACTACTAATACGAACCGAAAATATATTTTTAAAAACTGTTTTGCTTTTATGAATATAAACTAAAGCATTAAATTAAATTATTATTAAAGCATGTTAAATTATTTATCAAAGTAATAGTACTTTTATTAAATAAGGAGAAATAAACTTAAATAGACTAAAAAACAACACAAAATTACCCATTGAAAACGGGTTGTGAATACCATCGACCTTATAATACTGATAAATGGAGCGAGCGAGCGTGGCTTGCATACACAACATTCTCGGCGGTTATTCCAACAACACGTGGTTTTTGCAGACCACGTGAGATTCCAAAACGGAACGCTTTACTTACGATAAGAAAGTGGTTGCATTTAATTGGTCGGAACTATTTTAAAGATCACTATTTTACCAACCATAGCTATATGTTTACATTCACTATGTGTTTATTCTAAAGAAAGAATTTGTCTTTTCTATTTTAGGAATTGGAGCTATTACTAATACGAACCATAGATATATTCTTAAAAACCATTTTGCTTTTATGAATATAAACTAAAGCATTAATTTAAATTATTATTAAAACATGTTAAATTATTTATCAAAGTAATAGTACTTTAATTAAATAATGGGTTCTTGAGAAAAAAACTTTTTAAAAAAACTAAAAACACTTTTAAGATATCTTGTGTAATAATATCTCTATTAAAAAAAATTGGTGAAAAGTTTCCAGGGGGGAAACTTTTTAATTACTGATCCGTATAACACATTTGTGGCACAAAATGTCCGGATTCTTTCGAGAACGTGCAAACAACTGTTGGATTTTAATTTTTAAATTCTCAATTTTAACCCGTTGGGACACGCGGAGTCTTTTATTGAGGTACCTTTTGACTTAAAACTAGCCACCTGAGCATGCCTTTCTTATCAGTAGCTGAGTTTCTGACCTTTATCTACAAGTATATCACTAATCACTGTCAGAAATCCCCTCCCACTTTGAAAAAGGCGACACTGTGGGAATCACAACAATACTCAAATCTCAAACCTTTGTACTCAAGGAGATAGCATCTGTTGCGGTTTGCGGACTTCCTGTCTTGAAACGCCAAACAGATAGATTTAAAAATACATTTCAATAAATCACTTCAGTAAAGCTTACGCCCCTTCCCCTTCTAAAAGGATCATCTTCTCACATTGCCAAGTGAAAGCGCACGTGGTCTGCAAAACCACGTGTTCCAGGTGTCCAAAAGGGACATCCTAAAACCACGTGTCCAAAACGATTTTACCAACCATAGCTATATGTTTGCAATCACTATGTGTTAATTCTGATTAATTTTTCTTTTCAATTTTAGGAATTCGAGCTTTTTTGGCTTTAAGTCAGTACTGCTCTTAATTACTCAAATTGAAATCATTCTTTAAAATACATAACCTTTTAATATTGAATTTATACATTTGCATTCTAAATTCTATAACAAATTAAAAATTATTTTAAAAAACTATTACAAGCTCGACTCAATTACTGATCCTGAAGTATATTATTAACAAAATTTCAAATTTTTTTTGGAGCATGTATCAGATAAAAAAATAATGGCCTAATTTATACTTAAGAGATAAATAATTAATCATTTTTATAAAGGAAATAGTGTATATGTTTAAATGTAGAAAAATATATAACACAATAATCAACAAGAACTCCTCAAAGAGATCATTTTCTACATTTACAAATTTGCAAAATTTTGTTGTTATTCAAGGTAACTGTTAACAGTTTGATTAAAGCTTAATAATTTTAAAATAAAATGAAACTTTTGAAATATTTCCTTTTACATTATTTTTTATCCCTAAGATTGGATTGAAATCTGATCGCGGGTTTGCATGGCACCAGGACACTTTCTTAAAAAAACTGAAATAAAAATAAAGTAATTTTTATTTTGTGACCTAACTAATTTTTACTTCTGCGATAAACATTATTTAAGTAAGTGTTAAAAACTGTTAGAAATCATTTTTTGTAGTGTGGTACATCCAGAAGTTTATCACAATATCAGCCCATATTAACTATGATTATAAATTGAATTTTACAAATCAGAGAAGCAAAACTAAATATTTGAAATCGTAACTATTTATTAATTGCATAAAAGAATGGCTTTTAATTAGAATAAATATCATAACATCCTAATCACTTTGATTAACTTGAATGAAAACGGAAAACTTGCTAGTTAAAGAGCGTGAGTTTTACTAACATAAAACACTATAACACGTTTAACATTAATAGCAACCTGAAAGAAAATCTCTACATTACTATTTCTTTAAATTATAAAATAAATAAAAAATACGGTTACTTTACAAAAGAACGATAGTGGAAGAATCGTATGGTCGAAAACATAAAGCCCCAAGTTCTTATCATGGTTCCCACTCTTTGAAAACATTGAAAATCAAGGACTTTTTAAGGCCCTCAACAAAATTTTTCAAGGACCTTTTTCGCAGACATTTAAAAATTATAATCCTCGAGATAACAGTTCTGTGCATTTCTCACTCAACCAGAAACTGGCTCTATCTTGTTGGTTTATTTGTGGAACCGATGTAGAGAGTGTTACTATCGTAATTTCATGATCGGAGCGTTTCAAAAATCGCCGGTAACTGCGGGAAGGAAATTTAGATGAATTAGTGAAAGGCGGCCGGAGTGGATTCAAAATTCAAGGACCTTCAAGGACATAGGCTGTTTTTCAAGGACCTAATTTTAGCAGAAAAAAATTCAAGGACAGTGGGAACCCTGTCTTATTGACATACGTTTTGACGGAAAACTAACCACCTGTGCATTCCTTTCTTCTCAGTACCTGAGTTTCTGACCTTTATCTACAAGTATATCACTAATCACTGTCAGAATTCTCCTCCCACTTTGAAAAAGCCGACACCGTGGGAATCTCAACAAAATTCAAACCTTTGTACTCAAGGCGATTGCATCTATTGCTGAAATCCTGTCTTTTAACGCCAAACAGGTAGATATAGAAATACATTTCAATAAATCACCTCAGTAAAGCTTACACCCCTTCTAAAAGGATCATGTTCTCATATTATCCCTACCCTCTTGGCTGTAAGGTAAAGGCACAATTGCCCATTGCAAACGGGTTGTGAATACCCTACTTTTTGTAGGAGAAAAGGTTAACATAGCAACTCTCATGGCGGTTTTAGGTATGGCCACCGTTCTCCGTAGTCCTGTAGTTCCGTTTTCTCACAATCCCGAATATTGGAAAATATATGAAAAAAAAAAAAAGGAAACACGAGTTTCCAAGGAGTTAGAAACCTATGTGGGATATAATAATAATTGAAGAAAATAAAAAAGGAAAAAATAAAAATATATAGCAATGTTCTTTAAAAACAACCCATACCGTTTAATATTTTCTCCATTAAAAGCCTAATAAAAAGGATAATGA
Organism: Tetragnatha montana; assembly: GCA_963680715.1. Lineage (NCBI taxonomy): Eukaryota > Metazoa > Arthropoda > Arachnida > Araneae > Tetragnathidae > Tetragnatha > Tetragnatha montana. Next base: position 13,430,077 of record OY796676.1, on the reverse strand, counting down.
AATCGAACCAAAAACTGTTGTAAAGGCTCATCCTCCTTAAAATTTTAGTGCTTAGCATGTTTACTTCCAATAATCCTTTACAAATTTGCAGTCAATTAAGTAAGAAATTGAAAAAAAAAACTTGTACCCAAAAAAAAACCATGCTTGAAATACTCAAAAATTAAGACAAAAATAGGATTAAAAGATTTTATTTGACAGGAAAGGGAAGAATTAAGACAGTTGAAACCAAATTTATTAATAATTATTTGAAAAATTAAAGTTATGATATGATTTTCTCCTTAAGAGTTCGTCTTCAAAACACAACGATAATAGCTATTTTACTGTTGTATTTTTATATGCGGGTTTTGAAAATGACTTTTTAAATGCAAAACCTTTACAGTTTTTATAAAAAAAGCTATATCAGGATAATTGGCACTTATATTTTATTTTAACCCTAACTATTAACTCTCCATAACCCATTTTCAAGTGAAATTCTAGTAAAGTGCTATCTTTGCATGGAAAATGGGTGTTATTTTTTTGGTATCAGTGAGTTTTTATTAAAAATAGTAAAAACAAATCCGAAAATCACTGAAACAAGCATTATATTTGCATAATTAGTATATCATGGGTAATATTAAATATTTTTCATAATTTTTTTATTTATTTTGCCATTTACAGAAAAGAAAACAATGGGTTTTTTTTTACCCCTGATTTCATAGACTAAAGTTAGGACTGTAATTGGCGGACTGAACTAAAACTTTAATATTTTATTCTCATAGTAATGGGATAACATAAAACGAGCAAAAATGCTCTAGCTCTAAAGTCTTTATAACATGCATTTTTACAACATCAAAATCTGTTTGTTTTGCCAAAAATCTACATTATCTCACCTTGTTTAAAAAATAAGTAAATAAACCGTTCTTTGACCAGTTTTTACATCCCTGACACTCTAAAGGACATAGAAAGACAGGGTATACGAGATGATAAAAATATTTTAACTATGTAATTAAAATATCTCAATGGGTTGTTTTTAGGGTACAATTTGGAGTGGGTTGTTTTTAAAGGACATCACTATATAAATACTAGGGTGGTCCTTATTTACATGATAGTTTTTTGGAATTCAATAATTGACACCCCCTCGTTTTGTGTCACTGTTGAAAATATTAATGCATTCAAAATTTAAGCTCATTCGGACAATAATAACACGGGCCGCTAAGACCTTGACGTTCCAAAAAGTTCTGATTTTTTTACAAAACAACTACAAAACCAAAGATTAATAAACCCTCATATTTTGTTCACGATTTTTTTTGAGAAACTAATTTAGTTTATAGATATACCTAATGTTCCAGGTCTTATGCTTCTATCGCCCATGATTTGGTAGTAATAATTTTTTAATGTCAAAATAACTTTTGTAAAGTTTTTTTTCCTGCATTTTTAAATAGCCTATCCTATAACTCTAGAACTATATACACCTACTCTAGAACTATATACACCTACTCTAGAACTATATACAACTTAAATATCTGAAATCAGTTACATTTTTTAGTAATTTTATTCTCTTTGATTAGGTGACATCATATAACCACCTTTTTCAAGAAATTCTTTCAAAACTTAAAAAACAAAATAATTAAATAAAATAAATTACAAAAAAGTTTATTAAGAAAATTTAAAGCTTTTTACCTAACTCCTAAAATAAACATTTCTACCAAATTTTAAGTTGAAAATAAAAATTTAATAATCCAAAAACTATGTAGTCCCTCTCACATTAAGAGCGATTCACTCAAGGAGAACTCATAAAATCACTTCAGGGTTTTCAGATAATTTAAACATGCAAACAAATTTACATAAATTTCAAAAATTACAACTATTAACAGATTTGGTACAAAATCTTCTAGAGCTGGTTCCCAACTTTCCTTTGATTCAATAGTTAAGTAGTAAATAATAGTTAAAAGACTATGGGCGCGCGCATGCATGTGTAATGAATATTTAAGCAACGAATTAGGCATGTTAGGCAATTAATAATTAATATTTATTAGTTATAAATATATATTTGTACATTTTAAAGGATTTTAAGAACACTGGGATACAAATCTTTGAGATACAAATCTCAGATACGAGTCCAGCAGGGAGACATCACGAGGCAGGCAGAAATAGCTGGTTCCCCAACAGGTGGAAAGGACGTAGCAACATGCTCGTAGTTTCACGGCACCTCGTTTTTCTCTTTTCAGGACAGAGATAATTCATTCATTCGCTCTCATCAACCATAAATCTAAAAAAAAAAACACGTTCAGAAAAAAGGTATTCACAATATTCAGTTTCAAGGTTATCAAAAAGTAAAAAACTTCACTCTAAGAATTTAAAATTTTGGTATAGAAATTGTGAAAAGAGATCTTTATTGGTTACTACTACAACTCGCAAAAACCATGTTTGAAGGCTTCCACAGACGATCAACTTGGTTGTCAACCAGGTCGGAGACTTTAATGACAATAACCAGATCGTCGTAAATATAAACTTAAAATGATTAAATTAATATTTTTTATGCTTTTGTGTACTTTATATACTATGAAATTATTTTTTAACTTTTTCTTCCATGCTAAAACTATATTATTATCCTTAATTCTTAGTTTTTTATTTTCTTATTAAATGTTCCTAGTAAGCTCCGCCCTCCAAAAATTTAAAGTTTGTCAGCCTGAAATTCAACAATCAACTTCCCTACAGACGGGCAAATGTATTGAAAACATGTGTTGACGACCAGGTTTAAAAATTTCAGTTGGAGAACTTACCAAAATATGCACTCATCATATACCATACATCTTTGTAGTGTTTTTCCTAGTTTCATTGATAACTTGTTCTACTGTAACGTTCTTTAAACTGGCGATTTCTTCAGCAACGTACAGTGCCATCCCAGGGTTTGAATACTTCGTGTCTTTCGGAATCTAAAAGTAAAATATATTATTTTTCATGTCATGTAACGAAAGTACTTAACATTGACATACAGATATAGAAGATAATAAGAGCAGGAGTTTGCAAATTTTTCTAGTGTTATTCCTATATGTTTATATGGTGAATACTTAAGGGTTTAATTTTCCACTAAATAATGCAAACTCATGTTTGGAATTTAAAACATCCACAAGAACTCTCAATTTATGAAATTATTTTTTTTTAGAATGTAATTGATGGGAAATTTGGTGGTTCGAACATGATTAAATTGTATTGGTTTGTGGACTTAAAACCACTGATCTAGATCCATTGTATTTATGGCATGCAAAAAATTAAAACTGGAATATTTACGTTACTTCTATTGCAAAAATTATGTAAAAACAACCCGGATAGAATAACAGAATGGTTAGTTCAATAACAATATGTATAAAATATTAAAAAAAATCTTTAAAATATTATTTTTCAAGTATTTATAACATTTGTCTATATCTTTTGCATTTTTGCGAAAATGCTGATGTGGCTAAAGTAGAGGCATTTGTATAGCGAGAGAAACCAGAGTAAGAGGACAACCATTTAGGTCTTCTCTGGTCCTACTTTCAAAACCTCTATCAGCTCATTTCTGACCCAATCTAAGAACATAAGGTAAATTTGAAAATTTTTATCCCCATGAGGAAAAGTTGTTATTTGAAGTTACCAACATAATTTAAGAGATAGATCAGTTTAAATAAGATACTTACAGAATCAACTCTTGGAATAAAGTAAGGGGCATCGGTCTCCAGCAGAAGTCTAGACAGTGGGATTTTCTGCGCCACCTCTCGAACCTCTTTCGCACTTTTGATCGTTACAACGTTAGTGATACCTATCAGGAGGTTCGGAAACTCCTTCATCCAACGCTGCGCCCAATACCATGTGTCGTTGAAACAGTGGAGATGTATTCTGTAGTCAACGGGTAGGATCTGAAACATCATAAAAGTTTAGAACCATAGAAGAAAATATCCTTCATAAAATGTGTTAAATTTCAAGAAGTTTTTTATTTGTTTTGTACATAACAAGAGTCTTAGAAAGCTTAACTATTAGAATAGAAATTAATAGGTTTTTAACTCCCGAAATTTCAGACTGGCGAGATTGTAATTGCACTATATAGAAAATTTGGGGCAAAAGGGGCCCAAAATATTAAACACTAAAATCACTGTTTGTAGTTAATATAATTAATTTTTTAAGTGTTTCGTATTATGGCTTGTGTATAAATGGTTTCCATAGATTCTCTTTAAGGTATAATTATAATTTTTACAAAAATATCCCAATAAACATTAACCAAAACTTATCAGAATAACCTCACTTTAAACTATTCATATGATATGGTATATAAGGATAAATATCACATAATATAATTTTAAATGTTTTATGAATTACCTTCTTAACAAAAAGTAATAAAGGCACAATGTATTTGAAAGTTTTAAAGAAAAAACATAAAGTGAGTGTAAACTTACCTCTTTAATGATTCTCATTGCATCCTCGTGCGCCTCTCGACAGTGCACAACAATGTTGAGGTTCATCCATTTGGCGATTCGTAGTTGTCGCCGCAGCACATCGAACTGAACTAGCTTGTTGCAGGCATTTCTGAAATTCCATCAATGAATTCAGCAAAAGTGTGAAAAATGCACAATAAAATGAAAAATAAAATAGATTCTATATTCTGACCGCCACGAGAAGAACTTTGACAGAAAAACAAAACTTTGAAATAGAGTACAAAGCTAAACACACAGATTTGACAAACACATTAAACATACATACCTGTTGGAATAATCCAACCCTATCTCTCCCAATGCTCTGACTTTGGGATGATCGAGTGCTAAGCAAAGTTCCTCCTCAACGTCATCGTTGTATTGTGCGGCATTGTGAGGGTGGCAACCAAACGCTCCCCACACGTTGGCTTCATCAAGGAATGGCTCCCAAAAATCTTTCTGAAATCACACAAAATTTAAGTAAAACTTACAAACTACTATTTAGATAATAAATTTTATTTCTTAAATTAAAATGATTTAATCCTGTTTTTAAACATGCATTACTTAAACTATACAGCTCAACTGACATTTCAAGTACTTAATACATAGATAACAGTACTAACTATATAGCTCAACAATTTTCAAGTACTTAATATATTATACTAGTTTGATTTCTTGATAGTTTGTATGTAACTAAAAACCCAAGAAAAGGAATGAATAGCGAGATGCTAAATGAGATTTCAAGATAAATATGCTTAAAAATGATTTACCTTTTTTAAATGCATGTAAAATACTCAAGTCTATTATTAACGGTTTCATATTTTGCTTATAGCCACTATACAGGTAAATTTAAATTGTCGGTCATTATTCTTTTGCTGGTTTAAATGTTTGTATAAAAATCCTCCACAAGAAAAATTTCACTTACATTTTTGAATGTGTGTGGCTTACAGAAAACAGCCACGCATCCCTCGAAGTTGGAAGGGAAATCCGCTTCTCTCATTAAATCTTGGAAACTTCCTCCAAAACCGGTACGGTTAAATAAAAAATCCAAGTGACAATGGGTGTCAATGAAGCCCATATTTTCTTCGCAAATTGAACTGTTTCCACCTAAAAAGCAATGTGATTAATAAAAAAGTAAGAAATATTATACAGTCAATTAATTATACGAAGAAAAAAAATCAGATACATTAATTTATATTACATCAAAAACCAACTATAATTATTTGTAATTTTTTAATAGTCGTTACATCTTTTTACACCAAAAAACGTTTACTGCCATAATATGGAAGTAAACGGTTTTTGGTGTAATCTAAGATTTTTGGTGATAAGTTTGATTGGGTGATAAGGTGATAAGTTTGATTTGGTGATAAGTTTTTTGGAGAGGAATTCTAAGATCATTATAAGAACCATATTATATGGTTCTTAATAATCTTAGAATTCCTCTTTCCTAGGTCACAAAATGAGACTACTATTATACTCCTCATTATCTGAATTCGTGTTCTTGTTTCTTTTATACCGTATTTGAATTAATTTTATAGAAATAATATACTTTTAAATTAAATACATCTCCGATGCTTCATTGATGAACAGATATGAAAATAAATTTCGAAAAACCCCAAACACTATGCTAATAGTAAGACTTATAGAGCTGCATTAATTAAAAATAATCTGAAAATTTTAACATTTTCAAATCCAAACATGATTTATCTTTGAAAAAAAAACACATTTTTACTTTTAAAGGATTTTAGAAGAAGATTTTTAAGCGGTGTTCCGATTCCATCCCATCTGCGGGGTGAATCGGAACACCATTAAAAACAAGATTTGTGGATTCACCAAAACAATGTGAAATTGCTCTCAATATAGATATTTTTTGGAAATGGAAAAGTATTACAAGTCAGACGGATAGCTTACTTGACTTGGATGAATCCATTTCTACCAAAGACTGTCCGCTTAGAATAGCCTCCCTTTGACGTCGATATTCTGCTGAGAACATTGGAAGGGCATATTCGTCCACGGAAGGAGAGCCGAAATCTGAAAAGAAAAACTTCAGTAAAAAAGAACATACATAGCCATGAAAAAATATCTCAATTAATTCAATTTTAAACAAATAATTAAATTTTTATCAATGGAAAACCATTAGTTTTGAAATTTTTAAGGGGATATAAGAGAATTCGAACTGTTGTTTAAATAATTTTTGACACTGATCCCACTTTTGTCCCATCCTACAATTTTACCACAGTTTTAAAATTAATATTACCTATTCCTGGAATTTTTTTTTTTTCGAAATTTTAAAAAGTGGACATTTGACAGAAATAGGTTTTTGAATTTGATATTTTTTTATTTAAAAAAAAATACTGTAGCATTTTTTTCATCATAAAGGGTTTACATAAAAAAAATACTCAAGTTCTAAAATTGAAATGTCAATTTGAAAAAAGTATAAAAAAGAGTCCAAAAACCATGTTTTAATAAATTTGGGGGGAAACTCAAACAGTATAAGAAATTGAATTTTTGGAACATTATAAGTAAGGGAGATTTGTGTACCGATGATCACAGTCGAAGCTAGATCTGTTATTATTTTACAAAAATCAGTCAAATATTTTTATTCATAGTTAAGTCATAAATTTGTTTCTTGAAGGTAGGAACAGGAAGTAAATGAGCCATGAATGAAGTTCTTACTCCACGTGGTTTTATAAAAATTAAGACATTATGTTTAAAAATGCTTACTTTGTACTTAGGGCCGGCCTTATATGTTTTTTTCAATACTAACATGTTTCTATATGATAAGCTAGGGACTTTTGAGTTGGAGAGAAAGAAAATATAATTTTAGAATCACCAAAAACTAAATGTGCCCGAGTTTCTGAACATTTATTCAGAAATTGCATTTTACTACAGTGTTGGAAATTTATTAAATTGTGTGATTTGTTTTCATTTGAAGTACATTAAAAATAAATTACTATATTGAAATTAAGGAGTGTCACTTTTTTGCAATTAATTTTAGAGTAATGTTAAATTTTATTGCGCGGCCCTAGGCCTACTATACCAAATAGTAGGCTACAATTTACTCAATGATTTGAAAGATATGAATAGTTAATTTAAATTTTCTCTCATTCTTTTAAATGATGATTACAGCAATAAATACAAAATATATAAAAAATTGGTTATTTACTTTTAAAATAATAGGATTTAACAATTACATTTAAAACTGTTTTTAAAATACATTTCAACCTATGCTAACTTTTTTATGTTGCTAAAATCTCATCAAGTTTCATAAATTTTGATATTTTAACTTGATAATTTTACAATTTTGTAGGTATTAAATTTTAATTACAGGGCTAAAAATTTCTCATAACTTAATTAACATGTCAGGAAAATACTAAAAATGAATGGTTTTCGCATGGAAATTGTTGATTTTATATTGGATAAATATCATGATACAATATCGGGCAACTCCGAACAAAATACAGAGGTTTTCAATCAAACACCCTGATCTCAGGAAAATTCCGTGCATGAATATTATATGCCCTCTTATGAGTGGAAAACTATAAATTCAACACAAAGAACTTATCGTACTTATCCAAAAATATAAAAATGAAAAATTGTGCTACTAAATTTTGTTAACATGACAAATGATATTTACATAAATTTTTAAAGATAAAAAGAAGGCTTAAGGATATGTATAATGCAAAAACCGCATAGTGTTTTAAAGGTTTCCTATGCTTTAAAATAAGAATTACAGAAAAATTACAATTACTACAATATAATTTATAAACAATAAAGCGGGTATGTTTTAGAATTAGAAAGGAGGAATACATTTAAGAAACAAACATTGTAAACTGATGATAAATTAAGGAGAAACTTGTAAATAGGTTGGAAAGTATGAAAGTATTATAATATCTGGTTTTATAATAATTAGAAGAGTAAAGAAGAAAATAAAAGAACAATTTCATAGTTAAACAGATTAAAAATGAAAACTTCCGTTAATTATTTATCCTAACTTACCATTTAATGACAAGTAAAGGGAAAATATTTTAAAAGAAATTTACATTCGCCTGCTTTTATTAAAAAATAGTATTTAAACTTTAAATGTATCATTGATAAATAACACTAATCCCTACTAGAGATAATAAACAAAAATAACTCAATGAACAACCATATTTTTAAGAAGTTCATTTACAACTATTGAGTAAATATTAAAAACGCCAATAAAAAATATCCAAAATAATACTATCAATATAAAAAATTAATGTACACAGTGAACCTCGGATAACTGAAAGCCCATTCATCAAAACTTTTTTTTAAGAAAGTAAAATTAATTACACTATAGAAAGTTCAAGTGAGCAAGAAAAATCAATTAAACACGAATTCGTTCACGTTATCCAAGTTACACACCAATATAAATGAATACAAAAAGAAGATATTTGAAGATAAAATCAAAATTGTTTATTTCACTTACCATAAGCTGATAAATCACGTCCTGCCATTATTCTTTCTACACGAGAGTTCACGCAACTTAAAAATCCTCACGATTAAACCGCAGGCAACTCCACTAACAACTCACTTTCACTGACTGAGACAGCGACTGAACGAAATCCTTCCGACTCCAGATTTTATACCAACGGTTTGGAGAGGTGTCTTGGCCAATAGGGAAAGAGCAAACAAACCCCCCTTTTCACCAGAGGGGTGGCAATCCCCCAATTCACAACAACCCTCAACATGACCAGACAAGTATACCTCCCGCAAAGAGAGGGAAGCTGATCCCAATCACGTGTCCCTCACCAAGACACAATTAATAGATGGTTTAATCCATATTTAAAAGGAATAAGATCCTTATTAAATACTATACTACTAATACGAACCGAAAATATATTTATAAAAACTGTTTTGCTTTTATGAATATAAACTAAAGCATTAAATTAAATTATTATTAAAGCATGTTAAATTATTTATCAAAGTAATAGTACTTTTATTAAATAAGGAGAAATAAACTTAAATAGACTAAAAAACAACACAAAATTACCCATTGAAAACGGGTTGTGAATACCATCGACCTTATAATACTGATAAATGGAGCGAGCGAGCGTGGCTTGCATACACAACATTCTCGGCGGTTATTCCAACAACACGTGGTTTTTGCAGACCACGTGAGATTCCAAAACGGAACGCTTTACTTACGATAAGAAAGTGGTTGCATTTAATTTGTCGGAACTATTTTAAAGATCAATATTTTACCAACCATAGCTATATGTTTGCATTCACTGTGTGTTAATTCTAAAGAATTTTTCTTTTCTATTTTAGGAATTGGAGCCTTTTTGGCTACTTCTAATACGAACCGTAGATATATTCTTAAAAACTGTTTTGCTTTTATGAATATAAACTAAAGCATTAATTTAAATTATTATTAAAACATGTTAAATTATTTATCAAAGTAATAGTACTTTAATTAAGTAATGGGTTTTTGAGAAAAGAACTTAAATGGACTAAACAACATTTTAAGATATCTTGTATAATAATCTCTCTATCAAATAAAATTGGTGAACAGGTTCCTCGGAAAATTTTTTTAATTACTGATCCGTATAACACATTTGTGGCATCAAAATGCCCTGATTCTTTCGAAGATGTGCAAAAACTAGGGCGTAGCCAGAGGAGGGAATTTGGGGATATATCCAACCCCGAAAGTCAGAAATATTCCTTTATTGACCATAGAAATAGACTAAACTTACCCCATATCCCCCCGAAAGTGTTTTCTAGATACGCCACTGTGCAAAAAACTGTTGGATTTTGTTTTTTAAATTCTCAATATCAACCCGTTGGGACTCGCAGAGTCATTTTATAACCCCAAGCTCTTATTCACGTAAGTTTTGACGGAAAACTAGCCACCTGTGCATTCCTTTCTTATCAGTAGCTGAGTTTCTGACCCTTATCTACAAGTATATCACTAATCACTGTCAGAAATCCCCTCCCACTTTGAAAAAGTTGACACTGTGAGAATCTCTACAAAACTCAATATCTTTTGTACTCAAAAACAACCTTTACTAACCTTTCATACCTTTGTACTCAAGGAGATTGCCTGCTGACTTCCTGTCTTGAAACGCCAAACAGGCCGATATAGAAATATATTTCAATAAATCAACTCGGCACCAAAGGCACAATTGCCCATTGACAACGGGTTACGAATACCTTTTTCTGGAGGAGGAGCTGAGGTCTAGTGGACCGCTGGGAAAGAAGTTGTGGAATTTCGAACCGATGCCCTTGTTGAAACATGCTGATAAGAAGGGGTCAGTGCCAAGGTCACGAAAGGTGAAGCTAGGAGAAAATTCTATTCAATTCAACACAGCATGTGGTAGGGGAGGAGCGGACTGTGGGGCCTCACGTCCCCTGCTACGGGTTAAAACAAATTAATTGCATGTTTCCCACAAATGAAGTTTTAAGTTATGGACCTTATAAATAATGAATTTAATTCCCTTTATAAAATCGAAAAATTAAATGAAAGTAGTGTTTCGAAATGTTGTACAGAAAAAAAAATTTAAAGGGCTTGTTTAATGTGTAATGTGAATGTAAAAGAAAACATATAGGAAGGAAAGCGTAACCTTATCTTCCTGCTCTATCAACTACGGTGGTCTTTCGTGAAAAATGGACTTGAACTCCATGCTCACCTCATATGAAACAAGATAGGTTATCAATATTCATCACGGCAGAATCATTAGATATGCCTAGACAAAGGCATTTAAAAAAGCTAGCCAGAAGGGGAAAATATATTTAAATAGATACTATATTATATAAATTTAAATTAATATAAATTTACAATTAGAAGTGTTATAATTGCTTTCTACTATATTTTCGAACATGAATATATTTATATGTTAAATGAAAGTAAAAATGTCTTTGAATTACTATTATGACATTTTAGTATTTTAAGTTTTTTTTCAAAGTAATGCATGAAATTCAAAGGCTGTAACGAGCATTTGATTTAACCTACTGTCATTTATTATAATTTATGTAGAGAAAATTAATCTCCGGCCATTAATCTATTAATCTAAAAAGTTTTTATATTCACTGGGTTAGTATATTAAATTTTAAGTATCACAGCTAAACTGAAATAACAGCTAAACACATAAAGTTTAAATTGCACCTTGTAAAAGTAATTAAAGTTTTTATATTCACTGGGTCAGTAGGTATATTAAAGTTTAAATAACACAGCTTCACTGAAATAACTGCTAAACACATAAGTTGAAATTATTGCACCTTATATAAGTAATTAAAGTTTTTACATTCACTGGGTCAGTATATTGAATTTTAAATAACACAGCTAAACTGAAATAATTCCTAAACACATATATTTAAATTTCACCTTGTTTACAACTAACAAAGATGAGGTGAATGTCTTCAAATTAATCATTGAAAAGTATCCTTGAAATCAAATTTTTTTTCTTTTAAAGTTAGTATAACACCTATTTTAAACAAAACAAGAAACATAAAATAGATTATGTTACTCAAGTTAAAAGGTTTTTTGGGGGAATGTCTTTATTTCTTTTAAATCACAATAAAATTGCATAGGAACCCTAATCTAGCCATGTATTGAACTTAGAGAACCATTGACTTGGCCTTATTTATCAAATAAGAGTTCCCCATCTCACATACTTAACAGTGAATGATATCTTACAAGTATTCTTAAGATAGCTAATTACTATTGCTATAAGCCATTATTTGTTATTTTCAATTATTCTAATTTTTCTGAGAATACTAAACATCTTATAAACTTTGTTTTCTCTCTATTCTTTTGCTAAAACGTATTGTTCTTACAATGCATACCTTATCATCTAACACATAAAGGTTTTCCAAATCTTATCCAACTTGAAAATCCTGTCTGCAATACAAATTTACTCTACTGTCAAATTACCATGGCAAACACGTACACCGAAACAAGCATAACAAGAACAAAAAACGCAATGAATTAACAATAAACACGCCCATAATTTAAGAACACGATCTTCAGACAATCGACCTTTTTTTACCTCCTTTCTTTACAGCTCCACACTCCACTGAACTACACCCTTTTCTCCTCCTCCTCCCCCCCGGTCGAATAGTTAAGCTCTACCTCACAAGCTATAAGATGTCAAGCTTTCTTTCCTCTCCCTCCCGCTGATTTAATTAACTTTTCAGGACAATACCGTCTCAGAATGAGTTATAACGCGTGAAAATAAATCGAATCCGGAGAAAAGAACACGAAAAAATAATAACGAATTCCTTAATAACAACCGAATACCTCCGTATACATTACCATGAGTTAGCCTCGGCGCGTCAGAGCTACCCAACGAAGCATTATAATTAACCCTTCAACACTTAATGAATTTCTAGCAGTGATTCATAATTTTATTTCTTTCAACAGCGTCTGTAGTATTCAGTGCTATTGCTTGCGATCGGAGTCGATATTATTTGGGAAGAAAAGATGAATCTCTGAGTTTTTTCTTTCTTTCTTTTTTTGTTGCCTCGGATAACTGTTTCAATGGAAGTGCTCCGAGTTGAATCTGAGAAGTAGAAAGAATTTTGTTTCTTAAAGTGTGTCTTGTGGTGTGTGTTATAAATGACGTCGAGTTCAGTTCTGTTTGTAATTATTCAATGTGATTTATCATTGGAAGTGTCTGGCTAAGATGTTGGACAGTTTTTTTTCAAAGCAACTTTTCTAGGAAGTCAGACTTTTTCCCTTTTTGTTAAAAGTTTTTTAGAACTCCTCTTGATTACTGACATAGTAAGAAAATTATACGTTTTTAAAGCTTTATATCTTTTATTTGAATCTAAAGAAAACGACTAAAAGAACAAAACGAAAAGTATGTTACATAGTATCAACTTCGTCTTTTATCAATAATTACCCAATAAAATTTAATCTTCAAATGTTTTTAAAATATAGCATTAATTGAAGTGACTGATGAAAAATACTCCTTTTTCATAAAACAAAATTAAATCAGTTTAAGAATGTATCCATGACCTATAATATTTGAATTTTGATTGTCAGTAGAACTATAATAATATTTTTTCTTCCATTGAAAACGTAAAAAAATAAATTTAAAAGTAATTAGAAACATTGAACACATTTACAGTTATCTAGACGTTGACAGGTTTTTTGTAGTGTTATGGTCTTTTATCATTATATATTAGACCTCAAGGTTTTAAATTTAAACCTTTACCTCTTTAATCCTTTATCTTAAGGTTTTAACTTTGAACCTTTACCTCTTTAAATCTTTACTTTAAAAGGAATCTTAAAGGAAATCTTACTTTAAAGAGGAATACCCTCAAGGTTTTAACATTAAACATTTTTACAAAGCATAGCTGCAGTTTGTATATCCTACCATAGAACACTTAAAAGGAGTAAAATTTATAAGTAAGTTACTTAATTATATCAAATATTGTAACTAATACAATTATAATACAGTGTCTAATTTTTAAAGACAAAAATAATGAGTTTTAATATTTTAAATCTTGATAGTAATTTTGAGAATCAAACACCTCTTTAGCTCTCCGGATCATGAAATTGTTAGATGAAGCGTTTTGGAGTATTGTTATCCCTTATCATTACATTTGGCCACGTAAACCTACCTCAAAGTTTCAACTTAACACACATACTTTAACAACGCACAGCTGCACAGAGATACATATTCTCCAGATCCATCCACCCTACTTCCAATTCATCGAAACGGAATTGCAGAGGAGATACTTATTCACAAACAGCGACATCAAATCACTTCTAATTCAGGACCCTTCACCCTTCGATTCACAATGCGAGCGGCTTCACAATCAGTCGGTGATGGGAAAACGATGGAGAAAAGCGTCCTCCGTCCTACCCTTAAGTGATCCCTTTAATTAATACCAAACAAGGCGGTCATCGCCGTATGACAGAAGTCAGAGAGCGCATCCCAATTAATTCAGCTGCGCCTGTTTCAGCAGATAAGTGTAGTTAATTGCCTGGGGCCCGGGCGCAAGAATCACAATTGCCCCCGATTCCGTTGTTTCAGGAATGGGGGTGGAATCGCAGCCTGGGGGGAGTGGGGTTTTGAGGGGCGAATGTCCGAGGACGATAGGTGACGGATTTGGTCTGCGATGGACCTTGAAGTGTGGGCGGTTGGTTGTTGAGTGGGTGGAGATGGGTTTGGGATTCGTATTTGAGTGTTTGTAGAAGAAATATGGGGTTTTGTGGTGTAAGTATGGAGTAAGTCACCGCTTAATGAGTTTGTATTTTTGCACTATAAATGTATATTTTTGATAATAATTTGATAAAAAAACAGTGCAAAATTAATACTGTGATACTATATTTCACAGATTTCCAACTCGGGGTAAAAGTGACCCTTTCGGCTCATTTGGATAATTGATTGATTTTTAAATTATATAAGAATTTAAATAAACGCATAGGAACTTTTTGACTTTATTCTCAAATGCTTTTTGAGGAACTTGCTGAATATCATATTTGAAAATCAATTTAATGCAGAGCTACAGCTTATTGTAAAAAGGACCCCGTTGGTGCTTTTAGGAATAGTGATGTTTTAACAACAGAAATTTTTTATTTCAGTTAATTTTTTCAATACTTAAGACAACCTGTTGACAAACAGACAGGCCACACAGGATCAGATTTTGCCACACAGGATCAGATTTAAAACATTCTTTTTATATTTAAGTGAACTGAAAGATCTTTTTGGCCACAGCTTCTAGAAGGCAATTTATTATTATTAAAACACCCTAGTTCATTCCTTTTTTTTAATACAGATTTTTCTTTAGTTGTTATTTATTCATTTTATTAAGTAACTCTCTTTATGGCAAGGGTGTAACGTAAAGCTATAATACACTGTGGGTGGGAGGCATTTTTCTTTAGCTGCAGAAGAAAGATGATTGATGGCTTGAATCTACTTAATGTCATATTTACATTTGTTGTTTTATTTTCTAAGATAACCAATTTCAATCGAGTAGGGTCTATGCGGATGAATGTGAACAAGAAGTGCAGGACGGATATCTGAGTGATAAATGATGTGAATATAAAATTAACTTTTTTAAAACGGGATATTTTGAAATAGAAATTCGTTGTGCTACTCATTCACGGAAGTACTTTTACTCTTACACAGATTGTAAACACACTAAAAATATTTAAACGGCTATCTTATTTTTACTCAATGAATTTTATCTCGTAAGTTTTTCTGTATTTCCCTTTTTTATTTATAAATTAAAGATGATTTTTTTCACAAAACATGATACTAATATAGTAAAACGACTTAAATCCGTAAAATATTGATAAACATTTAACACTTTTTTTGTGATAGTATAAGAAATTTAAATCAGCAGTTTTAAAATTGACAAGAAAGCAAAACTGGTAATTGAGTTTTAAAATAAGAACAAATAACTAATGCTGATTTAGAAAATCTAACTTTTACCTTCTAACAATATTCGTAAAATAAAAAATTTTAGCTTTAGTTGTTGATGAATGAATACGGAACATAATAGTGAGTATTATGGTAAATTCAAGAACTGAAAAGTTATTGTTAAAAGTGAACTCAAAATAAAAGACAATTATTCCATACAATTCATGAACAAAGGAATCCCTCGATAATAAAATATGAAATTGAAATGTTTCCTGTTTGGTGTTATTTATTTCAAAAAGATATAAATAAATAATCTTCTTAGAAGTAATAATGAATGTCGGGCTTTCATATTTAAAGCATTTGCATTTTTGCAGTTGACATAATTGACATATAATTTAAATGAAATGTTTCTGATAAAAATTATTTAAATAATCATGATAGGAAAGGCGTATGGTTAAAAAAAAGTAACTCATCAAAATTGTACAATTTTTGTTCTCTTTAAATTCTTTGAATTCTCTCTAAAAACTTTTCTATTTAAGTTATAAGTAAATTATTGGTACTGCAAACTCTTTTCATCTATCATCAAACTGGGGAAATACAGGTTCGCTCATATTCATCATAATCAGCTTCATGAATAAGTGACCAATGTCATCAAAAATAAAAATCCAACAATTACAAAAGCCTAAGAACTCTTTGCTGCCAAGCTCAAAAATTTTTTTCTAGCCATTTCTGAATCTAGCTATGATTTGCCGTAAATTAGCTACATTTTGGACATCTATAAAGCTGAATTTTCCACACCACATGCATAAAATTCTGCTTATTTTCAAGTCGTATGACCTAAATAAATCACATAGAAATAAATAAATGAACAAACACTATTAGGCAGAGATGAAATATCCATATCTTATTAAATATACCAGCCTTCCCATGTTCCAAATATGCCGACCATGAGTCTCCACATCGTGCGACATGGGGAGGGAATTCATGTCACAGCGTAGTGACGGTATGTTAATATATTCCCATGTGCCAGGGCTTAATGCTGCCGTAAATGCAGTAGGAGTGGGCTTGCAATCTCATTGTTCTCTTGCACTCCGATAGGTGGGGCTCGTTAGTGTCTTGTTCACTTGCCCATTAGGGAGGGGAGAGGTACGAATTGAAATTGGGTGTTTTCGGGTTGCTTTCGCAGTGGCAAATAACTATTTTATTCTGTTTATGGTGGTATTGCTTATTTCTTATCATTAATGTTGGTATATTTACTGTCTGTCTATCACAAGATGAGCTCTCGTTTACATTTCTCTTACATCCATTTGTTTAGTTTTGTTTCTATAGCAACCGCCACAACCAGGAAACTAGTCCAGAGCTCATCATGTGATAGACAGATAAGACAGTAAATTGCCAAAAATGTTCCCAATTCCTTATAAAAAACAGATTGGTGGAAAATGTTAAGTTTGTATTTGTATGGTTGTGATTTAAACTGTATGAATGCATATTAGGGTTTATACTTTAAGTTAATTATCTTTACTTTCTTATAAAACTATCCAAAACATATCGGAAATTACTAAATTTATCTCTGGAACTTTCACTGTAGTATTTAGAAAGCTGGAAAATGTCTGAGAATACCTATCTTCATTCCTATATTTTAATTATATACATTGAAATTTGCTGTATAATTTAAGATCTTAGCATGCATTATTATTAAAATTTACGGTTAATTCCAAGTGAACCAAATTACTTGATTATTTGGTAATTAAAGGTTTCTGAAAACTTTTAATGATATTTGAAATTATTTTCAAGTTTTATAAACCCTTTAAATCAGGTAAAAGTTACTATAACATTGCGTTTAAATACATTTGAGACTGGAAATATAGTATTGTACCCAACTAGTTTATAAAGCTAAGCAATGTTTAATTTAAAAAAAAAGCCGAATAATAAAAAAATCTCAAGATAAGTGTGTGTGAGAAAACTCAACACTCACGTTTCATTTGATGAAATACGTTGAGAATAAAATAATTTGGCAACAGTGAATGCTACTATATTTTCTTTTTATTTTCAAAGCATTGAAATAGTAGAATTTACTAGCATGTGTGCACAAGGATATACCGCCTACGTATAGGTAGGAGTATACATAATATACTAGCTACTGGTCCATTTCTCATACATACCGATATTTTACAATAGTTTTATACATAGACAAATATTGCAAATCTTCAAGTAAATAAAACACTATTTAATTTATATATTTTAGTTTGAACTTTCCATGCCTTCTAGAACTACCTGCTGGCACTATTGCATTACAAAAAGGCTTTTTTAATTATCCCTTACATCTACCTTTAAAAAATACTTTTAAGAAATAGCCCTTTTGTCCTGTTTTTACTCGTCCTCCTTAGGGTGAAGTATCTCATGGGAAGCCCACTGACAGGATTTTCTTTGGAAACACTAACAATCATAATTGGCTGGTTCTTTCGAAAATGTCACTAAGCATTTGCCCTAACACGATCCAAAATAGATTAATAAACATAAAGTGGGGTCTCTAGTTCTTCCAATTTTTTAAGTATTTTCTTAACGGTAGCTGGCTAAAATTAGTTTAACTTTTCAATTTAAAGTGGTAAAACATGTTTTCACAAAATGAATGTATTATAGCATCAAATATAAAATAGAATCAAATAAAGAAAACTGTTAATTGTTGTAGTAACTTCCATAACTTTGTTTGGTAAAATTGTCAGCTGAAAGTAAAAATGTTAAATTAAAAAAAAGTTCAGTTTAGAATGCAATAAGAGTTTATGCGCAGTAATGTAACTTTAAAAAAAATGACGATTATGATATAGCTTTTTTTTTGAAGAAACAAATATGATTATGATTTTCTTGTTAAACTTATTAACCAATCAGAAAAACTTCACAACTCACGTAACGTAAGCAAATTTGAAACTAATTTTAAAGTTAAAGTAATTTAAAATATAAAATTTTGTTAAACAATCAAGAAAACATGTTGTGTTTCAATCCTAGCCTCTTCAAAGAAACTTAATATAAGACTTGGCCAAAGGTGTTTTACGTCCGTACAAAGCTCATAAAAAGAAGAATAAAGTTACTTTCTTAAGTTAACAAAAGTTATGGCAGTCAATTGATAAACATTTATACAAGTATAATATATTTTAATGTTTTTCTGTAAACTATTCATAACCATTTAGAATTACTCATATTCAATTGCAGCGTTATAACTGTAACTGCCGTCAATACCCATGACATATTGTTACAAATATGTCCAAAACCAGTTCATTTCAGTTTAAATCTACACAACAGCCAATGCATGGAATCCGAACCTTCTAACTGACAATTTTGAAGCATCACCGTAATCTAGTATTGAGCGAGATGATCTTGACCCACCCAATGTAAAACCTCTCGACAGTGGAGAGTAGGCTTAAGCAAGCTTTGCTGCGGACGTACTAAGCTGTATATTATGTATGGAATACTGCGCGCTAGTTAGCTAATTCATGTATAATCCACCTGTTATATTATGCATGTGAACTACTTGCGCCATCCAAATTGGTTGGCTTGTCAGCCTGGTTAGTGTGAGGAGACACTGTAATAAATTTATAGGATTTTAGATATATTTTATAGCATAGAGCAGCAGGTACCTAATTGTTGTGTAGGTTGGTTTCCGGAATATTTTCGATAGGGCTATTCATATTTTTGACGAATGTCGTAAACCATGGATCAATTTAAAAATGAATGAGAGAAAAATTATTTGTTACATTTTATAATCGGTTTGATATAAATTAATATTCTTTCATAATTAAGTTCTTCCTGATACAAACTAACAGTTTTTATTAATTAACAAGATGTTTTGAAATTCCTCTAAATTGCACTGATTTTCAGGGTTATTCCCTGTCAAACTGCCAACTAAGAAATACGAAAAAGTCGCTAATTGCAAATATTGAACCATTTATATGATAAATGCATTAGCATTAAAGGCATAAATGTAGTTTAAAGATGATAATATGCGTTCACAAAACGTTTCATGGCATGCAATTTTTAAAACATGTTATTAGAATTAAAATAACTTCTTACAATTGAAAATTAGAGATGTAACCAGTGTTATTCCTAGGATTTTTTTGGAGGAGTAAAAATACTCCTTGACTTTTTTTAGGAGGAGTGAAATACGAAAATAGCATAAACTACTTATACAGAGACAAAATTTCTATTAAAAACACTTACTTTTTAATGGACAAAATGAAATTGGAAGAAAAAAGGAGGATTCTATTTTGGGTTTCAATCAATCAAACTCCCTAATCATCAGAACAATAAATGAAAAAAAAATACTAGGGCTGAAAGAAAACTTGAAAATAACAATTAAAAAGTATGATAATTAGGATGCCGTGGCTGAAGATTTTTAAGCTAAACCTTCGTGAAAAATTCAAAGAGTGAAAATATTCCTGTCTAGTTTTTTAAAGAGTAATTCCGATTTTCAATGAGTGAAATACTCTCTCAGAGGAGTTAAAAAAATATCTCTGTAGGTAACTAATCCAAAGTGAAATTCCTGTATAAAATAATGGGCAATCCTAGTAACATCTTCAAAATCAACTGCATAGAGCATTTTCAATCACATGACTCGGACTTAACAACGGCCTTAGCAACAGAATTGTTACAGTTTTTTGCCCTACAGAGGTTAACAGTTACAGAAAATGACTAGCAGTGGAATTCTTCTATTGGAGCATTTGCAATCACGTGATCCCATACCTAAAATCCGCCTTAGCAACAGATAAACAACGGTCTTAGCAACAGTTAAAAGCCCTACAGAAGATACACAGTTAAAAGAAAATAACCGGTTGTGACGTCACCTGAAAACACTCTATTACTTTAGATACTTGATTTACAGTGTAATATTACATATTTTTTTCAATTAAATTATTTTTGGTAGGTGATCAAGCTTAGGAAAACTAGTCTCTTAAGAAAAACTATACTCCAAACAACACTGTGTCATCTTTAGACATTTTACAGCTAACTCCTTTTAATTGCTTTACATTTTTTAATTAATTAAAATAACCTAAATTTTTATTTTCCGCAAATAGAGTAGGTATATTACAAAACCCAATTCCCTAATTTGCTTCAGCAAAATTATTTTTCTTAAAATTTCTTAGAAATCGTTGACTTATCTTAAATCTGAAATTAACCTTTTCGCAAACAAGCACAATAAATGAAATAATATAACCAACACCAAGAATAATCAAAGGTCCGTACATATCAGACACTGTCAGTATTTTATATCCCGTTGCTTCCCCAAATTTCAAAAGCATTTCCTTCTTATTAAATTCTAACCATCCTTTCAATTCAGCATCTCTCAATAACTTCCCATATATCCCAGCACTGTTTAAACGGGAGATGATTGAATCTAACCTTCTTTTCCCGCAAAAATTTTTCTTCAAAGCGATCCCAACGTTGAAGCAAGCAACAGAATCATGGGATACGTAAACCATTTTGTGGAAATTTCGAAGAGTTGAAATTTTTGACCCTTCTCTTCCACATAAATAAACTGGAATCAGAGGGGAATTGGAAATTGTGTACCACGCATTTTTAACTATGGAATCTCCTATATATTTCAGATAATCTTGTTCCGATTCAACTAGTATCTGTAGGTATTTTGAACCGGGATCACCAATGCACTTATGGGTTCCCTTTCTTATAGCTTCGGACAGTTCTTTGAAATCCTTGACGTAAGGAACTTCGACAGGAATCGTTAAGAAAGAAAGTAAAAGGGCAGAGAAGCTAAAGGACATGACAACAGCGAAAAACCACCATGCCGATAGGAGCAATCTCTCACGAAAGATCTTGTCACTGAGATCCAGAGATTGTTTGAGTATGCTGCCAAAAGTCCTCAGATAAACTCGAAGCAGGGATTGAGTGCCGTTCAGTAGCTTAAAAAACAGCAATGGTAGTAGAATCGTCGTTAAAGACGACATAATCCAAACTGTGGTCGAGAAAGGGTATATGATGGCTTCACTTTTAGCAAGGTATCCCGGTTTCAAAAGGTAGAACGTAAGTTCATCGATGTTGTAAAACGCACTGAAGTCAACAACGCTTCGTCTTTCAAAGCTATCTACTATATTGCCCATCGCCATATCAGCTTCTTCTCTTTGAATAACGCCGATCATTCCAGACCAGTTACCATCAGGGTCGAGTACGCCAACTTCTCCGTTTAATTGGAAAACGAAGTTGAATTTCGCTTTTGCAGCGTCTAGAATCATTTTCAGGAATGTCGCATCATGTCCTTCGAATACCCATCTTCCGTCTATCGTTTTATTCAAGAGCATTCCGGTATAGCGTCGAACGGCGATTGTAATATTTGACCAGCACTCCATTATTACTTTTGTTTCGCAAAGTCACAGAACAGAATACACTTTATGTTAGTGAGTAAAGTTTTGTGGAGTGTAGTTTAGTGATCTCAAAAGCTGTTTGGATAAACGGATGGGAAATATCGTGGAATGTTTCTCCAACCCTTGAAAATGTAAAACTGATGAGCTTTGTTTCGAGTCCACCCCCTTTATACCATTCGTGCACAGTTAGAAAAGATCGTTGAATACAATTTTAAACTTAACTTGATATTGCACTTAATGAGATACAATGTAATGTTAAACTCCTTTGCAATCAATGAATTACGCTGCTTTGATTCTTCTTCAAAATTTTCAAAAAGGAAATTTTTACTCCAAGAAAACTCATCTCAAAATGTGAATTATTACGGGTCAATAATGAGATTATTTAAACTGAAATCCTTGTAATGTTATGAAATTTTATGTTTGTTGTTGTATGTAACCATGCGATTCTTAAGAGTTTCAGTCCTGGCGGCCTCTAATTTTCCACAGTATTTAATGGAAATCTTAGGCGCTCTAGGATGAAAAGGGTTATAAAAGGTATTATTATTATTCAGTCATTATCAGTGGTCTTTTGTATCCAATTTTACAATTATTGTGTTATTATCCTAACTTTTGCGCATATTGGTCTCGAAAAATCAGCTTAAAAGTAGACTACTTGCAATTATCATGAAGTGACTAATCTGCTGTTCTTTTTGGGGGACTGGAATAGAACATTACGCATATTTTCTGCTGATTTAAAAAGTTGTAACATAGACTCATACACATAATTTTGCTTTGATTTTCTTTAGAAAACTGTGCACTTTGCATGAAGAAAAGTTATTAAAATCTCTTAGTTAATGTATCATTCATGCAGCAATCCAACATAACGTCACATTGTTACCAACATTAAAAGAACTATACTCCACAACAACGTTTCCTAAACCAAGTACGTCACTACGCGGAAGGAGAAAATGGGAAAACACAAAGTATGATGGGTTGCTAGGAGGAGTTTCGGTATGCAAATCGTGATAAAAACACAATATACAGGCTGGTTCAGATAAATGTTTCATAACTTCTAGGGGAGGTAGGGTACATCAAGACGAACAAAAATCGGTTTAGGTTAGGGGGTCCCAAGTAGGGTCTAAGGGGTGAAAATCACGGGTGAAAATTAGCAAAAAAATCTCGTATATCTAGGCAGAAAGAGATACAATTGTTTGATTCCGGCATTTTTTACATTCAACCAATTCCAATTTTTCATGTAAAAACGAGATGCAAGTGTTTATTCTAATCAAAAACACACAAAAATTGAATGAGGCAAAACATATCTGGTACTTATGATGCACATATCACAATCAATGTCTTACATTTCAAGCCTATCTTAATCTTACCAAATTGTCAATCAAACCAAAGATATATGAGACTAATGAAATACTACTAATTCACTATTTTTGAAAATATTACTATGTCAAAAAATTTTTTACAAGAATTTAGGCAGCAAATCTTAAATTTTCAAAAGTTTAAAATTTAAGTAAATTCTCCTTTGTATAAAGAGATGCTTGAAGATACGAGGGTTGTTTTTTTTTCAACTTCCGTTTTGCTCCTGAAAAAAAAGTAGTTGGAATTTCGAAATACTTTTGGTACTGGTAGTTAGGTACATCCTTCAGGATCAATTTGCATTTTTACTGCATAAAAATCGGACATTTTTTCTATTAGTTATCGAATTTACAAGCGCGCTCCTCGAAATTATTTCCCGCCAGTCCATAGAGAATTTCGCTTTCCCCTCCTGCAATTTTCACCTGCTCATCCATTTAAATGCTGGGCGAAAGAGGAGCGGTCGCGCGAAGAAGAAAGCGAAATTCTCTATGGGTTGGCGGGAAAAAAATTCGAGGAGCGCGCTTTTAAATTCGATAACTCATAGAAAAAATGTCCGATTTTTATGCAGTAAAGATGCAAATTGATCCTGAAGGATGTATCTAACTACCAGTACCAAAATTATTTCGAAATTCCTACTACTTTTTTTTCAGGAGCAAAACGGAAGTTGAAAAAAAAAACAACCCTCGTACATGTTGAAACTGAGTTATGTAAAGACGTAATACTTGAAGAAAGTATTCTAAGAATATAATTGCTCTAACAGGGGCATGGTTTTATTCTCTGACCTTACCTGTGACAAAATATACATATCTCTCGCTTGTGGGTTTTCTTGCAAGAATGCATTGTAAGTAATGAATTAGAAGTTCAAATTTGCTGGGATCTTAGAATCTTGGTTGAAAGTGTCATCAACTAAATTATGAGTACGACTGTCATGAATCGACTGCAGTGAATTTCAGTGTAGATTCCAGGGCACATTATATAATTAATATATTGGCGTCAAAGAGTACGCACAAACAAGATAATTGAAATTTTTGTATCGAGAATTACATATTAATTCATCCTACTCTTTAACACATAAGATATATGTGCTTTCAATTGATGAATAAATGTTAAATTCAACCTTTGAAAGCTTACAACCCCTCTGAAGCTAAAAACTACCCCATGTAAAATCCTGAAGAATTAATATCGTGATTTTTCATGGATTTTTCAAAAATATTAAATATTATTTGGATCATACTTTAAAGAGAGGTAACATGAGGGGTGAATCTTCCAATTACGATGGCAGTGGTGCATTCTCTACGATTTATTCCAAGTTTTCAGTGGCGGTACTTTTGGCTTCACGTCCTATGTACTTTTAGCCGCTACATCGTTTAAAAGTACGCATTCAATTTTTCATTTTCTTTTCGATTTTTAACGTACTTTCGTTTACGTCAAAACTTTCCATTTTTGAAGGTTGGTTTGCGTCTCGCGAAACTTAGGTTCAGTAAATTTGTGAGGCTCTAGCTTTTGAATTCTCGATTTTATAGCCCAAAACCATTTTTGTGTGTGCTCTTACCCTTCTTTCCTCTATATATTCCAAAACCAAATTTCCTAACTTGATACAACAAAATAATTTTTTTTAAACTTTCTTAGAAATCGTTGACTTAACTTAAATCTGAAATTAACCTTTTCACAAACAAGCACAGTAAATGAAACAATGTAACCTGCACCAAGAATAATAAAAGGTCCATACATATCATGCACTGTCAATATTTTATATCCCGTTGCTTCCCCAAATTTCAAAAGAATTTCCTTCTTTTTAAATTTTAACCATCTCTTCAATTCAGTATCTCTCATTAGCTTCCCATATATCCCAGCACTGTTTAAACGGGAGATGATTGAATCTAACCTTCTTTTTCCGCAAAAATTTTTCTTCAGAGCGATCCCAACGTTGAAGCAAGCGACGGAATCATGGGATACGTAAACCCTTTTGTGGAAATTTTGATACGTTACAATTTTTGACGCTTCTCTACCATCTAAATAAACTGGAATCAGAGGGGAATTGGAAATTGTGTACCACTCATTTTTAACTATGGAATCTCCTATATATTTCAGATAATCTTGTTCCGATTCCACTAGTATCTGTAGGTATTTTGAACCGGGATAACCAATACACTTATATGTTCCCTTTCTTATAGCTTCGGACAGTTCTTTGAAATCCTTGACGTAAGGAACTTCGACAGGAATCGTTAAGAAAGAAAGTAAAAGGGCAGAGAAGCTGAAGGACATGACAACAGCGAAAAACCACCATGCCGATAGGAGCAATCTCTCACGAAAGCTCTTTTCACTGAGATCCAGAGATTGTTTGAGCATGCTGCCAAAAGTCCTCAGATAAACTCGAAGCAGGGATTGAGTGCCGTTCAGTAGCTTAAAAAACAGCAATGGTAGTAGAATCGTCGTTAAAGACGACATAATCCAAACTGTGGTCGAGAAAGGGTATATGATGGCTTCATTTTTAGCAAGGTATCCCGGTTTCACAAGATAAAACGTAAGTTCATCGATGTTGTAAAATGCACTGAAGTCAACAACGCTTCGTCTTTCAAAGCTATCTACTATATTGCCCATCGCCATATCAGCTTCTTCTCTCTGAATAACGCCGATCATTCCAGACCAGTTACCATCAATGGCGAGTAAGCCAATTTCTCTGTTTTCTTGGAACGCGAAGTTGAATTTCGCTTTTGTAGCGTCTAGAATCATTTTCAGGAATGTCGCCTCATGTCCTTCGAATACCCATCTTCCGTCTATCGTTTTATTCAAGAGCATTCCGATATAGCTTCGAACAGCGATTGTTATGTTCGACCAGCAGTCCATTATTACTTTTGTTTTACAAAGTCACAGAACACAATAAAGTTATTGAGTAAGATTTAGTGGATTGTAGATCAGTGATCTTAAAAGCTGTTTTGATAAACGGATGGGAAATATTGTAGAATGTTTCTCTAACCATTGAATATCGCAAAACTGATAATCTTCGTTTCGAGTCTATACTAGATTATGCCATTCGTGCACAGTTAGAAGAGATCGTTGGATAACATTTTAAACTTAATTTGATATTGCACTTAATGGATACAAAGTAATGATTAACTCCTTTGTAATCTATGAATTATTCTGCTTTGATTCTTCTTCGAAATTTACACGAAACGAAATTATTACTTTTTCTACTTTTGCTCATCTCGATATGTGAATCATTACAGGTCAATAATGAGATTCTCTGAAGTCCTTGTAAAACTATGAGATGTTTTGTTTGTTGTAGCGTATATGTAACCATGCGATTCTTAAACGTTTCAGTCTGGCGGCCTCTAATTCTCTACAGTATTTAATGGAAATCTTGGGCGCTCTAGGATAAAAACGGTTATAAAAGGTATTATGTAGATGCGTTTATGGTTGAATTATACAGTCACCTACAGGGATCAAATATGATCCTAGGTGACTATAAACTTTTTTTGTATTTCTTCGTTAGTTATATGTATGAGATAAATAAAAAATATAAAGTATTATAAATTGTATTACTATTCAGTCATTATCAGAGGTCTTTAGTATCCAACTTTGCAATTATTGGGTTATTATCCCAACTTTTGCGCGTATTGGTCCCGAAAACGTTGCTTCAATCAGCTTTAAAGTATACTTCCAATTATTATGAAATATCCTGTTCTTTTTTGGGGAATGGAATATATAGAATACTGCGCCTATTTTCTGCCGATTTCAAAAGTTGTATCATCGTAACTCATACCCATAAATTCTGCATTTATCTCTCTATATTAAAAAAAAAGTAACCGTCACCGCCGCTGTCACCGGTTTTTTAAATTTTATTTTTGACGGTTCACTTGATTGTTGCGAGCACGCGTGCACATTATAAATTGAAATGTTTCTTAATGATATGTTTTTTCTACAAGATGGTTGATGATTGTTTGTAGACTTGCTGGATATTTTTTTAACATTTTAATAAAATTATTGATAAGCAAGAGAGAGGTATTTTCCGTGTTACAAGAGGCTTAATTAAGCTGAGAAAAGGGTTGTGCTGGATTGTTGAGATGAACAAGCAAGCTCTGCTGGATTAAATTATTTAGCAAGAGTGATAAAAGTAGTTTCGGTTGTAAAGAAGCATTAATTAAGCCGACCAGCGGGGTGTGCTGGATTGGTAAGATGAAACAAGCGATCTTAAAAGAACTGCGAAGCAGTTCTGGGGGTTTGTGAGCGATATCAAGCAGGGGGCAGGCCCCCTAGTTTACTTAAGCAAATTGTTCACTTTGAATGAAGAAAAGTTATTGAAATCTCTTAGTTAATGCATCATAAATGCAGCAATCCAACATAACGTCACATCATTACCAACATTAACGAAACTAAACTCGACAAAAATTTCCTGAACCCAGTACGTCACTACGCGGAAGGAGTAAATGGGTAATCACAAAGCATGTTGGCTTGCTAGGAGGAGTTTTGGAACACAAATTGTGTGATAAAAAGCCACTGTATTATATTATTTTCGTCGGTGAGCTTTTTTTAGAGTCATTAAGTGGTGTTTCTCTCTTTATGCTTCATCTGGACATCATAATTCCCAATAGATAAATTTAAAAATGTGCAATTCGCCTATTCTCGGCAAACTTTGAATATTTTTTTTCTCAAAAGTAGAAAAAAAGCAGATCGGCGGCGGCGCTTTTGGCAGGGTGGTAACAAGATTAGGTATACTAAGAATTATTTATAGATTGCAACCTCATTTTCAGTATTTTTTTAAGACACGGAGAATAATTTCTGTCTTCTTGGAATAATATTCCATATGCAAAAAATAAACACAACAATGCGTATAATTATAGTCTGTTCATTTAGAATTGGCGCCTGAAACAGGATCAAAAACGCTCGATAATGCTTCATAACGGTCATCACACAACTTCAGTGTCCGATTTTTGTACAGTATTTTAACTACTTCTGTTTCGGCTGCCTTGTCATTGCAGAAGAAAATGCTTTCGATGATAATTACAACAGTAACTGCTTCTAATACATTTCGTCTCAGGCGCCAGTTCTAAATGAACGGACTATAGTTATTACTGAGTTTAAATAAAAAAAACTTAACTCAGATACCTCCTTCACGTGAATTCTGCTTTCTGTATACCACCTAAATCCTTTCAATATCATACAGAAAAAGAAATATTGACCCCCATAAAAACCACCGCCAGAAAAAAAGAGCTTCACCACACCATCAAATTAAAACATCATATTCGGCAAATTGGAGGCCCCATTCTCATACATCTCCCAAAAGAAATTCCCCGAGAGACATCAGAATCCAACTACCCTCGGGAAAAAAACAGGAGCAAAACCCTTTCGCGCCGAAAGAAACTTTCCAAGAATTGTTTCCCGTTCCACGGCCAGTCACAAACATTCTTCGGAACACCCTATCGATCAAAAAGTGCACTGAAGGCCCGTGGCATCAGAAAGCACAAAAACTCACATGATGGCGTCCATGCCCATCGAGTCATTGGGTCTTAATGTTGACAATGTAATCGGCTAGGGGTCTGATACAAACGTGATTAAGGGCCATCTGTTTCCAAGCGAGTTATTAACTTTTTTGCTCCCGATCGCATTTCCTGGGACGCAGAATGTTTGGCAGAAAAAATGACTTTTCCAAAACAAAAAAAAAGACTTCATTTGGCGTTGTTCGATGTTGCCGAATTTTCTGCTAACCTAAAGGGTCCCATTTCTTTGCGTGAGTTGTCTAATAACAGTTATGGAATATAACTTTATTGCTCTCTGTTTATTGTGACTAAAGTAGTATTAAACCTTTAAAAAACAGCTGGTGAGTTCTGATTTTGTACTCCTATTGTACCATAACAACTCTTATAAATTTCGTTTATTTTTGTAATTAACATTGACGAGACAAAAATGTTAGTTTAGTAAACAATGGAATTTGTTTCTTTTCAATTAGCCGGTTTGCAATCTACTTAATTGAACTAAATTGGCGCCGACAATTAAAAGCAGCGCTGTTAGTTGAGATATTTTGATTTTGTATTACTTTGATGCTTGATATTTTCTTTTTGATAAGAACATTTTGGGTTGCATCCCTTCTAATCGAAAAGTACCGGTATTTGCAAGTTTACGTAATACTACAGTTAATGTTCGTTGTTCATCAATATTTAAATTTATGATGATATTTACTTCATTCTGCTTTCTGAGAACAAAAATGTTACCGGAACAGTTCAAAATAAATAATCAATAATACAAGTTTTCAATAAATTAAAAATAGACTTTCTATAGAAGAACTAACATAAATAAAATCCCTTCATATATTCAAAACTGTTCATGTTTGATAAAAAAAAATACAGGCGTATGACAGCAAAGCATTTAAAATATTAATTTGAAAAAAAAATACAAATATTCTCAATAACTTCCCAGTTAAAATTTGTCGTTAATTTAACATATGAAAAACCTATTTAGCTCGCATAATGATAAAAAATTAAAACAATTTTAAAGAAAAAAATACTAATGTAAAATGTGTTGAAAATTTTGAATGAAGCTAAAAACTGAAAATATGAAATTTTAATTACTTTTCCCAGTAATTCATTTTTAAGAATAAATTAATTAACCGTACATATACGAGAAAATTATACGGTCCCACCTTAAAATTTAAAACATAATAACCGACGAATCCCCACGTGCTTCCTATATCAAATGCTTTATGTAATCCCGGGTATTCCCTGTTCTTACTTTCTTTCAGTGTTCCTTCATGAACCGGAGACAGTACGAAACAAAAAAAAAAGGTCAAGCTTAAGAAAACAGCTGAAAACGTCAAACGGGAATAAACCTCAGTTTCGAAACAACAGCAAGAAGCAAGGTTCAAGGCGAATGGGCAATGAGAGATGCTTCTAGGCTGCTGCAGTAGTATTTCTATTTCCCAGAAACTTTCTTTTAAGCTTAAAAGGAAATAGAAAGCGTTTTTGCTCTCATACTTTGATTAAAAAGATGAAAGGAACTGTAAGAGATACAGGATTTTCCTCGATTCCCTCTGTCTCTTTTTTTTTGTCGCTTTTGGAGACTTCTGGCTTTGTCTCTGGCACTGAAGATGCCGTATCAAGAGGTATAATGGCTGGGATGATTACATTTGTATCATAATGCATTTCAAGAAGAAGCAAATGGAGGCAAAAATGTGTAGTATAAGAGAGGGGAATTTCTTTTATGATAAAAATAAAGCTTCATTCGGTTTTAGACATTAATTCCTATGGGGTAGCTTCGCCTTTAGCAACATCGTGACACGGAAATGTGCAAGAACGGACAAAGAAAATAGTTAAATGTAGCAACCAATAGCTACAAACCAAACAACCAAAGACGGTGCGTATTTCCCTGAACTTGCTTCTCAGGATACTGACCCCTTGGGCGTAGACCTGCAATTCCATTTCAAGAATTTTTCCTTGGCAGATTAATATTCACTTGCCATTCATCAAGGCTAGGATGCTGGTAGTATTTTTTCTTTACCCATCTCGTCTTATCATGGGCTGGGATCTTCCTAAGCAAGATTGTCCTTGATTTTTAACGAGCAGAGCGTTTTTAAGTGATGTTCACTTATTTTCTTTAATTAATGACTTGCTAAATTTTGATCATGCAAGTAATTAAACTGATATTTCTGATGAGATTAGTTTTATTGAAAAAAATTGACGTGGAGCTCACTATGTATTGGATGAGAGGAAAACATTAAAAATTAATAGATAAGTTATAAGCTATGAAAATATTTAAAATTAACTGTTCTTGACTTTAAAATTAAATATTTAAGTATTAGTTTTCTGACCACAAATTCAGGATTTATATTCACGAAGCTTTTCTCTTACCTAATGTTGTGATGTACCGAACCCCAAACATATAAATGAAAGTTAAAAACAAATAAGAAGGAAATTTTGGTTAGGGTGCTAGATTTATCTAGTTTATCCGTCTAGATTTATCTAAAAAGGGTGCTAGATTTATCTAGTATTTAAATTTTTATAAATTTTAATCAGGGTTTAAACTTAATGATTAAATCATAACCAAATTTTAGTTTTATTAGTTTAAATAGTTTAAATTAAAAATAAGAACCAAAACAATCATTACTTTTGAGCGATATATAGTTTTACTCCGATAATAATGATTAATTTATGATAAAAAAAAACCTCACAATATCTCGTAAAATTAACTATTATTGATTTTAAAATTAAATATTTATCTATTAGTTTTCTGACCAAATTCGGGATTTATATTCACAAAGCTTTTCTTTTACCTAATGTTGTACCTAACTTTGTTGTTGTTTTACCTAACTTTTTGAGGATAAGCGTTCTATTTAGTATTTATTAGAATAATAGAGGTACCGTTGGCGATTTGACAATATTTTACCATGAGTAAAATGATTTTATATTTTTTGGAGCAAAATATGTTACGCAGTAAATAATTATCTCATACTTCAACACTATCTACAACTTTCCTACCAACAACAATTTCTCGTGTAAATTTAAGAAAAGAAAAAAAATATGGTGCTTCCAGATTAGGAGAAAAGGCAGGGTTGTAAGGTGATTTGTTCATATCATTCCGTTGGCAGAATGCCTTAAGCCTAGGGTACAATTTTTTATATAGTTTTCTTTTTTGTCACAATAAATTTTTACTTTGCTTTATGTTTTTGAAGTAGTTGCATATCTTCTATCAAAATTTTAAAAAAGAAAAAGATACCGTATTGAATAGATAGAGTTTCTCAGGGATTTCCCAAGATTAACTCAAGGTCTCGGAATACCAACCTCAATCAAACATCCTCCTTAGTGCATGATGATCTCTTCTTCCAAAGCATGCATTCATAAGTATTGCAATAAAAACTTCGATACAAACGAAAGCGCTAATTTAATTACTACGCTTATTCAATTGAAAAAAACGGGTTACGGGACTCATGAAAGAAAAACCGCACACAAAAACTCACACCCTCGGGTACAGTTCCTTTGCAGCAATTGGTAGTCACGTGCATTAATGACTGCGTGTTGGAATGAAGCTGCAGAAATTTCACAGTGAATAAAAACTTCCATTTTTTTTTTCACAATCCACTGCTGTCTTAAGGAACCGGTCTTATGATGAAAAGACGCGCCGATCGCCATTCAAAGTAAGTACGTCTGGTCTTGTTTTGCTTTGGAAATAGCAGGTGTATGGAGGTTGGGGGTGATTCTTCGTTGAGGCTTCACCCGTTCTGAGGGTTATTAATTGTTTATGTTCAGTTCCTTGTGGAGTGGATTTTAGCCGGGCGTATCGGTTGGATGGCGGTGAGTTTTCCTTTTTTTGAGTGCTTTTGGAGGAAATTTGATGGTGATGTGGTGACGGAATTTTGATGTAAGGAAAAATGAAAGGGTTTGGTTATTGGTTTTGTCGCTATTGAAGCGGTCAAGCTTAAAATGACGTGATCAGAGTTAATTATTTTTTGAAGCCGATAAATTGTATCTTTAATGAAAATGCGCAAATGAGGAGATATTTTGCTCAAACCACTTTGTATTATACGTATTTGTAATACTTTGAAAATTTGTTGCGATAAAAGATTATATAAAGGTGTTTTATTTCTTACATACCTGTTTTTCGTTATGATGCTATCAGTTTTTACATAACAGCTCTTTCGTAACTTTCAGAAGGATTCCATAAAGTGGGATCATCTATTATCATTCTTTATTACCCTTTACATGATCCCTTTTCAAGGTCCACTTTAGCTTAGTTGAAATTAAGCTTCGTCGCTGTGCATTAGAAGACACAATTCGAAAATATTTCAATAAATTTAATCGAACTTTCCATTGTTCAAAGACCATTGAGTTCCATTCTTCATTCATGAGACAAATATATAAATTCTTCAGATTTATTAAGCCAGAAATATAAATAAGGCACTATATTTTTTGCTTTACCTTTTGAAGTGATCAATTACTGTTTACATGAAAAAACTTACTATACTAGAATGCAACTTATCTGATCCTATGAAGTCACTACGCGGAAGGAAAAACTGCATAGACAGAAAATCGGTTGGGTGTCTACGAGGAATTTCTGTACGCAAATCCTAATAAAAAGACGCTATAATACATGGTTCATCAAACTAATCATATTTTTTAATTGACGCTCTTAATTCTCCTCGAAATTCAGACACCACGCTGGGAACTACTTTATTTGTTTTATTTCTCCAGGGTCAAATAATGTCGTAGTCCATACTCGACAACAACGGTTCCTGACCCTATGACGTCACTACACGGAAGAAAAAACTGCGTAAACAGAAAGCCTGTTGGGTTGCTAAGAGTAGTTTTGGTACGAAAATGGCGATAAAAAGAAGCTATAAATACATGGGTTTAACAAAATAATCATATTTTTAAATTGACGTTCTTCATTTCCCTCATAATTCAGACACCGCGCTGGGAACTCTTTTGTTTGTTAGTGACGTCATAGGGTCAGGAAACGTTGCTGTCAAATACAGTAAATAGAAGAAAATGATCTCGTTAAATGAGGAGTATATTCTCTGATATTTTAGCGTAGTAAAATTCCTGATGTATCAAAACTTAAGTGAAATACAAGTTTATAAAATACACTGAAATAAAATAATAAGAAACGGTTTCCCTACATTGACTACAAAACAAACCCTCCAACCGAGAGAACAAAAACCAAATGTGATACATCCCCAACAAGATACAATGCTACTGCCAATAGCAACCCCCTCCCTCACAAGAGAAAAAAAATCCCCATTTAACCCGGAACGAGAAAGCAATTTGTCGAAAAGTCCTATTAAAGTGTGATGAGTAGCAATACAATAGTATCTTGTAATGGATCACTCCCGGGGCCATCCCTCGGGGGCAGTAATCGGTCGACCACACGCGTCGTCATAGGCGATTAAGTGCAGTTATTAAGACGGGGCCTTAACAACAGGAGGGCCGAAACGCTATCTCTTTTTTTTTTCGTCCCGTTTTGATCCCGATTCCGTTGCCTTTCTTCGGGGACTTAATCGTTTCCCGTTCTTCCCTCCGGGTATGATGTCAAATGTCGGGATGTGATGTGATGTCTTTCTCGATGGAGGGAATGAATTCGATATGGTGATTGGATTAATCGATCGGTTGGAATCTGCGGACGTGTGATAGAAGGGTCGATTAGCAATGTAGATGAATTGGATGAAGAAAAGAAGATAATGAGGTTGTTTTTCGTCAGTCAGAAAGGCGTTGAAGGATTTGATGGGTGTGAAGTCGTTTGAATTTATAATTTTAATTATGCGTATGTTAATGAAGGTAAATAGTTTCTGGCTAATTATTGAAGAATTTTATATTTTTATAATGGTTAAATTAATTTTGAAATATTTCCATTTACTTTAACTGGTTCTACCTACACAGTTAGTTGTTAAATCTGCATATTTTATAATTGTAGATGTTGGGTGTAGTTTTAAATTATTTAGTCTTAAATAAATACCAGAGACTCACTGATGGTCATTTTGTCTTGTAAACCTTTTATATGAGCCATGAATGGCTTGATTTAGCTTTTGTAAAGTGGAATAAATACATCAATAATTTAGTAGGTACTCTTTACAGTTTGTGTTCACTATAATTTTATAAAACGAAGTCTTGTAATTTTCTTGATATTATTATCATCAAATAAAATAAATCCTGTTAAAGTAAAATATAGTTTATACTTTTTTGGTAAAAATATTAAAACTGTAATTTTTAATAATTTCTCCTAAACCAACCAGTAAATTTATTAATTGAATCAAAGAGCGCTTTCAATCCAAACATTGGGTTGAAATTTTTAGAAAACAATGTGATACACACAATATTAGTTTGATTTGAAACCATTAACATCAATGAAAAACTAAAGTAAAACTAAAATTAATTAGTTTTATTCGAATATGGAACGTGAAACTAATCAAAACACTATAAATCTTTTTAATTAAACATTGATGTTACTTCTACTCAACAAATATAATATTTTCAGTGAAACTATATTTCTAACTGTATATAACTTGTCTACTGTTGTTCTAACTGTTATAGTTTGTTGTATATCTGTTTGTTTCGAACTTTCCATCACCTTTTTTAAACAAATGGTTATACTATATTTAGCAAAACTCACTCTTAACCTCTCCGTATACTACATAATTAACTACAACTGTTAATACCATTAAATCTTCATTTGCTTCCATTGTTTGTGCAATGCATGTTTTCGTGTTACTCGTTCTCCAAACGTATTTGTATCGACAAATAATTCCGTATTTTTCAAAAAACAAAATAGAGAACACGTTCAATCAGTTAAAAAGCACGAAGGAAATATCCCCTTTTGAACTTAAAAGGCGGATGTGTAAAACGGCCTTGAATCGAATCAATGCTAAAACGGCTGAAACTGAATAATGCATTTTTGTGTAAGTACATAATATGTTCGAAAGGAAATGAAACAAACAAGCGCATGTGCCTCCAACTTAAGAAGGCGTATCTTTAGAATGACAAGCCGATTAGGGATTTGTGATTTCCCAATGAAAGGTGAAAGGTTCTTAAGCGGCCTTCTGCTGACGTATTACCCCACACTAAACCATAAATGTTTTCATTTGGATGACTGAAATCTCTTTATGCACTTTCAAAAACACGCCAACACGAAGCGAAATGATTGGATGGGGGTTTGGATATTTTGAGGTGCCTAATCAGATATTCAATTATTATCCAATGTATATTTTAGAAATTTAAATAATTTAGAAATATAGTTAGTTTATTTACTTTATTTATCGTAAAATTTCTGTACAGCGTAGTTATATTCAAAACCTTGAAGAGTGCGTGGTATTATCTAATCTACCTTTATCACATTAATAATAAAAGTGTTGTTAAATAGAAGGAATTAAAGTTTTAATATTCAAATGTTGATGTTTATTATGGTCTTAAAAAAATGATAAAAATATTATACAGTCAGTAAAGAACGAGAAATTTTCCCTCCTTGTGATAACTATGTATACTGAGTAAGGTTTACTTCCTTAAAATATCAATATTTTAATTTTTCAATTAATATTGTAACAATGATAAATATTTTGAAAAAAACTTTTTTGCTCAAGCCATGCAGTTTCAAATCACAATAGAAAAAAACATTTCTTTTTTGCTTCCTTACAATGCATTAATAAACACATCATAAAAGATCTTTTAAAACTATGTATAAAAATATCTACCCATTAAAAAGCAGACCATTTTTTATAAACATTTAAGAGTGCACGAAATTATACAATATGTTATGGACAAAGTGATGAACCGGGCAGTATTAATGCCGTTCAAAGTGAGGCGGGTAATGTGATAAATTCAATGGCGTTTATCAGTGAGTATTTATCACTTTGTCAAAAATACGCAGGTATAATAAACAATGTCCGGATTTATGACATCGCCCGTAACATATACGGGGTGTTTCAAAAGTTCCTTTGAGGGCTTTTTTTGGAAACAACATCTCCTAGGGACCTAGGGTCATAGTAAGGTAAGGTCACTAACCCTAGGTAAGTGGCCATGGCAAGTCCATTGATATGACTTACAGCCCTACTATCGGTGAAATAAAAATATTTAATAAATAATTAAAAAACTAAACACGAATATTGTTGCCAATAAAATACTCACTGGAAAAAACTTTCATGAAAATATCGTGAATATTCTCGGAGATATCAGCATGTAAAAACAACACTTTTTCAGGCCTCCAAAAAAAGAACCATAATACCGTGGAATTATTTTAACTTACTTATTGCTATAATCCATCTCCTCTGAATTCTTTATGCTTGGCCATTCCAATAATCCAATTTCAGGTTGATATACTGTCAACTAAACAAAGGATGTAACAAGGCAGTATTGTTTATTGCTCTCGAGTGGAATAAAAACATATATGTGTGGGGAGTGAGAATAGTCGTATATATCCAGTTTATTCTAAGTGTTGAGAAGAAAACATGGGGATATAAGGTCATAGGGGACAAAGAAGGAGTTGAAGAAAACCTGGAAGACGAATAACCATCATCTGTCAGAGTCGACATTCGTAAAAAAAACTTAGCATTAGAAGAGGGGGAGTATTTTTGGGGATTTCTTTTCCTTTAATCTTCTTTCATGGGCGATGGGATATATAGCGTCGGACTCATATAATAGTATTCCAAGCACGTGAGAATAGTTGGCGTAGGTCTGGGGATATCCCATTTTTTTTTTATTCTGCTTAACGGAGAAATTTGTCTGGGATGATATCCAATGAAATGTGAAAAGGGATTCTAGGAAAAACTTGTTTCAATCGATGTTTGATTTTTGGGAGTGTGATTTTAATGAGTGGGTTTAAGGTCGAGGTAAAATGGGATTGGTTCTTAAAGAGAAAAAAAAAATGGTGAATTTTATCCTTGGAATATTTAGACTTATTAACCTGACAAAAATAAAGATTTCATGCGCACTTCAGTTAAAAAGTATTTATAGTCTCATTTAATTTTCGTTTCCATATTAATTTAAGTTTAAAACTTCTTCAAAATGCATATAAAGCTAGAATAATTCGTATTTTAAATATTGCTTGTCACATTTTTTTAACACAAAAGGTAATTTAGTATTTATTAAATGTAATATATAGGGTGTCCAAACATAAGTGTCCACCCCCTTTAACTTTTGAACCCCTATAGGTATAGTCATAAAAATGGTGTCTAGGGCTTTCAACGCCCCTAGCGGAATGGTCAGAAGTTACGTAGAATGCCATTTGGCTTTCAAAACAGCTGTAAGGTTGCTTTTTACATTTTTATTTGTCTTTTTCACGTCGTCTTTTACTTTTTTATCGTATTTTAGCTCTGTGGGAAAAATCAAGAGTGAATGAAACCTTAAAAGTTATTCGGTTTTTGTATCTTTTACCCTTTAATTTAGTAAATTATTCCATATTTTGCTAAAAAAGAATGTAATATTTTTTTCTCAAATTTAAGAAGAAATCTTATGAAAAGAAAGCAATCCAAAAAAACTTAAACAAAAAATATGTAAGATAATTATAAAACATTAGTATGAACTTGAAAAAAACAGGATGGGAAGAAAATATCTATCTTTAAAAGAAAATGTGCTTTATAGATGAAGAATATTTTTTTACGTTAACTCACTTATGTATTCGAGTACTATACATTTATTTTTCCAATTACAAAATGAAGGAAAAAACATATAATTTTATTTGACATTTTTCCTAAGTCTATAGTTTTCCCGTCTGTGTAACACATTCATCAATACAACAAAATCATTATTTTCTTCATTTTATTAACCACTAGAAACCTTCAGAAGGAGAAAATCATTCAACCAATATATAAAACACTAATCAACCTCATGAAAGTGCCACACATAGAAAAAGCAGCACAAATAAATCACGATGAAAAATAACCAGTAATCACATCCAGATACCATTGATTTCTCATTTCCAAGGCCTGCTTCGCGAAACTGATTAAAAGATCTTATTGGGTTACATCAAAAGACCATTTCGAAAACTTCAGGCCGTCCTAATAAAGCAAATCACAGTCGTTCACGAACAGACTCGTCAAGCAAATTGCCGCTTGATTCAATTTGGCCCCGATCTTATATTCGGTTCAACAAGACTCCGGTTCCATGGCCGTAATTAGGCCTCGGCTACTGCATAACGGTTCCGACTCCTCCGCTGCTGGAACCGATCCAAGGGTCCAATCAATGATCATCATCGGCTATTATTTACGGGGAGAATATGAAACAGGGATCTCCGATCGCCGACTTCTTCGCTTTTCCGATAAAATCTCGCCCAGACAGACATCTCGGACGACATTCGCAGGAGCGAAAATCAATTCGCATATGCGCCGAAGAATGGGAATAAGTTGGTAGATAAAAATGGCCTCCGAAGCGATTTGCTCCGAAACATTGCCATGGGATCAGGGAATCTGTAACCAAGATTGATGGAGGCTTTTTGTCCGTTCCAAATGTCTCTGAGAGTATCGGGATCATTGTTTTGATGGTGGGTGTTCCGGCGGACCCTGTTATTGTTATTTCCACGGATGGATAAAGTTTGATTTGTATCTGATGGTGGATCTGTCAAGGGCATTTAATTATGGTACATCCCTGTTTGAAAACTGGAAATCGATTACTAGAGATGTTATTTGGAGATGTTTTGCTTCTATTCTCTTTCATGGTCATCCAAAACATCTGGAAAAACAAAACAGAGTGCTTAAAATATATCAATTTATCTACGTTATAATCAAGCAAGATATTTCTTTATTATAGAAATTTCCCCCTAAACGAAAAAAAAGTCAAATTCTGTGGTACTTTACCTTTACTTCTATCCCGTTAAAAATCGTCAAGTTAAGGCAAATGTGGAAAATTTTCGTTTATGTTCTCAATAAATAACTTTCATATGCTGGTATTTGATATCGGTGGTTATAGAGCATTTTCAATCACATGACTCGGACCTAACAACGGCCTTAGCAACAGAAGGTTACAGTTTTTTGCCCTACAGAAGGTTAACAGTTAAAAGAAAATAACTGGTCGTGACGTCATCTGTAAACACTATTTAACTGCTTACTAGATAACATTTTCTACTAGGCCAATGAATTATAACGTTATTTCGATACATCTAACTCGTATTTTTTTAAAATAATTGAGTTAGGAAGCCACTATACCCACATTTACCTTATTTCTTGCTCCCAAGTTTAAAAATATAGTCGAATATTGCAAACCGACTGATTTAAATATACAATTGTTGTATTTTTGACAAATATGAAAAAAAAAAATGCTATATTTAGGCGTGTTAAAGGTTTTGGTATTTTTTAACGATGTAGATAACGGAAAAATACCAATTTTCAATCAGACAGAAAAGTTAATTCAAAGTTTGTGGTCCCTCTTATATTTAAAGAGCATATAAGTTATTGCTCCGCATTGTTTTGAAGCAGGAAATGGATTTACAGGGGGGGGGGGATTCAGTAAATGTGGTGAAGCCAGCAAGGAAAATATTTTTAACATTTGAATAAAGAAAGCATAAAAAGATTTGAAAGTGTAAGTGTATTATTTTTCAAGGCATATAATCCTTCTATGCGAAGCATTAAACTGCTTAATTAAAATTGTATGCCAAACTTAAGGTTTGTATACACTAACGAAATAAAAAAGTTACTCTAATATGATTACAAATGACAATTAAAAGTTACACAATGACAATTAACTTAAAATATAGTACCACTTACCATTACTGATCAAAATAAGTATTTTGGATATTTTTTAAACGTATATTCTTATCTAAATTATTTTAATTCTTATCTCAATTAATTTTAAAGAGATTTTGATGACAATTATCGTATATATTGTATAAATTATGTACATTATATACATTTATTATATTTTCGTAAAACAAGTCCATTAGAATGATTTAATATGACAGTGTACTACTCTATCCTTTCTTCAGTATATTATACAGACAAAATCAGCCAAAAATGACACTTTATCCATATTTATGGAACTAGGAGTCTTCAGACAAAAGAGACAAACAACTTGTAATGAAAGATGCATGATCACTTTGATGATCGCAAGCGGAAGAAAAGAGTACACTGGCAAAATATCATGAATATTTATCAACTACTCAGCCCTTCTACTTAGTTCCAGTAAAAATGTTCACATTATGAACGCTCAACGAAATACACACATTAAACTTTAGTAGTAATAAAGGCACAATTTGAGAAGACTTTTTATGGTTATAACTTATTAATAATTTTAACATCATAACATATTTACAATTTGAGCAACAAGAAATATCAAACATTTTGAAGTGGGAAATGTCATTGGGTGAGATTTTCCATTATAACGAAATCATCACATTTCCTAGAAAACTGTAAAACAGATTGATAGGAAACTCGTATAATATTTCATACATAAGTGATTTATCTTTATTATTATACGATCACTATTGCTAGAAACTCAATTACATTGCGAAAAATATTGAAACCGTTTTCTTATTTACGAGACAGTATTTATTACTCATAGGAGTTAGCTTTTTTTATAGACTGGTAAACATTAGTTACGTTTATTTCGTTTCCCTTGGTATGATTCAATAAGTGAACTTTTCCCTTTCTCATTTGATAAATAAGGGTTTTGGGTAAATAAAAGAATCAACCAAACAACGGGCTGTAGAATATCCTACATTCTTCTAGGTTAATAATTCCTTGCAGCAAGTAAGAGGCAATTTAGTTAATAAGAAAGTTTATAGGAGATATTAGTGCCAAAATATTACTTAGTAAAAATACAGAAGGTTTTTCCAAATGAGCACTTTTTTAAAGTTGATAAAAATTTTGAACTTATCTTCTGTACGTATTATGATGAGTTTTCCGTGTATAAAAGCAGTTTTCACTCCTTAGTATATAACATATTTAATAAGATTCAATTTTTTTATGCAAAATTGAATATTATCATTGAGAACAAAAAAGGTCAACTACGACTAATCCATAATATAGTCTCTTCAAAATTATTTCTTAAAAAAAATGGGGTTAAATTATAAAGATATTTAACCGTCCCCCCATAAAAAATGAAACTCAATTCTTGAATTGGTTTAGTAATAAAATCCTCAGTAATAGTAGGTATCTGACCCATCATGCCATTAACTCATTTTATAATGATCACCTTTGCAACTTGAACGAGCAAAAAAAGAAACATGCACTAGAATGAATTAGTTGTTAACTCCCCTCAGCTAACTTATTTCAATAAAACAATGGCTCCCGAAAAAGTAAAAAAAAAAAAATCACCAAAGCCTGTTTTTATTTTCTCGTTTGGAAAACAGAACGCCATTTTTTCTCATTAAGCCCATCGCATAGCCGTGCCCCTCTAACTTTCTGGAAGCCCTTTGCGTGTTAGGGAAGTCCACAGAACTGCTTAAAGCAATCCATTCGATAATGGAGCACAGCCGTGCTAAAACGAATTACGCCCCGTAGTGTGAAAAAACGGCATCCATTTTGGCGGGAGAAAAAAAGATGGCTACTTTGGAATGCAACTTTCTCGTCGTGCGTACCGCAATGGAGATGGATTCATCAGAATGCTAATAATCTAATTTTGAGAGCGACTTTTTCTCTTTTGAAGGAAAGAACTTTGGATGCGCTTTTTCGGTCTGTTGTGGTATAGAATGCGAGAAATGTGGATGCATACGAAATCCTCCAGAATATTCGTTTCGTGGAAAACTTTTCCGCTGACTTTTGTTTCTGGATCCGTAATACGATTATAACTTTTTTTGGTGACTTGGAATTTTTATAGATAAACAAAACAGAACGAATGGAAATTTATTGCATTGAAATATTAAAATATTTATATGCGTTGTTTGTTTTTGTTTTTAAATTTTTAAACTATGTAAACTTCTAGTGTACGAAGTTAGAAATGTCATAAAAAATATTTAACTGGTCTATTGAAATTTGTTTTAGTTGAAGTTGTTTTTAAATTTTAATTCTGAAAATCCCATATGAGGAAGGTTTTTTTCAAAACTCAATAACTATGTTCATGGCCAAATGTTTCCTTCCTTGTTGTTTTAATTTAATAGTTACTCTAGTTTAGCTTGGCGAGATTCTTTCGTTGGCGCGGTTCTCTCCGCTTTCAAAATAATTTCCAAAAGGGACTTCGTTCTCTTGTAAGCATACTATATATTAATTAAATTTAAGCATTTTTTCTATAGAATTTTTAAAAATTAAATAATAGTTATAGTAGGTAATATAAATATATACATATACTATATATATTTATATTACATACTATAATAGTTTATAGTAGGTAGGTAATAATTTCATAGCTTGAACACATTCCATCTTCATTAAACTCCTATTTTTTTAATCTAAATTAAATGTACCACTCGGTTCTTCTAATGAATTTATTTTTTACAATTAATAAAGAAAATTAAATTGTATAAGTTATTGAAAATAAAATACCCATCCATTTACAGTTTATTTTAAATGCTTATTAACTGTAAAGCAGTTTAATATAAATGAAACTGTATTTTAACTACTTAATTCATTGCGGTATCATTAAAATGTTATTATCATAGTTGTCAAAGTTATTTTTCAATGTATTCTCACAAATTTAATTGAAGTCGGACTGTTTTTTAATAAATCAGAAATATTTTGTTTTCCTTTCACGCAAAAAAAAACTTGTGATACTCGAACTGAAAAACAGAATCGAAAACTTGCCCAGAGGATTTCTCTTTTCGTTTCTATATGATTCCATACGCGAGCATTAGACCACTGCACTCATCAAAACTCAATGTAATCCGATTTTATTCTCACATGAGCGGACACGTTTTTCATCAGATATCATTAGTATTGAAACAAGATTTTCGACTTATTTAATTGAGCCCCCAAGCCTTATGAAAGCAGAGATATGAAAGAACACAAAAACAGA
This sequence comes from Tetragnatha montana, assembly GCA_963680715.1. NCBI lineage: Eukaryota > Metazoa > Arthropoda > Arachnida > Araneae > Tetragnathidae > Tetragnatha > Tetragnatha montana. The sequence goes on along the minus strand of OY796676.1, from coordinate 13,386,245 downwards.
AGCTCCGCGCCACTTTCAAATCGACGAAATGCTTACGCTAGCTTTGGAATTCATTCAAAAATGCTTGTCCATTATTCTCAATAAAAAAAGTTCTTTTTTTTTTAATTCAAAAAGGCGAGTGTGGTAGTATGTATGGGGCTTTGTTAAGACTCCTTTTTAGATTTCTGCTTTATAGCAACAAACGTTGTCTTTTAATAATATCAGACCAGTTTTTTTTTAATTTAAAATGAAAATGTAACCTAATGCATAGTAGTCATAAACTAATGTGTTCGTGATATAAAATAGTATTGCATTACATATTGTTTTGATGAATAGTAAAAGCTTATATGTAAAAGTTGTTTTTTTCTAATGTCTAGAAATAGAATGAGCTTTTATTAAATGGAGATGGTAGCGTATTAATACTGTTTATGTACTTAACCAGATATATTTTAAATTCTTCTGAGAGAGTATTTCACTCCTTGAAAATCGGAATTACTCTTTAAAAAACTAGACAGGAGTATTTTCACTCTTTGAATTTTCACAAAGGTTTATAGCTTAAACCTTCAGCCACGGCATCATAATTATCATATTTTATAATTGTGTTTTTATACAGCCATATAGAACTGTTTTTTTTTCATTTATTGTTCTGATGATTAGGGAGTTTGATTGATTGAAACCCAAAATAGCATCTTAATTGTTTTTTCAATTTCATTTTGTGCAGTAAAAAGTAAGCGTTTTAATAGAAATTTTGTCTCTGTATATGTAGTTTATACTATTTCCGTATTTCACTAATCATAATTAAATTTCACTCCTCCTAAAAAAGTATTACTCCTCCAAAAAAATCCTAGGAATAACACTGTACTTAACACATAGATTTTTTGTTTCATGGATTCTTATTTTAAGAATGTGTAATATGATACAATCGACTCCGCTTAATGTGATCACGGTTAATGTTATCAATCGGATAATTTAATCAATCGGATAATGTTATCAAAATTGACCGGTTCCAATAATTTAATGTCAAAATCTCCGTTTTATGTGATCAACATTTCGCTTAATGTTATCAAAATTTGGTGAAATCACCTAAAAAACCTCCTTTTTTCCCCGTTTGAAAGCCAATTTTAATACATAAACACACAAAATGTGTCCTTAATTTATTACTAATATAAGTTCCACTCTCATACTTTTCTTTAAGAATGTATAATTTGCAAAATACAAACTAGGGAATCGTTTTAAATACTTCATTTTTGACAACATACTTGTTATTTTAATGCAAAACTCGAGTTACATTGTTTGAAAATTTTTAGTGTCAAATCGCCTATTGTTATGAGCGAAAGACACTGTACTTAGTTTTATAATGATTTATATAACTTAATAAAGAATACTCAAAATACGATTAAATATCACCTCCAGAAGGGAATCTATTAAAATATAAAACTTTTTATAGTTTTCAGTACTTTTCCCCGAAAAAAACTAATTTCAAAAACCTTGTAATTAATAAAACGTCCATTTCTTTTTATGGTAGCTTGGTATATTTCATTTTATTCATAACATTTTCCCGGTATAATTACTGAACAAATCGCTAAAGGTGGAAAATACAAGCTCAATATCAACACCCCGAAAACATTTACATGCGTAATATTTTCCTCTTTTCGCAGAACTCAACTTTATCTAGTCTCACTCAAAAGAAGCAAGGCAGTTTGAATACAGTTATCCCAGATTCCTGTACATACAAAGGCTCGCGATCGCGGCAAAAATGCACGTCCCTAACAACCTCTAACACCTCGTTTTCAAAACTAATTACCAACTCCCAATCCGAAAGAGCGTTTCCGAGAAGAACACCAAAGAAAAGCGAAAGCTCACAAAGTACCCCTTTGTGCATCTAAGCCCCAAACATTATCATTGACTGGCTGGTTCGGCTTTTCTTTAATCTATATTACGCTCTGCGAATGCATCATCCATTTCCTCCAATTGAAGCCAGCGCTATCCGGGGCATTTAATATGAACGACGGCCCTCATATTTCTTGCTGCCCTCTCTCTCTCTCTCTCTCCTTTTTAGCAATTAGAAAGCGTTTGGGGTGTGCGGTGGCAATTATTCAAAAACCAGAAATCTTATTATTCCGCAGCCGCGCACCACTACAAAGATCCCGGCAAAAATCCGTGGGAGGCAAGGCTCGAAAACAGTTTCGTAATTAAATTCCCGGCATTAATTTGGACGGGGCGATGGAAATAATTTTTCGCCTCGGAAGCGGATAATCGAGTCCTCTGGTTTCATCAAATTTCTTCTCTTTTTGCCTTTGCGTGTTTTATTACCCTTGCAAAATAAGTGGAAATTAACGACTGAGAGTTGTTTTCCATCGATTCGCCGCGCGCGCTGATGCTATTCATCGATGATGCAGATAAAGAAGGCCCGGATTCCAATATATCGGTAAACGTTACCCAGATGCTTGATAATAGTGGTACTTCATTCGGTCGCTGTTGTTGAAAACCCCCTGACGACTTTATTAGAAAAGAGCTTTGTTTAAAAAAAAAGAGGAGAGGACCTCTCTGAAGGAGGCTAGCGATGGGCCATTACTGGAACCCCATTATATCTTAGGCTTTGTTGGGATACTTTTTTTTTGTTGTTGTTGCTTTCGCGTTTTGAAAAGGAGAAAGTACAGGAAAAATTAGAAATCTATAGACTAGTGGGGTGTTTAAAAGGGCAAAGGTTTTATGTGTTGGTATGATTGCTGTAGGGGTGTCATTCGAGTTGGCATGGTAGCATAAAAAGCAATGGATAATTTATTAGTCTATTTTTAGAGAAATTTTTAGATTTAAAATGATATTTTACATACCCAAGTATAAATATATCTTGCAGTATGCAGGTTATTTTTCATAAACCTAAAAGCTTTGCTTTTTACTAAACATCAAATGCAATGTTCTATTTAAAAATGAATCTGTAAGAACGATCGGGATTTTCCTACGCGAATTCAAAACATGTATTAGTTGCAAGGTTTTATTATATTTTCCTCTGTCATTTCTGATATTTTAAGTTTTCATATTTCGAATCTTTAAATAAGCAACCTAATCCTTCATCTTTCTATTTAGAAATTCTTATCTAGGATAAAGAAAAATCCCTGCTATAAAAATACATTACATAATTAAAATATATTAGCAGGGGTATATTTTATACTACTTACATAAATTTGAAAGCTAATTTTTCTATGATATTATCATGTTAATTATGATGTATGTTTTTGAGTGTTGTAGTCTTATTAATTGCTAGAAAACTACTCCTGGTGATATATTCTAGAACTTTTAAAACATTGTGCAATATTGCAACCTAGGTCCCACTGCCTTATTTTGGAAACAAGCGAAATAAATCAAGTACATTAAGTAGTCATATTTGTTAATCTTTCTTTACCCCTAGTTTGAAAACAGTAAATCTTATTTTAAAAACCAAATAATGAAAAATTAACCCTTTCACTCTAACTATTTTATTTTTCATCAAAAAAATTTAAAATTTTGAAAACATGCTTATTTACCAGTCAGAACAACAGGGTTCAAAGGAAAAAAATTAATTTTAATTTTTTCATTAAAATCTTTGATGAGTCCAAATGGCATCATTGGGAGTTAAGGGGTATAAAAGTGGTACTGAATCTAATGCCATATTTATCCTCAGAGAATTCATAAATGATAATATAGGTAAATATTGATATACACTATTGTTATAAGACTATTTTTTAACATTTTTATCCATTTTTTTTAAAAAATGATACAAAATTAGCAAAAATAATTTTTCGAAATAACGAGGTTTTCGAGATAACGAATTTCGAAGTATCGAGGATATACTGTAAATAGATATGCTCTATTTTTAAGATAAAAACAGTCATTTTCTATAACATAATTGGTCGATGGGGTAAAATATTTTTCGAAATAACGAAGTTTTCGTTATAACGAATTTCGAGATATCGAGAGTATAACGTAATTATCTTATTTTTTTTATTTCTATGGTTGCATTTAACTAATATATAAAGTAATTTATCAGAAATATAGCTTTACATTTGATTTATAGCATTTTTTAACATATTATCTACAGGAAAGTAAGGGATGCTGATTGACCTTGAACTCCCAATGATGCCATTTGGAATCATGACTTTTCAATAAATTCTAAAACCAAAATTTTTAGAGGAATATTATTTTAAAAGATCAATATACTCTCTACAATCATTAGTTTACAAAATAAAACAGTATTATTTTACTTTAATTTATTTAAATTGCTTCAAAATTAAAATTGTTTTACACAGATTTAGCAAAAAAAATTTTTTTCCAAAAAGCTCTATTTTGATCATTTATTGTGAAATGAAAATTTAATGGTAAGAAAAAAAATAAAATATTTTTTAAAGGAGAGTTGGATGAAGATTCTAATAGTATTCATTTGGAGTCTTTGGTATTTCTAGGAAAGACGAAAAAAAATCCCAAATACCATGATTCCAATTGGCATCACTGGGAGTGAAAGGGTTAAATTGAAATTAGAGGTTGTTTTATTGGTTTACTATTACTACTTCAAATACTATAGTATAGTGCTGTCCTTTAAAAACAACCCACTTTTTCTTATTTTCTCCGTAAAAAGCTTAATTAAAAGGATATTTAAATCGAACAAAAAACTGTTGTAACGGCTCATCCTCCTTAACATTTTAGTGCTTAGCATTTTTAATTCCAACTATCTATTTCGAATTGGGAGTCAATTAAGTAAGAATTTAAAAAAAAAAACACTTTTCCTAAACAAAACCCATGCACCCTAAAAAAAAACTCATGCTTGAAAATACTCAAAAATTTAGAAAAAAATATGATTAAAAGGTTTTTTTTTTATAGGAAAGGCAATAATTAAGATAGTTAAAACCAAATTTATTAATAATTATTTCTAAAATTAAAACTATGATATGATTTTCTCCTCAAGAGTTCGTCTTCAAAACATAACGATAATAGCTATTTTACTGTCGTATTTTTATTTTCGGATTTTGAGAATGACTCTTTAAATGCAAAAACTTTCAAGGTTTTATAAAAAAAAGCTAAAACATGATAATTGGCACTTATATTTTATTTTAACCCCATTTATTAACTCTCCATAACCCATTTTCAAGTGAAATTCTAGTAAGGTGCTATCTTTGGCATGTAAAATGGGTGTTTTTTGTTATCAGTTAGTTTTTATTAAAAATAGTAAAAAAAAAAAAAAAAATCCGAGAATCACTGAAACAAGCATAATATTTGCATAATTAGTAGTATATCATGGATAATATTAAATATTTCTCATAAATTTTTATTTATTTTGCCATTTATAGAAAAGAAAACAATGGTTTTTTTAGTTCCCACATGTTTTTTTTTTTACCCCTGATTTCAAGAGCTACAGTAAGGACTCTAACAGCCATATCCACAGCCATCAGCGTCAGTGTTAAATCCTCGGTCAAAGAACAATTCCACCAATCAGAGTCAACGGAAAGCTACTTTTTCTTTCTTTAACCGCTGGTTAACCTCGACGCTGATGGCCAGGAATATGGCTGTAACTGGCGGACTGAGCTAAAAATTTAATATTTTATTCTCATAGTAATTGGATAACATAAAATAGCGTGAAAAAGGCTTTAAAGTCTTTATAACATGCATTTTTATAACATCAAATTATGTACATCTGAAGCACATTTTTTACCAAAAATCTACTTCATCTCTGTTTATTTAAAAAAATAGTAAATAAACAGTTCTTTGACAAGTTTTTACATCCCTGCCACTCTAAATGGCATAGAAATACAGGATATATGAGATGTTAAAATTATTTTAATTATGTAATCAAAAAATCTCAATGGGTTGTACTTAGGACACATTTTTGGAGTGGGTTGTTTTTAAAGGACGGCACTATATACTCTTTCTATGTATCACAGTATGTAAAACTAAAGGGTATACCTATATTTTAAAACCTTTTAAGAACTTACAGAAAGGCTAAATGTGTATGTTGAATACGTAATATCGTAAAAATGGAAATTAAAATTAATGATGATAATCATTTTTAATAGCGTAGGATGTTTTCGTTTAAAATGGATTATAGTATAATTTGTAAGGATTATAATAAGTTAAATAAAAATAAATTTTTGGGGTAAAAACGTTAAAGGAAGGATTTTATTTCTCTATCTGGTATAAATTCTAGTTACTCTTATATTATACGAACTTAGCTTCACCCGTACCCCAGCTTCAATAAATTACCCTCAAACCCAAAGAAAAAACGAAGAGAAACCGATCACAAGCGTCCATTTCTCAGCCGGCCCTCACCATTCCGATTTCCGACTAAGAAATCGCAACACCGCAGGGAAAAAAAAGACAGAGAGAGAGTCAAAAAACTGTAAGGCAAACTTCCCGAAGCGTGAATTTCTTAGCCGCAAATGGATCACGGATGAGAGAAAAAAAATAAAAGAGAGAAAAAGAAGAGCTCCTTTCAAAGTTCCATTTCCCTCCATCTTAATTTGATAGATGAGAGACAGTCCATGTCCAGCAGACGGCGCTGTTAAACGACCTCGTCGGATATACTTTGAGAATAGTTGCCCATTAGCACTTGGCGTGAAGTGAATGAGATGTAGGGCTCCCGTCGCTTTTTCTTTGCCCGACTTGACGTTGTTAGTCAAATAAACAGGCGTTTTCTTTGCCTCTATTGTCTTTTTTTTTTAGTGGGGCTTCTCTCTAATCCTGATGGAGAGAGAAGGGGACGAATTTTCGGTGACGAAAAAAAAAAGGGCTGCGTGAAATTAAAGCCGTAAGCTGGTGGGGATGTTTTTTTGTTAGGGGAGGGGGGATGTAAATTGTTTGGACAGTGAAGTGTAAATAAATTGCATTATGTGTGTGTGAAATGGGGATGTAGGGGAATTGTGACTATTCGGGGGGATAAAATTGGCTTAAGGAGAAAACGATATCAATTAAGTGAAAATAAAACAAATGAAGGCTATTGAAAGATAATTTTTTTTTTGTTTCAGTAAAGAAGAACAAGTTGGATAATTTTAATCAGAGATTCAACAGCTGTGTATGGACCCAATTACAGTGGAAGAACCTAAGTTCAATCTATAATTAGCAGGCATTTTACACATATTTAATTGAGTTTGCATGAAAAATTTAAGTGGATCATAAATTTTAGATTACTTAAGTTTACACTACTTAATTAATGTGTGGTTAATTCTAAACATCAGTCAATTTTCGGGTATTCTTCCCCACTGTGACTAATCCAATACTCAGAGCAGCAGAACTGAAGCAGATGGCAAAACGTCTGGTTGTATACCCGAAAAACACGGGTTACGTTCCAGGAAAATGATTCAATAAATAACTAAAAAATGTTTCATTAAACAATTATCATTACGTATATGTCTGTGTTCAAGAGTATTTGTGTTTAAATTTTTCAATAAGGCATTTTTTTTTAAAGTAAAGAAAGACATTACATTTAAATAAATTGTTCATTATTAATGTGATATTGTTCTACACCTTTAACTATAAAATCATTCAAATCTTCTTAAATATGCACCTTGAAATATTACACGAGTGTTATTCAATGTTCTAAAAGTGAACAAATCCTTATAAACCCAATAAAAATAGGTTTCTCTCTTAATGTTGTTATGAAATCAAACAGTTAATGTCAGTCAGTTCTCAATAAACTTCTTTTCTATTTCATCACAATAAATTACTATTACCCCTAAGAAATAAAGAAAGCGACAACATCTTTACATATTTTAGAAAAAAACACAACCTCTCAATCTAATATTCATGAGGATATACCACCTCTATTTTATTAGCTATAAAATTAAACGAGAAATTTACTCAAACACACGACTTCTCTTCGAAAAACCCATTGGCGATGAAACTCTATTTTTTAAAAATACATAGAAAATGGCTTTTTTAAGGGAAGCCCCCACGATTTAGCTCTGTAAGGAAATATTCTCCCTCATCTTTATACAGAATGTGATACATTATCAGAACCTATTACTTTTGCTTCTGACCTGTCTGTTCTGTATAATATCATACTGGCTTGCGTGTGACAGTTTCAATAAACTGTCTGTCAATAAATGCTACTTTAGAGAGAAAAGTTTTCACTCCACTGCAGAGAATTCAAAATAGAGCGATACATATTTAAAGATATAGCAGTATACTATTTGAATTACTAAGACTTACTTTGAATTTTCTTCCAGATATATCAATGCAGTTCTTTAAATAAATTTGGGAAGTGAGTTCTTGTGCTATATATTCTCGTACAAAACGAGCCCTTCAACCCATACTACCTACAATAATGCTGGAGTAGCACAGTACTGAAACCTAGAACGAAAAAAAACTTTATCGTTACCAAATCTTGAAAAATGTTCATGGGAAAAATTGTGCAAAGAGCATTATTATTTTTAGAAACTCATTCACCTCATTTATTGATAATAGGGTTATTTTTCTATTGAGTTTTCAAAAGTACTAATTGCTTGATATGATGGAATACAAAAAATATGAATTATTTAAAAAAAAACTGTCTTAATAAAATTAACTAAGAATCATTTGTTAAACTATATAAAATTTTATTGCACAAAGAATTTAATTTCCCCGCAAAAAAATTAAATTTCTTTACTCAAATAAGCAATTCTTTACTAAGTATTGTGCTAAGTATTGGAAGTATTGTGCTAAAATAAATCCTTAAGCTGTGACTTTTTAATAATAGCACCTACACAGGGTTTATCACTAACAAATTGTGTTTATTTTCCTAATTAAAAAATCTCTAAAGGTTAAGTATGAGTTTGACTTTGCATCAATAAACTTCTAAGAAACTTTCCAATCTGAAAGAAATATTTGGCAGTTCTAAAATATCTAATTTTTTATGAATTGTTGTGTTATGGGGATTTTTTACGAATACCTCTAAGTTTTCTCTATGTATTAAAATAAGTGTTAATGAATTTAAATGTTCCGAAACAAAAAGTGTAGATACTTGGGTTACAAATAATCAGCTGATTAGCACAAAGGTAAAAACTCGAATATGTGCTGATAAAAAAATGTATTCAAATAAAAAAAAAACTTTATGAAATAAAAATAAAGTGTAATGAGATTAAATTTTATTAAAATAGTAGGTAAAAAACTATGAAGAATGACGTTTACATCAAGTTTTTTCGTAGTCTAGTTTCTGATATATAAATTTTTGAAATTTCGTTTTTTGTTTGGGCGCGAAAACACTTTCAAATCACAAATCGTTCGCTGTGACGTCACATCCAATAGAAGCCCGTTTTCTGATCACGTGATAACAGCAAACCCAATGGTTTTCGTGCGCTGTGATGTCGCATCCAATAGAAGCCCGTTTTCTGATAACGTGACTTTTCTGGCGTTTTGGCAAAAATAAAATTGAATTTTAAATTATTTAAAACACATTTTTGAACTTAAAAAATCAGAAATTTGGGAGTTTTAAACCATAACGTATCAAAAAAGTTTAAAATTAAGCAAATCCATCACTCTTGCAAATACATCATTCACAATGTAAAATCCTTTTAATTCAAAAAAAAAAAAAAAAATCAAAGCAAAACAAAGTGTACCAATCAATTCAAATTATGATCCATCGCCGGAATCACTCGACAGTCTTCAACAATAACGGCTGTTCCAGCATCAATACAAGCCCACGCGGAATTCCACCCTTACCTCAGCGATAACCACCAATTTAGCAATTCAACGCTTTCGAAAGTTTTACGAGTAGTAACAAAACTCAAACAACCGTGATTTATCGGGCGTCACCCCATAGCAGCCAGCAGCCCATAAGCGCGTCTCGATAAAGCCGCGGACTTTTTGACGCGCGTTAACACTGCATTAAGAGATTAACAATCCCGCTGTTTACGCAGAGAGGCGAGGGACCGGGGACGTGTCAACATAATTTGCAATTAGAGCCCCTTTTGTATTCGCTCTTACCTTTGGGCTAGTCCGCGTTAATAAACATTGACGTTGCTGGTGTATGTGACTACACCGCATATCATCATTAGAATATTATACGGCGCGGGACGAAATGCCCAGAGTGTTGTGTTAAGCCGTGTTGGGTTAGGTTTGAATGCGGGCTGTATGTGTGGGGGTGATTGAAGGAATTCGGAATGGTTGCTTTGGATTGTTTGAAGGGTGATATCGGTATTGCGTGTTATTTTAAGAATGGAACTTGGGGTTGTAAAGACGTTGTTTTCGTAGTTATCGATACGACTGTTGTAATTATGTAATTGCTTTGAACAACAGCGTTTATTTCTTTTGTGTTTCCCATTAAAACCACACAAGCAAAACACACGTTCAATATTTGTCATGTATGGCCATATTTAGTTTACTTATAGGTGCAGTTACATATACACTTGACATATTTATAAATATTGGTAAGTATGAAGTAACCAGCGATTGATTGTACTACATGTAATAATACTTGTGTAAAAATTATTGAGAAATGGTATGATATTTCTAGGTGCATGGTAATAATTTGTCTTTCTTCTGGTTAAGTTACTGTTTAAAATATAAATTATTATAACTGTTCAATGTGTATCAGGGTGCATCAAACGCTCCTCTAGTAATAAATCCCTTTGTAACCAATCAAAAAATGTTTCTTTAATAAGTTCTCCTGCCAAATATTTTGGTTTTCCTAGGATGTTAAATGGGTCCACAAACCATTTTAAGTTTTTTTTTTTTTTTTTTGAATTCTTTAGTTAATATTTAAAAAATGGATCAAGTCGCACATGTGTATTTAAATATCATGAAGAGCAAAATGAACCAAATTTAATGTTTTTAACTCAAAAAGTTCCGAAGTTATAACATAGATTTTGTGTAGATAGATTATTGTGGATAAAACAACTTTACACAAACTTTTTTCAACATAAGAAAACCGAAAAGAAAAATGATAGAATAATAAAACTTGTATAGTTATATACAATATAAAATTAGGTAAACAAAAATATTAAGAATAAAATATGGACGCTTTATCTTAAGATTTTTGCTCTTTTCAAGTTGAGCTTTAGTTTTAAACTTTATGGTCTCTGTGGACCCATTAAATATTAAAAGCTTACAAAACTTGTAAAGTTTTGAAGAAACATTGAAAGAAGATTAAAAAGAAGCATTTGGACAAAAATAACTTGGGTACAAGAAATAGTTATGACATTTTAAAAAATCATGGGGTGTTTGATGCACCCTACTGCTTATACTCATGTTATATAATTTTTATACTAGTATAGTTTAAAAAAAAGAAAATTTCTGTAGTAAAATGCTATGAAAGAAATATGCTGATCATGCTTAAACCACTATCCAATTATCGCATAGAAGTTCAGTATGTACCATGTTTAGTATTAAAAAGAACCAAGAAAAAAAACACTTAAAACAGAACTAGTTCTACTTGAAATAAGATTTAAGGGTAAAATTATTTTTTATTACTTGATCCTGCCTTTCTTCTTTTGAGAATTAAAAATTTAAAATATTTGGTTTTGAATTTAAAACAGCGAACGAAAGTTTTTTTGAGTGAAAAGTTTATTAGAATGTTTATGAAATGAAAATAAACTAAAATATTTAACTTAATTGTTACCAGTTTTTAAATTAAGTAATGAATTTACTGATAGTTTTTTAAACAAATAAAGGTACTTTTTACACATGCTTTTAGTAACTTAAACTGTTGACTAAATATAATCTGATTTCGTTTCAAAGAATTATAAAAAAATATAAGTAATTAAAATGCCACACAAATTTCAATTAAAAAATATAATTTTTAGTAAAATCTTTAGTAAATTTATCATTAGCAATTAATAATAATCTTCAGTTATAAAATAGAATTTGATACTTTTTAATTGTAAAAACTGTTTTTTTTTTCTTTTTAAAGATCTGCGTATGACATTTAATTTCATTAATTATTTATTATTTTTAAATCACCAGATTATTTTTTTTTTCAGAATACTATCTGATACAATTATATTTAATTTGATTTTGACATTAAACGTAAAGAAATTAAGATGAAACTTAACAAAAACATTCTTATGTTTACCCTAATGAGTTCTGAGAGAATTAGGTCCAAGGCTCAAAGAAATACAATTTAATATTTAAAAACAACCACTGCTTTCTTACACTAAGCGAAAGTAATTGCATAACGTAACAAGGAATTTGAACTCAGAACAAGTTTCAATAAAAAAACAATTCAGTTACAAATGACTTATTAAAATTGATGTAGTAATTGAAAACTGGTTGAGTAGCAAAACGATAGTTCTGGGAAAAACATATTTATGTACTTATTAAAAGCGAATGAAATGTAACAACGATTGCTTGTTTTCTTAAAGCTTTTTTAGAGTTAATTCTCATATTTTTTGTTTAACAAAATATTTCTTTAGAATTATCTTTTTCTTTTGAAACGAAATATTTGTTTCTAGAGATGTTATGAGGTTATAGTACAATACAACATTATTCAGTGAAAAACATTAAAAACTTTAATTATCATGTGTAGGTTTTTAAGAGTTAATTTGAAATAAAGTAACTTTAATAAAAATCATTTGTTCCCAACTTTCTCTCTGAATAATTAAATAACTATAAAAAATGTGTTTTAAAAATTAGATAGTTTTTTATGTAACATTTATGTAAAAATTCAGTATTTCCTGAAATGAACAACTTACCATCACTTCAAACTTGTAGCTAAATCAGCTACAAGTTTGCCAGATAGCATATGGGCATCGATCAGGGCTGTAACAATATTGAACAATATCTTGAATATCGACAAAAATAGGATGTTTTGGGGATTTTTCTATTAATAAAAATAGGTTAAGGAATTTTAAATAATACTTTTTGAGTGAAATATAGCCGAAAAAAGTTTTTGTCCCTCTTTGATATTTTATGTCGAAGAAATGTTATTCACCAGGCAGAAACCAATACTGAGCAATGCCGTTGATAATGGGAGATACTACTTCTAGTCGGATTGACAAAGAACAGTTTTGACTCTACGTGGCCGTTTTTTGCAATACCTGGATATTTATTTATTCATTTGGTATCCCAAACAGACAGAATGTCCAGTTACATGGGTACAATAAAAGTACAATAAAAGTTTTTGTCCCTCTTTGATATTTTATGTCGAAGAAATGTTATTCACCAGGCAGAAACCAATACTGAGCAATGCCGTTGATAATGGGAGATACTACTTCTAGTCGGATTGACAAAGAACAGTTTTGACTCTACGTGGCCGTTTTTTGCAATACCTGGATATTTATTTATTCATTTGGTATCCCAAACAGACAGAATGTCTAGTTACATGGGTACAATAAAAATACAACATCCCTTATCCTTTGAATAGATAATATTCTTCAAAGAGGACAATATTTCTTGTCATTGTCTTGAAATTGTTTCTAGAAAGATCGGGTAATTTCAGAGGAATTTCAAGTATTAATGAATCAAATTATGGCAAGTGGTAAATCTTACACTCAATATAACTAATAGGGAAACAAAACAATAAAGGATAAAGATATCAAGACTGTTTTTCTCCGAAAGCATAAATCACCCCCGAAACTCGAGAATTAACGCATTTGTTGTGACAAATCCAATAAAATACATCGCGCAATTCATCCCGAGGAGTCGCATATAAAAAACTCTGGGCAAACAAATCACAAGAAGTTCATAAAATCCCCGACACGCCGGGTCGTCCATAACCCCATTCTTCACGAACGACGTTATTGGAAGGGGAATCCTCTAAAAATCCACTTGTCGCATCGAAAAAGGGGTTTTTCTTGAGAACGTGCGAATACGGGATTACTCCCCAATCCCATTCGCCCTCTCCGCCCACTTATGTACTGTCACGATCCTGGGGAACACATTTGGAATGGATTTCCTTCTCCCTGATCTTTAAGATGCAGCATAGGACTTACAAGACTTCTAGGGGGTAAGGGGGAAGAGAGAGAGCATTATTTGAAACAGCAGATCGGAAAAGAGAAGTTCATGCTCGGGTGGAGACTTCGGAGAGTCATGAATGAAGACGCCGGGGTCCTAACGCGGTGTGATTGGAAGATTTGGGTTCAGAAGGAAGGATGCTATTGGTCGCGTATGGATGGATAGGGATATGAATTGTGTCAGATGAAATGAGGTTGGGTTCTTGGAATTGTGGGGGATATTTGGTATTGCAAAATAGTTTAATATACACCTATTTTTATAATTGCTTTATGACTGGGACATCTAAAGCGAGATAACTGCCAAATAGGTAGTTGATTTTTGGTAATTGAGAAATTAAAAAATGATTTTGCATAAGAATATACGCATTAGGTAATCTTTTTTATTAAATGAACTATCATTCATGGCTGTGGTAACACGTTGGTTTTACAGGTCGCTGGAGAGGGTCTTAAAGGTTGTTTTTTTCTGGAGGTCTGACTCATGTGCTTTATTATTTTTTCCTACTCAGCTCATTTTTTACATCCAGTCTCCATTTATTAATTAACAGCTTTTAAAAGGAATAAATAATAATTATTATAATTAAGTATTCGATCTGTATAAGTGAATTCTTCATATGCTTAAGAAGATATTTATTGCTATGAACATTATTGGAAAATATTTTATTAATTTCAATTCAAGTTTATTAAAATAATAAAACATAAATGGTGATAATCCATATTTAATTGTTTAAATATCTTGCAAATATTAAAAACATCGAAATCCTTGAAAAATTTCAAATTAATACTAGCATTGTTATTTTTTGTATTAACTATTACTTAAAACTTTTTAAATAGGCATATTTTTAAACATCTGCACATAATGCAAATCAAAAGTTTTCATAACATTTCTGTGATTTTTACCAAGTTGTTTTTTTTTCACATAATTCTAACGAGCTGAAAACAATATAATTTTAGGTAAATATTATGTTTTTTCAAGAGCTACTATAACAAATTAAATTGATAAAGATTGATTGATTATGATTAGCTGACGGATATTGATTAATCATGTATTTTACATAGAGTGATATTAAATTTTAATGTTAGTTTTTGTGTAGACAAACAAAAATAAATGATTACAAGTTCAAAAGGTACCAAACACTTCGTCAAACAACCGAAAATGTGTTGCAATTTTAACATTAACTAAATGAAAATATGTTTATTGTAAAGATTCAAATCGAGAATTATGAATTACAAGAAGATTGAACAATGTTCAATCTTCTTGTAATTCATAATTTTAAAAAAGTTGCTTGTAAAGTTTCAGAAAAACACCTAAATCAGCGCACACTGAAAATACATTTTATGCATTCGCATTCAAGAATCCCAAAGCTTTTATGCAGATTATGCACTTTGCATTAATTTTTTATACTTTTCTCATATGTGTAAATACATGTCAAATAAACCTTTTAAAATCTCTCAAAACATGTTTATCTCCTTA
The DNA here is from genome assembly GCA_963680715.1 of Tetragnatha montana. Classification (NCBI taxonomy): domain Eukaryota; kingdom Metazoa; phylum Arthropoda; class Arachnida; order Araneae; family Tetragnathidae; genus Tetragnatha; species Tetragnatha montana. The sequence continues at coordinate 13,370,903 of OY796676.1, read as the reverse complement.
TTAAATAACCTTAACAAATATAAAACTTACAAAAACGTCCTTATTTTAACGGATTACCTTAAATAATACATGCCAAGAGTTACAACACAAGAAAAATCCCCAGCATACAAAATGCCTTTTATGCCTTTGAACTTGCAAATTTTATCGATGATACCTGAAAACCAAAAAGACGCAAAAAAAAAAAACTATTTTAAAATAAAGTGTCGTTGTTTTTTGATCCTTCACATTAAAGATTATGTACAGCTTAGCTTCTAAAAGCTTGTTTTTTCCTCCGCTTTGGTACTGAAATTCTGTCGTGATCAATTTAATGTATTCGAGAGTGCAACAGCCTTTTATAATGCCGTTAACTTTATAATTTAAGATGCCCGAAAAGTCAATTATCTTCATTAAGGGAATGACCAGGCGAATTTTTCTTCTCTTGGAGCATACTCGAAAAGTAATTGTCGAGTACTGAACGTCAAAGAGTGATAAATAGTGCTTTTGACATATTTAAGGGTAAACTACTTCAATTTTTAAAGCTTTTTAAAGAAGGTTGTTCAGAAAAACATCTTTGTTTACACTATCACAATGTTCGTTGATGAGGTTAATCTCCTCTTAATTCTAAACAAATATTCAGGAAAGATGTGATAAGTGTCCTCTTTAGAAAGTGATAATGAATTAATTTTAAGACTTTTATATGGTTGCGAAAAATTTTGTACTTAAAAGCAATATTCATAATAAGTGGTTCTAAGTGGTGTGATAATCAATAAACAATTTCCTTTTTAGTTATGGATTAAAAACCAATTCTCGTTTTCTTGTCTCATCATTCCATACTAAAGTTTAAAACCACTGAAATAAATATACTTTGATTTTATAAAAGTAAACTACAATTTCATATATGATCGAAATTACTGCATCCATATTATCCAAAAGTAAGTGAAAATAATTATTTGTATAATACAGTATAACTTTATGTGAAATTTACCTTCTAATATTTTTTTCAGTTATTTAAAGTTTTACCTAACATTATAATATTTTCAGTAAAAAATAAAAGTAAAAGGTTTGAACTTTATAATAGCGACAGTTAAATTTGGTAGTGAATAGTCTATTAAAATATAATACAGTAAATGGACCAGATAATCATTTAACTTAAGTAAATAATACTTCCGCAATAATGGATCAGCGATGTAAAGAATTTTAAAGCTTTTATAAATTTCATCGTATTAACGTCGCTTACCATGAAAAACTCAAATACCCAATTCCTTTTTTTTTTCATACAACAACAAAGATATATAAGTTCTTTTAATACTTCTGTTAGCAAATTTAAGTTTTATGAAAGGCCTATTTTTTACGCGGCTCGTCCCAGTCACGTTTACGAAAGGAATATTTTTTCAAAGATTTTCTTTCGCTACCCAGACTTAAAAAAAAAAAAGATAAAAACTTGAACCAGATCGCTAGCGAAGTGAATCTTTTACGAAGACAAGTTGCATGAAGGATAATTCTTTCCCAAACATTCCTGAGGATTAAAAAAAAAAAGAGTTGAACTTTTATCCTTCTAAAGACGGAGCCCACCGGAACAGAGAGAAAATGTTTAGTTTAAAAATGTAAAGGGGCGAAAAGGGGAACAAAAAGGGAAATTGCCGAAGGGCCAGAAAAAGTTTCCTCAAAATTGGCGTGTTTATTCCATCGAGAAGGATAGTAAAAAAGTTATTGGGTAAAACTAAACAAGGTGATACTAATGAAAAACATTTTTTTGCGAGTTATTTCTGATTAATGTGCAGTCTACCAGTTCATGTTATAAACAGATCAAATGAAGGTCAAAGGATGTGCTTTGTTTTTTTAACCAATGAAAGAAACGATTAAGTGGAAGATATATATTAATTGTGATGTTTTTAAAGCGTGTTTCTTGAATAAGTTTTCATTACCTTTTATTCTAAAAAATTCACTTGACTAGTTCAAATATTTGTAACTTTTTTTACCTAATGGTGTTTTGCTGTAGAAATTAATTATTTATATTTTTAAGGTTTCTAATAATGTTCCAGTACAATTCATTTCTTACTTCAGAAATATGCTTCAAAAAATTGTCTAATCTTTGTTGCATTTTTTTTTTTTTTTGGCATTTTGTCTTCTTTTGAACTTTATAATACACTTAGGGTGGTCCTAAGTGTAATGGTAAAATTTTTTTTTCGGAATTTCTTAAGTCGCACCCCCTAACTTTTTTCCTTATGGGGTAGTATATAACTGGTAAAAATTTTATCCGAATCCATACATATTAACACGTGCCGCAAAAAGGGTGAAAATCTGAAAAAAACATCAAAATTCTCAAAACTTTGAAAAATCACAAAATTTATTAAAAAATATTATTAAATATACTTCAATACTTTTTTGACCGAGAATGCTTCGAACATGAAGAATATTGACCGTTATAGTCTTGACGGTTTTTGAAAGGTATTGTTTTTGCTCCTTATTATGCGTTAAAATACTCTTTATTCTTCAATTATCTTGATTCCGCTTTCTGCAGCATCATTTACAACAAACAAGTCATTAACGACATTAAACCTTCCTGATAATCTTTCACACGGGTTCCACCGTTAAAGGATCCCTATAATAAATAAATAACTTAAGTCTTTGAAAAATTTTGAGGTTCATTTTTTTGACACAAAATCGGCTAGATTTTTCTTTGAGAGTTCTACCCAGTTCTTCAAAACTAATTTGCAACGCTTTGATACATTGGTGGATTCTTTCTCTTTAAACTCTTTGGCCATCGAAGCTCTTTGCTGTGTGGGGAAAGTCTCATCAGAAAAGGCTTAGGCAACTGTCTCCTCGGTAAGATACTATCCATGACTAATCATTTTCTTTGTTATTGCTATAGATACATTTTTTTTTTATTTCTCTGTAGAAAAACAGGTCCCTCAAGAATTTCAAATCTTAAAAGGGGGTATTGTGAGCCAATTTGCGCATCAAACCAAGCCCTAATGTATAACTTAACAATAAATACTCATATATCCCTTGTAGTTTTTGATTATCCAAATTAAATTAAACTAATTTCTAAAAATAAACATCTTCAAGCAATAAATTGCTTTAGAAATCCATCTCGCATGATTGAAAGCACTAGGTTGTCTAAATTTTATAATTTTTACTTCTTGATAACCTAAAAATGCTATTGTCAACTTTCGGAGCTCTCGGTAGTTATCTCTCGGTTGGTGTTTTGAACTTTGATGAGTACTTTGGTTTATCGATAAGTTCCCAAGATTTTTGCCCCGTTCTTAATTCCCGTACTGGATGCACTGGTGTCACAGCACAAGGCTTTGATTGTGTCCAATATGTCATAATCAACGAGTAAACCATAAATAGCTGCTGCAATGTCTTCTCACAACCCTCATTGGAAGATCCTCCACTTTACCTTAAATTCTCCATTGTTGTTCACTTATAATAATGATTTGCACTTTATGTTTACGTTTTATTACCCTGAATAACCATAGCGTAGGATGCATTCAAGTTTATTATAAAATCCATGAAGATCCCGCCTTTAAAGTTCTCTTTTTTTAAAACGCCCGAGCACCGTCCGTAAGGTCTACTGTCATGCGGGAGAAAAAGCGAGGGGAGCCCGCTTTCCTCTAAGAGTGTTACGTAGTTCTGCGCCTTTATCGTAGTCTAACTTCAATCGCGATGCGGCACGTGTTAATATTAAAATATCGGGAAGATATTTGGTATACTTTCATTTCATACCTAAAGGAAAAAAGTTGGGGGGTGCGACCAAAGAAATTCAGAGTTTGAAAAATTAGGACCACCCTAATAATACACGTATCTTTATCACGTCAGAAATTTCAAAAACTAATTAATTTACAGAAATAAAGCATAGAATTTCAGTTATTTTACTTAAAATGTTTTATATTTGTACTGCTTAAAGTACTCTAGCCGGTATACCAGGTAGAGTTTATTAGTTTATTTTTTTAATTTATATGAAGTTGTATGTCTTTCATTTTCTGTATTAGCAGTTCTCTATTACCCTGGATTATTTATTCAAAATTATGCCACATGTAAAATATGGATTTTCTTTTTAAATTCAAATAATAAAACAAAAGATATCATCGGTTCGGAAATGTTTGTAAAGTAAGTGTCTCGCTTGTATAATTTAAGTTTTCAACACAAAATTAGTTTTTTCTTTTCATAATTCTTCGAAATCACATTCTTAATTTAAGTAAATACACTTGAATCTTTGAAAACATTTTTATTTTTCCAAGAAACTGAATAAAAACATCTTTACAAAGCCATTATATTTATGTATTTTTTTGCAACGACTTAGTCCACAGGAAATCGTGTGGTGCCAGTTATCTAAGTTTTATTTTTGCTTCCACTATCAGTTCCTCAAAAGAATTTAATTAAAATAGTCTATTTTTCTCAGAAAATTTTAAGATATAAGTAGGGATTCAATGCGCTTTATCCCAATCTTCTTTTTTCTTTTATAAAAAATGAAAACACCTACGTATTGTAACCTTCTGAGAAATCCATTAACATCTTAAACAAAAGTAAAAACCTTGATTTATCCCGAATAAAAGAAAAAATAAAATATTTTGCTTTATTTGTTTTTTTTTATAAGTATTCGTGCATCTAAAATTTATACTCGTTTTTTTATATTCGCGTGCCTCTTCTAAAAGACTCCATGCGGGATAGAAAAGTTAAATCTCGAGTACAGTGGTTACCGAACTTTTGAACATTGAGAACCAATTTTTATAAGCATAATCTTACACAACCCACCTTATCTTTGGTTAATTTTCCTATGACCCCCTACCGGATAATAACAAGACTTAAGTTTCTTGGGTCTGACTCCTACTGTTTTGCTACAACAATAAATAACATGCATGCATAATATATGTAACTTTTTAGAAAATTAAAAGTAGGATTTTAACCTTAGCGTATCAAATTATAAAACTTTAAGAGCAACAGCAACATTGAGTTTTAAGTTTAAAAAAAGAGTTTGGTGGTATACTTCCACGGAAAATGTTTGAAATTTGACTCTTAAAAACAGGATTTAAACTTCTTTTTTTTAGTATTTTGGGGTAATATTATTTCTTAAGAAAATTCTCAAAATTTTAGATTGACCCTTGATGGAGGCAATCCGTATCTTATGAAACACTGATTTAAATAATTTTTTCAAATATTATTTGAATGACCGATAAATAATTTTGAATTATCCGCACATTAAAGTGACACTTCTTTTTTACTTAACTTGATACATTCATTTCGATTTATGACGTAACAAATTTCGATTTTGCATGAAGGCAATTGTTTCTTAGCTTTTTATATTGCTATTATAGTTATTTCCATATCATTCAATACGCAATTTAAATAAACCCTGAAGTATATAAAATTATAAACAAAGCACGACAAAAATTTCAGTAAATGTAAACATAGTAGCACCTATTAGAGAAAAACTAAAGACAGGAAACTTACTCAATTTCATATTCATTATTTTTCTGATACTATACCTTTTTTTAAAAAGCGAAATATAATAGAGTTTCTCGATAAACATTGTTTACATTAATGTGACGTGGGTAAACAAACCATTACTGAGCAAATATTTTAGATCAATGCACCATCAGTTTAAGCACATATTTAGACGAGCCCTATACACTAATGGCTCAGAATAAACCCATAAATTCTTAATGTTAAAACAACATTAATCAACCGAAGTATATTCTCGCTGTAATTGAATTTGGTTTTACTCAGTATTTATTTAAATACCTTCCAAGAAAACATAAAAAAATGTTAATACCTTAATAATTAATTCATTTATCTACACACTCAATTATCATTGGAATATAAATACAATATGTACAGAATAATTAATAAATTTATTTAAAAATATGCTTTTATTTTTTTAAAGCTTTTATTAAATTGCTCATTCTTAAAAAACTAACATTACATACGTTATAACAATTGTAAGATTTGGGATAACGTATTAATGAATATGCAGGATTCATCATAAACTTACAGTTGACATAAAACTTGAAATATATGTTTGCATGAAATATATATTTGTATGAAATATATGCTTGCAAGAAATATATGTTTTCAAATAGTATACTGATAACTTCATCTTATTTATTAATTTACAATTATAAAGTTCATAAACTCGAGTTAAGTACTGCAATAACCACCTTATCATTATATTAACAAAATTTTAAACTCCATATATATATGCGACCTTTGAATTTATCACTTCACTACTTCGTAATACATGGCAGTAGACTCTGATAAATAATTTAAAATCGATTACTGTACAAGTGACGTTGAATAAATTTCCCAGAAATTTATCGCTTTTTGAAAAATAAGCCCCCAGTTATATAATCGTTTTCATAATTGAACATAAGAGCATCAAGCCTTGCGTAAAAATTTTAAGCGCAAACTGTTTCGTTGGGAAAGAAATAATCTCTCTCAAAAGTTGTCATTACCTTGTTTATACTTATAAGGGTTAATATACCCTTCGTTTATCAAGATAAACTGTTAAGATTGAAGGTTTTGAAAATTTGGCAATTTAGGTGCAAAAATAACTAGGAGATTTAGATGGATTTAATTGAAAATAGGATCCTACATGACTTAGATCAGTGGTTGCCAAAGTGAACGTTCCCAAGGGGGGTTAAAGCTTTATAGAGGGGTGGTTTGATATAAAGTTGAAGGGGGCGTTGGAAAGTAAAAAGGGGAAAATTGACTAACTTTTAAATTGGTGAATAATTGTCATTTTTATGTAAGAAAAACATTCAAAAACCCCATCAAAGTAATTCAAAACACTTTTTTTACCATGCTAAAATTCAAAAATTTTCCCCCTTACTTGCCTATGGCTTAGAATAATTAGTGGTTTTAGTCGTTTTTAAAGCTGGAAACAGGAAAATTTAAGAGTCTAAGTGGGGGGTGCCAAATTTCCTGTGGGTGTAATAAAGAGGGATATGTCCCGGGTGTTACTTAAAGGTTTCAATTATCCAAAATTGAGTTGAAAAACTATTTTTTAAGTCAAATTTTTTAAAAAATATATAAGAGGGAGGACCCACAGACATTGCTGTAAAATATTTTTTTTATCATCATACATTGGTATAAAATTCTATGAAATTGTATCAGATTTATTAATATAGACGCAAATTAAAGAAAAACCCTGATGTCACTTAAAGGTATCAATTATCCAGAATTGAGTTGAAACACTATTTATAAGTCAAAATTTTAAAAAAAATGTAAGAGGCCACAGACATTGCTGTAAAATTACATTTTTTATCATCATACATTGGTATAAAATTCTATGAAATTGTATCAGATTTATTAATGTAGACGCAAATTAAGGAAAAACAGGTAATTTGTTTGTATCTAAAGGAATATTTAGGTTTAGGGGAATGGTGGAAAAATGTCTTCTTGAAAAGGGTGTTCGAAAAGGTTTGGAAAACTATGATTCAGATGAAGTACACTTTATTTTAAGTAGTTTAATATTTATGTAAAATCTAGAAAACAACTCATTAGTTTCTTAATCAAATTTATTCAGAAATGCAATCGGATAAAATTCGTAGCATGTGATAATAAATGACAGGGTTATTCGGGTGATTACAAGTTAAAACGGTTCCGCTACGCAGAATTTAATCTTTAATCATCGAATGGAATAAAAATAAGAGAAACAACGGTCGGGAAATTAAAATGCTAGTTTTATTGAGATGCAGTTTTCGTTTAATAAAATAACTCATGCGTGCGCGTCCCCTTCGTATTACCTTTTGGGAATTCAGATATACACATATCAAATTTTGAATTTTAAAAATGCATTACGAGTAGAATTTTAACTTGAACGCGGATGCACAAATATTTAACTTATTAATACTGAATGACGTTTTCTCGTGCAACGGTTAATGTAAATATACATATATACGGTAGGGAATATTTTAAACTATTTCCATAGATTTTATTTGCCCCAGCATGCATCATAGAAATAAATCTCTTAATTTATTTCGAAGTTTAAAGACACAGTTTGTTCTGGGAATTAATTCATCACTTCCTAGATTTATTTATAACGTTGAGATTATAGTAGAGATTAATTGTGCACAGTATTTGAAAAGTATGCACAAAGAGTTATTTTATTAAATTGAAATTTCTAGTGGTATATTTTTTTAAAAACCTCACATAAATAAAATTCTAAAATATTTGGAAAGTTGTTTGGAATGTGTTTCCAATTCAATATTATAAAATACCAGAAAAATCAAAGTTATTGATTTGCTACAATCTAGAACTAACATACTTACCATGTATGCACTGTTTTAGTTAATTATCAATTGCATTTACAGCATCAATATTTTAGAACATAAATTATAAATGTAAATTTATTAAACGGCAAAATTATTTATTTTTAACTTCTATTAATAAAAATCTCATATTATATAATATCCATTTAAACCTCTGTCGAAAAGGAAGATGTTGAGTTGTACCCCTTAACGAGGTATTACTCTGAAATACATGTCCCTTATTATGTTTTGTACTTACATTGCACTTAGCATTCTTATTATATTTATAATTTACTATATCCATTTTTACAAAATAATCCGAAGAAATAAAATAGTATTTGTTTTACTAAATGATTTATTCAACAAAAAGGTTTATAATGCATTCGATAAAAACTTTTTGAGAAGAATTTTTAAATGCGAAAGGAATATTTCATCACTGTTCATTTAAATTACACGACATCTTAGAAATATAAATTTAACGAACATAATTCTTTCGAAGATGGATTTTTATTATTATTCCTTAACTTTAACACTTTGTTTTTAAGCTTCATACTACACAAAAAAATCCAGGTAATTCTCCCTAAATCTCTAAGAGAAAGTACGCAAATTTCACTTAATTAACTCTGAAGAATCATGTTTATGAAAAAAAAGCACCCTTAATTGGCAGAACACTCTAGTTTTAGAGAATTTCTTCAGACACGTTATAAATAATAAGTATTCCTTTAATGCTACAAGAGATTAAGAAACTAGAAAGTTACGAGGCAAAACAGAGCCACGCAGACGGGGAAAAATTTCTAGTGAAAAACAAGACTCTTCTTGAAAGTAGTTTTTCCAGAGAAGCAAGGCTTCGTTTACGCCTGTTTTTTTCTTCTCCAAACCATTTCCTGTCATAGGAGTCCTATCACATCTATTTCACTTAGCTCTCCTTACTGAACATAAAAGGGGGAAATTACAGCCTATAAAGACAAGAATTATTTTTTTTTTCCTGAGATTTCTTGTCGCCTGCTCTGCACTGGTTTTAACAGAGCCTTTAAAAATAGAATCAAGTATCACTTTCAGCGGGAATTTTACTCTTGAGAGTTTGAGAGGCTGAGGGAGCAATAGGATAAATCAATGGTCGGCTGGGGAATATGGGTAGGCTGGGATTAATTCCCAGCCAGGATAAGAATTTCTAATGGAACTTTATTGAATTGCTAAGGGCGCCCTGTGTTGTTACTGTATGGCTCTGTTGAGAAAAGGTATAAGAATGGTAATGGGGACATTTTGTAACAATGTTAGCGTATAAGCTGCATTTATGGCTAGATGAACTTTAACTAATCTTGTAATAAATTCAGCAAAGTTTCTGACTTTAATAATTTACTTAAAATAACCAGTAATTATTTAAGTTTTAAGCTTAAGGGTTGAAAGACAATTATTACGTACTCACCATTAATTTATTGAGAAAGATATATAGGTACAAATAAGCATTTATTTTTGTCAATTTTTTAAACGCGTGGAAAAAATCCTACTGTGTTTAATTTAACATATATGTTACGGACAATGTGATAAATACTCATTGATAAACGCCATTGAATTTATAACTTTTCCCGTTTCATATACACATACACAATAATGTCCAAGACCGTTATTTTGTGATGTTTTTGTATCGTGCTTTATTTTTCAGCTAAATGAACCTTATTCAACTTGATATTCTACATAGAAAAATCTGAACCGATGTGTTAATAATATAAATTTATCTCAATTACATTATCACAACCGAAAGAATTATTGCCTCATAAATAAATCGCGTTGGTCTCAAAATATTTTAGGTATGCGTTTACCTGCATAGGTATACCGTTACAGGATTAACAATAGATGAATAGACTTTATTAAAAGAATTGAATTAAATGGAGCATTTGAACTAAGTGAATAGAGGAATGTTATTAAAGTTCCTCTGTTGGAAAAATAAACTAAACCATCTCTTGGTGATTGTTTAATGCTTATAGCTGAAAAATACTTTTATAATACGCTTTTAGTTCTAAAATTCTATTATGTAATTTTACATAATTTAAAATATTTCTTTATTTTTGTAAGTATCTTTTTAATTACAATTACAATCAAACTGCAGTCGACTCCGCTTAATTTTATCGCTATTGGCCTAGATAGAACTTATAATACAAATTGACTAATGAATTAAATTTAGTGTAGACAAATTGCAATATCTAATCAGAAAGCAGACATCTGTATTGCACCAGGACAGCTTTGTCCAATCAGACGCATAGATTTAAGTCCCCCTCACCATTTCTTTCTATTCTGAGATTCCGATGCTGTGAAATTGATTTTCATAAAGAAAAAAAAAAGAGGCAGATGACTGCTTGTTAAAATATATGACCTTTACAAAACATGTTATTTGGAGGGGTTATGGTCAAATTTTGATAACATTAAACAATGTGTTAATTACGTGAAACGATGTAGTACAGTGTATAGTCGACATCGTTTAATGTGATCCCATCCAGATCAGAATGATAACAATATCCGATCTATAATAATAAGCTTCTATTCTATAATAAGGTTCTATGATGTAAAGTGGCAAACAGTGTAACTCAAGTGTTTGCTTTATAATCACGACTGTGTAGTCTTAATTGAATAATTTAAAACGATATTCTAGTATGTACTTTCCATCTGAAACATTCTTAAAGAAAAATAAAGGAGCAGATCATATAACACTACTACTGTTGGAAATCGGACTAGTAGCAGCTAATCTACTTGTTTATTTTTAGTTAGAAACCTTTTGGCAACCAGGAAGTGACGCGTGATATTATTTGGTGAGCTGTAAAGATTTGAAATTTGAAATGAAAAATGTGTTAGATCAATAGAAAATATGGAAAAAGTGTAGTTCTTTGTGTAAATAGCTAATTTTTGGCCGGAATAAAATTTATTGTGCTGTACCCATCAAGTTTCCTTTATCTCAGATGTCAATGTTCGGTGCAGCTGCCCATATTATGAATTCGAAACCACATTTGGCGCCCCGGGTGGGCGGCCTCGTACTGAATGTTGACTCTCAGGTGAGTGAAACAGACCGATTTCCATCTTGAAGATTTTGAAGTACATGTTTGATTAATTTTATGAAGAACAGAGCAGTATTTTGTTCTGTATTTTGATTTTAAGACGATAGTAAAGATGGAAAGTTTTAAATAGAATTGATTTCCATCTTGAAGATATTTTGTGTATTGTTGATTTTAAGAAGATAGTAAAGATGGAAAGTATTTAGCAAAACTGATTTCCATCTTGAAGATATTTTATGTATATTTGAATTTAAGAAGATAGATAGTAAAGATGGAAACTATTAAACGAAATAAAACAGCGCAACGAAAGGCTTTTGGTAAGGCGTACACTCAGCTGGAAAAATTATTAATTGAGGATATTATTGATGTAGAAGAAATAGAAACTTGTTTACAATGGTTCAAACTAAAGGCAAAATCTCTAAAATTGGCTCATACAGAATATTTGAATTCTTTAACTAATGACGAAGAATACATGACTGAATTTGACGTAGTGGAGGATTACCAAGAAAAAGTTGTAAGAATAGAACTGAAATCCAAACGAATATTAGATGATGCTTTGAAAAAACAAAGAGCTGTTAAGCTGAAGACAACAGGAGAGAAGGAGGTTAAAGAATGTCCAGAGATTCCTGTCGCCTCTTCACCTGTTGAGACAGAGATCTTTGGGACGTCATCACCTTTGATGAAGATGGGATGTCGGAAAGAGGAAGACCTGATTGTATTGAAGCAACAGGTCGAAGATGATGGAAAAGAAACCAGTGAGGTTATAAAGAATGTGACTATTGAATCCAAGTGGTCCTCAAAAGACAAGAAACCAACAGAGTTGTGGCAAGATGAAGAGAAAGAGAGAATAGGAAAGCGAGTAGATAGATGGAATAAGAAACCACCAGAATTTGTTGATGAAGAAACCGAAAAGTTCAAAACCGTAAAGATGTTTGGAAGAAAGAAGGGAGATGAATCCATGCCGGTAAAAGATGGCGAAAGAACTGAAAAGGGAAAAGAAAAGATAGACGGTGAAAAAGACGAAGAGAACCATCCTATGAAGTTGTTGGTGAGAAGATTGAAGGATTCTAGAATAAAACGGACTGATGAGAAACCGAACAAGAAAGAAGTTAACCTGGACAAAACTATAGAGAAAGAACTGGAGAACTTAAAGAAGGAAGATTATTCTGTTGATAGAGCTGAAAATCTGATTAAAAAGAAGAGAGGGAAGACTCAGGAAGAAGTGATGATTTCTAAAGGTAGAGAAGATGATGAAGGTACACTAGAATGCAAAATATATGGAAGAGAAAAGAAAAAATTGAGGTGAAAAGATTTGAACAAGTAAAAATTGGACGAAAATTTATCAAATGGAAAACAACTCAATGTTTTGGAGCTCCCCCCCAAGAAGTTTGACAAGGAAGAACATGGGGTTTGAGTTTGAATTCACATTCTCAAACTCAAAGTGGGGAGAATGTTGGAAATCGGACTAGTAGCAGCTAATCTACTTGTTTATTTTTAGTTAGAAACCTTTTGGCAACCAGGAAGTGACGCGTGATATTATTTGGTGAGCTGTAAAGATTTGAAATTTGAAATGAAAAATGTTAGATCAATTTGAAAATGAAGAATGTGTTAGATCAATAGAAAATATGGAAAAAGTGTAGTTCTTTGTGTAAATAGCTAATTTTTGGCCGGAATAAAATTTATTGTGCTGTACCCATCAAGTTTCCTTCATCGCAGATGTCAATGTTCGGTACAGCTGCCCATATGCATGAATTTGAAACCACAACTACATTAATGTCTCATTTTGTATGTTTATGTTTTAAAAATTGGCCTTCCAACAGGATAAAAGGAGGTTTTTCAGGGATTTCACCAAATTTTGATAAAATGTGTTGATCACAATAAAAAATGCATTTTGTGTTAAATTAAATAGGAAGTAATTGCAGAACCGGTCTATTTCGATAACTTTATCCGTTTGATAACATTAACCGTGACGCGGATTTGACTGAAGTATAGGAATGGGGGTTTTGTACCATTAAACACTTACCATACCATACCTGAAGTATAGGAAGAAACAGATTTTAGCATTGTAACAAATAATGAAATGTTTTTTTTTTTTTAATGTGTGATGCCACAATCCTCGATTCATCTTTATCACATTGCATCACACATACACCCGCATCTAAACTTGTGTCCCTTATGATAACATCCTACGTTAAACTATGTTTGAGATTTATGATAAATTTGTAAAACTTTGATACCACAGTATACGTACATTCGCCTACCATCCATTCCTCTCAACACATATATCTAAGAGATTACAACCAACTACCATTCAACACACCAAAGCATCCTCATTATCACACGCACCAACCATTCACAAAAAAACCCGCCACTTGACCTCACGCCCAGCTACAAACCCCAAGAGGCATATTAATCTGCTCACAACCAAAACAAACCACAAAACACCTCAGTACGCAAAACCCACCCACCCTAATGAATAATTCCCTCCGACTCAACACGGTGTCACAGCGTACGTGCCCGACGTACTGACCGATCGCCCTTCGGTAATTTCCGTCATCACTCGGCACGCACCTGAGCCACCTAGGGGGTGACAAGGTGAGAAAATGGGATCTCGTGTTGCTTGATTGGGAAATAATTAGTGGGTGCGGATTTCCTCGAGGTTTTTTTTTCTGGCTGTGATTGCCGCTTTTAGGAAGTGGTTTTGGTCGGTGATGATGGTCTTTGGGTTTTGGGTGTCATCGCTTTGTTGCATTGATAGACACGCGAGGAGGTTTTTGATACTTTTTTTTGTGGTGGTGTGAAATCACACTGTCTGGGTTTTTCTGTGGAAAGGGAAAACAAATGGGTAATTGCGGAGTGTTAAGAAATCATATACAGGGTGATTCGAAATTGCGTGGACAAACTTCGCATGGGGGTAGAGGGGACCTACACAAGCATATTTTGAAAAACTAGAGGGGGCGCAGATACACCGTTAAAGAGCTAGGACCTAATGTAGTGCGATGGCGTTACAAATGTACGCTTTGGCAAGGCCCGTGAAACGAAACGAAACATAATAAAATGAAAAAAAAATATTGCATGAGGTACAGGAGTATCCGCACTACTTAAATCCTGAATGTGATAGAAATTGGACCACTTGCTAAACCGTGGGGTGAGTTTTAAAACGTGCAATATTAATATTTTAGCCAAAGAATGGAGTTCCCTTACATTAGTGTAATGGTATTTAGAAAAATGATGATTGGGGAAGGAATTTTCAATGATCATACATTGATCATTGAAACTGTATGATCATTGAAAATTCCTTCCCCGATCATCATTTTTCTAAGTACCATTTAGGGAACTAAATTCTAACTGAGTTCTAACTAAATTCTAAGCACGTACTGAGTCATAGGACTCAGTTTCTAATATTTCAAATACGTAACAGTTGTTTTCTTCTGTAGTTTGATCAAAGTTGTAAACGCAATGAGATTTTTCGCCTAATCTAATAACTGGGAGGTCTTAAATTAACCCATTCCTTGATGAAGAAATCTATTAAAGGTTATGTGATGTAAACTCTTATATGTATGCATATATTTTGTATTTAATTTTCTTATTCTGATATTGATGAATGGAATGTTTTGCGCAATATAATTAGCATCTGTTTTGTTTTTGGGAAGTCATTCTACACAGTTAAAGGTTCATTATCTTTTTGGAGATTGTTTCACAAAATACTTTTATTACAAAATAGTAGTTAAGATATAAAAAAATTATACAATCTCTGCAGTAGCGGCTTCGGTAAAAGTTAGCTGAGGTACTTTATACTCCATACTATTTATTGACTTTCAACAGGTATTTCAAAAAATACCTAAGTAAACCTAGATAACAAAGTAGAAAATTGTCCTTCATAACACATATTCAAAAGAATACTTTCTTCTTTTACTTTGCTTGGTTCAGAAATTTCAGAAACACTATTCAACATAGGAGTTATAAAATCGAAAGCAACAATGTACCCAAAGTCCATTATTGGAAAAAGTCAAAGACACAATACGTCGGCTCCGAACTGATTAATTAAGCCCCAAGTCAACCCCTTTCAATCCGGAAACAATGTGAAAATGTCCTTTAATTTTTCCCCCAGACCCAGTCAGATTTTTTTTTCTCTTCTCCCTCTTAATGGCAAAGCCAAACGATCTGCTTCCAACATGATGGATAGCTCCTACAGAACAATTCCCTAGTCCGCCCTAGTATAATAGGCCTCAGAATCGTGCGTGGTTCGAATCATAACCTGGCCTTTCCCTTAATGGAAGTGGGGTACGTAAGGAAATCGTCCTATTTCGGGCTCTACGTGATCCCCTGGAACAAAAAGAGAAAGCTGCGAGAACCCGCTTCCAAAACTCTAAATTCCTTTCTCTACCCTTGAAATTGTATCAAGTGTCGTAACAAGATACGGAGAGCATTGATAACGGTTAGAGTCCCCTTTTGCATTGGGTCTTTGGCCTTTTATGGTTTTAGGTTGTTGTTCAACAAATCGTTTAACTTCGTTCTGTGTTTCGTTCTTTTGCCACGTAGACATGCATTGATAAATTTTAATTCTGAACGGGCTTTCGTGAGCTTAATATTTCAGGGGTTTGTCTTTTGCGTAAGGTGAAAGGGTATCTTGTTTTTTGATTATTTGAGGGTAAGATTTTTTAAGAGGAGGCTTTTGGGGTGCTGGACTCATGATGATATTAGAAAGCACAAAGTGAGGCCTTTGGTTCGGCAGATAGTATTCTAGTCTTCTTTGGTGTACAGTGTACACATTGTGAAAGGAATGTTTCAAGTGGAAATTAAAAGCTTTTAATAATGTCTTCAAGAAATTATGCACTGTCTTTAGTTGGATTAGAAAGTAAAAAGAAAGTAAAAGAGTTTTAGTGAAATAATCATATTTAGCTTATGGGGCTTTTTAATATTTCTTTACAGATAAAATTAAAAAACCCAATTTAACTATGTTGTTACCATAACCTAATTTCGAAAAGTACTGCTTTTGTCTTAAGGCGATTAACAAAAATAAATATATACAGTGAGATTCTATATAAATCTCATTATTTTATCACAATAGAGTAATATTAGCAAATTTTAATATTAGCAAATGCTTTTCATAAACCAACAACGCTAAGCTAATGAAAACATTTCAAAGATCTTATGGAAACTGTTTTGTCCTGAGATTTCAAGGGTGAAAACAATTTTAAGTAACAGCCCTAGAGCTAGACATAATCACAACCCCATTACTACATACGTTTTCTCATGTTTTGCAATTCGTAAAGTAAAATGACAATCTATATTTTTGTAAAGTTTAAATGTGAGTAATACTTTAATACTTTTTCATTACAATAACCCTGATGCACAATTTTCAGCTAACATATAAAGTATAGTTAGGTTCATTGTGGAAATTTTGAATGGGGTGAATTTATTTTGTAACTTTTTCTTCTGAATAGTTACTCTATTCATACTATCAGGAATATAATAGTTAAATGAAGGTAGTGATGTGAATCCATATATAATATCAATAAGAGCATTTAATTTTGTAAGAAAAATATTAGGGATTGTAATATAATTTAAACGTATATAAACATATTTTAAGTTAAGCATAACCGTTTTATCAGCGAATAAAATTATGATATAATTATACAATGTGTCTTATTTTTTCTATTGTTATAAATTAAATAGCATATTTAAAAACATAAATGTGACTTGTGTGTTGGGAATTTAAAATTCTAAAGAACTGGCCTTGGGTTCTAACCCTAAAATATTCTAAAATAGTGCTTAAAAATAAGAATCGTTATTCATCATATTATAAAAATTAAAATACCGAACTCAAATTGTTTTACATATCGTCGACTTATAGGAGAAAGACATTAAGTCACTTTTGATGAATCTTTTTAAAACGGTAGAACGATGTCAACAATCGAGAAGATTCCCAAAATCTCCGCCAAGCAGAAAACTTCGTTAGTAGTTGAGCCAGGAGCGACTTTTTCAGTAAGCTGACGATATCAAATACAAGATAAATTTAAAAAAGATTTTAAAACATGAATATTTATAAAATTCAATATCAGTATTCCTTTTGAAGAAACTTACAATAAATTTATTAAATTGTATTTATACATTTATTATTTGCATGCATTGTATAACTTGTTTATTGATGTATAACAACAGTTTCATTTATAACAATGCTGCTATAATGGGCATTTAACTGTCCTTTCTCTGACATCCTTCACAAACCACATTCTTTCCTTTACCCTTTGTCACAAACTCACAAAAGAAGCATTTTTTCGGCATTCCACATTCACGATTCCGTGGGACGACGGAAAAATCCAACAAACCTTCACACAACGCAACAGACAAAAAAACCTTCACGAATCCCCAAACCAAATGAAAACTTACTTTCATTTGAATCGCTAATCGAATATCCCTGGCCCGTTTAGATGACAGATTTTTAGCATTTTTTTTAGGCAGAAGGCGCTCGTTTCAGTACCTTTAGTCACGATTCGGGTTACAGTCTGTCATTTCGTTTCGGTTCTCGGTTGTCAGAACTAGGCTCAGAGACTCGCTCATTTTGTATCTCTCAATTTAATTGTGTTACCCGAGACCTCATTGGAGTAGGGAAGAAAAAGAGTTGGTTGCCAGAAGTATCTTAGATTTCAAGAAGAGAACTTGTTCAATTTTGCGGTGGTGGCCTCCTGTTCTTTTTCAAAAAGGGCCTGTCTGCCCTTTTGTGCTTCATTTAATTACTTCTGGGGTGAAAGAGTCGGTAGAGGAATGTTTTTTTTTTTTGTTTCTTCGTTATGCTTTAAGGTTTGTTTGGACTTTTGATTAGGTTTTACATAAACAAGTCTATACTTTTGTTGGGTAATGCAATGGTTCTCTTTACATTGTGGTCGTTGATGCTTTATAACGTGTTTTGCATGGAAGGGGAAGTCTCACGTATAAGGGAATTTTGTTTGAGTTCATAAATTTTTAATCCAAATTGTTCAGGGTTTTTTGTATTTCTTATAAGTTTATTTTAAAAATGGGTAACATCAATAAGGGAGAAAATATATGAAACATATAAAAATCCCATACATACCTAAATAGATATTTATAATTAAAAATAATTATTTTTTAAATATTATATAAAAACTTTTATAACGTTATGAATAGTTAATTAATTAAAGTTTAAGTAAAGTTTTTCATAAAACAATCCCTTGTTCATTGTAATTAATACAATTTTGTAACGATGATTAAGTAGCTAACTAATGAGATTAAGTTAAATTATAGGTTTTAAGTAAAAATAATCATGGAATTATTAAAAAAACACTTTCCTGTATGACTAATTAAAAAATGAAATCTTTCTAATGAAATGCGAAATAGGATAGTCAAGAAAAATTATGTGCTAATTAAGAATTTATCTGATGCCTAGCATATTTACACATGATTAAATGGACGTAAATGTATGTAAAAAGTGCAATAAATACAAAGGTAAGCAATTTTTAATTGTGTTTTTTTGTTTAATTTTTTAACAGCATTAGTAAATTTTAATTTAAAGAAAAGCAAATAAAGTGATTATAACTATTTTATCATTAAGATTTTTATTCAAAATTTCTTGAAATAAATGGTGTAAGTTACTGAATATTTAAATGTAGATGAAGATCCCAGAAATTGAAAAGGATAAATGTATTGAAAGGTATAGTAGATTACTTTGCACTTAAACCTTATATTTATCATTCGGCCAACATTTTGAAAAAAGGCCTATTATTAATTTCTTTTTAAATAAGTTCATTTACATTTATCCCCAAAGTTCCTTAAATTATCAGTATTTGAATTCGTTAACTTAAATTTATTTATTCACATAAATTCTTATAGGAATAGTTAGTGCATCACATCAATAAAACCTAGTGAAAAATGAATAAAATACCAATCCAATCAAACCCGTCAGAACTTTCATCCAAACAGGCAGAAAATACTTATTGCCACCCAAAAAGAAATAACACTCCTACGTTACAATCATTACACATCACCCGTTAACGCTGTCGGAAATCCCTTGAATATAAATAAAACCAATTCCTATAACCAACGCGAAATACCGAGCTGACATTCTACAATCATTTTCACGGACGTTAACAACAGATATGTATTAATCGTCAGCAAGCATCGCTCTTAAAGCCCCCTTCCCCCTATCATTATAGGTTGTCGCCAGAAACAAATACTCCTTTTAATGTCATCATATGTCACCGCTGCATGACGAAATGTCCTGGAAGAGAATCCGCACATCAGGAGTCAACGCAGCATTCTTTCCGTGTCCCGTAATGCCTGTTTTTTCGCCTCTCTAATCACCCTCCGTTCGGGACAAATTTGCTGCTGAGATGGCCCACTAAACGTAAGTAAGTGGCTTATATTTAAAATAGTCGTTCGGATACCCGTAACTGGGACCGTGGCGGAATGCTCAAGTCGGGAAATGAGGCGAAAAATTCAATGGTTACAGACGAGATTTTTTGGAAAGTCTGCATCTGCCACGCCATCAGAAGTTGTAGTTTTCTTTTTTTTTTTCGATTTTCAGTTGGAATACTTGGGATATTTTTTTTTTTTATTATTATTATTCGGGACTTGGAAAGGGATGGCATTGCTTGAGTCAATAAATTGTTGGAAAAAGATTTCTTTTATGTTGTTTCCTGCTGATGGTTTTGTTGAGTATTCTGCTTTTAATGTGGTTTGGAGGAATAAGCTGGGTCGTTAAGTTATTTTTTTACGATAAGCAAAAGGGTATTTCGTTTTGAAATCTGCGCAAATAAGCAAACTTTTTGGGATACTTTGGGATGGTTTACAGGCCACGAATGAGTTTTAGCGGAACAAATTAATTTCCGGATGATTATATTGCTCATTCCGTTCTAACGTCATTTAAAAACTACAAATAGTACTAAAGATGAAAATATTTTTCATGATTGTGTTGTTTGTAACAGATAATTGGAATAGAAAGTGCAAAACTAAATAGAAAATTGCGCTTAAAAGGAGAACTTATTTCATTAAAAGTAAAATAAATATTTACACAGCATAAATTGAATAATTGAATACTTTATTATATCGTTACCACCATGCCAAAAACAAGAATCTGCTATGCATAAGAATAGCAGATTCGTGCTTTTGGCTTGGTGGTAAAGATATGATCTTTTAAGTACAAATATTCTTTCAAATAATAAAAAGTAGGTTGAAAATAATTTCAAGTATTTACATTATACAAGGGATAACGTTAATTTATTAACTTATCTCTATAAAAGTATTTTACAAGTTTTAGATGGTTAACCTGTTAATCGAAGCATACTAATATATATTTTAAAAATTCGCATCTTTTATTAACTATGTTTTTGCTAAAACATACATTTTGTTGTTATTAAGCTTCCCTTGGACAATAATAATTTTGTCCATCTCAATAAAAACTGCTTTATTCCTCCAATTAAAATGTTATTAAATTTTAATCAGTAGTTTTTCTCTAAGCCTTACATTTTAAAAGAAAAACAAGTTTTTTCTGTACACCAGTCCTTTAAAAATATTAATATACTTTCCGTAATGACTACTGTAATTACTGCTTTTATTCTAAATTAGGCTGTTTTTTGTCTCCTCTGAGAAATTACATTAGCGTATAAAAACAATTTAATAGTGAGTTTATCTTTTAATAAATAAAAGTTGCAACTATGGACACAATTTATAGGTATGATAAGTTGTTTTATTTTCATAAAACTTTCTTTCTTCTACACTAACAGACTTTAATGTCAATAGTTTTTATATAAGTAAATGATAAAGGTATTTAATGAATAAATATTATGTATATAGTAGCTAACAATTACAAAACTGAATGACTTGTCTAAGGAAGTAAAATAAAACATATAGTAGGAGTTATACGATTAGAAATTACCCTTCCTCTTCTAACAAGACTCCAATACATAGAAAGTGCATTCCCCATGCTTTTAAACTTTCCGACTCCATATGCACTCGAAAAGATTAATTATCGAGCCCAGCCAAGTAATGACTTCTAAACGCGATACTCCTTTGATTACTTTAATTTCATTGATCAAGTAGTTTATATTCAAATCCAGTCACGTACACCCTCCCAACACCGTCTTCAATTTACTAACCAGTCACAATCATCTTTAAATAATCGAATAATTCTCAGGGAGCAAATCTTAAATTATTATTTTCCCTTTAAAAGACAATTTATTCACTCGTTTAACTTGGAAATGCCAATAAAACACAACCGGAGTTTTAATTAAGATTAACGTGGATCCCCCTTATTTAAGGAGTAGGATCCGCAGCCATGAATTCATTCGAAACGCGCAATGCATCATTTTAAGCGATTCGGCATTCAAAACAGTCACGTATTGCGCGGGGGCAACTATACTGGGCTGCCTCTGTCGAAAATAAAAGTAAACCCCCCTAACAACTTCTTCAAAATACTTTATCCCCGCATAATTTCATAGAACATCTAAAACAGTTTCTGAATAAGAATTCTAGCTACCTTGCCATCCGCGAAACAAATCTCGCATCATAAAAACTTGGCCAAAACGCCGCCATTTTGTACATATTTATGGAAATTTCCCGCGCGGAATTGCATTTGAATGAAAGGATAAATCTAATATATTTTCTGTGCCGGGTTGTCCTGAGGGTTGGGTTCATCGATCGTCCTTTTAATGAAAATTCGTCCCTGTGTTTTCACTTTGGCGTTGTTTCTCTAAAAATGTCGCGTTTTAAGGACGTTTTTGCGACGGCAATGCAATTTCCATCGGAGGAAATGACTGATGATGAAAGAGCGCCGCGGACGGTTGCAGTTAGAATTTTTGGAATTTCGTTTCGCACGTTGGGTCGTTATTTTTGTAATTTTCTTTGAAAAAAAATCTGCTGAGAATTGAAATCGATTTTTAGTATTGGCTGAGCTCTTCTGACGTTATCAAATTATTTTTTAAAGTTTTTCTTCTTCTATGTCAGTTGCAGAGTAGTACAGAATAGAACTTGCCTGATATACCGATTCTAATTATATTTATCTTACAATCCCTCCCTCCTATTTTACATTCAAAACAAAAAATAATAACCAATTGCTAAATATGTATGGCTTAATACTTTTCTAATTTATTTTTCCAATTTTACTTAAATTTCCCAATAGAGCATTCGCACATGACGTCACTTGGAGGACAAAAACAACGTTGCTAAGGCCGTTGTTAGGGGCGGGAACTAGAAGCATCCAATAGAAGCATTCGCACATGATGTCACTGACGGGCAAAAACAACGTTGCTAAGGCCGTTGTTAGGCCGAGTCATGTGATTGAAAATGCTCTATTATATACTATTTAAAACGCTTATTTTACATAAATAAAAGATATTGTACAAATCTATAAAAATATAAAGGAAATTAACGTTTTATGCAGTGAAAAATACAAACTTTAGGAATTATTATCAACACTAATATTCTCTCTTTTGCAATATGTGTATTGTTTACTCTATTAGTTTATTGATTTTTGATATTGATTATGACATTCCTTATCTCATTTCATTCCAATATTACACATTAAAATTAAAAGTTATACAAGTTCAATCATGTTGAATGTTACTGTTGTTTGTTTTCCCACCTTATTAATCTATCGAAATACGTTCTTGATATCAACCATCAATTATCGAATGCGATTTTTATGTTTTTTCTCACACAAAAACGTATCTTCAAAGAGTATAGCTCACGCTTAATCCATCCTACACTGCTCTCATGCAAATGCACGTTGTTGTTTTTTCCTCCGAGCACTCTGTTTATCGGTAATGCAGCTTCCAGGAAAGACCATCCGAGCGAACTTTGAATACGCTCTCTTAAAGTTCTCAGACAGGCAAAATGTCAAAAGCCCCTTCCGTTATGCCTTATGGGAAAAAGGCAAAATACCAAATACCGAAGCCGAATTTCAGGCTTACTTCATGTTGCGTATTTGGGGAATCTTTGCAATGCGTTTTACTGCGTTCATGGGCGCATTCAATTTCTTTTCAATTTAACAAATGCGCGTTTCAGGGGTACGTTACAAGGTCCATTTGCAAATTCCGGAAATTCTATTGGCTGTCCCCCAGAGCAATTTGGAAAATGGGGGACCATTGAACACCTTGCGGATTATCCGGTTTCGGGGTCCTTATATATTGGAGAGGGAAAATCTTAGGAGGAGAAGGGATTTTGGTCTTGTTTTCTGGTTTTTATGCGAATAAGTTTTAGTTTTGAAAGATGATAAAAAAAGTTATTTTCTTTATTTTGGGGATGTTCTTATTGAAAGCTAGAAGGGTAAATAAAAACGTATATGTAAATTTTATTGTAAGTTATTTGATAGTGAACGAACAAACAAAAAAATCAATAACTCTCTTGGATGTTTTTGAAAATTTAATCTTTTACAATCTATCTTGTAAGCAATTTTTTTATCAAACTTTGGAAGACATTTTAAATTGGATAGGATAATACTTTCGGTATCCTGTACGCTTTGCGGACGAAGCTTGGGTATTCCAAGGGGCATAAGTCAACAACAACAATACTTTCGGTTGTAGTACATATTTTATAAGTCAAAACATAGATAGTATAGAACAAATAAAATAAAAATGGGTAAATGTTAAAATTAAAGTTTATTATTAATAAATTTTGTGATTATTTTATACGGACTTTATACTATTCTAGCTTTAAGTTAGATATTTTTAAAACTTGTATAGTTTGTATCATATTATTTATACATTATCCATTAAGTGTCTATAACATAATTCTACATTTATGCTAATAAATGCGACATTGGTAAGTTGTTTAAATTGCAAAATACCTGTATAGAACTTTTTTTGCCTAGACAAACACTCGGAAGTATTACGCATAAATTTCACTAAAGAAACTTAAATAAAATTATTAGCTAATCAACAGGGTTACTCAATCTTATTTCCAGCTTTCTTTATGGATTTATTATTCGAATACAGTTATTTATAGAAGTTTAATGTTCGATAAGGTTGTGCTTGAAGATCATTTTAAAATTTAACAGTTATCTACTAATATAAAAGACTTGTTGAATGAATTTGATGTACTCATCCTTCGCAAAACGTATAAGCGTTACTAAAGCTTTTCACCCCAGCTTCGGAGGACTATGTAAACCAACCAGCCATAAAAACTTTTAATCCCCATCTCATAATCCACCAAAGAATTGTCCAGCAACTTTAGGAGGCCTCAAAAAAAATGAAATATTACCCTACTACCTGTTCAGACACAAGCGCCGTACTACATTATCTCCCAGGAAAAGGAGCCCTAAACTAAAAAAAAAAAACTAAAAACCCTCCCTGCACTAAAACCCCCACACCCTAAAGCACCCCGAAACAATGTCCCTCCCAGCCGTTACCTCGGATAAAAAACACTTTTTCAAGATAAAAATAACCTTTTCTTTTTTGGCAACGGCTCATCCCGTGCGTGGTATAAGTGGGAGGCGTTCTTAATGACACGTGTGAAATTTATGGGCCTGGACGAACGGCTACTGGATAGTCCCGCTTGGGCAATAATTATTCCGAAGTGATGGTCATTCCAGACCCGGGTAATACTTAAGCGATGTGTCGCCCGAGGTACCCTAGATACTAAGTTATGTGACCATAACGTTTTGACTTGGAGATGCCTGGGAGGAGTTTTACGGCTCAGGAGTGGGTGGTGGACTATCCCCAACTGCTGCTGGTAGTAAAGCCCCGTTGTAGAGAAAGGCAGTGCGTAAAAACCTTGGGGTAGTTTGTTTGTTGTTTTGTTTCTGGGCAGAGAAATGGAATTGAAATGTCGCGGTGTAAAAAGTTTAGGCCTGAAGTAAAGATACGGGGAAGTGGTTTTTTGGTTGGGAAATATGTTTACCGAGATCTGGGGTTCGCTGTGTGGAGGAAGAGAGGTTTTTACGATGGAGTTATGCTTTTATTTTTATTGGAGGAAGTCGTTTCTGTTTGTTTGGGGTAGTACGTTTGGTGAATTCTTGAGGGAGTTTATGAACTTGGATAAAAGGTTGATAGTGGGCTGGACAGTTTTGCATTCGGAATGGCGAAACAAAACTATTTTTTTTGAGAGTCGATATTGTTAAAGAGTAGCTTTTCTGGAAAAGGCAAGACAAATTAGCCCTTGATACGATTTAAAGATTATTCGCAACATGTTTTTAGGTTCTAATAATCCCATTGAAACTTAATTTGGAAATTTATGGTATGCTCTTAATTAATTTTAATAAACACCCAAGGCACCAGCTACCAATATTGGTCAAATTGGGAGGAAACTCTGGGCACTTAAAGTCCCGCAATCTACAATAAATGATATGAAATTAACAAAAGAAATAAAGGACAGGAAAATACAAGTCCTACTAATAGCACAACAAGGAATATTAAACATAAATGTTTATTATTTTTCCTTATTAAACATACACTTCTAGTGAATATTTCTACTCAAATATGCATATTCTACCAGATATGAATATTGGTACTTAGACTGGGAATGTAATGATATATCTTTCTTTTCTTAAGCCACTTCATTTTTCCCTTTTATAAGTTCAAAGACAAAAGACACACAATTCCAATCAGGTCCATTTCATCAAGACATATTAGTCACATGTGAGTCGCCTTTGTCAATTATGAGGCATGACCCCATATTCGAGGTCAGTGTCGTTGAAACACATTACTCAATTATAAGCGGTACTTGTAGTCACTTCATTGGAATGTCCCTAACGAGTGTATACCGCACCACTTGCTTGCTCTTCCCGGTGTTACGATAGCTTTTTAAGGGACTTTTTTGGTACGTATATTTCGTTTGATATATATTATTTTACAATATTGTACTTTACAATATACAGAGGGTTGAATAGAGGTTGGTTTGTATTGTTCTTTTAGAATAATGCTATTGGTAAACTTAATATCTTAGAAGGAGAGACGAAGAATTTTGTATCTCTCTATTCTAAAAAAAAGTTTTTGATGAACGGTTTCCAGAGAAAAACTTTTTAATTACTGATCCGAATGACACATTTCTGGTATCAAAATGTCCGGATTCTTTCGAGGATGTGCATAAAGCTGTTCGATTTTTCAAAAAAAATTCTCAATTTTAAAATATTTCCATTTTTTTAGATTACGGATAAAGTCGCAGTTAAAAAGCAAGTAATGTCAAACAACTTATTATGCAACCAATCACAACGACCAATTGACGCCATATTTTATGATGAAACAAGGTTTTAAAAAGTACTTTCTAAATTAATTATCATTCAAAGACTGATAAAAGTATTCTAAAAGCTTACAGATATTCTATTTCCTACTAATATTTCACACATTTTGCCAGAAATTTATTATTTTTACTCTGATAATCGAATTTAATTGTAAACATTGAGTGTGATGTAGGTTTTATCTCTTATTATTTTCAATGCATTTCAATGGTATTGTTTAATAAGTCTGAAGTCTGGGTTGAATAAAAATATGAATGATAAAATACTAGGTATAAAGAGTTACTAGGTGGTACAATATTGAATTTAAAAGATTCATTGGTGTGGGTTTTTTTTTCAGAATGTTGAGTAATAATAGTTATTAATAGACGTGATAGATATTTTTTAAGGAAATATTTTGATTAAATTATTGGTTAGTTAGGGTTAATAGATATTGAAACTTTCAAGAGAGTGTTATTCATAGAGATGACCTGTGACGTTTGTTTGGAAAGTTGGTTGACGTTCCTTCTGCTAATTTTTATAATAATTAAATAATTATATTTTACACAGTGAATTAAGTTCAGTGAGCTGGGTTTGTGAGGATTGCGAAGCAATCCAAAAGGTCCTGCGTAAGCAGTTTACGGGGGTTGGTGAGCGATAGTGAACAGGGGGCGGTAGCTCCCTAGTGTTTAAAAGTTTTCGATTTGATTTTATAGAGTGTTTTCAGGTGACGTCACAACCGGTTATTTTCTTTTAACTGTGTACCTTCTGTAGGGCTTTTAACTGTTGCTAAGGCCGTTGTTTATCTGTTGCTAAGGCGGTTTTTAAGTATGGGGTCACGTGATTGCAAATGCTCCAATAGAAGAATTCCACGGTCAGTCATTTTCTGTAACTGTTAACCTCTGTAGGGCAAAAAACTGTAACATTTCTGTTGCTAAGGCCGTTGTTAGGTCCGAGTCATGTGATTGAAAATGCTCTATTCATCCAAAAAACATTAAATACAACCTTTGTCATTCGTCAAAACAAATGAAATTATGCATTTTTTAAACAAACATGAAATTTCTAAACTTTTTTTCAGACACAGTCGTAACTATTGGGAGTATTGACATATTTTATTTTAAAAAAAATTTTATCATTATGTTTTCCTTTTCTGAGTATTTCATGCTAATTTATTAGTGTATACTGGGAACAAAAGTGATCATTAGATTCAGTGTTTGATTATGTCGTGATGAGTCACATTTATTTAAAAAAGCTACATTGCGTGTCTATCAATTATGATGAAACTAATGGTTTCCCTTTTGAAAGGGATAAAGGTAATGTATGTAATGGGAAAGCATGTATCTAAGTGACACACCCATTTTCTTCGTATTGCTGTTTTATTAATGAAAACTATTTATGTGAAAAAAGATTTAAATAATCGGCTAACGATAAAAATGCGTTTAGTCATTTTTGGGAAAATCCTTTAAGAGCAGTAGAAAGGCGCCAACAAACGCGTTTGAAACCTTGAAGTTTTCCCAAAATATTGCTAAGCTTAACTGCTAGAGTAAATTATAAACTAAAATACCTTTACTTGGAATTCACTAAATCAAATTTGGCGTAACCACGTACAATGCACATAGTAGTTAATCCATTTATAAAAAGGATTAGAACAGTTCTTCTCAAACATTCAATATTTGTGACCCAATTTCCAGTCTTAATTTTCATCGTGCCCCCTCCCTCTAATGCAATAATAATATTATTTTGACGCTAAAGATACATTATGAGAATAGTCCACAGAACCGAGTTTTGGAGGGAAGTAACATTCCCAGGGGAAGTAATAAGACTTATGATTTTAGAGGTGTACAAAAATATGTTTTTAGACTTTAATTTCTTAGGTGCATAATGAAGCCCCAAGCAATTGAAGCCCTCAATGACCGCTTTTGGTCTGAAGAACCACAATTCAAGAATTACTGCCCAAGAGAAATGGGTAATTTGGGGTCCTCCCCAGAACTTTTTAAAATTGATGCGATTAATGCAATTTTAAGCTATTTCTTGGGGATTTTTGTAGATACCTTGTACCATTGGCCCCTCATTGGGCCTGATCTGAATTTCAATATCACACCAGTGGAGTATAAAGGAATTTTATTCGGGAGGGTCCTATATATCCTTTAAATTTAGTAATTTACACCGCAAGAACTAGATTCTTGACCGGAGGAAGGACGACATTATTCCAAAGGCCTCGGGGTAAAAAATGAAAATTTGCATCTTGATTAACTTTATATATATAACTTATCCGTTTATATAACCTAAACTGATTTTACTTTCATGCTCCACTCAAGCTTTTCTCAGCCCTTTACACTGTTTATATGTTTATACAATGCATTTCTTTTGTGAGGTTTTACAAAATGTCAAGCACATGCATGAGAGATTGGATTCGCGAGAAGGAATACGTCACATGAAGCCCTTATCCCCATAGGATTTATTTTTAACCCTCAACTTATTCATTTCATTTATTTTTGCTAAGAGAAAATACATCTGGTTCTAATATCTGGTGATACGAACCGAGACAATATGAGCGTCTTGTCTCAGATAAATAGATTGTAGCTTTGCTATAAGGCTCCGCACCGCAGCCATCTTTCATTTTTGGAACATTGTGCATTCATCATAGATATTTTGAGAAACAAGGGAAAATAAGAATTTGTATTTCTTATCTGAGCACATGCAAGCAGCAGATGAACTCTGCTGTTTTTTTGTTTGAAATATCGGATATAGGATCCCTGCTAAGTACATGTGACGCTTTAAGAAAGGATTGGTGCACGGGATGTATGGAGAAGTAGGAAGAAACAAAATGGGAAGTAAGTTTTATTTGTTAAAGTTCAGTCATATTTAATATTAGTTTTTGTAGGCTTAGTTTCTCTAACTTTTGAAAAAAAAAATGCTTGAGTTGAGACGAAGAGCTCAAAGTCAATTGTAAACAATCAACATACATATATTAAGATAATAATGTTTATTATGCACAATAAGAAGATTTAAAAACTAATAAAAATATGGGATTGTTTTTTAATTTTACCCTCTAGATTTCTTATTTGGTCTTCATAATTTTTTAGTAAAACATTTGAATATCCTATATTCATGTTTCGTATGTGGAGTTACATGCCTGCACAAAACTGTTTTATTAGTTATATATGTTACGGGCAATGTGATAAACTGGCATTATTAATAATGTCCGGATGTATCACATTGCCCATAACATAACCTATACAATATTTAGAATAATAGAAATTTATATCCTAAAAGTAGAAAACACGACTTTATGTATTATCTGATAACATTTGTCTTATTTAGGTAAAATGCATTCCTTGAAGTCCTAAAATAGAGTTAAACCCTTTCAATTTCCAATGTTTAGGAAATGTCATTAATTCCACAGCAGAATCTAAATATAAATCTTCTACTGTTGGACTTCAGATACTCAAAATAACTATCTTGTGTTGAAAGTATTAGGGTCTTTGTTATTTTTAACATATTTTTGTTGAAGCTAAAACTTTCCTTTTTTCCTAGTTTTTAAGTTAATTTAATCGTCTGTGTAAATTTTGGAGACTATATTGATTTTTATTTCTAATTTTCATTACCAAAATATAATATTTTTGAGTAACCTTTTTAAGATTTTGTTTAGTGCGTAAAAAATCTTTTTATTGCCATTATTTTTATATTTATACGAATATAAAATTTAAAGTTACAATATTATGTCCCTTCCACTTACTTTCGCTTTTTGGTAGAATCAATACTAAACATATATCATAAGTAGATAAGAATACTATAACACATAAACACGGTATGGCTACTCTGCCGTGTGAATATTCTAACACTTTAAAGGTGTCGTTTAGGCTGGTTTAGAATATAAAATTCAAATGTATACTGTTTTATAGTTAAAAAGAGTCTAGTGGTTAAATCCAAATGCTTTTAAAATCTTAACTGAACATTATCCTTTCCCTACCCACAGTATTGAAAGTGAAGATAGCAGACACGTCTTGCAAAGTAGTTTATTTCCATTTTGAGAACAGCTTTGTAACAAAATCCGTGCGCAAACTTTCAGAAACTAAAAGCTCAAGTCTGTAAATGTACGGTTATATCAAATGCTTCGGTTTATATCGAGTTAAAAATTGAAAGTCGTCAAATTCACTACCTCCTGGTCATTTTTAGCGAGAGGCCTCAAAATATTTTGGTACCTAGAAAAAAGTTAAAGTGAATTATGGTGTAGAAATCTCCTTGGCCTAAAAAAGGTAATCATTCTTCTGAAGAAAATAAAATAAAAGAAAGTGGAATAAAATAAATCTAGAATAACAAAATTCAATGCAGTCATATTTCTTATTTAAGTTTTTTCTTGGCTAACTTCCTGGATCTGCACCAAATAAAATGCTTAAGACCTGAACGATGGAAGTTCAGAGCGCTTAAGATAGCCATTTATCATGTGAAATGGGGGAAGGGAAAGTACCCCAAATGGTTCCTGTGTTCTCTTCTTTAAGCTTGGAGATAAGAATTTGTTGACATTTCCTACAGAGCAAAGGAACCCGTGCTATCTTTTACGAAATTTTCTCTACAAAAGATCATACATGGTTTTGGTGGGAGAAAAAAAAACAGTTCACCGTACCCATTTGTAAAACTATTCGTTTTAGGCTAGACTAGGTAATTGTAAACTGCGTCTGTTCACCTTACAAAGAAATTGTGAGCATTACTGCATATTTGATCCAAATGCATATAAGAGTATAATCAGGATTCTATAGAAAATGTGTTACTAAATTATTATAAGGGAAGTGTTCATCATTCAAATGTTAATTATTTGGCATATTTGTTAGTTTTGTCCACTTAAGTAAGTAAAAATTCGTTAGGAAAAATTTTAATGAAACTCAACACTAAATTTATTTTTAAAAATGGTTCTGTAAAGTTAGATCTCTTCTTTATTTTATGAATTTACCATGAATGAATGAATTTACCATGTATTTACCATGAATTAATAGACAGAATATTTTACTTTAAAATTTCAATTTCCGTTTCTTAAAAACTTCAATTATAAAATTTTCCACTTGTGTAAACATTTGAAAACAGCTGTTTAATATATGTAAATTATTTTTGTTTTTTAGGTATCTATGAAATATGTTGTATACATTTAATCGCATTATTTCATCATCATTTTTAATAATAAAAATGGAAGAAAATGACTTATAAAATGTTATCTTTTACCTGGAATTTAAAATGTTACGAAATACCCAATTTATAATGGAAAACACAATGTGTTCTATTCTACTCATAATTCATAATAGTAATCACAGAATGTATGTAACATGTAATCCGAACAAATGAATAATTAATAACCAAAATCGGCAGTAGAAAATATTTAATTTAATGAATATAATTTTAACTTCTTCATGTCGTTAGATTCAATGCGATTAATTTCCTCTAACTATATTTTAAAAAAAATGTTAAGATCATTTGAAGAGTACGCAATAAAGGTTTCATTTCTCAAAACAAAACAAAAAAAAAAAAAAATACACACCTTATTTTGCAAGGAACTGCTTTGCATTCTATTTAAAAAAATAAACAGTCTACAAGTCAACGCCTGAAGATATTCGCCAGACAAAGAGTTTTTCAAATATCTATAACCAATTTATTTATATTGAAATGCGCCTACTGCGCAAAATGTTTAAAGGAAGGCCACATCTGGAATCACTTTAAACTTCTATGTAGGCATATTCCTGTGTTTATCGTAATCGGTTTTTTTCAAAGAGAATGCTCACAAACAGATAAAGAAAAAGAGATGAAAAAAAAATGGGGACTCGGGATTTAGATTCTGCCTTGTGTATCCTATTTTGATAATCAAATTTTTGTTCTCTTCTGATGAAATCTGGTTAATTTTTTTTTCAGTAACTTCCTACATGGAATTCTATAGTTATTGATATTTCCTAGAGTGGGTAGTACATATTATATACCTGCAGTTTGTTTATCTAAGATTTTCAATATTTTATAGATGCTTTTGTCATATTGACGCGTGGAAAGTTTACTTTCGATTGGAGAGGGATACATTTTTGTGGCTCTTTGAAATTATGCAGACTGTTTAAATTATAATCAAATAAATATTTTAAGAACCCGATAGAATAAGAAGGTATAAAAGGTTATGTTTTGTGTACTTTCCTGTATAAAGACGTTACGTTTTCTTGACATACAAGAGAGAAGAAATATGTTTCAAACTTTCTTTGGATAAATTTCTTTTTCCAAGAGCAAGAAAGATTTTCAGGGGGCATTAGAATAGCATTAATTGTTTGTAGTTAGAATGTATGGAAAAATATTTTTTAAATTTAATTTCATTTTGAAAGAAATGACTCGCTTAAGTTATGTCCTGTGAGTCCCTTTCTTGTTTTGGGGAAAATTCCGTTATTTATCCTGTTAACATTCTCAAAAATGTTTTTTAAGGTCAAATTTTAATATACATTTCTAATTCTTATTTTTTTATTTGCATAACTGCATGTTTTAATACGTTAGTTTGCATTTTACACATAACTTAATATCCTTGACGCCCAAACAAATTGGCGATTCCTAACACGACGAAATAACACAAAAGTACAAAAATAATTACATTCATTTTTAAAAAACATTAACGCGAGAATAGGGATTAGAAATTTTTTTTTGTGATTACTTATCTCTTATTTATAAGATTGCAAAACAAATAAAAACAGTTGTGGATCTTGCAAATTTAATTACCATGTTAATTAATCACACGAGACTTGATAAAAAAGGGGTGAATATCCTTCACTGTAGAATAGTTTTAGGTAGAATGATGGTGAAATTAAAAGGAAGCCCCCAATAGAATCTTCCTTCCTAAACTGTACACTTCACTCTGCCCCACAAACAACCAGGTGCCAACTCATCCACTTTACAAACACTCCCAAACCCCGTACAGAGAGTAGCAAGCATCCCCAACGTTATCGGTCGATGGGTCCGGCAGCCGGAAACACTTATTTTTAGCCCGGTGACTGGAAGCAATTAAGATTTGAATGAGCCGACGATAGATTAAGACTTAGAGAGTGACAGAAGAGGAACCTCCGTCGTAAAAAAAAAAAAAGTCGCAATTAGGTCCCGAGTTCATTAAAGGCAAACCCTCCTGAAATATACGATGGGAGCCTTTAATGAGTTGCATCGGGAAATTCAGTACTGGGCAATTAGGAAATGGCCATTTTCCGCATTATTCCTTCGGGGAGAGCAAACAAAAAATAAAAAAGGTCCCGTTCGTTCATATCGAGGGAGCGTTTAGAGTGTGGGAAGAATGGAATTCTTTGAGTTGAGATGTCTTGAGGAATATAATGAAGATGCAGATGCGGGTCGAGGTTAATACGGAGATTATGGTATTTTGGATGGGACTTGTGTTGTCTGGTTTTGGGATCTTGGGAATTAATTTCACTGTTGAAGTTGAATAACAGAGTTAAGGTGTAGGATGAGTATTTTAATTGCTGGGAAATAACGTTTATGTTATAAAATGGTGAAATAAGGAGTTCTTGGAAAAGAATCTGCCTGTAAATTAATGGTTGATGTTTGTCAAATAATATGCTGAAGATACATGAATGCTTATTATGGGATATTAAATTTTAGAAGGCACAAAGAGGAATGATACATTTTTATGTTAGTATTATTTTTTAATTGAATTGCTCTAAAATGTGTTTCTGGTATTTCACAATATCATTATTAAATAAACTAATCTAAGCCAATTTATGAGTGTATAAAGAATTTATGAATTTTAGTTGTACGAATAAGAGTAAACTACAGTTGAAACAAATTAATGTTTGAAAATGTAATTTCAGAAGTTAACATTAAATTTCACAAAACATGTGTGCGAAATGAGTAAATATAAAATTGTTGAGAGTAAATCTAAAAGTTTCCAGACGTTGAAATCTGATTACTCCAGAGAAGACTAAAAGTGATGACAATGTATACAGAAACTGGAATCAATCGATTTATTTTTTTAAAAGTGGTTGTAATTTTAAATAGTGCTTTCCAGTATAAATAAACTGAATATACCTCTTCTTAAATAAGAAAATTTCATTTCGCATATCAAATTGATTTCAATTGGGCGTAAAAAATACATCGAACTCCAAGGTTTAAAATGACACATATAGGATCTTAACCATACCACCTTCATTCACAGTTTCAGTCCAAACCTGAAACAATGAAAACGCGTTTTAATCCCGATAATGCACGAAGGAGCAGAACAAGACCACCACTACCTTACAAACTCCCCTCACGCCGAAAGGATTTCCAACCCTCAACATAGAAACCTCGAAATTTATTCCAGAACTACTACACCACCAAACTCCTCCATCTCTCTAAGCCTCTGCGTTAATTTTTTCCCCAGCCCCACTCTGCTTAATCCTTTGGAAGTACGGGACGGGGTAATCTGGAACACTGGGGTGCATTGATTGCGAGGAACACAGCTGGTCGCAGTCCCGTTGTTTTGTTTTGGTCACGGACTGACCTTCGCGATAACATTAATGGATCGCCCCTTTCCTTGTCTCTTTTTGTTGCGCTGCCGGTTTTCTTCTGCTCCGTCCAGATTATAGCTACCCTTCTTCTTCTTATTGTAGTACTACTTGATCGATATTGCGTTAGATCATTTTTTTTTTGTTGTTTTCTTTTTGGTGCCGTTGCGTGATTAATAATTCAACGCACGTATGACTTGATAATCAGCTGCTTGCACGTTTGTTGGGCTTTTTGAGGGAGTGGGTCCATGTGTCGCGTCCGTTATCCGACTGTGTTGGACTGTCTTTACCTGTTGAGATTTATATTAGTAGGGTCAGCTTAACTCAATGAGTTGATGGATAACGAAGTTTTGGTTCATTGCGTAATTGAACAATTTTAATTAGAATCACAAGTGCAGTTGACTCACCTTTTTATAAACAGCTTTTTTACCAGTAACCAGGAATTTACAACAGAAAAATGATCCCGAACTGTCACTATTGTCTAAATTTATGATCTATTTTCTACTCCCTTTAACGAACAAACATTTAGAAAAATATAATTTTCAGATTTTTGAATTTTTTACGGTTTTAACTGTTTTTCATTTGCCTTTTCCATAAGCAGCATAAAATATGGTAAATTTACATTAGAATATTTATTAAAGAGTGCTTGTTGAGTTTTGAGAAATCGTGTAGTAATTTAAACAAGAATCAATTTAAAATATAACAAACATTATAATGAGTTTCGGATCTTAAACTTTGCTTTAAAAGATTTTATTAACTAAACTCAGGCTGTCAAGAGTTATTTAACGCAGTAAAAATGCATATTCAACTATATATGAATACAACTTCGGAAATGGTTCTAAAACAATTTATAAAACATTTGCTTCTTCAACAATTTCTAAATAAAAGTCGGTTAAAATACATTTTTAACCCTAAAACAAGGATAATAAAAAGAAAATGTTCTTGTACTTTTTAAACACCTTCTCTTAAAAGAAATCATTACATTCACGAGCAAATTCGTTTCAAATTCATTTCACAAGCAAAATAATAATTTTAAAAATAAAATAATATTAAAAAAAATGTATTTCGATATTAAAAAGCATGCAAACTAAGCATGAAATAGGAAAATTGCCTTTTAATATATGTCTAAAGGATGATCTATTGCTACCTAAGTAAATAAAAATTCGAATCCTCTCCATATTTGATGAAATGTATCATCTAGCGAAAATGGCGACTAAATAGGTTTCTGATTCATTAGACACCCTATTTTAGCGGATCATTGGAGCGATGCTTTTCAATAGGGCATTGTTAATTCAATTTTAACGAACTGACAGAAATGGCCATGTTCCAAGCCACTTTAGGAGCCTGACAAAATGTCAAACGGAATTGACAAATGCTGAATCATCTCGGTTCGTTACTAAAGATTCTCTGGATTCAGAGAATTCGCTTCAATCTTCGCTAGGAATAGCGAATGAATATTAGTTCCTCACAAATGCAATTTCGAGTTTCCATTTTCTTTTGGAAATAGAACAAAAAAGCGGTCGTGGGAGATACATCATTTGCAAAATGGTAGAAAAAGAGAATTTGTCTTTTGTACGCCATGTTTTCTGACTTTTTGTATCGAGTGAATGAATAATTTGGATATATTTCGTTCCTCATCCATTTTGATTCAATGTGAATTCTTAGTATTGCATTTTTATAACATGTAATACTAAACAGTAATTAAAGGGAATACAAATTTCGGCAAAGCACAAAAAATCGACTGCATGACCTTTTTGAAGCAAAATATTTTGTAAACGATGAAAAATAAATAGGATTTAGGCATAAGAAAAACATTAATGCAATTTATAAAATAAATTTAAAGCAGCATACAATTTTGCTATTTAAAGATAGACATCACTTATTTTAAAGGAATTGCATACATTTTTGAAGATTACATCTTTATATACTTACTGGGAATTTTCAAATTTAATATTTAAAATCTTGCGGTTTTTAGGTGTTTAGAAATTGTATGTAGTATTGTGGTAAAATGGCTAAATAAACTGTTAGCAATGGAAAAATAGTGTATTATAAAAAGTATTGTGAAATGTGATTTCTTGGAAATCTCTAATTGCAATGTCTCTGGAAATCTCTAATTGATGTTTGCATATACGAAAACTCTAACAACTTTGAGTTACAAATAAAACTAAATAATATAAAACTTAAGTTTTTGCTTGTAATCCTACTTAATTAGAAAAACCAATGACGTAAGGAGTTGTGACACACACTACCTGCATAGAAAGATGTTTTCTAAAACAGAATAAGCTTTAGATATCCGTTCATTCCTAAAATATACTACCGGTTAAAAAATATCATTTGATGAACAACCAATTTGCCATATCATGAAAATAATATTTTTCAGTAGGTAATACGTAAAACTAAATGTCGATTCCCTCCTGATTGAAGATAAAAATCTCAAAACATAAAATATAGAAAAAACAAACTTTATTAAATATCCCTTATCCCAAAAATATCTAACCACGATCAGACTTTCCTCAGACACTCACCTTAATCTCACAAATCACCCTAAAACACGATTTAAAGCGTAATTCCAACTTCTCAAGCGGTTAACATCGGGGGAGCTCTTGAAAGATACATGGCGGTTGCTGACAAGACCTCCAAGACCCGAAGTGCATATCCGAGCACTTAATCATAATGAGCATTCTGCGCTGGCTACAGCACAATAATGATAAACGTGCGAGGCCCCTGCCACCACCACCTTAGACCCCGCAGGCTGTGCTAAATTAAAGCGCCATACAGCATGCATGTTAGCCCGGCTAACAAGTCTTGTTCATCACCAACTTAAATAATTCCTCAGTTAATGCGGCAGTTAGTATTCAAATATTGTTCGCGAAGCAACAGCTGACGAATTCCTTCCCTTGTTGTTCCGCAATGAACAAGAGCCGATTTTATTACCGTGAAAAGCGGACTGGATGAGGAGGAGACTTAATTCTTTGAAATTAATTCACCCATGATGTACGATGTGATTCCCGATCTCAAAACGCAGGATTGTTGGATACATTCTTCGGGATCGGATTCCATTGTAACCGCTAATTTAATCACACGTGATAGTTATAGTTTGAGTGGCCTTTGTTTCGTTGAGTGTTTCATTCGACTTTCTGTCTCCACTAACTGGAGTTAGCGTATTTTTCGAGCGTGTAATTTGGGATTCCTGTTGTGTAAATGGAATTGCAGACTTTCAGCAGACCTTTCAGGAAACTTTATAATGCAAATAAGGTGTATAGCATACTATAATGCTTTGTATCTCGAATTTTAGCTATGAGAATTACTCTACTGAGAGAAAACGGGGCTGTATATTTGTTTGTAAAGTGTACTTTGTTTGTAAAAATTGTAGGTACTGAGTTTAGAAACTGTTCTTCAAAGTGAGCATTATTCCGTAAATGCCGTTCCTCTTTGATCATACCCTTTTATAAGTCTTCATAAATTTAAAACATATAACTTCTCTTGTAACAAAACATTTCAACTATTTGAGCCCTTTAAAGTGAAAGTTGTGCTACTCCATTCACGAACATACTTAGATAGATTCACGTATTATTGAAAGGCATCAAACAGTTTTGCAAAATAGTAGGTATATTGATTTCTTAGAATAAACACAGTATGCTCTCTTTATTTAACATCATTTGTTAATTTTTTTGACCGATCATTATAACTTTTGACTAGATGAATTCTCTATCAAAGTGATTGGTTTGTGTAGTAAAACCAAGAATTTTTTACTGCGTTTCTAATTTTTTTATGATGGTTTGTGAATTGAAAATAAGAACTATTCTTTTACTGAATATTTTACGAAGATATTATTTTAAATTCACTGTAAAAATAATATATTAATATCTAGAGCAGTTTTCAGAAATATTTTCACAAGAAAAGCTATTCAATTTCAAAAATTTCAGAAGTTCACAAGCGAAAAATATTCTAAATCAGTACTGAAAATTAATACGAAAAAGCATACGTTTCATGTGGTGTATGTTATGTGATGGATGTTTTATTTTGTTAGACTGTTTTATCAGTCAACCAGGTATTGTGATCTTGCATACTAAGATCCATTTAACGGCTGTTGAAGAACATCCAGATGTTAATATACCACCCGTATATTTCCATACGAAAAAACCAAAAAAATAAATATTAATTCCATTTAACACCATCTACGAAAAAATATGCACCGTCATTTCTTCCAAACCCACCACCAAAAAAAAATAAGCTCCCCTATCATTGACCTCCCTTCACTGCCAAACTCCAACCCATTACAATACCGGGAGGGGTTTAAAATTATCCTAAACGCACCCCATCGACCCAACGCAACCAATTTATGTTCCCCATCACCAGCTTAAAAGAATTTATCCAGTTCAATCAGCGCCAATTCTGACTTTTCCCTGTACGAGTCAATTTCGGAACCAATCTTCAAACACAAGCGCCAAAGCCATACTTCAGCAGCCGGGGCTCTCCGACTTCTATTAGAATTTAAACACCTTCGCGCGCAGAGGGAAAGGAATTTTACTAATCTCCCGAAATTGCATGTGACCTCTCCTCTCCCCGGGAGATCCCCTGCTCATATCTCACGCTCCCGGAGAATATCTGAAGCCCCTTGAGAACTGCCGCACTTAACGGTTGTGCCAACGTTGTAGAGAGAGACCGGAATAATAATAATAAAGAAATGCGGAGTATTTGCTGTGTGTGTGCGCGACTCCCGGGAAATTTTTAAGTAGTTACCGGGGAGATTACCGGGGAAATCGGCTTTTAAAACTGTTACGTGACGTGCGTTGTCGTTGTTTCTTTTTTTTCCGATGTTCGCTGCTGTCGGATCATTAGGCGGTCCGATCGCTAAGGCTAAATGGCCGAAGGATGGAGGGAGTTGTGATTTTTACAATGTCGTGCGATTTGTGAGGGAGGTTTGTTTCGATGGATTTCGTTCTGGAGGGATTTGGATGGAGTGGATTTTTGAGTGATTATGGTTCAAATATAAGTCTTAGTAAATTATGGGTATTCTTTATTTTACGTTGAACGTTATATTTACTCAGCATTATAATGTGAAAAGGCCAAAGGTGGTAGATTTCAAAGTATTGAAGGAAATATTCTCACTTATTATAAAAATTTTACTGTTACCTAAAATAAACAAACGAGCAAACGGTTTCTCCCTTGAGGAAAATGTGTACTAATTGTCTCTAATACTAATTGTAATCAATGAGAAAGTAAATATGATATTATTTAGTCAAAGTAGAAAAAACTGAATTGTTTCATGTAACAAATTTAAGCAATTTCTATGTCTAGGAAACTAGGAATTCGTAATATAAAGTTATAGTACTATAACAAGAAATTTTTAAAAAATACAATTTTATATAAAAAAACTAGAAGAAAAAATTTCCTTCCAAATATTTATCTAAAGAAAACGATCAAGTTGATATCTTTATCACCCCCAATACAAACAACTTTGAAAACAAGGTATCTAATAATAATTTTTGTTGTTCTAATCAATTCTAAATATTAATTTTGTCAGTATTTCTATGTTTGTTTATTGCATACTTCATTTTAATAGTATTATACCTGTACAGGATTATTTCCTCCAGATTATATGTGTTCAACTTGCAATTTCTTCTTTATTTGTCAATAAATAAATTTGAATTTGACTTTGACTTTGTCTGTTTTCGGAAGTAGATATAATCTCTCTACTGATCCTCTAACGAGACTGAATATGAAATATTTAGATCGCAATATTTACATATCCGCAACAATTTCCAGAAGAAATATTTCACTTTCAACCTCACCTCACTAATGTCAACCTCAACCTCACTAATGTCAATTTCAACCTCACCACAACAACAACAACTGAACGTTCCACCAGAACACAAACAACCACCTTGGAATCGCTCCTAATAACCCCCCAAAACTCCAGAAAGGCACCCTAAAAATCATCACCCCCTTCTCTAAAACCACAACATTTACTCTCAGCCACTGCCTCTCTCCGAAAAACACGACATTTATTTCCAGCGACAAGAGATGACGACTTCCCTCGCTTTGATTTCCCTCCCCTCCCCATTGTCAAGGTGTCCTGCCTTTCCTTTCAATAAGCCTCATTCCCGCAGAAATTGTTTTCCGCGGGAGACATGACAGTCGGCGCCTTGTGGTGCATATGCATTGTGACTGCATTCGCATAAACATGTTGGTGCTTGCTTGCTGGAGGTTCTTTCTCTTTCTTCTTTTTGTTGAGGGAGATGCTTTTGAATGCGGGGGAGAGATTCAGCGTTTTTTTTTCCTGCTAATATAGCAACTTTGGGTAAGGGGCCGTACGAATAATGCGTAACTACTATATGGTCGAAGATTCACGATGTTAAAAATTAACGTTGTGATCTGTAGAATATACGTATGTATAAAAGATATATAAACGTGCAATTATGTTTCACGCAAAAGTCATTTTCCCAAAAGTGAAAAGAAAAGAAAGATATTTAAATATCAATTGCCATGTTTGAATGTGTACTTATTTTTTATCCCTTAATAAAGGAATCCAGTGATCTTGAAAACAATTGTATGCTTCAATATTTTTATGCTATTTCAAATTAAAGTAGGTATTTAACGTAGTGAAATACTTCAGCATGTGTCTGCTCTTTTCACACCTTTACGCAAATCGCAAAAGTCCCTCTAATAATTACCTAAACAACCCCAGTCGTTTTTTGGGTAAAACTTTTACTAATTTGATTTTAAAAATTTAGGATTTTTAATACAAAAAAAAAAAAGAAAACTGATTTAACCTCACGACATTATTGAACATTTTGTAGTTACCTATTTTTTTTTTTTTTGCAATTTTTTTCAAATCGAGTTTTTTTTTACTAAGATTTACTAGAGATTTAAAACAAAAGTAAAGAGTTTACTTACATAATCATCTTACCTCTCTCCGGTTCAAAACATAGTAAAAATAAGCGATTAGCAAAACACCTTCCTCACCTAAGGTTCTTATGTAGATATTCAAACGGTCCCTAAGGGTTGGGGAAACAAGTTTTCTAAGAGTAGGCTTTCACAGATATTTTTGTGTTATCATTGGGGAAGAATTGAAAAAGTTTTCAGATCGCGCTGATATTATTACAATATTACAGATGATATTGCAGCAGATGAATAGAATTATCAGAACAATATAATAAATTAATGAAAAGTAGATCCGCAGATAAAGAATATGAAAACATCTAGCATCTATATACAGGGCCGTGTTGTGGAAAAATCGCGCCCGGGGCGGATGGCTTTTTTGGCGCCCCCCTGGCTTTTTTGCGCCCCCTCCCAAATATAATTTCTTTACATTATTCTTAGATAGATTCGCAAAAAAATGTTTGGGCAAAAATTTGGCGCCCACTGAACACGTTCATCGTGGTTCCGTTGGAAAGTATTGAAGAATCTACGAAGTCCAATGCTAAAATAATTTTAAATTGCAAAATACTAAAATAATAAATTGCAAAAAAAAAAATTCGGGCACAAATTCAGCGCCTCTCTTGAATACCTGAATACTGCGCCCGGGGCGGACGCCCCCTTCGCCCTTCCCTTAACACGGCCCTGTCATGAAAACATCTAGCGTTTCATAGGAAAATGCACAGATTCAATTGATAGTATAAAATAGCAATTGTTTGTTGGTAACGCTTCTTAATATAATGCCCTATATTTTCTTTTAAAAATCTAAAAATAACAATGCTAAGGTTCATTTTAAATTTCATTTTGTATAAGAATTGAAAGATATCTAAAGAAAAGTTGTTTTAGTGTGAAATATGAGTTTAATAGTTAATGATTTCATGTGTGGATGTTTTATGTTTCATGATTTCACCAATGTGGCGAGTGCGAGCCACGAGGTTTCTGCAGAACAGCCAAGGGAAACCCCGTTTTTACAAGCATCGGTTTGCCAAACATTTCTCGAGGTAGTATATTGTTTGGAGAGTAAAATAAAAGTTAAGAAAAAACATATGATAGCAAAAACAAGCATTGACGACACTTATTCAATTCTCCATTTTAAAACCAAAGTGATTTTTGGTTATTTAATAAATAGTAACACATTATGGATAATTGATAAACTTGAGTTGTATAGAAATTAAAACAACTTCAAAGAATTGATAGTTTGAGGTTTTTATTTCTAAAAACCACTATTTTCAGTTTAAAATAAGTTGTATGAAAAATAATAAATAATCCATTTCTGGTGTTTTATTTTCTTGGGATTAAATTTCGAAGTTCTCAATACATTAAATTGTTCCGAAGTTTTTGAAATTTCATATCTTTCCAAATATAAAGATGAGTGTAAACTTTTTTCAATGGAGTTACACATATTTTCGAAAACTTTTTAAACCGAAAAACATTTGAAACGAGGTCGATGTTTTCAAATGGATAAAGTAATAGTAATTTTTCTTTGTTCCACAGAATAATGCGTATTTTTTTTTTCAAGGCTCGCTTTTTCTATTCAAAGTGAGGAGTTAATCTCTGGAATGGTCGCAGTTCCCACCGAGCGAGTTTTCTTTCTAACAGACGGAGACAATTTAATCCGAACAGAGCTAATTACATCTTATAGAAATTCAGTAGAAAGAAAAAGTAAAAAGTTTCAGATGTTTTTTTTTCTGTATTGAACAATTTCGCATTCTTTGTTATTCTCAGGAGGTAAAAAGTAACATAACATCTAACATTTGTTTTTATTTCTGTGTGATCATTATGTAAATTACAAAGGGTGATTAGCTATAATTTTTAATTCGAAACTATTTTTGAGATTTTTTTTTGGTTGTTGAAGTAAAAGAAAAGGTTCTTACAATTATTAAAGATGAATAGCTGAAAGAAAGGTTTTTTTTGTGTTTAATATGCGATGGTTTAAGCCGTTTCAATAATTACACCGTATTCTCCTTTAATTTGTATAGACTTGAAAAGAGTGTTAATATGGATAGTTTTCACCAATGAAAATATTTATCCAATTGCAGTAATTATTCAACATAAGTCGGATATATTTCTTTATGCTACTTTTACGAAGTATCTATTAAACTCGGAGCTGATTAAATGAGTTACTTGCATCTACCTATATGTAGTTTAATCAAGGGACTTAAGAAATAAAAAGATCAGAAACACATTCCTAGTGTTCTTAAATCTCCAAAACACAACAGAAATTTCGTTGCCTTTTAATTTAAAGAGGTACTCTCAAATGGATAAGACTAGTTTGTTCATATCTCTTATTTAATTTGCTTCATTGCGATTGCATTAATAAAATTACTCTTAATTTCTTATCATTGCAGTATTTAGTTAGGTGTATTCGAATAAAATGCTTAGTTTTGGTTTTAGGTGAAGGTATTTCATATGTGATTTTAGGTGTTA
This sequence comes from Tetragnatha montana, assembly GCA_963680715.1. Taxonomy (NCBI): domain Eukaryota; kingdom Metazoa; phylum Arthropoda; class Arachnida; order Araneae; family Tetragnathidae; genus Tetragnatha; species Tetragnatha montana. The sequence continues at coordinate 13,326,613 of OY796676.1, read as the reverse complement.
AGAGTAATTTAGTAAATAAATATCTTACCAATAAGAAAGGTGAAAATTATGTTTCAATGTTTGATAAATCACATTGATTTTTCTCTTCAGAATATATCATGAAACTGAGTCAAACTCGTTGTACATTGTTTTAGTTTTAATCAGAGTTTATAAACGTTTTAAAAATCATGAGTACCAACTGTTATTATGGGTTTGAATAACAGCATGAAATATTTTGTAAAAAACAATGAACTCTTTTATGAAGGTTTAGCTCTCAAAGGAATAAAAAGCAGATTCCAGGATGTATTTTAACACCTAGGGGAACAATGCCAAGGGTAACAATGTTCCCCTAAATGGAGTTTTGACAAGACCACATATGCTTTTTCAAGAGGAAATATGTTATCTTTTACAAGGTTCAGTTTTACCTACGAGTGTAAACCTGAAACATCAATTCCTCACCTATACATTCAAAGAGAGAAAAATAAAAGCACACAGAAATAAAAGAAAAGGGGAAAATAAGAGATTTTTCTATGTAATAATACATAAACACAATCATTAAACCTGAATATTTCACTTTAACCCTCATAGTAGGATAATTTTTTTTTTTTAATTTGGATGAATACAATATAAATTTTTAGTATAAGACAGTTGATTAAATTTTGAATGAAAAACCCAGAATTATGATCAAATTTTATTCATTTTAAAATAATTAAACTGAGTAATAATTTCAACATACTGATTCATACTTACGCTCTTGGGGTGATTGAGCAAGGTAAGGAAGAAACAAAAAGTTAAAAGATAACAAACATATTTATTTGGGCCAACGGAAATAAAAATCTAACATAATCTGATCCCATACTAAAACAAAATGAAGGAATATTTATTTAGGCGAAGATGCAGCTCACCAGAAAAGTCTAAAAAAAAAATAGAGTTGAGTTGCACTACCCTCCATATCGAGATCAAACTTCCCTACTCTCCCCCAAAAGAGGGAAAATCTCACACACAGAATAAGCAGCAGATCATCTCCCAAAAGATTGCAAAACACTCCAACACAGAGAAAGCTAGCCTCCTCTCCAAGAATACAAAACTCCACGCTGAGAGAGGAGAACACAACAATCTTGGGATTAAAAGCTGTCTGCTCCCCCATTTGCTTAAAAGCGTATCATCTTCCCTTTGAGTCTAAGTGACAGGCGAAATCATCAAAGGCTTGAAGACGCTAATTTCGCGAGGCCCTGCCTTCAAAAGAAGAAGCCGAGATTCGGTCGTCATTAAGCAGGTTAAATGAAGTTAAGAGGATTACCCTCGCAGCAGGGGAAGGGATTTGCGTTGGCAGATCTGTCACGGCTTAGGGAAAGTTCCTGGGACACTTTTTCCCTCTCGGAATATGGAATGTTTGGGGTACTCTTGTCGGGCTTTGTTTCCCTGAGCATATATGGCCTTGAAGTTGGAGGATGGAGACTTTAAGTGCGTTAGGTTGTTTTGGAAACTGGAAGTTTAAAATTAGTTTTATGGAGTATATTTTAACCTGAGAGCAATATATACTAACGGAAATAGGATGAACTTATAGTAACTGGATGAATCTACTCTATAACTGTAAAAATCGTTAAAAAACAGCAAAATATGCTTTATCGGACATACTTTCTTTAACTATCTTTTTATCAACTATTTCTTTCAATAATAATGTAAATTATGTAAATTTGTACTGCTAAGCCTATACAGGAGACAAAGCCGCATAACTATGTAATAGATCATAACAATGTATCATAAAAAAAAGACTACCCAATATTGTATACATTCCCTATGTTCTAATAAAATGTTTCACATTTTCTTCCCAGTCTTTTTGGACCTTGGCAGTGGTTTTAAAGAATATTTTATGCTCATAAATCATCTATGTTATATCCAAAAGTATCATATACATTAGATTGCATTTAAAAAAAATTGAATTCTAAATTTTTGAAATTTTATTGAATATTTTATTTACATATATCAACAGTACTTACTTCTTTATTTCACTTTCTAAATCAAATTTAAATTTTAAGCGTATGACACAGATGGTAGATATCTCAATAAAAAGAAAAATGAATTTTTATTACAGTAAGCCGTGAAAATTTTTTTAAATTACAAATAATTATTATTTTATCCCTGATAGCAAATGCTATTGTATAATATCCTTCATTAGCTATCTATCAGGTTATCTATTTTAATTTCGAAAACATGAGACATTTTTATGATAAAACACATCTTACATCATCGAAAATATCGTTAAGACAATTTGAAAACATGCAGAAAAATTTTTGAATACAAAGTATATACGGATAAAGTAAACTTCCAAACGCTTTCAGTTTCATTTTTAAATTAATTTCTATGGACACTTATTTTCGGGTCAAATATTTAAGTTAAAAATTAATCAAAACCACCAGTCTCTTCACTTAGAAACATCAAGCTTTGAAAACCATAAACGCATGAAATAATTAAAATGCCTCCATCTCCAAAAGTTATAGAAAGACCCATTTTGAAAAGCCATAACCCAAGAAAATTCCCTTGAAAAAGATTTTTTTTCTTTCTAAAAACTCCATCTCCTGAGAGTACAGATTTGTTCATAAGTTTTGTTAGAGATTCTTGAAGGAACAAGTAAAAGTAGTTAGGTTCTTTCAATGCTTTTTCACCATTGCTTTCAACTTTCTTTTACCGAATGCCTTTCATACGATTACTAGGAATTAAAATTTCATCTGTTTTGTTCCTTTCCCTTCGTTCTTTTAACATTGAATTTAGTTCCATTCTATTTCGGTACAATTTCTCCGAGACGATTACCATTTCGGGATTTCTTTTTCGAAGCCTTCTTTTCACGCCATCATCATCATCAACATCAAAGAATGATCTCCGCCGCCATCTTTTGAGAAAAAAAAAAAATTATCAACTTTTTTAAACTTTTATTCTCTTGAAAGAGAAAGCGCTTTGTATGGAGTATTTCCACGGTGTTCTATTTTTTCCCAGCCTTAAACTTTCACTGGGCAATACGCTTTTGATGTAGTGAAAGAAAAAGAAAAGGTATCATGGCGATATGTCAAATCTAAATATGATAAATGGAATTCTTAGGCTAGTGAGATGGGAATTACTTATTTTGTTTTATTTCGTGTGTGATTCTTGCTGCGTGCATTTGAAGAATTGCGAAGCATCTAGATTTATTATGCATGTTTTAGCATAATAAATTGAATACATTTCATTTTATGTGCAAAAAAATTATTTAACTGTTTACTTCAACTGACAAATTTTTTATTTCATCTTTTTATTTTTAAATAAACGTACACTATAATATTTTTATAATGTTATATCGAATTAATAAAATTGTAAATTTAACTTTAGTAATATGTTTTTCATTTGGACTTCAAAAATTGATATCAAAATACTAAATTGATGAAAAATTTCCAATCGGTGGGTTAAAACTTAAAGTCATACTTCCTTATATCTTTATTACTTTTTATGCAGATGGGATCAAACCATTTTTTAAAAAAGGTTTTTTTTTTAAATCTACATAAAAATATGTATAACACAATTTTTCATTCCATTGAACTTATTTTCTAAGCCAGATACAAATTTCTACTAAAAAATAAAAAATTGTGTTCTGTATAGAAATTTATCCCGATCAAATGCTTTTTCTCTATTAGCAACATTCAAGTTTCATGAGAATACTACAACAACTAAGGGCGAGCGCGCACGGGCGACTTTTGTCACGGTGACAAATACGAAATTGTCGCCATGGCTATTGAAACAAGTTGCAAGTATTGAAGAGTCCGCGCACTAGGCGACGTGACTCTTGGCTGATTGCCAAGAATTTCTTCATAGAGATCCATTGTTTTCTAGTGATATTTTTGATACTAGTGATACTGGTCGCCGTGACTTTAGTCACTCGTGCGCGCTCAGCCTAAAACTGCAAAAAAAAAAAAAAAAAAAAAAAAAAAAAAAAAAAAACCCACATGGTGGTAAAGAGTCTGATATTGTGGATGAATTGAGCTAAAATTGTTTTCTTTATAAGATGTTGATCAGATATATTTTTATGAGAAGAAATAATGTTTTTCAAGCAAGAAGGCATAAAAAGGGATCAAGGGATAATAAGGGAAAAATAAAAGGGGAAAGGATATAAAAATGAAAGAGTTGAATTTATTTCATACTAGTATAAGCAATAGTAAGTAAAATTACTGGTTAATCTTAAAACCCACTATGTGAAAAATACCACAGCTAAAAATTAACCTACCCCTGATTGTTTTCCGTAATATTGAAAACTTGAATCGCAATGCATGTATGTCAGTTGATTTTTATGTCACTACAGATAATTGTAAATGCAGTTCCATTCGCATCCTCTTTCTTGGTATCACTAAAAAGAGATGGTCAGCACATCTCTCCACTCATTTCCCCCATAAATTTAACGTAACGTTTCAAAACTACTCACAGTGGAGTAACGAAACCCCTTCTTCAAAATCTATAAAATACAGCAGTTTGTTTCGCCTTGCTCAGAAAGGTTGTGAAACGAAAATAAATAAGGCCGGAGCGGGGGAAAGACAGCACTTTTATTTGAGCAGACTTGAGCCGATTTCGAGACGATGTTTAATGCATAACCCAAGAGCAGAGCTAAAGGTTTATTTCCGTAGTAGAAGGCCATGCCGTTGCTTTCGTACAGAATTTTAAGGGTTTTTTTTTCTCCCCCGAAAACTTTGACATATGTATGCCAGTTTTATGAAAACATTGACGGTTGAGTACTGTGCCTTATCCCTTGCATTTAGGAAGAATTCGTTTCGATAAAAAAAATTATTCTGCCTAAAAAAAAAAAATCGGAATTTTTTTTGCATAATATCAATTGAGTTGTGAGTTATTTATGTGCGTTTTGATTTTTGGGGAATCTGCAGAAAATTTTATTTTTGAAGAAGTAAAAGAAATGCAGTTCATATGACCCATACCAATATTTAAAATTTAAGTGTTGTTCAAAATACTTATATTATAATACATTTGCTAAAAATAACCAATTTTTGATACATTAGTTAATGATATAACTTACATTAAACAATGCTAATATAACTTCTATTTTGAGTCAGTTTGAAAACATGACATTAGAGAAGCCTTTGAGCAGAAATATGTAAAATTAGAATTTTCCACACTTAACGTTATCAATAAATGTGTTTGATCATAAATAAATATTAATGTATACAACGGTTACCAAGAGACTGGGTTGTTTCAAAATTGTTAAATTAAATGAAAGGCTTAACTCAAGATCTTTTAAAGATGTGTCAATATTCAATTGAAGAATGAGAAAAATATTTGGGAATTTAATGAATAGTAATTAAATTTAGGTCACTGACTGAGTCTGGATGAGGTGGAATCAGCCTTAAGAATAACTTATGAATTTATCAAAATAAAAAAGCTTTTGAAACAAAAAATATTAGTTCTTATATTTTTAGTTAACAGAATATAAGATGAATTTTGTCACAACACTTATTCAAATAAAATTTAGCAATACGTAAAGAGATTGCAAACTTTTAAACATAAAATGCAAAAAATATTGAATTTTATTTATGAAATTATTTAGGAGACATATTTTTATAGAAAAATATTATGTTTTGAAAAAAAAATTATATAGTTATGATATGTATTTATTAAAAAAGTATACTTCATATCGTTACCACCACGCCAAAAACACAAATCTATTATGTATAAGAATAGCAGGTTCGTGTTTTTGGCACGGTGGTAACGATATGATAATAAAATAATAGTTATCTAGTGTGTAACCACGGCTTACTAGATACTATACAGGCTAGCCGAGTTTTGAACAATGAAAACCATTTGACAACTTTTCCCGCTTGGATCGCCACAAGTCCTACCTATATCACCCACCGCCTTCAACACTGTGTATATGCTTTGCCTGTTTGTCCAGTATTGCCATCTGGATTTTTTTTATGATTTCCGTACTCGGCTAGCCTGTATAGTATCTAGTAAGCCGTGGTGTAACCCTAATCACGCTTGAAAAATTGTTTAAACTGTGTACTAACACTTATATTTATGTCAGAATTTCATTAAGAATGATGTGAGTCATAATTTTTTACTAATAATAATTTATGACACTAATTAAAACTTCTTTTTTGAAGCTTTAGCTTAAATATTAAAACTAATATATTATTAATGTTTAAGTAGGGGAGACTGGGGACAATAGTAACACGGGGCAATTGTAACACTTCGAATTCCTAGAAAAGTGTAGATGCCAAGCTGCTACAATGATAACAGTGTATGCAGGGCTTGTAAAAAAATAATGTCCGAGAGTACCAAGACTGGCAGTTGAGGTATAGCAGTGTACTTGAGAAAAGAGTGTTTTTCGAGCATAAAAGTAAATTTTTACTTTTGAGTTAAATTCTTTCTCCTGCACTACAGGTATGTAGCACAAAATAACTTTTTTTACAAAATGAACCTACATTTATCATAGTTATATTCTGTTTAGTTTTAAGTTAATATTGTTTTTAGTTTCTTTGAAAACGAGGGTTGAATTAAAAATGAACACATGGGGTCAAATGTAACACTAATTCGGGGACGATTGTAACATGTGAAAATTGACTTTTGGATGCCGAGATCTCGTACAAGGACAACTAAAAGGGGTCAGATTAGTCAGGAAAGAATGGAGGCAGCGGCTGCTAAGGTTTGGGAGTCTGGAAAGTCAGTGGGAAGTGTTTGTGAGCACGGTATTTGTTATGGGCCGTTATACAGATTCTGTCAGAAAAAATGAAAACCCTAAAGTGGGTTATAATTAATTTATAAGTTATTGGCGCTAATTAATTTATAAATTGTCACCAACAATCACCTGTATCACCTACACAATCTCTTAATAAAAGAGAACCAAATTCACTGCCATCACCACAAATATCAAAATGCTCACCACAGGCTGTTCAGCCAACACCAAAAGTGGTACAAAATCACAATTCAACTATAAAAAAGGAAACTCAAGAAGAAAGAGCCCCATCTGCACCTATAAACCCAGAGTAAAAGAGAAGAAGTCGACACAAAAAGAAATTTAAATATTCAGACTGTGATACCTCATCAGACGATGAATATTTGTGTGTTGTTTCCATGGACAATTTCAAAATCAATCACCTCCAGTGAAAAATAAGTTCAGTGTGTTTCGTAAAAAATATATTGTTAATAAATTTGTATAATTTTCCGTATTTCTTATGAAAATGTGTAGTGTTACAATTGACCCTTATATGTGTTACAATCGACCCCACTTCAAGGGTCGATTGTAACAATATTCTTTGGCTTATTTTTTATTTACTATATTGTAATGCATGTTCACAGGACAGTTTTCATAACGCAATTGTAATTGGGATGTTTCAACCTATGTTCATACCAATTTTCATAACTCTAACATAAAAAATGGCTTGGCTGAAGATCAATTTGTAAATTTTGTTACAATTGTCCCCAGTCTCCCCTATTATTAATGTGGCCTTATTAGTATTTTTATTGATTTATTTATTTTAAAATTGTAATTTTGTTACAAAATTGCTTATTTAAATAAAAAAAAACTATACCTAGCATAAATTTGGTAAATATGTATGTTTTTATGAAAACGTTTACTTACAAAAAATCTGTATTTGGATTCAATTCTCTATCAAAAAGTAATTTATCATACCTATCCTACAAGGAATTCCACTGTTAACACACGCTTGCACGCACATAAAAGAAACTGCCTACAAATAACCAAAAATCAGGCATCAAATACTTAAGTCACTCATAAGAACTTTAATATTGGCTTATGCTTTGCTGATGGATTTCACACAAAAAAATGCAATTTCAGAGATGTTACAGTATGTTATGATTACTTGATGAAGAGTATTATCTTTCGAACATTTTGCATCGTGCATAATCATTCTTTCCTGAAGGACATCTATCTCTGTCATAGTGAAAATCAATACTTTACGCGCTATCTGGAAAATAAAAGATGATTGGCTATGTTTGTTTTTGTTTGAAAGCCAGAAGAATCGAGATAAGCCATGCCATGTACACGTTTTATGACTCTTTGAAAGCAAAGATTTTTTTTTCGTTCATTTATCATTTCGAGAGATATTTTGAAAGGTTTTAAAGGATGGTGCTAGTGTATAAGTACTTAAAATTTTGTAACAATTTATGCATTTATGTGATTTTTACTAAATATCACACCAGATATAACGCGTTGAGAGATTAAAAATCTACCTTTATAAGATTTTCTTAAAGAAAACGATAGGTTAATATATAATTGAACACTAAATTTTTGCTTTAATATAGATTATAGAAATACAAAAAGTTTTGGTAACAAAAACACAATATTATTTTTTAAGTATCAATTACTTCTCAAAATACGTATAACACAAAATGGTATTTAAATTCCATCTAGAAGTATTTTCTGAATATCCTGACTCCATCAGTAGCACGGACTTTTATCGGATACTTTAACGGATTAACTTATCTTTAGAATTTAAAGAAAATATGTCTACTTTTAATAACTTTTGATTTATAAGTAATATCAAGTATGGTTTATAGACATGCATTTTAATAAAAATTTCACAAATTTCAATGTTCAAATAATGTTTTTAAAATCTAAAACGCAAAAGACAATTGGGTTGGTTACGTAGAACATGGATTAAAAGCCAAGTTGTACAAGTTTTTATAATGCGGGATATTGTATAGAAGATGGATTGAAGAAAGTTCACGAGTTTTTCCATGTAGTACGTTTTTAACAATTTTTGATAAGAAATGTAAGAAATTTCAATTTTAAGAAAATGAAATTTCTTACATGTCTTATCAAAAATTATTAAAAACGTACTTGGAAAAACTAGTGAAGTTTCTAAAGGTAGTTTTAGTAGCAGATCTAAATCAGTACCTATTATCAAAGTGCCTAAAATAAAAGGTAGAACCAAATTTTCAATATTTTAAATTTTATGAATAGTAAACGTTTTACTGATAATATCTGATGGTACCTCTGGGTCTAGACTTTTAATCCCTTTATTTCTGTTAAAATGATTTTTATATGTTTTTGAAATAAAACAAGTGGAACATAAATAAAACGAAAAAATGGAACATAAATAAAAGGAAAGATAAAGAATTCATCACACATCCTCAAAAAATCAAAAATCAAATCATTCAACACTCAAACAAAACAAAAAAAAACACCTCCAAAAACAAAACACCCACCATATCCCATCTTCTAACCACCACCACCACCGGCCTCACGAATGTTTTTTTTCCTCTCACTGCACTATTCCTTCCGGGAGGAGTCCGAATTTCTTTCGCACCTGCGAGGACCATGGCGAGGACGGATTCTTCCAAGGCATTTACAGAAGGCAGCCATGTGGGGAGAAATAGCCTGCGAGTGGGAATCGATGGATTCACGAGAAGGAGCTGTTCTCCCCTGGGGGGTGTCCGGTCGGCGACTCCAGGTCCGGCCCATCCTTGCCCCATTTCACAGAATTCCGGACGTGGGGGGAATGGACCGGATGGAAGGTTCTGCTTACTTTGAATAAGTTAGATTTGAAGGAGTTTCCATGTTTTGAAGTTTAAAGGGGTTTGCTCGAGAGGATTTGAATAAATATTAATATTTGTGGATACTCTTCAAAAGGGTTTATGTATTTAGAGTAGGTTATGTCTTTAACAAAAACATTTGGTTAGATTATTTTATTTTAAAGAGAAAACATGCAGAAATGTACTACGAAACATTTTAGAAATAAAGTAAAAATAAGTTGTTAAGCTAGAAAACTAAATTAAAAAAAAAACTATTTAAGGTGAAATATTTAAAAGTTTTAAAAAAAAATCATTTAAAAGTTCATCAACACTTAAAAAAAAACCATTTTAAATGAATTTTTTTATTTCTGAAATACAATTTATTTTTAGCAATTTATTTGAGTTCGATGAGTAAGGCCTACTAAATTATGATCACTCAAAGATATTATCCATAGTTCAATTATTTGTAATTTATCAATGTAAACATCTTACGTCAGTGTTTTTTTCCTGATTTTTGTTGATGTATGAGTTGTATGGCTTGGATAAAATCTCATTCATACTGTGTCCCGTTTTTTATAAGTGTAAAAAAACTCTATTCAGAATTAAGAAACCTTTCAATTTATTTTTCTTTTGATATTTCCCAATATTTTTTTCTTTCCATATTTCTACTTATTTACGTTTCTTATAAGCTAAAGCAAAACTTAATTAACCTACTTCTTTAAGAATGCTTCAAAAATTTCTTAAAATAAATCCTAATCAAGTTATTTTTATGACGTATTATTCATATATCAGTTTTAATTTTTAATTTATTTATTTTTATCAAAACATCAATAACATCTGTCATACATTATTTAGAAAATTAATGACCTAAAAATATCTTATATCAGGTCATTGTGTATAAAATATTTTACAAGTAGAAATTTACTGCATGTAATTATACAAAATTAGATAGTTTTCCAAATGTAAATAGATAGGGAAAGAGGAGTAAGAGTACGCATAAAAATTATATTGGGCTACAAAATTGAGAATTTAAAAGCCAGATCCTTCAAATTTCCATGCAAAAAATATTATTAACTTACAAATCAAGGTGCCAAAATGACATAATGTTAACATAACTATGTTAAAAATCAATAAGAAAAACAATTGAAGGTAACATGGCGGTAAGGCTCATTAAACTTTCCTTTGGTTAAGGTATTTTAATCCCTAAATTCCCCTGAAAATCCCTGAAATTGAATTCAAATTATGTCAAGTTGTTCAGAAGGAACCATACTTTAAAATGATATCTACTTGGAGAAAAAATATGATGCTAAATTTACGAAATTATATTTTACTTTGTAAATTAAATACAAAAAGGATGAAAATAATGAGAAAATCCTTTTAAATAGCTCAAGATACACGTGTTCTATAATAACACTCGCATTTGCTTACACTCTTGCCAACAAGAAAAAAATCGCTATCTTTATAACAGTTATCGTTTGAATGAATCGTTATAAATTCGATTATAAAAATTTCAAAGTACCTATAAAATAAATTTTACGGCTAAAAATATCCTGCATAACCTCTAATGGGAACTTAAAATGCTTAAGAAATCTGTACAATGAAAAATTCCAATTCCTCGAAAAATTCCAAAGATGAATAAAATTATGTTACATCGCATGCAAGAAAAACACAAATCAATCGAAATTGAAACCGCAAATATCGCAGCAAAAGTATTTCACAAAAGCGAATGAACCGACATGTAATTCTACCGCTCTCCCGAAAACGCCATTTAAGAAGCAAGGATTGAAACGTATGTAAATAGCGCGGCGCGTACCAAAATTAATGAAAAGAACCTGCAATGATTCCACAGCTAGAAAGCTTATATCAGAAAGCTCCCCGGCACAGCGAAACATGAAAGAAATCCCAAGGTGCGATTCGTCTGTTTGCTTAAGAAATTTATAGCGACATACAAAATTGCATTCACAGCAAAAAGTTAACATGTTTCGGGCTCTACGTAATTTTCTCAAAGAATGTATGGCAAGTATCTGAAAAAAAAAATGAATTTGAATCATCCCCCTTGGGTTTAAAAAAGGAATAAAATGCAGAAACGCCGAAAGTTGCCGTAATTCAATTGGAAGTCTTATATTCATACCAAAAATTAATTGAATAGAAAGAGGGAATATCTCCAGGGTATTTCATCATTACAATCTTTAGAGAAATTGGCGACTGATATTTTTTAATACGATTAGAATAATTCTTTAAGCACGTTTCAGAAATTTGGGAGTTTTTCTTTTGTGATGTGTTTTTCAAACGGGGAAGGAGTTTTTTTTCCTCGATATATGTAAAATAGATTCTTTGATATCTGAAGCGTGCTTTTATCTTGGCAGAACTAACAAAGAAATGCAACATGGAATAATAATAAAGAGAGAAACAATGTAGATAGATGCTATTGAGTTTCGGAATTCCTTTAGGGATTTTGCTAGCTGCAATGATCTACTTTCCGTTTCAAATGGAATTACATTGTTGATTGAAAATTATAACTATTCCACTAAAATTATAAATTAATAAATAATTAATTCGGAAAAAAGTAACGAAACGTATGTATTTCATTAATGTAGGAATGTTTTAATGTGTTCAAGTAATTTTTTTTTATGGAAAACAGTATGGTTTCTTTCTTAATTTAAGTAATGCAATTAAAATATTTCTTATGATTTTTCAGATCATTAATAAATGTCACAATAAATGTTTAATGTTCTCTTATTGTTTAGAAGTTATTAATTATTAATGAATACATTTATATTGAACAAATTAGGTTTAGTTCCGGAAATAACATTTTTAAACACATATAAAATTAAAACAAACTTATCTATTCATACGGTGAAACAAACCATTCTCTCCTAAGTATAAATTATCTTTTTGACTAAAAATAATTTTTAGAATTGGGGAAACAAATAAAAGATGGGAACTCAATCAAAATTTTAAAAATAACATGCTTTTATAAAAACATGTGTATAACACGCTTATAAAAACTAACTACCTTGTATACCTATACTGATATTCATAAAAATATGGTTTATTTGCCTATTTCTTTTAAAAAATAACTGAAACTTTGGAGAGGTTTAGTATTGAAAATAAAATTATTAAAATCGCAATTTTTTTTTTAGTATCAGCTCAAGATAAAGTGATTCGATAATTTTAAATTACAATTTAAGAATAACTAAAAAAAACTAACTTATATGGGAACATATTTCTGAAACAGAGCGCGCGTGTCAGTGAAACAATCTGTTAGAATTTTAAAACATTGCAACGTCAATATAATATGTTCACTTCATTTTCAATCGAAATGCTTTAAAACTTTCAACAACTTCCCGTACACAATATTAAGTTGTGATAATATATAATTTACATTGAAACGTAAATAGATAGTTGGGAAGAATACCGCTTTTTAAAAAGTTGTAAGGAAACTCAAAGACGTTTATTTGAAGCATATATATATATATATATATATATATATTGATTTGAAGAACATTAATCGTAAAGGGTTTCTTCTCAACTTTTCTAGACACACAATCCAGCCCCTAGTTCTCCAGAAATTCAAGATTTCTCCCCAGAAGTTCCTCTTCCAACACTTATTTTCCCAGATAGTTTTTCACAATAGTTTTTAGGCTTTTCTTTGGGTGAGGGATTTCTCCAGTAGCAGCCACTGCACCCAAACTGTTTTCAAATATACATCGGAAGTTGCCCGAGTTTATTCTTTCACATGTATTCTGTAAATCCCTCTATAAATATGTTTTGTTCCTGCCTCAGCAATCTTTCAAACTTCTACATCGGGAAAGCATGTTTCATTTCTTGGGAAGAGGAAGAACGTTATAGAAAAAGATTGAATTTGAGTAGTATTGCGAATTTTTTTTTCTGATTGAATCGCTATATAATAGTTTTTCCTTTGTTTGCTAAATTCATACTTCTGAGAACTTTTATGTATTATCCATTTTGCATCTAAATTCCGAGGGTAGATGGTCGTTGTTCACCCGGTTCACTTCTATTTGAAAGCAAACGTATTGAGTTATTTGCAAATCGATGTTGAATTGAGGTTCAGATAGGGATAAAAGTGTTTCTAAAAACCTATTTTTTCTTCGTTTACTAGTAAAGAAAATATTTACGTTTTAAAAGAATGCCTCACGCATATTACTTTTTACCACAGTATACACATAAAAAGACACTTATCTAAAGGGAGTTGAAGAAGTGCACTATGGGAGTATGAGTTTAAAAATCCCATAAAACTTTCATAGTTTAGTTGTGCATAGAAAATATGATATTATGCATGTAACAAGAGAGAAATATCATGACTGATAAAAAAAAGTTGAGACGAGCATAAAAATTTGGTTTCATTAAAAAACTGAATACAATATGACATGACAATCGTAGGTACTACAGCAACAATAATTATGAAAATGGGATAATAATGATTAACACTGATAATTGTAATAACATAGACTAAAATAACAATAACAATAGTTAAGTTGTCAAACAGATAGACAGTGCCCCCACTTATATAAAGTCTTTGATAAATTTTGAAATAATTTATTTTAATTTTAATTTCTGTAGCCAAACTTTTTCAAAGACAGATTTAACCAATATTTCTCAATTGATGATAATTGATCATTGATGAGTTCATAGAGAAAAAGGACTAATTTAATAGAGTATGTGTGAATTATAGCAACATTATCTTTATGGAAACAGACCAATAGCATTTTTAAGTAGGTGTGTTTTATTTATCACGAAAAATTTAAAAATATGTAATTGAAATTAAGGAAAATATTTACTTACTTTTAAAAAAGTATGAACAAAAAATCTGAAATATAAGAATTTACCTTTATGTTTCAGATATTATGAATGCAACACGTTTACCGTCTGTAAACGGAAGTGCTACAAATGTGTCGTACTTTCTATGGTATCTTTTAACCTCGCCTCCTTTTCTGTCACCTACTCTACCAAGTAAGTTTTTATTTATTATTGGGGCATATTATTCTTCAAAAAACTTTTTTTAGTATTTTCATAATCGAATGGGTTATTTTTATGCAGCGTGGTTCATGCACTATTTTAAAGTTAAACAGCTATTTAAAAAAAAACTTAAATTTCCTTTTTCTTGCATTTATCAATTGATCGTATTAAAATCATAAGATTTCTCTCGATAAAGTTTTAATAAAAAATAAATACTGTGTGTGTAGTGTACCACAGTTGTTTTTAACTTTAAAAACTTCCAAGTCTAGTTTCTTACTAAGATTTAATAAGGTTTTTCCCTCTTAAAAGCCTTAATCACTAGATTGGGAAGAAAATCACGGACGGAAACGTCTGGGTTGAAGGGTAATAGACAACATTAGTGTGACGTCACTTGCTTGTTTGGAAACGTTGATTCTATCCGTGATTGGTTCCGTGATTGGAGGTAAATCCGTACCAATCCGTACGGAACCAATCACGGATGGAATCTACGTTTCCAAACAAGCAAGTGACGTTTTGACTAATGTCGTCTATTTCTCTGATGTTTTTGTGTACACTAAGCAAGGGTCTCATTCTGTCTTTGATTTGAAGGGTAATAGAGATAATAAAATTTTCGTTAACCAGTTTATTCTTCTCAATTTAAGGTCTTTATTTCCTCTGGCTTGTTAGTTTTTATTAACTGAAAAATGAAAGGAACGTCTTTTCTATGGGTTGAGGTGAAAATTTAATCAATCTAGTCCAAACTAGAAACTTCAAAAAAATATCGATACTTTATTTTATTATAAATATTAATGCATTGAATACAAAAAACTGCACATCTTAAATGTACGGAAAAATTATGTACAAATCATTCTAATAAATTAATTAATAAATATTTTTATTACAATTGTAAGTTATACTATTTAAATAGCCTTAGATAAGCTTCCCAAGTTAACTTGTTAGTGTGGATTTTATGGATTGAATAACATAATCATAAAAACTTTCATAGTTAAATCACATTTATACTGCTCATAAAAAGATTGTCATCTGACTTTCTCTTTTACAATAAAAAACATTAAAAAGTGATTTATCTAATTGTTTAACTTTCCCCCTTAGTGAATTCTAAGCACTTTTTAGTGCATACAATGCTTGTCGTATAGTCAACCCAATTAGATGAATTGGACTGCAGACCCACTATGTAATTACTCTACTGCCAAGATGACCATTGCACTTGGCATATTAGCTCTCTCTGGGTTGATAATGACCGGGCTAAAGTGGTCTTTTGAAAGCAGTATACTCGATCTATCATGCTAAAATTCGACAATAAACCTGGATCTATATATGTGGTTCCGGACACAAAATTAATCAGCACAAAGTGTTTACCTTAATGAAACACGGGTGCTTCGTTAAATTTACAGGTATCTGTTTTGGATTCTATGCTCTAAAGCGCTAAGTGCTTGTTAATTTGTAGTGATGTTCCACCTTAACCTTTTACCTGCCGATGTTCCCAAATGGGAACATCACTTTAGGGAATTTTTTCACCACTAAATTTTTCATGCAGGAATTTGATACTTGGTAGTAAGAAACTCAAAGATATGAGGTTATTTTACATGCAAAAATTTTTACCGTGCAATTTAATCCTTTTTGTGGAATTTATATCAAAATAACAGATATTTGGCTCTTCCAAAAGTTGCACAAGTTTCAATTTATGATAAATTTAAATAAATTTAGTTTTAAATAATTATGCTGTGTTTAGGTAGCTTAAGTACACATCTTTTCAATTGGCTTGGAAGAATAGCTCCATATTCCAATTTTGGAGGGTAATTACCAATTCAACGTATATGTTCCCAAATGGGAACATCGGCGTTTGGGGTATAGTTTTTGAGGGGATTTTCATAACATGTAAAAATTCAAGCTATTTCTTATTATCCTTAATTTTTTTAATCTTTTCTGTCTCAAAGGATTTAAACAGGTTAATCATGATGTTTTAAATTTCTAAATCTATAATTTAATTTTTTTCTCCTGATTTATGGAGGAATAAGTGCCAAATCTTTATAGCAGATTCCTATTTTTGAATATTTTTCTAACTCCCTGACCGATTAATTTGCAGTAATTATTATTATGAGTTATGTAAAGGGCATATTTGGAGTACTTCTGAGGACTTGGGTACTTATTTTGTTCAAGTTATCTTTTTTACATAGAAATTTTAGGTATAAATTTGCAGAATTTTGAAAATATTGAAAAGTTTGTACATCTAAAAACACTTTTCTAACGTAAGTTGGAGATGTAAGAGATATGTTGTTTAGTTTAGAATCTTCCATGAGCCATGAGAAACGCAGCTTTAACAAATCAATGGAGATAGTTATGATTATCACTTTTGAAAGCTAATTAAATTTGAATGCAATTCATGGATTTTATGCTAGATATCCAGATAGAACAGTAATTAAACCTAATTTTTCACCCAGAAAGATAACTGCTTAGCTTTGAAACGCATGGGAACATTGTTTCGTATTTTTTATACCGAAAAATTACCCATTGTGCAGTAAAAATGTACGGAAAAGTGTCACGCATGTAATAAATATGTAAATTTTTTCTTATGAAAATCTTTAAAATTTTACCCAATAGTCCAACTATGGGAATTAAATATGAAGAAACAGTCCAATAAGATAAAAATGTTCAAAATTATTGAGTAGAAACCTATTTCAGTAGTTTTACTTGAATTAATTTTGAAATATATGCCTTTTGGAAATCCCCCTAAAAACTTCACTCCAAACTCCGATGTTCCCAAATGGGAACATCCTGAAAATCCTACTTAGGATTTTCTTTCTGCCAAAAAATGTCAAGATTGGTTTTAGTAATGATGAAACAAGCCATTTAAGCCAAAAATCAGAACCTTAAATTTTAAATTTGAATTGCGGCGTTTAAAAGGTTAATAATGTGTATTTGTGTTGCTTTGCTTAATGGTCAATTGTAAATAATGTTTAACTTAATTTTATTTCCTCATTTAAGTTTTTTTTTTTTCATTTTTAATTACCTGTGTTTTTTAAACATGCACCCATTTAATAAGCACAATTTGAGTTGATTCATTTCATCTAATCGCTTAGCTAACATAATAGTATCGAAAATATTTTATCTCGCAGTTTAATGCTTTTTAAAGATGGCTACTTTTGAATCTTATCGGCTTTGCAAGGATTATTCATCGTGATTTTCAACGCTTGAAAAAACGCTGAAAATCTACTTTTTCTTATGAATTCTAGTTTCTATATGATGGAAAAATTCATGTTTAAACAGTGAATGATATGCCTTTTTCGAAATAGGCACAATAGTTATAATACTTCTCTGCCGTGGGAAGAATAAAACTTGAATGATGTGCACTTGATAATTTAAAAAATTACATATTGGAATTCCAGAAGAACATTGAAGGTCTGCAAAATAATTTCAAAATAGTATTTAATTTTCTAAATTTTTAGAACAAAAGTTATTTATGAGTCAATATATCAGTAGATAAAAATAGAGGCTTCCGGGCTTGGTTGCCGTGGTCTTGATGGTGATAAAATGGACGTTTCGCCCAAAACTGTGTTAGGCATCATCAGCAGGTTTCTCTCCACGCAATCGTTGAGATCGTCGTAAGACAGGGACTGACTGGTCGACTGGCGATGCAGAGGCATCCATTGTTGTGGGCGGGGTCAAGATTTCCGGTGATTGGCTCTGATTGGTTGGAATACTACTATTTGTTTTGATCGAACACCTGCGAAGTGCGCAGTTCCAAATTTTATCTATTTTAGTTGTTTCCTCCTTCCTATTATAATTATCTCGATGTTTAAATATTTCTATGGCCTCATGGCAAAGTCGGGTAAAATAATGCTTCGTTGAATTTAGGACAGTTGTATTACTGAAAAGGATGTTATGCCCTGGCTGAAAGGCGTGATCTGCCACAGCTGATTTTTCAATGTATCCAAATTTGCAACTGCTTTTGTGTTCCTTCATCCTAGTATTTATACTACGGAGTGTGGTACCAATATAGACCGCTCCACAAGAGCAAGGAATGCGGTACACTCCGGGGCTAGAGAGGGGGTCTCGTTGGTCCTTAGGAGAGCGTAGACAGGCGGACAGCTGTCTCGTAGGCTTAAATATGGCTTTAATTCTGTGCTTGTTAAGAATCTTTCCTATTTTGTCCGTAACACCCTCTATGTAGGGCAGAAAAGCAGAAACCTGCTGATGATGCCTAACACAGTTTTGGGCGAAACGTCCATTTTATCACCATCAAGACCACGGCAACCAAGCCCGGAAGCCTCTATTTTTAATACATCCGGCCGTGAAAGCCTTTCTACTTCAATATCAGTAGATACTTTGGAAAAAGCGATATTAAAATAATCAATTGATCATGATTACTTAATTAAAAAATAAAAAATATCAAAATTACTAACCATTAGAAAATTATTTCTTTCCTCGAATGTAGGCCAGTATATTTTATGATTAAAGGCGTGATCTCTAAATTCAGTCAGACGATGGCAAACAAACAGAACACAGCGAGATAATTGCATAATTTGGTTGTTTGCCAAGTAAATGAACTGCCATTACTCTCTATACGACCACTAGATATACGGTTCAAATCAAATATGTTTTCTTAATAACCTGTAATTTAGCTAACAATACGGCATGGGAAAACTAGTCAGTTTAGAAATTTGCTATTTTAGTCGTACGCAAAAGAAATATCGTAATAATTAATTGCGTTCATTTTACTGAGTTGGCTGTACTGCCTACATTCAAGGAATTTCTCAAACTGGGTGTCATTACTGAGAATTTTATGAGGTATGGCATTCCATTATAAATGAGGGTTAATGAAATTATTTTTCGGAATTAATTAGAATGATTGAGCGATATTGGATAAAACTCAAAAGCCGTAACAGCGCCAAAGAAATTAGCGTTGATGAAAATAGTATTTTACAAATACATAAAAATAGGAAAAATTCTGAACAATGTCTTAAATTCATAAGATAAACTTCTTATCTTAAAAATGAAGGACATATTTTCAATAATAATTGTTTGTAAAAATATTGCATTTGATTTTATTGAATACTTTATTATATGTTTTGAATTATAATATGTTTTGTTTATGATATTTTT
This sequence comes from Tetragnatha montana, assembly GCA_963680715.1. Classification (NCBI taxonomy): domain Eukaryota; kingdom Metazoa; phylum Arthropoda; class Arachnida; order Araneae; family Tetragnathidae; genus Tetragnatha; species Tetragnatha montana. Next base: position 13,307,044 of record OY796676.1, on the reverse strand, counting down.
GTTCTGTTTATGATATTTTTGTTCTGTTTAAATTTTATTTCATAAGTTTTCACCTTCAAAAATTTAATGATAATATGTCATAAATTGGGGGAAGAAACAATGGTATTTAGGTACTTTAATCCACGATTAAGATTTAAATATAGTTTAAAGAATTCACAAATATCAAGTGTGACGAAACACTAAATACATATATAATTGCAAAATATTTAAATGTAAAAAATCAAAACATTTAGATTTTAAACACAGATTCATGGTCCTATATCTTTAAAACGTAACACATACGAGTAACATATTTTACAATAATAATTTAACGCACTTTCAAAACTTCTTCAATGTTGAATGAACACCCACAATGTTAGAAACGATATTCTGCTAGTAATTAATATCAATATTAATCTGAGGGTTGTTAAAAATCCAAAAACATTCGTTAAATGGATTATCCCTGATGACTGTATCTTTACACATACTTGTCACAGAAACGCATGAGTTGGCGTTATTCATTTAAAGTCAGATTGTGCCAGAGCGCATTTAAAATTCAGGAAAATACATTCGGGAGGGTACCTTTCACTAATAGGTGGATTGGTAGATACAGTATATCCTCCTCATTACAAACTCCACGAAAACTATTTCATACCTTTATAAAATATATTCTCCTTTGATATTATAAATTCTTCTAATGTTAATGCATAATGCATGATATTCTTAGCTATTTAGAATTTCACGTAATTATTAGTGTCTCGTGACCTTTATAATGAGTTATTCTTTAGGTAAAATGTTAGTAAGAGCATGTTCTGCATGCATATTTCCCAATTTTAATAACCAATCAGAACATTAGGCAATCCCATATTTGGAGTGATAATTATCTGACAAACCTATCAGATCTTTCTATCTACCTATTTCTAGGTTCTATTTCTATCTATTTCAGAAACCTATCAGATCAACAACGTACGAAATGCTATTGAGAAATTTGATTTCCGTATGAATGAATTGTAAATTTTTATGTCACTTTTCTGTTTTACATAGAATATTCTACAGGTTGTAATTAAACTGGTTGCAGAAATATGAAACATACGGAGAAAATTTTAACTTCTATTTATTTTGATGGCATTAATGTGTACTATTTATTTCCTTAATAAATATTTTGCAGATTTTTTAAAATTCTGAAAGATGCTATCCGAATTGTCAAAACTTTTTCGGTTCGGTTATTTTTATCTCTATCGGTCTTCTTTTGTATTAATAAGAAAATTATGACTATCAACAAATTTCCTTATTATATAAATGTTGCCCTTAAAATAATACTAGAGCTCATTGAAACTTAGATGTGATACCCATTAATCTCTGTAAATTCGTATTTATAAGTACAAGCTATACACACTTCAAATAAATTAGAAATGAGACTACTTCAAATTAGCAATAAGTACAGTCATCCAAACCATATAAAAGAGTTATCTTAAACCAAAAGGCTGTTCTATTTTTAACAATTTCTCATCCTAAAGATTGGATTATGTCTTAAGATCCAATTAATGAGATAAAGTCCAAATAAAAGTAGAATCTACTAGATGTAAAAAAAAATCCCTGAAACTACAAAACATAAAAAAAACGTATCCAAATAATTGGTTAAGATGATTGGCCGTAAAGGACCATCAGTATCCTATTGAAGATTTTTTTTCCCTTTACATTTATTTACTGTACGGATTAACTGCTTCGACAGAATAACAAGTTAATACGCTTTTGAGTGAAATCACAACTTGTCGTGGAAATGTTAAACCCCTTTTCGGTAAGAGGAAGTCCGTACTTAAAAGTATTAGCGTTCTGCCAAGCGAGATGGAATTAATATCAAGTCATTAAATAATGGCGGGCGCGCTTTTATTTTGCAGATTTTTTAAAATTCTGAAAGATGCTATCCGAATTGTCAAAACTTTTTCGGTTCGGTTATTTTTATCTCTATCGGTCTTCTTTTGTATTAATAAGAAAATTATGACTATCAACAAATTTCCTTATTATATAAATGTTGCCCTTAAAATAATACTAGAGCTCATTGAAACTTAGATGTGATACCCATTAATCTCTGTAAATTCGTATTTATAAGTACAAGCTATACACACTTCAAATAAATTAGAAATGAGACTACTTCAAATTAGCAATAAGTACAGTCATCCAAACCATATAAAAGAGTTATCTTAAACCAAAAGGCTGTTCTATTTTTAACAATTTCTCATCCTAAAGATTGGATTATGTCTTAAGATCCAATTAATGAGATAAAGTCCAAATAAAAGTAGAATCTACTAGATGTAAAAAAAAATCCCTGAAACTACAAAACATAAAAAAAAACGTATCCAAATAATTGGTTAAGATGATTGGCCGTAAAGGACCATCAGTATCCTATTGAAGAATTTTTTTCCCTTTACATTTATTTACTGTACGGATTAACTGCTTCGACAGAATAACAAGTTAATACTCTTTTGAGTGAAATCACAACTTGTCGTGGAAATGTTAAACCCCTTTTCGGTAAGAGGAAGTCCGTACTTAAAAGTATTAGCGTTCTGCCAAGCGAGATGGAATTAATATCAAGTCATTAAATAATGGCGGGCGCGCTTTTATGGTGTTGTTCGGTGTCGGTTCAACAGAGTTAAAGGGTGTGTATTAGCTTATTACTGTGTTCAATTTAGGCCCATTAGGGTGATTAAGTCTAAGTTAAGTTGTTGAAAGTAATAGGAGCTGTGATTTGCATCGAAAGTATTTGAATTCATAAATATTGGTTTTAATAATTATTTCCGTTTACACAATTTTGATAATATTTTATCGGTGACTCTATTTGAAAACTTGTCGAGATTCAAAACTTCGAAATTTCTTTAATCCTTTAATGAGCATTAAGAGATAGATTAGATGTAATTAGCTTTGCAGCTTTGCGTAATATGGTTCTAGCGCATTATTCTGAGTTGATAAAGAACTCTCCAAAATATTAAGAGGGAACTTTCTCACACAAGTATCGTCAAAGATACGCTGTATGTAGGATAACAAAATTAGTTTCGACAGAGTGTTACAAAAGTCCGTTTCACGGCTTTTATTTGGAGTCAACGTCTCCTAAGTTCATGGCAACTGGGTCTAGGTAAAAATACCATGGAGAATCTATTAAGACGACAAACAGCGCCCTAGTGGCAAATTAAGAAAGTTTAAAAAAGTAATTAAAAAAGTAAAGGAGTTAGAACAAAAATTTAAATAAGGATGATGTTGGCAATATCAAAAAAAAAAAAAGTAGAAATAGCTTTAACAAATAATCTTTTTAATCAAGAAATACTGCTTTCTTGCAGATATTAAATCTAAAGGTATTTTAGAAGAAAATTGTGCATCATCTTATTGTTTATTATTCGGCTTTATCTATTTTAAGTAGATTTAATTTGAAACGTAAGAACTAGTTTATAATTTCTAAAGATTTAACCGTCACAAAATAAAGAACCCTAATAATTTTGGAAAAAATTTGCTTTTATATTTATAAGTTATCATCTAAATAATAAAACTGGATCATTTTACTAAAACCTTTTATATTTTGATACATTTAAAAGAATGAAATAAATTGTTGAAGGAAGAGAATATATTTAACACACCTTTTATAAGGATTTTTAATGTGAGATGTAAAAAATTATCACTTTTAAAAGAAGGCGATATTATTTTAAAACATATTTTCATAACATATTTATTAATATTACATTTTTATTAAAGAAGTAGTTAACTAGTTTAAATATCAGAAAAATAAAAAATAAGCATATTTATAACACTATTCAAAAAAGTTTTAATTAAGTAAAACATGAATAGTTCAGAAACTATAACCAGCTTAACCCAGATAAATTGTTATTAGAGGCTTCTCAAAATTTGGCTAAATTTAAATTTGACATAAGATTATGAATACTTTCCCTATTTTATTTTTTTTTAAAGTTCTCATGAAAGCAACTTTCTTCTCTCTGTTCCTATGAGTCTTGAAATGCAATATCTTAGACCAGTCAAGTTTCCAGGCCCTTGAAAATATTTTACTGCATTACGATAAGCAGCTTAATTTTACTTTCGGTGCATGATTGTCAGTAGTGACGGAGCACGATTTTTATCTAAAAGACCATTAATTACGCCTTTTGAAAACGTTAGTCTACTAACGGTCGCCTGAAGAAAGATTAATGCTAGAAAAATGACAGGGAATTTTAATTCTTTGTCAAGAGCATAATTAATTTAAATGTGCTAAAGTTTCAATAATTAATGAACATTTAAGGTAATTTCTTTTATTTTTAGGGTATAAATATTAATAGAGAGTTTGCCTTTTAAGGATATTGGAAATTTTGTTTTTAATTATTCCGGTTAATAATTTTAAAGAAACCAACTAAATTTGAACCCACCTAAATTACCCATTTTTGCGTATTATAATTCCCACCTACGCATCTAAAATTTGACTCCACCAAATATTATCAATACTTTGTAATGGCACTTTATTTAAATTGATAAGCATGCATAATTTATTTTAAAATATTATCTTTGGATTTTTACTGAAACCAACGTCCGTTTGTAAAATGAAGATGCATGATATAAGTAAACAAATCAGGTATTTAGTTTAAGTCAAACTTGGATTTTCTTATTTATCAATATCGTTTAAATATCAATAGAATTATCTAGTAGAATAAAAAATTAATATGGCCAAAATATAAGGTAAGAAATGTTAATATACAGGGTGTCCTGTAAATGATGTGTCACACTTCTAGGGGGGATAGTAGACACCTAGACGAGTCAGAATCACATAGGACTTAGGGGTCCCAGACCCAATCCCAGGGAGTTAAAAATGGAGCGACACCCCAAAACAATTATTGAAAAATTCAATTTGTAGAAGAACTGCTATTGGTAAAAATGTAATTATGGTCTCAAATTTTGCGGTTTATTATGATCTTCAAAATTATCTTGACAGTTTTCAATTTAAATTTTTTTTTATTACGAAAAAAGTTAAAAAACAGCAAAAAATGTGAAAAATATGCCAAAATTTTATTTTGTTTTCCGAAATCCTTTCTTTCGATTTGATAATCTGAAAGAGAACAATTAATTAACCTTAAGTCCAAAGTTTCACGTAAATAGCATCAGTATTAAACGCTTGAGAGCCTGGTAAAGTTAGTTTTATGGGAGCAAAAACGGCTTCGGAAAACGAACGTTTAGGGACAATCTACAAGTTACGGATAGATGTCTGCCAACTTTCATTCCTCGCCCGATTTGGCGAGACAGGAGATGAGTATGAAAATATCTGAAATGCGCCAATTGAACAATTTGGCGGGATGAAAATTTCAAAAGCGTAAAATGTTGATTCTTAATTCTTATTATTTTTAGAAAACAAGAGATTAATTAATTTAATTAAAAAATTTTTTGAACATAAAGAACAAACATGATTTTACTACTGATTTTTAGGAACTATCGATCTTAAAAATCAATAGTATGAATTGTTAGAAATTATCTGATAGTATCGATAGTTTTTTATTCAATCGATAGTTGTGTTAGTTTTACAAATGTATCAATCATGCAAACAGCATTACTACTTATTGCGTTTAATGAGAAAAACTGTACATTTGATAACTTAGGTAAAAAAAACAGAAGAATCTATTATTTACAAACATGGTTCGTAAAATATCTTTTGTACATAGTGGGGATACGTCAGTCGGTGGATCCTCAATCGCTAGGTTCCTGATTTCGGGTTGCGATACAAGGGTGGTTCCTATTAATTAAAGAATGATATAATAAGCAAGTGGGATATGCAGGGTCTCCCCTCAACTTCCGATATAAGAAATTTGCAAAATAAAAGAATGCAGGTTATTGAAAGTTATGACAAACCTAAAATATTGCTTATCGGACGGTGAGTGGATAGCCCCCATACACTTTGCTTATTCCCATTGACATTTCTCGATTAATAGAAACTAATCTTGTATCGCAATTCGAAATCACGAACCCAGCGATCGAGGATCCGCCGACTGACCTATCCTAAAGCAGGGGTATAATGAAAAATAACGACAAAAACTGTTTACAAAAAGTGTTCAAAGTTGGCATGGTGGTTCACTTTTTTATGGGATGGGAATTATTTTGAAAAAAATTAGTAAATTAATTAATTTACTTAAATTTTTGCCTTCGATTTCAGACCGTCACTGAAGTCTAGAAGATAAATGTTTATTGAACTTAACAAAACAGAGACTTAAGAAAAAATAAGTTGTAACTATCCCTTTTGCTAAACAAACATTGCTTTTTTTCTTAGGTATAGTAACAATTTTTTCTTGAGTGTCTGATTTGATAGCTTGAAGACATTTACCTTTTAGACTTCTAGTGACGATCCGAAAACTAAGGCCACACATCGCCAAGGAAGTTTGAACTATCTGTAGAAGCGTAGGTTGGCGAGGAATCTCGTATCGCAAATAATGTTGGGAAATTTGGCGAGCATCTATCCGTAACTTGTAGATTGTCCCTGAACGCTCGTTTTCCAAAGCCGTTTATGCTCCCATAAAACTAACTTTAACAGGCTCTCAAGCGTTTAATACTGATGCTATTTACGTGAAACTTTGGACATAAGGTTAATTAATTATGCTCTTTCAGATTATCAAATCGAAAGAAAGGATTTCGGAAAACAAAATAAAGTTTTGGCATATTTTTCACATTTTTTTGCTGTTTTTTAACTTTTATCGTAATAAAAAAAATTTTAAATTGAAAACTGTCAAGGTAATTTTGAGGATCATATTAAACCACAAAATTTGAGACCATAATTACATTTTTACCAATAGTAGTTCTTCTACAAATTGAATTTTTCAATACTTGTTTTGGGGTGTCGCTCCATTTTTAACTCCCAGGGATTGGGTCTGGGACCCCAAATCCTATGTGATTCTGACTCGTCTAGGTGTCTACTATCCCCCCTAGAAGTGTGACACATCATTTACGGGACACCCTGTAGAAGATTTTGCAATTTGATAAATAACTACATTTCCTGTCTCTATACCAATCATGAATTTTGGGGATAATTTATCCAAAGACATGCGCATATATTAAATTTTATTTCATATAATTTCAATATTTTATTTTATGTATCATAACTTTTGATTTATATTTTTTACCGCTTGCAAGAGTAATATCGTAATATCTTTATCAACTGTCATAGTTAAAATTTACTGCATTGAGTAAGTTTTAAATATTAAAAGAAAAAAATAAATACCATTTTTAAACAAATAAACAGAAAATATGGACTACAGGAACAAAACTAAATTAAGTCATCACTCCAAAAAATAAATAAATAAACTAATAAACGTTCTGTCAATAGAGAAAATTTAAAAATTCATACATAAGATAACGGGTTACGACCTGAAATTCCCTTTAATTTTGTATTTTTAAATGATATTCAAGGAAACCGATTTTAAGGAACGTATACTACATGATTTACTACAACTCTACGTATCACTTATTGTTAGATTTTAACATCATCATTCCCTACTTTGTCTTGCACTTTAACGAATTTTGGAGAAAAATGTCCAACAAAGAGAAAAATACCATCAAAACTACTTCAAAGCACATGGACCACATCAAAATATCCCCTTAGCCATTCAATTCCCTTCAATGACCGTTACGCTCCCATAACCATAATGTATAAAATTCACCTCACAAGCCTCGCGTGCACATGTGTTCACATTTCTCCCTTTGGATCAGCCTCGAAAAGTGAAAAATTCCGTCAAAGGCCGAAACTTCTTTTTCGGACAGGAAACAAGTTTCCGAAAGTCCTGACACTAGAACGTCCACCCCTAGGGGGTGCGCCCGAATTCCCAAAGCGCAGTATCGTCTGCTGCTACGATGTGGAGAGAGAGAGAATTGCCCAGGGGCTATTCCTTTTATTCCCTGCTCCCGTAGCGTCAACGAAGCGAATACTTTATGCGTTGGTGCTGCGGAAAAAAACCGTTCCTTTCTGCTGGGTGGTGGTAGTAGTAGTGGAATTGTCTTGATTCGGGTGGCGAGACGGTGTTCTGTGATTGTTCGAGGGTTGGATTTGGAGGGTTGACGTATTGAATTTGAATGGAGGTTTTGAGGAAAGCGTATGCAGATAAAGATACATCTTTATTGGTGGTTAACCCTTTCAGTCCTGACTATTTCCAGTTTTCCAAATGATTTAATGGCAATATCGGGCGGTATAGGATTGAAAGGACATGATGACCTATAGGGACTTAACGATCTCTTTAGTGAAGTACACAAAATTACTAATTACTACTACATTACTACTCACCATCAATGCTTTTGTTTTGGAATTTGCTCCTTTAGGATGATTGTCATTAAATAATTATTATCCTGAGGTTTATGGATTCCTGGGCCTAAGATAACTCTTCTACTATTTGAAAAGAATGAGAAACAACACTACATAATAAGATACTTATCCATGGCTTAAACTTCTACCTAGTTATATTTTATAATGAATTACTCGGTACACAATGTTTTATTAGAAATCATGTTTCTCGAAAAAGGCATTAAATATTACTTGAAAGATTCTAAAAGCAATGTTTTGCACTGAGAATATGTGACTTGAATTTTTTTGATACTGTTACTTATGAAAAGTATGAAAGTTATTAGTGTTATGGAATACAAACTTTAGAAATTAAATTCACGATTTTTTTTATAAAAAGTAACCTATTATGACAATTTGCATACCATTAAAAAAAGAGCAAATGTCAAATTCACTGAACCATTTATGTTGCATTATATCATTAAATGCAACAAAAAATAAAAGGCTTCTAAATTATGTCTTAAATACAAACTTATGTTTAGTTTTTACAATATTTTAAACATTGGATTTCTCAAACAATCTTTATATTTTGAAAGGCAGGCTAGTTGTTTAAATATTTAAATTTAAGTGGATGACAGCAGTTTTGAAACTTTATTAATTCTATTCGCAGAAACATTTTTACAGAACATTATATCCAAAAATATCCATGCAAATATTGATATTTTTCATTTCCCTTTGGAAACCATCTTTAAGTAGTTTTAATACTGCAATTATTGTCACTTTGAATATTTAAGAAAAAGTATCTAAGAAACTATTTAAGGAATCAATTCATTTTTAACTACATTCAAGAAAATAAATGTTTGAAATCTTGCGAACAAGTTTACAGGATTAAGACTTTCAATGCGATTTAAAATTGATATGATATCTTGTTCCTTGAATTTCATTTACTTTAGTTTTCTCTCTCTTTCAGTTTATTTCTATAAGGACTAAATTTTTGTAGGGAACCAAAATTATATTTTCCACCAATATATTTGCCTCCAAATTTAAGTAATAAAACATTTCCCTCACACCTTTTGATTAAGTTTTATTTTTGTACCCGAATTTTCATAAAAGTGTAAAATGTTTTAACAAAAAATAATACTAGCAAACCTTTTCATCAAGGTCATGTTACGAGAAATATGAAATCAAAGTTAAACCTTTGACTTCAAATTGATACCCATTGCCCCTTGTTTTATTATTAATCAATGTCTTACTCAATAAACTTTAGAATTTCAATAAATTGTATTTTACATTAATCTATATGCCTCGAATGTTTTCATTTCCAGGAAATCTTTAATGCCTATTTCTCTTGAAATCAATTTAAAAACAAAGAGAAAAATCTGTAGGATGTTTCTTTTCTTATCGGAGACTAGTAGCTGTGCCGTGAAGCTAAAAAAATAGCATTCAAATACTATTTATTTTACCTTAGAACCGCGATATTTAATGAAAACAACTATCTTTTATTTTGTACGGACTTCGAGTTTATTGAAATCAGAGTAACAAAAGGCAGGAAATTTTATAAGAGGATTGAAACGGATTTTATTAGACCGGATTTTTAATGATTTGTGGTTTTGAAAAACCACAAAAAAGAAAATTCTAAAAAGTAGGGTATAAAGAGGCAATTTACCTGTAAAAATTATCAAGGTTATTTAGGTTGAAAGTTTTACTAAAAAGTGTCTTTATGTATACAAACATTACATATGGAATAATTAAGTGGTGCATTAAGTCTACAAACCTTAAGGAATGAATTAGTATTTCCTTAAAAAATTACAAAAGTAAATTTTTAAGGAGAATGTAAAAGTGTTTTAACACTATGGTGTTTAACGTCTATGGGAATTCTCATAGACACTAACGCCCTCGACCCGCAGAACTTGAACTAAATTTAGGTCACGTGCTTTTAACTATGGAGAACAGGACTCTATGGATTCCCATTGATAGATAAATTTATTTTTCATACTTTCAAAAAATATTAAATTAAAGAAGAAATAAGACCCCATTTGAAGTTTGATAACAAGAAACATTGAAGATTTAAAATAATGAAAAATTTAAAAATGGATTCGATGAAGATAGATAAAAATTCCGGTTTTTAATAATAATCAGCTTCAAAACAATAACTAAAAAAATTTACTTGGTTTACTTAGAATTATCTTCTTAAAAAAATTCCTCCTTAGATTTTAAATGAAATGTATGGGTAATGAGTATATTGAATAATGAATTTATTTCTATAATTGAACAAAATTCCATAAAAGCAGAAGTATTAGTAAAAGTTTATCTAAAAGTTTAAAAATTATCAAAATATTTTCATCTAGGATTACTGAAAACCGATAATTTGTAACCCACATAATAGAAGAGACAGAACGAGCACTTTCATTGAACATAATACTATAATTTTTAACTCTGGAATTCCCATAGACACTAATGCCATTGACCCTTGGGACCTGAACTAAAATTTTGGTCAAATGTGACCTTAGCTATGGAGGACATGATCACTATAGATTCCTATAAAGCTAGTTTAACTATATTTCTAATAATTTTCGAAATATTTTAATTTAAAGAATAAATAAGAGCAAACTGAAGGATAGATAATAAGAAACACTGTCATAAAGATTAAAAAGCATGAAAGAATTAAATACGGATTCGATTGGGAAAGGTAAAAAAAATCCCGACGAAATCCAAGTTTGCTCTCAGGAAAATGAAGATTGAATAATCCGAAGTTTTTTGTTGTTTTTCTAAAACAATAGAGTGATGAGTTAAATATAGAGAGGCAATTAGTGTTTTTAATTAAAGGGTTCAGAAGACGTTTTTGGTTCAGGTTCAACTGGTCGGGGGCAATTTAATAAGCTCCGCCCACTGCCCGGTCTGTTTTTCAGTGTTGTAAACATCGTAAATTTTTAAAAGTATTTTAAAATTCATCAAAACGTTATTTTTAATATTAATTAAACGAATATCAATTTTATTATATTGAATCCTAAAAGAAATTTACGTTTTAATCAGCTTATAAATAAATAATTTAAATAAAAATTAATTCTAGACCATTGATTATCTTTCATAATTAAATTCACGAAAATATTTTATGTCTGAAAAAAGCGGTGGCATCTGCTAATTGATTCGAATCAGAAATCGTCTGATATTGTTTCATTTCTCTGGGTGAAAATGGCTCGAAAGCCACGCGGCTCGTTCTCTCAAATAATTCGCATAATTCGACGTTCGAATTATTCTTTTTAGGGGGTTCCGATATAGGTAAGCTTGGAATTTAGCTTACAAAAGGTAATCAATGGCCTTTCGCATTGGCGTTGCGTTTGACGGCAGATGTACAGATTACTACGTTTGTACTTTTTTGTGTATTTCTTTTGTTATATGCTGGTGTTATAAAATTAGATACAAGATTGATATTTTTAATTATCTTTAGACAAGCATAATGTGCTGTATATGTTGTTATAGTTGTTGTCTTTTTGTGCTGAAAAATTTCGAACTTCTATAACTACATAGCCTTAAATGGCATTAACGTTCATTACAGTTTCTAAAGGTCATACATTTATATCTAGCTGGTATTCACCGACTACGTAGCTTTGCATCATTAATTTTAAAAAAGCTTAACTTGTGGATGTACTGCAATTCAGGCTGTATGAAAAAAGTTGTGTTTTTTCGCACTAAAATTGTGTTTCTTCATTACTATTTCATGTCTATTAAGTTATTACCACTTGAAATATTGCAAAGATATTTTAAGTAATAGATTGAGAAAATGAAAGAATGGGAGATACATAAGAAAGTATACATTTTGCATTGGTTTTTGCTGAAAGAGGAAAGTAATATCTTCCTCTTTCGGTATTGACTTTTTAAAAAGTATTTAACTTGCCATCTTTTAAAAATAGGTACATACAAACTTCACAAAACTTCTACTGTGATTATAAAATTTATTTGGTACCTATTATATTTTTTTGAATACTCAAGTTGGCTATAGTATTAGTGAAGCTTTGAACTAGAATAACTTTTTGAACATTGTCGTTAAGAATTTTTTAATTAAAGGTCAGTCATTTTTTTAATTAAATTTAAGTGTATATTTTGAAAATAGTATCTGTTAAAATTGTCAAAAGAAATATTTTCCTGCTGTTTTCCACTCTATTTTTACAGTCAAGATCTTGTAATAAGCAATATTGATATGACTTTTTACTGAGTCACTAGAGATGGGGTGTGAGCTTTTTTTAAATGTAGTTGAGAGGAGACAGGGTTGGCCGCTTGAGACGACAGTTGCCCCAATCTCTGCATTTTCTCTCGTACATAAAAGGTTACATACTTGAACGTATTTTTAACATAAGACCTTCCTTCATGTATATGAACAAGAATGTGTGGATTTCTCAAAAGCTTTTAATCACCATTGAAGTGTCTTTTTGTGATATATTTTCTGGTGCATAATGACCTGATATTATGGTCCCTGTGCCATAACAACTAAAATACAAACCTAATCAGTACTTAGAAATGAAAGAAATATGATCACTGTCAGAAAACTTACTTTTATACACTGTATTTACATTTTCATCTTGATAAAAAAGCATATGTTTCTAATAAAAAATAGATTGTGTGTAGATTCAGGTAGAGTAAATAACTCATGATGTGTCTGGTATAAATAGAATAACACAACGGTGTGGAATTAAAAAAAAAATAATTGGTTTTGTATTGAGAGAAAGGATAGAATGATATAATAAGGCATATGTTTCTTTTACATGTCAAGAAATACACTAATTGAAAAAAGATATTGATTGTATTAAGATCTTAAATGTAGTGACCTCATGCTCAGCCAAGGAACAATCTAGGCTGATTGAACATTTGTGGTCCATAGTCATCTTAAATAAGCTATTGATAAAATTAAAAGAAATAATAGCTATTTCATGAAGAGATGTTTTTTTTTCTTTTATTAAAGTGGAATTTAGTTTTTAATATCACGAAATCAGCTCTAAATTACAATGACCAAGCGAATGATAGTTTCAAGCTTTGCAGTTATCTATATAATAAAGGAAATAATTATTTTTTCTTGTCAAGCGTTTGACATCATGTTTTGAAACTGTATCGAGAAAGTATTATTGATGTAAAATAGTCCCAATAGCCAGAAAGTTAAAGCACCAATTTGAAATTACTTCAGTGTGTTAGATTTTTAGTTTATATTCGATATTACAATGTGCATATGAATGAGTAATTGTAATACCCTCAAATGCAGTTTATACAAGATTTTTTTTATAATTTAATTAAAATATAACGACAAAAAATATGGATTAAACATATCTTGATATTAAAGGAGAAAACATCCAATGAGATGATGCCATTTTCAAGTTTGTGTTGGCAGAAATCATAAGCTCAGTATTTATGTGAACTGTAGATTTATCAAATGCATTTTTTTTAAAGTTTTTTTACGGTCTAGAGCTGCGCGTGCCGGTGGGGTGATTGGGTGTTGAGGGACCTTTTGTGTCGCCTTGAAAGGACGGTTCCGACTGTCCATCTGGGTGACCTCTTGGACCTAGGACACCCGATCAAATACTCCACTCTGGGTGCGGTCTCTAGCCCGTTATATCTCACTTATGAAAACTCAAATTTATTTCAAACATACATGTATGGTATTCAAATGTGGTTTTGAAATTTTCACATCCCTGACGACTTTAACCGAGAGATAAAACGATTTCTTCAGAAAAATGTTTCTCATTTATGGGTATACTATACACAAACTTCTATTTTAAAAAAAATAGTAGATTGTCTAGAAATGCTTGGATTGTTTTGAAAGGAACTTTATACAATATAGCCAATTGACATAGGTTAATCTTTAGTTAGGTTGGTTTTCAAACTTCCAGAAAGATGCTTTCTTTAAGAGTTAGTAAAAGATTTCATCCAAGTGGTCCTTTCACAAAGTAAAACGTATCTAGTTTTGTGTGGTTTTTGGAGGCATTCAACTTGTTCATAGAACACTGTAATTTCAAAAATGGTTTTCAGGATGGTTGAAAAATGGTTTTAATTACACTGGGCAACAATTTTTGCCGAAGTTCGTGTAAAAATAATAAAAGTAGTGATTTTCTATTGATTCTGGTGTACTAAACACGAATATCACCATAAAAATTCTGAGTTGGTTCTTGTTTCAGAAGAGATGATATGGTGTAGTGCTTAATATGTTTTTAACATTTCTCAAAATAAATTATTATTTAGGCAGAAAATTGAGTACTATTTATTTAGAATGCCTTCAAGCATACAGCATATGGATAAAACATGTTATAATAGAAATATTTCGTCAGTTTCATACAAATTTTTATCGTTATTTTGATGGAAACTGTAGCATTGTGTTTCATTAGTTAAAAAGGTTTTATAGTATAAAAAATGGACACAAACGATGAAAACAAGTAGCATGTTAGAAATAAAGTCTAATAATGATTTTGCTTTGCAATAGTCACAAGTAGCCTTCCATTCCCATTGAAAGATACTTATAATCACATTCAGAGAAGGTCCTAAACACCTAAACCCTCTATTAAGTTTATGAAAAATGATTTGAGTGTATGTGCTCACTTGAAAGGGGTACTTAAACTGGTACTTTCAACAGGTATTTACAAAATTTAGCTATTCCTTTGAGTGTGCAACAGTAAATTTACTATGTTCCAATAAAACCAATATACTTACAACTTTTAAAAATATAACTGACATGAGCATTTTAAAGATTCTGAATACTCCTTCTACACATTTAAGAAATGTAATCTTACCAGCTAATGTCATCGCTAAGGTTTTAAAAAAAAATATTTTATGAGCTTTTTGTAGGCACACATTATAAGCTCATTATTTTTGTGAACTGTAGATTTATCAAATGCATTTTTTTTTAAGTTTTTTTTACGGTCTAGAGCTGCGCGTGCCGGTGGGGTGATTGGGTGTTGAGGGACCTTTTGTGTCGCCTTGAAAGGACGGTTCCGACTGTCCATCTCGGTGACCTCTTGGACCCAGGGCACCCGATCATATACCCCACTCTGGGTGCGGTCTCTAGCCCGTTGTATCTCATTTGTGGAAATTCAAATGGGTAAGAGAGAATGCGGAAAATCAAAATGCATTCATAAAGAGACAGTAGACTACACTTCAAACGCTCTATTGCGTTCTTATTATGATAATTTTCTGAATTGGCATAAAGGGTGATGCTACCCAGAACGTGTACTAAAGAATTATGAAAATCCACAAAATCCAAATTAGAATCAACATATATGTTCTTAAATTTAGTACGAAGTCCTAAATAAAAATATTTTCTGACTCTAATTTTTTCGGAAATTTTTTACAGCACTGTCTTTTCTCTCATAACAACCAAAATACAATCAAATCACTGTTGATTAAAAGTTATTGTGTTGTGCTGAAAAAGTGTGTCATTCATTTAAATGTGATTATGGCAGTTAAACCTAAAAACTGTTTTTCAAGAAATCTTCAGTGTTTTCATAAAAATAAAAATATTTTTATTATTTTTCATTTTAACGTCTTATTATTTTACATGCACTCAAAAGAATTTCTGCCTTGGATTTCTGTTCGTGCCTGTGTGCCGTGTCTGGCAAAAAATGCATTGATGTGTGGGCCTTGCGCCTTAAAACCTCAAACAAACGAAAGTCTAGAAACTGGTTGAATGAAATTAAATATACGAAGCATTTTTATGAAAGAAAATAACATAGCCGTTATATATATAGTTGGTTTTTCCCATCTACATGAGGAAAATAAGTATGGAATTTTATTTATAAGAGGTGTCATAGATTTGTTATAGTGATAATTTCGATATAGCTGAAAGAACAATTCTTTATCTAATTATGACATGAGAAATATTGCAGAAAAACTAATCAGGGGAACACCAACATATTTCCAAAAGAATATAGTTTAATTTCATTATACTATAGTAAATTAGCATCGATCATTACTTTTCCTCCTGCTTGTCTGGTGCCCTGAAATAAAGAGAGAAACTATCCCTAATTTTTCAATATTTCCAACTATTTTATTGATGCAGTTCCAATTCAATAATGGGTACAAGATAATTACAAATCCGTTATGTAAAAAATTTCACATCACTGACCAATTTTACTGAGGTAAAAATTTTTCTACTGAAAATGATTCCTTATACATGGGTTACTATATCCAGACCTTTCTCTTTAAATAGAACCGCAATTTGTAGAAAAGCTTGAATCGTTTTCAAACGAACCGTTTATATTAGAACCAATTGAAATAGGATACTACTTAGTTAGGTTGTGTTTGAAACTTGTTAAAAGATGTTTTCTTTCAGAGGTTGAAACAGTTTTCATGTAAGTGATTTTTCATGATGTAAAACTTAACTAGTTTTGTGGTTTTTTAGCTCTCTTACCTTCTTTATAGAACATCGTAATTTTAAAGATTATTTACAAATTAATTTATTACTTTAAAATCAAAATTTTAGTTACTTCTCCCGGGAATAGCCCCATCCGAAAATTTGTCATGGACTAAGGTCATATTGTAGCATATTATTGCTTTGCATACATTGTTACTGTATAAAAGGAGAGCGCGATGAAAATTATATACGATTGAAAATTGAGTCATCAATGTTGAAAGTTTGAGAAACACTGATATACTAGTTGGGTACTTTGATGGGACCGTATTTTCATATACTCAAGTGTGAGAAATGCTACCATCGCAGAATCTATAATCTAAGTAACTTGCGACGCAAGAGAGTATTTTTAAAATGCAATTTCTATGAGAAAATGTTCCTATTGGTTCCTATTTGTTATAATGATTTCAAAAGTAGGGTACACATACGAATTTCTCAGAACAGTTTATATAATAGAATAGGATTTTATTTGAATGAAAAAAATACAAAGGTAGAGACAGAAAACAGTACAAATCGTTCATAAACACAAAATAAACACACTAAATCAACAATCATTAATTTAGCTATGAGGTAACAAAAGAGCCAGGGGCTCGTCCTAGTGTACCCAAAAAGCTAGCTAATTACTTATAGTGGCAAAAGCTGCTCTTAAATTACTTTTGAATTTTGAATAAGGTTTCAATATCTCGTTGTCCTGAAATAAAATCGTGAATTCCGGATTTAAATTCATTAAATTATAGTATTAAATTATAATATTAAAGAACAATATAAATGAAAAGTTTTTACTTTTTTGCAATTTGTGCAATTTTGTATCTAAAGCGTTTTTCCATGAAATTATTATAAAAAGTGGGTTTCAATATTTGAATCCATCTTCTATTATTTGAAGAAGTTGATAGTTTATTCAAAGAAAATTTTTAGAGCTGTTGCATTACATAAAAACATAAAAATTGGTTTTATTTATTAAAATAATAATGTTGTTGTTAAAATAATAAATTGGTCGCATTTACTAAAAGAAAGATTCACAGAGAAATAATTTAAGATTAGTACTGGATTGAAAATTAATATCCAAATAATGTTTTAAATTATTTCCATTATAAACCTTTTAAGACATAATAAACATGCAAACCTTTTAATAAAATATACCTCTTCATAATAGCCTAGATTTGAAACTTTCTTTTAATTGATCCATTTATCTTACTGCATCTTTCTTACAATTAGTGAAAATTGTTAGAAAAAGCGTTCATTTTCAAAATTATCCCAAACATGCAAAAGGATCATCATTAAAACCAAAAAAGGTATAAAAGACTCTAAACTGAGGAATTGCAAATGATTTTAGTAATTTGAGAATTTTCCCTAATTCCATTTTTAGTTAGCCATTGTTTTTAAGGGTTTCACCAGATAAAATTTGGTAATTGACTTAAGTATCTCTAAAATAGTCATTAGCTTTAAGAATAATAATGTTTACGGATGAAAACAAAAACACATTGGTCTTGGCAATTAGTGTTTATTAGGGATAATAATGTAAGGTTTTAATAATGAAAATGGTTTTAATACATCTCTATTTTAAGAATATACTAAACGTGCCGGTATACTGACCCAGTGATTAAGATTACTTAAGGACGAGTCTGGGGGTTCCAAACCTTTCGAACGGTGTATGACGCTAGGGGACGGTGTTAAAATTTCATGCTTCCGGTCTGAAACGATAGACTTTGAACGACCGTAGTTTAAATTCTGTTGTAGGTATCGACAAGCGGTAAACGGATTCCATTTAGGCATGGCTATTCGTTAGTGAAGTACAATAGTGTGAGTGAATGGTGTTCTTGGCGTAGGCAATACCTAGTACATCACCTCCATGGTTTTTTCACCTCCATGGCACTACTATCGGCTTGACATGGATACAAGAATGTTGTCCGCCATTTGAAAAAGAAAACCATACTTAAGCTACACTTTTTGTTAACATTTAGAAAACAAATAGAAGTTTTTGAATACATAAAACACGAAGTATAAGATGTCATTAGCGAACGATATAGTTTCCAGAGTTTAATAGAAGCTTTTGCCCGCTAAAAATGAATTTTTTTTACGTCTCGTGTTTGGCGCTATATGTCCTGCTATGGGCCTTGCGTCATAAAAAGTCAACCAACCAATCCAGAGTTTATTATCTTCATTATAGATAATACTGTTTCAATAGATCAATCGGTTAGTTTTTTTTTTAATTTAGTGATTTTTAGTGTAGGCTTGTGACTAATTTTAGTATTTAAAACGAATTTGTCCATAGTCCGTTTCATACACTTAAACTGCCAAATAATCAAATCCATTGCGAAAAATAATAAAACTTAATCCAAATAAAATCCTAAGTCCGTCTAAACCAAGTAACGGGATGTAATGAACAATCCACACGCGTAACAATACATCCTCTATAAATATAAAGAAC
This sequence comes from Tetragnatha montana, assembly GCA_963680715.1. Classification (NCBI taxonomy): domain Eukaryota; kingdom Metazoa; phylum Arthropoda; class Arachnida; order Araneae; family Tetragnathidae; genus Tetragnatha; species Tetragnatha montana. The sequence continues at coordinate 13,287,970 of OY796676.1, read as the reverse complement.
CCCAAAACATTCAAAGCAACATGATACCCCATCATTCCAAAAACCATCATCCAATCAAATCCGATTCCCCATTCCAAAAACACACACATACACAAAACACCCCCAAAAAACAAACCCCCTCCAAAACCACAGCATCCCGCCGTGCATCCCTCTCATGCCAAATCCGGGCGCTATTCCGCGAATATTCGATCCGCACACCCCACCCCCACACACCCCTCTACCTCTTTCACCCCTACCACCACCACCCACTCGGCAGGGGCGCAGCGCCCCACTGGCGCCTCCTGGCGGTCAAACCCGCCAACTCCGCACTCGCCAGGGCGCCCCGAGACGGAACGATGCATCTTCCGCATCGGCTCTGCATCTCCTGACTCCCTTTCGCTGGACAACGTCCGACACTGACCAGGGGTCAGCGTCAGGGATAGTGTGCGGGCCCCGTTTTTTGAGGATTATTCACGCCCCGCGGATGGATTGCCGCAGGGCATGCCGCGGGTTCTCCACTTGGGTCATCTTGACTATGGCTCTCTATATGCAGTTGCTCAACTTTGCCCTAAACGTCCTGGGTGAGTATCAGCACTCTCAATTATTATTCTTCGATTCCGTTTAGGGATGCCAAAGGCACGTTTTGTTCCCTCTCTTGTGATTCTTTGTTCCGCGCTGACAGCGTCGTGATCCAGGATGAAGATCAGAGGATGTAGTGTAATGATACTATATAGTGATGCTGATGAGACTGGCGATGATCAATGTCACGTTTTCGGTTTATATGCGTTACTTTTTCTTGTTTGAAAAGCGATTTTTCTTGTTATAAAGCATTTGTAATACCCTTTGTGGACTTAAAGTGCAATTAATTTTTTGCTCTTGAAATTAATTGGTTGACGAGGTTGCATTAGCTGAACTTGATAAATAACGTGATGGAAGGGAAGATATTTGTCCTAGTTTATAATACTAAAAGAGATATCTTAAGAATACGTACTAACCAATGCTTCTCGGATTTTCTTGCTTAAAAAAATACGTGTCCATATCCAATACGTCTTTGTATCCTTCTAAGGTTTTAGTAAGAGTTATATCTCCATCTTCTATTGTTGGTGTGATTCCGTAATCCTTCAACGTTTTGAAAATGCACAAATGCACAATTATTAAAAAAAAAAACTTCGTATATTTTTTAGAAGTTCTAATTTAATTAACGATTACCTTATTTCGACAAAAATAAACTCATAGAACATTTTCGAAAATTCAGTTTAGGAACGTATTTGCAAATTAAATGCTATGCAGGGAATTCCAACTACTTTTTTTTAAGTAGGGAAATTTTATTTTCGAATTAAAACAGTTTTCCCAGTATATCTTATGAAGAAATATTTTCAAGCACATAATTAATTCTCTGAACTTTTAAGCTGTTTCCATGTTGTTACATTTGGTTGTTTCTTTTCCCTTAATTTCAATCTGAATTGTTGATTGAAATTAACATTGGTGTCAACACCGTGACGGTCAAAAAAATGTGATGGTCAACGCGTTTAAATGTAAATCAGGTTTGGTGAGAAAATTGGGTTTGTGAAAAAGAAAACTTTAATTTTTTTAATCTAAATTGGTATATCTTTTGAATTTATATGTACGTTGTTTGAATATTTTAAAAATACATTTTTTCTATATAGAAGTATTTTTAACTAGCCTAATTTTAAAACTTGTAACCGACCTACATTTTTCTATTATTTTTCTCCTATATAATAAGTCAATAAATATAAAATTATTCATACACAAAAGGTAATAGTTCTTTAAATATATTTTGATTTCAATTTTCATATTGTATCTTTCCAAAATCAATATAATTACCATATATTTTGTAAGATTTTAAATCAAAACTGATAGTTTTAAACTAAACTGGCTAAAACATCTCTAAAGTATTCTAAATAATCGTTATAACCAGGAAATAAAAAACTTGAAACAACCTTAAACGGGGACTATTAGTTTTCGCTTAACTCACAAACACACACGCATTTTGCAAAACAACGGATGCAAATCAATAATAATTTTTCCCTTTCATGCCCACACTCACACACCAAAATATTGACAACACCATTGTTTCATGACAACTCAATTTCACGATACAAACTAATCAATTCCACATCTCTCTTTGTGTACAACCCTTTTAAGCACTTTAAACACGAAAACGAAACGATGATATAGCCATGACTGGTTTATTTCACTGTTTCTCTCCAGATAACGTATTCGAAGGTTGTGAGATGCATGCAGAAGGTATTATAGGGAGCTGTGAGGTAAAATCACTTACACAGTAAACATGACCTGGTTTTAACAGCATTTATGCTGCTAAAGGCGGGTTTAGGTAATGAAAAATTCAGCTACAAGAGATTACACTTAATTGGTTTTTCTCGACTTAATTTTAGATACGTAAATTTCTGATAGCTTTGCAGGTAGGCCTCAAATTACGATCGTCGTAAATCATTTAATTAAGTGATTAAATGCGTTAATTTATCTAGATGAAGGTTTGTGTAGTTTTAGGGAACACTTACATCACTTAGATTTAAGTACTGGTTATTACATTGATCGGTATTACTAAAAAATAATTTATATCTGCAACACCATGAAATATTTGTTCGTGAAAATGTATTTCAATCCTAAAATGCTTCGCGGTCAAATAATGTGGCAAACTAAAATATTGATGTTAATTCATTAATTAAAAATTATGTTATGTTATGTAAAAATTTCATAATCTTCGTTAGTTTAATGAGTGAAAGTTGACCCGCACGATACCATTATCCCAGTTTACGGCAACTTTCCAAATGATGAACTGCAGCTGGAGTTTCTTTACATTTAATTACATCTACATTTCTGTGATTTCCATCCTACTATTGGATTCTTGGGACGGGTTGGGATAAAAGGACTTCGAAATATAAACATGATTATAAATTCGCTTTATGTAATACTTGAAATAATTTATGTAAACATGATATGATGTAATCTTGCATATACATCACTTTAAAATCTTTCACTCTTGACAATTTTCTATACGATTTATTGGAGATTTTGGGAAGTCTAGGTATGAAAGGGTTGAAATGATATCTAAATATTCTTCTAACAGCGAAAAGTGTTTTGTAAAATATGTAAATTATCTTTCTTTAAAATGGAAAAGAGCTAAGCCAAGACCTTAAAAGTAACTTGTCAACTTACAGGTGAAAATGCAGTTAGTCATCTTTTGATAGATGTAGAACGACGCCAGAACGACGCCAACGAACTAATGAGATCAGATGTCGACAAATCTGGGATAATCTCGTACAGAGTGAAGTGACTTAATGCCTTTATTTTATTTATTTTATTTATTTATTTAGACAAAAAAACAGACCTTTCGGTCCAATTACATTTGCCAGTACAGAAAAAAAAATCACAAGAACACCCAACAACCATCAAAAGCCAGACAACAAAAGAACACAATAAACAAATGCATATAGAAACATTAGAAAAATTTAGAAGATTAAGGACATGCAGATTTGCTTGAAAACTGAAAAAGACATAGAAAAAATATCCAAACGATCCGTATACAAATTATAGAGTGAGCAAAATTTATTTACATAGAAGTTTTTATCTGTGACAGTCCTTATAACAGTTCCAAAAAATTTTAAAGATTTATTTCTTGCAGAATGCCTTGGAACTATTATAAATATATTTTGAGTTAAAGTATTGCTGTCTATGTTTTTATTTAATAGTTTATGAAAAAATAACATTAACAAGAATTTACGCCTGGATTGCAGATCTTGAATTTTAAAATTTTCTCTCAAAATCTGGCTTGGCATATAAGTATTACAATATCCATTTTCAGTAAAAAACAAGTGTCTTAAAAAAATATTCTGAATTTTTTCTATCATTTTAATATAAATTTCATAATGAGGATCCCAAACTATACAAGCATATTCTAATTTAGATCTGACTAAGTAATTGAAAATTGAAATTTTGGATGCTGAATTAAGTTCCCTGCAAGCCCTTAATATAAAACCTAAATTCTTGAAAGAACATGAAACAATATTTGAAATATGATCAGAAATCCTGTAAGCCGACAATATTTCCATAAGCAGTAGTTGTAATACATAATTCACTTCCATTTTGTACAGAAAAAAAAATTAATTATCAGCAATTACAACAAATTAAAAAGGGTCTGCTGCTCACAGCCATCTTCTTCTCGGACAGCATAAACCTCTCCAGAAATCCTCCCAAGACACCGAAAACCACATTTCTCCACAGAAATCCACCTTACGTGACAAATTACACGATCTGCAAAAAAGCAATCTTGGACATTCCTCCAACTTTTGTTGCTCCTCCGTCTGGTGGTTAACAAATGAGAAGGAATAGATTTTCAGTCCAACGATTACATCTTCCCAAACGACATTAGTTATTACCTCAAAGACAATGGGCATTCCATTAGGACGGAGAAATGGTACCCTCACAATGACGATGGTAATAACTGGAAAAGGAAGACCTCTTGCGAGATTTGTCTAGGGTGACATCCCCACATTTCTTTCGGCCCCTGTAATCAATTATCAAAAGAGACGGGAAGTGATAGCATTGGAAGGGAATTTTATTTGTCCCCGGTTCTGGAAGTGGGTGATATGCATATTGTTGCCTGGGGTGATTTGTCATACCTTTTTGTTGGGGATTGGTGGGGTAAAAATATGATGGAGTGCCTGAGGGAGGTTAAGGACATGCAAATATTGAGATGTAAGTGTAGGGTTATTCGTTATGGATTTGACGTTTTTTTTTTAAAGTTGAATGGATGCATTGCCTTGGATATAAATGACACTTTTTCAGAGTTCAGTCAATTAATTTCACAATTTAGGACGTAATACTTATCTTGCATTGTATATATATTTTTAAAACACACGTATTCATTTTATTATGTTGTTTCATTTGTATTAAATCTTAAATCTTAGTAATATTGTTTGGTATCTCTAATTCCATACCATTCAATTCATTCTTTTAAGATTTCGAAAATATATTTGGATTAAATAGAAAAGTTTGTGTTTCTTTATCTGAAAGAAAATGTCAAATACAAACACTAGTACTCAAGTTGAATTAAAATAAAACATTCCTTTGAATTTATTAATATACTGATCTAACAGTTACTTGAATGAGAAATGATTAACTTTCCAGCAGATCAGTTAGAAATTTGAAAACATTCCCCACCTTACGACAGCGAAATTAAAACTTTCCCTAAACCCCATTCAAAATACCTGTCTAATCGACAAACAAACTCCCCTACACCTTGCATAACTTACTCCATACCCTGATTTCCTCAGAGAAATCAGTCAAAATTAGGTCTAATTATAAGAAATCAAGGTTATTACCCCCAGAAAAGACATCACGATTACGAAGAGCGATTTCCCCGTAGGTTACTCAATGACGAATCCAAGAAAACCTTCTTTTTCCCCCGTCCGTAGATCTCCCTAGGAATTGGATCTTCCTGTTTCCCCAGACCATTTACCTTGATTGAATATCTGCCTCCCGTTGCATCCCTGAAGACTGAGGATCAGCCAACGCCTTGCGAAACAATTCTTGCGGAACAAAAACGTCCCATGTACGTTACGGTTATTGACTGGATGTTGATCGGATGCGCATGTGGAGGGATTTTATTATTTAGTGCTAGAGATTCGTATTATACCGTCCATGCTGTTTGCATGTATGTTAAGATTGTGTTAGCCAGGGATTCTATGAAAATCCATGATCATGTTTTATATTGATGGAGGAATTTTATTATTTAGTGTAAGGAATTCGTATTATACCTACTGTCCATGCGTATGTTAAGGTTGTGTGAGCCAGGGGTTCTATAAAAACTAATCGAAAATTTCACCTTGTTTTTATATTGATGGAAAGATTATATTTTTTATCTAAACAATACCTACATATACATTTCTTGTAGATGTAAAATGTGTATGTTAAATCAAAGTTAAAATACTATTTAACTTACCGAGATGTTTTTATCACGTGATTCTACTTAAAATTAATCGATATCAAAGTAATTGATATTAAACGCATCTTATACTTTAGTATTTATACATTAGTTATGGTTTTACCAATTACCTCTACTGATATTTTCTGTATAGAAACCCTCAAAATGTATAAAAAATTTAAGCAGTCTCACAACTGTTGGGCTTGATTATCTTGAAGGGCAATAGATGATTTCAAAGAAAGATGAAAGATGAACATGTATTTAAAGTAAAAACTAATACTTTAATGTTCCATTATATAACACGTACTATTCAATAGATCCACGGATTCTTTTCTATCACCTCTATTAAGCTGAAATTAACTGTCAATCAGCTTAAATTTGTCAAGAAAAAAATTAGAAATTTTTTAAATATATTAAAAGGTGGGACTTCTTATATTTATTTATTTTACATATTTTCATTCAAATGTTGTTTATAACCATAGCCAAGAAGAAAATGTGAAAAAAAGAAGGAAATAAAAACAGTTTTTATTCAAAAACAAATAAATCAATAAGCAGATTTTTGAGAGTGAATTTAACTCATTTCCACAGAAGTAGATAAGCATTCCAGTATAAAACATTTCGTTGAAAGTATATTTCAGTACTTCGATTGTCATTAAACCTCCAGAATCTTCGGATCTAAGGAGAAGCAAAACATAACCGTTATTCAATAAATAAATAAATTTTAATTCAAGAATAAAAGTATCTAAATGGAAAAAATATCCATTAATTAATACAAAATAAATCCCTTAAATCCCTTAAAGTATTGTAAACAAAGTTATATAAATTAAGTCTGGGAGATTTGTAAATTTATGTCACAAAAGGTCATCTTATATTAAGGCACGATCTATGAAAATTGGAAAACGGATGCAAAATAAATCAGTGTGGATATATTTTCATGAATTTACTAGAGCATAAATATATTTAACACTATGTTTTGAAATTTGACGCAAAAACCCGTGGAATATAAGTACTTCCTAAATATTATATTTCATGGACCCAGCACGTAGGTACTCAAGTATGTTTCATCAATCTTTCAATTTCAGTTTTGTGAGAAATGCGTTGCGTAACACATATTTCAAAAAATGATGTAGCATTAATTTTTTATAGAAGTAGTGTGAAAGCTTATCTTTTAAGGATTAAGTTTTCATCCCAATCATGTGCATTGTACTTGTCTCTTTTTACTTCTTTTGGTTTCTAACAACCCAATAAAGTTAGATGAAGTGGAAAAGTGTTGAAAAAATAACATGTTGATCACAATAAATGTTAAAATAAGGATACAATATTTTCAAAATACTTTTATCTCATAATACTCTAATGCCACCAAATTATCCGTAGACTGTAAAACAGATAGACCATGCTATTCACGTAAAAAACTGACGCCACAGAGCATTAACTCCGAATTAAATTTAACCTCTCTTTCTCATTATTACCGCATCTTAAACCCAGCACCACATGAAACTGTCCCCCTAAACAAATTTAATGCCCTCAGAATTAAAACTTTATCTTTGGTACGTGCGCACCAATCCTAGCAGAAACGCAATTGCAACTTTATATATATCACGTGGTAAAGCGACAGTAAACCAACTTAATCTTCTTTGATGCCCCTAACCATAATCTGAGTTATCTTCTTTTTAGCCCTCCTCCTCTAAAAAAAAATCCACTCCTCTCTTCGAACCAGGCAAAATCGAACTTTCTGATCCATTAATTTTCAAAACTTTTACGACCGTAATTCGTCAAAGATTGAGCAAAACAGCTCGGAAATTTAATTTTTTTTCTCCCTTCCTTTCGACGGCGGGCAGTAAAAGAGAAAAGTTGCCCCTGCTCCAGTAATAAGTTGGGGGATTTTAAAGTGCCTCCAGTTGCTTTACAAAGAAAGGTTGCGCTACTGTTCCACCCATAAAAAGACGGCGCACCAAATATTTATTACGTTTTTCCGGCCCTTTACTTTTCGTAATTGGAGAGTAGAGGCATTGATAGGGTTCTAGGGCATGGGTTCCCCCCCCCTCATCAATTGTAGATTCTTGTTTGTCCGAAGAGTGCTTGTCCACTTGGCAGATATGTTCCGATGATTCTCAGAGGCAGATTAAAGATAATGGTCTGGTAACCAATGCTCTTTTGCTCTCATTAAGAAAACAAGTGATTTCTTTTTTGAAAGTATCGATTCAACAACAGCTTTTGAGGATGCTTTTGTGTCATAAGATGCATCTTTGATATTATTGTTGAAACACGGGATAAATTGAGGATTTTTTTAAAGCGAAATGTTGTTAGTGATTTTGAAGTATCGAATGAAAATGTTTTATTTGTTTTAATTTTTTTTTTGGAATCAAATTTTCTTGCAACTTATATATTCCACATATTTATTGTTAAACGATTTCATTTTGAATATAAAAACATTAGGTGGTAGTTGAATTGCTGAATTTTCTTTTGTTGGTAGATCGTATGTAAATAATTTTCTGTTCTCGTTTTATTCTATTTTTAAATTCATTTTTGAAAGTGTAAGAATAAAAAATGCATACAAATTAATTTTACGTTTTGAATCATAACCAATAAAGGGTATAAGAAAGAAATTTAATTCATGATAATCAAATTAAATTAATCCATGTAGTTTTTTATTTCAATAACTTGGCTTATGTTTTTACACTTTAATGAACGATTAGACGAATCATCTAATTACAAATAAAATATTCAAAGATAAGAATAAATTAATTTAAAATTGGCGGGAAATAAAAGTGAAGTATGGTAATTGATTGACATTTTTATTTTAGTCAGAGTCAGTGATAATTACTTTTCTTGTACTCACACAATCGGTAAAATGCCTGCACATCTAATAAAAGCACAATATTAAAAAACTCATAAACTCAGTCAAAAGCATCTGTCACTGCCAACACATAAAACGCAAACCACAAAACTTGTATTAAACCCATTTATTTCTCGGTTTCTGCCAAAGCTGACTAATACCCCCCTTTTTTTGCATCAGCGCAATAAACAACCTATTTTGTTTGTGCAAAAAGCTTTTTTTTTGCAAAAGGTTGGTAAAAAGCATTTCAGGAAGCAGTCGAAACTGGAGTGGGGTGCAGAGTTGCGTGATGTAGAAGTAAAACCACCGGAAAATATTTATTTAATATCTTCCGCGGTGCATGGAGTACAAGATATTTTTTTTTGTTCAATTATTTCCCCTCGTTTATAAGTTAGTGGTTTTGTGAAAGCCGAAAAAAAAAAGAAAATAATGTATCGAATGTGTGTACTCATGTAATTATTTTAACATGAACCCACAATCTCATTAAAGTAAACCGCTCCAGTGTTTAAACTTGGGAATATCCGAAGAGGTTTCCATGATGTTTTAGGAATATCTTGTTTAAAAGTGTGTGGGAGTGAGTGGAACTGGCGGAGCTCTCTTACTTTACTGTATTTGAATCATTTTATAAATAATGGAATGATATTTACCTTTATTTGTTTTTGGAAGCCCTGCATTTACTTTTGAAATACACTTCGTTTGTTTGTAATTTTTGTATGTTTCCCCCCTCAGGACTTCTTTCATCTAGATTATTTAATCACTTTAACCAATAGTAATTTCCATGAGTAGTGTTCGTTATGCGATAGTCTTTATTTTAAATGTGAGGTTTTTTTGTAATAATTTTTAGAGTTTACAAGTTAGATAATAACGTAAATATCTGTGCATAAGATATTTTTCTTTTGATAATGAAAGAATATAAGATTTATTTTCATCTTGCTCACTTTCAAATAAAAATAAATTGAATGATACTCTTGCATATTTATACATTCACTCAAATATTTAAGATCTTTTCCAAAATTTTTACTGTTTTAAGAATAAATATGAGATAAATACAGAAGATGTAATAGCTATCAAATGGGAATTTCCCAAGGTACGAAATTGTTATTTATCTATTTATATAAATAACAATTTGAAAAGGTAGGTAAGAAAAACATTTTCTCGTCAATCGATCATTTTAATATCTTCAGTTTCCGCGTTAATAATTACTGACAATCTTCACCATAGCTGCGAACGAAAAGTCTGAAACTACCAACATCACTGGACCACAGCCTATTATCCCAAAAAGTGTATATCTTATTAAAATTCGACACTGACCGTGTAATCCTTCATTGTCACATTATATAAAAAGTGTCATTAAAAATAAAATTTCGTTTACCGTAAAAAACAAAGTATTTTGAAGATATTAAAAGTTTTAGGTTCTTTGTTTTCAGTAAAAAAATGTATGATCTTTTTGAAATTGTTTGAAATATTGAAATGTGGGTGTTTTAAACATATTAGCCATTATTGAGGAAATTTCAATTGTTTGTATCCAACCTTATTATTCTCAAATTTCCTGTTTTGCTGCTCTTTAATGATAGTTAAATTATTTTTACATTTAGCTCATTCTAGATTAAATTCCTATTCAATAAAAGTAAACGTTTAGAAAAAGATATATAAGTTTTATCGTTACGACTGGCAACTTGAACAGTTCCATTCATTATTTCTCAAGTAAAAAAAACTTTATTTAAATAAATATAAACCATTTTCCTTCACATTTTCAGACTTTTTGTCTTACATTTTACTTGGTTTTATGACCTTACGTGCATGATTGACTCTATGTCTCTTTTAATCAAAATAAATTAATTTGTAGCTTCCACTAACCTTAATTTTGGTTATTCATTGTCATCTAATACGACCGAAAATATTGAGTTACTCTATCTTTCTGAGATTTTATTCGATTCGAGATTTTATTACATGTGTCATGATAACGCACTTTTTGAAGACAATTTCTACACATCACGCAATCGTTTCGTTTGGCTTACCCAAAAATAGTTGACAGTTGCATCCTGTAGTTCTTATAGATTTACTGTAATTTTCCATTCATGACCCTATAAACTTTATCGCTTTTAGCGTTATTTGCAACAGTGTAGTCACGAGAATTCCAATGGAAGCTTTGTGAAAAATCATATTTTATTACGGGTGTAGTCTGGGAAAATAGCTTCAAATTCATGACAACGTAGTTTATTATGCCTGAACTGAATCTGTGATTATATGACGGGAAACTTCCACAGTGAATAATACAGTATCCTACATTTATAGCAACTATAATAATTTTCTATCCAAATTAAATGAAAAATACACTTTTGTACCTAATTTAGTTTTATTTTATAGAAAATTATAAAATAATTTCAGCTATTAATTATTTTGCTCTTTATATGAGGGTGTAGTATTTTTTTTCAAATGATAGTTTGAGAAAAGTGCCAAAAATACTACATCAGTAAGATTTACTCTGTGTGTAAATGGCTAAAAAAGAAAATGCATTTATCCTTATGGAATGATGTTGAGTTTTAAAATATTATGAAGAAATTGGTTGATAAAAACAATTTCAATGTAAAAATACTTTGTGAAATTTAAAGTAAGACTTTAACACATCTTTTTTTTACGATTAAAGTTAATAAAACCACATGTATCCTACAAAAGCATTATTATCAGTAAGTAGTTTTCTTGTAGAATTCAAACTGTTGATTATTGAAAATAGTTTCAGTTTCAAACTTTTTAAAGTATACCTACAGTCCAGTAATGAATCAATTGAAATAATTACAATATTTACTCAAATAAACTTTTTGGAATGTAAACGGTATTTATTTCACAATGAAGATGTTATTTTAATAGTGGTTAGGTTATATTTTATTCGACGCACATAATTTTTTTTATTCTCAAATACAGTTTAACAGTCCCTCTAAATTTGAAATCAATCAATTTGGAACCAAGTTTTTCATCCTTTCATTTTGAGCTCACACATCAATAATGAACTAATGATTCAAAAGGATAACCTCCCAACACATCGAAGCTTAACACCTTAACATAGGATATCCTGGCTGGATGGCATGTTTAGATTATTTGAAATCATTGATAACGGTAAATACAGAAGGACCTGATTACACAGAAACGGGGCTGCCAAATCCTTTGTTCATCTTCTCTGAATTCTAATTATGGATTGGCACAATCGCCGATGGGAAATGTCTTCTATTCTTTGGAGATAACAAGAGATGTGAATTGATTAAGATTCAGAGAGCAGCAGCCAACGTATCGATCCTTGTGCTAATAACTATCGATCTTCTCCTGAATCGGGGAAATGGAAGAGCGTGGTTATTACACTAGTTAAACTTTCCGAGTCAGAAGTTTAGGGAGACTATCTGGCATTAATAAACTATAATAGTTACTTCCGTTCAGTATTACGGTGATTGATTGTGGTATTGTGTTTGGATTTGGGATTTATATTGTACTCTGGTGAAGTTTTAAGTGATGCCTGAGGCTTTGAGTTATTACTTATTATCAGTACACCTATAATTTGTATATTAGTTTTCTCTGGATACTATTTTACCTAGGAAGTATTTTTTTTTAAGTTTTGATGGGTATTTAAGAACACTACTTAGTGATCACTACTTAGTAAAAAAAAATTAAATTATTAATCAACAGTTTAAATATAAGTTAGGGTATTACATGGTATCTTTATAACTTCGTTAAAAGGAAATTTCATGGTATTTCTGACATTTATTAGAAACTGTTACATGAAAGTTTTGTCTCTTAATGGTATACACACATTTTAATAAATATAGCTAAATGAAAAAAAAAATGTGTGAAATTTTCGAAATTTGCCCTATGTGTATATTATGAAAACAAGTTGTGTGTTTATAGTATCAGCAAGAAAAACTTTTAAAAATAATTTCAAATTTATACAATATTGAGACAAATACTAAACTTTAACAAAATATTATAAGTACAAAGAAATGGTCTAAAAGTAACTCTATCACAAATTGAACCGCAGTTATTGGTGATAAATATGTTTATGTCATTTAATTTGGGTTTAAAAGGTTCGTTGATATGTTTGGCCCAGAATACATTACTAATATTTAACAACTTCCATTTTAACTACACCTTATTTAAATACACAACTAATGAAAAATCCTTCTCAAGTTTAGTTACGTGTTTTCCTGTGATTTTTCTAACAAAAATTAAAAACATGAAAGATTTTGAATATTTTAAAAGCTTTTGCGCAACTTCTTACTACATGGCTTCACAAACGACGGAATAAATAAATAATTTATTTAAACTCCTTTGCTAAATAGGATGGCTGGAGAAAGTTAGTTTCTCTTTTGGTGTATTTTTCTACTACTCGGGCCAGGCTTTTGTGGCTAGTGGATTACTGATGCTGGGAAAGGCGTTGCAGTGATAGATCAATGTCACCCTAAAGGTAGATAAGCACCCCATTTGTCACGCTTATACCGTATAAAAAGCTACTTGGCGAAGAAAATTGTTTCTCTCCCTACCTGAGGAAAGTCCTCCATCCATAGGGTTTCGATACTTCTTTTCGTTTTAAAACTAAATTGGTTAAACTTTTTTTTTAAAAAAGGGTTGTATATTTTTCACTCTTTCCCGTAGATAAAGAGGCTTGTTGGTTGATTGAAGATGTTCTCAAACTCGAAACTGTGCTTTAGTTATTCATATCATGATTTATTGCTTATAAATTGATATTAATTTAGTTTAATGTGTTTATTTTCAGTATCATAAGTTTACCTTAATTAATTTAGATAAAAACTAACTTAACCATTATTCATCCAAAACATGACTAATTCAATTTGTTAGATTTTGTTTCTTTTTTATTTTAAAAATTATAATTTCTGAGTTTTTAAGTGTTTACTAAACTGTTAATAAATTTGCTGCATGAAATTTTAATGTAATCTTTATATAATGCTTTGATGCTGTTATATTATATTTTAAAATACTATGGGAAAATTCAAAAAAAAAAATGAAAATTTGTTTTTAATTTAAAATTTTCTTTATTAAGTACATTATTAAATAACATGTAAGAGAGAAAAGAAAATTGTGAGTGATTATGTTTATAAAATCATACACAGATCAAGAAATCCTATAACTATATCCCCATTGATGATTTAAAGTATGCATCATTTTTTCAATTCAAAACCATGAAAATGTGTGTAACAGGAAATAACATAATACTTTATTATAGTCGAATATATAGACACATCATTTTGTTTCATTAAAATAATGACTTCCAACTCAATTGGTAAGCACTACGTCAAAATTACTACCTACCAGACTTCGTGATCAAACCTACTTCTGGCCCTATCGTTTATTCTATTTTTGTCACGATTATTACGCTTAAACACGGTTATTGATTTGAAGTAAACGAGAACCTTTTTAAAAAAAAAGCAGGTATGCAAGACTACTTATGCGAGATCATTACACACGAGGGGTTGTACCATTCGTTTAATGCTTAATTTATGCGGCTCTTTGTGATATTCATTATTCATTATAGACTATTCAAAGCTGTGCCTAATGGAGTTAAATGTTAAGTCTGAATAGCAACTAATTGGCGAATCGAATGATACTTTGAGTTTGTGTGACGTTTCAGTTTCCTAATACACAGATTGCACGGTTACCAAAATCAGTGAAACTACTACTTTCAAAATTGACAAATAAATTATTCATGTAATATATTCTCCCTTTTTTTATTTTGACTTCTCAAAATATATTATTTATGAAGTATTTGAAATTGCTATAAACGTCTCATACAGCATTAATTTATTTTACATAATATATGTCACAAGGATGATTAATTGTCTCTTGTCTTAAAGCATTAATATGAAATGACTGAAATGCTATTCGAAATTAACATGTCAGTATTCATAAGTATACGAATTTTTCTTGGAGGGTTTTTTTTTACAAATTGGATAGTATTTAAAACTATATTAAATACATATTTCACAACTGAATTGGATAGTATTTCATATTACTTTTACTTTTTTTCTCTATTTAAACTACTTATAGTAATATTTGACTATACAAGAAATATAAATGGTATAAGCCTATCTGAATCTTTCATCATAAAAAAGGTAACTCTTAAATCTTCAAAATTATTTTTTATTAAAAGAAACTATTATGTTCAGCAATTGAAAATAAAATTTCAGTTTAATTATATTGTTAAGCATTTCCTTTTTACGGAGAATAGTGAAGGAATTTGAAAAAGGGTTTCCAGAGATATACCTGAGTTTACAGGTAACGTAAAAAGTACTCTTACCAGTAAAATGTTCACAATGAAAGAATGATTCTTTTGAAAAGATTATGAAAACCAGCATATTTCTACAAAAACATCTAATTTCCGTTTGGAGTTTTTTTTTTCATCGCAGTACCATCCCTTTTTATAAAGAACATAGTTTCACAAATTATTCCTTCAAATCATATGGAATGAAACTAAGCCCAGAAGCTTCATGAAAAATATTTTCCCGGAATATTTTGACAGTCTAAAATACATAATTGGCCGCAAATTGTCCTAAAACCATTTTACTCCCACAATTTGACTCAAGGGCGAGAAGAGGATCTCTATGAGAAACAAAACACCTGCGAAGAGTAGATTTTTTCATTAATCATTTCTTCCCAAAGAAAAAAAAATATTAACTTATTTTGATGAATGATAGCTTCCTACGTATAAGCAGTAAGTGTTTTGAAGGTGTACGTTTTCATAAGTGTTTTTTTAGGCATTTATTCAACACATATTCACTCCCAGTAAACCTTATGATGGCTTTTTAATATACTTTCCTGAAAGTAGGTATTAAAAATTTTACCTAAAGTGGTGAATTGTTTGACAATTAAATGATAAATAAATATCCTTTATACATATTAAGAAGATATTTAACTTTAAGTGAAATTTCATTGTTATTTATACCATCAATATACAACCAATCCAGCTTTTATTGTTGGTCTGGAAACAAGTAAGAATTACATATTTTCTAGTTAATACATTCATACTTAAACGGGAATATGGATTTCTTCCAAAATAATCCAAGGACTAATAAGAATACTATAAATTATTAATGCTTCAAAATTGTATTATTAGTGGTTTGGGCGCAGGTGCTCAACTAGAGTTTGTCCGTAATGACCGTTTATGATAAAAAAGCTTAGTGTGTTTAATAAATGCCATTAAGATATTCATTTCTAAGATTATACATGATTACCTCATATCTTTATTTTTACTCCTATAAGATATTCCACAAACTCTGGTTAAACATCTGCGCCCGATATTCACAAATTTTATTTTGTTCTTTTTATTCAGTGGATTTAGTGTATTACATATTTATGTTTTAATACAAACTTACTAAAGAATGAGACATATGCTTCAAATGCTCTGCACACACATCTTAGAAGGTTACTTACTTTTAGCAAAATGTTATATTAAATCCTTTTTTTAAAAGAAATTCTTTTTTAGACCATTTGACGACATATTGGTTTAACAACTACATATAAAGAAAACAAGGTGTAAAATTTTTAAACGATGGTTTTGTAATGTATACTTTAAGTTAGTTGAATGAATGGTATTGATCTAAATGCAATTATATGATGCAATTTTCAAGAACTAATTTGGGAACTTGTGTTTAATTGAATATTTATAAATATTTCTAAAATACAAACTATTTTAACATTACTGAGGTACAATTTCATATTCTTTAAACTACTTCTTTAACTAATGGAACTCAATAAATCTTGTATAAATTGTTTTGAGATGTATCCAGATCCCCTCTTTGTTGTAATGGTGTAGCAGTGATATGTTACTTTATCCCTGCTTCTTCTTTGTAGATGAACATAATTAAATTTCTATTCTTAAGTTCGTTCTGTTATACAAACATTTCATACCAACACTATGAATTGTAAACAAATAGTTTCACATAATCAATGCTTTTAGAAATTACTTAGTGCTACAAGAAAAAAAAATGAAATGATGGATTGCATGAAAAATAATGACAATTCCAAAATTCTTCTTAAAAGTATTTTCTTTCAGAAGAAAACTTAGAGAAACCCCATTGATCCCTCACAAAGCCATCGAAACTCCCCCCCCCCCCCCTCCGAGAATACGAACTAAAAGCTACTTCCCTTCTAAAGCTTTCATTAGAAAACTGATGAAATATTCATCATCACTCGAAAAATTGATTTAACGTCAGAGGGATGTAACTAATAGGTCAGAGTTGACGTCCTTTCCAATACGTCGTCCGAAACGTATACGTAATAAGGAATAAATCGCAGGAATTTTCGAGACCCGAAGGTGATTCATTATACACTTACGAGTGAAACGCCGGGAGCCGTTGACAACCCCCCATCGGTCATTTCGGCCAACAACTTAATCGCCTATGCATAAAATGTTGCCAACTGGAATTGAAAATGCTTGCACCGCCCACGAGAAATATCACTTTCCTCGAGTCATTCTGGCGATTTTTTTGACAAGCTTCGTTTTGGGATCCATCACTCACGAATTTTTTTACCGGATTGGAACTTAACGCCATTTTTTTTTTCCTGGGTTTTATTGCCGGAGACGTTTCCATTCGAAAAAGGGGTGACGGATGGAAGTGATTTTAATCCCGGATTTTTTTTCTCTCTGGTTCCTGTGGGCCTTTGAAGGGAATTACTCTTAGTCCGTTTGTTTTAGCTCGTGCAGGTAGTACTGCTGTAGATAGAATCGTTCAATCTGAATTATTCCTCCCCTTTTTGTTCCTTTTTTTGTGATGGGGAAGAGGGAAGGGTATTAGAGCCAATTAAGTGCGATAGATGAATCGATTCTGGAGGAAGATCGATTGTTTTTCTTTTGAAGTTGAATTATCGAATTACCAATCGGAAACCAGGGATATCAATTTCTATAAATGCGATACCTCAATATTCCTTTCTTTTTACGGGGGGGGGGGGGTAAGGAATTTTTAAAACTAAAGCGAAGTTAATATACCCACATCAAGCATATCAGGTTTTTATATGACATAATATTTAATCATCTGATTCAACTTATTTGTAATTTATTTATGACATTTGGGAAGGTTCAAGTAGAACAATAACAAAATACTGCTCTTGTATTTTTTAATGACATTTTTTCCACGACCACTCTCTGAATGGGTTTCACCGTCGTGCTGGACATATTGTTTCTGATTATTTATACGCATATAATAAAGTTATTGAAAATGTAATTTTTTGAAGAAATACACAAATTTTCTTGGTGGCAGAAGTAGAAATAGATTAAGAAAGTAGTCAGTAGAGAAAAATTAATGGTTACTTTTATATATACTATCTTAACCCAATTCTGTAATACATTGCCAATTTGAGTTCCTGGAATAAATTCTAAAGTAATTTATTTTACTTTAAAATTAAAATATAGGATATTTCTTTCATGAATATAATAAAAAAGTATTAAAATAATAAATGACATTTACATCCCCTCAAAAAATAAAACAATGTTTGATTTACTTAATTTTTCTAGTCCCTATTGTCTGCTGTTAGCTTTGCAGTACATTTTGAATTTATATTCCAGTATTTTGAAAAATATTTAGTTTATATTTAAATGCCCAACAACTCAAATAATTCTAAAGAAAATTTTCAGTACACAAGAATATATTTGCAATTATAATACAAATCGAAACGCTAAACTTCAAAAGAAATCCTTCTGTCATTCTCGGAACAATCGCATCCTCAAAGAGCTTTTTGAAAGTAATTCTAATGTTACTTCCAAAGTATTTTAAAACAAGGAGGGATTTAAACAGCCCTCACTTTTTGATGAAGGTTTCTCAAGTATATTTCTTCATTTGACTTCTACTTCTTCGCAATCTAAGGACTCTACCTCCACTGTAGTTTCTAGGAAAGAAATATTACACTCTTTTAATTCGTCTGCAAACAATCTGTCGTTTGTTTTTCAACATTAAACGTTTCTTGTTTCAGGTTTCCCCATTAGTCTCTGTTGATATTTCATTCAAGGAAAAAAAGTTCTAAGGAGAAGCAAAATATTGTCTTTCGTACTCTTTTTTGTTTTATCAAAACAAGGATTTAAACAATTTTAAACCAGGCTACAAAAATTTCTTCACTTCAAGATTGTTGTGCATATTTTTTATTACGAAGCTCAAACTAATAGACCCCCTTAGTGAAATCAAGCAACTTAAGAAAAGTTGTAATTGTAATAAGCTGTTAACTATAGTTATAAACTATTTAAATATATACCTTTAAACGTGCGCATTATTTCAAAATCGTGTTCATGTTCATTTATTAGTATTCATCTGATTTTAAATGAAACGGCCATCATACTGATGTAGAATACCCCTAATGCTCTTTTGGTTTAATTTAGAATTATTAACAGGGTGAAACATTTACTTCCTATTTAATTGATGTCAAAATGTTCTTGGAATAATTTGCTTCATTTTCCTAAGAATAAAAGTAAGTTTAAAACTACGTCTTAAAAATTTACAATATGACTCCTTCTCACATTAAACTGTTAATTCCTCCTAGACATTTCTAATTACTTAATGTCACTTCTGATCAAAATTCCCAGACTTTGGACTTTACCTTTAAATCACTGTGCGTTGAAAATTATCATTGTTTTTTTGTGATGCAACTTAGCAATAAACATATCTAATTAACTAAACAGAACACATTTAAGGTAAGCTATTTAAAGTTAGGATATTTTAATTATGCGTGGTTATTAAAACGCTATTCGGCATATAAAAATTTTTTATGCTTTTGTTAAACCCAGGGTATTAATTTTTTAGAAAATGCTAAAAATAGAGTAAATATTAACAAGGATTTTAATTAAGAAACGTGTTTACGTTACTTTTGTGCTCTCTGTCTTCTGAAAAAACACCGAGTGTTTTCAGGAACCAAACAACATGAATAATGACGATAAATACTGTCAAAATTGCTAACCAACTGATTAAAATATAAAGTTATAATCATATTAACAATAAAATCTTAGTGATATTTTAATATTTTACCCTTAAAATAGTTTAATTTTAATGGGATAAATAATAACGGAATTGTACCGTGTTTATTAAATTGATACATAAATATGAAAAAGGTTCATTTTGAATTATCAAATCATTTCTTTTTCATCCTCTTCTTACACAGCAAAACTATCCATTTCATACATTCTTAAGTATAATTGAAATCTAGTAAGATCTCTATCTCTAAAACTTCACCTGTATTTTCAAGTCGAACTCAAAAATCGATACTTCGATTGTTCATCTTTCCAAACACCATTCATCGCATCATACATCACAGCAAACAAAACTCGCACAGATCGATACATCCTGAGGACGCCAATATCCCATCTAGTGCCACTTGAGCAACCCCCTGTCCCCAGATTCTTGCTGCTTCCATCAGGGTCAATGGGCCAGAGATGGTCCCGTTCGATAGGACAATGGTCAGAGGATGGACAACCCTCCTCGGCAAATATCCGACCGTTGTTTGTCCTCGGAAGCATGTCGGTGTCTTTGTGGATTTACTAGGATCATTTCCTCATTTATTTATCGATCCCGAGAATCACTCTCGGGATTCGATCTGGGTATTCGATCCGCGTAATGACGGGTGGGTTCGGATCTGATAAGTGGGGGTGTGCTTCGGCATGTGGAATGAGGTTCCGGTTGTTTTCCTTGGGTAAACCGATTGAGAGTGGGGCTTCCGAGTAGTGCTTGGGTTGTTTTTGGAATAAGAATTGGGGGGATTAAAGGAGCGTAGATGAAGTGGTTTGGATTTCGGTTTGTTAGAAATGTAAAAGACTTGTTTAGAGGAGGGTGTTTTTGAATACAAATGTGCTTTCTTTTGAATGACCGTCGTAAGACAGACATTTGTTGAGAATATTCTATCGAGAAAGATTTTGATCGTTGTCGGAGATGTTATTTATATTGTGCAAAAATAGACTTAGCAAATCGAACCGCATATAAGTGAATTTAGAAGAATTCCCTATGGAGAAATGTAAATTTTGGGAAAGGATTATGTCTCTAATTTCGATTTTAACATTATTTACCGTTAAAAAGGGAAAAATTTTGACAGTTTTAGAATATTTCTCCTATGAGTCTCTGTAAATCCAGTATTTACATTTGAAAAGATAAACTCTGTATTTTGAATTTACCCTTTTTTTATTGAATACTTTTCGGTGATGACAAAATGAAAAATGTCAATATGTGATGATGTAAGTAAAAATTTAGAATTTATGGGATTTAGTTGCTTAAATAAAAGTTCTGTAGTGAAAGTTTTTCCAATTTAAAACTCTTTTAGTAAGAAATCCTGTATTTTTAATGGTTAGTATGCGATTGTTCTAATATTTCTCTACTATCACACTGGGATTATTATCCAATTAAAATAGCTTATTATTTATTTAATCCTCAAAAAATTAATAAAGCAGCGGATATTTTAATTTACAATAGTTTATTCACTATCTTATAGTCAATGTAGACATTTAAAATCATTAAGAAATAAAAATAGTTTTGTATGGTTATAGCTTTAGCTTTGTTGAACTGCATTTTTATATACATAATGGTAATCTTCTATGTAGGTTACCTAATCAACTCGTATAATTACTTTAACACAGTAAATCACATTCTGATTTGTCCGTCTTTTTATTTTACGTTTATCGAATGCTTATAAATTCTTATTTTCAAATATCTATATTATATTTTTCAAATTTATAAATATCTTAATCGTCTGATTTAAAAGTATTGAGGAAATGTTTTAATGAGTTTCAATTAAAATTACATTGTTTGTTCTATATGAAATGGAACAAAAATGTTTAAAAATGAGGTAAAACTAAGAACTTTAAGCATTATGTTCTTTGAAAATAAGAGGTTTGGATTTTCTAATATAATTTATGTACTATAAGTTCATTACAGTATCGCTACTACCCTAAAGCAAAAAAAATCGTGTTTTAAAAAGTTTGATTAAAACAGTATCCAAGAAATTGACCGATTCTATAACATGTAACAGTTTAAAAATTATACCTTAGATAAAAAATATTTTTATACTTTAACAATAAATATATTTCAAACGTATTTTTATATCTTTAAAAATAGTTCAATTCATAATCTTTGAAGTAGTACATAGAGCATCCAAAGCAGCTTTCCCACAAAAGTTACAAATTAATCCAGTTACTTGTAGTTCGTATAACTTCTTTATTTACAAAGAATTAGTAAAGCCTTTCAGTCAACAAAAAACTTCAGGAACTGGAAACTAATTCCCGAGCACAACAAATTCCGATAATTCCTTCTCCGTCACCAAGTCCAGTCTATTGACCGCGTCTGGCAGCTGGAACCCAAATGAAAATACCCTAACTGTTTTACCTAGAGATATCACAGCAGTGCCTCTGTTTTCTGCTTCCCATTTTCTCCCCACTTCCACCCAGCAAGAAAAGCAGCAGCAGCAGCCGTCTAGTGCAAGAAAAAAGGTACGCGAGAAAACCAAGAAAAATGCGCTCCATAAATTCTTACTCCCAGATACGGTTTACTCCAATGTACAGATAACATCTGGAGCAGAGAAATAACATTTCCATCTTCCGCGTATGCTTAGTTTGGTGTGTAGCTGACGCAGAGTGCACCCAGCGCGCGTTCTCTCCACTAAACCCCCGCGAAAGTTGATTCTTTTGTTTTTTACTTTGTTTTCCGCGCTATTGTCTAGATAGAAAGAGTTAACTCCAGAGTAAACCATGATTTAAATCTCGGGAGGGAAAGTCCGGAGGGAAAAACCTGGTTGTTTTTTTCCCCTATTTTCTCTCCTCTTTGGTCGTTTTCTTTCGTGAAAAACGGGGTAAAAATGAGGTTAGGAGCAAAGAAGCAGTTAAGGCTGATTAAAGTTACAAAACAATTGATATCGTGGGGGCAGTTCAGGAAGATATATTTATTTTTATGTTTCAACATCTTTTTTGTTGTGTGTGCATTGGGGAATTTAGGTATTCTTTTTGTTCTACTATTATCTGATAAACAAAGGTGAAGTCGTAAAATATTTTGAAGTTTTAGCAACATATAAAACAATACATATTTAAAAAAAGGTTTATGTTGAATAAGAAGTTTACTTCTTTTACTACTGCAAAAATCAATTAATAACGAATAGTAACGCGGAAAATATTATAGTTCAAAAATTTTAATGAAAAATTTTTAAACGAATATTTAGTTACGGTACCCATATCTGAGCTGGATGATATAATTAAGGATTATTATCTCTAAGCAGAAAATTACTAAAATATATTTAAAGAAGCATGATATTACATTAAGTTTAATAGATAAATATGAATATTCATTTTTACTGAATATCTAATTTGTAATTAATTGGAAAAACATTTGGTTAAATTTTTTCACTAATGAGACGATATTATTTTTTAATCCGCAATGTGAAGTATTGCTATTTGAAATTGTTAGACTGATATTTTTCCGTTTTAAACTTCAACCTATCATTAATTAATTTTCCCTGAAAATAAAATTAAATTTCGGGAATTTCGATGCGGAAAATTATGTAACACAGTTAAATTCAATATTTACTTTGCAACCTTATTTTAGTTAAATACATTAATGGTAGATTTTAAAAAAATGTTACGATAAATAATTGGGTAACCTCCAATAAAAGTTCCAAGCATTTCAGTGTAAAGAAGGTGGTAATAGATTTTCGCCGATATTGGTATTCTTAAAAAAAGAAAATATGGAGATGTATGAATATTTATTTTCTTGCAGCTATCAAAATAAACCCTGCCCTCAATCATTTTTACATAAATGTTAAATATATGTGAAAACATGATAAACGCCAAGAAAATACTCAAAAAAAAACTGCAAAACAATCTAAGAGCTTGCTTTTTTAGATTTTTTATATCAATTTTGTTACATATGCCCGCCCAACGATCAAATTTACTTTCCTCAAAGGAAGAGTAAGACTATAACAAAAAAAAAATAAAATGGGTTGGGGAGGCGAAAGAGTTTTTATGTATCTATATCCATGCCCCTTTTTACACTGAAGCATCCAATATTCGCAGCTGTTGCCAACTGCTTCTCTTGAAACTTACCCTCCAGAGATAAAAAAACGAGGAAAAAATAACCCACACACATGAAAAATTGTATGAAGACGACTAGTGAAGAATAATGGCTGTATGAAGGACTTGTCGAAAAACTACGAAATAACGGTCAGGGCGTGTATCCGAAGAAAAAAAAAGGCATATAAATAAATAAAATCCTCACCCCTCCCTCTCGTGATATTCTTTTAAAAAGAGTTTTCAGCCCAGATTTCACACTTACACAAAAAATATAGATTTTTCCATGATTCTTTTGTGTTGTAGACAATGGGAAAGGCAAACAGCGAGCCAGAAACACGGGTTCTATTCTTTCTTCCTCCCTTCTGCTGACTGAGAGGAGAGTATACACAAACGTCCCCTTCTCGTAGTCCTCTAACAATGATCTTGGCAGGGGTTTTGGTATTCCGCCCCCTCAAAACCCCCTAAAGACCGTATCTCTTTCCAGTTCATGTGGAGATAATGGTGCGATCCCAACTTTCTGAATGAACCTTCTTTTTTTTTTATCCTTCCCGAGTCCTAGTGCCAAGTGGGTGAAAAGAACTTTAGGGCGGGTTGAAAAATCGTTATTTGCTCCCGAAAAAGGCCTGTCGGAATTACGGGTATTATTTTTGAGGGGTTTATAACGTTGAACTTCTTTCTTCATAAAATCCTCAAATCCTTTTTTTTTGCATTGTGGGTGAGTTCAGTTAATTTCACCCAGAAATGTTTGATAGGAGATGTGGAGGTTAAGTTGAAAAGTATTATATAGCGTTAGCATGTGCATCATTAATTTAAGTTACTTGAAACTTGTTGATCATGAAAACATTTTTTCTGAAGTTAAAATAAGGTTCTATAAAAATATACTATTAAAAGTGAACCATAAAGAAAATAAAAAAAAAACTCAATTTTTATTAAAGTATTTTTTCCTGAATAGACGGTTGGTGAGTTGTTGCATAACTTATGATACTTAACATCATGTACTTAAACTATGATTTGTTATTTTATGATAGTTTAATAAAATATGTCCATTGAAAAACCGGTTAGATGTTTTTTTAAATGTTTTGCATAAAATTTAAAAGCATAATGTAATGGTTTTATGCCTAAAAATTTAAATTTTGCTGTAGTCAAGATTTAGTTTTAATTTTACCAATGAGAAATGTTTGTAAAAGAAATTAATTAATAAAATTAGAGTTGCTCAGTTGTCTAAATTTCCCTTTGAACGAGGAATTTGTATGTTTCTTTATTGTTACTAATATATTTGTATTACATATAGTTTTACCACTTCTTAGTTTTGGGAAATACGCATTTAAAATATGGAAAAATAGGGATTTACACAGACCACGCGTAACTATTTGTTTATATTTCAACACACTCATTGGGATAAAGGAATACAAGCTCCACAGCATCTCTCAAGCAGTCAAAAAATGTTCTTTGGGTAAAAAAAACAACAGATAAGCGTAGATTTATTGGTGGTAGCGATATGATTTATAAAGTATCATTGAAACGATATCCTAGTTGATATTTCTTGATTACTTTTTCATT
This sequence comes from Tetragnatha montana, assembly GCA_963680715.1. Lineage (NCBI taxonomy): Eukaryota > Metazoa > Arthropoda > Arachnida > Araneae > Tetragnathidae > Tetragnatha > Tetragnatha montana. Next base: position 13,262,605 of record OY796676.1, on the reverse strand, counting down.
ACATGACAACAGTGATATTACATCAAGAAAATAACACCAATGCAAAATTTACACCTCACAAATATATTCAACGTCCAGCAGTTTTTAACTGAATTACATGCTTACAAGCTTGTGTCCCACATCTCTTACTAGACGACATAGCTCCAGGCCCAGAGAGCATCTTCATAACAAACTACCACTTTCATTGGTAGTTCCGGTGATAGATGACGTCTCTTCGATAAGTGATAGATTGTTCAAGACCGCCCTCAAGCGGTGGAGACTTCCCTTTATACACTGATTTTCCTTCCTTCTATTAGAAAAGAGACAAATCACTCCGCTAACCCCTTTCTCTCCCTGCATCACGACGGACTGAGATGATACGAATTCTTTGAACGAATGGGAAGCAATCTATTGGAAGAGTAATTTCTCAATCATTGGTGACATGGTTTGTATTTATTTATCTAATTAAGTGGATTCTTGGAAGGTAATGGATGGTCGAAGAACACATGGGAAAGTTCATACATGTGTAGTCTATATTTGATTGGAGTTCAGTGAAGTGAAAAGTGGAATTTTTTTTTTTTTTAGTGGTGATATTTTTAGGATCACATTTATTTGCAAATACTTATCATTTATGAATAGTAACGTAACTATCAATGTACTGTGTCAACACCTATACCATAAGCCAATTCTTCGACTTCACTAAAATATTTAAAATGAGAATTGGTTTAAACTTGAAAGTTTGTTCTTATTGTATGTTTTGAATAATGAAGACACATACACCTTTTTAGCAGTACTAGGGGCATTTCTCTTTAAAGGGCCAAATAAGAGAAGAATCTTACTGTCTTAGTATATTCTTTTTGAATTTGCATAATTTTTTCTTGTTTTGAAAAGCTAACAATTGCATAACGGGTAGTTTTGCTGCAGTTTTTGCTTAGCTGTAATTTATTTTCGAGTGTGTATGATGTCATATTTTCTAAATACCTTCATTATAAAGAAAATTTCTCAAGAAATAGACTGAATTGTTTTGACATTTAAAGAGATTCCTGTATTTTATTTTAAAGATTGAAATTTTTTTTCGCTGAACAAATAACGCATTTAGAATTGAGAGGAGTTATCATTGAAATTTAAAATTTTATTACAATTGATAATAACAATTAATTTTAAAAAGTAAAAATAAATCAATAAAAAAAAACTAATAATAACTTAAAAACACTTAAGTGAATCTTTCTCATGAATTTAAGGATCAGAAGGTGCGTCCTCTGGTTTAAAAAAGAACTAAAGCCCAACCTCATTCCTTATAAAGTGTTTTATGTGCGCAAAATTCCTTCCATTCTCTTAACAATAAAGCAGCAAGTTATTTAGAACTCCTGTAAGGTAAAAGGAATAACTATAACTATGTAAAACGCTAGTATTTCATAATGAGGTGCTGAAAGCAAAAGGTTTACTCACCCTTCCTTTAAAATAAACTGCAAAAAAAGCTGCTCTAAATCATCTTCAAAGGTGACAAAGCAATTCTTAATGAACATGAAACTGGCAAAGGTCCAGTAGTTCTTCTATGGGAGAAAAACGCCATGTTTTGCTCTGGGGGAAAATTCATTAGGTAACTTTTTATACTATAAAACTTGATAGCATTTCTTTTAACATATTTATGCAGCGTTGTAGAAAAGATATATTTCTAATTACAGTTTATTATGAACTTTTATTAATGAAGTACACAGTTTTGTTTTTAAAAACTAAACTAGTCCTAGGATTTTAATGAGATTCATTTTTCAGCATTTTTTTCTGATTAAAAAAATGTCCAAACAACACAAAACCTTTATTTCCCCTAGTTTTTTTACACTCTTTTGAATCTAAAAAAATCCTTGGAAACCTTTGAATATATATTTACCCGATGAGGGATTATAATCGTACTGTTCTTATTTAGGATTTAACTATATTGATAAATAAACGTTTTGTAGTAAACTACCTATTTTAGCCTCATAACAGTTTGTTTGAGACATTTCCTTTTAATGGTTAGTGCATAACATTTATTTCGTGCTAATCGTTAAATATCAAAACTTCTTACGCTATCATTTCAGCTAATGTTCTTGTTACAATTTAAAAGTACCAACTATATATAACAAATGCTTTATTTTCTTTTAATGCAGCATCAATTTGTTCAAAAACAAACTACAAAGGAAAAATTAATCCATACCCTTATCTCAAATCAATTCATATTACATAGCAGTTTCCCCAATTCCTAATATACCTTACAAGAACTCATCCATTTCAAAGAGAATTTCCCCAACAACGCTTTAAAAATACAGTTACAGTTACACCGTGATTTATGCTAATAGCTCACAAGTCCGGAGAAAACCCAGATGAAAAGAATGCGCAAACCCAAACATAGAAACAGTACCGCACCCTGAATCGGTTTTTGTTATCGTTATTTTTTCACCCGTTCGATTCAAAGATTTCAGAGGGGAGGGGGGGCTTTCCGGACCCCCTCCTCCTAAATTCGAACCCTCTTTTAAATGAGCGCAAACTAGATCGGGCTATTCAGGACCTGCTCATTTAACTGGGATGTATTTAATGTTTTCTCCTAAATTGCATCGTTAAGTGTACTCCCATTCTTTTTGCCGAAGTTATTGATAGTTGCTTAACTCCGCCATTCGCATTTTTGTCGACGCCGACCGAAGGGACATTTTTTTTTTCTCCCCCCGATTTGCGCTAATCGTCGCAGTAATAAAGACACATTCCGAAGTGATCCCTTTGGCATTATTGAGATTTAAGCAGTATTGATCTTTGGTGAACTGAGCTCAGGTGCTTATATGGATGAACTTACTTTTTTAGTTTTTCTCTTCTTGAATGATAAAAGCTTTGGATTAAGAACTAACTGTACGCGTTAATGCAAATGGGAGCTTTATTTTGGTTCGTATTATTGAGTACTGTCATCGCGTTTAGACGTAATAGGAGTTCTCAATAAGTGCTATACTAAAGCGTAAATTGGGAAATTACGATGCAGTGTTAATTTTCATGCGCAATTACTTTGCATTATTCACCTTCACGTTGTAATCACCATTTATTCGAATTTCGTATCTTTATTTAAAGCTATTACAGATGTGCTTCTATGCAATTACCAAGAGTTATAGTTTTTACAATGAAAAACATTGGCAACCCTAACCATTCGGAATAACTATACTATATATGTCTTCTTTTAACCAATTATTATAAATTATACTTGTAATAACCTATAATAAAAATACCTTAAAATAACTGTAATTCGATAACACAGTCCTTCAAATATATTAAATTGTTAATTTTAATATCCTACTCCTTAGTTATCAATTCAATAAATGTGAACTAAAAGGATTATAAATGTAAAATTATTAATACCTATACTTTCTGAAATTAAAATTTATATATAGCTTTTATAACCGCAAAGATCAGTTATCTATATATCTTATACTCTATCTTATACTCTAAACATGTACACCCCAATATCTTTCTTTACTTATAATTAACCCAATGTTGATAGCTTTGCTTAAACCTAAGGAGATATCACATCTTTTTACATAGAACATCTGTTCAAAATAAGCATGTACTGTATTCTGATATGAATATTCAACTTTAATTTACGGAAATTTTATTTAAACTTTCTTTATTTGAAAAGTAAATGGACGCACTAGGAAAATATTTGTGAGTCCCACATGAATTCACAGTGTAAAATCATATCTGAAAAAACAAAATCCCATCCACTAGTATATGTATGATTAGCTTAGCTCTCTGAAAACAATTTTATCCTAAATAGATCGACATTCTGGTATGCTATGACGTCAAATTTCATTTATCACAGGGATTATCCTATGAGATAGATGTTGGGTTTTCAACAAAGTTTATACTTTTCGATGTATTTTATGTAGTAATTTAAAACAAAGTGAAAGGTAACTTTTCAAAGAAAATCCTCCTCATGTTTCATATAATATTTATAGTTTCTGGAATCATTTTAGATTTATTTATACCATGGTGATACATGAACGTATTTTATATTTTCGACTTAGAAAACGAATCTTGAAGATGTGTATCAATATTTTTTTCAAACATGGCCTATTCCTTATTACATAGGTTTTTACTTCCTTGCAACTATTAAACATATTTTGAGGATAATAATAAAGTTAATAAAACCCATATATTGTTTGCGCAGAGTGTAGAAACTACGTATTGAGCAATACCTTTTTTTTGCAATTTATCTGTCACATTTTAAGCTGCTCTAAATAAAAAAATATAATAAATTTAAGTATTTTCTGTTGTATTCCAGCTTTTTAGATGTACTTGATAGGATAATCCAAAATTAAATGAAATTTTGAGTTGTTTTTGTAAAAAAGGCCTCCAAAGGTTGGCAGGCGCTTTTACTAAATAAAATACATTTACTAACCTTTACTAAATAAAGGTAGGTGTAACTAAATTTAACACTTATTTAAAGCCTAAACGAAACTGGAACTGCCGTAGTTCAAAGACTCCAAATGATTAAATTCAATTTATATATTTAACAACATGACACCATTTAACACCTAAACGGCCGTTAACCATAGAAAAAAAAACCTTGAACAAGATACTTCCCAAATCTCCCCCAACTCAACTAAACTCCCCAGCGTCTTTCCAACCTTAAAAGAATCCTTATACGGCGGTCTTCAAGAATCCTTTACAAGACTCGGCATTCTAAAAGTCCCCAAGGATCCCTGCGAAATAGGCGATTCTTAACAGCGCTGCGCAGTTTCTTGGCATAATTTGCATTCGTAATTAACTGGGTCCCTTCTTTTTCTGGGGCTTTGTCGATCGTGCAGAATTCTAGTCGTTGTTTTATGAATGCGGGTGGGCTCTCAAAACAAAATTAGCTTTCCGCGTTTGGCAGCGTCCTTTGATTATGCCTCGGATGCTGATGATGAAAGTTCTCGAACATTCCAGAAGGTGAACCATACTTATTAAAATGAATGTATGGAGCGGGTGGGTTATTAACTTTGAGACACGTTTAGTGTCAGGGTTTACGTTTATTGGTGGAGATAGTTATTATTATGACTTAATGAAAATTACTTACAAGGAGAAGTGTAGTTAGCTTGAGATTTTTCTTTCCGTGCACGAACTAGTTCTAGCTAAAGGTTAATTTTTGAAAGGGGAACTAAAAGGTTCAAGTTTAGATTTAACTAAATGCAGAATGTACTGTACGGATTATAGGGAATATTTCCACTTTCGTTTTCTTTATATAGTGTAAATTTAAATATTTCTACTTTCAGGTAAATGTTCTTTGAATATCTTGTTTTCTATTACAGAATCATGTAAATTATTTAAGCATGGTAAAGTGTATTTTAATATACTCTACTCTATAGAAAACCTTATGGAGGGATTTTGCTCCGCTGAAATTATTCAAATTGACTGCATGCTAAAAATGTTATCCGATAAAAAACTAATATGCATTTAAAAATTGTTTTTTCTATTTTTTATTAATTGAATTATGTTGAATATTTTAGAAAAACTTCTTAGTGGTTTCACTGTTTTTCAAAAAATATTTTGCTACGATAAATATACTATTTTAATTTGTTACAATGAAAAGCATAATTTAAAATTCAAAGTAAAAGCTGATAGTAAATGTTTTATCAAATATTACTTTTTAATTTTGATACTTGAAAAAAATTCTTAAACATTTAAGTTAGCAGTTTAAATTATGATATAACATAGAATTTTCATTTGTACAATAAATAAATTACGAATGTGAAATGTATTTTAAAGCTTTAAAATGGGTTGCTCCAGAAACAATAATACTAATATTCTTTATCATCATTACTATGCAACAGAACAAGGAAAAAAGAACAAGGCAAAAAAAAAACAGAACAAGGGCTTTAAAATGGGTTGCTCCAGAAACAATAATACTAATAATCTTTATCATCATTACTAAACAGAAAGCAACAGAACAAGGAAAAAAGAACAAGGAAAAAAGGCAACAGAACAAGAAAAGTATGTGAAGTTTTAGTTAAACAAACTTTCAGTGTTACAATCAAACATGTCATGTTTATAACTTCTTCTTTACACCAACTACTTTCCAAATTTTACGAAATCCTCTCTCAAAAAGAACATATAGTACCAGTACCATCACTCTTTACTCATTACAACGATCCTAATCCTACACAAACGTTCTCCCTTTCGAAACAAACCGCCGAAAACACCCTCCTCGGAATAATAATAATAACAATAACTCAAAACACCCCACCATCGCGACGCATTCCAAACCAATCAACCAACGCATCGACGAGAAACCGCCGAAGTTTATCCCTGCCCCAAAACCCCCTCCAAGCTCCCCAAGAAACGGACAGATTTTAAAGCAATAAGCGACCGGGGCATTTCATTAAATTTCACCGAATATCGCGGTTAGCGCATATAAAGTATTCCCAAAAGTTTCCTTCTCATTAAAGCCAAGGCAATGGGGCTTGGTATTATGCGGAGGACTGGCGTATGAATGGTTTACCAGGACATCGCATTATCCCCAACATGGTCCTTGGGAGGGAATTATTGTAATTCACATGATCTTTCCCTGCAGGTCCATTCTTTATCATCAGCATAAATAAGCACTTACTAAGGAGGGCTTATTTTGAAGGATGTATTGCCCGCAAGAACTGAACTTCCCCAAAATTCATTTCAAGAACATCTGTAACGTCGGTTTAATCCTTTAAAGGTGGGATCAGGTAGCTGTAGGAGGAAGAGGAGAATGTTGACCTTTATTATTAGTGTAGGGGTATTATTATTATTATGGGGTTGCATCATCCGTTTAAGATGTGGTGGAATTTATTGTTTTAGTGCTTTAATGGTTTCGGAGTTGGAGCAATTAGTGTCTTATTGCTTCGCATTAAAAGCAATTATAAGAGTTTTAGGGTTTTGTGTATCCAGTTATGCGAAATAATTAGGGTTCCATTTTGTGTCGTAATGGCTCATTATGTTTGAATTTTGTTGTTTTTTGTTTTTAAGGAATTTTAAACTGTTATGAATTTTTGCATGGCTTGACTTTAGTATTTTGTTTTTCGATCGATTTTTATTTTGTACAGTGGTTAAAATCAATGCTTTTCACTGAATATTTTTGAAGATATTGAACAAAAAAATAGGAAAAACATTAAAAATTGTTTGAAGCAGTATGTACATATATGGTTATTTCAAGTTTAGGTTAAAAAAGACACGATTTTCAATTCACTACTTAAACTTGATTATGATTATCGTTTATTTCCGAATTGTGCTTTGTTCGATGCTACTTATAAGAAATTAAATTTAATGTCAACTCAAATAAAAATTTGAGTAAAAGAAAATTTAGATGTCAAATTTTATGAGTACCTACTATAACTTTTTGATGAAAACCCTTGATTTATTTTGGGTGAAAATTTTGGAAAAATATATGTTTCAAAATAAAAAATGGGTCACACTTTTCCTTCTAATTCAAGACTCACATTTGTTTCAAGGAACTATTAAGCTGAAGTGAAAAAATATTGTTGTCTGAAAATCATTAAAGTCTCCAGCATCGATAGTTTATATTTGTACATATTTAGAGAGATATTCTCTAATATATTAAAATTCCCACACATGAAAACAAGATTTTTGTATTAAAATGTTCATTACATATCAGCGTTCAGATACTCAGAGAGTTTTTTTTTTTACATTGGCACCATAAAAATCACCGGGTGATAAAGCGTTTATAGGGTGCTTAATTGCATCACGATCGATTAACACCGAGTGTTTGGGGCCCATTACAAGAGGTGTAAAGCTGTGATCCATCTTATTTTTCCCTTATGGCAGAGTAAAATAACTTACTCAACACATGTTACGGATTTTATCTTTTTTATATTGGTTTATGAAACCACTAGTAGAAAAATTGTTTATTAATAATTTTCAATGAGATCATAGAGTGTTTTCAGGTGACGTCACAACCGGTTATTTTCTTTTAACTGTGTATCTTCTGTAGGGCTTTTAACTGTTGCTAAGGACGTTGTTTATCTGTTGCTAAGGCGGTTTTTAGGTATGGGATCAGGTGATTGCAATTGCTCCAATATAAGAATTCCACGGCTAGTCATTTTATGTAACTGTTAACCTCTGTAGGGCAAAAAACTCTAACCCTTCTGTAGCTTAGGCCGTTGTTAGGTCCGAGTCATGTGATTGAAAATGCTCTGTTGAACTGCAATATAGAAAACGTAAGTAAGAATTCTAGTATTTAAAAATTCGTTTAGAAAAGTTAAATAGCAGTATAATATACTACGTTGAAAAATGCTTTTTACATTTTTTACAAGTTAATACATTTTTTTTTTGTTATTACAACTCCCCTGAAGATAAATTAGGATTCAGTTGAGTAGTAAAAGTGAATAGTTCTCGAAAATATTTCCGTAGTTTTTTTATTGGAATACCATAAACTTGAATAAATGATCTCCTGAGGGGATTTTTCAAATTAATTTTTCTTATATAGTTGAATTGTAAAATTTTTATCCTTGAAATTTTCTTAGCTAAAAAGTCTATTGTTAGTTTAAAAATCATAGAAAGTAAACTCAAGAAATATCTTTGAACTTCGACATTTCAACTCTTTCCCTGAAGGCCTAAAACATCAAATGGAAATTTAAAAATAATCTTTTAAACATTTGAGCCCTGCTTACAAAAAAGAAAAAAGCTATACTCCTTCAAATCAGTTTGTAAACCTCACACCCTTTCAGAATGCATATTCAATGACGACGCCATTGCTTATTCAAAAACATTTTTATATACAATACAGAATGTTTCCCCCCCTACCATCCCTTTCGCTGTCTTTAAGGCATTCTATTACCTTCCTCCCGCCTCTTCCATATGCATTTTCACATAGTATATGCGCTTTTTTCGTTGGAGAATAGCGTTTTTAATGTTAAACTTTCTTATACAAGGTGTGGGATATAGGCTAGAATGATCTCAGTCAGCTTATAAAAATGACATGCACGGAGAAATCTATCCCCTCGTGATTTCAGTTACGGTTGAAATCATGCAGATAGTTAGAAATACGAACTGCTTTCCTTATTCTTGAATTCTCGATGCCTATAAAAGCTGTTCCGAGTGGATAGCATTGTGCAGTTCTATTTCGGAGTACATTTGATGCTGGGAAGGGCAAGAAAAGTTCGCTCCAGAGAATACACTTCGCGTTTTATTTCCTTGGATTGCGAGTAATAATAGATGTGAGCATTGTGCAAAAGATCTGTGGCGGAATACGATATTCTATGAGTTTACTATGGGTTTTATGGTTTTCTCTAGTGCAAACATTCTAAAAATGACATCATCTTAACATGTATATTTTGGATAAAAAAATTCTTTTAAATGAAATAGAATCTGTAAATGTAAAACAAATAGGAAACTTAACTTTAAGGGTTTTGTTTTTCTTTGTTCTCTAATACCTTTTTTCTAAACAATGTTTCTTCGTGAAACATTGTTTTCATGAAAGTAGAGTTGCTTATTTGCCAAACCTTATAAATATCAGGAAAATAAAATTGAGTTATTGACATCATGGAATTGATTTTATACGTTATATATATAATAAGCTAAATGTATGTTTAGTTCTTCTAATAAGTTTTTACTCCATGGAGTTTTCTTTGTTTGAGTCATACATTTTAAAAAACGTCATGCTAATTCTCACTCCTCTATAACGTAAGTTCTAAGAAAAATAATTGCGTTTTCAACACAGGTATTTAAATTTTTCATCAAGGAATAGTTTTAGAATATTAGAACTTTATATTATCGATTATTTTATTCCATTGGTTAGAAATCTATCCCGTTCACCAGAGCTGGTTACTGAATTCAATGATCCAAGTGTCTGGGGATAAATGATTCATAGTTCTTTAATGACCCCGGAGTTTTCATTCCCTGATACGCCCCCACTATCAAACTACCAATACTAATATCCAACACGCTATCTGATATCCGATTAAGTTAGTCGATTTCGCCCACTATCCTGTTCCCACAGCAGCATCCTGCCCCCGTCAGATCTACCCCGCCGAAAATTGATGCTTTGCCATTATCGAATGCACGTACCATTCCAACGATGCCCTGGCTGGGAATTAAACACAATATCCAGATAATTATCTGGCCTGCTTGATTGCGCCTCGATTTTGCCTCCGCCCAGTAGCGAATGCACCCGCACAGCGCCAATGTGCTTCTCATTACGAGCGAAAGTAGCGCCAATTAGCCAAGCAGGACGATATTAGCTTGTATTATTAATGCCCTCGAAGACGCCCTTTAAAGCAAGGACTTGCCCCGCCGGCGATTGGCCCTTAATGCCGGAATGGGACGGTTTTCGCCGCTGTGATTGGCGGATCCAGATTCTTGATGTAGTCCCCACCTCGGGCGGTGTGGATGCGGGATTGGAAATTTTAGGATATAATCAACCATTGCTGAGCGATGAGATGACTTGTGTCTTGAATGAGGCGGGAGGTCTTTAATTTCAATTGACGTGGAGGGTTATCGCTTCATGCTCCCCTGATTGCAATGCGTGCTTGGCCGGAAAGAAAGATAAGGGTTATGTGGATCAATTACTAGAGATCGGTATCTTTATGGATTCTGAAATTAATCTTGAGATCTCTTGTCTAGATTCAATCAAAAGTGTTTGAGAAGATTCATATCTTGGTGTGTGGATAAATTGATGATTACTGGAATGGAAATGATGGACCATATTGTTTGCGGCTCGTCTGGTTGTAATTTGTTAAGTGATTTTCTATTGACAGGCTGTGTTATAAATTGCTATTCTTGATAACAACAACGCATTTACAATGTGTGTATTATATCAATTTTGGATGAAGAAGAAAAAAAGTTAATTAGAATAATAGTGGTATAAGTCAACTAAAGATAGTTTTGTGCGATTGAATGATTTCTGTAACGGCTCCTGTGATTCGTTCCTATGTAAATGGCATTTTGGTAACAATTGCAGAAAAAATATTGATCCTCGGACTGAGGAAACTTTCATACCAAACAAATGATATGAAAAGAAATACAAAGCCCTGCTTACCTCAAATTTCATAGCTTTGGACTAATGCCAAAGCCATTCCGAGTCCCCATTCATTTTTTTTTTCATAAATAGCGTTATTTGAAGTAAAATTACCCTCTGGCTAGAGTAATGTTTCTCCAACTTAAAAATACTTTATGAAACTTAAAACTAATACTGATATCTAGATCTCTTTGGGGGTAATAACAACGTACGAGTACATACAATTTTAAGAATCTCATATTAAGGAAATTCTAGAAAAAAATTAGCAAGGGAATTTATTTTACTATAATTTAGAAAAAAGGGTAATTTCTTCTTGTTGAAGTCTATATTTTTTTATAATACTACCTATGTATATCCTAATTTATTTATTTAAAACGAGTCATTTTCTCAGGTAACAGAATGGGCCTGAGTTACAATGTGAGTTTGAGTTTAGTAAAATAGGAATCATTTTTATGATAGAATAACCACAGGTTTATTTTTTTTCTGTATCTAAACTAATATTCTTTATCCTTTAAACAAACATATTTGCATTATTTTGTGACTTAACTGTATTATTTGCATCAGGTCGATAAACACACACTATCAGAAAAATAAAATAAAAAATAAACTGAAAAATTATCCCCCGATCCACACATTCTATGGGCTTTCTACTCAACATCAATACTTATATGAATACAGCACAATTTTAAACTATGCGCGCCTGGAAAAATACTGTAAACTATCTCGCATCTATGAATCAATAATATAGGAAGACGGCACAGATGACTGTTTAGGAAAAGGGATTTTTACAGAAAAAAAATCCCCATGAAAAGACTATTTCCGGTACTTTATCAGGCGGATGAGAAAACGGAAGTGAGACTTCGCAAGGCAATGATGTTCTAAAAAAAGAAAGATGAAATTTCTTTATCAGGTTTTATTTGTATTTTGCTTTTCAGTTTTGAAACTTTTATTGAAGAGCGTATTTGAAAGACCACCGCCACAGGGATTGTTCTCGAAATGAACTATTAGACGAAGTAATATTTTCGGGTTTATCCCTGAGATGAGAAAAATGAAGTAGATGGTTCTTTTTTATGTAGGAGGTTGTGTAGGTTTATGTATGAGAGTGTGGAAAGTAGAAAATTGTGTTAGCTTTCATTTTTAGATATCTCTATGGGGGAAATACAATACTTCTTTCACGAGTTTAAACTCCGTATGGATTTTGAAATGCATCTCGAAAATATAAAGTACGGTTTTTGAGTTTTTTGGTAGAAGTATTGAGGATAGTGTTGAAAGTCTTTGAAGTGTGTACTCTAACTGAAGAAAATTTTTGCGGGTAAAAAGGATTTGTTTGCTTTAAAAAGTTGTACACTTTGATAAGAAAAGTATAAACTTGTATAGCCTTCTTTTGTAAGCAAATAAATTCATCGTTATATATGCATCTATTGTGAGAGCACGTATTTTATAAAGCGGTCTATGATTTCAGAAAAAGATATTCATAACACTTTTATGGGTTTCATTTTGGAATGCATTCTTTATGTTGAAAGTTTTATATTTTTAAATGAAATACTATATACAATGTGAAAATATGTTTAAACTAAATTTATATGTTATCAAGGTTGGAGTTTAAGGGGTCTGGGACACAAAAATCTTCATATTTTCCAAAGAAACTGCATTTAAAAAGTAACAGTCAGTAAAATCAGAAAACATTATAATACCCATACTTTAAAATACCACTGTAATTTTTGACATAGGGCTTTAGTGGGGTTGTTTTCCAAAGGGATAAGTCCAATGAAAGCTTGGAAAATCATTCATCCCCTTAAAATTATTTTCTGCAGAAATAAAAAATAGGCTTCATTTCAAAAAATCATAAACACTTTCTTAAAACTTGTATATTTAGTTACACTAATAGTTATTCAGAGCAGTTCACATTAAAAATGTCATTGGCAGAATTTGAATACATCTGTCATCTTAATTTGTTTTGTTTTTTTTTTATAAAACATACATTTTCTAAAGTCACAAAAAAAACCTCTTGTGGGCGAAATAACTTCTAGCTTCAGCTGAACTTTTTTAAACGCCCAAACTCCTGAACAATGCAATTTTTCTCCCACCCCTCAGCAAAATTCAAATGTATTCAAATATACCTTAAATAAAATTAGAACTGGTAGTAGGAAAATTTAGAACAAAAAGATGTATTTAGTAGACAAAATATATGTACAGTACATATATTTCATTTTTTAAAAAAATATTAACTCGTATTGGCTAATGATTAAATTCATCTTAATTTGTTTTTTTTTTTTTTTATAAAACATACATTTTCTAAAGTCACAAAAAAAACCTCTTGTGGGCGAAATAACTTCTAGCTTCAGCTGAACTTTTTTAAACGCCCAAACTCCTGAACAATGCAATTTTTCTCCCACCCCTCAGCAAAATCGATTATCAGACCAAAGTATGAGAGAATCAGCGCTTTTCAAAGAATGTTTGGAAACAGCAAAGAAGTGCAAGTCTATTAAAAAAGGGCAGGATAAAATTTCCCAAAGTGTTGCCGTACCCTGGTCACAAATGAGTAAAAAAACCACAAACGATTTTCAATAATTATCAGACTCTCCATTATGGCTTGCATTCTTTCATTACCCAATAAAGAAAATGTGTTTATGGATGGGGTGAAATTTTATCTTAAAGAACCTTGTGGTGTTTTTTTATTGCATGTGAAAAGAATTAATAAAGACATTATGAAAGCATGCGAAGAATTAAACATAGTTTACAATTAGGAATATTTTTTGAAGAATTTTGAATAAGAAAACATTAAGAATATTTGGAAAGTGTTCAATTTAAAAGTTAATTATAGTGTAATGTGACTGTTTTTTTTTTTACTACGTTCTTAATTTTTTTGTTATGTACCTCAAGAAAGATATAAAATTATTTATTGGATTGAGAAGTTTCGCAGGAGATTTTTGTGGTAAATGGTTTAAATTTGTTTTTTTTTATTCGGTACTAAGACAAAAACCATTTAAAATGTACATTTAAAATAATAAATGGTACATCTTAAATTTTCTTTTAATTTAAAAAGGCAGTTTTTTTAAGCCTTATCCATTAACAAGGGAACAACTAACAGGAATAGCACCTTGTTAATTATCGATTTAGTTGTTTTATAAATCATAATATGTTGAAAACTGTTTGAACAACCACCTTACCCCATACATTTATCAACCAATATTTTTTAATATAAATAAAACAATTTAATACATCTCTAAACATAATGAATACGTGCCATGCAAATCAATATAAAAATCACTGAAAGAGGTGATCAGGAAATATTAGTAGGCAAGATCTCATAATAAAGCATTTGCTTACCCCATAATATACTTTCACTGATTCACTTATTCATTGACACTACCCCCTCTTTACTAAGCTTTCAAATGTTTTCTGAGTAACCGGTATTGTAATGTATTCCTCACCTATCATTGTATTCTCTCTATCATTACATCACCTACTTTGTATTGTAATCTATCTCTCATTATTTCTTGCTCTGTTTAGCATTTACGCATTTTATTCGACTTTCATTGGAAAGCTCAACTAGAACACCAACTGACATCATGAAAATTCAATCTAATGGCAGACTGATATTGTCTGTCATTTTTCGGTAGGCGGTTTAAAACGGGGAAATCAAAGTTCGAGTAGGGGTGCGGGAAATTTGGATAGCTAGCTTAACTACTTAAGCACTTTCTTCTTCAAAGAAGAGGGACGGAAGGTTAGTTATTGGAGAGAAATAACCAGTTTGGCTCTCTATACCTCCCCAACCCTATAGACCTCTCTCGTTTTGAGTTACACTAACCGCCAAGCGATTAAATACAGACAATACTTGCGGATTGGTCGGGTGCAAATCTCGCAAATCGAACTTCATTGGCGATGTTGTATAAACTACACCGAACATTATAAAAACAATCAAAGAAACACTGCTTGTTGAGAAATTTTAATTGTGTTTTTATTTTGATATTTGCCCAGCTAACTCTTACGTACCAACATTCTTTCTCCCCATAAGTTTTTCTCTCATGCATATTTTCACATTCCCAATACAACTCACACTCATAAATACGCTTCATCCCCATCCATCCACCTATCTCCCCATAAACAGCAACATCACCACACCATCCCGTATTCACCAGCGTATAAACCCACACTTTCCTCCTCCATCCCACCCCATATTCCCCTACTACACAGTAGCCTCGGTCTCGGATGTCGGTCACGTAGCGGCGTCCGCGGCCTCCGGTAATGGACGCCTTGAGTGCCCGGACACACCGTGTAGCGGATCGTGAAGAGGGATGAAAACGCATCGGCGAGAAATTGGGCTAGGGGAGAAGCGTTGTGAGATGATGGGTGTTTGGTTTCAGTACCCCGGTTTAAGGCTGTGATGTAAAAAAATATCGGGGAAATGATAGTTTATATTGTTCCATACGAGTGGGTAAGAACAAAAGGGGCGCAATTAATCATGGCCATCCAGACCAGTGGTTCCCAACCTGGGGCTCTAGCATGATGGTATCAAATACGCAGTATTGAAAGGTTTCAGACTGGAGTTGCGCTGTTGTCCAAAAAGCGATGATGACGCGAAATTGTTGGCAGAACGTCACTCGAGATTTCGAGCTTCTCTGGCCTTATGTGTCTATACTAGACAGCAACTTTAGTCGACCCTATGACATCACTAACAAACAATGTAGTTCCCATCGCGGTGTCTAAATTTTGAGAGAAATGAAGAAAGTTAATTTAAAAATATGATTATTTTGTTATACCTATGTACAATATAGTGACTTTTTATCACGACTTGCCTACCGAAACTCCTCTTATCAACCCGTCAGGCTTTGTGTTTACCCATTTTCTCCTTCCGCGTAGTGACATACTGGGTTCAGGAAACGTTGCTGTTGAGTACAGATAGCCATGAATTAATGCGGGGTAACTTCTGTACACGTGGTGAAAAATCACAAAAGTTTCTTTTTATTACCATGTAGATTCTTGATGAGAAGCTTAGCTTATTATCGGGATTTAAAGATAGTTAAGAAGCCGAGATAAATTAGAGAACAGAATATCAAACCTCCCAAAAGTTCGTTAAATTAAATATTCAGCTTTGACCAATTTACCCATCACAAACTTTTCGCTTAGTTTCACGTGTATCCCTTGGATTTTCCATGTACTCAAATATTTTAAGTCAATTTTGCGATACGCAAGTACTAAATTGTGTTTTGTACATTTTTTGAAACTCTTGCTACTTAAAATGTGTGAAGGATTTACACAATTTTAAGAAAGTCATTGACACTTTCTTTCATAGGGAATGATGGGATATTTGATTTAACCGAATAGAATTCTTTCTTTAATATGTTGTACAGAATTCTAATGTTTTTCCCCGAATGTGCACGCTGTTCACTTGGTTCATGTTTACACAAAAGGCTCCATTGCTTATTTGAGCCCGTAAGCCTAGATTGTAAATTCTTGTTTTCACTTTCGATTCAAAATGTATAAGGTCAAAGAGATGATAAAGAAACTCCCAAGTATTGACCTCAGGATAGAAAGAGGAGTTGTTCGTAATTTAAAAAAAAGCAATACGTGTGATCTGTTCCCTTTTTAGAAAACCAATTCGAATTCTAAAGAGGTAACAGTATTCAGCTTTTGTCGAGATCCACGAACTTCACAAGTTGTAATATTCTCAAATGAAAAGAAGTCAACCTTTAAATAATACACTCAGACACACTAGCTATAACAGTAACCAAAACCCAATAATAAAACCAGTCGGCTTCCAGCAGTACTCACTCCCACACCAGCAAAAATCAAAAGCCGGCGACGGTTTCTAACTCCCATTGTATAAAGCGACAATCACTACTAAGCCAGGCCGACCACGTCGATTTCGTCACCTACTATATACGGAAAGCCCAGAACCGAAAACCCAGACCTATTGTCCTCGTTAGGATATTCAACTCGAAACCTGGCACAAAACAAGTCACAAAAGCAAATCAATTTAACGCCGAGCGAAACGAATTTTTTTTTTCACAATGAATCCAGCTGATTCTTTTTTATCCTCCAGCGTCGGGATCTGTGACTTCTCATTGAATACGGATTCGCGGATCAGCCAACGATGAAGGTCCCAATCTCTTCCACTATACCCTATTACGGAGAGGAGCGGGACGGATTCCAATTAAAGGTGGTCTTTCGTTCGGGATTGCGGATCCTGGAAGAGAAAAAATTGATGCAGATTCGGGTCGCGTGAAAATTCGGGAACAAAGCCGCCCGGATCGGGATTCCCGCGGGATTCCGGGAGATGAGGTGATTGGATGAGGGTTTTCGTAGGTGGATTCGAGAGTGATGTGAGTCTGATGGAGTGTTTTTCTTTTTTGGGAAAAGCGTTTTCGTGTTTGCAATTTTCGTTGCTTTGTGCGTTATGTTCGATACAATCCTTCATTCTTAGTGCGTGTAAATAATTGTACTAGTGTGAAACGTATATATTTTTGATTAAATTTATTAATTTAATAGAGCATTCGCACATAACGTCACACTAGACGACGTGGAGGACAAAAACAACGTTGCTAAGGCTGTTGTTAGGTAAGGGAAATAGAAGCATCGAATAGAAGCATTCGTGCATGACGTCACTGGAGGACAAAAATAACGTTGCTAAGGCCGTTGTTAAGTCTGAGTCATGTGATTGAAAATGCTCTATTTAAAGTAAATATATGTAATCTTTATGAAACAGGATAGTTTTAATTGAATTCTTTGGGGTTTTTTTTATTTACTTTAGTTACGATAATGTATTATTAAGTATCATTGAAATGTAACTGGCATATGCTTTGCATATGTGTAATACCTTTCAATTATTTACACCACAAATATCTCCAAGTACTTTTGAACGGCAAAGAGAATAAATATGACTTGCAAAGCAATTGACTAAAGTAATAAGATTATTTTATTTAATTGCATTAATTAAAATTTGGCGATAATTTGATTCTATATGGCCTTTAAAAAAGATAGTCAATTTTTAACGTTATAGAAATGTAATTGTGCCATTTTTCTTACAAGAAATTTTTAAAAAAATGTAGAAAATATCCTATGGAAGTAGATTTTTATGTTGTGTAAACTTCAACATTGTATTTTGGTTGGCTTAATGCGATACATTTAATACAACATAATTTTAATAGGAATAATTTGACCGAGAACAAGATAATTGTTCAACAGTGAGCATACAAAAAAAAACCCAGAGACATTTACCAATAAAATTGTCATTAAATTTCCTTCACGTAAGTCATATACTATTTATACAAAAGAATGTTTACTTAGCGGCTAGTGTGGCGAATTTATTATGTAGTGGTGTATTTAGCAAGTAGTCTACTGAATAGACAATACTATGTAGTATAATAATGATAGGTTTAGTTATAATTTACATGTTTCTAAATTGCATGGATTTCCATGTTACCAGTTTGTTATCCATTGAATCCATTAATTAAATGCTACTCATAACTGCAATGATCCACTGACTAAATAGTAGGAATTATAATAGATATATTGCCTATTTAGACGAAACACACAGATTTGCATGAAATAAATAATATTATGTATTCAAATGTTTTTTGTATGAATTAAATTATATACGTAATAAAAAATATATTTATAAAATATTGACACATGCTGAATCGAATTGAGAGAAAGTTTAAACATGACAGAAATGACTCAATTTGTTTACCTAGACACTATTAATGACGTTTGCTCCTTAACAATAAAAAGAAATAAAATCTTTTCGGAATGTTAATCTAGGTAATGCAATAAGACATTTCCAATCTGAATATAAAAGAATTTCTGTCTAGATTTTGTAAAACTATTGTGTTTTTACTTGATGTCTGCTTTTTGGAACTTGAGGAAATATTTTGCGCTTTATTTTATTAAAGGTTTTTGCTATATTTTAGTATTTTGTTTATTCTAGTTATATATTAAGTAATTATTTTTCCTTTGAAGAAGTTGCTTTTTTTATTCCTTGAGAGGTCATTGCTCTGCATAGAGTAATAATTGTTAAAATAGTCAAATAATGAAGCAGAAAATTTATTTTCGTATTTTAATTTTCTTATGAAATTAGAGTTGTTAAGGATTACTCTAGGAAAATACAAGTAAATAGAAATAATTCATATATTACACAAAATTTGTGCTTTGTTCACACTTATTTTAAATGTTTCGTTAATTGTATTGTATTTATTAAGAGTAACTTTAATTTATGAGCTAATTTTTACCTTAAAGTATTAATTAAAGGTTGTAAATGTGTCTTTACAAATAGCAATAGAACAATAGCTTGTTCAGTTTAAAGGGTTAATACAATATCAAATGGATATCTTTGAATATCTAATGACATGGTTCCTATATATGAACACAGATAAAACACCATAATGTAAAAATGTGCTCAAACACTCTCTGAAATATGATGAATTTAAAATACAACGATTTTTATTTGCAACTTAAAACATTAAAATATACAATTGTTTCAGGGATGCTTGAGATCCCCTTCGTCAGTAACATATTTTGCAACGTATTGGATTTTTATTTTGACTCTCTGAAATATTTCTAAAGTGAATTATTTTTAATATATACTTTATCAATTGCGTAACATATCTATAAGTATTTTTTTGAATCTATGATACTTGTTTAAAATGGCAGCTAGTGAATCTTCCTCAACCAGGATGTGAATTTTGTATGATCAGTTTGCAACTGAGATAGGTTTTTAAAAACTATGTTAAAATTTTTTTATTGAGATTTGAATTGGATTAGAGTTAGAGAGTTGATATTTTAGAATTGGTAGTTTTTTCCTGACCCTTTTTTAATACACTTCTGAATTAATAATAAAGCAATAGTGTATTTTCTTAAAGCCTGGTGTTTTCGTATGAGTCCTCACTTTAGAAAGCTTCACCCGGTGAACTAGAAATAGAAGAATTTGTTGTGTTTATCTCGAGGATAAATCGTCAATACTACTACTTTTTGTGAGATCAGATCAGCTGTACAATCTACTTAATCTTCTGGGGTTTTTTTTCATCTCACCAATCCCGTACTACATACTAAAAATAGTCCGGACCTTCAACTCAGCCCACTTTTCCCCTAAAAAAAGGGATCTTTCCTCGCGTCAAGGCAAAGCGGGTTTAATTATTGCGGAAAAACAGCGTCAGATCCCGCGTCGGAGGCGGCGACAGAGCGACGCTGCGGAATTGATCGGAAGGGCAGCTAGCTAGCTCCCTTCTTGTGTATGAAGAAGAAACGGGAAAACTCAGGAGGGGCCCGGCCCGCATCGGCCCTCTCCGCCGTAATTGGGAGCGGCCCGGAAAACTGGAAAAAGCGGGGACCCGTGTGTTGTGCGTGGTGGAATCCCGGTTTTCGATTAGGGGGGCCGGAGTTCGTTACATTTGTTTTCTGATGCACTGGTGCGATTTCGGAGGGAAGTGAGGAGGATATAGTATGTAGGGAATTGGTGCTGGGAGGGATTTTTTTAAGGGATGTTGGGGAGGGTTAGTGTTGGAGGTGATGGGGTTTTTAGTAGTTACTATCATGGAAAATGTTACTGAGTTGGTTATGATTGAGTAGGTTGATTTGGTTTATTTGCATTCAGTGTGTTACAAAGAGAGGTGCGTAACAATCAAGTCAAATATTGAATTTGAAGTATATTTTCCAATTTGAAGTATATGAATTTTTTTTTATCGTGTCCATGGACAAATATAAATTAAAGGGCCTCGTGCGTCTTCAGAACTGCATCCGCTAGCTCCAATGCATCCATGCTGTAGAGGACCTCTCGAAGTTCTGAAGCCAGCGGCACCAAACCCAGATACAAGATATGTGGGACAAGGGCCGGGCACTCTAGAATGTGATCCGGGGTAAAGTGGGCATCGGTGCAGTAAGGGGTATAAGTAAGGGATGCGGTAAGGTAAAGTATATGAATTACCAAGTATATTTTCAACAATGAAACCCTGCATGGAGTAATAGATAGCAATAATATACAATAGTTTTATTCTTAGATGAAATTTATTTGAATTGATAAATGGAAAAATGATCGTTTTATTTAATTAATTTTGCTAATGTACCAGCTATGAGGCTAACCCATTAACACTTATTAATTTATTATTATCCATCATAAGTATGTACTTTTTTTAGTTAACCCAGTTTTAGTAAAAACCCTAAATTAAACAAAAACAGTTTTCTTAGAGTTTCTTAATTATTACTCATTTTTCTCCAGACGAGACGGTAGCATCTACTTCTCATTGTCTTTAGAGTAAGAAGGGAATAGAGGCTGCCAAAGGTTCCTTTACAAACTGAATTATAAATGTATTTCTTTTTATTTCAATTAAAAAGATTATCTCTCTATCAACCAATAAATTTATGATACATACATAAGGTTTTCAAAGGGTACCAGAACTCCCGAAGTGCAATGTTGAAGAGGCCACTGCACAACACCTAATTAAACGTGTAAATTTGGTGCGAGAGGACCTTAAAAGAAAACCCTCTTTTGTCCTCGATATTTTTAAAGCGAACAACTTCATGGATCTGATTTGATCCAGATCAGAGAGATAAGCATGAAGAAGAAGATGATACATACACAAACTTTTAAATTTTATTTCTGAAATGACCTTGATCTTGAAAGATTCTAAATGCATCAAAAATGTTAGTTATATAAAATTATCTTCTATACTCATTCAAGGTCACAATACACAGTTATCTTGAGGTTCACCCTACATAAAAGTCTCTTTATAATCGTCAAATGAATTAAACTAGGCTATGCTATCCATAAAAATACTACTATACATCTAATTTTTTCATATTTATAGCCAACAAACCAATATCACTCCCCCAACATCCCTGCAGACAATGGAAGAAAAGGCCATCGATTAGCCCCATAAAACCAAGGAAACAATCGCGACTTGATTTATCCCCTGGTGCAAGCAAAGATCGTCTGATATCTTAACGTGTCCCGGATAATCATCGTCACCCGCCAGAATTAATCTTTTCACTTCATTGTCGGCCAACGTTCATGATTTATGGACCCCCATCGTTCCTTCCAAAGGATCGTTATGTGTGGCGCGCTCCTCGCTTAAATTCATAATGCAAAAGTGGAGGAAAACCGAAAACTCTGGCGGCACGAGGGAGGGTTGGGTGAAGTCGATTTATCTCGTTGACTTGGGGTGCGATGGGGTTGTTGAATTTCATCATCTCGGGTAAGCGCCAGGTGTTTTATAAGGTGATAGGGGAGATCTTGTGGGATGATTTGCGAGCGGGTTGATATAGTGTGTGGAGGTTTCTTTTTGGGGGTGTTGGACTTATTTTGATGGAATTATCGTTATGTAATGTTCAATGTTTCCATTATGATTAAGTTTTTGAATGTGATTATTGTGGAATTCAGTACAAAACTGTTATTAAATCTTTGTGACATAAACAAGTCTCATTGGACCAAATTAAGATTGACTTTTTTTTTAATTCTATGAGTCGGATGTAACGAGTTAATGATGAATGTAAATGTTAACGAGATAAATGTGTATGTTGAATGTGAATTTAAAGGCATTTAGAACACTTATGTTCTTATGACTTTTCTTAAACTTCAAAACGTGGGTTTACATTTAAAAAAATAAAAAATAATATAAAAATAGTTTCACATTTGTTTTTTGGATTATTTTTCAGTATTAAAAAATGTTTACCCATATATTAGGGAAGGTAAATGTGATCACCCCCTAAAATGCTACACAGAAAATATTAAGCAAAATGAAAAATTTTAATAGATTTGCTAAAAAATAATAGTTTGTCATCAATACTCTAAAAAAAGTCCTTTATCTCATTCCCTCTTTATCAATGATCTAATAAAATATTATTAGAATAATACCGACTTGTAAAGACTGAAATGCAAATATATTAAAACTTCTTTAAAAATATATACAAAACATTAAAATTATCTCAAGTTTATTCAATAAATTTTACATAAGTCACTTTAAAAGTATTGAAAGAAAGATGATATTTGCTAATACTATCTAATTTACTTTAAGACATAAGTATTAGCGTGTCATGGTTACATTGTGACAGCACATTTTAATAATATGTATTAAAAAAACCATATCAATAATCAACTGGTTATCCTAAAAACTCCTTTAATCACATCTTAGTTGTAATGTAAAGGCTAATGTTCAGCCAAGGTTTAAAATATCATCTCTTTGTCCCTATACAAAACAATGTATTTAAAATCGCATTCCAGAAATTCCCAACTAAGATAGCTCTAATCCCACCTCTTAGAACCACCCGCATACCTCTGTAATCACGTTTAACGATCACAATATCCAAAATGTATCACATTAGCCATCCTTCTGACTTTAAATCAAGCATTTCCTCTCTCTCTAATATAGCCAATCCGAGCCAGGAATCCAGGCAATAAATAGTGCAGCATGTGTAATACGCTTCCATGTTAACGGGGGCCCCGTCCAGTCTTTGAACGCAATTACTGGATGTGTATATACCTTTATCAGAAATTCATGGTAGCTCCGACATTACTGGCTGATATGAATACGGAAGCTAATCGGATGCCGAAAATGCGTTAACGTCCAAAGCGAACCGCTGAGCGAGTGGCCAAAAGGGTTGTGACGCTTATGAAGTTTGCGGATTTTGGAATCACAATTTTCTAGAATGGAATTCTGTAATGGTCCACAGGTGGGTTGAGCGGGGGTTAGAAAGGGGATGTTTCGGAAAATGAAGTTGTAGTCTTTGAAATGAAAGGGTGGCTGGTTTTGTTGTGTATATTGGATTAGGGATATTTGATATTGGCATGTATGCAAAGGACGCGGAGATTGAAACAGTGTGAGGATTTAGTATACAAAACAATTTAAATAAAGTGTACTTGAAAGATCCTTTTATGTTTTTACCGTAACTTTAGTTCTGACTGAATTTCCCATAAGAGTATTTTTGATAAAGAGTTTAAAAAAGGATTTATTTTATAAAGGCAAGGAAGAGATACAAGATATAATTTGAGGCTGGAGTGTATTCATGATTCGATTGAAAATAGTTTTAAAAAACTTATAATTCGAAGGATTTTTCTCATTTTAAATATACATACTAAAATTAGTAGATGCTCAATTAATCTTTAATATCCGTAAGTATCCAAACATTAAATAAAGCCTAAACAAACTATCAATTTTGAAAACATCCATGGTTATTTGAAACAGATATAGTATAAATTAATTCAAACATAATTTACCCATATTTTAAGAAATATACATTACCAACTATTTTTTAAGCATATATCTTATTATAGATTTTTCTACTATCACCCTGTTAGACATGGACTTTAATTCGTAAATATTCTGCCTCCAAAAGTAAGATAAAATTAAAATAATATTTGTTATTAGAAGAAGGTCTTAACAAAATATTAAACAATGAATAAATTTCCGTTCCATGTATCATCAACCATGGATATAAATATTATTTTAACTATTCTGATAGAAAACATCAAAACTATCTGAAATCACTTTCTAAGAAAATCAGCCGCCAAACCCCCCATAAGCTCAACTAGTTGTTCATTCATCACACTCCCAAAGTACTTTACTCACACCCAGTTACACACATCTGCAGAGACGAAACAAGCCCGGTGCACCGAAAGAATCCTTCTTCCCAGACCCCTATATCGCCAAAGCAAGCCAAGCAAAAATCGCTATTTACTCCCAGCAACTTAGAGAGCCAACACAACACTGCATACATCACGATTAGGGGAACCTGCACACAAAGCCGCGGCTTATCTGCACGCAGAATGGGCCGAAAACATTTTCCGCCGGCCCAATTCCTCTCATTTTTCGGCACCCAGAATATTATTTCCTCCCAAGGCAGGCCTGCGACTGACGTCCGAGACGAAAGATAAGCTTAATGCATCGACTGTGGTTCGTAGAGTTAAAACACACCAGAGGGAGCTTCTGCATCAGGCCTGACGAGAGGGGGGCAGGGGGGTACAATCCCCGGGGCCCGGAGATTTTCATATTGGGTATTTAGAGGGATATCAATTTTGGAAATTAATTTGTTCACCCAAAAGGCCAAAAAAGAGTAAATTCCAAGTTTTTAAGGGACATATTTTCAAAAATTTTCAGGGGGGTACCCCCAGACCCCTAAAAGAATTCATTACTAGAAGGTGATGATAATTCACAAAAATTTCATACACAAATAAATCATTATTTCAAAGGATCCTAGGCTTAACTTCATTTCAGAAAAATCCCTTCCCTGGGGGTCACTAAATTGTGAAAAATATCCAAAAATGAGTTAAGAACTTCTTTCTTAAGGGTCGAATTTCCAAAACTTTTCTGGAGATTACCCCAGACCCCCTTAATGCTTGTTACTCACAGTGGGGGATCCAAGGGGGGACACTCTAGAGCTAGACAGTGCTCTTCCGTGAACCCAAAAAAAAGTACTCAAAATGAGTTAAAACCTTACTTTTACAAGTCAAATTTCAAAATTTTTTCTGGGTGAGGACCTCCGTATCCTCCATCAGCGGTACCAAAAGGGGACCTTGAGTGATACTTTTAGAAAATCCCCAACATTTTGACATTTTACTCAAAAGGTAAAGGTGATGTGGCCCGGCTTGACTCTCGGCGGCCCTGTTCTCCATCCATTGGATTGAAGTCTGTCCATTACAGTACATGGGAGGTAGGAATACAGGGAAGTATCTTCTCTTGAGAGGGTTTCGCTATTATTGGTCCAAATGATGCCGTTTCAGAGCGTGCGTGCGATTGTATACCTCATCCCATCTGGTTACAGAATACTCAAAGCTAATTATTAGGGACCATTCACATAGTTTCTGTGTGATTACGTAACTTGACGTAAGGTTTGAAATCGTAAACAAAGCTGTTCAAATTATCAACTAGCGTGTTTGTTTCGGATTCATGTGTATACACGAATGGAGCATACATCTTTGGCTACGAAAAAGACACCCCACTGTAAAAAAAAATATTCTTACACTAAATTGTCCGTTGTATTGGTAGGAAAATTTTTAGTAATGCCTTATAGTAAACGTGTTTTTTCCGTGAATTCTTCCAGAAAAGAGTTTAGATTTAATGAAATCATCGCAAACAGAATCAATTTGAAAAAAAAAGTAACAATTCGAAATGTTTCATGATTGTTAAACTAAAACAAAGCCGATCATCCATTATCTAGTAGGTGCTTGATATGTATTCACGTTACATCACAATGTCATTTGGGTTTCTAAAATGACTTGTATTTAACATTGATTTTTATGAAGGATGCCTCCTATTACTGAGTTAAAAACTTTATTTTTAAAAGAGAATACATTGCAAAATTTAGACTTGCAAATGTATTTGATAGATGCACTTTTAAAACTCAAGTTTGTTTGACACATCTAAAAAATGTAAAAAAAAAATAAAGAGGAATTTACACAGGAATATTATTATATTAAAATGAGAGTTTATATCAATGTTTACTTAGCGTTTTAGATCTCGAAGGTCATGTATGCGTCTTTCTAGGCAAATCGATATTCCTTTATGTAACAAACATTACAAATGTTGTGATCGCTACCATCTTTTCTCAATTCTATTCAACAACTCCCAAGTTATTATCTGTGACTAAGTACTAAAAGAGTGAAAAACTGAGAGGAAGACGAAGTGACTCTTCGGAGTAAGCAAATGTCTCCAATCACTTGACTTGATTAAAAATATTGTGAGAAAATCATACGACAGGTTTAAACACCATAATCGACCCATCTGTTCTTTGCTCTCACAACATCAAAGGACTTCTTTCCACTCCAAAAATTCACGTATCTCTCTTTATAGGACATCCAACACACTCTCCCTCTATGTATCCCATCCCTACACTCCGGCCCAGTCATCTGGGATTAGGAGGACCGGCGAAAGAGCTGACACCGACCACCGCAAACTTCTCGTAGCCGCGCGTACAGATTAGAGAGCTGACCCCGTAAATTGCGAATCGCTGTCGGACCCGATATGGGAAGTCCGCAGATGAGGGCCCTATACGCGCATCGGCTTCCAATTAGAGTTTAATTATGGGCGGATCATTATTCTAAAGCGGCGGCGGTGGCCTTCCTTCTGTTGCCTATTAGTTTACGATAGAGTTGTGTAAATTATTTACGCCCCGCCCGATCATGCATAATGGATCTCGAATGGCGGTTGGGGGAGTTCATTTATATTTCAAAGGGGGTTTGTTGTTGTTTTGTGGGGGGGTGGAGGGATGTGGAGGGGATGATTAGTTTGGAGTTTCATCATTTATAGTTGTTTCCTCTGGTGTGTTGCTTCGTTATGGTTAAAAGGGTTGCCAGTTTGGCTTTTTTAAGGCCAAATTCGAGAAATTTGGCTTTTTTCAAACACGTTTGGCTTTGAAATTTTCGTTTGGCTTTTTGGCTTTTTTTTGTTAAATCTTGAAAATTTGACTTTTTTTTAGCAGTTTTCCCCATTTTCCACAATTTTTTCTGAAGTCCATAGTCATTAGTAGTTCAAAATAACGTTTTTATTAATTTTCTTAGACAAACGTTTTCTTACTTTGGTTCCTACTTCCCTTTGTGAAGGCTTCAAGTGAATTTCAGATTCAGAGTAAGCATGGAAATTATAATTTTTTAATAAATATTTTCATTTTTGGCGCATACGCAAGTCTGAATTTGCGCCAAAAATTTAAATAGACGTAATTTTAAGCTATTTTTCGCTTGAGAAAAAATTTGGCTTTTTTTGGCCTTTTTTCGAACCCGATTTGGCTTTGAGTGGACTCTCTCAGCTGGCAACCCTGTATGGTTTTGTTTATCATTGAAAAGGTTGAAGTAGCTGTTTATCTACTGGTATATCATCGGTTATCATTTATTTATCTCACTATATTTCTCTTTAGTTTAATCCCCTTAAATTAAACTAGTCTTAAAAAGTTCTTATAAGATTTAAACAGAGCAAAGTATTTAAAATAATTTGAAGTTGATGGATAACCACATTGGCCTGAATAAATTATGAAGAAAATAAATATAGGTGATGAGAGGTTGAGGTAATGGTAAGGGTAGTTGGGAATAGCATTATAGCCTCAGTTTGGCAGGTTATATATTTCCAGAGTTAAACTTTTCAAAAGTAAAATAATAAGTTATTTGCAATTTAATCAAAGGGATCGAATTACAATTGCAATCAATTGAGATCAAAGTATCCCCGAAATATTTTAGAATTTTTATTATTTTACGTGCAAAATAAAACCGTTGCCATTTAAATCTTCTTAACAGAATAAGTACTTTAATAAAACCTAATTTGTAAAAAAAAATGAATAATTTTAAAAATTTTTAATGGAAAATTAGTATTGCATTCAAGAAATGTACAAGAATGAAAACTCCTCCAAGTTTTAATCTGGTTAGAAGTGTACAGTCTAATGGATAATATTTTAACCAAAAAATAGTATTAAATTTTCAGTAAATATTTGCAGATAAAACTTTTTTTATATATGAATTACAAATAACCAAAGTTAAAGGTTCTATAAGTGATCTGCTCTTCTGCTTGAATAATGCTAAATTTATAAAGGGAAATATATATTGCATTTGGTTATATCTTTGTCTGCTCCGCCAACCCTAGAAATAGTTTTAACGTGCTTTCCAAAAAGCTAGACCTCTGAAACTTTGCCTCTGAAACTTTGCATAGTGACGCAATCTTGAACATGAGTTAAAGGAAAGGATTTCATGCGAAACTTCATTTAATCAATAAGTTATTTAATGTTTAAACACATTCACTAACTATATTTAAACCTTAATAACACCTTAATTTATGGAAACTTTAAGGTCTCTTCCAAATTTGCAACTGCGTGAGTTGGAGTTCGATAGTGGATCCTAAATAGAGTTAATTTATTAATTATTAGGGAATTTATTAATTTGGTTAGCTTTACCTCTATTGCAGTTTAATGCGTGCTTTTAGTCCTAAATGAGGAACGGACGAAATAAACTACCTAATTTACATAGTGTTCTACATTTGTGCTCAATAGGTGGAAATAACTTTATCATAAAGAATCCAAAATTAAAATGTAGAAAAATAAATTAGTAAGAATAAAATGATTTATTCAAATGGCAATAAAACAATAAAATGAGTGATTATATAGGGATCGCATGGTTACGGGTATAAAAGGAATGGTAGTACAAAATTAAATGAATGTGTTGCGCTAGGACAGTTTAAGGGAAGTCAAGTTTATAATTTAAATTAGCATTCAGTTCAGTAAATAGAAATGTTTGTATTTGTGCTGAAGTTTCTATGACTAAAATACTTCTTATTTCAGTAGTTATTTAGTATCCATTATAGTCACTGTAATAATTAGAATATTTAAGAGTATCGTGCTCATTTAATTACTTTCTCTGGACTATAGACGTTTTAGTTATCCTGATACACAAACACATGAAACTCTACTTACGATTAGGCTGCTGAAACACCACTATGTTGAACTTTATATGTAGTTTCTCCATTCAACATATATCCTGTCCTCAACATTGAGACTTTCTGCTTGTAGAGGCAAAGCATCAAGGTCCAGCTTCATTACTGTATCACCATATTATAATGATCAGTTTACAAATTGCTTTCAAGAAGGTTTCAAGACAGGGTTAAACGTCTTATATGCCAAATGGGGAAAGCACTTAGCTTAGATTGTTCTAGGACTGAAAGATCCAGTGATGTTTGCGATTATTGGAAATATTTTTTTTTGTAATTCTCTTGTCGTTCTGTCTATTGTTTTATATTGTTTTAAACAATTTGAACCATTTCATATATCTCTTTTTTGGATGAATCCAGTATTTTCACGCCATATTTTTCAAGTCTTTTCAGTAGATTTTTGTAAATCGTCGTTTATTTAAGTTTAAAATACTTGACATTAATCATTCTTTCGCCTCCATTCAGTAAACTTTTTCCTTGTACACTTAATGTCGAAAACAAAAGAGGACGCATCTTTTCCTCAAATACTAAATATTTTTTTTTATTGATCGAAAATATTAAAGGGAAAATACTGTATGCACTTACCTCTTCAACCAAAAATAATCAACAAAACTTGCATATTGATGATTTCGCTAGAGGGCTCAATAACGCAGAATTTATGAGAAATACGCATTATATTTACACGTATAAAAACGTTTATAAATATTGTATATGCACCATTTGGGGAATAAACCAAAATCCTCCATTTACCAAGAGTATGAAAATCACCGTCTATGAATGAAAATCTACTCTGAATTCTTTCATATAAAGAGAGTGCATGGATTCATAGTCACGCTATTTGTTAATTTACATCGATCCTCGACAAAATAAACAAGAGTACTGCAGTACAAACAACCCCATCCCTAAAATCTGCTTTTCAGACGCATCGCCGTATAATAAGTACACGGCCATTAAAATGTTTAATGGATACATTTCGCACTAAAGCCCCTTTCACACATGCTGTGCAGCTACTAGCTGTATATGTTGTGTTCGGCTAAAATGATTGCTTCTGTTCGCTTTGCTCATTTGGAATGATAAAAATGCGGGGGAATATCTATAGCGTAACAGTTTTTAAATTTAACCAGGTAACTATGAAAATCCCGCATTGCAGTCTTTCTAACGCTGCTGCTTCCCCCCGTATTGATCATCCCGTTGGGTCTGAAACCATTATAATATTTTAAGTGTCATATCGGAAAACATTTCCAGATAATTGATTTACCATTTATTTAGCAGTTCGAGTGAAATAACAATTATTTAAATGAAAAATTATTTTCTGCGATTACAGATTGCCTGCCTAATTATCGAAATTCACTCGTTTAACTTAATCTAAGGTGATGGAAAATTCAAGCGTGCTCAACAAATTATTTCGAATCTTGTAACAAAATGTCTGAAATGAAATGGACTGAATTGCTTAAATGAAGCAAGCATTGCAAAAGAAATTGAATTTAGATTTGGTCTTAAATTCGATTATCACGTTTTATCGCAAAACCTATGGTATAGTGATTTTGGTTTTGATGCATGTTTTAAACATCGGGCCTGTTTTGTGGTATCAAAATCTTAGATCTTGAATTTTATTGGTTTTGATTAAAATTCACGGATTAATTTTGTTAGAATTTGTTTTATTGGTTTACTTATACTAGTGGCGGTTCAACTCGTGGCCCGCGGGCCACATGCGGCCCTCGAAGAGATTTTCATGGCTCTCGGCTAAAAAATTTAATGTTCATGAAAACCGTATAGAGTTTGTCAGATGTCAGTTAACTTATCTAATCAGTAACTTGTCAGTTTTGTTAGAACCCCGTGTTTATGGGTCCAATTTTCAAAAGTTTTATGGGAGAACCCCTGAACCCCCTTGAAGTGAACAAAAAACTGCACAAAAAATATTAAGGCTTATATGAGGTATACCAAAATAAAGTTTTCCAAAGTTAGGAAGCAACTGTTTATACATTTTTAAATTATATCGCCACATAGGGCTTTAACATTTATTCTTCATTTCAAAAAGTATGCATAGAAAGGAATGAATCCATCAAACCAGTAGATGCTAATTAACATTTATAGACATTTTACAATTAACATTTCATCTGAAAGTGTATTTTCAGAAATTTTTACTTTAGGATATTGTTTATCTGTCTCTGTATTTATAAAACTAAATTAAGAAGGTTAAAATTTCCTAACCTATTTGATAAATGAATCCCCAACCCCGTCTTTGGATATAAACTATTTTTTTATTTAATAATATTAATTTATTATTATTATTTTTTAAATTTTACACTTATATACCTGTAAATCACAAAAATTTTTACTAATCACTAAAATTTTCATTTTCAAAACACTGTCCGAATTTCTATGAAAGTTTTTCTCTTTACTTAGTCCAATTTTCCTTTTAATAACACATGTTTAATGGTCAAATTCAAACCCTAATTTCAATAACATCCATATTATTAACTTACTTTAGTTACAAAAATTTGCCCAAGAACTTTAGTTTGATCGACTTAAAAATTATATAGTACTTACATTCTTCAGCATACTAATACTAAACCTAAAATCTCGAAACACACACATTCTCATAAGACCCACCCCATCTACCAAACCCGTCACATCCAAACGTTATAATTGCACTGCCTACCCTTCACTTTTTCCTACCACCGGCCGGATGACCGTGTCAAAATATATTTCACGGCTTGAAAAACAATTTCTCCTTCTCCACATCAGGGCCTTCCCGACAATCGGTCATCCGTCAAGGAGGCATTTGCATCCGAAAGATGTCATCCGGATGAAAGAGAGGCCGGAAAGAGGGGCTTTCACGGTCCAGAAACTTCTTTCCTCCACTCTCTCTCTTCTTGACATTCCAGAGATCGGAGGCTGAGAGAGAAATATTAAACTCTGCAGCTTCTTCCTCTACTTTTGCTGCTCGTTTTGTTTCTTCTTCTTCTCATTGTTTTGGAGTTGCAGATATGAAACACGTGTTGAGATGGTTTTGTAGGCTCTATATTAAAGTATTTTACTTTTAAATTTTTTGAGTTGCTGGTGATTGTGTTGCAGATGGAAATATGGAGGGGATTGTGGTTGTGTTTTTGGGTGACAGTTGTCTTAAGGTGGGATGTTAATCGAGGTGTGTGTCTTTTTTTTTACATTTTGTGATTTTTTTTAATATCCAGAAGATTTTGATGCATTGCGTTAAAAAGTGAGGATACAAACACCTCGAGTTCTTCCCCAATTTAATGTTTGGGATAAGTCAGGTTTTAGATTTAAAACTGTTAGTTAAGACAATGTACTTTTATTATAACTTTTTATTCAATCCTTATTTATATTTTTCGTTAAAGAGTTTATTGAAGTAGGTACTTTTTATACCGATGTTTACCTTGGCTCCAATTATAAGAATACATATATTATTACAGACCATTTTTTATTCAAATTTTGTCCTTATGTTCTCAAATGATAATTAAATAATGTATATTTTAAATTTTTTCCATTGGTATTACTTCACTAGGAATCATAATAATAATTAGAAAGTTGTATAAAATTATCATATTCAATATAAGGTAAAACCTATAATATAAATTAATGAATGGCAATACCTTAGTTATCACTTCAAATCAAATTAATATTCTTAATATTGTGTTCAATATTATTGACATTTTATTTGAATATTAAACCTGGCTATACTATACAGTATCTTTCACGCATTCAGGAATGTGAAATATATATAAACTTTTAAAACTACTTCTAAAGGCAAAGTTCTTAAATCTAAATTATTACGATGTCATTTCATTAAACTGTGTAAAAATTTGGAAGGATTAATTTCGTTAACATTTTTAAAACGTTTCCAATATAAAAAAAAATCTTCATTTCGTTATTAGCCTCGTAAAATTATTGAATATTAAATCGTTATCAAATGGAGGTGATTTGTAAATGACTTTCACTAAATAGAAAAAAAAAATTATGGATCCCAATAACAGGTGATAGTTTTAATACGAATTTTAATGGGATCGCATCACAATAGAAAGGGCGAATTTTTACGCACTAATCAGCAATGGATAATAATCAAACAAGACGCAAAAACCGAAGCCCACCACTCGGTCGTTACTTCCCATCGTTTTTAGCGTAACGACTCATTCCGTACTTAATTGGGGAGTCGTACATTGGGTAATTATTAAATTTTCGATCAAATTACGAGCACTGTTTCACTGCTAATGGTCCCTTGCCCCTCGTACGTCCTCCAAATTAAGCCCAAAAACTACTACCTCTTCGCATTTTTGATGTTTAATGATCTAAGACATCGATAAGATAATGGGGGGCCGTTTTTCTGAACCCCGGTTTCAATTAATGGTTTGTGACAGCAACTATCGCCAGACATGCAATAACAAGCTAATTATCTAAGCCCGCCGACGAAACATCAGAGATCGAATTTTACACATCGTATGAATGACGAATAGCTGCAGACTTCCGCTGCACTTAATGACTGCGCTAATCAGCCATTAGAGTGTGCTAGGCCTAATGCTCTCTCACTCTCGTGCTGAAATGCGATGGCTCATTACCAGTGATCCGACGATAAACTTTCTAAATTTGCTACCGACAGTGGGGGGTTTCGAGTCCACTTGGCTATACCCCGTGTGGCTGTGACTGACTGGCTATTTGTCTTGATGGCGATCGATCTTTTGGGTTTAAGTAACTGGTCGTTCGGTTGATTTCTGTCGAGACACTTGTATAATAACAACGTTTTCTGGATTAAGGGGGTTTTGGGGAGTCGGCAGTCGATTATTATGAAACAAACGAGCGAGGGTTTCAGAATCAGATGGAAGTTTCTCAATGGGAAGAACCCGGATTCTAGTGGGTGTTTGAGCGTTCGAATGTTTTGGAGTTGCTCAGATGATGCTGATTGGTTCGGTAATGAATGTTGTAGCTTTATGAACAATATGGATGTTATGGTGGAAAAAATTTCAATGTGATATCAAATGGAAATTGTGATCCTAAAAAAACTATACTTAATGTTTACAATTAGAAAGTATTACATTTTCTTCCTTAAAAGCTTAAACAAGTGAACTACGTCTTTTAAACATAAAAATAATACACATCATATTCCATATATTTTATTAAATTGTACAAAAACTGAACTTTTTGTTTTAAACTATTAAATTTATTTAACTGGAGTGTTTTTATTTTGTGGTAGCCTCTAACTCATCAAATTTTTTTACACGAGGAAAATTTATAAAAGATGTATTTATTTATTTAAGAAAGCATACACGACAGGTCAACGACCCAATTACAGTGCAGCAGAACAGAAAAAACACTCAATACAAAATTTCTAAAATAGAAATATACACTAACAATGTAAAAGTACAGAACGTTTGGTTTTAAAAATGTCAAGAGACTCATGCTAAAAATATCTAAAACAAAACCAATTCCCTTATAGATTTTATAAAATGTATAGAGACAGAAATTATCAACAGTAAAAGTATTCCTAAATAAATGGTGATTCCTTAAAACTCTATTGGGCACTGAAAAATGTAAGCTGCTAAGTATTTCGTTACAATCAATCAAATTATTACAAACTAAAAGAAAAATAAAATACATGATAATTCGCGTCTAGACTTTAAACAAGGAAAATCAAAAGTATTACGCAAATGAGAGGAAGAAGACACATTTGTAGACTGATATGAAATTATTTATGCAAGTAACCAAAGTGTTTCATCAGTTTTATAATGGAAAATAGAAACATGGTAACTTGGTAATAAGTGAAATAATGTTTAGTAAGAAAAAGCCTTGCTTCATTAATAGTATTCTTTATTCTGTAATAATTGGAAAGAAACATATCACTGTCATATGTGATCATTAATCATGTAAAAGGAATAAAAATAATGAGTACACGTAATCAGATAGGTAATGGTGACATCTTGTAACAATGTGCACTTTACACATTCGGCTTTTTTCTTGTCATACCTTTGAGTTTTTCGAGTATTTTTCAAATGTAATAGAAATTTAAAATTACGTAAAACGCACGTGACAAGTAGACACGTGGGTGTATTATATCTCATGAAATTAATATTTACTTTAAAAGTCATCCATTTCAATGAGTTGCCTTTGCCCTTAGAGTATTTCACTTCCAGACACCCATTAATTATTCTATCTGAACACACTTTGCTGTGTATCTAGGAGAATGTTTGCTACACAAAATTTGGTCTCCTCGTTAAAATAACTTTTATTTATTTCAAAAGTTTTTTTTTTTTTTTAAAGAGAAAGGTTACAATTCACAGACTCTAAATTTCGTAAGATTATTTGCATTATTTTGAAGCGATTCTAGATTTATAAGTAGTAGTGCTCCAACAGTAGATTTCAAGTACCAACAGTTTATTTCAAAAGTTTTTTTTTTTTTTTAAAGAGAAAGGTTACAATTCACAGACTCTAAATTTCGTAAGATTATATGCATTATTTTGAAGCGATTCTAGATTTATAAGTGGTAGTGCACCAACAGAAGATTTTTTTAGTAAGGTTAAGGGTTTATGTGGTCAAAGGAGACACACCTTCCAAAAATGGATACATGAAAAATGGATATCTTGAAAAGCCAATGCCTGTGATATTGAAAATTAAGCGGTCTTTAATCAGTGTTCTTGGTTTTCATAAAAAGTTTTTAAAGTGGAGATGGTGATGTTATATTTTGATACATCGTCATATATGTTGTAAAATGTAGGCGATAACATATGAATCTAAAAGTTAAATGTAACATAGTTTGTTCCTTTCAAATGTTGGGTATTTCTTTCACAAATGAAACCGAATTTTTTCATAGCTTTACATTACATATCTAGCAGTTCATTGTTTTTATTTAAACAACTGACATTTTTTTATTTAACGTAAATCTTCACATAACTCAAAAAAAAAAAATATTGTTCATATTTTAATCTTGATACGTGCGTTTTAATTTCCCCTTTAGATTCATAAAATCAACATTCATTTGAACAAAAGAAACATAAAACATCGTTACGAATACCATAAAAATCAATTTCAGAATTCATTTTTTATATATATATATATTCTTATTTTATTTGTTAGCAGGGAAACAACAAAACTCAATTCAACATCCACGCAACATTTGAATCTGAATGCAAAACAAAAATGCAATTACTTATTTGAGCATTATCTCCTAGGGGAACCGTTTAGATAACATTTAATCTAGCTCTACGCTCGTAACTAAGTCATTGCTTATTCATGTGCTTTGAATCGAAACGCAATAAACAGGACAAGCCAACCAGATACTAGTAGGAAGCGTCACAGATATTGCCTGTGACATTCGTTGCAGAAAATTGAGATAAACCACTGTTTTTCAGAGCCTTAGATGAGATAAGATTGACTTGTTTGCTGCTGCCTCTATACGAGAGAGGATAAGCAGCGCGAAAAAAGAAAGACAATTCAATCAATTATTTAACCAGATTTGTTTTGTGTTCCAGCAGCGATGTCTTTTATTCGACAGGAATTCGATTTCGCTCGAAAGAATGTGCGAAACGGGTCCTCGTGAGAGCGTCACCTTTTGTTTAGCGTGATTGGTTGTTACGTTTGAAGCGTGGGGTGATGGCAAATCACTCTGGAAATTGCGTTTTCTTCCTCGTTAATGTAGTTAAAGGATGAAGTGACTGTTTACTCTCTGCTGTCGTGACATTTAGCGAACGGTTCACTATAAGCTGGGTCTGTGAAACAGTGTGTTGCTTTCTCCTTTACAATTTTGTTTGTGTAGTAAATCGTGTAATTGATTGATAACTTTGTGAAAACAAACACTTTGTTATAATCGTTTCAGCTATAAAAAATGATAATAAATACGCTTTTTATATTACTGCTTCTATTGAAGAAAAAACCTGTGCATTTTTAGTAGTAATTTAATTAGCCGTGAAGTTTAAGTGTTAATGGTAATCAATAAAACATACTCAATAACTTAATCTGAAAAGGGAATGGTGTAAAATTAGTTGGAAAATGGAAAAATTGAATGGTAGAAAATTATAACTTCTAATGTTGTTCGTCTGTTATACTCTTTATAAGTATGAGTTCTAGAGATGGTATCATTCAAGTGTCAGCTAAAGGAAAAATAAATAGTTAAACTTTTCTAATGCTGTTCGTCAATTACACTCTTTAATACACACTTTAAATGTTTCATCTAAAGAAAAAATATAACAGTTGAACTTTTTAATTAAAATATTATATTTAAGTATTTGAGGTAAAATATTTTTACATCATAAGCTTTTAATAATAAATAAGCAATATGATTTTTAAAGTAAAGCATACCAATTTATTGATCATATTTATTTAAAACATTTTATTGGATAAAACATAGTACAAAAAGTATTTATTTGACCCTACAATAATTCCATGTTACGTATACAATGATATCTCAATTATACTAATATCTGAAAATTATCCAGATTTTTCGCTAAAATTGACATAACTCCTTCGATAACTTTAATCCTAACTTTTTTGCTTCAGCTTTTTCTTACAGCATCAAAAACTACATTAGAAAGTAATCAAAAAGACGTGTTTTTAAAGTTTCTCTATTCGCTTTTTATAAGTAAACTCCCTCACAACAACAAATACAAATTCAGCATTCCAAGAATCAGCCAATTCCAACTTCAATAGTTGAGAAACGCCAATCCAAACCACT
The DNA here is from genome assembly GCA_963680715.1 of Tetragnatha montana. Taxonomy (NCBI): domain Eukaryota; kingdom Metazoa; phylum Arthropoda; class Arachnida; order Araneae; family Tetragnathidae; genus Tetragnatha; species Tetragnatha montana. The sequence goes on along the minus strand of OY796676.1, from coordinate 13,224,558 downwards.
CCACGGCGGGACAAAACCCAACCGCCCGCCCTATGCAAATTCATTCTGCTGCACCCTCGCGCACACTAGAGATTAATTAAAGACTCCACTCGGAATATGTCATGCATTTCCAGCACAGCTCGACTCATTCTCATGGTAATTTTAAAATCCGGAATCCCTTAAAATTCCCCCTGGTGGTAAATTCCGAGACAGAAGTTGCTAAACAACGCTGACACACGCAGAGGGCAAATTAAACGGAAGACGCTGAAAGGACCCGAGGTTAACTCCTGTGGTTTACGAGTAATTTTCGCTCAGATTAGGATTTCATTTCGGAATTAGAAGCTGTCTATGGTGGAGGTTATTGTATACCGCGATGTGTGTTTTGGCCTAAGGTGCTGATAAGGAATGCATGTAGTGGTAGCTTCTGTCAGTTGGATTTTAAGTGTGTGAATTGGTGTTAAGTTTGAATAAAAGATGTGTAAAGGACTAACTAATTTAGTTTTTTATGTTTGAATGGAACTGTTTTTACTGCTTATTTTAGAATGCACTATGCTTGAAGACATTGTTTTAATTACTTATAAAGATATTTGGTTTGTTTTTCAGTCACGAAGTTTTTATTCTTTTTTGAAATTAATAAAAATATTAACCCAGCGATTTTTTAAATCTTCATTTTATAAAATACGAGTATCTCATTTAATATACCTCTATCTTTTATCATCTCATAAAAAAGGTCTCGTAATCATATTGAAAATAATTAAAGGTTATCTGGCAAAATAAAAAATTTTATTTACAAAGAAATTGTTTAACTTTTAAACCAAAAATTAATTCAATTATTTAATTTAAAATACGTTCCCTAAAAAAGAAACTCGGCACAAACACACAAACGTCGAGGCGTGCTGTTTTTTCCCGCATAAAAAATATTGTTTAGAGCATTTATAATTTCTCCTAGAAAAAAAGACCGCTAGGCATTAATTAGTAAGTCAAGACGCATTATTTGACTGTTAAGGGGTGATTGTCTTTTGTTATTTTTAATGTCTGTTGGCTAAAATATTTCATTCAGTAGTAATGAAAAAAGATTCCCTTTCGATATGTTACTCAACAATTAAATTTATACAGTTGAATCTCTTTGTTATACTTTTTTCGTCTAAATTGCTAAATCAGTAATGTATGAAATTATAAATTATCAGTGTTTACATTCACAATGCAAGTTTTGAAATTTCTCTAAAGAGTTCACAAATAATACATAAAATGTGCAAAACAATCAAGTAGTATAAAAATAGTAGTACTTATATTTTTTTCTCAAATTTCAATTCGATTTTACTTCTTAAAACTATTTTAATTTATTTTAACAGTTTATATCTCAGTTGGTGTCTGAATAGAAATGTTTATGAGATAATGCACATAAATCTCTACAAATTTTAAATTACAAAAATATAGTTTTGAAAAATTTTTAGATTTCTTCAGAAACTATGTTTTAAAAAGTAACTGTTGAAAATAAAGGAAAGTTCCAAATTTATAAAAAAATGTAGACATCTTTACAAAAATATAGACCCCAATTGATTAAATTCCTGCATAAAGTATTATAAAATATAAATAAAAGCTATAACGCGTACAAAAAATAGCTTATATGTTGATTATAAATTTGAACAACATAAACACTAAACACATATAAAAAAATCATGAACTATCGTTCACTTTATTAACTCATAATCTTATAACGATCTTACTACATACTTTAATGATATCGTATTTTGATAACTTAAATAACACATTTGAGATATTTAAACGATAAAAATATGTGACTGAGTGGTAAATAGCTGCTGCTGGTTCGGAAATTTCGGAGGTAATGTTGCCAATTTAGAAATCGAAATAAAAAACAGAATTTCTGATTTATTCATGTTCACGGAAGGCGAGAACAAAAGCCAGAAATGTCTCAAAAATCTGTGAATTCCGTAACATCTTTACTTAGAAATTCCAATGAAGTGCATTTGAAATTCAAGAATTCGACCTGCATCCCAAATGTAGTCGCATGCAAGTGGTTTTCTCAAGCTATAAGTTATGTGCATCTTAAACTTTAACAGCTATTCAAAAGTTTCCGCCATATATAATGCGGAACTTTACGCAAAATAGAGGGCAATTGTTTATTTAGATTATGTGTGGTGGTGAAATCAAGAAAAATAGGCTCCGAAAGGTTAAGTTGTTGGGAAATGTCAGAGGGAATAACCGTTATTTTTTATGATCAAGCATTTCTGGCACGATACATCAAAGAATAAAAGAAACTTTACTGCTGAGTACAACATAGTGATAAGAGGTTTAAGTACATATACCCTTATAACCCTTAACCACCTTACTGTGATACTTTTTAATTCATTAAATATAACTATTACTAAAACCATTAGTTTTTATTTTAATACATAATAAGTATTAATTTAATTTAAAATGAGTAAAAAAAACTGAAAATGTAGTTTGAATGACATTTGCATGCAATGACAAAAACTAACTGAATCAGTTGCTTTTTAAATTATTAATTTCATGGGTTTTTTTCAGCATTATAAGGTTTTAAAAAAGTAGAATGCAAAAATATATATACGATCATAATTTTTTTTACTATGAAAGCTTTAAACAATTAATTATGAATCTAATAAACATAGGTATGCAAAATTTAAATGTTATATACATCTTTGATTTTTCTTCTTTAAAAATGCTTGCATGCGAAATAAAGTTAAAATAAAGATTAATCCATATTAAGGGAGAAACAAACTTATCCTTTCAAACCTATAATCCTACATTTTATTCTTAAAAATAAGGAGATTATAATAGTAAATTGTTTCTCTGATTTTTGAAAAATTAATAATTTTTTTTTTATTTCCAATGCAGCTGGCGGTAACGAACATTATCCTTAAGTCATACAGAGATCGTATAACATAAACAACAATAAAATACACGGATAAATAGACTGTAAAAAGAGGAACGTTAAACACAAAGTTAATAACTAAAATCATGAAATCTAAACCAAGGAATGTAGTCCTACCGCCCTCCCTTAATGCCTTCTCTACTAAACTTTCACAAAACTTACAAACTCAGCCATACATCAGACACATTTTCAAAAGCGTTTCATTAAAACTACATTAAACATCTCAAAAGCTCTCTTCTATAAACAATGATAATTAGCTAAACCCCCAACCAGAAACACTGTTCCAGAGTCAAAATTGTATCTCGATATCGCATCAGCATGTCACTTTCATCCCAAAACGTTATTCTTCCGAAGAGAATATGAGAAACTAACTCTACCCCGACCGCCAAGCTGTTTAATCTTTGTTTGATGATCGTCATGATGAACTTCAACATCTGTCGCTGGCAGCTAGGCCATCTGATTTGAATAATATCGAACCATTGTGATTAGATTGGAGGAGGAAAGTGTATAGTGTTCCGTCTATATTAATTCCCGAAACTCAATTCTGAAGCAGCAGATTAAGAGATGCTATGTACGGATATTGTGTAGATTATAGACGTAATGTTTATTGTGATGTGTTACTTTTCGTGTCATTTTGACTTTATTTTCTTTTGAAGTTTATTGGCATCTCTGAAATTGTTTTTAATCTATCAACCTTTTGATAATGGTGTCGCTCGACTACGGGCTTCACGCCCGCATCTTATAAACCTTTTTAATGAACTTCATCTTTTAATATTGATTGTAAACAGACATGACTTTTAATTTAATTATATTGTTAACTATTAATCTTGTGTTTGGCGCGGAATGTCCGATATAGGGACCTTGGGCCATAAAACCCAAAACAACCAACCAACCTTTTGAAGTTTATTAGCATTTTGTGACTATTTGCTACCATTTGCTATTTGCTACCATTTATACCATCTTGGATATTTGATATTTATATTTAAAAGAAAACAAGTAGAATGTAATGGTTTAAAAATAAGAAAGGGTTTTTTTTAAATTATATTTCTTTCGAATTTTAAAACCTGAATCCCCGAGATTTATAAACTTTCCAAGTTAGTCCAAACTATGAAGCAAATAAAACATTAAATTGGAAGCAAACTTTAAAAGCAAATATTTCATATACTGAATTGAATTCTAACTTCAAAAGGGGAATAAATTCAAAAATCAGGTTTTTAAAAAAATGGATAACTATAAGTGGGAGAAGTTTTATTCTATTGCCACCAAATTTTTACAAGAACTTCTGCGAACTCCTATAATACAGAATACATTTTTGGAAAAATTTATGTAAGAAGTTGTTAAATTTATTTCCATCGTAAAACTTGAGTTTTTTTCAACAGAGTAAAGGAATAAGAAGCTTCTTTCTTTTGTAAATTTAGCATTAAATTATGGTTTATTGGTTTACAGTGCAAATGTGGAAAACTTAAATAATAGGGCAAATTAAATTATGAAATGAAATGAAGTAATAACAATAGCATTTATTTTTTCGAGTATTTTTAGGAATATTTTTAAAATTTATTTTTGGAGAAATCATCCTCTTTCAGCCTTTTTTTAAAGTAGGTAAATATTCTTACATCAATGGTTTATCAAGTGTTTCCCCTTCAGCAATCACGTCATAATTAATCGCATGATTGTTCATAACCTGAGTATTCCCAGCAACGCGCGGTAATTGATTCCAGTAATACAATTACCGCATGTTCACTTGAAATACCCATTCAGCATGTTGACAGCATAACACTATTATAAATACCTCTCCTTCCTCATTCTCAAAATTAACTTACAAGCTTAAGAGATAAAAGACTTCCACACAAAACATCGCCCAAATTGCTGACAATTTTTCTAATGCGCCGCTGAAGTGCGGAAATATATTCCCGATAAGGGAACTTAAGTGCCTTTTACATCCACTTAACAACACGTTTTTCACAGGGAAATCTTTTTTTTTTCTAATAGAGTAAGTGTTTTTGTTTTAACGAGCGCCCCCCTAATCAGATTAAGGTCCGAGGCACGTGCGACGGAAAAAACAACAAATTAAACGAGAAGGAGGGGAAGAGAAAAAAACAGTCAGGACGGATAATAATCATAACTCAATTTCCCCTTTTTTTTCTCCTCATGATATGAAGCAAAAATCATTATTTCATAGACTAAAAGTGCCGGTGAAAAAACTCCATCGAAATTGCTTTCTCTAACAAAACAACAAAAAAAAGAGGGCCCACACCTGATTTCAGGGAGTAAAAGTGAAAGGGAAGAGTTGAGGAATAACTAATCTCCGGAATTACTTCACTTGAATTCGCTCAGGTGAGATAAAGCCGTAGCGGAGTTTTTCCGTTTGCTTTCCTTACGCCGAGGCTTAATTTTGCAATTCCGTCTTCCTCGGGTTCGATACCTGCTTTTTTCTCCGTCCGCTACATCGAATTCTGATCTGGGCTTAATTGAATATTTGTATCCGAGTGGGTGGAGGAATTAGGGGAATCTCCTTAGGAGGAAATCTCCTCCTTTTTTCCGCTCGGGAGGTCCTAGTTGAGCTGCTGGCAGACAGAGAGTTCTTTTACGCTTTGTTGGCGATGTTTAAGAAGACGAGTAGTGTTGGAGTTTTGAAGGAGGTGAGAGTAAGGCTTATGTTTGGGAAAGGGAAAATCGGGTTGCTTAGGTAACCAACTAAACTATAGGATCTGTGCGCAGTTTTATCATTGCTGGAAATGTGATATTTGATTGCTGAAAATTTTTATCGGCACAATGAGGTTGTTTGTAGCCAAAAATATTTTTGAAGAGGTGCAAACATAATATTAGACTTAAAGACTAAAAATTTTATTCGACGCATTTCGATCTCTTGAAAATTGATTAAGAACATTTTACTTTACATTATTTCAATAAACTTGATACTTATGTTGTTACCCTTTGCCGGAAATAATTGATTTTATACGTTCTGACATACTTCTAACCAGTTATTGACTGTCTAAGAAATCTTCTGTATACATTAATTTTGTAGTGAATAACGTATGGAATTAAGTAAAAATTACAAAAATCATATAATAATCACTCATTGATACATCATTAAATAAAACTATCTGATGTATAAGCTAAGGGTAAGCGAAGCATTGAGCAAACTCAACAGTTCTCTTGGAAACAATGCTAAGAACTTGATGAAATAAAATGAAACTTTTTATTTTAGAAGTAATATAAAGATATGTTTGCTATTTTGCTATTTTTGGTGTGTTATTCTCCTTTAAAAAAAACTCTGACACAGCGTATTGATTTTCAACCATTTTTAATACTTTTACTTCAAAACGATTTTATACAGCGAAAAAGTGTTTTCTATGCAAAAAAATCCACAAATATTTGTTAATAAATTACACACTCTATTGCTAAAAGGAGAATTCCAGATATTCATAATAGGGTGCTCTAATACTGCGCAAGCATACATATACATAGTTCATCTAACATAAAAATAAAAGGTTCTAAATGTTTAAAATAGTTTTTGTATGATAGAATTTTATCGAAAAAAAAAGGGAATCGTATCGTCCTTTTATTAGGTAAAGAAAGTTGGAATTACGCTCGCTGAATCTTTTTTCAACGATCCAATGATTTCAAATTCGTCGAATATAATTCTAGAAAAGCGCTTCCCTGGATTACACCATCCGTCGTAATGTAGCACATTTACAACGGAACATCGCTCACTCCTCATATAAAAAAAACCCCAGCAAAATCAGCGCGCATCTTCGTGGAAAGTGCTGCAATAGCAAACGATATCACTCCAAAAAATTTGAATTTTTATTTAATTTATGCATAACACAAGATATGAGAAAATGCATAAAATTTTATTCCCTTCCCCGCCATGGCAAAAAAAGAAGAACTACATTTTGATGGAGGACTCATAAACGAATATGAAAGGCAGGGGAGTAAAGTTTGTTCTCGGAGAGAGAAGAAATATACTGCGAGAGACCTTTTTCCATTTCATTCCTTCGCTTTTCTTCCACCACGCGGCTCTGCGATAGGCGGCGATTCTATTAGAATATCGTTTGCAACGGCTATTTCAACGTCCCGCGCAATTTTACAATTCGAAGACTGCTGTATCATTTCGACGTCGAATAACTCACGGGGAAATTCTTTATTACTCCCGAGAAAAAGAACGCTTCGAACATGTTTATGTTTTAGGCTGAGGGAGATAAAGACAACTTTAAAGATAAGATTTCTTTTTCGGGCCCCTCTTCTTCTCCTTTTTTTCTTTCGACTGCCATTTACATTTTCGGAACATTCCATTTGCATAAACAGAATCGGAAGCAAGGTTATAGCCTTTCTTTATGGAGCTGTTTTTCGTAGTTTCTTTTTGGGAAGATACCGTGCCGTGTTCTTTGATAGCATCTTCGTAGCTCTTCTAGCGGTGGGACTTTTCCCTTTAGGAAAACAAGTAAACATGGCCTTCCTCAGAATGAATTAAATTTTGTTGTACTCAATTCACGTGTTGGAATATACAGATACTTTGAGAAAGTCCGTAAGCATTTCTAATCCAAATGCTTTTTAATATGTGTGAGGTGGGTTCCAAAGGGATATTTTTTTTATTGAAGCTAAACTTAACATTTTAGAAAAAGTACTTGTATTATATGCCTCAAATGTTTTAACAACTTAACTTTAAGAAACCGAGAACATACTTTTTAATACATTCATATGAACTTACTATACTTGGATAAGATCACAACAGTTTCCAAAAGACTGTTGTGAAAGAGTTGTCATGTAGGGGATTTTTACTTTCAGATACTAAAAAGGTGCTTATAAAATATCTGAAGGTATTTTAACTAAGATATATCTGATGGAAACTTCTATCTTCACACATTAAAGATTTAAATATTTACACAAAGTTGTGTTTGTTGATAGAGTGAAACCCATGATATGTGTGTGTGCAATTACTTATCACGAACCTTTTTACAAAGCATATGTAATACTTTGTAAGGTAATTTTTGTTATGCATACTTAGATAGGGATTTAGTGCAAGCACCCCGTTTTCTCAATATTATAAAAAATTTAATTGACTATTTGCGTTTATGTATTTCACAAAAGTTTCTAACTAATGCAATGTAAGTTTTTTATTGGGAATCCTTTTAAGTATGGAATGATAAGACGCCTAATCATGCTTAGGATTAAAAATTTAACTTCTGCTTATTTTTCTTAACTATTCCTGACTATTTAGTTCTATATATTTCGCTGTTTTTCCAGAACATAGAGATCATAACATATTTTCAGAACCTTATTTCGTAGAATAATCAAACATAAACAATACCTAACAATATTAGACGCCCCTCGAGAATAAGCATCTTAAATATTGATCTTTACCATCAAATTGAGTTTTGTGAAAACACACCACTTGCTTTCACATTTTGATGAACAGAGAGATATTTTTAAAACGCAAAGCAAACACAACGAAATGTTTTTCCAATACTTCCCGAACTAGATATCAGTTATCAAACACAAAACAAACGCGAACTCCATTGAAGTATATCAATAAGAAAACTCCCCCTACAGATGTGCTGTATAAATCCTTTTTTGACCGGAGAAGACCTCTAGGGCTTCATAAATGCCAACCTTCCGTAAGAACTCCCCGAGTCTTTACATTTTATTCCAAAATTATTCTTTTCTCGAAATGTGTTCGAATAGGAATGCAATAAATTGAGCCGTCTTCCTTTATCTGCGGGTGGCATCACTCAAGTCTCCACACAAAAAGTAAAAAAAAAAAGGACGAAGCAGTCTTTCAAAATAATAAGGTTTTTGTTTTACTTTTTACCTTCCAGGGCATGGCAACATCTGCGTGGAAGAGAGTTGACTGTGCGGGAAGGTTGGAAATATTTCCCATGGGGCTTTTTCCGCCCTGGACCATCATATTCGTCTTTTTAATCTCCGACAACACGACTCGGGAATATTCTCTTGGATTTGCCTTGAGCAAAGCCGAAGTCAATGCCTCCGCCGCCGCGTGTTTATATGAGCCCAGTGTACTAAACGCGATCGTATTTCTTTATTTCCTTCGCGAGCAAAGTAAAGAATGCAGTTTGTTTCTTAACACGCCTTCCTACTTCTTTATTCCCCGAGTTGTTCTGCATTGTCATGAGCTATGAGACTTTATTTAGGTTGGGGAAAATAGAAGCTTATTACGTCGGTGCATGATGTTATGCCGCGATGTGAAAAAAGGTAATCTTCTTTGATACTATACGCTATTTAAATAAGGGACGTGTACTCTTTCTATATTCATATGGCTTTTGTGGATATAATAGTGGTCTTTAAAAAAATGCTTTGGATTATCGAAAGAACTTCAGGTTGATTCAAAAGCGACGATGCTAACAAACGTAACTAGTAGCAAGTGGATGCAAGGTTTTTGAAACTGAAATTTTAAATTAAAAATATGTAAAAACTTTATTATTAAAGTTAATTGTACCGCGCCTAATACATTAGAGGTAGCATTGATAATGTACTTCAACACGCCATTGATACTTAGCATTTTTAATGGGATTAAAAATAAACTAGACGAGACAAAATGAAATATATTATTTTTTTCGAAATCAGCACCAAAAATTAGCTCTTACTTCCCTCGTACTTTTTTTCATAGCAGAAGTAAAATAAAAATGTAGCAGTAAATTGACTACTGTTACAAAGTTTATAGCCGCATTTTGAAGACGGTGACTTAAGTACAAAAACACAACACAATTTTTAAAAATAAGGATAAAATAGAATAATTGGCTATGGAACTGTATTTTTATACCTCTAACCGCTTAGCTACAATAATCCATTTTTCATTGCTTCTGACAAGTATTATCCACACTATAGCGCCTCAGTATTGTTATACAGACCCCCTAACTAGGGCGATTTCGAATTGACCTTGTCCTATCATTTTGTCTATGAGTTTTGAATCACCCTTTATAACTTCATTTAATCGAAAAATGAGAATTATATGTTTACTTTTTATGTTTTTTCATTTTTTGTTCAAAGGGAAGTAATTAGTACAGACAATGTGTCGGGGAGATATTAATTTTGTTTCAGTCGGAAAACTAAAACCAAAATGGAATGTTTCTGCAGCACCAACCAATTACGCAATTGGAATTAATCATCCCGTTACGTCATGAAGCAATTACCGAAACAAACACCACTTGCGGATAACATACACTGACCAACATTTTCCGGAGGTTAAGTCAAATAAATAATCAGAACATTGTTCTCTGGGAATGGATATGTATTTCCTGCAATTACGCTACGAATTGTGACTATTTAATTAAATGAACATGCATACATTCCTAATACATACAGAATACACGAAATACACAGTGTTCTACCAAGTGTAACCATCTTTTAAAAGTTATTTTTTAACATTTAAATACCTATAGTTATATATGTTACGGGCAAAGTGATTAACTGGGCATTAATAATAATGCCCGAAGTTGAGGCGAACAATGTGATAAATTCAATGGCATTTATCAATGAATATTTATCACTTTTCCCGAAATACGTGGACATTATTAATAATGCCCGGATTTATCACATTGCCCATACCATATATACAAACATTTTTTAAAAAACAATGTGTACAATTTTTAATGTTTTTAAAGTGGGGAAAATTCAGGAATGTGGCTGTTATATCCATTGAGCAGGACAAAGATTACAAAATATTCATTATATTTTTTTTTCGGATTTTCATTAAATTAAAATTTAGTTTTCTTAATGTTATGCCTGATAATTATCTGACATAACATTCAGTAAATAGCGAGTCTGGAAATCTATTCATTAGCTAGATAATTCTTTGAATAGGTACGTGAGATAATATTATTTTTGATCTATTTTTTTTATAAACCTAAAACGTGATCACAAGAAAGTTAAGTATACATAAATTTCCTTCGATTGAACCATCAAATTTTCGTATTTCTTTATACTAACATTAGTTAAATTTATTTTAAGAACACAAGCTCTCAAGAAATATTTCCCCTCACATTACAAAACGTTGAAACATCCTCGAAAAGTTTTCAGTAAAATAAATAGCTTTTACAGACCCTCCAATATCTGAAAGAAATCTATTACCGTCAAAACTCGGAGGAATATATATATATATATATATATATTTCCCTCTCTTTCATAAAGGACTGGAAATGAAGAATAATTCAAACTCAATCTATTCCTCCGTAAGAACAAATGTCATTATTCAAAATAATAAATGGTTGCGGAAAATCAATCCTACCCTTTCAACATTTGCAGTCACATTTCGACAGCGTTTTCACCCCTAGCACGAGATTCTTTAATCTCAATTTTGAGTTAATGTAAGAGTGGAGCTTTTGTTTCTGAAGGCGAGAAGAGAATGATTCATTTTATTATAATAAAACTCCTTTTAAAATTATAATAATTGAAATTGCTTTTATTATGAGGTCTCTTCAGTCTTCAGGAAACAATGTATGAAAACCCTACGAAAAATTCGGTATTTCATTTCACTTTACTCATTTTTCTTTCCAGATTAAAAATTTTTCCAACCTTTATTATATATTCATAAATCTACAAAATTCAAACTTGAAAATTCTAAATTCTTGAGTGATACAATACAATTACTTATTACAATAGTATCATATACAATAGTAATATATAGGTGATACAATTACTCATTTTAAAAATACTTGCATACAGAGATATTTTTAACTCCTCAGAGGGAGTATTTCACTCCTTGAAAATCGGAAATACTCCTTCAAAAATTAGGGAGGAGTATTTTCACTCCTTGAATTTTCCCAAAGGTTTAGCTTAAAAAATGCACTGTGCCCCACCAAAATAAACAAATCCGAACAAGAGAACTTCCGAAGAAAGAAAGAAGGGTTCATGACGTCATCCTTATCCCTTAATGTAAAATAAATTGTTTCATTTATAATGTTTAATATTTTCTATTAATACTTAACGTATGCTATAATTGTTAAAACCGAAATTTCATTTTATTCATCAAAAAGTAAGCGTTTTTAATAGAAAATTTGTCTAATGTATATGTAGTTTATGCTATTTCCGTATTTCACTCCTAATAATTGAATTTCACTCCTCCTAAAAAAGTCAAGGAGTATTTTTACTCCTCCAAAAAAATCCTAGAAATAACACTGCTTGCATATTGTAATTTTATGAAATTAGTTGTAAGAAGTCGTACTCACCATTTAAAGCAATTCACTGCAAACGAGGATGAGTAAAATTACCTAAAACTAAATTGTTAGAAAATGTATCTTAGTTGAGAAACGCGCAAATCTTAAATTAAATTCATGGATTACATACTTCTTTTCTAAGTGGAGTTTACACTCATTGTCCCTTAACCAATAATGGTAATGGTGAAATTCTCCTTTATCATACTTCTCTTCTGTTCAGAACTATTTTTCTTAGTTTGAGAAATACTTAAATCATAATTTAAATCTCAAGAATATAGTAGGTAATCACTACTTCTAAATCCTATGTAGTTAGAATAGTATAGTATGCATTTGGGAAGAAACTAGAATTACTTTACCCATCAGTAAAAAGCTAAACGTAACTTTCATTGAAAAGTTAAAAAGCACCACAGAATTTTTCAGTCGAAAAGTTATTACCTATTTTTGTTTTTATAACCCATCTGTTTGATTTATATCAGGTTTCCTTTGCTATATAACTATAACTCACTTCTATTTTTATGCGTTCTTTTATTATTTTTCCAACTTGGATACTTTCAATCTTTATTCTTGTTCAACAGAACTTTGAAGATGAATACAGAGTTGTATATTTTATTCAAATTAAATTTCTTTGAAAAGTATCTTGTGCACTACATCATGTTCTTACTTTTTGAATGCCAAAAGTATTGGTAAAGTTCTTCTATCACTGTCATCTAAGAAACATAGTTTCTCAATGTATTTTATGACTTATGTTCTTTTAAAGAATGTTAGACATACATCAGCATGAAAGTGTGGAATAATATTTAATACTTTGAGTATCAACATTTGAACATAAGAAACATGCTTTTTTGACTAGTGTTTCACTGCAATTACTTATTATTTGGAAAATAAAACTATTAAGGGTTTTTTTTTTAAATATTCTAAAATATTTTATACATATATTTTTTACATGAAATTAAAGTTGAGCAGCAATAACCAATGCCTTGATTTTTAGGCATTTTTATGTTCAGATATAAAACACATACAAAAGCTCCGGGTTTTTGCAAATCTTTTCCAAAATTTTAGGACCAAATTCAGGGTCGCAGTCAAGAAGGTTTGAGGGTTCATCATGATCATCCAACTTTTGCATTTACCATTCCTTTACCCTATGGTTTTTCACTATATTTCAAGCGTTGCTAACTACCCTACCGGGGTTTGAATGTTCAACAGCAAGCAACATGAATCGTGGGATAGCCTAGTTAACAAACACACGTCCCCTTTAACCCTAACAGACTATTCAGCTGAGAACATTATCTCCGCCAAGATTTACGACTCCCAGCCAACTGGACATCCGGATGCCGGTGCTTTAGAGCCAGTAGTCCGGCATTAGGACTACATGAGCTGTTTACATTCCTGAACAGTGAGAAGCATTATCACAGATTTCACCCCGGAGTCCATTAAAGGGGTTAGATTTACGGCGGCGCCCATTCAAGTTCAAGCGCTTTTAGAAAATGATAAATGATCCGTTACTAAAAACTACTGGGGTCCGTGTTGGCGCAGTGTTGGAAATTTCGGTGTCGCTGGTTCGATTCGGTCAAATTCTAATCAAGGAAATTAGTTATGTGAAGACGTAGGTGTATTTTTCTTATGAAATGAACATTAACTGGCAGTTTATGTAATTTTATGAAGGGCAAACCACTCAGAAGGGGATCAATGCCATTGAAGACATTACTGTGAGTTACGAACGATTTAAACCACGATTCTCCAAAGTATGACCCGCCAGATATCCTAAAATGTGACCCGCAAAAAAAAATAAAGCTGCTATTCTAGAATTTCGAATAATTTTATCAATTTAGAGAGGGTTATAGTTAAACATATTTAAATGAAGCATCAAACCATCAAACATCAAAATTTTCAAGCAAAAGCTAATTTATTTTATTATTACTAAGCATTTTCATGTGATAAAAAGGAGCTTGGACACTGCAAATTGTCCAGCTTTTATAAATATGTATGATTATTTAATTTTTTTGCGCTATAGATTTAGTTTTATAAGTTGTTTTTAATTATTTTCGTAAAACCATGTCTTACTACTAGACTAACAATTTATTTCTATACAATAATCCAATTGAAGACAGTTATATAAAGCTAATTTTTATAGAGAACTAAAAATTAAATTATCTGTCACCAACTTTAAAGAATTAAAATATAATGCAAGTACTCTCTCTCTCTTTATATTAGCTGAAATTTTAATTTTTTTCAGCATTAAAACAAGTACATAGATAAATAGTTAAAATAAGAAGTTTGACACAAAACCAATTGAACGTTATCAATACCTTAAAAAATATAGTTATGCCAAAATAACGTTAAATTTGCTTGAATTAATATGTTTAAACGTAACTATGTAATGATAAAGCTCCACACTCACTTAATGCAAATTAAAAATTTTCAAGATTATTTTGTAAAAATCATATTTTTTAACTACTGGTCTTTTTAATTTAATTTTACTTCAAATATTTACAGTAGAAATTAAAATTATACACGAAAAATTTAAATACATTTTAAAAGTGCTTAACCAAATCAGGAATTCTATGTCCAAAATATAAAACGACTTCTTTGGAAAATGCAAATATCTGCTTTATTTGAAGAATAAAAAGGTTAATTTAGTTATATTGATTTTTTATGTACTACTGTGATTAAGTACTTTATGTACCTACTTGAATAACAGATTTTATTTTCGTTCTTATGAAATTTATTTTTTATTCACGTATCAAAATGTCTGAAGCACATCCTCATGAATCCTTAATTATAAATCAGAGTTTTTTACTAAAAAAATAATTGCCTTTGATTCAAAAGCCAAAAACTAAACTTTTTAGTTAACGACAAATGAAAAAACCCTAGCAAGACTCATAAAATGTCTCATAAAACCTCTTGTAAACTAAGTAAGAAGGAAATTCATGAGCTGAATTTTTAAACATATTCATCCCAATTATCGAATAAATAAAATTCCGACGTAACTGAAAGAAACACAATTTTTTTTTCACCCAGAACAAATCATTTTGAATAATTTAGGAAGATGAAGAAAAAAAGCTACAAAAACGCTTATCTTCCTCTTTTTTAACGTCGTTCCGAACGGTAATTTTAAACAGGATTACGTAAAACGACTTTAACGCGTTTCGCATTAAATTCGACATACCTAACTCGACTCCACGGTAAAAACAACACACGTCGGCCCTAATAACAATTATTTGTCAATCTGTTTTCCATTAACGATTTTTACATTTGTGTATCTTCCATTCCGCTTGTTTTTTACGCTCCGAAAGCGTTAGAATCTCCCTCGTCGTATGAAGTCATTCCCTTTTTCCGCAAATTATGAACGTCTTATTTCGTTCCGACGTCGCGCGTTGTTTTTCGTCTTCGTCGACGCACCTTTACAGGAAAAGGGCCTCTCCTTGCACAGATTGCTTCAGCTACATTAATCTCACCGGGAACATTGCGCGTTTGTTTTTGCCGATGCAAAAAGGAAAGCGTCATAAGGGGACCCTTCCTCGGAGTAAACTAATTTGAAAAGGACGTTTATGTACGACTGACGGAGAACGGGGGGTTATTAATGAGCGTGCGATGAGAAAAGGAAGGTTTTTTTAAGGGGGGAGATCGAGATGAGAGCAGTAACTTTTGAAATGAGTAATCACCTGGCAGTTTGCTTCGTATGAATGGGTAGATGATGATGAACAGTGGCGTATTTCGAAATAATGCGAAGGTTACTCTCTGCGATTCGGGACTAATAATTCATTCATGGGATTCTTTGATCTTTTAGGGATCGTCATGAATTTTTCATTCGTTTTTGGAGTTAACGTAAATGAGAATAGTCGTTTCATTTTGCCACGATTTATAGAGACAAAGTGGGCTTTTGCTACTACAAAGGTGAAAATTTTCCCTGATGTAGAAGTTTTATAATTACAAATTAACACTACAATGTGAAAATAATTGCATGTTCTTTATTATAGTGGATATTTTTTAAATTTTTTAGATTCCTTTTTGAATTTCTCTCAAAGGTTGTAAACGATTTATAACTATGTATGTTTTATTCTGATCTTCTAGAACTATACTCAAACTATTTCAATCAGATAAAAGAACAAATGTAATATTGAATTTGCTTACAAAAATTGATTGATGAAATACGAATGGGTTTCCTTGTAACATGATTTGTGTCATGTTTTAATTTTTATTCAATAGTTATTTTATTTATAAACGCATTTATTTACAGAGTGTTTTCAGGTGACGTCACGACAAGTTATTTTCTTTTAACTGTTAACCTTTTGCAGGGCTTTTAACTGTTGCTAAGGTGGTTGCTAGGTGACGAGGTATCTGTTGTTATGGCGGTTGTTAGGTGTGGGGTCACATGATTACAAATGCTCCAATAGAAGAATTCCACGACCAGTTATTTTCTGTAACTGTTAACCTTCTGTAGGGCAAAAAACTGTAACCTTCTGTTGCTAAGGCCGTTGTTAGGTCCGAGTCATATGATTGAAAATGCTCTATTGCTTTTTAAAGCAATAAATAAATGATAACGTACATACTATAAAATAATCTTTGAAAAAAATTCATTTTTTATGAGTATACATAAAAAATTAATCCTATCTTATAATAGTAATTTCGAGATTAATTCTCTTTTACAAATGTAATCCAAAGTAATGTCTCGAATTTAATTATTTCAGAAGAATCATCAGTAATAAAATTACTTGTTTTTGAAATTAATACAGAGTAATCAAACTTCACTGAGAATAAAAAAGAAACATTAATTCATTTACTCTTTACACACTCTCTGAAAAAGCTTAAAAATCTAAGTAGTATTCGCTTAGTGATTTAAATATCTATTAGTACTTTTAATCCACACGCTGTCTTCTGATATTTTTAATGCTATTCCATTTATATACATCTCTGATTATTAAAATGTTTGTATGTTCATTGCTCTATTTAAATGAAAAAAATCGTTAGAATTTAGGAACAGAATGTAATGGAAACTATAAAATTTTAATTGTTATTTGTTGTTATTTGTTGTTAATTGTTTGTTAATTGTTGTAAAAATTTAATTGAGCACCCATTGATATTAAAGAGGTATATCCACACAAAGAAAAAAAAACGTTACCGTGGAAATGGGCATTGTGAGCAACGGCTAGAGTTGGGAAGAAGATTTAAGAGCCATTTATCATAGTTTAATGTATTCTCAAAAACTGCAATCGACAATTATTTTTCACTATGAGTAATGTATCTATCTCAACATTTTAATTTTTTCTTAGGCGAACTCCAATTTGTGTCCCATATTGTGAAAAAAAACACATCTAAGATACCCTAAATACCCAGAAAAATGATTTTACAGATGACTCCTCTTATTGTGATAACGGTTAATGTTATCAATCGGTTAATGTTATCAAAATTGTCCGGTCCCGATCACTCCTATTTAATTTAATGTAAAATGCGACGTTTTATGGGATCAACATTTCATTTAGTGTTATCAAAATGTGGGGAAATCCCCTAAAAACTTCCCTTTGAAGGCCAATTTTAATACATAATCATACAAAAATGAGTCATTGATTTATTAGTGTTATTTGTTTTACTCTCATTTTTTCTTTAAGAATGTAAAAGTTGTCAAATACATTCTAGGTAATCGTTTTAAATACTTCAATTAGGCCTACACAGTTGTGATTTTAAAGCAAACACTCTAACTGTTTGAAACTTTCTAGTATCAAATCGATTATTATCATCATTAATCGGATATTGTTAATATTCTACTCATGGACAAAAATGATCACATTAAGCGGAGTCGACTAAACGTGCTATTTTAAAACTTTGGACAATTTACTTCAACCACTATTCAACTTGAGGTTCTTTGAAAAAAAACATTTCTTAGAAATATTTCTTTAGAAAAAAAAATTCATACAGTTTATGGTGATATTGCCACTGTCATAAATAAACAATGAATAGATACATATTGTTACTTCAAAGACATATTCTATCTTTCATACCTCCAATTCACCTCTATTTCCCACATCATCTTTTTCACCCTGAACACGCCCAATTCGCCCACACTTCTCAAATCGGCAACGAATAACGCATGAGTTCTACTCTTCCATCCATCTCGACACAACACACGATGCATATATCGATCCCTTGAATTATGAAGTAGCCTCCATCCATACGATCCAAATAGAAAGCACGGGAAATAGAAACCCAATCGAGGAGTGATGCATAGATTGGAGAGATGTAAAACAAACAAATAGGATCCGCCTGCCCTGGGAGAGCAATAACGTGTGAAATATAGACACGCTATTTTGTGCTTCTAAATATATTTTAGGAAATCGATCCTGACTTCGGAACTTCTGGGATGCACCTGCACATCGGACCGGGCTATTGACTTGCGAGAGAGAGAGAGAGGGAACTCATATTCTGATGGGGATATGCGTATTCAGCAAAAGTCGAGGGATTTTTGTTTTTGGAAGAGAGTTGTATCTGGAAATTCTTGTCTCTTATTGAAAAGGCAGCTGTTTGCTTTGCGCTTTAAATGAAAATGGGGAGTCGAGGAAAGTGTTATGTGATTGTAAATATGGAGTTTTGCATTGTCTGTCTTGGCTCGGTGTCAAATGTTTATTGAGAAATTTGAATTTTTAAAGTTCCGTTTTAATAAAAGGTTGCAAGTATAAAATAGGATTAAAGATTTGTGAGTTTCTCAGATTGATAATGCTGCGTGTCGGTGGGTGTTTCGTAAGTCTTATGTTTACATGTCGTTGTATGAATATTTTGTTGCAAATATTGATAGCAGTGTAGTTCCAAGAACCCTTTATGTCCCAAATTATGTTATTTTCAGAAAAATTGTGCAATATATTTTTTTATATGTTTAAACTAACTACAGAAAGGCACAAAAGAAGTAACATTCATTTACAATAATTATTTTAATTGTAATTGCATAAAATATTACATGGGACTTATAAGTCCCGTTGGGACTTAAGAGATGAACATATGAATGGACTTATGAAATGACTCAGTATGAAAAATGAAAAACATTCAATGTAAATGAAAAATAATACATTTTTATTTAATCAAACATGGTACATAATAAAAAAAAGTTATTTTTTTTTCATTTATACAAAGAACTATTCGTTTCATCTTGTGGTGAATATGATATTCATCAGAACTACTGCCCTCCTCTTGTGTTTCAACATCAGATGGCAATTCATCCCAGATGGCTTTAATTTCTTCCGGGGTCAGGCCTTTTCTTCTTCTATTCATTATTCTATAAATATAAGAAATCAAATATAGAGTTTTGTAATACGGGAAAAAATCTAAAAAATGGTAAATATTCAGTAATAAAACTAACAAGATCCTAAAAATTGGAATAAATAAGGATTATTTTATGTATTCAAGTGCTAAAAATAAATTAAACAAAAATGCAATGACAAAATTAAAAAAAAAAGATAGTACTATACTAGAAATTTGATCATACTAAAATAGTACCAGGATCGATAAGACCCAACGGGACTTCTAAGTCCCACATAAAAAATAATGTATAAAAATTGAAAAAATCACTCAATTGATTCTGATTTTAATTATAATTACAAGAGAGTTCATAATGAGTAGGTAGAAAAAGTATAAAGTACTTACCAATTATTTATCTATTGATACGACACTTGTAAACAGGAGCAGAGTTTTGAAGCAACGATGGCGGTCCAAAGTACAGCATAAGACGAAATCGATCTCAAATATCTAAGTGAAATTGATGGTCTAGGTAGTGCTGCCATCTAGATATCATTAGAAGAAGGTATAACGGTATGGACTGAAAAGTTTCGTTCGAATTCATGGAATAGTTTTAGTTTTATTCGACTTTATATTAAGCGGGACTTATAAGTCCCGTCGGGACATAAAGGGCAGTGTGTGATTTTCAGAAGTTTTTGACTGTTGACGGCCTACTAGGAAATTATAATTATAGAAAATTTTACTCTAATAATATTTTTTTGGACAAAATACAAGCGCAAAATTTTTTTATTTATCACACATAATAACAAAATTGCAAAAGTTTTATAGTTACCTGGAATCTTGTGGGTGATCCATGTAGGCGACTGTAATATAGTATAAGCATAAACATACCTACATTTATTCGCCTCTTCAAAAGCAGTGTGGAGTTATTTCATTTATTATTAAAAGTAAATTTATTTAAGCCAATTAATTTAAACGTATTAAAAATAAATTTAACCCTCTACTGCCCATGGTAGCAAATATGCTACCATAAGTTTAGCTTCAATTTTCAGTATGAAATTAATAATTAATACTTATTTTTAAGTTATAGCAGCATTAATTGTACCTTTAGGTGTTATAATTCATGAAGTTTAAGTTCAGTCCCCCTTTCCAAATTTTAAAAAAAAAATTGGAAATGGCACCTTTGACTAAAAATCCAAAATTCATTCTTTCATAACTCACTCATTCATTTCTGTATTTCATCATGTAGTACTTGCAATTTATTTCACACCATTTGAAAAAAAAAATCAGGACACATAAACTCAACTTTGGAACTAACTTCTCTTGGAATAACCGCCCCCAATACATAACGCACATTATAAAAATTACGATTCACCACAAAAATGAAACAAAAGTATCTTAAATACCTTTCACTTAACAACAAAAACTAACATTCCTGTGTATGTGAATATGTATTGTTGCCATACCACAATATCCCTTTCTACAGAAACAAACTCTATTCTCACACCCCCACAGGATTATTCCAGATACACCCAGATAATTCAATTAAAGCACACACCTTTCCATCCCTTCAAAACTGGTACCGTGAAATATTCAGGCGGATTGCTGCAATACTTCCACATACGGCCGACCCAAGTAGTACACAGGCCGCCGTCTCGACTGTTGACCCTAACCGTAATCTCGCAATGCCGGAATCCGTTTCATCGGAAACCAATGCACAGGGCCGAGAGTCCGGCTTTAATACATTAAAGGAGGAGGGGAGATGCCGGAATAGCCGGATTTAATTAAGAAGAGATGGGGTCCGGGATCGATCCAGACCAGGGGCTCTACTTAGATGCCTCCGGAATTATTTCCCCGTTGGAAAAATTCCGGAACCACGTGACTTTCCGGAGTCACGTGATACAAAAACTCAAAAGCGGCACTTAGATGCAACCGAAAACATCTCCCTTCCGGAATTTCGAGGAATAAGTTGTTGGCAATGCGGGAATTTTTTCGGCGGGAGAAAGCTTGGTGAAATTATTTCCCGTACGAGGAAACGAAAGTAAACAAACTTCAATAGGGTCATCTTTTCAAAGAAAGCATTCAATATCTGTATTTTTTTAACTGAAGAGACTGCAAAAGGTCTAATTAATCCTAAATTTATGACTAAATGTAATTAGAATTTTTAAAATAGTCAAAATAGAAGAATGAAAAGAACAGCATAAAGCCATCGGAACAACATATCATTCTGTGGTGAAAGAAAAACAAGGTAAGCTTTTTTTTTCAATTAATTTGTTAAAATTAACTATTTTTTACTTTAATTAAGTCTTACCGTCTGATAACTTATTCTATAAGGAGTTTTGACTCGATCAATTTAACCATGTCCATGATTTATTGAAATGTAACTCAAAACAAATATTACGGTTCTACTTAATTTGGTAGATGTCTTAACAATTCTTCCCCAACTCTGGTTATCGTAATATATATACAGTTCATAAAATAAATTGCTGAAATATAAGAACTGAACAACTTCCAGAGAACAATATCTAGCTAATCAAAAGTTATTGAAATACTTAGTAAATTGGTATCTTTTAAGCATATTATATGCTCTTAAAGAGTGCTTTGGTTCATAAATATTAAATCACATCAGCAAGCTGAAAAGAAGATTTTCTACTTGACAACAGAGTTGAACTCTTACTTATTATTTGTGATAATAGAAGTAATTGATTTATGAAATGTACTACTAATATTTTGTTTAAAAAATTCTCTGCTAGTAAATGCATTTGTTCCATTCTAGGTTCTATGTGGTTGTTATTAGTTGTTATCACAGCCTTTATTAATGTGTTGGACCTCAGACTAAAACTATTGCAGAAGTAACAAAGTATTTTTTGAAAGAAGGTAAAAATTAACATTTTATTGTAATGTAGAGTGTGAATAAGTAGAATGCTTTTAATATAATTATGTACTTTGCATGGAATAGGAAAATATTTAATGAGTTTCTAGTTTTGCTGATAGATATTACAATTAATAAATATTATTATGTGTGTTTTCTGCTTTAGATAATATGACATTGTTGGTTTTATTTGCATTCTTTATCATTCTTTTTTAGACAAAAAATAATGTTGATAAAAAAATTGTAAAATCAAAATTTTAATCAAGGATTATCACTGATTTGGTGTGTAACATTTTAAGGTACTTACTACGTAAGAAGCCATTGTACAATTTGCCAAAATCAAAAAAGTTGCTAAAAAATATTCAATGCTGTACTCATCTATCTACAGGGTGTCCCGTAAATGATGTGTCACACTTCTAGGGGGGATAGTAGACACCTAGACGAGTCAGAATCACATAGGATTTGGGGTCCCAGACCCAATCCCTGGGAGTTAAAAATGGAGCGACACCCCAAAACAAGTATTGAAAAATTCAATTTGTAGAAGAACTACTATTGGTAAAAATGTAATTATGGTCTCAAATTTTGTGGTTTAATATGATCCTCAAAATTACCTTGACAGTTTTCAATTTAAAATTTTTTTTATTACGAAAAAAGTTAAAAAACAGCAAAAAAATGTGAAAAAGATGCCAAAACTTTATTTTGTTTTCCGAAATCCTTTCTTTCGATTTGATAATCTGAAAGAGCATAATTAATTAACCTTAAGTCCAAAGTTTCACGTAAATAGCATCAGTATTAAACGCTTGAGAGCCTGTTAAAGTTAGTTTTATGGGAGCAAAAACGGCTTCGGAAAACGAACGTTGAGGGACAATCTACAAGTTACGGATAGATGCTCGCCAAATTTCCCAACATTATTTGCGATACGAGATTCCTCGCCAACCTACGCTTCTACAGATAGTTCAAACTTCCTTGGCGATGTGTGGCCTTAGTTTTCGGATCGTCACTAGAAGTCTAAAAGGTAAATGTATTCAAGCTATCAAATCAGACACTCAAGAAAAAATTGTTACTATACCTAAGAAAATAAGCAATGTTTGTTTAGCAAAAGGGATAGTTACAACTTATTTTTTCTTAAGTCTCTGTTTTGTTAAGTTCAATAAACATTTATCTTCTAGACTTCTGTGACGGTCTGAAATCGAAGGCAAAAATTTAAGTAAATTAATTAATTTACTAATTTTTTTCAAAATAATTCCCATCCCATAAAAAAGTGAACCACCATGCCAACTTTGAACACTTTTTGTAAACAGTTTTTGTCGTTATTTTTCATTATACCCCTGCTTTAGGATAGGTCAGTCGGCGGATCCTCGATCGCTGGGTTCGTGATTTCGAATTGAGATACAAGATTGGTTTCTTAATCGAGAAATGTCAATGGGAATAAGCAAAGTATATGGGGGCTATCCACTCACCGTCCGATAAGCAATATCTTAGGTTTGTCATAACTTTCAATAACCTGCATTCTTTTATTTTGCAAATTTCTTATATCGGAAGTTGAGGGGAGACCCTGCATACCCACTTGCTTATTATATCATTCTTTAATTAATAGGAACCACCCTTGTATCGCAACCCGAAATCAGGAACCTAGCGATTGAGGATCCACCGACTGACGTATCCCCACTATGTACAAAAGATATTTTACGAACCATGTTTGTAAATAATAGATTCTTCTGTTTTTTTACCTAAGTTATCAAATGTACAGTTTTCTCATTAAACGCAATAAGTAGTAATGCTGTTTGCATGATTGATACATTTGTAAAACTAACACAACTATCGATTGAATAAAAAACTATCGATACTATCAGATAATTTCTAACAATTCATACTATTGATTTTTAAGATCGATAGTTCCTAAAAATCAGTAGTAAATCATGTTTGTTCTTTATGTTCAAAAAATTTTTTAATTAAATTAATTAATCTCTTGTTTTCTAAAAATACATAATAAGAATTAAGAATCAACATTTTACGCTTTTGAAATTTTCATCCCGCCAAATTGTTCAATTGGCGCATTTCAGATATTTTCATACTCATCTCCTGTCTCGCCAAATCGGGCGAGGAATGAAAGTTGGCAGACATCTATCCGTAACTTGTAGATTGTCCCTAAACGTTCGTTTTCCGAAGCCGTTTTTGCTCCCATAAAACTAACTTTAACAGGCTCTCAAGCGTTTAATACTGATGCTATTTACGTGAAACTTTGGACTTAAGGTTAATTAATTATGCTCTTTCAGATTATCAAATCGAAAGAAAGGATTTCGGAAAACAAAATAAAGTTTTGGCATATTTTTCACATTTTTTTGCTGTTTTTTAACTTTTTTCGTAATAAAAAAAAATTTAAATTGAAAACTGTCAAGATAATTTTGAAGATCATAATAAACCGCAAAATTTGAGACCATAATTACATTTTTACCAATAGCAGTTCTTCTACAAATTGAATTTTTCAATAATTGTTTTGGGGTGTCGCTCCATTTTTAACTCCCTGGGATTGGGTCTGGGACCCCTAAGTCCTATGTGATTCTGACTCGTCTAGGTGTCTACTATCCCCCCTAGAAGTGTGACACATCATTTACGGGACACCCTGTATATGTCATTTTCTGTTTTTTTGTGTGACAGTTTTAACATTAATGAAAAAAAGTGGACTGTTTAATACCCCAAAAACCTACCCATTTCATAATTAACTGAATTATCTTTGAAGTATGCTAATTTTGATTCCTCGCTTATTATAATACAGTAGTATAGTATTTTTTGATATAGTTACATGCTGCATAACCAAATAATTTAAAAAAAAAACATAACTTTAGCTAACCATAGAGAGCCTGGCTAACCATAACCTGTCTGAGATTTAGAAGAATTATGGCAGTAAGAATGGAAAAGAAATGGTAAAAAAATAGCATGATACTCTTATTTCATTTTGCCGAAATCCAAATTACTGACAAATCATTACATTTCCCCTACAAATTATTTCTCAAAATGGGCCATTACAGTAACACAGAATGTGTTCCAAACAAGATGCTTCTCCATATTCCAGTACACAGCAAAGAAGTTTCACTGAATTCCACAACACCAGCAGATCATTTCAACGAATTGATCATTACATTACACCTGTCTTTCCGGCCAATGGTCAAATAATTAAAGTGTGTTAGTGTTAAGGAATTCAGTGAAAAATGGCTTTTCAGTGTACAGAAATTGGGGGAAATGTCTGTAGGTGTAATAAGGCCATTCAATGAAACAGAGAAATTTGTCTGGTGCAAGTTTCTCGATAATGTGGCTTTTGATGAAATAGGTGTGATTGCTATAGTAAAACTGATGTTTAATTCCTCAAGATAGGCTTTTGTACAACAGCCTGAATGTGTTTTGGAGTAATTGTTTAACTGCATTTAAGTTTTGGTCAAAATTTAACTTCACTCCCTGACACGGCAAAAAATGTGGAGTGAAGAATACTTATAAATTGAGTAAAATCTTAACCATTTTCTAAGAAGGGGGAAATATCAAGAATGAAAAGGACATGGGAAATGTATAAAGTTATTGTGAACAACTTTTATAACATTCTTTGTTTTTTTATACAGGCGCAACATCTACTACCCGAGTAACCCATGGCTGGGGAACCCCAATTACCACAACGACGAAAGATTTCAGTTAACAATTCATCTTTAGAATGTGCATGGATCTTCATATCAAGATCATTAAAACTGAAAGGACATATGTTGTGACTCTGCCATGTCTTGGAATGTGATGCTATTGTGTGAAATTGATTGAACATGTAGATTAAAAAAGCTGCTCAAATGATAATTCTAAAAATATTGATAGTGCTCAGTTAACTTTTTTGAATAAAGTTGTTATTTTAATAAAATATATTATTTTAGTAGTATTACTTTGTGTTCATTTCTTGTAGCTAATGAAAAAGGTTCTCTAGTTTTAGCTGGGTTCTCCTTATTTAACTTATTGGCAGCATTTTAATAATAAAATATAAGAAGATTAAAAGCAGCACTGCTTGTTATGATATTGACATAGCCAACAATTGATAATGAAGTCATACCTGTAGAAAGGTCAAATCATAGAAATAAACTAATAAGTATACCAGAATTCAGTGAACTCTTAATGTGACAAGTTATGAAAAAACTTTATCAAAGTAATAATTTGAATACTGCATTGCCCTTTACTGAGAATTTATTGTTTTTAGACAGAGAAACAAATTATTAATTTTCTCCTCTTTAGTGTCATCATAGGTAGAAACAAAAGCAAGAAAACACTTCTATCAGCCTCCAATTTTAAGAAATTTAGATTATAGAAGTGTTCAGAACTAATGTAAAGTTTCTTAGTGCTGACAAATATACTCCATCACTTCCTAATACCTGTTGTGAAATACAATACCTTTAAGCAGAAAACAAAATATAGAAACATTTTCATAATATTGGAAGATGATTGACATGCTTAATTCAGCATCTTGGAATCTTTTAAAAAAGCTCAGTGTGACAAGATTAGAAAACTGAAAATCTGTAGAAATTTGAAAACCAGATAAATTAATCTTAACACAGTGAAACCCCGATTTAACGTTTCCCGCATTTAACGTCAGATTTCATTGATCCCAAATGATTTCCTATGCATGTAGTGCTATAAAAACCCGCATTTAACGTTATCACTCTGAAAAGTTTCCCGCATTTAACGTTTTTTTTTAAGAAGTATGGCACTATGAAAATTTTCCAAAACATTCACTTATGAAAGAAAAAAATATTATTTTCATATTCTTGTTCCTCAACAGCTGTGCGAAAGGATTGCGTTATGCTAGCAGAATTATAAAAGCTTTGGTAAATTTTCGGAATTTCTTGTTCTTATGCTTTTTGTTTGTTCTTATTCAAATCGCTCTTGGTTCTCCTATAGCAAAGTGATTAATACTGGAATTATAAGAGTTCTACATAATAAATGAACAGGAATTGGCTACAATAATTCCCAGATTCTTCCCTTTGATTGTAGCGTACTTGCATCTTGTTCAGTGTTACGTTATTGTCCTATCCCGATTTAACGTTTTCCCGCATTTAACGTTATTTTTCTTTGGTCCCTTGAAAGACGTTAAATCGGGGTTCACTGTATAATCAAACTTAGTTTATGAAATTAGCAATGAAACACAAACAGTGAATTTAATTTGTATGTTTAATCTGTTCGCACACCAATCAAAATTCGGATCGCTTCTAGTTGCTGGTTCGTTGGCGATGGATTGTTAATCGCGCACATATTTAATTGTTCTGTCATCCTTTAAAGTGTCCTTTGACACAGGTGGACCTACATAAAATCCAATAAAATCAAACTTGAATTTATGTCAACGACACGATATCATCTCTTGTTTACTAAACAAAAGCTCTGATTGGTTGCCGCTATTCCGGAGTGGGAAATAAAGTAGTCTCGAACCCAAAATGCCCCTCTTCGATTCCTAACCCGCTTTCCGGAGGTATCTAAGTACGACTTTCGCTTTCTTCCGGAATCTTGCCTTTGGAATTTCCAGATTTCGGTTGTTGGAAATATTCCGGAGGGGAATAATTCCAAAGGCATCTAAGTAGAGCCCCTGGCCTTTGGACTTAACTGATTACAATAGTGGCATGAATGGAATCGTATATCTTGTAAATGGATAACATACATATCTGATTTGGCTTTGTTTGATGTGGGAGGTGTGGGGGGGAGGGCCAAAGTTTAAATAGGTATACAGGTTGGGGTAAGAAGGGAAACTATATTTTACAAAAGGCATAAAATTTGGTTTTATATTTACCTAATATTTGTGTATCAAGTT
This sequence comes from Tetragnatha montana, assembly GCA_963680715.1. Lineage (NCBI taxonomy): Eukaryota > Metazoa > Arthropoda > Arachnida > Araneae > Tetragnathidae > Tetragnatha > Tetragnatha montana. The sequence goes on along the minus strand of OY796676.1, from coordinate 13,196,575 downwards.
CTAGATAGAAAAATAAATTTAAAAAAAACATGAAACAGGTAAAATATTGCATAATATGGTCGCAAGTCATACGTATGTGTTTCTAGACCGTTTAAAAGGAGGGTATAAAGGGATGAGTTTACCCTAAAAAATACATAGTATTTTAAGATTACGAATGGACGATTTACCTATTATTCTCATACTACTAACAGTGTAGTATTAATTCTATTAAAAGTTTTTGATTGGCAACTTTGAAATATCTATTTGTTCCATTTCCTTTAAGGTATGAAATATATAAATTTAAAACTGTGTGATTGGTATCAACCGCAACTATCCATTTAGTAAACCAAATATGAATTTATTTAATTAAAACATTCCGCACACACTATTAAATTTGAGTAACATGAGGAGAACTTGTGGTTATCCTTAATATTTTTTTAGCATTTTAAATAATACCAATTCTTATGATAACGTGTTTAATTTAAGAGAATATCATTAAACCAACTGGTATTAGTTGCCTTTTTGAAAACAAAATCAAGCTGAAATTAATTATACGTATACCCCTACACAAAAAAGGTGATGCAATAATAAAATTCATGTGTATCAATTTATATTACGTGAAAGAGCATATATTTTGTTTTTTCTGCAATTTTTTAGAACTCTAAAACCATTAGTATGTGTAGTTTTTTTCAATTCTGAAAGGAATTTTTTTATCTTTGAATATTTTTATTAAAATCAAATCAGCATTGCCCTATTGAATGTCAAAATAAAAACCAACCTATGAATTATTGAAAATGTTACTTAAGACTAAACTCATAAAACTGGATTAAGAGAGATAGCTCGATTTTAAAATTAATAAACAAGGTTATTTCTAATGTAATGACCTTTACTAAAGTATTCCGAAACCAATATAACTCATTCTAAATCTAATAGTACTTTCTTTTAAGATTGGATGTTTCTATTATGAAGCATGGAATTATTTTGAAAAGCTTCTTATAAATTGGTTCTAAGTGGATATCTTCCTGTATTTTCATTTCCTTGAGTGCACGCATCTATTCCAGAACTCGATGATAAATTACACCAAGTATCTAAACGAATTTCTTTCATGAAACTATTTCATTTATAAATTTATTTAACTACAGAATTACAGTATTGTATAGATGCTTTTTACTCGATTTATATAGATGTTTTACTTATTATTTTAAAATGTTCTTTGATATCATGAATGGGAAGCTTTTGGTACCTTAATAGTACAACAAGTTAAAATGAAACTGAAACAAAGCATATTTTTAGTAAAAATATTATCCCATGTCATTAGGCACGAAGAGTGAACTCTTAAAATGTGGTTTTGAAAATGGGAAAAGTTTCCCATAAAGGCAATCTCAATAAATTTACATCATTCATGTATATTTTGAGATGGAAAGGGATTATGTGAAGGTGAAAAGTATACCTATTAGGGAAAAGAGGATATATCACAGTCGGGTAAGAGTTGCACAGCAATTTTTCCCCCTGTTAGCAACTGTGTAAAGTGGAAGGGAGTGTTTTAAACGCGCGTATTCTTGGTGTCACATCCTGCGTTCTCTTACCCTCCATCCATGTCAATTACAAGTACGCTTTCAATTTTATTTTTGTCTGTATAATTTTTAACATATTTTATTACACTCTTACTAATATATTTTTTACCTTTACCTTTCCTTTTTTTTTAACCTTGATTTGAAAGTCAATAAACTTTATGTTCAGTACATTTTAATTCAGTACTTTTTAAATTCTCAATTTTGTAACCCAAAATAATTTCTGTGTGTACTCTTACCCTTTTTGCCCCTATCATTATCCCTCTGAATGGTCAAAATTCGAATGACTAAATAAAATTATTTTGGCTCTATGTTGTGAGCTCTTCTCATTTCATCACAACTTCTATTGAATAAAACTTTTATTAAATTTCGATTCCTTGTATTCATTTGTCTATTCTCTTCTATTTTCCCCTTATTTATTATGTTTATTAGTTTTTTGAGGCATTAGTATCTTATCTTATATAAAAAAAGTACGTAAATATATATTAAAACAATATATTATGGTCTAAATATTTCTAGTAAATAAAATGTTTCTGAAATATATTTGTTATTTGAGTATTTTCTTTGGACTTTAAATGAATTTTCCTTTTGTAAAAGTTCAGATTCTTTTGTGGAATATAAGTAATTAGGTCAAGACGTTTAATTATAACGATAATTGTACGGCACCTTTCATTGTTAATAAATTAAAACGGATTTGGGTTAGGTACCTAAATTAAAACAACTTTTAATTTAAAAAAAATCATCATAAAATAAAAGTATTGAGTTTATAAGTATTTAAAGATATTTACCGAAAGTCATATTACTATATATGGCCTGAATTTCCTCTCCTTCTCCCTAAATTGATCTCTAAATAATCCTAGAAGAAATTTCTGTGGGGCACATTGCAGATGTTGGAAGTAAAAAAAAGCGAAAAAGTTCTTAATTAATTATTGTTCGTGTCATATGGAACCTTATCATCCTTACCTTTCCCATCGCAGACTTCTCAAGTCCAAAGAGGCCATGTAACCGTCTCCCCCCTCCTTTCTCAAGAAAAACAAACACGATACTATGAATTTCATACGAGAATGGGCTAAACTCTTCAGGGTGTATCATTATCAATGAGACAAACTTCTAAGGGAGGTGGTACATCATAAGGATTCTGAATTGCATAGGAACCCATGGTCCCTGACGTCACCCTAAGGGGCTTAGGGTATTTTTGAAACTACCCAATAACTTTGAAACTAGGGTGAATTTTGAAACTTGTAAGCCGGGATCATGACGACAATCGGTTAGGCTTAACTCTGTCTGGGAAGCGATCGAGGAAACGTCGCTGGGCGCGGTACACAGCGAAGAACCATCGACTAGTCGGTACTTTTGCCACCTCACTCTAGTTTCAATACCCCCTAGTCCCTTAGGATAACGTCTGGGACCATGGGTTCCTATGCAATATAACTAGGTGCTTACGGGGGAAGAGGTTGTTAGAGATGAGATTACAGCTGACTGTTACCGATTTTTCAGCCTATCTTGGCAAACTTTGTTACCATGACAACCTATTACATCTGGGTAACAGTAAGTACTTTTTTAAATAAATATATTGTTCCACTTTCTCGCCAAAGACATTTTTGAGCCATTAAGCCCCGCTGTAAACTCTGTTTATTTGATTTGCCAGTAAGTTGTCAGCTATTGTCATCTACATTTTTAATGAGTTCCATATCTCGGCTAGCCCGTATAGTATCTAGTAAGCCGTGGCCAGATACACCTCAACCTCCGGAACTATAATTGCGCCCTAAAACAAGATAACACTTACTTTAGACAGGCAAAATTGGAAATTTTTAGAGGGGCACGATAAAAAAAAAATTAAGTAACGGGGTACGCACGAGCTTGCACGGCAAAGGGGTCCATGCTGCAAACTAACACCTCTGATCTCTCGTTGCAGCCATGCCGGAGCTGTGGGCGGTGGCCGGCCGGCGGACCTCCTTGCCGTGCAACCTCAGCGACCCCGACGACTCGGTCACGCTCATTCTGTGGTACAAGGGGGAGGCGAAGGCGCCCATCTACACCCTGGACGCGCGCAAGGGCCCTCTGGAGCGGGCCAGGCACTTCCCCTCCGCCGAGCTGGGGGCCCGCGCCAACTTCGACCTGGCCGCGGACCCCCCGACCCTAGACCTAGACCCCGTGCACGCCGAAGACGACGGGGTGTACAAGTGTAGGACGGAGTTCAAGCGCTCCAGGACGCTCACGCAGATGGTCAGGTTGAACGTTATCGGTGAGTTTCTGATCTTTTGTTGTGAGGGGAATCTACGAAGACTGTCCTTAAAATAAGGTGCTGCAGACGCGAGGAACGCTGTTATGAGGAACGTGTACCTTGGCTCTTTTTCTACAAATCCCAGCCCCGGTCAGCTGTCTGTGATGATTATTAAAGGTGTAAGATTCTGGTGCTGGGCGTAGACAATCAAAAGTCGAGGTGCAACAAACTTATTTATTAACAAGAACTAGGAACAGAACGATAAACAACAGCGTATAGCTTGGTAGCCAGAAAGAGTAGTAATCAGTAGCAGTAGGCAGTATAGACGACATTAGTCATTACGTCACTTGCTTGTTTGGAAACGTTGATTCCATCCGTGATTGGTTCCGTAGGGATCCGTACGGATTTACTTCCAATCACGGAACCAATCACGGATAGAATCAACGTTTCCAAACAAGCAAGTGACGTCACACTAATGTCGTCTATTGCGCGACGCATCGCTCTTATACACAGTTCATGCTGACGTCACTCTCAGGAACGTAGACATGACAAAAGGTTTGGCAGCTGGGAGCTTTCGCTCGTTCCTCCCGCCAACCGTTCCCCATAGGCCGTCCAGAACGTTGGTCGTATTGGGAGTCTGTACGTCCGTTTTTGAATTATCTGTACCATTTGCGCACATTTTGTAAGCTCATGAACTTTTATTCGTAGAATTCACACATGTGGGACTGACTGTCCACAGCCGCAATGTTTTTCGCACACAAAAAACAATCTCAGAGCATGGCGGGCGAAGCGAGTGGAAGCTCCATCTCATAACAGTGCCGTCAAACCTTTAATAATCATCACAGACAACTGGCTCATAACAGCGTTCCTCGCGTCCGCAGCTCCTTGGGAACCTTATTTTTCGGTCCTTATTTTCGGTATATAGTCCTTATTTGGTGCGGGTTCGATCTGAATTACGTCGGATAGATTGTGGGTGGAAGAGGTATTGGATGTCAATAATATACTGTTATCACCAAACCATAAACGTTAATCCGTTATTTGGCATTTCCACTTAAGTGCTTTTTTCAGTGCCCTATATAGTGATGCTGCGTATAATATCAGAGCCGACAATCATAATTCCCAATAGATTTGTCGATATCAAATCAAGTTTACCAAAGAGATTTTGTTAAAACTTCAGAAATGCACACGATGTTCACACATGAATATGCTATGTTTGTTCAATAAATTTAATTGCAATATAATGGCAAATCGAAACTATTAATCTTGTAGTATGATTTTGAATCGTATGACTTTCGAATTGGATATGGAAAACTGCAGTGAATATGGTCGCTTCAGAGTTCAGACGCGTCAATATTATACAGTCCTATCAAATGCAAGGCTTCTGCCACATAATGCTGAGATTTGGTCCCACAGAGCGATTCGACACACACAGGATTATGTCCCAGAATATGCATTCCGTAATCCCCCGTATGAATCAGCAGGAATTGCGTATGTAGTTTACTACAATATGACGGGATATTCAACCTTTGAGTAACTTTCAAATAGTGGCTTATCAAATCAAAGTTTCTTAAACATATAATTGGAACAATTAAATTTTATCGGATTATTTTGTTAAACCCTTCCAGACTTAGGGATTCAATGTCCAGGGAGATATTGTGACTCTTTCCCATATGAAAACCATAATTCTAAGTTTCATTATAGAAATTAGAATCATTAATCTGTTTGTTCTCAATATCAGTTTCCCTCTCATAATGTGTAAAACTCAGTCAGAAAAATCTTCCCAATCCACATCCAATATTCCCTTTCCCGATTTTGCTCAAAGCATAATATGGATATTTTAATTCTTTATACTGGCCATAATAACAAACCTTTTCGATATTATCGATGTTCTCCTCTATGTTAGAATTTTTTACACTTTACGCTCTATCTATCATACCTTATCAATAAGAATAATATATTCATGTCCATTGATATTAACTTCTATATCATCTTTGTCTGATGATTTTTTTTTCAATTCATTTGAAAGCATAAATATAACGCAATACACAAAGGAATATAGTGAAAATAAAAATAAATTTTAATGTATAATGCTTTTTCTATTAACAATTAGTTATTTGTATCGTATCTCGAATAAAATTATTTTACCGATAATGTTCTTGAGATAAATTGTATTATACATGCCCAAATGCTTTTCATTGAAATACTATATAAATACTCTTGACTTCTATTTACTTACAAAAATAACTTTTTTTCAAACCTAAAGTATAAATTGATAAAATGCAGAATTATTCATTGTTCAGTAACTATAAATATTCACTTATGCTTTACGTCACGCTTCTTATTTTACCTTTGCTGATTTTATCAGACACTTTTACTAAAGCAAAATTATGTAATAGCGATAAGAGCTTTTACTAAAGCGATATTATTATTTAAAAAACTGAAGGATTAATAATTCAAGTATAAGGTAACATAAATTCCTGCATATTTTGTAGGGCTAACTATAAGTGAAACCATATTCTACATAATTTATCATTATCCATATGCTTAGCACATCTACATTGCTTAGTTTTAGCACATCAATAAAATATACGACTAATAAAACAGCTTTTTGCTATCATCGTTCTTTTTTCACTATATATGTACTTGGTAAAGAAAGATAATCATGGCAAATTGGTTCAGAATAAAAGTGAATTACTTAAGAATTAATATGCATTTATTATTTTGCATTTTTAAGCTATAAAATGTATATCAATACTGCACTATTCACAGATAATTGCCCTATTTAATGGTACTTTTACGCAAATATTTAAAAAACAAGTTTCACACAATGAACCTTAATTTTTCTACGAAAAACAAGACTATTTAAAACCCACAAAAGCCCCAAAAACACGACCCTTATTACTTCTAAAAAGAAAACCCACAGTGTAATCAAAAAAAAGTATCTCCATAGAATACCCTCAAAACTAAAAATACCCCCACCACCACCGAATACCCCCCCTTGCTTCCTCTCCAAATAGTAAAAAGAAGGAAAAACTAATTAAAAATGTTGGAGGGGAGCGAATAATATAATAAAATAGCAACGCACACATCGAGCTTTAAACGAATGATCTTTTCTCACTCGCTGCTCTGATGTCTTTATTGTGACAGCTGCCCTTAATCGGTTAATTTCATTTACAGGCATAGGATAATTACCCTTCCTCCTTCTTTGAAGATATAACTTTTTGATTACTTCTCTCTAGAAAGAAAAAAAAAAGCTTCACTCGCCATTCTGGGAATTTTTCCGCTCTTCGCTCTTTCTGTTTTTCTTTCGCTGGGATGATTTTTTTTCTGCGCCGAAAGATACTCGTTTCGGTCTTTTAATTGTCCCCTTTTCATCAGCTGGTATGCTTTCACCACCTTTTGGAGTTACTTCCAAGTCCTTGATCAAAATTCAAATTATGTAGGGTTTTTTTCGTCTTATGAAGGAGTGCATATTCTTTGCGAATAATTAAAATATTTCTCGTTTTTATGGTGTATATTCGCAGTTTATATCGTCTTTTAAGGGGTTTGTATTTTACTATATGAACTGCTTCAGCCGAGCGTTGAACTTTTAGGTACCGCTAGCTGGGTTTGAGATTATTGTTCAAATTCTTTCTTTTCTAGGTTTAAAAAATAGATGTTCATTATTAAAACTTGATATTTTAATTGCTAAAATGTTTTTCATAAAATTAAATGTATGGTTATTAACGTTTGTCTAATAATTATGATTTGTTCATTGTTATAAAGTATTATATAATTAACTGACATGAGCTTAAAAAAGTTTATTGATAACTTGAAATTTCAAGAATGCTAGAAATATTAAACGTTTTAGTAGTAAATATTAATTTTAGAAATTTGAATTTTACATGTGAAATTTTTTATCTTTTGTGTTTACATTCAATTTTCTCATTTCAAAGCATTTAGAAAGTATAAATGTTCCGATAAAATTTTTAATTAGATTAGTTTCGAATGGAAATTGTTCTAGTTATTCTATAAATAAGTCGAAAAGTGTTAAATAAAGTAAAACAATGTGTATTCATCTTTTTATAAGTGTTAGCAAACAGTTTCATCTTTTTTATTCACTATGATATAAAGTTTTTGTATAAATATTTATATATTTGTACATGGAAAAACAACATTGGATTTTCAAATCGTATTTCTTAAACTAATTCAAAGTTGTAGAAAACTTTAAAGATACAAAACCTAGTTTGCCATGTCCTTTTACAAATTTTACAAACAAGTCTGCAAACTTTCCCAAACCAGTTTTTACACTCTCTCAACTGAACAATCAGAACTCAATGAAAGCGAAACCTACCTATTCACACAAAAATTACCTTCTTCAAACATCTCTCTTAACACAAAACCATACGCTCCAAGAAAGAAATTTGAACCGCAAATAGAAAACGGCACTGATAATACCTTTGTTCATCACATGGCTCCAGACCGTCGCACAGAGATATATGCCTTTTCACAAAAGAGGATCCCTCTCAATCGATTGAAGCGAACCCGTCTGCTACACTTTTCTTGGTTCACGCTGCTGATTTCGAATTCTAAATGGATGTTTATACCCTTGTTGTTTCCTTTTTTCGATAATGATAAAATGTTTAGTTGTGGAGCGTCTCGCTTACTGGCGTTCAACGCATATGAATTCCCTTTTAGATGTACCCCCTTCTATTTGGGGAGAAATAAAATCTGCGTTTGGAGGAGAGGTTTCATTTTTTTTTCTCCGATCAGACTGGGAGTGAGGGGGTATCTTCGCAGACTATCTGAAATCCGATAAGCGCTGGGGCTCTCCCTGTATATGGATTGCTGGCGTACGTTTTGGATGTCTAGTAAGGGGTTTGGGGAGAAGGAAGAAGGAAAATGAGGAAATATCTATTTCAATGTGATGGAGATGGGAAATGCTATTAGAGAACTGTATTAAATCATAAGACATGTTTCGTTTAATGCACATGTTAAACTGTGAACATATATTTGAATAAACCTCTCATGTAAGACGTATGTTATAATGTCGTATTTGATAGGGGAGTAAAGCCTTTTACGTAGTAATTAAATTTTACTCGAAGTATTATTATTTGAGCTGGTTAGGATGAAAGTGGTGTAAGTCCACTGAACTTCGTTTTGTGTAATTGAAGGTTTTCTAAAAACATGTGCTAAAAATTCAGGATTGCTTATATTTTTACTTTGTGGGGTGGATTTGTCTTTAGGCAGGGACACAATTTTTGCTGCGGATCAACTTTTATCAAATTTTAACTGAAAGTGCTTTAAATTAGCTTTAATGGACTTACACCACTTTCATTCTAACAGATTGATGGGTTTCGGGAAGGAAGATAGGTATTGGGATGTAGTAAATATAGCTTTCCGAGCGACTGGTTAGTACAAGGTTAGATTTTAAGGTTCTGTTCCACAGATTTTGATACTTAGATTACGAATATTTTGGTGGAAAATTTTTTATGACCCATTTTGGGGGGTCATATTCAAAATGGCGACCGTGAAACGTTCTTCGCTTGATATGCCTCTAGTTTATTTTTCTATTTGCTTTAACTAAAGCTAAGGTTTATATTAAAATAGGTTTTCATTTTTTTTAAAAAAAACTCGTTACCGATGTGATTTTTAAGATGGCGTCCAAGATGGCCGCCGTATAAAGTTTTGCAGTTTTTATAATAGAATGTTAAGCAATGTATCAAATTGATTGATTTTGAGTAAGGAAATGGAAATTTAATTGAAATGAAATTATTTTTTACAATAATAAACGCTTTTTTTAACCATTAATTTAAAATAAATTTAATTAAAAAATTAATTTAAAATATTTTACTAATTTTTATTTTTGACTTTTGATATAAAGTAAGCCACTGTTTGAATTATACTAGGTTATTAAATTAATTTTAACTTGTTATTAGGGTGATTTTCAAGATGGCGTCCAAGATGGCCGCCGTTTATAATTTTTTCAGTTTTTATGATAGATTGTTGAGCAATAAATCAAATTGATTGATTTAGAGTTAGACAATGGACATTTCAATAAAATTATATTATATTTTACAACAATAAAAAAAAATTTAACGATAATTTTTTAATTTTAAATTTTAAAAAATAAACTTAAAACATTTTACTACTAAGTTTTATTTATGACATTTGATGTAAAGTACGACACTGATTTAATTATAATGGGTTATCAATTTCATTAAAACTTGGTATTTGGGTGATTTTTAACTGGCGTCCAAGATGGCGTTCGTTTATAAGTTTGTATAATTTTCTATGATAGATAGTTGAGAGCAATGTATCAAATTGATTGATTTTGAGTTAGGAAATGGAATTTTAAATGAAATTACATTTGTTTTTTTACGCCAATAAACTCTTTTTAAAACCAGTAATTTCTAATTTAAAAAACTAAATTATAAAAAATGTTAAATTTTTATTTATGGCATTTGATATAAATTAATACACTGTGTGAATTATAATGGGTTATCAATTAATAATTATCAATAAATTAATACATTTATCAATCCTAAGTTCCTCAATACCTAAAGTTACTAGCATACTGTAATTTATATAGAATGGTTGTTAAAATACATACAAGATATTGACTGCAAAGGGGCGTCTGTATTAGCCATGACGATTAAAGGATTAAAGCTTTCCCGCTTAATCTTCCCGCGCGGATTTTATTTTCGGATATTTTCTTACAAAAAGGGTCATCCATAAATTTGTAATGGAAGTTAACAAAAAATAATTTTTCTCCAGTAAGACGCTTTTTCATAACACCACAGCCCGCGCGCGAATGTCCTTGGGATTTCTCTTATCAAAACAAATTCACTGCATGAAGCGGAGCAGTGGACTTATGCCACTTTCATCCTGACGATAACGGCTGTTTCGGTAAGTAGTCATTTTTTGAGTCGCTCTCACGGGCCAACAATTCAATTTTTTCCTTAGCAAACAACTACACTAAATAAAGGACCTAAATCTCTATCCAAATCCACTCTTAACTCAACTTTTGTCATTTTTGGACTTACACCACTTTCATCCTGGGCAGCTCATTTATAGAAGTAAGTTAAAAGCTTAAATTATAGGTATATACTTTCGTTATCCTGTCATACTAATTAAGTATTGTAGCATACAGGTTGATTAAAAACTCACAGGAAAAAATGGTAGAGGTTTGTACCATTTTTACAAAACACATTTTAGAGGAGACCCTGGGTAGGGAGACGACGAAGCAATCCCGAGGTACTTTATTATATCTATAACAATAGTTATTAGGGGACATCCATAAATTAAGTGAGGGGTGTTTCCAAAATCTGGACCACCCCTCCCTCCTTGGTGAGATTTAGGGAGATTTAGCTGGACCCCCTTCCCCCCCACTTGAGATTTACCAACAAGTTTTTAAAAATGATTTTCTATCCTATTCATTTGCATTTAGTGCTTCATAGCACCTAAAACCGTTACATTATTAATAATGTGGGGGAAAGAACATTATGTTATCACCTGGTCGAAATTTGTATAATGACAGCAATAAATAGAAATTAATTCTCTAATAATTTCTAACTTAAAAAGTAGACTTGAGATTTTAATCGACCCCTCCCCCCCTTTTTGACCTCATGTTTTTTATGGATGTCCCCTTATCTATCCAGCTAAAAATTTCCAAACAGTTCCAAACGCAAAGATCAAAATTATCGCCAAAAATTCAAAATTAATCGATCGAACTATACAGTTGCAAATTGAAACTATTAAAATACGGTGCTATCTAAGCATTTAGCGTCCGAAGTAACTTAACAATTTTAAGGGGGTTGATAAAGGCATTGTACCCAAAAACTGTATGAATTTTCCAAAAGAAATATTTTTTAAAACAATAAAGTAACCACACACATTTCAAACGCATTGGTAATCGACGTATGACAAGCTTAATATTGTGATTCCCGAAAATATACTACCATTTCTTCTCGAACAAAACAACGAGATAAAACCAAACAACTGCTAAAAAATCACGCACATGGTGTTACGAGCGATTCCTTGCCAAAACTTGCAAAGAAAACAACCAAAAACAACAACAACAAAATTCCCTCACTTTGCAGAAGACACGGACCCAAGAAAAACGACCGCACGATATGGGCGGAAAATATTACCACAAGCCCTTTTTTCCAAATAAACAAGTTTAGCAGAAACTTCCCAAAAGGAGGAAAACATACGTGCTCGCCCCATTTGAAAGGAAAGGGCACAAAGAGCAAGCTCTTTGGCAAAAGACCCCATGTCCAGGTCATTTATTTCGGTCAGTGCGGATGAAAACCTGGGACTCTAATCCTTCCCGACTCCAAGTAGATAAGAAGTCGACCTGTTTATTGGAAACGTATTGCTTTTTAGATATTGGCTTTGCCGTAGAGGTTCCACCCCCGCTTCTTCGGCTGCGTTTCGCCCGCTCTCCTTTCGGTTAGTTTCCTTCCTTCTTTTGGAGTTGCGGAAGCTTGGGAGCATAAACAACTTGTTTCTCGGGATTTTAAACTTTGATCAAAAGTTCTTAGCGCCGGGGTGTTGGCGTGTTTTTGTGTTGGAGCGGCGGCAGCTTCTTATTGAGGGGGAGGGGTGTTATTGTTGAAAGGGTTTCTGGAATTCGGGATGTAATTATTAGTTTTTGGTTATTGTGGTGGGTCATATAACGTTATTATTGATGTGGTGTGTTATGTTAGTTATTAGTATCATTGTCTCTTAGCGTATATAGATAGCATATTATCTATATAGAGTGTTTTCATGTGACGTCACAACCGGTTAATTTTCTTTTAACTGTGTACCTTCTGTAGGGCTTTTAACTGTTGGCAAGGCCGTTGTTTATCTGTTGCTAAGGCGGTTTTTAATTATGGGATCACGTGATTGCAAATGCTCCAATAGAAGAATTCCACGGCTAGTGTCATTTTTTGTAACTGTTAACCTCTGTAGGGCAAAAAACTGTAACCTTTCTGTTGCTAAAGCCGTTGTTAGGTCCGAGTCATGTGATTGAAAATGCTCTATTATGTCAGTATGATGCAAATACAGTACAAGTACACACATTTTTTACTGTGTCGGTTTTTAAATATTATTTTTAATAAAAAAATTAATTTTGAATACTTTAAATTATGATCGATATTCTTTACACTACCAGTTTCACAAAAATGTTTCATACATAATAGAAACATATACTGTATTTACCCCACTTACCAAATTATCCATACCGTTAGAAAGTTCCATGATTTTAAATTGACACATATCATGTGTCCTTAAAACGTTATGGAAAGCTTTTGTATTTAAAAAGGTTTACCTGGTTCATACTTGAATAATAAAACTATAAGAAATGAAACTTTTAAGATTTTTTCAGATTTGTATAATACAAAGTCTTTTTTCCTGGTTATTTGAAAGCTATAAAGTAATTCAGCTATGTTTTAGTTCAGGGACATTTTTAAATTATTTTTAAGAGATTATAATTGTTGTAAAGAATTGTTTTTAAAGAAAGTTGACCTTTTTAAAGAGGTCATAAAACTTTGTGTTTTTGTAACTGTTTTTATTTAAAATAAATTTTATTTTAATTATACCTATGTTACGCAGCATTAAAGTTTTATTTTATTCAGCATTGTAGTAGGCAGTGTTTAAATTAATTTTAAAATTCGTTATTAACACATTAATTTTATAAATCAGTCCCCTACAAATAAAATATTCAACAAAAGTGTAAATGATAGAGGTTAATTCAGTTTCTCTAAAATTATGATACATCCATAATCTAAAATGTTTTATTACTGCTACTTTACGCATACAAATATACTCAAAAGTTTCCTTTGTATTATTATTTATATCGAACGATGCAAATGACAAATACCTGCAAAAATTCAAAAACCATTTTTCTGAAGCTTAAATGTAAAAGTAAACTAGCTAATTTAAAACTACATTTTTGAAATTATACTTGGTATTTGAAAGTAACCTCTGCTACAGCGGTTTCACATGTTGGTGTTGGAAAACTCTATCTCTCTATCTCTCTATCTCTATCTCTCTCTCTCTCTCTCTCTTCTCTCTCTCTCTCTCTTCTCTCTCTCTCTCTCTCTATTCACAAAAAAGCACTCAAAGTTCAGAACAATAAGCGATAATAAAGTGATTTCATTTTAAACTTCGAAAAACCTGTCTTTGCAGTACTTAATCAAGAGCGGCGCGGAGTTATTTTTCTTACGAAAACCATTTGCCCTCTCTCGCTCCTTTCTTTTCCTCTCTCAAACCAAAATAAATAAAATCTTTACAACTACCATTTTTGTTGGACGTTACAATACTTTGGAAAGATTAATAGCCTATCAAGAAATATAATAAAAGACCTGCAGGTGAAAAATCAATTTCGTCGAAGGGTGAATATTATGAAAAGAGCAAGAGTAAAAAAATGGAGAACTCACAACAAAAACACTGCCGCGAAGTTGCCCCGTGGCAAAAGTTGCTTTAACGAACATTTTCTTTCCGCTCCCCCGAAATCTCTGGAATATTTTATAATAACAAAGGCTTCCAAAGCTCTCTGGGAATTTAATAATTCCTTAGAGGGCGCCTGCGAAATAATCATTGTTTGCCTTGAAGAACTGGGGAAGGGTAAAATGAAAAAATCCTGGACTGACAACTTAACATGTAAATGTAAGGACGGGGAGTTAGGGGAAAATTTCCAGTTGGTGGATTTTGTCTTTAGGGTTGTAGGAATTTCCTTTGAGGTCTAAATTAAGAAAAAATAACTTGAAACATTGTAAAAAAAAGTTTCACTTGGTTGGTTTGGTTACACATAAATCCCACTTATACAGAGATCCATGTGTTGAACATATTAAAGTTTGAAACTAGTGTGAAGAAGTAAATACATTTAATGCACAACTTTAAAATTATTTGATGCAGGATGAATGGAATATATTCTAAAATAAAATGTTTGTAATAAAGTGTATCAATATAAATCTGATTTTTTCTTTGTGGAACGAGTAGATTTTATGTTCCTTACAAAAAGCAAGTAATTGTGTTGTATCTATTCTGTTGTTGCAAATGCAAACGTAAAATAATTTGCTCCTTATACATTATACAATGTATCATTATTGACTTTTCACATCCAGGATTTGGAAAATTTTGTATTTTTTACGTTGTAAAGTTTTTATTACCAACTGTGTATTCAAACGTTTTTGTCGTTTTTTCTATTATATCACAGGAAACACATTAAAAACTAAGAACCCATGCTTAACATAAAAAGACAATAGTTCGTGTGCTAATTGTATTGACTAAACATCAAATTCTATAAAAACAATTTTATTGTTGTTCAACATATTTTCATTGATTCTTTATAATATCACATAGTTTATAATTTATTTTCATTATAAAATATTTTAGAGTATACCTACTACCTATATAATAAATAAGAGAAAATTCTTTTATAATCCGTTTATTAATTTCCCCTTTATGTCAAAAGGTTTTGCTTTAAGACATAATATTTACTATGATATAATAATATGTATTTATTATAACATAATATTTACTATTTTTTTGTGAAAAACATTGTTTTTTTGTAAGTTTTGTACACGTTTGAGTTTTACCGAAAGTTTAATGTAGTAATTAGTAAATATTTTAAAGCATAAAAAATTTAATAAAAATTTATTAATTAATATAATTAAATATTGATATAGCCTATTAGTATGGCTAATTAATGTAATAAATTTGATACGAGATTCATTAATAAACCCAGGATAAGGTAACTTTCTCTTGTTTATAACATGTTTTAATTGAGTCTACAGGTTTTCCAGGTCTCCACACAAATGTGAAAGACTTATTATACTTTTACGCAGTATTAGGTCAAAAAACTCATGAGTTATTTTCTGATAATTTTATGACGAAATCTCACGACACGATAATTCAAATTAGAGGAAAACTTAGCTACCCATTACACTTTATTGATTAAATATTAGTGTGTAATGTGTTCATGAATAAAATCTTACAATGCCTCTTTTCATTTCAGTTCCTGTTCGCGAGGTGATAATCATGGACGATCACGGTCAGCGTCTCCGAGACACCATCGGTCCATACGACGAAGGATCCTACGTTTCCCTCATTTGCGAAGCAGAAGGTGGTAAGATCTACTTTTTTTGTTACGACTGCCTTTAGTTTCTTTTTATTATACCTAATATATTTTATTTTCTTGTTTTCGAGGTTGGTATTATGATTTTATTTCTTTTCCTTATTATTTCTATTTTATTATTCCTTACTTGTAAAATTTGCGTTTTTTATGTGTGGTATGATTTGAGTTATCCTGTTATTTTTCTTTAGTATACATATTTTTGTAAGTTTTGTACACCTTTGTGTTTTTACTAAACGTTTAGTACAGTGAATTAATACCTAATTAGTAGATACTGTCTGTCTATCACAAGATGAGCTCTGGACTAGTTGCCTGGTTGTGGCGGTTGCTATAGAAACAATACTAAACGAATGGATGTAAGAAATGTAAACGAAAGTTCATCTTGTGATAGACAGACAGTAAATATTTTTAGAGGAAAAACTAATCCTCGTTACCATAGTAACTTGATTGAGCATGGTTTTATATACATTTTAGTTGAATAGTTTTACTTAATAGAAATGTTTTTCGGTTTTAAAATTGTAGAATAGAAAATTACGTGCTGAGATATCAATTTTGTTTGGTCTTAACAACGTAAAATATTGATATCTTCTAAGTACTTTTCAGATATCTAAATACTTTTTGTTGTATGGTTTAAATTTCTTCTTTTTAAATAGAAAAGGATTCTCATTTTAATGAAATTTGTAAAGGGAAAATTTTTTCTACTTCACATATTTTTTTTTTTTTACTTTCTTCAAAATGTAGTATACATTTTTAATGCAGTGTACATTTCAAAGAAAAAAATTATTTGGTTTTAAACCCGAGTTGTCTTACTATCAGGTAACTCGAGTTATCTTACTACCACGTATGAAGTTAGCACTTTTTTCATAAATAAAACACTAATGACTTAATAAAAACAAAGAATTTTTTTGTCAAAATGCAACACTATCAGTTCTACTTTTTATGAAAATATCTTACTCTAATGTAGTACACTCCAGAGAAATTAATATATAACGCACATTTAACACATAATTATTATTTCATAAAAAGTTAACATTTCCCTTCGAACATAAAAAAGCGTTTCCATGTAAAGCATAATTTCTACTTTGCCTTATCCTCCAGGGAAATACCCTCAGATTTTTACGGTTGCAATATTTCTGAAATCCTTGAATGCGTTTTTGTGGTTCATCTTTTTTACCTCAACAAACACAGGAATTCGCCCTCGAGAGCGAAATAATTAGCGACCCTCAGATAAAATTCCCGATGAAGGTTTCCCACATCTCAATATTTGCTTTAGCTAATTGCCAATTATTACGATTTAATGACTGCGGGAAACCACCTAATGGAAGGCAGGTTGGGCCCCTGCGTATTCGGGGACGCTGTTGAATTCTAATTTATTGGCCTTCCTTTCGTTTTTACAGTTTAAGTGTAATTCTTTCAGTTCTCGTATTGATCTTTTAATTTAGGCCAAGGACATTTTAAGAAAATGGTATTTTCTATTCCCCTATTTAATATTAACAATAAGATTTCGCTTTTCCTTTAGAATTCTGAAGTTATAAAGTAAACAAATTATGTACTAGTTAATTTTATGATCGTTAAGTTTTTAGTTAATTGAAAAAAAATCTAAATACTCATCAAATAATTATTTATAACCGAGCAAACAATTTAATGGTTTTGCTGATAATAAATAAAGCTAAATTAATTATAATTCATGGAAAACATTCGGACAAATCATTATGTTTCATTTTTTATAATTTTCAGTATCTTATAGTATTTTGTTTTTAATGTTTAAAATTTTATATCCAAGGCCTGATATTTTCAAAATATAATATGCTTTCAGTCGTTATAAACTTTGCAGACTTTTGAAACACCATTGCTTTTTTTAAATAATCTTAGAATTGGAATTAAAAGTAATTCTTCATTTTTTATATATTTTGGGTAAAAAATGTTCGTTTTTGATACTTTCCTTGCAGCGCGTAATTGCTAATAAAAGTAAACGAAATTTGGCCATACCTGACAAAAATGGGACGAATCTTGAATGTTTGTGCTGCTTGGGTTACTAAGAACACCTGTTTCTAACACGATAATAGTGTGATATTATCGCATCTAAAATGGAAATATATCGCAATAAAACTCTTAAGTATTTCTTGTAAATTATTAAGTTTAACATAAATTAGGTTTCCTATAAATTAAAATGTGTAAAGAACTTTCTAGTTTTAAATTGAAATTTCTCTAAAGAAAGAAAAAAACTGTATATAATCTCGATTTTTCTTACAGTGTTTGTTCTTACAGAGTTTCTTACAAACATTTGAACATTTTAAATGAAAGTTTTCAATTTTGATTTAAATCAGTTGAAACGAAACTAAAAAGATTGGTTAAGATTATTTTAAGAGCAATACAGTTTGATATTCAGACTCTTTGTCAATACAAATACAGGGTAGCTCAACAAATCTGCCCAAATTCTGCACACCGAAATATTATTTTGCGTAGAGTACATAAAAATATCCAAAGAACTGTCCCTGTACGAACCATAGCATTTAACACAATCGAGACTGAAAAAGTCATGGTCATACGCGGTTTCAGCTAAAAAAAAAAACGTTCACTGTTAAAAATGGGTTCTCAGAATTGAGACAAAATTACTCATTTTCAAGCACCTCATGTACTCATAATAGCTCCGAAGCAAAACTACTTAGATTTGAAAAACTCGTGTCCTTATATTTGAAACACATCACCTTCTTGAAAATGAAACGGCATGTTCTCATTTTCGAGAGCCCAGCTGCTCAAAATCGAGACCGCGAGTGCTCATTTTCGAGACCTGTTCTGCTCAAAATCGAGTCTGCGCATGCTCATTTTCGAGCCCGCGCCTGCTCATTTTTGAGATCCCCTGGTGCTCAAAATTGAATCGGCGCGTGCTCATTTTTGAGACTTTCTGCTCAAAATCGAGTCCGCGCGTACTCATTTTTGAGACTGCTTCTGCTCAAAATCTACTAATTATGTACTCATTTATAAAACCTTCTTTTTCTCAAAATCTACTCTTTTTTTGATACCCTCTTCATCTTAGAAGACTGCATTCATTTTTGAGATATCTAATTTTCAGGTTTTTCACTTATCCGTGAACTCAAAACCTATCAAACAAAAGCTTGTTTTGAAAAAAAAAAGTGTCATTTGTTTCTAACCTGAAATATGCTAAAAATAGATCACAAATAAAAATACACATAAGAGATAACTTTCATTTCACTCATTCTTTAAATTGTGAAGTACACTACCCATAACTAGAAGTTTAATCTAATGCAAAATATTCATCTAAGGTTGATTTTGTTGTATTCACTATATTTCAATCTCTTACTCAACACTCAATCTTTTAATGTATTCTATAATTTATTATGTATAGTGAATTTTTAAATGAGGAAGCTGTACCTAAAATTCAGAAACTTATGATATATACTAAGAAAGTAACTCAATATTTCACATTACTAAAGAAACATTTTATTCAACACTTTGAACTATTTACATTATTTTAGCAAGTGATTGAAAGAACAAGAAAATACTTCCCTATTTTTAGAAGCTTCCATCACAGCTTATAGTACAATAAACAACACTTAAATTTACAGATGATATTTTCACTCAGATTCTTGGCTAATAAAATATCTTCACATCAGTGTTACAAAAAACTATAAAAATAAGCCAATATTTTTAGTGCTCACAACTAAAAAATTCCAATTTTTACATGTGTATTTCAAATATATAAGCATAACTTCATCTAAAGAAATGAAAGTTCATTTTAGCTCCAAATGAATGTATAGTGTATAGTGTGGGGAAATGTAAACACCTTTAGGATCAAATTTGAACACATTAAAATTTTCTTTCAAGTTAAAAAACAATAGTAGTACAGGTGCAGTTTATACAATTATCCTGTGTTAACACCAAAGTTTGTATAAAATATCATTGAGGAACTAAAATGGTTATCTAACTACAAGTTTCATACAGAAAAACTATAGTCAAATGATGGCCACACAGATTATGCACAAAATGTTTGCTCAGCGCTAATGAATAGGGGCTGATTCCTTAAAATTCATTCAATTCCTGTCATATATGGCCAAATTTTGTTTACCTCTAGTCACATGAACTCCACATATTTAGTATGAACTGTGCTCAGCTAAAAAAAAAAAAACGTTTTGTGGGAAAACATGACCATGGTTATGGTCTGGGTTGAAATCCCAACAATCAGTTGCCCGACAGATACATTTACCCGACATCATCATCATCATCATCATCATCGTCGTCAATGCGATACAACGGGAAGGAAGGAGGATTGTCGGGCAAATGAACGTCGAGCAGTTGAGTGACGGGCAAATGAACGGATCCCAAGCTTAATATGATGCTAAATATGTATATCTAATGCACACGCATGCGTACAGAGTAGAATGATTGAATTAAGTTTTCTTTAAAAATGAACTCACAGTTTTAAAAAAATATGATATCTCAGAGGTATAGTTATTTGCGCAGTTTCTATATACTTCACGAAAGGGGAGTTGTTGAAACACCCTTTAATCAATTACTTAAAACATTTTTATATGAAACGCGCTAACTGTCAAAACGAATCAAATCACCTGATTCTTCTTAATTACTAGAATTATGATCTTTTCACTGACGAAGGGGATCCATGTATCCCCGAAACAAATTTGTATGTTTTTAAAATTTTAAATTTCGTGTGCAAATTAATCGTTGTTTTGTACCACTTGCTTACTAGAATTCCTTTTAAAAACTTATAAATGAAACCGCATCTCCTTTGCTCTAATCCATCCATCGCAATCTCAGTGCCGGGAGCAAGACGCAGTAATAACTTAAAATAATTATGATTTAGTTATTCCGCTTTAATGGTTCCTAATTGCCTTTTATGCCCGGAACACACTCCAGCCCACGCAACAATCTTACTTTCCTCCAAAAGTCTCGCGCAATAGTTGCAAAGCGTCGCGTGTCGACTTTTGCAGCGGAAATCAATACCGGCATCAGCCCTCCTCTCTTGGACCTTCCTAATTAAGAATCAATCATCTCCTGGCTGAGAAAGTTTAATTTGTGAGGAAGTAGGCTAGAAATTAATCCAGCCGTAGCATGTGGTGGACAGGGGTCTTGGAGGAAACTTCGGAGGGAGAGAGAATATTTTGTTTGGGAGCATTCCTTTGGGAGGGTGACCTTTCTGGGGGCTTTTCGAGATGAATTTGAGGGAGCAAGTTTGAGATGTGTCTGGTATGTTCGGTTTAATTAGTCTGAATGGGCGGTGAAGTGTTGGGAGTGGTTTGTTAGATGCTGTAGAGAGGAGACTAGTTATGTGTGTGTTATATTTAAATTTAATTGGAATTTGGAAAGTTTCATCTTATTTTTGGTGAAATGCAATATGCTTTTAAATAGCGTATTTTAAATGCAATTTATTTCAATATGCATTTGAAATGTTTTCTATTCCTCAAAATAAAGTGTATCTATCACATTCTTAAGCATTTTTAAGATGTATTATTTGTTTAAAATAAAAACTCTACTATCATACATACTTTAAAAAAAAAAAGTTGTAAAATATTTTTAACACCACAAATTTACAAATTTTAAATATCGCTCAAGTAAGGTTGTTTTCATCAAATCTATAATTTTAAGCAGTATCTTTAAGGTTTAAAATAGCGTGGAGTATCAATAAAGGAAGAATACATTTTTCAAAATTTTTAAATTTCCCGTTTTTACTTATGATTCAAAATTAATTTTAACATCATTAATCGAATATAAAGGTACTACATGAGTACATACAATACCTAAAGTTGCACAATAATGTAAAAGGAATATCTTCTGATACCTTTTGAGTTCATAAACTCATGAATCTCATGCTAGATGCATAGTTTTATATGAAATTAATTCATCTCACTATCCATTATATGGAACAGTCGATTGCTTTTTCTTCTTTTATAATCTTTAAATTACATTATTTTAATTAGATAAATTTTAGATTTTTATCATAAAAGAAGTGTGCTTATCTTTTTTTTTATTACCTAGTCTTTTGAAAGTTTAATACTTATGTAAGTGGGGAATGATCGTAATCAAATTTAGAATAAATAGTAATATTTTTTCATACAAAATAATAATTAAATTTGAAACTTTTATTTCAAACTTATGGAAACACATCTAGTTCCTTTCTAAATTGGTTACTTTCTTATGAAGTAAATATTGTTTACACTCATCTATTTAAATCTTAATTTTTTGATAGTTAAATAAAAGGGATGGGGAAAATATTCAGATTTGATACAATTATAATGAATGAAGATTCTGAAAAATATCTAAGAATAACTCAGGTTATCTTAATGCTAATTTATTTTTTATTGTTTTAAAATGTTTATTGTTTAAAATCTAAAATAATATTTGTGGAAAATATGGATAACGTTTTTAACTCTTTGAAATATACCTTACATTGAAATAAGAACGTCCTCATTATTTTCAAATAATACATATGCAGCTTTACATAAAGAAAACAGTTATATATAAACACCGCATACAAAAACATCCATCTAAGATATTAAGAACTTGATGCTGACAACCATGTTTTCTTAATAACATGTTTTTTTATTTAAATAAGTTTAAAAACTTGATCTGTTGCGTTGTTTATTTTCAGGTATTCCTCATCCTGTAGTTACATGGTGGAGAGACTCCGTTTTAGTAGACGAGACATTTTCTCAAACTAGTCAAGGCTATGTCAGAAACGAATTTGCGCTACCAAAGCTACACAGAAGCGATTTGCTGATGACTTACACGTGCCAAGCTACAAACACAAACCTGACGGTACCCGTGTCAGCAAGTGTCACCATCGATATAAATTGTAAGTAATTTTCAGTTTGCTTGAATATCCTATAGTGAATAATTTAAATGATTCTCACAATATCTCTCATCATTAAAGGAAATTAAAAAGAAAAAGTTATTTCCCTTCTTTAAGCATAAAGAGTATTAAACAAAGGCTCGTATAAAAGCCCATAATACTCCTTTTATTTGCAAGATTTTTCAAAAAGTTTGTTTTATCAAGAGCTTATAGATAATAAGTGTTTTCTTATGGAATTACTGAGAATAAATATAAAATTTTGACAAAGAAAAAATGCCGAAATTTGTTTTATTGGCATAATGTTACTAAAAGAAAAATCTATTCATCCAATTTAATTATTTTGTGTTTTTTTTGAGATTATTGAACATTTTAAAAAATAAGTTCTCCACATGAGTTTATTTTAAGATTTATACAGACCTTCAAGGATATACGGGTCTTTTTATTTTGTAGTGAAATTAACACACACACATTTTAAAATTAGCGACGGATTTTTGTTTTAGACACAAAAGATATAGCAATAAAATATAACATGATATCATTGATGCATTTATTATGGATTTAAAAAAAAACTAATTATGTTCATTCATGTAGAGAAATTATTGTTAATGGAACCGAAACTTATAAGGCGATTATATTTTAATGACAGGGTTAGGGCTAGGCTTATCAATAAACTATGTATGCCCGTCAGGCAAAATATTATTCCCTTAAATCAATCTAATTTGAAACTTATTTCCAATTGTTTGTAGATTATTACTTAAAATAGCATTGTGATCGATAGAAAAACTATCGATTCAAAACATCCTTCCTGGGGCAAATATTTGCTTCGATTTTTAAGAAACAATTTACGATAAGTCTTACTTTAAAACTAAGTTGAGAGGATTTATTTATCCCCATATTGTTTACACTCATTTCCTCTTGGAGTATTTTCCTTCAAAAAAAAATAATAAATAAAACTTTTCATTGTCTGAAAGTTTCTTCAGATCATTGAACAAGTCGCATCAGGGATGAAGAAGACAACCACTTATATCCCCACTATCTCTCCTCCAGACTACTTGAGGTATCGGGGAATATCTGGAAGAAAACAATGCCGAGAAAATTTCATTCCATTGTTCCGAACGCTTCTCAAAGACAAACGAAGATAACGAGCTCGAGAATTTGTTCTTAAAGTATAATCTCTCGAAAAGCAATTCAAAAAGAAGTACTAGAAAACATCACCAGGCATAGAAGAAAGTAAAGTGAAGTACTGTACGAAAAAATAAAACAAAGGTTTGAAAGAATTCTATCTCTGACACCTCGGAATCCATTTCTACATTGTCTACTTGAATTCAGATTGTCAAAAGAAGAAGAATGGTGCGAAATGACAATCCACGATGTATCCTTGAGGCGATTTTGAGGAAGGAGTGGAGAAAAAAAAAGAATGAGGGGAACTTAAGACAGAAAAAGAAAATGAAGTAAGTTCGAAAAGTGGCCGTCCGATAGTCAGAGACCTTTGAGAAAAAAAGAAGCGTTGGCTTGTTTTCTGACAGTTTCTTCCAGGAAGGAATTCTAATAAGATTAAAATAGGTGACTTCACTCATGGGATGGGGTTTTTATTTTCCTTTGAGATTAAAGTCGACATGTCTCGCAAATAAAATAGTTTCGAGGGGAATGCGAGAGTGAGAGAATTAAGAAAAGCTGTTTTTGTTTCGGGAGGATTCGATTAGTTCATAATTAGAAAATGTACGATCGGTGAGATAAGTAAACAAGGGTTATTATTTGGCTGGGATATTAAATTAAAAGTAAAAAATGCGCCATTGATTTCTTTTGGGGGATTTTAAATAATTGGTTTCAATTGATGGTTGAATTTTAATTATTTACCAAGTTTTGTCACCATTTAAACCATCGAATTATAATTTTGAAAAGTTTTTCCAGTGTTACAATCAATTAAATTAATTTTAAAAAATAAAAGTGTTGAACACTCCAAAGATATTCAAGTCAAATTTATGCCATAAAATCAACCAAGTCACAAAAATAAGGTTTCATACCTTTCTATTAAGAAAATATTTATTACTTTTTTTTCCAAGAAAGATATTATATTCATGAAAGAAATAAAGCGTTCAATTCTTAAGTAATATTCACAAATTTTTATTTTATCGACCTTATTGCGTTTTTGCAAATATTAAAACTATAAATACTTAGGTCCTTAATACTAAAATATCTGAATACAAAGTTTATTGATATTTTAAGTAGAAATGACCCTTTGTTGTCCTTAGGGGGATTCAGTTTTACCTGTTAATCAATCCTACAATTGAAAATAAAGTGCTGATTACATTGAAATAAACCAAGAAAAAACCCGTCGGGAGATAATATCTTAGTAGCTCAATTTATTTTTAAAAAGGTAAATTATTTTGCGCTCAAGTGGTCCTTCCTATATTTCTTCTTTAACATGTAATGTCAGATTCGCATGTTTACATATACCTAAAGATTTTACAGAAAGAAAAGTAGATAAGTTCTTCCAAATGTTTAGGAAAATTGTTAATTCATACATAAAAACAGTTTTGTTTCCATATATCTTTTAAAATGTAGAGCAATAATAGTCAAAAATGTTTATTTTTTTTAAATGTGCCCCTTTTCCCCTACTTCTCAGTATTCTTTGTTTATAAGCGTCATATATTTTACAAAAATAATTTTCTGAATAAGCTATTTTTGGCTCCGAAATATGTTTAAGTAATACTTTATTTATGTACCATAATTAATATTGACCATGTTTTTTAATTACATCTCTTTGTTATCCAAAATATTTTATCCAGATATTCTGTAAGATCCCATTATATTCAGAGAAAATAACATAAATTTCTCATCCCACCCAGAGTGGAAAAATTTTTCCCAAGCATATTTCTTAACACAAGCAACATATTATATCCCTTCAAAGAACCGAGTCTGAGTGAAAAAAACTCCTCTACACCAAGAACAAAATTCTCTCAGACCAGCATATGGTACAGAAAAATAAGACTCACGTTATTTCCCTCCGGTTTTTTTTTTACTCTTGCATATTCTAATGAGATTTGAAATGCCGCTCTTTAGGTCTTCTTGCGGTTACAGTTATTCTCTTCGTCTTTTTCTGATTTAACTGAACTTCGCGTGAGAATTTTCTTCAATGACTTCACTTACTTCTACCAGCAACTTCCTCAGGCGAGGTTTTCGGGAAAGACAGTAATGCTTCGGAGCATCCCCTTGTGAGAGTTTTTTTTTTCTTTTCTCGTCTTATTTTCTTACCGAGGAGTTATTCTCGCTGGTTTACAAGACTCATCTGAAGTTTCCGATCCGAAATGGAAACTAGCTTTTTGCTTGATGGGGGTTGTTGGAAATACTAGAGAGGTCGTCTTGCAGTTTGTTTTATATTTGAAGACAAAATGAGAAGAAGCTAAAATTAAAACCTTTTCAAAGCCTTGCATATTTTCTAAAAGATACTTCCATTCTTGTTTTTTTTTTAATGTGGAACGATAAAAGGATTTATTTTAAAGGATCTGTTTATTTATGTTTAATTTTATTTGTCCAGTGAATTCGTTCTAATAGTGAAAAAAATTAACGAGATGTTTCAAGAGAAAAACGTCGAAATGGAAAATAGTTAGGGTACTAGCTTCTATTGGAGAAAATATTAAAAATTGAACAAAACATGTTTTGAAGCAATTGAGATCAGCTTTTCTATATTCATTTTTCAATCATAAGCCTTAATGGGTTTTCAAGGAATATTTCATTGTGTGGAAAAATTTGCGTGTCAAAATTTTTACTATACAGAAACTTTTAACATAACAGAAAATATTTTTTACTTCAAAGGGATGCATCAGTAATTCCTCGTATTTGTGGGGGTATTGAGATCTAAAAGTCCTAAAGTATAACTCTAAATTATTGTTCTATAGAATTTCCAGATTTTTAAGAAATGTCACTCATACATGCATTGCTACGTTTGGTACTATAAATTAAAATCATAATTTGAATGCATGTAAAATTCTTATTATTTCATTCATTTCAATACATGAAATGAAATTTCAGAACTCTTATAAAATATTTAACAAAAGAATAATTCTCAAACAAGTGTTTATATTTTGATATTTGCTATAAATAACAATTTCATTTCATCAAGTAATAGACACGAGAAACACACACACCCAACTATACACAAGAAAAGTCCCAATGAATTGCTATTTATATTTGAAGGGAACGAGTACTTAGTGAAAGAAGATAGGAAGAATCAAATGAGACTGAAAGAGTGATAAAATACTCCTGGGGAAATTGATGAGGTGTGCTAAGTTTCCAACTGTAGTAGTTTTCAAAGAAACCTATTTAGTTGTTATTGGTTTCCTTCCTAGTTTCCTATGCTTGTTTTTCCGGAGCAATCGTAGATCTAACTAATCTCATTTTGTTAAAGCGTTACTAATGACCTTCTTATTTTGTAAACGATTCTGTTATAAATTCTATTAGTGTTCCCTCTTTTCAGATCAACTGTTTTCTTTTACAATAATGATTTTATCTAAAAGTAGTGCGTAGGATGCTTTAGTTTAAAAGGCTTTAAGTAAATCAGTTGGATTTATTGATTATTAAATTCAAACCTGTTTCTTTAAATATTCTTTACCAAATAAATTTGTACAGGCTGTCGTTATACAGGCATTGTTAAGTACCGCATTACATTAATATGTTGGTTAAGATTGCATGGTGCAGTGATATACAACTAATGCTCGGCCTCCAAGGAGGGCGCAAAAAATATGTATGAGTGTAAATGAGAACCGCACATAAATGGGGAAAAACACAATAGGGTGTCAAAATGTAAAAAAAATGCCCTATATTATATTAAAAGGTTTATTACTATGTAGATATATATTATGGTAAATTTAGTGGAAACGAATTTTAAAATACGAAGAGTTAATTTTTCATAGTGTACAGCTTTTAATAAAACATAAAATATATCAAAATTCTAGCACAACTAAACTACTTTACTCGTAGTTAAATGAGCGGAATACAATCCAGGATCGCTTTGCTTCCTTGAATACTCAAAAATGAATGATTTTAAGCTCATGAATTATCTTACTTTCTTACACTTCTGAAATTGAACTGAAGAAAAAAAACAGACACAGAATTACTATTGCTTTTAACTCTACTTTCGTTGACGTCAGTCACAAAGATCCCCACGTGCACCGATAGAAGAATGTTTCCCTGGAATACGAATAATATGGGAAGATGGAGAGAATCTATTCCCAAAAACTGTGAACAGGGTAAAATTCTTGCTTAAAAAATTGAAGAGTATGTTAATGTTTCATTTAATTCTTCAGTTTGTATTCTTTATACAGTAGGCAGTCATTTTATTTTAGGAGGAATTATTAGTTTATTGATTGAGAAGTATCTTTTTTTAAAGATGCAACTAACCATAACTTTTATCGTTTAAATATTATATTTTCCTTATGTGTCCCCAAATTTTTCATTCTTTTTGTTTGTTATTTGAATATCTTTCTCTTATTTTCAATATGAAGTAATGGAAATATTCTCTAATATCGACAAAGTAAAAATTAATCAAAAACTAATTTTAAATCCGTATTATCTAGTGGATGATGGAAATTCTCTCTAGTCAGTAAACCAGAGCTCTTATAATTACTTTAGCTGCATACTTCGATAAACATCAATATTGTTGAAAATCTTTTAAAGAACCCGTTATTACATCGTTGTTTAATGGATTTTCTTTAAAAATACACAAACAAATGGATAAACATTACTGGAAAACTATAAATTAAATTTGGCTCATTAAAAAACGCTGTCTAAGGAAATACAACGTATGTATACGTTGGTATAAATTTAATTTATATTTGGATAAAAACGAAACAGAAAGTTTCTTCAGTGAAAGAATAATTTTCTTACTTCTGCACATTTAAATATTGGATGAAAAAAAAGTAAGAAATATCGAGGAAAAGTCTGTCTCTCCGTGATAATTAAAATCTCATTAAAGTCGTCAAGATATTTGAATATTCTTTCAGAACTTTCTTCGCTGCTTAAATTCCTTAGTTTTACAGTAATTACTTTTTAGTTTTGGGCTTTCTTTTAAAAGCGAAAGTGTGAAATATTCTTGAAAGATAAAAGTTACGTGGCCCCCTTATGAAGTTTCGGGTATTTCGATGTTTTATTCTTTCCATTCAACCAAATTATGAGAGTACGTGTCTCATTCAGAGATAGAAATTATCCATCCCACTCTAACAGAGTTCAATAAACTTAATAAAGGTTTGAAAATACCATTCATATGCAAAAGGAGGTAAAAGTGTTTTGTAAGAAGACGTAAAGCTATCCTCGAGCAAGTAGTTTATTTGAAAGTTGATCACTGTTCATTACGCATTCTTGTTCACTAAGAAGGAAGTGATTCGGTCCTTTTTTTAGTTTTGACAGAAAAAAAATAATTCAATAGTAAATTTTGAAAAAGAAAACCTTCTAAATGCTGCTTCCTTAAGCAGGTTTTATCTACAATGAAAGGCAAAAAAAATATTAAAAAAAAAAATGAATGACCGTACTAATTGTTAAAAAAGTAAAATAATCTAAAATACATTAAAACACATTTAAATCAATATTTTCATTTCAACTCATTAATCTTTCGAATGTTTAACATAATTAATTCAGTCAGTTTAACATAATTAATAGTGTACGTGGACATAAACTATTTGTATACGTAACGAAATACAAGTTGACAAAAATTGGAAAATTACAGAATTTACAGAAAGGATAACATTGGCATAGTAGTATGTTGTATAGGTGTTATAAATGTTAAAGTTAATAATGTTTATTAATTTAAAATATTTTTGATTCCCTGAACATCTTTTATTTATAGGTAATAGGTATAGAATATATTTATTAGAACATAAAATATAAATTTACAAATGTTTGGTTTATCATGGATCTCTAAAACATACATTTTTCTAACATTATCCTAAAAACTTCTTTAAATCTCTATACACCTAAAATTCGGTTTTACACCTTCTCTGCAAAGAAAATGATCTTCCGGAAAATATTTTCCCAACAAATGGACATAATTTTTTCTCTACTTACAAGAATGCCATCCATTTTCATAAAATGAACAAAACCAGCTAGATTTCATATCATTACTGAAATTGTTAGACTTGGAAAATGCTTTTTAGCTTTAAGTTTAGTATTTGTTCCGTAATGATTCCCAGACTCGTATACCTGTTTCTAGATTTACTTTTATACTTAAAAAAATTCTGTGTTTGCGTTTAGAATAGTGTACTATTCTAATGATTATAAATGCATTAATTAAATTCCTGAAAAGTTCATCCAAACTAAGTTTTTGAATTTTTTTATTAAAGCATAAAAATTATTTTTCTTATCTTATTTTCAAATGTTGAGTAGGTACAGAGCAAGATTTGCACTCTCAATTTTGGAAAAACTGTTCTAATTTTTGTAAGAGGAGATATGAAAATATAAGTAAATCAAATATGATTGATATGAAATTTATTGCATTTTAGAAGTAAATAAAGCATTTAACTTTTTTTAAACATCAAATACGAATCTTAAATACCTTAAATTTTCGGTGCAATTAATCAGATAAAGATGTAACAGAAATTTGTTTTTTCTTTGAGAATTTTTTTTTGTTATTGGAAATTTAATAAAGAAGGAATTTTAATTTATTACCCACAGATAATTTGAGTTATACGTTATATTAGAAATTATAACATGATGAATTTAACTAGAAAATATAAAGAATTTCTGTAAAAACATCATGGGGTTTCTCTCCCATTTTAACTTGCAAAGATGCGTTATCACTCAGAACTAATTTCCTTTTCTAGTAAATATTTTCATTCAATTCCAAATTATTTGGGCTTATAAATGGTAATGAAATTTACCTAACTAAAGTTTAATCAGTTTTTGTAGTCAGTTTAGTAGTTAATAAATTTGTTTAAAATACTTTAAAACGAATGTTTATTTAGACACCTAATGACTTCCATTTGATGTCAGTGAGTTCCAACAGTCGGTACATACAGTAGTTAAGTCTGTAAAGTGTTGAAGTTAAATTAAATCTCACATTGGAGGGATAATATAGTTTGATTCACAAAAATCCTTAACTTTAATGTCACAGAGCTTCTCTGTGAAGTTTTCATAATTAAAACAAAATAATATTTTTCAAAACTTATATTTATCTGATAAATCGAATCCCTAGATTTCATAGGCATGTTTATTGATTGTAGAGAATAATTGACGGCAAGGATCAAGTATTTGGCGTTTAATTCGTTATTGGTGTTAAGGGAAATGTTAATTTAATGTTCAACAAGGTATTTGATTAAAAAAAATTATCTCTTCTCCGTAATACCATCTGTGTTCGTTCATAATATTTATGAAACCATAATGCATTAGAAAATTTATTAATTTAGATTCTTTACTTGGTAATAATTAATTTAATTATTGCTAGGAAGAAATGGGTTGCATTTTAAGTATAGTAAAGGGCTTTGTCTCTTGAAAACGAGGTATTTAACTTTATTTTTTATTATTTTATTTCTATTTTTTTTTTAAATCCTCATTTTTTGACCGAGTTTCAAAGACGTATGATCTTAAGGAAGTACTGGGAAAATATAATGTAGACTAAGTAATTGTCCCATTTAAATAAAGTTGAGTCAATATAATAGTTTGAATATCATTCATAAGAAACAAAATTCATTATGTTTATGTTGAAATGGGTACAGGGAACAAAACATCTACCACTTACGGCAAAAATGCAAAACGCAACAAAAAATCTATATTATAAATAACCAACTAATCATTTTGTTTTATTATACTTATTCTAAGTAAATTTGACAAATTGTTTCAAGTGAAGTTTATATTTTTTCTTTAAAAACAAAGGTATGATTACTGAAGATAATTTATGTTCTTCCACCTAATTACAAATATTATGTTGCAAGCATTTGTGTATTGACGATGACAACTAAAAGGGTTTATTTGGCTCTTTGAAAGCTACGTGATCGTAGAAAACTTCCTTTAAATGACGACATATTTACTACGTAGTAGCGGCAACTACCAATGAAAGAGCAGATTCATCATCATATGATTAGTGATTACATCATTACGGAGAACGATAGTAAATTTTTTTTCGCGTTGCAATGATCACGTCACTAAGACATATAAACCCACAATAAATGTTTCAAAATGGTAACTGATTACAAAATACGGTATTCCATTCATCAAGGATGGATATCCGAATACGTATATATTGGCAAAAGAATTTTCTGGACAAAGTAATGTGAATAAACATAACTTAGGAGTCTGTAGAAATTATTTTATTTGAAATATATGACTCAATAAGTATGCAATCTTCAAGCGAAACCCCAGCTTTATCTGGAAGACTTACTACCTAATCAGATTCAAAAAGGAAGAGGAAAGCTTTCCCTAACCCTCTACTAAATAAATTAAACCCCTCATACTTCCACAAACGTATATAATTTGTTTCGGGAAATTTCATTTCCACAAAGCAAAAGTTCCTCGCAAGCTCATGTTATCCCCAATGAAATTTGCATATGCATAAAGTTTAAGGTCAAAACACGATAAGAAATACAATAATGACAAATGCTGCTGAATTTCCATTATTCATCCTGAGGTATCCGATTGTTTGTGTGGTTCTAACGAAGGATAAGAATGCTCCAACCAACGTGTTTAGTAATAAAAGCCCGAAACAACTAGAAGGTAAATAGGCATGGTTTGGATTAAACGCGGCATATAAAATGGGATTTCCTATTTCAATAATGCATGTGGATATTTTTTTAAATGTTATGCATTACTGGTTTGGAATAAAGATGTTTTTATTGGTTGAGTTATTTCATGTTCCTAGATATGATACTAGATTTTACTGTAACTAATTTGTTTAATTTATAAAAACACAGAAGAGGGAAATAAAAGTATACATAGTAGTATATATCTCAAGAATTTTTACTCAACTGTGATAAAATTTATAAATGAAGAAAAATAATAGGCACCGTATTTCTTTTATTTTTTTTATCAAAAGTAAATTAACTATTCCATGATGAAAAAAAAATAATTTTATTAGTTATTCTAAATTATGTATTAATTGGAGGTTTACGTAGTACTAACAATGAAAGGATTACAGGAGCGGTTCAGTAATATACGATAATTCTGCCAAGAATAAGTTAGTAATAAATATGAAATAAAATAATTAACTTTTTCTTTAAGAGAATTTATGCATCCTATAATGCAACTAATTTTTTTTTCATACTTATGTTTCGTCTGAATTTTTTTATTCAAGTAAATCTAGTATTTTTGTCTTTCTATATGAATTTCAAATTCCGTGAAATTGACAAACCAGCAACTGCGTTTCTGGGAGATTTTTTTTGCTTTGTTCTTTCATAACATGAAATAGAAATGTTGAATCTCTACATAAAATATTGCATTCCTTTACGTAAGAAGATGTTGTTCTAAGGAAAAATGGCTTATTATAGTTTACAAAAACACGCTAATCTATGAAAAAATAAGACATTTAAATCTTCTACCAAACTCCAGCCAGTCTACTACAATATAATATGAAACATAAATTTTGATTCTGTACATATAATATTGCATTCCTTAATGTAAAAAGATTGTGTTCAAAGGAAAAAAGGCTTATTATAATTTACGAAAACACACTAATCTATGAAAAAATAGGACATTTAATTCGTCTGCCAAACTTCAGCCAGTCTACTACAATAACTACTAAAACTTTTTCTCCAAAGACAGCAGTTGCTTAAAAAAAAGACGTGAAATCAATACGTCTGAACACAAAATACCTGCAAAACCAACCAGAAAAAGCATTCCCCTAAACATCAGAATAAAAACACTTCACAAGGGGCTTCTTTCTCCATTCAAAAAAAAAAAACCTCTAACAACCGCTTTTCTTCCAGTGAAGCCCCTGGACGTCCGAATAACGAGCATCCAGCGCCCCTTTTCCGCGGGGCGCAAAATCCAGCTATCCTGCGAGAGCTCCGGGGCGCGTCCGAGGGCCCAGCTGACCTGGTGGCTGGACAACAAGCGGATCCAGTCCGGTAAGGAGACGGTGTCCGATAACCTGACGTCCAGCTCCCTGACGTTCCTCCCCAAGGCGGACGATAACGGGAAGATCCTGTCCTGCAAGGCGCAGAATCCGGCGCTGACCAATAGTGCTATTGAGGATGGATGGACGCTCACGGTGCAGTGTAAGTGTCGATGTAGTACTGTAGAGGCAGTTTACTAACTATAACTATTACTAACTGTAGGCAGAGATATTTTTAACTCCTCTGAGAGAGTATTTCACTCCTTGAAAATCGGGATTACTCTTTAAAGAGGAATCCCGATTAGACTAGACGGGAGTATTTTCACTCTCTGAATTTTTCACAAAGGTTTAGCCTTCAGCCAGGGCATCTTAATTATCATACTTTTTTATTGTGTTTTCATATAGCAATGGTATTTTTTTTTCATTTATCTGATGCTTAGATAGTTTTATTGGAGTTTGTTTGACTGAAACCCAAAATAACATCCTCATATTTTTTTCAATTTCATTTTGTCCATAAAAAAGTAAGCGTTTTTAATAGAAATTTTATCTCTGATATGTAGTTTATGCTATTTCCATACTTCACTCCTCATAATTGAATTTCACTCCTCCTAAAAAGTCAAGGAGTATTTTTACTCCTCCAAAAAATCCTAGGAATAACACTGACTGTAGGTATAAGTAAAGTATAATAACTGTATATTTTGCCAATTTAAGTGGGTCTGGAACACGAGAATCGTCAGGTTTTCCAAAACTTGCATTTAAAAAGTAGACCAGTTTGTTCTGCTTAAATTTGATGTTTGGATTATGTTTTTTATTATAAGTAGAACCAGAGAAAAAGTCCTTTATTGCCGTCTGCTTTGGTTAATCTAGCATTCTATGTTCTGCATTCAAATGCGTTTTTTTTATGAGGCATTTTTTTCACCGTTTCTTTTATCTTTAAATTGATATAAGTCAAGATCCGTTCGGAGATAAGGAGTTGAAATTTGAAACATATACTTTTAAAACTTATTATTGTTACAAATTCTTACAATTTTAAGAAGTTAACAAAATACAGTTATAAAGGATAATAATATGAAAGCTATGTTCTAGAAATTATAATGGATGTAATGATAAATAATCCACTGATCAAATTTAAATGAATACGAAAAGATTTAATTAAAATACTCATATATTTATCATTAAAATGAATTTATAGCGGAATTTAAATAACATTGTTCATTAAAATTTGTAATTTCCATACGTGTTTACTAGGGTGCATCAAACGCCCCTCTAGAAACAAATCGCTTTGTACCCAATCTAAAAATGTTCCTTTACTCATAAAAAGTTGTCCTGCCAAATATTTTTGTGTTCCGTAGACTTTAAATGGGTCCACAAACGCTTTGAAATTTCGGATTTTTCATTTAAAACACATAAAATCCGATTTTTGTGTACTAAATTTTAAATTAAATCCTTAGCAAATTTTTTCAGACAATCTAGGAAAATTATAACGTATTTAAACATATAAAATATGTTTCAATCGCAAAGGAAATAAATTAAAAAAATAATTTAAGCAGTATTTCTAACGGCTTCCTGATCGAAAATTGGGATTTTCCCTTTCACCCGAGAGTAGATGGCAGCACGGGGTAGAGCTAATTTTGATTAATTATTAATTAAATTATCCTTTATTTCATTAAATTGGATGCTATTAATGCATTCAAAGCTTTTCATCTGCTCCAGTATTGGGGTAATTATTTTTATTTGTGATTTCTCGAACTCTCATAAATATTTTTTTTCGTATTGATGAAAAGAGAACAAAATGGGAGTCCTCAAAGATAGTCCTCTCACAGGTAAAATCTTTTTTTATGAAAAAGCTAATATTCCTATAATAAGTGACTGAAAAGCATGACAAAGAATAATATAGCACTATTGGATGCAAATGCAAAACAAGAGCTATACCTATTGATAGGAGGTCTAATCCTATTACAGCATTAAAAATTGCAGATATGGAAAACACACTTAGTTCCACATTTTCAATATGGCCTAAAGGTGTGAAGAAGTTGGTAATGAAATCAGGAAGATCTTTTATTTCTTCAATCAATGAAAAGTGACGGATCAAAGTCGGATCACGTGATAAGAGCCTTTTGGAAAAAATCAAAAGGAAAGAAAAACGCCTTTTGTTGGAAGAAAAAAGAAAGACTAAATTGAGTTTTTCCGCACGAGATGATTTTCTCAAATTAAATAATGATCCTGAATGTACAGATAGTGTAGGCCAGAGTGATATTGATGTACCAACAACAAGTGAGCCCCAGCAGAAGGTCATCATCGGGTTAAAAGAAAAGGGATAAACGTTTTCATACCCCATGACGCCATGACCTGGTAAAGAGACCTAATCTCGTGTCAATAGCAACGCGTTTGAATATGACTCCAACACAACAAGCAGCCTATACGAACGCTTTAATTGAAGAACTTGGAGGAGAAACTTCTTCCGTTGCAGCTTCGTATGCAACAGTCGATAGGTCCAGAAGACGAGTATCTGAAGAACTTTTGAATTCTTGCAGAGAACAATGGGACTTCCCAGAATATACAACTTTGCATTGGGATACTAAACTTACAAAAACATTGACCAGTAAGTATAAGACAGAAGAGCGTCTTACAATAGTTGTTGGAGACTGTCAAAAGCAAAAACTTCTTGGGGTGCCAGCATATACTCTGGAAAAAGATACAAATATGGGTCGGTGATTTCTGAGTTAATTTATGATCACCTAGCTTCTTGGAAGTGTGAACAAACTGTGGTAAATATGACTTCTGACACTACTGCTTCAAATACAGGCCATGTAACTGCTGCCTGCGTCAGCGTGCAGAAAAAAATTAGGGGGAGCACTTCTTTAGACATCTTGTAGACACCATATTTGGGAAGTAATGTTGACACGTGTTTTTAAAGACATGCAAATAGAAGACTACAAATCACCAGATATCATCATATTTAAAAATTTTCGCGACAACTTTGATAATATTGATAAGAGTAATTAAAAACCTTTTAACTCAGAAAGCGTTCCAGTGAAAGTTGGAAGTATTGTGCATGAACTTAAAGCCACTGCAGTACACGTAGCAGAATGTGCCATCAATTCTGGGAAATGCAGAGAGGATTACATGGAATTCGCCAAGCTTTGCTTAATGTACCTAGATTACCCAAAAAATACACAAGTGAAACGGAGTCGACCGGGAGCCGTTCATAGAGCACGTTGGATGGCTAAATTGCTGTACGACATAAAAATGTGTCTTCTTGAAGATCAAATCAAACTCTTACCTACTGGAAAAAATAGTTTCAAATCAACAGCTAGTTAAACTGCGTGACTTTGCCAATTTCATTACTCTCAAATATGTTACATGATGGTTAACTTGTGATACAGTCACAATGCCCCTTGGTTAAACTGTTCTTGAATATATATTTACATTTCTAATATGTTAACGTGATACTTTAAAAATTGTGATACTTTTGTGAAGTTTCTGTCTGGTGGATTAATTAAATGTTCTTGAATATACTTAGTAGTACTTACTGAACTTTCTATGTATCATTTTATAAGCATTTAAACAAAAGTTATATAGGTACATAACTTCTTCTGTAGTACTTTTTTTAGGTACAACTAGTTTAAGACCTTTATTTCTTATGTAGGGTAGAATTATTGAAATTCAAACTGGTTATTTTTGGTAAAAGTGTTTGTACTAAGCATAAAATATTATATAAACTAGGTTTTTAGGATACCATTTTTTAAAAAAATATAAATATGTTATTAATAAATTATTTAAAAATTTTTAATTTAAAAAATACAAATTAAAGATGTAGTTTCACATATCTATCGAAATCATATCAAATTATGACAAAATGGCCCAAATTTCATGTCTCTAATCCAATAAGTTCTCGAGTTATCACTTAGAGTATTGTAACAAAAACAACTTTACTTTATATTCTTCAAACGTAAAAAAAATTATAGCGCCAGACTGAATAATGCTAGGTTAATGAAACTTGGGTCATTATATACAGCATATATGTAGCTTTTCATAAAAAAATTAAGAACAAATTGTGACGACTTTATCTTTGGAATTATTGCACTTTTCACAAAAAATGACCAAAAGTTCAAAACTTTAAGCTCGATGTGGACCCATTAAATATTATTTTATTTTTACAACTAGGGGGCCTGCCCCCTGCTCGCTATCGCTCACCAACCCCCGTAACTGCTTCGCAGTTCTAATAAGATCGCTTCGCG
The DNA here is from genome assembly GCA_963680715.1 of Tetragnatha montana. Lineage (NCBI taxonomy): Eukaryota > Metazoa > Arthropoda > Arachnida > Araneae > Tetragnathidae > Tetragnatha > Tetragnatha montana. The sequence goes on along the minus strand of OY796676.1, from coordinate 13,158,596 downwards.
ATCTCAGCGAGCAAAGCTCGCTTGTTTCATCTTACCAATCCAGCACACCCCGCTGGTCGGCTTAATTAATGCTCCTTTACAACCGAAACTACTTGTATCACTCTTGCTTATAAATAATTTAATCCAGCATAGCTCGCTTGTTCATCTCAACAATCCAGCAGAACCCTTTTCTCCGCTTAATTAAGCCTCTTGTAACACGGAAAATACCTCTCTCTTGCTTATCAATAATTTTATTGAAATGTTAAAAAAATATCCAGCAAGTCTACTAACAATCATCAACCATCTTGTAGAAAAAACATATCATTAAGAAACATTTCAATTTATAATGTGCACGCGTGCTCGCAACAATCTAGTGAGCCGTCAAAAATAAAACTTAAAAAATCTCCAATAAACATTAAACGTGTCTGATGAAGACCTAGTAAAACTATGAAAAAAATGAAATTTTGATGCTTAATAATTCCAAAACTAATTAAAATTTTTCAAAGAATTAAACTCCAATCTTTTTCTAAAAAATAAGAGCACAATTGGTTAAAAAATCATACTTCTATTGTGATTAGTTTTTCTTTTAGACCGAAAAAAACAAAAAAATGTCAAAATTTTCGAAAATTTAAAAATTAATTACTCTAAAGCAAATTCGAAATTCAAAAAAAGGGCGACGTAGTGCACATCTTCAGATATCAGAGTATGAGGTTGCAAAAAATCAAAGCTCTGCTGCTAATAGTCTTCGCTGAACGCGATTACGCGGTGAAAAAACAAAAACTTCAACTTTGACCTTAAAAATACCCCAGAACAGATAATCACATCAATTAGCTTTTCGTTCGAGAATGTTCTCCAAATATTTCTCTACAAACATTTCAAATTTCATAAATTTCTGTCAAGTACTTTTTGCGTTGTGAGAGGTCAAAGAGTTCAAAAATAAAAATTTCTGAAACAGCGGCGGCGGCAGCGGCGGCAGCGGCGGCGGCGGCGGCGACAGCGGCGGTGACGGTTACTTTTTTTTAATATAGAGAGAAACTTCATACGTATCGGTTTTGAAGTATTTAGAACAAAAATAACTTGGGTACAAAGCGATATTATAAAAATTTAAAAATCATGGGGCGTTTGATGCACCCTACTGTACATTCAGGATCATTATTTAATTTGAGAAAATCATCTCGTGCGGAAAAACTCAATTTAGTCTTTCTTTTTTCTTCCAACAAAAGGCGTTTTTCTTTCCTTTTGATTTTTTCCAAAAGGCTCTTATCACGTGATCCGACTTTGATCCGTCACTTTTCATTGATTGAAGAAATAAAAGATCTTCCTGATTTCATTACCAACTTCTTCACACCTTTAGGCCATATTGAAAATGTGGAACTAAGTGTGTTTTCCATATCTGCAATTTTTAATGCTGTAATAGGATTAGACCTCCTATCAATAGGTATAGCTCTTGTTTTGCATTTGCATCCAATAGTGCTATATTATTCTTTGTCATGCTTTTCAGTCACTTATTATAGGAATATTAGCTTTTTCATAAAAAAAGATTTTACCTGTGAGAGGACTATCTTTGAGGACTCCCATTTTGTTCTCTTTTCATCAATACGAAAAAAAATATTTATGAGAGTTCGAGAAATCACAAATAAAAATAATTACCCCAATACTGGAGCAGATGAAAAGCTTTGAATGCATTAATAGCATCCAATTTAATGAAATAAAGGATAATTTAATTAATAATTAATCAAAATTAGCTCTACCCCGTGCTGCCATCTACTCTCGGGTGAAAGGGAAAATCCCAATTTTCGATCAGGAAGCCGTTAGAAATACTGCTTAAATTATTTTTTTAATTTATTTCCTTTGCGATTGAAACATATTTTATATGTTTAAATACGTTATAATTTTCCTAGATTGTCTGAAAAAATTTGCTAAGGATTTAATTTAAAATTTAGTACACAAAAATCGGATTTTATGTGTTTTAAATGAAAAATCCGAAATTTCAAAGCGTTTGTGGACCCATTTAAAGTCTACGGAACACAAAAATATTTGGCAGGACAACTTTTTATGAGTAAAGGAACATTTTTAGATTGGGTACAAAGCGATTTGTTTCTAGAGGGGCGTTTGATGCACCCTAATGTACAGATAGTGTAGGCCAGAGTGATATTGATGTACCAACAACAAGTGAGCCCCAGCAGAAGGTCATCATCGGGTTAAAAGAAAAGGGATAAACGTTTTCATACCCCATGACGCCATGACCTGGTAAAGAGACCTAATCTCGTGTCAATAGCAACGCGTTTGAATATGACTCCAACACAACAAGCAGCCTATACGAACGCTTTAATTGAAGAACTTGGAGGAGAAACTTCTTCCGTTGCAGCTTCGTATGCAACAGTCGATAGGTCCAGAAGACGAGTATCTGAAGAACTTTTGAATTCTTGCAGAGAACAATGGGACTTCCCAGAATATACAACTTTGCATTGGGATACTAAACTTACAAAAACATTGACCAGTAAGTATAAGACAGAAGAGCGTCTTACAATAGTTGTTGGAGACTGTCAAAAGCAAAAACTTCTTGGGGTGCCAGCATATACTCTGGAAAAAGATACAAATATGGGTCGGTGATTTCTGAGTTAATTTATGATCACCTAGCTTCTTGGAAGTGTGAACAAACTGTGGTAAATATGACTTCTGACACTACTGCTTCAAATACAGGCCATGTAACTGCTGCCTGCGTCAGCGTGCAGAAAAAAATTAGGGGGAGCACTTCTTTAGACATCTTGTAGACACCATATTTGGGAAGTAATGTTGACACGTGTTTTTAAAGACATGCAAATAGAAGACTACAAATCACCAGATATCATCATATTTAAAAATTTTCGCGACAACTTTGATAATATTGATAAGAGTAATTAAAAACCTTTTAACTCAGAAAGCGTTCCAGTGAAAGTTGGAAGTATTGTGCATGAACTTAAAGCCACTGCAGTACACGTAGCAGAATGTGCCATCAATTCTGGGAAATGCAGAGAGGATTACATGGAATTCGCCAAGCTTTGCTTAATGTACCTAGATTACCCAAAAAATACACAAGTGAAACGGAGTCGACCGGGAGCCGTTCATAGAGCACGTTGGATGGCTAAATTGCTGTACGACATAAAAATGTGTCTTCTTGAAGATCAAATCAAACTCTTACCTACTGGAAAAAATAGTTTCAAATCAACAGCTAGTTAAACTGCGTGACTTTGCCAATTTCATTACTCTCAAATATGTTACATGATGGTTAACTTGTGATACAGTCACAATGCCCCTTGGTTAAACTGTTCTTGAATATATATTTACATTTCTAATATGTTAACGTGATACTTTAAAAATTGTGATACTTTTGTGAAGTTTCTGTCTGGTGGATTAATTAAATGTTCTTGAATATACTTAGTAGTACTTACTGAACTTTCTATGTATCATTTTATAAGCATTTAAACAAAAGTTATATAGGTACATAACTTCTTCTGTAGTACTTTTTTTAGGTACAACTAGTTTAAGACCTTTATTTCTTATGTAGGGTAGAATTATTGAAATTCAAACTGGTTATTTTTGGTAAAAGTGTTTGTACTAAGCATAAAATATTATATAAACTAGGTTTTTAGGATACCATTTTTTAAAAAAATATAAATATGTTATTAATAAATTATTTAAAAATTTTTAATTTAAAAAATACAAATTAAAGATGTAGTTTCACATATCTATCGAAATCATATCAAATTATGACAAAATGGCCCAAATTTCATGTCTCTAATCCAATAAGTTCTCGAGTTATCACTTAGAGTATTGTAACAAAAACAACTTTACTTTATATTCTTCAAACGTAAAAAAAATTATAGCGCCAGACTGAATAATGCTAGGTTAATGAAACTTGGGTCATTATATACAGCATATATGTAGCTTTTCATAAAAAAATTAAGAACAAATTGTGACGACTTTATCTTTGGAATTATTGCACTTTTCACAAAAAATGACCAAAAGTTCAAAACTTTAAGCTCGATGTGGACCCATTAAATATTATTTTATTTTTACAAAACTTCATACGTATCGGTTTTGAAGTATTTAGAACAAAAATAACTTGGGTACAAAGCGATATTATAAAAATTTAAAAATCATGGGGCGTTTGATGCACCCTAGTGTTTACTGATTATGACTAAAGCGATTTGAAATATTATAAGTTATTAATGATGTCTACTAAGAGAAATTTCATTATAATCATTTTAGAGTCAAAGATAATTCCTTGTTACATCCTATTTTCCTTTTAAATTCTGCATTCATTTGACGTACTATTTTATTTAGAAAATAATATTTTAATACAATCTCTTTCTGGAAATTCTTGTTCATAGCTTTCATATTTTAAATTTCCAATTAAAGAGATCCATTTATAATTTTAGTCATATAAAGTTAATTTATTTCACGTTTAGAATTCAATTATATTTAAAACCTTCTCTCCAATTAAAATCGTATGTGTAATCCTCGTGGGATACATATGGGTACACGGAAAGTTATGTTTTAAATAAAAAATAACAATAATATCTTAAAAAAGAGAACGTTAAATGTTTAAAGCACAATTATTTATGAATGTGTTAACTTAAAATTATACTATTTTCAATAAATTTATTGTATTAAAAGTGATAAAATATTTAAGTAAGATAAATTGAACAATCAAATTTATTGATTCATTCAAATTACATGTTAAAACTAAGCAATCCTTTACAAGTATCTATAGACATGCCTATCCTCGTCAAACTTTGAATGCACTTGATTATAGAAAAGCAGATTGACATGTTTGGAGTTGTAGCGATCTACTCCTCTCTTTACTTAGTTAGTCCTTCATATAAAGTTCCCAACTATATTTTAAATATTGAAATTTTTGAGCATTTAATATTTCATTAATACTAAATGCATTAACATTAAAACAAAACATATTCACACGATTTCCATTATAATACCTTTTCCATACTTTACCTTTCTAAAAATAAATTCAAATTATGTACAATTTACTCAACACCCAACAATAAATGACTCCCACACCAATCTTCTATTTCCCCAACAGTTGTACCGGAGCTGAAACTGTTCCTGGGCGCCAATATCCAGCCAGACGCCATCAAAGAAGGCACGGACGTATTCTTTGAGTGCAACGTGAAGGCCAATCCGTGGGTGAACGAGGTGAAGTGGCGATTCGAAGGCTTCCCGCTCTACGGCAACACGTCAGCCGGTATCATCGTGTCCAACCATTCGCTGGTGCTTCAGAAAGTGCGCAAAGAACACAGAGGGAACTATCAGTGCGTTGCTGTCAACACAGAAGGGGAAGGGAGGAGTGAGGAGGTCATGCTGAAAGTGAAATGTGAGTGTAAAAAATTTCGAATTAGTTTCTTAAGGATGTATACATTATGAGAACTTGAAAATTGTACTCCTCAACCCTCTACTGCCCATGATAGAAAATATGATACAATAAGTTTAGCGTCAATTTTCAACATGAAGCAGCAATTTTCAGCATGTTTTTAAGTTATTGCAGCAATAATTGCACCTTCAGGTGCTATAATTTGAATTTTGAAACAAAAAAAAAAAAAAATCTCATTTTTTTTTATTTGGCCCTAAATTACGTGAATAAGGCAAAACATATATTTTCCGTAGTACAGTGAGAGGTGTTTAACGTAAAAAATTAATTAATGAGAAAGTGGTGAAGCAAATTCTTTATTGTATCTCATATACTTATTATAAGCATATAGGTTTAAAATGTATTCCCTTCTAAAATGTTTTATGTTGCTCAACAAGTTTGGCAACCTGTTAATTCAGAAAAAAAATTAACTTTTTTTCATACGTCTAGAAATATCACTTTTAAGGAGAAATATTTAGAGAAGCAAAATATTCACGGTGCATCAAGTGTCCATGAGAGTACTCTTACCTGTTTGCGAATCATAGAAAAAATTATATAAACTGTACCACTGGAGTACTAACTATTAGCCTAACACTGTTAGAAATATGTTATATACTCTGTGTAAATAGAATCGGCGGTTCAGACTATAGAACCTGAAAAAAAAATACTTCAATGTTTAGCACTAATGATTTAAAAATATAATAGAAACATTTTAAGACCTATCACATCTTTATACTTTTAAAGAAAATATATTATATGCGTTGAGAGACATCAATATACTCTCCAAACTCAAAGAGACATTTGTACAATTCTTTGGAAGACTGTACGTTAAATTGAAGATTAGTTTCTAAACCATGAAACAACGCACCAAACATTTAATGGAGATTCATTTCTTTGGAGATTTTTGATGCTAATTGAGATATTTGATTTTTGAACGACTACCATACTAATTATCAATGCTAAAAATAACATTCATAAGCATTTCAGATTTTTTTTACTCTGAGATAACATCAAATTCTATTAAAATAACGTACGTTTTATCTTGTTTGCTTTACGCCTAGTTACCCAAAGCTGTTTCAATAACCCTTACCTTCCCCTTTTCTTCTAAACCAAACAACAAAAAGGGATAAATAAATAAAGAATCCCATCTTTGACGACGCATCTTAGCAAAATGAAAGAAAATAAAATTAAAGTTTCGCAACGGTTTTAGTTTTTCCTTCGGCTTTACGAATATATTCCCCTTCAAAGTGTTGATGCTTCTCAGAAAATGATCGATTTTTATCTTACGCGACGATTATATTTTGAAGACTAGCAAACGTCGCTGTCTCATAAGCCAGCCAGGGCTTAGGTTAGACGTAGGTGGCGCCACGAGGCCTCGTATGAATTTCAAATCATCTGGCAGGGGTGTTCTGACGGACGCCTAAAAGATTTTTTGAAAGAAATGGCAAAAAGCTTTCATGCAATTGACGTGGCTAAATAACTGATCTGCTGGGATACTCGCCGCTCACAAATTCAGTTTCTGTTTATTCTCGTTTTAAAAGTCTAAAACTCGTGTTGTGGAATTTACCATAAGCTCGGCTTGAGGGGGCGGAAGAAAGACTGCAGCTAGATGTTTTGTGTGATGGTGTTCGATTTTAAAGTGATATTTCTTGGAAAAAGTGATGTGAAACTGAGAAAATACTCTTGAAAATGCATGCAAAGTTGTGTGACTATAAAAAGTAGAGTTGACGCCATTTAATTGAATGGAAATTTATTCAATATTTCCTGGAAATTCCATCTCTGGTTTTGGTAATTCATCTAACTTTTGTATCTAATTAAAAGGAACTTAATGTGGAGAGTAAATGAGAATATAGTGGGCATATAAATATTAAAAAGACGTTATTTTAATAAGAGTAGTAAACAACATTTTTTCTAGAATAATATGATTGATATTTGAAAAAAAAAATATTATGTGAGTATTCTCATTTTTGAATTCCGATGTATAGATTCGTATAGACATTCTCTTCTTTTCTATAATCGTTGTTTTGCAATTCGGCGTTTAACATTTATTAAATCATATTTTAGTATTCATAATAATTATTATAGCTGAACTGTTACGTTCTTGCAAATGTTTGTAATGTGTTTTTTTTTACTTTTTTAACAATTTCCAATAATAAAGAATTGGAAATTAACTCATTAGTAACACTGATTATCCTTAATAAAACGACGGGGTTATTTTCAGTAATTCTTTCATTAATTTTATTTGATAATATGAATTTTTGGAAATATTTTCAACTCTTTTGAATCCCTTCTTCTTTTTAAGGAGAGATAAATCTCACTTTTTAATATAAATAAATCCTAGACATGACGTTTCATCAATGTGGTTTCTAACTCAGAAAACTTCATAATGATTTGGCATACACTTGGCAACAAAAACTTCTGAGCATATATGAGAGAAAAGAAACTTTCAGTATTTCTAACTATTTAATATTTTCCATACTTCGCTTTAGCCGATCCCATTTAGTTCAGATAAATTAAGTATACTGTACTTTTAATTAATGATAATGGTATCCGTTTCTCTAATTAGTTATGGTGCTTCATTATTACAAAGCGGGTGCTGTCTTCCTTTGTTAATTAACAGTGACATTCATCTCATTCAACAGATGCACCCGTATGCAAGTACCCAAACGTTGCTGTGCATGGTGTTGCCAGATACGAAGCTGTGAATGTCAGTTGCGAAGTCGAGGCCGATCCACCCTCGGTGAACTTTCGATGGACGCTGAACAACACCGTCGAAAACATCGAAATTCCGTCGCAGTCTTCAGAAAACACCGTCAGCACAGTGGCCTATACGCCGCGAACTATGCTGGGTTACGGGGCTCTGCTTTGCTGGGCTCACAACAGTGTGGGTCATCAAAAAGAGCCGTGCATCATACGGATCATACCTGCAGGTGATCCTCGATTTTTATTTTGTCAATCAATTTTTGTATTCCCCCATGCCGTTCATTTATTTATATGTATAATATTAATATTCAAGAAAAATGCTTGCAGTAGACAGAAATGATCAAAGTATATTTTAATGACAATAATATGCATGGTGTTTCAAAAAGCGTGTAACAATAGGATATTTCCTAAAATATTTCCCTTAGAGATATAGTACTTCCAATCGCAAATTTTCAATAAAAGAGGGGAATAATTTTATTATGCAAGTTACAATTCAATTCCATAGGAGGTATATTTCAAAAGATGCAAAAAATAACTTCCTATACGGTTTTATTCCCTATTTATTGAGATAGAATTACTTGTGTCTTGTGTCTAGGAGAAATATTTTAGAAAATAGCCTATTGTTACTCTCCATTTGAAACACTTTGTATAAAATTAATATTCAAGAAAAATGCTTGCAGTAGACAGAAAGGATCAAAGCATATTTTAAAGAGAACCATTTATAGGTACTTCAAAAAACTATTAGATTTTTAAAAAGTATTTAAATGCACATCAACTTTTAAAACAATTATTATACCATAGACAGAGTTAGTTCATCACTTGCTGCTAAAATCATGAAAGAAAAATATTTTTCAAGGAAAAATTTTCCATTTGCATAGAATAATTTGTACACTTCTAGCAAAATTATACAATCGGTTTATGGCGCTTCGCATATTTTAAAATGAAAAATGTGCGTTATGAAACACGTAAAATGTTTCATTGCATTCTTGATACCATAAATGAAATAGTACGAACTTTAGTTTAGCAGAAAAATACTTAGTTAGAATAGTGTTTAGTTAAATATATTACGTTTAGGTTTTACATAAAACGCATATTACCTTTGCACACGAATATCAAGAAATGGTTTCAGTATAAGAGTTAGATCATCCCTTTAATCATAATCGAAAATGTTCATGTTTGTTTCTAAATATCTGTTAGTATTTTATGATGGATGAAATGTGAAGTTTGAAATAAGTTATTTTTAGCTTTGTTTTGAAAAATGGGAAATAGTAAAGGATTAGCATCACATCATGGTGTTATGAAAAATAGAAAAGATAGTCTTATTAAATTTCGGGTAACTAAAATATGTTTAAATTACAAATAGGTATTCTATTTGAATAAAAATATATTTCAGTTTAATAAAAAAACAAATTTAATTCTTAAATAAAAGAGAAACTTCTTTCATTGTGAATAAAAGTATAGTGTCTATAGAAATGAGGTAAATAAATTTCTTTAAGAAAATTTACTTTTTTAATATTTACACCTTTTAAATATTCGTCTACTTTTTTTTCTCTGTTAGTGGTAGTTTATTTTCTTTTACCTCTAAAATGTTTTCCTTTTGACTCAAAAGAAAAAGTTGTTTTATCAATACCCTTGAGGTTGTCGAATTTCAAAGTCCGCGAACGAGTTACTTTTTATGCAAAACCACTGGGCTGTTTTGTAGATCTTAAGGCGAAAAGCCAAAAATAGGATAAAAAGGCTACGCTCATGAATATTTTAAGTTTTTTCATGTAAACTGTTTTAAGTGTGAGTTTGTAAAACTACGCAGTAAGAAAGAAAAATCCCGAATCGTGATTCTTTTAACGCCATGAATTTGAAGTTTTAATTTGGAAACACTGTGAAAGCCTATAAAATTATTCATGGACGCATTTTAATATTTTATATTTGAATATGAAATAAATTTGTATTTCTGATTATATACTTAACATATTTAAAGAAATTCTCACTTTCTATTTAGGTACATTATTATCTCCTTTTACACCTATATTTTGATAATTTGTTTTAAGTATCTTTAAACCATGTTAAGATGTTTAAAAAATTAAAACATAGCTTCAAGTTATTAGAAAATGGCTCTTAGCATGGTTAATGTTTAAAACTATGTTACTTTACTATGTTACTTTTTAATAACTAAACCAAAAATGTTATCCCTAATCTGGTTAATATTATAGCTCATTTAAAAGGTTTAGTTGATTTATTTTTCAGTGTCATCTTAAAAGCTGTCAATCAAAAAATTACGGTTTGAAGTAAAAACACTGTCTTACATGTTTTGGTTATTAATATCCTTCATAGTATCAAAATAAAACAGCTTCCTACTAAGATGTTATAGCTTTTACAGTTAAAATATGCAATTAAAATCGAACATCACGCATATGAATAAACAATGTTTTAGGTGGTTTTCTGATACAAATAATACGGCCAAAAAGAATTTAAAATATGATCCCGAAATATGAGTTCTAGGACTTTTATCGAAACCTTTCTTTCTGGGATACACTCGTAATATTAGAAACTCTTCATACGTTTTCATACTTTTTCCAAGTCTTAAACCTAACGACTAATACTCTAGACAGCAACGTAAGTTGCCCCTATGACGTCACTAACAAACAAAGTAGTTCCCATCGCGAGGTCTGAATTTTGAGTGTAACGAAGAACATCAAATTAAAAATATTATTTTGTAAAACCCATATGTATTTTTATCACGATTTGCGTACCGAATCTCCTCCTAGCAACCCAACAGGCTTTGTGCTTACCCATTTTCTCCTTCCACGTAGTAACGTACTAGGTTCAAGAAACGTTGATGTAGAGTAGATAGAAGTTATTCGATCATTGTTTTTAATTCATTCCAGGTCCACCCGAATCCGTCAAGAGCTGCACGGTATCAAATCAGTCAGTCTCGCTCCTATTGGTCGAATGCGAGCCGGGGTACGACGGAGGCATGCGGCAAGTGTTCCATCTGGAAGTGTACAACTCTGCAGTGGAGCACCTCCAGGCTAACGTGTCCTCTCAAGAAGCCCCAGTGTTCCAGGTTGGCAACTTGCCTGCCGCCACGTCTTTCATCCTGGTCCTTTATGCGTCCAACGCCAAAGGAAAAAGCACGTCGGTGGCCCTCATGACCAACACTCTCATGCCGGCAGAAAGACGGACTGAGGAAGAAGCCTCTAATGGTGAGTTATTTCGAACTCCTTAATGACTTGTTAAGTATGCTGATAAGGCACCACCAGATAAGGTGTTTTGAGTTTAATGAGTGCTCAGAGTTTTGACTCATTGTCCATGGGGTGTTTTATTAGAAGTCGCTCGCTCGCATATGTGGGCGTTTGAAGATTTTGAGTGGAAGGTTGCCAAATATGCAGGCTTTTATCGTTTTCTGTTTGTACTGTCTACGGTGTCTGAATCTTTGTGATATTGCTGCCTAAATCATTGAAATGACTTTTTTTATTATTTATTCTGGAATGGTTTACTTCTTTTGAAATGATTCTTATTCGATGTAAGAATAGTTGTGTTTACCCATGCAGATTTTTATCTTTTTTGGGGGAAACGAGTTTCATTAAAGTGAGCTGGGGGATTGCAAAGCGATAAAATGCCAGACGAGTAACAAAAGGGGATTTAAATGTTCGCAAAAGCAAATGTTAAATAAAACTACTATTTCAAAGGGTTTTTTTAAAGTCAATATGTAAATGTGTTAATAAGGTTTTATAAAACATTAGGTCAATATATATTTATTACACTAGGTTTGAATCCTGTTAAGACCACATTACATTGATAAGTAAGAAAAATTAAACTTTCCTCATCAGAGTTATGGTTTATAAGAGTTATAAAAATAAACGATCCAGTTGAAAGAAAATAAATAAGTTATAAACATTCCATAGTAAGTTACTATTAAAGAAGCTTGATACAAATACTTAGCTCCTTAGATTCTCTACAATATGTCAATATATAAAGCTGCAAGATGGCTTGGTAAGCTGGTGTTCATCACGTAGATAGTAGTATGAATTCTTAAATGACAGCAACTTCGGCATAAAACAATGGCTTTGACATCGAATTACCCAGTTGGAATTTAATATCCCACACTTTAAGACACATATTTAAGCTTCTATTGAAATAAGCCAGTTGTATAAGCAATAAAAAATAAAGATTTATTAAAATATTAACCCATACCTTGCCAAAGATTGAAAAAAGTAATAAATTACCTCATATAATTTTAAATATCTGTTAATTTAAGCCCATGTGCACACATAAAGTTGAAAACACCATCACACTTGTAATAGTTTCATCGAGACAGGGTGTCCTAAAAATAGGACGATGGCAGGATCCACTGCTATTTGTTCCTTGTTAGGTCGAATGGGCGAAAGTCAGTAAAGCAGGGTAAAATGCAAAACATTTGGAAATAATTCACAGTTTTTACTTCCCGACTCTTTCACGTTTTCCATGAACCTTTTTTGACGTTAACTGGATATAACATCAAACTATTTTCTGTCGTATTTCTGTTGTCTTGGGTATTTTCATGCACGACACAAAGAATCCCCTTATAGATACAGAGTTTGAGTGGACTTGTTGAAATACCCTGTACTGATAAAACCTTTTAAAGCTGTAGCAGTAAAGTTCAATTACGATTACTTTGACATTCTCATTACTTTCTTTGATTCTCTAAAAGCGACAATCCTAGGGAAAAAACCCGATATTTTTTTTTAATTAAGGCTTCACATGTTTACATACCCTTAGTACGTCACGGTTAAAGGACTAACAAGATAACTATCAAAGAAAATGTTCAAAGTTTATTTCAAAACTCAAACTGAATTTAAATCATTTTAACAATAACCTTTTTTAAGATCATATGAGATTATATTTTACTTTATTTATATAGTGAGTGTAATATTTTTAGCTCAAAAAGAAGAAGCAACGAACGTCAGTCCCTTACTAGCGGTACTCATCGGAGTAGTAGTTGTTCTCATCATTGTGGCCATTGCTATAATAATTGTCATGAGAAGACAAGGAAGAGACCCAGAGAAACGTAAGTCAAATTTCAAAAATGAACATAGCAAGTTTTTATTTTTCAAATTTTAAAAGATTTTATTTAGCCTTTGGAAGCTAATAATCTAGTAACATGACTCAAAATACCTAAATCATGTTGAAAATCTAGATATTTTATTTTGGCTTTGGAACTTGCAACGTTTTACAAATTACACATTAAAATGTTAAAAATATTAAAAGCGACACTGCTAGTTGAGATATTTTTATTGTAATATATTTTGATATCACAGCTATAATAATTTGAATATTATAGGTATTAATGGGGTATTAATTTTTTTAACATTGTATCCTGATTCTTTTCCCAAATTGGATGAGAAGCTGTACAAATAAAATATTCATTTATTAGATAAAAATGTAATACCAGTTTCCAGCCACAATCAAACAAATGGTAAAATAGATGAGCTCTCCATATTATAGAGTAAATTCTTTAAATCATACTAAATAAATATCAAATTCTTAGATAGTATATTAAAAATTCTCTTCAGATGTCATGAATTCCGACGTAAAATCTAAATAAAAATATTCTAATGTTTAGAATATCTGAAACAGTCACGCTAAGAAGTTATTCAGATCCAAGCATTTTGCCTCGGTATTTCCAAAACCTTTTTATAATCAAATAATGATTGAGAAGGTATTTGAAACAACTCTCAAAATGTAATTCCTTTGAAACTAATGCTTTGTCAACATTCTATATGTTAAAAATTATATTTTTCCAGAATGAGCACTTAAACAAACATTGCGTATTTTTGTGAAAAAAAACCTTTTTATTGAGTTTCATCGGATTTAAACAATTATTTCTTTTTACATGCGACGGAAAGGAATTTTCTTCAAACAATTAAAAATGCTTTGAATGTGTTTTGAGTTGAACTGCTTTGATCGTCGCAATGCAGAAATAATTCCGAGTTCGAATAAAAAGGCAGTCTGAAACAAAGCGCAGTTAATATTGGAATTGTTAACAAAAGATTTCGGAGGTGATAGAATTTGACAAGCTACATTCGACAATAAAATGAACAAAAAAAAGTTTGCGTATCGAAGTTTGATAATATTTTTGAAACTGATTTAATTCTGTTTTGTGTAAACATGGCCTTTTTTCTTCTAGGACAACCTTCTCAAGGAAATGTTTTGAAGTGAGTAACTTAGTTTCTACTTTTTTCAGTTCTCTTCGCTTTAATTAGAATTTAGAAACACTAAGTTCCCGATTTATTAATTACATTTTATCATTTATGTAAGTGTAGGTCTTAAATCTTTAAGAACATGTAGTAATTTTTTACCTAACGATATTTATTTTTCTTTAAAATATAATTTCCCTTAGGCATTTCGTCTATATTAAATGACACAATAGTTTTAACATAATAAAAAGTCTACTAATGTTAACTATATGAATAGAAGTTAGTAATAGTTAGAAGTTTAGAAGTTAGTTTACAAGTTAGTAAAAGAAGAAGTTAGACATTCCGTCTATAAAAATATCATAATAAGTTTTAACATTATAAAGAATCTACTAAAGTCGATAAAGAGTCTACATTATAAGAGGCTATATGAATATTTAAATGTTCAGAAGTTAGTAATACATTTATATTCTTAAAAAATATTATTTTGTATAGTTAAATATCGATTCTGTATTGACAAAGCAACGTTTATTATTTTTTCTTACCGATATAGGTGTGACATACCCTTGAAAAAAGATTCTGATGATTTGCCTGATTCTACAGTTGAAAGTCCAGACGTGATTCCAAACACTACCGATTCTCAAGGTAAATATATTTCGGATTCGTGTTCAGCCATTGTCTTGCTGATAAATCGATACTTTCTTTTACTGCGATTTTCGTCTTTTAAAAGATTTCGTGCAGACACGGTTCTTTTCTGTTTTTTACAGTTTACATAGCTGACACTGGTGAAATAAAAGACGAGACTACTTACGAATTCTTCAAATCGAAGGATTATCCGTATGATTACATAACAGCTGTGAGGCAAAAGGCTGCATCCGTAAGTTTTCTTTGTATTCAGTATTTTTTTATGCTAATCGATTATCCAATTATATTTTCTCTCGAAAAAAAAGGTTTTTTTTACATGGAAATAAACGTAAAACGATTAACGTAATCAAAAGAAAAACAGCGCATTTTGTAAAAATGTCTCTAATTTTATAATTCGCGTTGGCTACAAAAAAAACACGCAAGAATGTTTGAATGATGTATCTAAAAAGGGTTTGAACCATGGTTTGATAATTGTTTCATACTTTAAGGAACCGGGTTTTCTTCCACTTTTGAGATAACTTGAACGAACTATTATTCATATAATTCATGCACATTATTTTTAAAAGCTACACATAATTAAGAAAAAAAATATTAGAACTTCAAGAATCAAACAACGTTGTTTTTTTTAACTTACTTTACATCCAGCTTAACTTAAACACCAGGTATATACGCTAAAAGTATAGCTAACACAGTTTTAAAAAAATAGTGAACATACTGCAGAGTAAAAACAAGAAGACAGTTCTTGAAAAAAAAATAACCTAGACTTTACCTACAAGAATAAGTAAAGCGAGGTAAAAAATAAGTGCACTAGAAAATTTATGTTCATACTTTGGAAAGAAATTACTTCGCCTCAAGGAAATAACTATTGCATGCGCGTGGTAACTCTCTCATCAAAGTAACTAGTTGGCAAAGAAGTTAATTAGTGAGTGCATTAATTCATTTAAACCTTAGAAGAAGCTTTGTTGAAAATTAATGGCTCTATAGACCCAAGCTTCTAATTAAGAATACAAGGCTTGATGATATTGTTAAAAAAAAATATGACTTCTAGTTAGGTACCTATGATAGAGTTTGAGACATTCATTATCGTTCAAACATAAATTAAAGGAAAACTCGTGGGTTTTTTTACCCTGTAAGCGAGAAAAATGCACCGAGAGTTTCTTTCATATGGCGTGATGGAATTAAGGGTTAATGGTTTTCAATGGGGCTAAATTCACGTCTATGTTGTAATAGTTAATTTTTGAAAACATGTTTGAAAATTATTAAGTTTTTGATACTCTATTTGCGCGCAAAAAATGCGTGTAAGTTAATTTATTATCTGATACCATCTCGGTGCTTTAATGATATAATTAGTTTAAAATAACAAATGTTAAGTATAAAATGTTAAGAAAAAATACAAGTTAACCATCATTCGCTTGTAAGAGCTGCCTATGGTAAACACAACTCTCTGCCATGAGCGTCATTAAGTTGCTGATAGGGCGGTTTCAAACACCATTACAAGAATTAGTTACACTTTTACAAAGACGCGTATTATTTTTAACGTGTTTTTTTAGTTTAAAATGTAATAAATTCGATTTCCTCTAGTACAAAATACCCATTTCGATCGAGCTTTTGAAAAGGGCATTGTGTGTAAAGCATTGTGTAAAAACGTAAACGTAGAACGTATGCGAAAATCTACATGTTACATCTTGGGACAAGGATCCCAAACTCTCGCTTTCTAAAAACGTGTTTCCTCTGACAGAAAATTAACCCAACAGACAAAATTAACCCAACGTCACCCCAAAGTAGTATAGTATTTAACACTTTTTTTTACTGTGTTCAATGGTTATCTCTATGGAAGAATCTTACGTGACATTTAATGACCAGATAGTTCCTCAATATTTAGCAACCGTAGTATATCTTGAAAACCATTAAACGGAATCAGGGAATCGGCGACAAATGATTCCGTTTAGTGTCACACAATGTATTGCACGGGGCTTACAGAAGTAAGTAATAAGATACTATTACAACAAAACAATACAATGACAATATACAAGAAATATAAAGTTTAACTTTGGCGTTCGTTCAATTCGCTCAAATTTGTATTTATTGGAATTTTTATGCGGACCCTTCACGGACCACTTCTAAGTCTCTCACGGACCACCGGTTGGGAACCACTGATCTAGAATCACACGTTACGTAAAAAATCTCTCTAGTTTACGTTTTCCCAAAGTTGCATTCGACCCTATGGTCTGTTCATTTAGAATTGGCGCCTGAAACAGGATCAAAAACGCTCAATAATGCTTCATAACGGTCATCACACAACTTCAGTGACCGATTTTTTTACAGTATTTTAACTACTTCTGTTTCGGCTGCCTTGTCATTGCAGAAGAAAATGCTTTCGATGATAATTTATTACAATAGTAACTGCATCTAATACATTTCGTCTCAGGCGCCAGTTCTAAATGAACAGAGTATAACTCTATACGTTCTTGTTGTTTTAGCAGAGGGAAGAGGAGATCACGTACGCGGAGCTGGCCCACAAGGAGTCTCAGTGCACGGTGGTGAACCGCATGCAGCCCCCCACGGAGTACGCGGAGCTGGACTTCCAGCGGCGGCTCTACCCCTGGCCCCCGTCCACGAGGGGCGAGGACGCCATGCGGGCCTCCCTCGAGGCGGGCGAGTTCCCGCTCATCGGGGGAACTATGCACCACAAGAGCAAAGTGAGTCTATACCTGTTGATGTGAGCTATTTCTTTATCACTGTACATCGTAATGTGTACTGTTACATCGTAATGTATTTTGTTTTGTTTGAATTACCGTATATTTCTGCGTATAGGCCGAAAGTACGGCCTAGAAGAAAAGAAAGAAAAGGAAGATCTAAAAGATAAGAAAATTATCTCGTGTTTAACAGGGACGACCAAAAATTATTAAAATTAATTTTGCATATTAATTCATGAATAATTAGTTACCGGAGGATTTCCATTAAGATCTTCTTATACGAAATTTGAAATGAGATATTAATAATGAAAGATTAAAAAGTCCCAAAAATCACTAGATTTTGCAAATCGTTGTGGTATATTACATAGAATATCAATTTGAAGTTCGCGAAACCCAGAGGGAGATCTATAGCAAGAGAACGATAAAATAATGTATAAAATAATGCAGATAAACGCAGATATTGGCTGCGTTGTAAGTAAATAATTCAATTGTATTATAATAATTAATCCAAATAAATTTAATCAATAAATTCATTGTAGAAATTTAAATAAAACACAAAGCATTCGCGAATTTCTTTCTTACTTTGAAATGGGTCTTGAAAGAGGGGAAATGTTACCACTTTGTTACATGGAACAAATTCAATTTTCTCATGGGATAAGAACGTAATTTTTAGTACGTATGAAGGTATATTTTGAATCTAGATTATGCCTACTCATTTTCATTTTCAGGAGAGCTTGAACATTCCCGAAACGACGACAGAAACGACGCCACTGTGAGAGGACGAAACGAACTCCACTGAATCTCCCATTGATCACACGGCACGTTGAACGCCGTGCCACGTTCCACCGCCGCCAAAAAAAAAACGTTTCTTCCGTTTATCGGAAAAGAACGATGAAAAGGAAAGGCCTCTTCGAGAAATAAGGTATTTCTGAATGCTCACCTGGTCTCAAGATATTCCCGTCCTTTGAGAGAGAAAGTGTGTGTGTGTGTTATTGTCTTGAACGGACTCATCGACCACAACTTAAGAAACTGTTCAATGGATTCTTTCATCCCTCAAGCAGAGAATGAATCTCTTCAGAGCTTGTTGTGAGTTGCGTCAGTTTGAGAAAGGGGCAGAAATATATAAACATTTCCCTTTTTGTATCTGTGATTTACGAAAGTGATTTTTTACGGAGTTTCGACTGGAAACTTATAAATAAATACCGGTGAACGAATCCCTGATGTGCGTCGAGTGATGGGAAAGATGATGAAGGAATACAGGATACTAAAGTAACTGCAATATGCTCAAAATACACTCGGATTGTGTTTTTTGTCGTCAAAATTTGTACATATGTGGGAAAAAAAAATCGTGATTATTTTATCTCCTTGTTTCGCACAATGATCAGGATGATATTTTAACGACTACGGAGCTTACTTGAAGTTAAGTGGCCAAAGAAACTAATAGTAGAGGAACTCCAAAAAAAAAAATTGTTGCATGGTCAAGAGAGAAGTCAAATACAAATTATTTCGTACCATCGTTTTTTAAAGTTGTGAAACACCTGGATGGTTTCCGAGTTTCAAGAGATTATAGTTCAAGCATCATTCAATTAGATTTCCTCTACGTCATCTACTTGATTTTGCAGAACTCAACAATTTATGGTAAGTGATACATATTAAAATGTATTTTTATCAAATAAGTTAATTGATAAAATCTCAATAGTGCCTAAAGATCTTATTTAATTATTCATAGAAGAGAACAATATCTTATAATATTTATTAAATTTTTTAGCTTGTCTGATTTTTTTACAACTGTAACTGTGAAAGTAGATTGCTAATTCTAAATACTTCAATAGTGCATTCTGAAGGTTAAGTTCTCATAGTGAAAAGTATATCAAGTAATCAATTTAAACGTGTGAATTTAAACTACACATTCATGTTAAATAACACGCTTTTCCAATTTTTCAAAAAATCAGCCCTCAACTAACTACAGCTCAAAATCCGCATGCTTGCATTAATCAGTCTGCCTTCTACAGAAAAACTTGTCTATAATGCTACTGTGGGAACCAAGATAAATATTGCTAAAGACACAAAGCAGTTTCTGCCCTGTATTGTTGAATGGTTTATTTCAGAGACCAGTCAAAACCAACACTTTTTTTTTCAAAAATGAGTTATTGGTGTCATGGGATCTAAAGAGTACCTTCTATACTAATTGTTTTCTATATTAATATTTGCTTTGGCGGACCGCTATATTTGTGCGTGCAGAATAGTTTTTAAAAAAGAGTAGTTATATATCTGCCGTCTGAAAGAGGAAAATGAGAACTATATAATAAATTTAACAGTTAGTACTTAGAAGTAAATGTTTTTCATAACTAACATTCTCATTTTCATACCAAAGCTTTAAAAAAAATTGAGAGTTTCCCTATGACAATAGGCTTAAACACACTATTTATAGTAGAAACCAGTTAAGTACAAGTTTTAATAATATATTTTGTAATGAAGAAAAATGTTAAAAAAATATCCTTTGTCTATAAAATATCCAAGTAAGGTCGACTTTAAAAAAAAAAAAAAGTAAACACACCTTTAGAAAAATGTTTTGAGTTGATAAATATTTTTTCTCAAAACAAAAAATTTGGCGTTTCACAGGTTTCTGAAATAAACGATTAAATTATTTTTAAATGAAGTTTGAAGTATTGTGTATTTTGTAAAGCAAATATTAAAGAGCATGAGTCCTCCTAGTTTTTTTATTTATTTAGCACCATATTAATATATAATATGAAAACGCATATCCCAAAACAAATATGTACCAAAATCTTTAAAATTATTATCATAATCTTTTAAATTTTAAATAATACCTTTCCTTTAAACTATAAACACCAGATAAGATTATATTAATTTATAGTTTCTCAGTAACACTCATTTAATGTGTTCATTTCAGTATGTAATTGTATTTACTATGTGTTTTATTTTACAGATACCTCATCTACCATAAAAGTTACTGCCTCATCCTATTTCTTAACACATATTTTATCCTCCATAACGGTGATTTAAAAAACAAAAGAAAGTCTCAGAGGAGTTTAAATTTCAAAACAACCTACAGTCTTAAATTTTTAGCAGATTAAAAACTGAGTACATTCATTTGAAAAAAAAGAAGTTTCCACAAATTCAAAAAGCTCAGGGATTACTAAATGGTTTATATGAAATTAGAAAAAAATATTTGTTAAGGATTAATGTTATTTGTAGTTTTATCTCAAGATAATTTCACAAAAATCTTAATTATTTTAGTTTATTTTCTAAGTTCTGAACAGATTAAAAACAACTTTAAGTTGATAATTATTTCTTTAATAAACAACCGAGAATGTTTTCTAAATAAAAAATAAAATAAAAACATATTAAGATCACTTGAAATAAGTTTTCAATTTGATACCCTTAATATGTTCCATTATAAAATGGAAAAGAACAATTAACCTTTTAAACGCCGCAAATCAAATTTCAAATTAAAGGTACTGATTTTTGGCTTAAATGGCTTGTTTCATCATTACTAAAACCAATCTTGACATTTTTTGGCAGAAAAAAAATCCTAAGTAGGATTTTGAGGATGTTCCCATTTGGGAACATCGGCGTTTGGAGTGAAGTTTTTAGGGGGATTTCCAAAAGGCATATATTTCAAATTAATTCAAGTAAAACTACCGAAATAGGTTTCTACTCAATAATTTTGGACTCAATAATTGGACAGTTTCTTCATATTTAATTCCCATAGTTGGACGATTGGGTAAAATTTTATATATTTTCATAAGAAAAAATTTACATATTTATTATATGCGCGACACTCTTCCGTACAATATTACTGCACAATGGGTAATTTTTCGGTATAAAAAATACGAAAGAATGTTCCCAGGCGTTTCAAAGCTAAACAGTTATCTTACTGCGTGGAAAATTAGTTTTAATTACTGTTCTATCCGGATATCTAGCATAAAATCCATGAATTGCATTCAAATTTAATTAGCTTTCAAAAGTGATAATTATAACTATCTCCATTAATTTGTTAAAGCTGCGTTTCTCATGGAAGATTCAAGACTAAACAGCATATCTTTTACATCCAACGTACGTTAGAAGAGTGTTTTTAGATGTACCCACTTTTCATTATTTTCAAAATTCTTTAATTTTATACCTAAAATGTTTATGTAAAAAAGAGCACTTTAACAAAATAAGTACCCAAGTCCTCAGAAGTACTCCAAATATGCCCTTTGCATAACCCCTAATAATAATTACTGAAAATTAATCGGTCAGGGAGTAGAAAAATATACAAAAGTAGGAATCTGCTATAAAGATTTGGCATTTATTCCTCCATAAATCAAGTGAAAAAAATTAAAATTATAGATTTAGAAACTTAAAACACCATGATTAACCTCTTTAGATCCTTTGAGGTAGAAAAGGTTCAAAAAATTAAAGAAAATAAGAAATAGCTTGAATTTTTACATATTATAAAAATCCCCTCAAAAACTATACCCCAAACGCCGATGTTCCCATTTGGGAACATATACGTTTAATTGGTAATTACTCTCCAAAATTGGAATATGGAGCTATTCTGCCAATCCAATTGAAAAGATGTGTACTTAAGCTACCTAAACACAGCATAATTATTTAAAACTAAATTTATTTAAATTTATCATAAATTGAAACTTGTGCAACTTTTAGAAGAGCCAAAAATCTGTTATTTTGACATAAATTCCACAAAAAGGATTAAATTGCACGTGAAAAACTTTAGCATGTAAAATAACTTCATATCTTTGAGTTTCTTACTACCAAGTATCAAATTCCTGCATGAAAAATTAAGTGGTGAAAAAATTCCCTAAAATGATGTTCCCATTTGGGAACATCGGCAGGTAAAAGGTTAATGGTTTCTAAGAACTGTTTAATAAATAAAAAATTATAATCCCTTTAAGAAATATAAAAGATACAAAAGTAGTTTGAAATTACAAACTATATATTTTAACGATGATTTTCAACTGATGAAAATTTAAAAGCCAAAATTAATTCTTTATAGTAGGTACCTAAATGTTTGTTTTCTTTCTTTAAAATGTTAAAAACCATAAGCTTTTCTTTATATGAAAGGGAATATGAAACTGATTATAAACCTTAACTTGAAAACAAAGTTTGATAAAAAAAACATTGTAACCTATTTTCGAAATTGATTATACTCACAACATAAAAACATTTTTATCAGGTAGCACAAAAACACCAGACAATGTCGTTCAGTCAATAATGGCCTTTGTCAAAAAGATTCCCCTCTGAAATATCGGCCAATATCAACGATGTACAGGCTATTTCTTGCCAATATTATTTACACGACATTGATTATCAAATATGAAAAAATAAATAATTTGTCAGGTTTATTTAATTCAAATGTTATAACTTAGAATGCGGTTTTATAATTAAAAATTCCACATAATATCCTACTTTCACGATGTTGACCAACATTGGTGCTACGCTGATAGATGCCACTGTGCTACCTGGTTTATCCTCTACGTTAAAATTTTTCAATAAAAAAATTATTAAAAAAAAATTATATTTGTTGTTCATTTTAAAAGCTATGCTTCATTATACAATGCTAATGACGTCTGTTAAAGAAAAAAATACAATAAGTGACCGTGGTTCTTCGTCATATCTAAATTTATCTGGATAAAGTTTCAAAGGATTACTTCAATATTTTTAAAGGAGGGATATTCCACCTCTGTTATGAAAAGAGTCTATTATTGAATGTATTCTGAGTGCCTTCTCCTGTCACTTTCTGATTAAATCGATTCATGTGAACTCCAGATCAAACGGACAATTTGTAAAAAAAAAATAAGCTATAAATTATTATACGTCCAACATGACTGATGAAGACTGGTGTTATAAATGTAGACTTTTTCAACTGTACTTGTTTTGTATATAAAAGAATTTTAACAGTTTGTCCCTCTTTTCTTTTGTCGAAGAATCGATGTTGTAGTTTACAGATTGAAAAGAAATACACAAAAGACGCTATACACATAGTTAGGCTTTTAAAATATCAATTTGACAAAAGCATATTTAACAATTAATGAAAATTGCAGCATCATGTTTAGGGAATTTATACTGCATCTCTAAAGCAATAGAAAAAATATAAATTTTCAAGATCTAAATGTGTTTTAAAGCGTCAAATAAATGGATGCTTAAATAACTATTATATTTTTTAAATTTAAATTTTGGGAAGCTTGTATAATACTTAATATTTTTCTTGTAATTACCACACTTATAAAGGTAAATAAATACAAGATTAATTTTTAACCTAAACAGAAACATCATTTGTTTTTCTTGTTTATTTTAATAAAAACAATATAAATAATTTCATATGATTAATAGCAAAGTGGGTTCATAAATTTTCTTGAATATAAAGTCTTATTTTTCTTAAATCATGCACCGGTAATGGCATTTAAGACGCAGAGTTTTTTAAATATATGGAAAAAGTATTTTTATAAAAATTTAAAATATCCCTTGAAACAAGTTATGTATTTCTTAAAAAATCTTGAATAGAGCATTTTCAATCACATGACTCGGACCTAACAACGGCCTTAGCAACAGAAGTGTTACAGTTTTTTGCCCTACAGAGGTTAACAGTTACAGAAAATGACTAGCCGTGGAATTCTTCTATTGGTGCATTTGCAATCACGTGATCCCATACCTAAAAACCGCCTTAGCAACAGATAAACAAAGGCCTTAGCAACAGTTAAAAGCCCTACAGAAGATACACAGTTAAAAGAAAGTAACCGGTTGTGACGTCACCTGAAAACACTCTATAAGAATGTAAATTAGTACCTTTTTGTTACTTAAAAAGCTGTTTTAAAACAAACAAAAAATCAATAACCGTCACACAACACCACCAACACTTCCTAGAAACCTTACCAAACTGCATATGAACTACACCACATTCTCAGTACCAACCTCAATAATGCCAAAAATCTCCCAAGATGGCCACTTTTTCTTCTTCTCGAATATAGCTTCTGGATCAGATTTATCAATATCAAAGTGTGGTCCGGGAGAAAATATTACCTGCTATCCCTCCACGAAGATATATCCTCTGCCTGCAACATTAAAGTCTGAATATCTTTCAGAGTTTGGAAGTTGCGGTTTTTGAAGAAAACGGGTGAGGTCAGTCAGGATATCCGTATTCAGTTCTTACTACAACGGACTTTTTCTGAATTCAGATGGGCTTTCTCCCCCTTTTTTTGATCCTGCTGCCTTAGATGCATCAGACGCGGAAGTTTTTACTTGAATACGAACTTAAATCTTTCCTGGCATTCATTCTCTTCCATGATAAAATGGTATTCCAGACTTTTCGTATGCAAAGTAGGAATATAAGTCAGAGATGTATTTTATGAACTTCTTTCTGTTATTTTAGCCTGCACAAAACTAAATGGTTCTGGATGTTTACTTATGATTATACATGCAGTTTGTCAATAAACATAAAATTACTTATTATCATTTTATTGTTTTTACTGTGGAAATAATTAAATATTAGTACTAAATACATTGAGAGGTGATGGTACCATTTCTTAACCCCCGAATACTACATAAGTTCAAAAAAAAAATTAGGCAGCTTTGTATTTGTTAGATTCATAATTTAAATTCAATGACATACGTATCTGACTTTTATACATATAAACATAGTAGAGTATAAAATGGTAAATAAGCACAAATCAACTTTCTTTTACCTATTTATTAACTATGAAATTACAAAATGACAAATAATATCTTAAAATAAGAATTATAAGTATCTCTGCTGCTCAGTCTCTGACTCTCATACCCCAATACCCTTTAAATTATCAGTGTCATATTTTTTCCCTCTTCTAAATCGTACTATGAGACTCCAGATCAAACTTTATCAGCATCATCCCTGTCATCAAACAGAATTTGGTTAATCATCTTATATCCGGATTTCAGCTACCCTATCCTACGGCTGTGGTTGCTATGAGAAAAAAAAGTCAGTCGTTATACATCATAGATCACATTAAACCATTCGAGTGTTAATTTAGGTAAGTAATTAAGTTTTTGTATGATTAAACATTGTAAGTGAAAACACATCTTTAAACATCAGTTCCATATTTATATACGAGCTAGAACTTGGAAATTGAAACAATTTATCCGATCACCAAGTAATTTTAGTCTAAAATACATAAAAAAATAGTGCAAATGTTTGGGTTTTCTTTATAAATTATATACGTACTAAACCCCATTTATTTCAAAAATGTTATAAAAAATACAATTATAAAATTTAAAGGAATAATTTCAATTTACTAGGGGATGGTTTGTTCCAAAAGACTTCTTAATGCAGGCTTGTATAGAGTCTATAAATACCCACATACACCTTTGAAAAATGCAAAATAACAAATCCAGCATGGAATTTTTGAAATCATAAATAAAATTTTACTGAGCACGAAATAAATATTCAACACAAAATCTCTAATAATTCAAATAAGACCTGTCGATGGTTGGTTGGTTTGTTGGGCTTTAATGGGCGCGAGGTCCATGAAAAGGACAAAATCGCCCTAAGACCTGTCGAAAGATCTCTTCCATTTCCATTTCGACATTTTACTCGGTGGAATAACTTTATTCAAACACAACTTGCTCAGATATTTGCTACTGAGAACAAGCGAAATACTTAATAGGATTTTTATAGATTTTGCCTGTAGTGCTTTCAATTAAAATTTCATACCATGAATATTGGATACTAATAACTTCTAAGAAAACACTTTTTAACAGTGTTGCAACAAGAGTCTATCTTCGAGAGGGGATTTTTATCCGATGTTATCTAAGTTATCTAATCTCTTATTATGTTTATCTAAGGCATTCTTTCACAAGTACATACATAAGTAAAATTTTGAACTTTCGCGGACTTAATGTATAATATACATTATTGTATATATGTTACGGGCAATGTGATAAATCAGGGTGCAATGTGATAAATTCAGTGGAATTTATGAATGAAATTTATCACTTTGCCCGCCTCCACTTCGGGCATTATTAATAATGCCCGATTAATTTTTTTGCCCATAACATATATACAGGGTGTCTATAAAAGAACTCCGGGGTTTTAAAAATTCATATTTCACTAACTATAAAAGATAGCAAAATTTAGTTGATTTCTCTGAAAAGAGTAGCTCAAAAAGTTTTACTCATACCAATTGTGAATGTTTGTATCAACTGTTGGCAAGTTTTCAAGGAAATAAACCATGGTACATAAATGTTAAAGAAAATTTCGGGTGTGGAGCCATATCCAATGGTGGTCCTGTCCTTTGGATACAGCTCTGCCTATTATAACCTGGGAAATAGAGGCCCACACATTTTGAAAGACGCTCAAATCAATATTTACTAGAATTAAGTATGTATTTTACCTAAAATTAAAACCTTAACTGGATATCTAGTCTCAAATGAATAGACTTGAAAAAAAATATTTTACTATGTACAACTCTCAGTCTAATATATCTCTTTTTGTTCGCATAAAATCGTATTTGGTTTTCTTTGTTTGAGGTAATTAGCTAAGAATTAACAACAACATAATTTTAAAAATAAATTTGTCAAGATAAACAACATTTTATACTTACCCTATATTAAGTTTTTTAAATTAACTGACGTATTTTACAATTTATTCAGATCACCATACCAACTCCTGACTTTTATTTTAAGAAAAATTAATAGCCCCTAAATTTACGTCTTATGTATGGAATAAAATATGACACCCCATGCGTGACAACAAATTAGAGAGATCATATTTATTTTTATGTTACCTGCAGAGTGTGATCTGCATATCATGCAATCTTTTACATGAAAATTTTATAAGATGCAAGACTTAAGTGAATTGTCTTAAGAATAATATAAACATTCACATTATCATTTACCTATACATGAGAAGAGTTAAAATTCACCTACAAAACACATAATAAGAGGTGTTAAAACCGTAAAAAAATCTTCTTCAACAAGATGGACAACATCTGTCACCCATTACCACATTGATATTCCCTATCCCTAACAAGTAATTTCACGGTGGAGAAACTTTCCGGCGACTTCCAAAAAATCCAATTTCGAAGTAAATTGTCCCCTAAAATCGCCTGCGGTCAAACTGCTCCTGGGAAATGCGGACGCCGAATCTCGGACACCCGGACCACGTGGTCTTGAATACACAAACAGGATTTTCCGGATCCCGGAATCCCATCACGATTCCTCAATACCTCATATAGATACAATGGGCTGACGTCTTGAATAAATTCATAGGTCAATGAAACCGGCAACCTTCGAGAAAAATATTCACTGCCGGAATAAAGAGTTGGGCAACGTGTTATAACGTGGGCCGGAGGTGGAAAAATCCGGAAATATGTTTTCTTGGGGGGATGCTGTGGAGTTTCCTCACATGAAATTTGAGATGAATCCCTTGTGTCTGTAACTTAAATATGTTATGCAGTTTTTTTTTTCAATTACAATTGGGCATATACTAGTTTTAACTCTATTTTACAATTATTTTAATGAATACCATATATGATATTGTAATTACCACTATAGAGTGTTTTCAGGTGACGTCACAACCGGTTATTTTCTTTTAACTGTGTATCTTCTGTAGGGCTTTTAACTGTTGCTAAGGCCGTTGTTTATCTGTTGCTAAGGCGGTTTTTAGGTATGGGATCAAGTGATTGCAAATGCTCCAATAGAAGAATTCCACGGCTAGTCATTTTCTGTAACTGTTAACCTCTGTAGGGCAAAAAACTGTAACTTCTTCTGTTGCTAAGGCCGTTGTTAGGTCCGAGTCATGTGATTGAAAATGCTCTATTCTAAAAATAAATCTGACC
Source organism: Tetragnatha montana (assembly GCA_963680715.1). NCBI lineage: Eukaryota > Metazoa > Arthropoda > Arachnida > Araneae > Tetragnathidae > Tetragnatha > Tetragnatha montana. The sequence continues at coordinate 13,130,161 of OY796676.1, read as the reverse complement.
CGATTTTTGCTGTCAAGATTTTGTGACCAAAAGATCAATTTGAATTTTCTTTTGCTTTTTCGTGACATTCAGAAAAAAAATTAAAATAATTCAATAATAGGGTAAATGGATTAACAGCGCCCGGGATGTATGTTGTGCATGTCTGATATTAGCAGATGTGTATGTTTGGGCTTCGTATTGTAAAAGAGGTAAACTTGTTTATAGTGTCAAAAAAGAAAAGGTGAACTTCTAAAACAGATTAATTTATTAGCTAGTAATAAAATATTAAAATTTGACTAAATATATATTCAGAAGAAAACTTAATGAATATTCGATGCTTTTAATCACCCACCTAAGATTTAAGTTTCAGTATTTGCAAGTAAAATCTACATATTGCATTATTATTTTTCCTCCTATTAAGCATTAGCAGTAATTTTAGAAACAATTTTTTATAGTGTCAATATCAATTTCGAAAACACCATATTTCTCTTAAAACTCCATATAACTACCCATAAAACTACTACCCATTCTACTAATTCTACTACCCATTCTTTGAGAAGGATGTGCCAACACAAGATTTTTCATCATATACTTAAAATATTTTATACAAAGTACAATTTTGTATTTATATTTTTACTCATATGGAATGGTAAACCTCTTTTATAAGCTTTAAAATTAATAACCAAGAGGTCAAATAGTTTTTATGACACTTAAATGATTGGAAAACGTAAACATCTTATGAATACTAATCGTGTTTTTAGAGGTAATATTTGCAGATGAATAGTACCTAAACGGGAGAATTCAGTTTTCAAAATAGGTCAATGGGCAATTTCCACATTTTTAAAAAGAGAAAACAATTATTTTTCCTGTAAAGGATGTTTCTAAATTCAAAAAATTGACACGAAAAGTTTGAAAAACAAGTTAATACAATATTAAATAAAATAAAAATGCGGGAATTGCCCATCATTTTATTATAATCAATATTTGTTATTTGAGTATTTTTCCTTCATATTTCGTGTTTAATTTCATGGAATAGGACAATGGTCTTGGAATTCACATTTACCGATCTCGCATTGCATTTGTAAGGACACAGCTTAATTAACAACTATTTTCAAAGTAAATTAGTCACACCTTGATGTACGAAACCATTAACGCCTTCTCCGGAAATGCTTCATATAATCGCTATTTCATTCCACGATCTTTCAAAAGAATACTAAAACATCATTAATCTTTGAGAAGGAACTGATAAATTGAGACTCCACAGAAACCCTATACAATTACGGAGACAATGCATTCATAATGCATACGATAAACTCCAAACACCGTCTTTGCATGTATGGGCAAAAAGACTTATTCTCTATACAAATAATCATTCACCGAAGTTCATCATCATGATCAGTCATTTGTTTCGGAAAACTCAAAAAATCACCCTCCACCTGCATTAGTCTTTGGATATTTGATTAGGTAATTTCCGCTTTGGTTTCATTAATGCCTCCTTTAATGAACCCCGGCGATTGCGTGGGAGATTTTTAGGAAAAATCGCCCATCTGCTGTTTACAACTTGTTACAGAATAATGAATGTGAATTGTGGAGATGGAGGGTTTTCGACGAACAGATAAAAGTGCACTATTGTTGAGATTCATTAAGCAGCTGTCACACAATGTATTATTCATTAAAGTTTTGTGCATTGATTGTATGATATTTGGAGTATGTGGAATAAATTCTCCACAAATAACCCAGTTTAAAAAGCACAAAGATCCTCAATAAATTGTAAGTGTCTCTCTATATTAAAAAAAAGTAACAGTCGCCGCCGCTGCCGCTGTTTCAGAAAATCTTCACTTTGACAATTTTGAACTGTCACTATTCAAAAACTATGGAACAGAAATTATTGAAATTTTGACCATTTGTAGACAAATGTATGAGGGTCCTTTTCGTTCCAATAGCTAATTAATGAGATAATTAGTTCTGGAATTATTTAATGTCAAAGTCGAAAATTATTTTTTTCTGCTGCGAGTTCGCCCCCAGCAAAATCTATTCGCAGCAGAAATATGATTTTTTGCAGCCGCATTCTCTTAGATGTGAAGTTTTGCACCTCGTCGCCCTTTTTTCGAATTTCGAATTAGTTTTGGAGTAATTAAGTTTTAAAGTTTCGAAATTTTTGACGGGTTTTCGGTTTTTTCGTTATAAAAGAAAAACTTATCACAGTAGAACTATGATATTTTAAACACACATACAATTATTTTTTATAAAAATATTGGCGTTTTGTTTTTCAAAAAATTCTAATTAGTTTTGGAGTTATTAAGATTCAAAGTTTTAATTTTTTCTTCTCTTTCTGTGGCCGTTCACTAGAGAAACAGGCGAGTTTTATGATGAGTCTAATTTCTTTTATTTTCAACAATGTTTTTTCTACAAAATGGTTGATGATTATTAGTAGACTTGCTGGATATTTTTTAACATTTCGATTAAATTATTGATAAGCTAAAAAAGGAATGTATTTCAGCAACATTTTTGTTGTTAATTTAGGCATTTAGGGGAATGATACGAATTAAATTATTTATAAGCAAGATAGATGTATTTTCGGTATTACAAGAGGCTGAATTAAGTCGAGAAGAGTGTTAGGCTGGATTGTTGAGATGAACAAGTGAGCTCTGCTCGCTAAGATCGCGAAGCGATCTGAAAAGAACTGAGGAGCAGTTACGGGGGGTTGGTGAGCGATAGCGAGCAGGGGGCAGGCCCCCTAGTTATTAAAATAAAAAGTATAAAAATTTTAAATGAATTACAAATATATAGTTTTTATGAATAAATTCTAATTTTAAAACTAGGTAAGCATTCAAACTTAGTATCTCTATGAAGATTAAATAAAGAGATAGTAAGGAGAAAAGAATTTTAGAGTTAATAATTACGAAAAAACGCTTTTAAAAATTGTCAGAATAAATTTGTATTTATTCTTCCCTTTTAATACAGTTTTTTAGATACTAAGAGAATCTAGTGGATTACATAATACTACTTTCAAGTTTTATTTTTATCAACACTATTTAAAATACGAGTTCAAACGAATTGTAAATAGGAAAACAGTTTTTTTTTTATTTCACTTATGACGAATTAAACTGGAACAACATGCTACTTTGAGCAGTAATCCCGTGAGCACTTCCAGTGTATTCCATAACATTAAAGAGAAATTGTATTTATGGTTCAAACTATACATATCCTTTGATACTACACAACCCATATCAATTTCACTTAAAAGCTTTTTTTTATATTCATTAAAACCAGCGTTAGAAATTGGGGAAAAAAACCAGTGGTCCTGCGGACCAGTGCTTTGCCAATCTTACTGGTCCGCAACAAAAATCACTGGTCCGACAAATTAAAAAGGACCGGTTTAAATATATAAAGTAACTATTGCACTGAATATGAGTACCAAATAGTAATGTTAAAAATCAATACATATTAATAATATTTTTTCTTTTTCGCCGGGGGCTCCCCTATCCCATATCATTTCGGGTTCTGTCAAAAATATGTATACTTGCTTCACCAAATGCAATCATCCAAACGAACTTAAAATACCGTTATCACTGAAGAAATCGTCTAAATGATTTTACACGTGCTCGAGAAATCACTGGTCCGGCAGACCAGTGTTTTTCTGATTCCACTGGTCCCAGCCGTTTTTTCGAACAACACCCAATTTCGAACGCTGATTAAAACCAAATGCAATTTACAATATTTCATTCGTGAGAATAGAAGAAAATAGACATAATATACGAATACGACGATATAACCTCCAACAATGACTAACTGGCGATGCTTCACAACAATAATCCAGAATCACTACAATGGTTTTATGACATTCATTCTTCGTTATTCTTCCCTTCTTGGCACCTTCCCACTGCTCGTCACCTCTTTAATGCATCCCATCAACTCCTTAACTACGAACCTCCATTCCCAACAATCATAAAACCCCAGGCAAACATCACTAACCACTGACCGACACAACCATACATCACCACTTCCACCACCCTAAACGACACGCATAAAAAAACTCCGAAGGATTTCAAAAGACCCCCTTCCTAATTCACCCCATAATTTACGGCGGCTCCACGAAGGGACAGTTTTGACTGCCAATTAACTTTGGAAATTGTGCTTCGTCGCAAGAGCCCACACTTCAAATGAGTTTTCGGTATAATAGTGATGAATGGGCGCTGTTACGTCGAAATGTGTGATGAATCGACGCCACGTGGATTCGCCCCTCGACGCTCAAAACTGCCCCTGAATTATTAATTGCCCACTTGCTTCTAATCCTGCCCCAATCCCTGGATCGACCTTCCATTAGGGCTATGCAAGAGACGGATTATTGGGCTCAGGCACCAACCAACGGCTAGGCTTCATTTTTCACGGCTCCGATCCCTTGGCCAATTAGAAATCGAGAGCCTCGCGCTTCTTAGAGAGAGAGAGAGAGGGAATTGAATTATTGCGGGGTGACGCTTTGTGACGCGTGGTGTTCGTTTGGGTGTGTTTTGGGGTTTTGATTGGGGGGAGGGTGGAATTTGGAAGGTGATGAAGAATTAATTAGGGTGAAGTGAGGGGTAAGTGACAGGATTGGGTCTGACTAGTGAAGAGAAAAATCTACGTATAATAAGCGTTGAGTTTATGAAGGTATTGTTTACTCAAAATCAAAGCTCGGATTTTGGTAATATGTTGCGGCTCAAACTGTGAAACAATTTTTGGTGGGTCGCGACAAGAGTTTGAATGTAAGTCTAAATGGTGTTCTACAGACGCGGTGTTCGCTTTAAACATTTATGTAAAGAGAATTAATAGAGCAATAAGGAAAAAAAAAGATCCTACTTATTCTCGAAAGCAAATAAGAGGGCAAACAAATAAAATGTGTGAGTTTAATGTTTTTATGATGGGAAATTTGTTTAGTTATTCAAATAACATTTTTAAAAAATTAAATGTGTTCCTAAACATAGGGCTCGTATGAAATGTGGAAATTGAAAATTACCCCAGATTAAATATAACAACAGTTAAATATTACTGACGACAAAACCATATATCACCAAGCATTAACCAAATATAACATGTTATTAAAAAAATTAGCTTAAAAAAAGTCAAGAAAATCACTTTAGGCTGACTTTGCCATATGAGCACTGGATTGATCGAATCATACAGAACCAAATTTGTAGTTTTATCGCAGGTTTTTGAAGGTTTCAGTTCACGATCTTATACAATGCCCCATTTTATCTAATTTTCTTGTCTTTATCTTCACGCATACGCTTTTGTATCATGCGAATTTGCATTTTACAATTGGGAGTTTTAACAGATGATGAAATATATGATTCATTGTCATGATTACATGATTCATTGTCATGATTACATGATTCATTGTCATGTTTACATGTGTATTTTTTGAAAGGTTCTTTCAATTTGAAACTATATTGCAAATGACCCTTGCCTGTCCTTCTTTTTATTGAATTAATAACTTCCCCAATGGATTCCCAAGGATTGCTGTAATAATAAAGATCACTAACTTATATGTGTTTTGCTCTTTCTTCAGACATTGCTTACAACAAAGTTAGAATCCTTCCATGGTATTTAGGATGCCATGTAAATAACAATAAAATCACCATTATAAATTCATTATAAAAAAAATATTTATAAAAGTATCCAGGTTTTTGTGAATGTATCATTCCAGAATCATTCATTAGAAACCTACATGTGTGATAAATAGTAGTATTATTACTACATTTTAGCGCACGCACTCGTAAAAAGTGTAAACGGGAGGAAACGTTTTAAAATTAAATGAAATATTTTTTTTTAAATTTTAAATCTCCATTACATCGATTAAACTACCCTTAAAAATAATCCGCATAATTTGTTGGAAAAACTACTTAAACATGGGTTTTAAGTTACCGGTAAACTTTTAATTAATATCTTAAAGGTGTTTTTTTCTTTTCAATTTTTGATTACGTGCTGGTTTTATGTTTAATCCTTTTAGTTTTTATTCCCATAAACATGGTTATTTTCAGCGCATTTATTAAAGATAAAACTAATTACAAGTTGATATGAATAACCTCCTGTAACATGAAACCATTTTAATTAATATTCACTCATAAAAAATAATCCTTGAATTCAACGGAGCAAAAAAGATGTATCACACTTTAAAGAAAAGCTCCATTTGGGACAAAATGTTTTTTTTTTCCTGATTCACGAAATTTTTGCCAAAGATAATCACTATTCATACATTTCACCAAAATGTTTTCTCAATTTTGAAAGTGTATTTAATTAGTTTTTGCACCTTTTTGCATGGCATGATCTAAAGACACATTTAATCAACGCTTTTTCTAAAAAGATCTTCTTTATTACGCTTGACAGCGGTAAATAAATTTTGAAAATGCACCTTTTTTTTAAATTCATTAATAAGGTTTTTCTTTTTTGGAGGCCTCAGAAATTGATATGTTTTAAAAATAAGAGTTATGATGACTGTTTGATTTATGTAAAAAATAATTAACTTCAAAGTCATACTCCAGAAATATTACTCTGATGCATCCTATTGAAAACTGTTAACTAAGATTTTAGGTATGGCTTTGTTTAGGAAAGAAATAGTAAATTTTAATCTATAATAATAAAAGAGCTTTACCACTCACTCACTCACTCACTCACTCACTCAGCAACGCACAGCAAAATCTACCGGGGCTAAAGACTCGAAACTTGGTACGGTGGAAGACCTTACGGTGTATACGCGCACTAAGAAGGGATTTTTCGAAATTTCTTTTTTCTGACCCACAGGGGGGTTTGGAGCGTTTTTGACGTTTTCGAGCCCAGCGGCGTCCCAAATGACCCCAGATCTTTGTTATTTCGCAGGAAGGTACCTAGCAACAATTTCTAGAAAGGCATTTTTCAGATTTTGGATATTCGAATTTTAAGAGGTCTGAATATTCCAAAAACCCGTTTTTGCTGAGCATAAACCAAGTTTTATATTTTCGAAGAAAACAATACCGAGAAATCGATAATACGAATTGAACTGTTGGTAATACCTTCTTGAGAGAATTTCAAAGAAAGTAATTTCTGGATTTTTCGATATTCCATTCTGGAGGGGGTGCACGGGGGTTTGAATATTCACTCCCGTTTTTAGTTTTTGGATCCTAGCACCCACATTATTAATGTGATTGTTATGAAATTTTAGCATGTTGTTCCTCACACAACCAGGAAGGTTTGCGAAAAAGAATTTTCTGAATCAAAGCATTCCAAGGAGCCTTTTTTGTCCCTTTTCTAAATTCTTATGCTTAGCCTTCAATGTTAAATTTATTGCAGTTATTGCTCTTTCCATGACACGCAAAACCTCTATTGTTGGAAATATTTATTTTGAAATGTTTTATAACAGGTGAATTTTTAAAAAATATGATAAAGAAACAATTTTTAATGATTAAATAATATTTTTTATGATAACCAAAAACCGTTTAACCAATAACCAATAACCGTAAAACCATTTAATCAAATTTAAGTATTTCCAGCAAAGTTCAAATTAAACAATATTTTATCACAGGCATTCAGCGTCGATTCAAATGATGTTTACTTTTATTTCATGTTTGAAATTTCTTTCAATGAATGAGTTGGTAATAAATCAGCAAAGGGGGGTTCAGGGGGTCTCCCCCTGATTTTTTAAAAAAATTATCGTTATTAAAAAATGGTTATAAACACTAATTCTAAACCGCTTTTTTAAGATCTTAAAAAAGTATAGAAGTATGTAGTATATTTAATTGTTTTGTATTTCATAAAAATTTAGCGGGATGGGGGAATTAAGTTTTATCTATAAACATTGCTGTTCAATAATATATCTTTATTGTGAAGCGAAGGCGGAGAAATTTGCCTCAAATATACATTTATACCAATTGCAGAAATAGATGGAGGGAGAAAAGGACAAAAGAGAAAAAATAATGGGGTTCAGAAGGTCCCCTTACTTTTTTTCTATTTTGAAAAATTACTCTTTAAAAACGGGGATGGGGATTTCACACATTAAATCTAAACAGGTGGTATTTTTAAAGGTTTTTTTTACATCTTAACGAAGTGGTATGACATCAAAAAAGAATCCTAGCGGGAAGACTGTTGACTTTATTGCATCTAAACGATAATTATTATTTATTTTAACACACAGTTTGATAAGCCTTTTATCCCCCGAGCAACGGCGGGCATATCAGCTAGTCTATAATAATAAAAGAGCTTTACCACTCACTCATCAACGCACAGCAAAATCTACCGGGGCTAAAGATTCAAAACTTGGTAGGATCGAAGACCTTACGGTGTATACGCGCACTAAGAAGGGATTTTTCGAAATATCTTTTTTCTGACCCACAGGGGGGTTTGGAGCGTTTTCGACGTTTTTGAGCCCAACAGCGTCCTAAATGACCCCAGATCTTTGTTATTTCGCAAGAAAGTACCTAGCAACAATATCTTGAAAGGCATTTTTCAGATTTTGTATATTCGAATTTTAAGAGGTCTGAATATTCCAAAAACCCGTTTTTGCTGAGCATAAACCAAGTTTTACATTTTCGAAGAAAACGGTACCGAGAAATCGATATTACGAAGTGAACTGTTGGTAATACCTTCTTAGCAGTATTTCCAAGAAAGTAATTTCTGGATTTTTCGATATTCCATTCTGGAGGGGGTGCACGGGGGTTTGAATATTCACTCCCGTTTTTAGTTTTTGGATCCTAGCACCCACATTATTAATGTGATTGTTATGAAATTTTAGCATGTTGTTCCTCACACAACCAGGAAGGTTTGCGAAAAAGAATTTTCTGAATCCAAACATTCCAAGGAGCTTTTTTGTCCCTTTTCTAAATTCTTATGCTTAGCCTTCAATGTTAAATTTATTGCGGTTATTGCTCTTTCCAGGACACGCAAAACCATCTATTGTTGGAAATATTTATTTTGAAATGTTTTATAACAGGTTAATTTTTAAAAAATATGATAAAGAAACAATTTTTAATGATTAAATAATTTTTTTATGATAACCAAAAACCGTTCCACTGAAAAATTTTATTCTTTTTTCTATTTAATCAAATTTAAGTATTTCCAGCAAAGTTCAAATTAAACAATATTTTATCACAGGCATTTTCAGTGTCGATTCAAATGATGTTTACTTTTATTTCATGTTTGAAATTTCTTTCAATGAATGAGTTGGTAATAAATCAGCAAAGGGGGGTTCAGGGGGTCTCCCCCTGATTTTTAAAAAAATTATCGTTATTAAAAAATGGTTATAAACACTAATTCTAAACCGGTTTTTTAAGATCTTAAAAAAGTATAAAAGTATGTAGTAAATTTAATTGTTTTGTATTTTATAAAAATTTAGCGGGATGAGGGGGAAATAAGTTCTATCTATAAACATTGCTGTTCAATAATATATCTTTATTGTGAGCGAAGGCGGAGAAATTTGCCTTAAATATACATTTATACCAATTGCAGAAATGGATGGAGGGAGAAAAGGACAAAAGAGAAAAAAATAATGGGGTTCAGAAGGTCCCCTGACTTTTTTTCTATTTTGAAAAATTACTCTTTAAAAACGGGGATGGGGATTTCACACATTAAATCTAAACAGGTGGTATTTTTAAAGGGTTTTTTTACATCTTAACGAAGTGGTATGACATCAAAAAAAATCCTAGCGGGAAGACTGTTGACTTTATTGCATCTAAACGATAATTCTTATTTATTTTAACACACAGTTTGATAAGCCTTTTATACCCCGAGCAACGGCGGGCATATCAGCTAGTAAATTATATTTGAAGATTTATCTCAATAAAACTATTTGCGTTTTGGAAATAATCAATAACTTTGAGAAGAAGAAAGTTATTTAAATTTTAAATTTGCAAGTATAGAAATTATATGCTTATGCGTTATTCTATAATAATCTCGTAAACATCAGTATCTTATTAATTAAAGATAAAATCTGATAAGTTTAATAATATGGTCTGTTAATCTAAACAAATAGCCTAATACTTATACACCCCTGGGGCTCTACCACCAGCGTGTCGTTATCGTTAATATTGCCGAAATTATCGACAGTCACGTGATGCGCCTCAAACTTAACTACAGGTCCTACCATGAGAGGAGAAACCAAGAGGAGAAAACGACAGAGAGGCGAAAAAGCTCTACGACACCTCTTATCGAGGGCTGTAGCATTATTTTCAAATTAATAGCTATTGTACATTAAAAAGCGCTCTTAGGAATTACTTTTCAACCTATAGATGAAACAATATTTTTATTTTGCGTAGGAACTATGTTTTCTCTGCGTAGTCATAAGATCTTCCATTGCAAATAGCCCAAATCGCCGCCATTATTTGCTTTGTATGAAATAGATGAAAATTCTATTCATAAAAATACACGTCATTGGGTACTTATTTATGATGGAATATTTTTTCATTCATTTTTAAAATATATTTTTACAAGGTTCAAGTTTATATTAATACAGTAAAAAGAGTCTGGAGGTAGAATAACCACAGAAGTGATTTCATGTGGATTTCATCCTTCGATTTATAGATGGCAGCACGATGGTGTCGGGAATTCTGAAAAATCAAGATCAAATTCTCGATGGCCTACCGTGGCCTACCACGACGATGTAGTTTTTGAATGTCGACAAATGCAAGCTTTTACCGATTGCAACTGAGTTCGAGAGTATAGGTGTCGAGAAGAAATAACGCTTTTGATTGGTGTAAAAAGTTTTCGTCATCTTGTACGTCAGAAATAGGCGGGGAGTTAAGTTACACTGGCGTAATTTGAAATGATCACCAACGCAAGGGAAGGAACTCGTTTTTTCATGAGCAAAATTCTCGCCACTCTAAACAAGGGATGATCGTAATAAGATTAAGACGCTTAAAACGAATACCTTTACGAACATATAACGGAGGACAAACTTAAATTCAGGAAATTTTTGTTATCAATTGATTACAATTTTTTAATCGCAAAAAAGTAAGTTTTGGATAAAGAAAAAATTTTTTTTCCCATCACCACGGTGATTATTTCTGATTAAATTTTTTTAAATCAGATAATCATTTTAAAGCTGCTTTTTGGATGCACGATTGTTTTATATATTATCTGAAAAAAAAACCGTATGAGTAATCCTCAATTCTCTTAATAAATAAAACCCACAAATCGACTTTAATTTTTAGTACATAAAACCGGCCCGATTTTTAAGTCGATAATTTAAAAAAAAAGATGTAATGCAAGCCAATTTTACTTTAAAAATACCTTTAAGTATCTCAAAAAACGTGCAATGATAACAGGGTAAACCATTCACATAATTTATAGCGTATAAAAGAGCTTGTTCTCGTGTCGTTAACAAGATATAGACACCTCTTGAGGTGTCGTTGAGTTTTTCACTTTCTCGATACCACTTAACGACAGTTAAAAACTTCCCGACAGTCTGATGGTAGACCCTCTTGTTAAGTGAGCCCATACTCTCGACCTCACTTGAGATCACTAATGCTATTTCCTATGGATAACCTTCCGCGACAGTGTGGTGTCGACAACTTGCTTGCTTCTTCTGCGTTCTCGACACGGAAGAAGTAAGGGTGTCGTTATTTTTGTCGAGAGGCTCGTGGTAGGCCCCCTGGACTGGATAAAGAAATGAAACCTTTGAATGTAAGAAAGAACCATTTTAAATTTTATGACCGCCATTTTGTATGAAAAGAACTTGATGTATTATTCACTGTTCATAAACAAAGTATCGAAGTAAATGTCTTTTTACAGAAAAACTGAATACATCATTTTTGACACTCGAAAGAAAACTTTAAATTGAAAAGGATACACCCTCTCCAATTTTACAAAACATTTGGACAACTCACTTGAATATTTTACAAGTCGGATTAAAACACCATACTTTCAGATAGTTTTTTAACACCACAATAAGAAGAAATGAATAAGATGAGACTCTGGGGAAAAAACGTCCATTTGTAAGACTTTATTTTACATAATAAAATCCTGCCAGTAGCAATCTATTCATTTTCTGCGAAAATTACAATATTAACTTTAGCTTGATTTTTTAAATCTGATTAAAAATATTCAATAGGCATTCTAACCGAAGGATAACCCTTACTAAATAACCTTTACATATCCTATAATTTCCAAAGCAAACCAAGAGGAAATGTTTCCCCTTTAATTTCTTGGAAAATTGTCTGCACTGAATGACAAATACCTCTTCCACCACAGTTGTAATTTCCATTCCTCCAAACACAGTTCTCTCTGGTTTCGTAAGATAGATGTCTCAGGCTCCATTTATTCTCATGGACGTCTCCACAAACCTCCTAATTAAAAGAACTGTGAATTTCTGGGGTAATGATGACTGTTGTGTAAGTGCTTTCCACCTTGACTACTCGGATGGTTTTCCACGAGGTTAGTTTTGAAAGAAAGACGTCGTCGCTTTGTGAGATATATTTGGTGTGTTTGGATAAATACTAGTTAATTTAATGATTATTGCAGTACTTATTTCGTTTTAAATAGTTAATGTATTTTAAAGGCTGTTTTACAGTATTTTGTTTTGAGATAGTATATATACGTTCATCAATTGGTAATGTTTTTATGAGTGAATTGTTATAATTTTTGCGTTGCCTGCAATTTTTTTTTTTAATTTACAACAATTTTTACAGAAAAAATTTGTGATTAAGTTTATAGATTTAAAATATTAAAACACGTTTGTTTCCTGTAAATGATGAGGTCATTCATGTGAGTGAGCATAGAGAAGCATACAACTCCTCAACTCTTCTCCGAAAACTCTTCTTCCGAAAGTAGAAGGACAATAGAGAATGATGAGCCAACGACGTGAGACCCCTTTCTGTATACACACACCCCCTGTATATATCCCCTTAATCGTTAATTAAACGTCATATCATCCTAAATTAAATGATTTACTATTTACTGTATGACCCCCTTCACATTCATTATATTTTAATTATTTGTTTTTCGTTTTCTAATGGCTATACTAGACAGCAACTTAAGTTGACCCTACGACGACTCTAACAAACAAAGTAGTTCCCATCGCGGTGTCTGAATTTTGAGTGAAGTAAAGAACGACGATTTAAAAATATGATTATTTTGTTAAACCCATGTAGTATATATGTTATGGGCAAAGTGATTAATCGGGCATTATTAATAATGCCCGAAGTAGAGGCGGGCAAAGTGATAAATTTCATTCATAAATTCCACTGAATTTATCACATTGCCCGTAACATATGTAGTGCTTTTCAATCACGATTTGAGCACCGAAACTCCTCCTAACAACCCAACAGGCCTTGTGTTTATCGATTTCTCCTTCCGCATTTGTGACTTACTGGGTTCAAGAAACGTTGCTGTCGAGTATAATGTCAAATAGAATAACATATGTTTAACAATTTCTTTTATTATAAGGAAATCACAGATACATGTTTAGATGAAATCCCTAAAAAAATACATATCTACTATAAGAATAATTCCAGAATCTAAGAACTGAAGGCTTATTTCAAACCAGCGAATCTTATATATCTGTACAAAGTAAACACGGGAACAGCTGTTCCCCTAAAGTAAATAAGGAAAAACTTGTTAATTCAAGAGCAAAATAAAATGATGGTTTCTCTGTTGAGACTTGAGTTCTATAAAAGTAAACACATTTGTTTCAAAGAAAACTTTACTTAGTTCAGCTTACAAATTACAACAAACTTCATGAATGATTTAGTAAGCCGAGATAAGAAGAGATAGAGGAGAAAGTTTTATTCTTTGTTTACTCTAGGTCTATTTGAACTCCTCTTGGTTGGCTTCTTTAGTCATTTGAGAGAAGGACAGAAAATATACCTCCGGAACGAATCCGAAGGAATGAGATAGTTATACTTTTAAACACTGTTTTCGTATAAATATTGTATTGCTGAAATAATTTATTTTCTTATTATACATTGAATAAATGGACAGCTTATAATTTAAGTTTATACCTATCTATAAAATTTGTCTCTTAGCTGAAATCAATTTATAAAGCTATATTTAATGTGTACTTACTTGTATGCAAAGATTGGAAGGTAAACAACTAAATACTCCAGATATAAAAATAAATGAAAAAATGTTCATCATAATAAAAAAATGAAAAAATGTTCATCATAATAAATAAATGAAAAAATGTTCATCATAATAAATAAATGAAAAAATGTTCATCATAATAAATAAATAAAAAAATGTTCATCATAATAAATAAATGAAAAAATGTTCATCATAATAAATAAATAAACGATACCTTAGTAAGTACTTTAAGATAATCTTTCAATTTTTTTAATTAGTATAAAATACCCTATCTATTAAGTTTATTAAGCTACATAATACTATACTATTAAGCTACATAATTCTACACAAAAAAAAAATAACAAGCATAAATGTACAAATACTAAATATACCTCATTTAAGCAAAATTTACTAAAATTTATAAATACTATTTACTTTCTTAAACATAAGATTTGGAAGTAAACATACAGTATACATTTAAACAACTTAATAAGAAATATATTCGTTATATAAAGCCCTAAACAATCCATTTTTAAGGTATCAAAAATGCAAAGTGTTATTGTTATATACGCCTTTTTAATTCATGATTTGATTGACTGATGACTTTTTCATTCATCTTACAATCATAGAAATACCCTTTTATTAACATTTAAATCACCATCAAATCAAAAAATAGCAATAATATCAAACAATAATACAATAAAATCAAAAATAGCATCTCCATTTCATCCAGCCATTTTTCACTTCCACTCAATACCTCCACATTCATCCGCAATAAACCATGCTATTATTCCCATTCATTTTTAATGAAATATTTTCAAATATTAACTCCGCAAGGCCATTAAACAGGAAAAACAATTTCATCCCAAACTTATTAAAATCTTTCACGACTCAAAACACATTAATAAATGGCGTATTCCCTCCCCAAGTCCCTGATCAAACCGAAACGACCTACGGGAAATATAACTCCAGACCCCCATCTTTAAAAAAATAATCGCTACTTAAACTCGCATCTCGGGCTTCCAATTGTTATCTCCGTTCATTCATTGATATTTTTTTCCTCAATAACCCTACTTCATATCCCAAGATTCAATTAGTCCCGACCAGTTCCTTCCAGTATCAGTGTTTACGTTGCCGATGCCCGACTATTAAACTCAAATTTAATAAACCTCCTTCCATCTTTTCTTATGAAACTCGGCGCATTTGTTTTTTATGTGCCGTTTTTTTTTCTCCCTAAAGAGAGAGAGGTTTCCTCTTCCTTTCAATTTCTCTCTTTTTGTGCTTTGTCTGCGGTGCGGCTTTTTTTTTTTCATTATTATTGCTCCCTTTATTGCTTTCGCTCACGCCTCACTTCGCAAGTAAGTTTCTTGAGCAAATGGGATTTTGATAAAAGTCATATTTTCATGACGCTTCAATTGCGATCTCGACTTTCCCTTTGTTTCGCTAAACGGGGGACTGCCGCGAGCGTGACTTTCTTGAAGAAAGGGATGGAAAGAGCGATACAATGTTATCAATATAACTCAATAACGTTCTGGTAGCGGTTGCTTGAGCCAGAACGAACCGTGCCTGGCGATCTTTCGGTGTCCTGAGCAGGAAGCTGACAAAAAGTGTATTTAATTTACGATTCTTTTTTACTTTCTTCTTTATATTTTTTATTCATACTCTTGGATGTAGAATATTTCTCTATTTCAAATAATAAATGATCTAATTATAGTTAATTTATAAGCTAATGTTTTTATCGCTAGAATTTGAAATAAAATCTACTGGAATCAGATTAATTCATTTTGAAAATCCCTAAATTATTCCTTTAGTCTACACTTCATTTTTTTGTCACAAGTACAGGATAGTTTAGTTACAAATTATAAAAAGTAGAAACTCCATGGATCAAATAATTTAATAAATTCAAATTTTGAGTAAATTATTTCTTTTTTACCCCTTTTAAATTTGTCTAGTGGTTACTTTGGACTTGATGTAGTGGTTATCTGAAAGGTCACTGACCGAGTCGGGGGACTGATCAGAATCAGGATATTATACATGGTGTCCCTTAGATCTACTCTAATTTTGAACGACGCATTAAAGTCGTAGTTATAATAAGTATCAATAGTAAAAGTTGTAGAGCCGCATTCATTTAAAACTAAAAACTACATTATTGCATTTGATGGCGTGTAATATATGTGTAGTAAGCCTGGGGTACAGCTTTCTATGCTAAATTAGGTATCAATCTAAATGTATTCATTTCCGGAGTTTCAGGAGAATATTTCTCTTTTTTTTTTTAAATAAAAACTATTTTAATTTCAAAGTTGTAAGTTTTCTTTTGTTTTGAATTTTTTTTGCTGAATTTTTTGTGGTAAGAACAAGACATTAAATAATAAATTAATTAATAATTAAAATAATATAATTAGTCCATTAAATGATTAAGACATTAATTATATATTATACATTTAACTATTTACATAGTTTAATAGAAATACAAAAAACTATATGAAATTCGTGCAATAAAGGAAAAAGATAATAGCAAAAAATATATAATTAGAAAAATACTTCAACCAAAGGAGGAAAAGGAATCAAGGGAATTCAAGTAAATTGTAATACACTATTAGAAAAACATTTATAAATAATTTACACTATATAGACAGTAAACAAAATGAATAAATTATACTGTGTGTGTTTATTTCAACAGCCAAAATATCTTTCTATCTATTTATCGCTCTGAATTTATTCATATACGTACAACATTGTAATGTTCATTCCAACGAGAAATAATTAATTAGTCATATATGATGAGCATGAGCCTTATAATTGCCTAATAAATGCGCATAGTTTTAAAATAAAATGAGACACAGGAAAGCAATTCCGTTTTTATAAGCTAAATGAATATAGAATTAATATTTTCAAATTGAGACAGATATTTTAGCACTAATTATTAAAATTAACACAATTACCATATTCATATAATTTTTCGGGTATTTACTATTTATTTAAGGAAATAATACCTACTACTTTTATGGAATTAAAATTTTAACACATCATGCTTTACTATCATATACACGCATATTTATTACTTAATAAATAATAGTACTTAGTCAAATTCAATTAAAGTGAAAAAAATTGTATTATCCTGTAAACTTACAGTAGTCACTATACCCTTTTAATTTGTAAAAAATTGCAAAATCAAATGGTTACCTGTGGGCTGAAACTTGTGGCGACCTGGATCCATGAGGGATTCTAAGTAACCTTTTATGGTTACTTAAATATAACCTTTTATGGTTATGGGGTTCAAAACTATTAATAAATACCAACCCTTACGAAATTTTTATTATATAAATTTCAGTATTAGATCGTCAGATATCATCTCCATTAAGTCCAAAAAAAAATTTGGAAGTTGCCAGAACTGAAAAATTAAGAATTAATGAATGGGCTTTATAACAATTTAAGTGATTTCAAACTGGGTAACAAACGCGTAACCTGAAACAAAAAAAAAATTAACCCCTAGTAATTCTTTTTTAAAATTAAAAATTAGCTGTTAATTTTTATTAGCGATTTAATATTTTAAAATTTAGTTGTAAAGAGTCCTTCACTCTAGAGCAATCCATCAAAATATTTTAGCAATTAATGTTACAACAATGTCTCAACAATACGTAATTACCAACAAATTTACAATACAACTTTCAAGGGTTGCCCTAAAGCCCTGGATGAAGCTAGGTTACTTCCGTAAAGTTTTCATCCAGGGCTTTAGGTTGCCCTTCTTCAGTTTAAAGTTAAGAGATGTTTCCTTTAGTTCATTCAGAACAAAGTAAGTTCATTGGATGATTTAACTTTCATTCATGTTAGCAATAAAACCATTCAATCAATCCATTTAAAAAACAAATTTCACGGTTTAGATATCCTGTTCATTACACAAGTTCAAAAACATAACTGTAGACTTTCAATACTAGGCTTCTAATAACTGCTCTAATCCTGAAAACAAGAGAAAAAGCTGTCGAAGTGTCCCTTTTGACAAGGAGAGAAAAGTACCCCAAGAAGTAAAAACAAACCAGCCAACAGCTTCTCACATTCAATGCTCCCCAACTTGAGAAAATACTCCCAGGAACTAGATTTCAAGAGACTTGTGTTTTGGCTATCATTGGCTTTATCACCCAGTTTATTTATCAGAATCTCTTTCAGTATGTTGACAGCCCCTTCCGAGGATCAAGCCTTTTTTTTTCGGGCCCCCTCACATCCCTTGTTTTCACGTCATTGCTTTTCTTTACAGTTCCTGTTTTCAACTCGTCAAAGAAGTTAGGAGCCTCCTTCTCCAAGAAAGAGTCTTCGAGGAAGAAGAGGAGAAAGTCGTTCCACTTCCCAGCTTCGTTTTCAATCTAGATAAAAAGGTCGTGTGCAAAAAGCTTATTGCGGCAGCCATTTTTTTTCCTTTCCGGCCGCCATATTTGTGGAGTTACTTTCGAATCCACTGCCACTCACGAGGTAGAAACTCGACTTAAAAATTATCAGAAAAAATGAACCAGAAGGAGAGAGAAAAAATGTGTTTCTGAAGCTCAAATATTTCTTACTAGCTGTTAAGTTTCTGGCTAATATGCCACTGAAATGTCTAGAAGAGGGATTAAAAAAATTCTGGCGTTGTTCTAAGGATAAAACTTTTTATTTTCTGAGTGTTCTCTCATAAAAAATAACCATGGAAGCTGTTCAGCTGTTGTTTGGTTTGGGGTAAAAAATAAATGGAATAGGTCCAAACTTTTTTTTTAATTAGATTATTTTACAGTAACAAGGGAAGAAAAGTGAAAAGGAAACTGCCTATAATTAACGTATTTTTTTGAATTCTTTAGTTTAAAATTACCATATATTTCCGTGTATAAGCCGAGAATTTTTGGAAAATTTTCCGATTCAAAAGTGGCGGCGTCGATCTTATACGGTGATCTAAAACGTTCGGCTCTTATACGTGGCTCTCTCATACCCTAGGCTCTTATACGTGGAAATATGCGGTAATTTAGATTTTCCTATATGATTATAAAATATTAACATTGAAATTAAATGTTTACTCTATTCAAACATCTAAAAGAGGGAACAATATGGGTAAAAGTTTGAAAACATAATATATTCACACATTCTCAAAAGTAAGCATATAAAGGTGATTCAAAACTTAAGGCCAAATAAATATGATATGGGGCGTAGACAAATATGATATGGAGCATATGATAGACAAAATAATATAGACAAATATACTTTGATAGACAAAGATAATTAAAAATCACTGAAGTAAGTGGGATCCGCGAAGTAATCCTTAGAGTTCGGACATAAGTTGCCAAATGCTATGGAAAATGGGTTATTCTTTATGGCTAGGAGGATATTTAAATGCCAATTACCATATTTAACTCATTTATAAAAGCTATGACAAGTTTTTATAATGATCCCCTTACTAGAGTGATTCTGAACTATCTTTAGGTAGTCTACGACTCCCTATAATATTTGACAATGAGTTTTAAATCACTCTATACCTATATCTAGATTTCGATTTATTTCGTTTATGAATACTTTAACTCAACACTTAACCTTTAGTTTTATCCTCGTACATGGTGCCTGGCGGAGCATTATAAAGGCTATAGAGCATTTTCAATCACATGACTCGGACCTAACAACGGCCTTAGCAACAGAAATGTTACAGTTTTTTGCCCTACAGAGGTTAACAGTTACAGAAAATGACTGGCCGTGGAATTCTTCTATTGGAGTATTTGCAATCACCTGACCCTATACTTAAAAACCGCCTTAGCAACATATACCTCGTTACCTAGCAACCACCTTAGCAACAGTTAAAAGCCCTACAAAGGTTAACAGTTAAAAGAAATTAGCTGGTCGTGACGTCACCTGAAAACACTCTATAGTGTTAAATGATGTACTTATTGTTAAAAATCCTGAGTTCAATATATTAATCACAGTCTATGCACTAGACATTTATTAATAAAATGAAAAATATTTCAAAAAAAAAAAGAAAACACTCTAGTAAATACATCACTCTGAAATTAAAAAGTGTAGCATCAGACAATTACAAAGTAAATGAATTTCTAACGATGTTAAAGAAATGTTCACTTCAAACTGACGTTTTAATGGATAATCATGCAACCATTAGTCTAAGGTAATTAGCTCTTTACATCAAGAGCACAATAGCTACACAGATTACTTTTTCGCAGTTTGTGTAAAGCTTCGTATGCGGAAAATAACGGATGGAGTACGGATGGATATACTTAGCAATAGGGAAACAATTCACTGGAGATTTAATTCAAGCCATCAGTTTTAATTTTTACTGTATGATGTAAGTGTTTTACTTATGCTTAAGTTATGGGCAATGTGATAAAACGGGCATTGCTAATAATGTCCGAAGTGAGGGAAAAATTCAATGACATTTACCAATGAGTATTTATCACTTTTCCCGAAACACGCAGACATTATTAATAATGCCCGGAATTATTACATTGCCTGTTAACATATAAATTTTAAAGTTTAATTCATCAAATATATTTTTATCCATAATTTCATATTTGAAACTTTATTATGGTGTTTTGTATTTTTTTTTTATGTTTAGATACTTTGTATCTGTACGCTCCATTTCTTCTTTAAACTGGTAATTACTTATTTGGCGAAAACTGAAAAAAATATGTAATGAACGTATAAGGTAGAAATAATTTTTTGCCTCCTTTAGACATAATGTATTTTGCATGCTGACTTTTCCCCCTTAAATGAGACAAATAATGATATCAAGCTATTGAGTTCACTGGAATGAGAAAGTTTTTAAGTGTTTTTTAATCTATTTTTCTTGGTTTCCCTTTGACATATAATTATTATCTCGAACACTTTGTTAAAAATATTCTCATATTCTTAAAATATAGTGTGTAATTTTCATTCGAAATTAGAAATGATGATATTTTAGAGAAAATACTAATACTGAAACCGTGTTGATGTATACCTTAATATTGATACTAAATTTTTGATTATTTCTTTTTTTATAATAACGTTTAATAATATGTTTAAGAAAATAAAATAAACTTAAAAAAAACTTTTATAAGAAAATAACTATTTCAAAGAAAAAATATTTTTCATGAGTAAGAATGCGTAGAAGACATTTCCGGCTTCAGGAAACCTTAAATACAGTGCACCTTAAATGCAATATAACAAGACAGAGTAGGTACAATAATAAATTTGTGTTTTTACATTCTCACAAATAATTCATAAGATTTATAAGCTACATTTTGTTTTCCTGAGTCAACCATTCGTTAGCTTCTTATTTATCACATAAATTACAACTGAAAGCATCAAAATTAACAAGGAGAACTTCTCACACTATTTTTAAAGGGGAAAAACATCCTCGAATATAAATACGTAAAGACAAAAAAATGTTTGAAATTTAAACAATTTATTGCATATATCAAAGTTTATTTTTTTATTTTTTTTAGATTCTCGAATATAAATAGTATTTAATAGCTTGACATCTAACTTATTACTTAAATTAAAGAATGCATGACAAATAAAGACAATCGTACCTAAGAATAGAATTTAAGCAGCTTATCTACTAATGTAATGATGCTAGATATGTTATTCAAAAATATTTTTTTTTATTTAAGGCTTAATATATAAAACTTCATTTCTATAATGAATAATCTAAAAAATCCAATTTAAATTTATCATTAAAACACAATAGGTACGTAATTAAAAAGGTTTGAATTTAAATCCTCGGTATTAGCGATCCTCGAAAAATGCTGTGGGGAGCACCGTTACTTTTTAAATTATACATTTGTTCTTGGGGAAGAAGCTGTTCAAGAATGTGTTTCCTTAAAAAGTGCTAAAACTAAATTTTTTAGATTGAAAATATACATATGCAGTGCTCCTTGAAAAACTTCTATCGTAAATAGTGCTCCTTGATTGGGCTCCCCAGATTCAAAAGATTTCAAAATCTCTGATCTTATGAATAAACTTGATTTGATTTTATGATTATAATTCGCCAGTTATCCATCTAAATACTGAAAAAATATGAAAATATGATTCTTCATGTAAGGTTGGGAAATTTTTAACCACCCACCCATTTTCTATTCTAAAATTAATGAACTAATTATTTATCGTTTTTGTTTTTAATTTTTCGTTGAAATCTTTTTCAGACAAAGCTTTTATATAGCAATTTGTAATTTTGAAGGCAACGAAAAAAAAATTATAATCTAACCTTTGACATTTTCTAAGAGTTGGATAGAAGGGAATTTCCGTGATGTTACAGTTTCACAAAATATTGAATGAATTACTTTGTGTGAGCAAGATGGTTTGGTTGGCTTTATTTTACTTCTATTATGTATAAGAAACCAATTTCAGATTTTGCAACTCTTTTCTACTTTTATAGGGTACCTTTAGAGATTATTTAAATATTATTTTATTTAAAGATGACTATACAGGGTGTTTAAGAAGTCCATTTCACGGCTTTTATTTGGAAACAACGTCTTATAGGAGTCATGGAAGTAAGGCCTACCCCTAGGTAAATGGCAATGGATAATTCAGTGAGAGGACTTGAAGCGCCCCTAGTGGCAAAATAAAAATTTTATAAAAATTAATTAAAAACTAAAGCAGATGAAGTGAAATTTTCAGAACGAATATTGTTGCCAATATTATTAAAAACTTCTTGAAAATAGTATCGTGAATATTCCCGGAGATATTAGCATGTGAAAATAACACTTTTTCAGGCCTTAAAAAAAGAAAACGTTCCCAAATTTGCAAGTTTTTTTTTTCATTAAATTTTCATAAGTACTTACATAACACCCTTTTAATTATGATTGTATGGAAAATTTATTGATTTAAATGCTAATGTACTAATTTTCAACTCAGTACTGGATATTATTAGCGACATCATTCTTATGCAAGACATTTTAATTACTCAAAATCCAATTTCGGAGCCTCCATTTTTCATCAGTGGCGGAATACATGCAGATTATAAACAAACACATCAGAAAATTCCTCTACCTTAACAACTATTTTTCCATTACATAATCCTTTATTCAAAACCAAACACACGACGAGCGCATTTAAAAACCCTACAAAAATAAAAACGACTTACTAGTAAAACAAAGACACGACACGTAAAAAGGAGGGGTAAAATGAATGACTCCAGTCTAAACAAAAGAATCTAGGACAAACACAAAAAAAAACGTCACTGCAGATAATACACGAAGCAAACATCGCAGAATACAATGTTTCCATCCGGGCTGTGAAAAACGGGAATTTGCCGCCGCGTTGTCCGTGAACACCCATGCACACGCGAAGATGTTTTTACTACAGAAGCTTTTGCAGCGTGCTCGGTGAAGCTTGAGAGAGATTTCTTCACGTGTGTCCGTGACAAACGGTGACGTTCGGGGACTCTGGTGTTTGTGGACGTTTCTTTTTGGTTGACGGATTTGCTGTCTTTTTGAGATTTCGAACGATGAGTTTCGGTTGATAAAGAGTACAGTGAGAATAGTGGGATTCAGTTTTTTCAGTGTATTTGCTTGAATTACCTAAGATCTTTGCGATTTTACGGGAGGAAATTCCTGACGGTGATATTTTTCCATATTGATTGGGGCTGGGCGATTTCCATGTAATATGTAATTACATAATTATATATCTTCCCAAAAATTTGATATTGAAGAGTGTTCTCATATATCACATGTTTTAAGTCATTTAAGTAATTTTTTATGGATTTAGACTACTTTATTTCGCATATTTTTATTCGCTTTATTTACATGTTTTACATATTTAAAACGAGGGGTAAAAGTAAAATATTTTATTCCTAAAATTAATTACATTACGATTTTTGAAATTTCACTTTTGAGAAAGTTTTTTCTTCTTATATAATGATTGAGAATGAGTTCTTTGTATTATGTGCAATTAATTTAATTTAATATAATGAAAATATTCAAGTTCTAATTGAAATTGCGTATATCCATATTAATACGTATTATAATATCCGTGTAGGTAGGTAATATAGTTTTGATAAAACTCAGAAGCACAATATTAGCCACTAATAAGGTGTTAATTACTGCTTATAATAACTATATTATGTGGATAACTCAACATTATTACACCATATGCTATACCTAAAAAGAAGTATGATAAACAAACCGGTTTTTTGTCTTAACACATTTCTTCGTAATCGAATTTATGCTATGTGGGTACTCTTGCGTAATACATTAATAATTAGAAAAAGAAAAAATAATAATTTTGTCTATGGTTCGTTTTTTAAGTAATTATTTTACCTTGCATTTTCATAACAGTAATTAGAATAAACAATTCTACTAACTTCCTAACAATCTGTTTCATTAGCATACCTATCTCTAGTGATTAATAATAATACAAATAAGAGTTTTTGAAGGCAATTAAGAAAGTATTGCTCAGTAATAATTTAATTCTTTTTACATCAACTAGTTAATCAAAATGGAAGGTAAGTAGTCGAAATTAGCTAGAGAAACAGTAATTAGTTTGATTGAATAATGTAACATTATCCATTTAGTTTCATTCATATTTTATTAATTGTTTATATGGGAGAAATCTCGTATTACAGTGAATCTAAACTTGTTAATAAAAATGTGAATTTTATTGAGTAGTATTTTCATTAAAACGATGTGAAAAATTCCACTTTCCCCTGCTTATTTTTTAACCATTCATTTTCAGATCATTTTTGCTACTACTTTGAATTCCGATACACTATTTCGTAAACATCTCCCTTTCCATCAGAGAGCTGCATGATATACATACACTATGTATCTATATTTTATGATACTTTGTTCTTAGAATCTCTGGAAAGTATGGATTTTCAATCTCTGGAGGTAAATAATTCATAACAAGAAAGTATCGCTTTCTCCAGAATTTTCCATCGTGCAACTAAACACGAGATGTAAGTGATGGATGAAGAAGAGTCTCAAACAGCTTTCGAAGTGAGGTTATATGAAGAAGCTGAAAGCGCGAAAGTTAGGAAAATATAAAGCCGCGCGGCTATCTAGTTCAGAGATAGTAGTACTTTTATTTTCTCCTTCGATAATGCATTAATCTTTCGTTACTAGAAAATCTCTCGTCTTTGTTTGAAGCCCGAGTTAAAAAGGGAGAATCACACGTGGAATATTTTAATATTAAAATTTTCCTAATTTTTATGTGTGGGAAATATAATCACTAAATAGTGTTGCACTGAAACACAGGCACTAATATAGGACTGTACTTTTCAGCTTCACTTTTCTGAGGGAGGTTTGTAATTAAATTTTAATGCAGGGCTCGATTTCCAGAATACTTAACTAGAATAATTGGGGGTATATTTAAAAAAGGTACCGGGACGCAACTCAAACCTATTCATAGCTTTATAATTGGCATCAACGTTTCATGAACCCAGTACGTCCCTACGCAGGAGGGGAAAATGGGTAAACACAAAGCCTGTTGGGTTGCTAGGAGGAGTTTCGGTACGCAAATTGTGATAAAAAGGTACTATATATACATGGGTTTCTCAAAATAATCATATTTTTAAATTGACGTTCTTCATTTCACTCAAAATTCAGACACCGCGATGGGAACAACTTTGTTTGTTAGTGACGTCATAAGGTCAACTTAAGTTGCTGTCTAGTATAGATACATATAAAACATTTTGAAGTGTATTTAAATATATCGTTTTTTAAGAAATTTACAATGTCATATTTATAGGGAATTATTTACTTTCTTTGTATGCTACTGCATTTAAACTCTGACCATGTGTTATTTTTACTGTATATGTAACTACTAATATAGTATAAACACATGCCACTGCATTGCAATCAAACAAATACATGAAAGAATATTTATGAATATAAGTATAATGCAATATTTATCATTTGTTGATATGAGGTAACTGTATTTACATGGTTGTATTTTCCTCTTTAGTATGGAGAAAATATAGTTAAATTAACTATTACAACATACCTCATTCTGAATAAAACTATTTTTCACTTGATCGCAGACTTTATGTGCTTATTAGCTAAGTATATAGTATTTTTTGTTGAACTTAGTTAATTTTTAAGACTTAAGTTCTTCTAAAGTTAGTTAAGTTCTTCTAAAACAGTTTTGAATAAAAATAAATAACTTGCAAGTATCTTTCAGGTATGCGTTCATCTTAGAGTTTAACCAGCAAATATAAATAGTTTTAACAATATACATTTTTTAACAGTGTTTAAAGTAAATTTATTTTAACACCAAGTAAATATTTCAAAAAGCGCCGAATAAATTAAAAATAACCTATTGTGAAATTCCTTACTCCACGAAATCCCTTCTTCTATTTCGCTTCAAACAAAGATAGAAACACTTAGCAGCTTCGTAGGGGAAACTTTCTTTCCTTAAAAGAGTTTTTAGGCTTTAATACTTTTTCATTACTTCTTCTTTACGCTGGACGAAAATTAACCACATGATTGGTTACATTAAGTACTTTTAGAGAAATGAATGTCAATTCCAGAAAAAGATGAAAGAACTCCAAGGTAATGAACTGTGAGTAAAACATCTTATTTCACAAAGGGGAAAAAATTCCTTCATTTTCTCTCGAAAGAGCCATTGAAAAGACAAAAAAGGAAAATAGGATAAAGGATACACCTTGATGAAAAGTCTCTTTACCTCCCCTAGGAATTTTCTAATTGGTAATCAATGGTTCTTTACATCTTACTTATTTTTTTCGGCTTTGAAAGTCTGCTAAAAGCTTAGTTTGGAAAGAATGTTTAAGGAATCCTAAATGTCTATTTTTTGGTTAATTGTTTTTTCTAGAAAATCCACATTCTTTGTAAAATGACGTTATTATATAGTAAGAAATTTGAAAAAATATATATATATATAAAACATATTTTATAGTTTTATTTTTAAAGTTATTTAGTTAAAGAAACGTTGTACTTTACTTAACTGTTTATAAGACCACAGAATATTAAAAAAAAAAACAAATTTTGAAATTTTTCCTTATTTAGGGGATAATAAAAGAGGTGACTGATTTTTCATCGGACTAGTTTTCTAATAAAATTTCAGTTAAAACGAAGTCGATATTTTGATTTATAATTTTCATAATCATCAATTGGAGAAAGTATGGAAACTTTAAATGCATTTTAAAATTGCCTTGTAGAAGAAAAAATATTTTACCAGGGCTTGAAATATTGGTAACTGTAGTTATTTAAAATCCTCTAACAAATGAAGATAAAGGTTTTGATCCAGTTAAATTTAGTAAGATTGATTTTTTTAGCAAATTTAAATTTACCTGATCTAGCGAGCAAAACGAGGATGTTCCAATCATGCTCACTACAAGCGAGTTCGCCTATATTTTCATACAAAGCTTCCAAAAACGTTTCTAAAATATAGCGATGTAATCACTGTTCTTTAAGCCCGTAATAATCTTGGTCGACAGGCAATAGTTAAGGTTATGGGCCATCTCAGCAAATAAGGGAAGTTACACTAGTTCCCTTAAAGTTTGCTTTAAGGGTATATGGAGTGGAATAAAGGATTGTATCTGGCCAAGATGAGCAGAAGAACACAGTCTTTCCCAGACCAAGAAAGAACATTAGGTTAACTTTCAAACTCTAAATGGCTGAACATACGTCAAACAAAGTGGTGCAATACTTTCTTTCGTTGGAATGACTGCGTGCACATGAAATTTCCTTGGAACAAAGAAATGCCGCGTTTAGAAAACCCAGAACTTTTTGAATAGCCATAAGATCATTCAGCAAATACTATGGTGCTTCGTCTTCAGGGGTAAATCAAAGAAGATTTTACTAAAGTGTGTATGTAATAGTTTTAGTAAGTTAAGTAGTTTTAATAGTTAATGACCAAAGATGGTAAAATACTATCTATTACTCTTTATTTGGAAAATTTAGGTTTTATGACACAAAACCTTAAGTAGGACAACAAAGTTAAACATTATTTTATAGAGTTAAATCTAAAATGTGTTAAAAATACGTTTCTATATACCCTCAAAACTCTTAACACCTTGCTGTATTGTATATGTTTTTGATTGCGTAAAAAAATAATAGTTTGTTTAAAATTTAGTAGCTGTGTGCTTTGAAGTGCATGAAATATTTCATCGCATGCATTAAATCTTCATAATTATAATTTTTCGCCTCATGAATACTTTGTTATCCAGAAAACCTCTGAATTATTCTGTCATTTATAAAGACTTTAAAGTTTCTAAAAATGACATAAATTATCCACAAGAACCAACACACACACGAATAGATGAAACACTGAACAGACTTCCGAAAAATCTTTCGGGTTGCTTCTTAAAATGTGACTGTAACCATTTTTGTTTCTATTGAAGACGATTTAAATTAGTTTTTAATTCAAAGAATTACCGATGATTGCGCCCAACTATATTGCTAAAAGAAAATCAAGTTCCCAAAGTCTCTAATTCTTTTGTGACAATGGATAATTATGCCTTTTGTTTCTTCTTCACGAGCAAATTGGAATGAGGTTTCCCGTGTTTGAAATCTAATTCCTCAAGGAATACAACTAACTATTTGAATGGAAATATATTGGGGGAATTCCTATCTCATCAGGATCTGAAATCTCTGAGTTACATTAATTATCTTTAACGAGGCCTTCATTTTACCATATTCTGCTCTTCACTTTTTCGAATTGGAAAGGAAACACTAATGTTAGTCACAAAAGCTTTAAACTTCCGCCCGCATGTATCCACCAACAAAGAGATTTCAACAAGGAGTTTTAGAAGAGCTTTTATGAGAGGAAAAATTCGTTAATGTTCATTTGTCTTGTTAATTACTAACGTCGCTTTTAAATTTCGAAACATGATTTTAATGGTCTTACATTTACATTTTTTTATTGTTTGGCTGTGATAAATTTGATTCTCTCACATTTTTGTGATTCATCCATCATATTTTAAAGTATCAGAATATTTTATAAAAAAAGTTCACTTTAAGCGATTTATAATTTTTAACGTTTTCATATAATTTGTTAAAGAGTTATGTTTAAAAAAGCTTATGTAACAAGTTAAGTAACAAGAAAATTAAGGGTTTTAAAACCTAAATTTAACTTGGAAAAAAATAATGCTTCTTAAAACTATAGGCTTTCATTATTGTTGTGCTTTCCCACCCCTTTTTAAAAGTAACACTTATATTCTAATAAAATCAATCCCAAGCATATTAACTTAAAACATCTTTTTAGAATATCTGGTACCACCATAGTTTTTATTTTGAATTTAAATCCTTTCTTTTATATAAATTTGTGGGGTTTGTAAAATAAAATAATAATGAACTTTATCGATATAATAGGCAAGGAACGTATTTTATTAAATATAAATTGTTGTTTGGAGAAGTGTGATAAGTTTCAATTTTAATAGTAAAACACTCTATGGCACATTTATCCTTTATTTAAAAATTTATGAACGATTTTTGTGTTTATAAAATTGGCATTATCATAACTGATATACTCATAATTCAGATCACCCCTTTGCATATTCCAGAGTGGCACTTCTCAACCCCAATTTCATAGTTGACGACTTATTTTTAACTCCAACTACCTTTATTCCAAGCCCCACCTTAGCCGCACCCACACTATCCCTTCACTATAAACACAATCAAAAACAGAAAACACATAAATTGACATTAATGAAACCCAACACCGGCAAAGCCACCACTCGAAAGAAGCACCAAAATCCATTACCGACACTATCTCAACGAGAAAGGGACGTATACGTCAAACTCACGTCCAAGATGAATGGGACGCTAACCATCAGGTGGGTGACCTCGGCCTTGTTATGCGCGGTGACGGAAATGGACGTCCTTTGCCGTGTAATTAAGGAAGACATCCCCGTGGATAAATAGCTAGGGGGAATCTGCGCTGAGTGTGCTGCCTCGCGATTTCTTGTTGTGTGTGTGTTGATGATGGTGGATCCATCAGCATTTGCCAGGGACAGGTCTGCTGAGAGAGGGGAATATGGCCTTCTGTGAATATCGGGATGAGGGTGCTATATGTCAGGTGGAGTGGGTGGGATTGGATGGGGTTTTTTTTGTAAGGTAGGGAGATTTGTTGGAGATATGTGATAAACCGTAACATTGTTAGCGGTATGTTAAATGTAAATATACGTGCTACAGTGTTTCTTTGCCGTTTTGCGTGGGTTTGAAATGTTCTGGACTGGAAAATGTTTTAATATTTGGTATGAAACATTGCGGTGCAAAAATTTGGGGAAAAAAAGTTTATATCGTCCCAACTGTGGGACCTCACGTCCCCTGTTACTGGTTAAAGAGAGGTGACATGAATGGAGGGATATTCCAAATACGAAGGCAGTGGTACATTTTTTTTTTTGCAATTAATTTCGAGTTTTCAGGATGCGTAGTACTTTTGGCCTCACGACCAGCGTACTTATAGCCGCCACGTCGGCTAAAAGTACGCATTCGATTTTTGATTTTCTTTGTGATTTTAATACTTTAGTTTTTTGTAGTTGATTTGTGAGTCGGTAAACTTACGTTCAGTAAATTTTTGAGGCTCTAGCTTTAAATTCTCGATTTTATAGCCCAAATTTATTTTTTTGCGTGCTCTTACCCTCCTTTCCCCTAATAGTATAAAGTAGGGATTGTCGTTTTAGGGCATTTTGGTCATCCCGGGATTTCGGGATAAAATTCGATATCATCCCGGGATCCCGGGAAATCCCGAAAATTTAATTAATGCCAGAATTTCAAGAAAAATATATATGTTTTGGCTGTAAAATCTAAACTTGCATAAGATGAAATTAGAAAAAAAATATGGGGAGAAATCATTAGTTTTTAATGCTACAATTTTTCAGTTTTAGGCTTTAAAATTTCTTAAATGATATTAAAATATTTTTTTGCATTTTATATTCACTCATTATAATAGTACACACATATATCCCATAAAATCTTATGAAATGACACGAACTTAATATTTTAAATTTGTTTTAAGAATACTCAAGTTAAAAGTGTACTTACTCTAAAAATGCTTTTGAATTCCCTTATAGATATGTAATAATTCTCAATGGAATGTTTTCTTTTAAATGTCGGAGCAAACCACTCGTAGAACATTTTTTACACTTAATCATCAAAGAACACTTTTTGCATTTTGCTTCAGAGTTCGGTCTTTTTATTAAGTACACCCATGCAAATGTACTAGGTTTTTCTGCCATAATACAAAATCAGAATATTCTCCAGCCCGATCTCAAAACGTATAATCTCTTCAAAAGCTGACGACTTAATGAGATCACGAGTACTGTATGCATTCGGAAATAAGGTTCAAACTATCCTCATTAATAATTATTCATCACATAAATAAAGATTATGAGTTTCTAAGATATCTGCTAGAATTACGATCAATGCTTTGTGTTTGAAAATGGCAATGTCTATGGAAAATGACCTTGTGCTGGGAGATATTAGGATTTGTATCTCTTATCACTAACATACTAAAAAATAAAAATAGTTGATGAGTAACCAAGTTTCTCCATTTATGTCAACATGCGAGCATTGTATGTAATTATACAAATCTGCAAGTTCCTTGTTTATTGCTTTTTAGCTGTAAAGTTCTAGGAGTGGTAGATAATTTAATTCAGCAGATAATTGACTTAAACCATCTCACTTCCACTAATGTATATGTATCTTCCAATGAAAGGAAATATGTGTTCATGCCATCAGGAACGATTTTCAAGCGTTTGTAAGCGGCGTAAAAGAAATTTAAAATTTTGAGGGAATCCCGGGACGGACTGAGAAATCCCGGGACGTGTCCCGGCCTAAAAATTCTACGAGATCCCGGGAAACAATCCCTAGTATAAAGCAATCCGAACACTTTTAATTGTAAGTTTTAAACATATGTAGTATCTATTTAAATATATTTTCCCCATCTTGCTAGCTTTTTTCCATACCTTTATCTAAGCATATCTATTATCTAATGATTCTGCTGTGATGAATATTGAAAACCTATCGTGTTTCACAAGAAGGTAAGCATGGAGTTCAAGTCAATTATTCATGAAAGACCACCTTAGTCAATAGAGCAGGTAGATAAGGTTACGTTCTTCTATATGTGTTTTCTTTTATATGTCAAAACACTACTTTAATTTAATTTTTGAATTTTAAAGGGAATTAAATTCATTATTTATAAAGTTCATAACTTAAAAAAAAATTTATTTATGAAACATGCCATATTAATTATGCCCAATTTTCATAACTATTGTGTTGAATTAAAGTGTTTTAACACTAGAACCGCGGCATTTTCGGTATAACTAAAACCGCGGGTCTGGGTCAAATTGACCCCGGCTTAAAAAACTGAGCTTTTAATGGAATATATCATATTATTTTAGTTAAATTACTTTAATTTACTTCTTTGCTCTATGTTAAGGTCAATAAAGCTAGACATTATTATAATTAAAGTATTAAAATGCCAAAAACGTGTTAAAGACTTAGAACTTTTCAGGGGATGATTATATTTCTGAGGCTAAAAATTTCAGTAAACCCAGATAAGAATAATTTAATATATATTTACTGTAAACATCACCGGCATTCCATAATTTAATGCCAAATATAGCTTTAAATTCATAATTTCAATTCAATTTTCAGGCTTTTCCGCCAAATATCGTGTAAAACTACTGCTGGTCAATTTTCAAAAATATTCGTTTCTTTATAAAAAATAATAAAATTTTATATACTTTTATTTTAAGTACCTATACTTTTATTTTAAGTTTCAGAAATTATTAAAATAGTATCGGTTTGCGGAAATTTTTATCGTATTTATTTTTATAATTGCAAATTCTCATTTTTCCACAAAAATAGGCTTTTGAGCATAGAAGCGCAATAGATCGGTGGTTCCAAAAATCATGCTTACCCTGAAATTACTAAGTTCTAAATTTCTTCTGCTGTAGCTACCTCTAGATTATGAAATTGTGTATTCAGAGCTTCAAAAAAGATAAATTTATGATTTTTGCATTATTTTCTTCAAATAAAAAAATTAGACTGCTTTCAGGGGAAATTTGGAAGAAAATTAACAGGATATGTATCTAAATTGTATTTCAAACATATTTTACCTTTGAAAAATGAATTACCCTCAAAAAATAGGGAATGGACAGAGCTCTTCCATGATTTTTTACCGATCCACCCATGTGTATTCAGAGGAATGCAATTTGCAACTTATCTGCTCGAAAAACCTGTTTCAAGCATTCTTTATTATCCCAAACTGGTCTAGTGACCTTGACCTTTGTGGGAAAAGAGGGTAAAACTGATAAAACGAGATTCTTCAAATTTTTTAGAGCACTTTACTGTGATTGCATAAGGGTAGAACGCTTTGGGTCAGGATGACCCGCCCCGCGGTATTAGGTATACAAGTTTTTTACAAAAAAATGGTAAAAGCTAGAATCCTCATTTTTTCACAGTTTACTATTAACAATGATTCAGGAAAAGTCACAAAATTTTTTAAGTCTGCGTTTGTAACTTTTTGAGAAAAACGAAATCAAAACTTGTTTTGGGTCAAATTGACCCACTCCGCGGTTCTAGTGTTAACCCGTTAGCAGTGGACGTGAGGCCCCACTGACCGCTCCTCCCCTTCCCACTACCACATGATGGGAAGAATTGAATATAATTTTCTCCTAGCTTCACCTTTCGTGACCTTGGCACTGACCCCTTCTTATCAGCATGCTTCGACAAGTGCATGCATCCGTTCGAAATTCCCCAAATTCTTTCCCAGCGGTCCACTAGACCTCAGCTCCTCCTCCAGAAAGGTATTCGCAACCCCATGTCAATGGGCAATTGTACCAACAGTCAAGAGGGTAGGGGTAATATGAGAAGATGATCCTTTTAGAAGGGGCGTAACCTTTACTGAGGTGATTTATTGAAATATATTTCTATATATCTACACCCTGTTTGGCGTTTCAATACAGGGTTTCAGCGATAGATGAAATCGCCTTGAGTACTGAGGTTTGAGTTTTGTTGAGATTCCCACAGTGTCGGCTTTTTCAAAGTGGGAGGGGATTGCTGACAGTGATTAGTGAGAATTTCCACCCCGGAATTAACCACGAGGTTCTTTGAGATGGGGATGTTCTTTGGACGATTGTATCTTCACGCTCAAACCGATAAGAAGATTTCTTCTTTTATTAATTTAAATCATTCACTTAAATAGATAGTTTTGAAACAAAGCTACTAGTGAAACTATTTTATGTTTTACTTCTAGGGAGCTACTGCCCCCTGCTCGCTAACGCTCACCAACCCCCGTACACTGCTTACTTAAGACCTTTTGGATTGCTTCCTCACAAAACCCAGCTCACTGAACTTAAATTCACTCTCTTTATAAAACAATTTTAACAACAAAAAATTATAACAATAAAACAGTTTTGTTGAGATTCCCTCAGTGTCGGCTTTTTCAAAGTGGGAATGCACAGAAGAAAAGAAAGCACAAGAAGGAAGAAAGGAATGCACAGGTGGCTAGTTTTCCGTCAAAACGTATGTCAATAAGAGCTTTACAGGAAATTAAATAGAAAGACAAGAAAATTTGAAAAACCAAAAACACATATAATGCATAATGTGCATTAATATAATAAAGTAATTAAAAAGTTTTTCCCCGGAAACTGTTCACCATTTTTTTTTAATAGAGAGATTATTATACAAGATATCTTAGAAGTTTTTTTAGTCTATTTAATTTCTTTTCTGAAGAACCCATTATTTAATTAAAATACTATTACTTTGATAAATAATTTAACATGACTTAATAATAATTTAATTTAATGCTTTAGTTTATATTCATAAAAGCAAAACAGTTTTAAAGAATATATCTACGGTCCGTATTAGTAGTAGCCAAAAAAGCTCCAATTCCTAAAATAGAAAAGACAACTTCTTTCTTTAGAATTAACACATAGTGAATGCAAACATATAGCTATGGTTGGTAAAATATTGATCTTTAAAATAGTTCCGACAAATTAAAGGCAACCACTTTTTTATCGTAAGTAAAGCGTTCCGTTTTGGAATCACACGTGGTCTGCAAAACCACGTGTTGGTGGGATAACCGCCGAGAATGTTGTGGACGCAAGCCACGCTCGCATGCTCCGTTCATCAGTATTATAAGGTCGATGGTATTCACAACCCGTTTTCAATGGGCAATTGTGTTGTTTTTTAGTATATTTAAGTTCTTTTCTCAAGAACTCATTATTTAATTAAAGTACTATCACTTTGATAAATAATTTAACATGATTTATTAACAATTTAATTTAATGCTTTAGTTGATATTCATAAAAGCAAAACAGTTTTTAAGAATATATCTACGGTTCGTATTAGTAGTATTTATTAAGGATCTTATTCATTTTAAATATGGAATGAATGTGTCTTGGTGAGGGACACGTGATTTGGATCAGCTTCCCTCTCTTTGCGGGAGGTATACTTGTCTGGTCATGTTGAGGGAGGGGCGTTGTGAATTGAGGGATTGCCACCCCTCTGGTGAAAAGGGGAGTTTGTTCGCTCTTTCCCTATTGGCCAAGACACCTTTCCAAACCTTAGGTATAAATTCTGGCATCGGAAGGATTTCATTCAGTCGCTGTCTCAGTCAGAGTAAGTGAGTTGTTAGTAGAGTTGCCTGCAGTTTATACTTGAGAAAATTTTAAAGTGTGATTATCGTGTGCAAAGAACAATGGCAGTCCGTGATTCATCAGCTTATGGTAAGTAAAATAAATAATTTTGATTTTACCTTCAGTATCATCTTTTTGTGTTTATTTATATTGATGTGTAACTTGGATAACTTGCATGAAGTCTTGTTTAATTAATTTTTCTTGCTCACTTGAACAATCTATGTAATTAATTTTACTTTTTTAAATAAATGTTTTGATGTATGGGCTCCCAGTTATCCAAGTTTCACTGTATATTAATTTTTTATACTGATAGCATTCTTTTTGATATTTTTTATTGGCAGCATCTTTAATGTTTACTCAATAGTTGTAAATGAACTTCTTCAAAATGTGGTTGTTCATTGAGTTATTTTTGTGTATTATCTCTAGTAGGGATTAGTGTTATTTATCAATGATACATTTAAAGAATACTATTTTTTAATTAATGCAGGCATATGTAAAATTCTTTTAATATAATTTCCCTTTAGTTGTCATTAAATGATCAGTTAGGATAAATAATTAATGGAAGTTTTCATTTTGAAAAAAAAATAATGATTTTTAATCAGTTTAACTATGAATTCGTTATTTTTTTTCTTCTTTACTCTTCTAATGATTATAAAACCACATATTATAATACTTTCGAACCTATTAGAAGTTTCTTCTTATGTTATGGTCGGTTTACAATGTTTGTTTTTTATATGTATGCTTCCTTCCTAATTCTGAAACATACCCGCTTATTTATAAATTAAACATTATTATCTATAGATTATACTGTAATCGTTATTTTAAAGCACAGGAATCCTTTAAAACACTATGCGGTTTTTGCCTTATACATATCCTTAAGCCTTCTTTTTATCTTTAAAAATTTATGTAAATATCATTTGTCATGTAAACAAAATGTAGTAGTACAATTTTTCATTTTTATATTTTTGGATAAATAGGATAAGTTCTTTGAGTTGCATTTATTGTTTTCCACTCATAAGAGGGCATATAATATTCATTCACGGAATTTTCCTGAGATCAGGGTGTTTGAAAACCTCTGTATTTTGTTCAGAATTGCCCTATATTATATCATGATATTTATCCAATATAAAATCAACAATTTCCATGCGAAAACCATTCATTTTTAGTATTTTATTGAAATGTTAATTAAGTTATGAGAAAGTTTTAGCCATGTAATTAAAATTTAATACCTACAAAATTGAAAAATTATCAAGTTAAAATATCAAATTTTATGAAACTTGATCAGATTTTAGCAACATAAAAAAGTTAGCATAGGTTGCAATGTATTTTAAAAGCAGTTTTAAATGTAATTAA
This sequence comes from Tetragnatha montana, assembly GCA_963680715.1. Taxonomy (NCBI): domain Eukaryota; kingdom Metazoa; phylum Arthropoda; class Arachnida; order Araneae; family Tetragnathidae; genus Tetragnatha; species Tetragnatha montana. The sequence continues at coordinate 13,093,281 of OY796676.1, read as the reverse complement.
TGGAGATGGGCACCGCCTGATGGGCCACTAGGCCCGGGGCAGAATTTGATTGATTAATTTAAATGTAATTGTTAAATCCTATTATTAATAACCCATTTTTTATATATTTTGTAATTATTGCTGTAATCATCATTTAAAAGAATGAAAGAAAATTTAACTTAACTATTCATATCTTTCAAATCATTGAGAAAATTGTAGCCTATTACAATTTGGAATATTAGGCCTAGGGCCGCTGCAATAAAATTTAACATTACTCTAAAATTAATTGCAAAAAAAGTGACACTCTTCAATTTCAATATGTAGTAATTTATTTAATGTGAAAACAAATCACACAATTTTAATAAATTTCCAACACTGTAGTAAAATGCAATTTCTGGATAAATGTTCAGAAACTCGGGAACATTTTTGGTAATTCTAAAATTATATTTTCTTTCTCTCCAACTCAAAAGTCCCTAGCTTATCATATAGAAACATGTTAGTATTGAAAAAAACATATAAGGCCGGCCCTAAGTACAAAGTAAGCATTTTTAAACATAATGTCTTAATTTTTATAAAACCACGTGGAGTAAGAACTTCATTCATGGCTCATTTACTTCCTGTTCCTACCTTCAAGAAACAAATTTATGACTTAACTATGAATAAAAATATTTGACTGATTTTTGTAAAATAATAACAGATCTAGCTTCGACTGTGATCATCGGTACACAAATCTCCCTTACTTATAATGTTCCAAAAATTCAATTTCTTATACTGTTTGAGTTTCCCCCCAAATTTATTAAAACATGGTTTTTGGACTCTTTTTTATACTTTTTTCAAATTGACATTTCAATTTTAGAACTTGAGTATTTTTTTTATGTAAACCCTTTATGATGAAAAAAATGCTACAGTATTTTTTTTTAAATAAAAAAATATCAAATTCAAAAACCTATTTCTGTCAAATGTCCACTTTTTAAAATTTCGAAAAAAAAAAAAATTCCAGGAATAGGTAATATTAATTTTAAAACTGTGGTAAAATTGTAGGATGGGACAAAAGTGGGATCAGTGTCAAAAATTATTTAAACAACAGTTCGAATTCTCTTATATCCCCTTAAAAATTTCAAAACTAATGGTTTTCCATTGATAAAAATTTAATTATTTGTTTAAAATTGAATTAATTGAGATATTTTTTCATGGCTATGTATGTTCTTTTTTACTGAAGTTTTTCTTTTCAGATTTCGGCTCTCCTTCCGTGGACGAATATGCCCTTCCAATGTTCTCAGCAGAATATCGACGTCAAAGGGAGGCTATTCTAAGCGGACAGTCTTTGGTAGAAATGGATTCATCCAAGTCAAGTAAGCTATCCGTCTGACTTGTAATACTTTTCCATTTCCAAAAAATATCTATATTGAGAGCAATTTCACATTGTTTTGGTGAATCCACAAATCTTGTTTTTAATGGTGTTCCGATTCACCCCGCAGATGGGAGGGAATCGGAACACCGCTTAAAAATCTTCTTCTAAAATCCTTTAAAAGTAAAAATGTGTTTTTTTTCAAAGATAAATCATGTTTGGATTTGAAAATGTTAAAATTTTCAGATTATTTTTAATTAATGCAGCTCTATAAGTCTTACTATTAGCATAGTGTTTGGGGTTTTTCGAAATTTATTTTCATATCTGTTCATCAATGAAGCATCGGAGATGTATTTAATTTAAAAGTATATTATTTCTATAAAATTAATTCAAATACGGTATAAAAGAAACAAGAACACGAATTCAGAAAATGAGGAGTATAATAGTAGTCTCATTTTGTGACCTAGGAAAGAGGAATTCTAAGATTATTAAGAACCATATAATATGGTTCTTATAATGATCTTAGAATTCCTCTCCAAAAAACTTATCACCAAATCAAACTTATCACCTTATCATCCAATCAAACTTATCACCAAAAATCTTAGATTACACCAAAAACCGTTTACTTCCTTATTATGGCAGTAAACGTTTTTTGGTGTAAAAAGATGTAACGACTATTAAAAAATTACAAATAATTATAGTTGGTTTTTGATGTAATATAAATTAATGTATCTGATTTTTTTTCTTCGTATAATTAATTGACTGTATAATATTTCTTACTTTTTTATTAATCACATTGCTTTTTAGGTGGAAACAGTTCAATTTGCGAAGAAAATATGGGCTTCATTGACACCCATTGTCACTTGGATTTTTTATTTAACCGTACCGGTTTTGGAGGAAGTTTCCAAGATTTTATGATAGAAGCGGATTTCCCTTCCAACTTCGAGGGATGCGTGGCTGTTTTCTGTAAGCCACACACATTCAAAAATGTAAGTGAAATTTTTCTTGTGGAGGATTTTTATACAAACATTTAAACCAGCAAAAGAATAATGACCGACAATTTAAATTTACCTGTATAGTGGTCATAAGCAAAATATGAAACCGTTAATAATAGACTTGAGTATTTTACATGCATTTAAAAAAGGCAAATCATTTTTAAGCATATTTATCTTGAAATCTCATTTAGCATCTCGCTATTCATTCCTTTTCTTGGGTTTTTAGTTACATACAAACTATCAAGAAATCAAACTAGTATAATATATTAAGTACTTTAAAATTGTTGAGCTATATAGTTAGTACTGTTATCTATGTATTAAGTACTTGAAATGTCAGTTGAGCTGTATAGTTTAAGTAATGCATGTTTAAAAACAGGATTAAATCATTTTAATTTAAGAAATAAAATTTATTATCTAAATAGTAGTTTGTAAGTTATACTTAAATTTTGTGTGATTTCAGAAAGATTTTTGGGAGCCATTCCTTGATGAAGCCAACGTGTGGGGAGCGTTTGGTTGCCACCCTCACAATGCCGCACAATACAACGACGACGTTGAGGAGGAACTTTGCTTAGCACTCGATCATCCCAAAGTCAGAGCATTGGGAGAGATAGGGTTGGATTATTCCAATAGGTATGTATGTTTAATGTGTTTGTCAAATCTGTGTGTTTAGCTTTGTACTCTATTTCAAAGTTTTGTTTTTCTGTCAAAGTTCTTCTCGTGGCGGTCAGAATATAGAATCTATTTTATTTTTCATTTTATTGTGCATTTTTCACACTTTTGCTGAATTCATTGATTGGAATTTCAGAAATGCCTGCAACAAGCTAGTTCAGTTCGATGTGCTGCGGCGACAACTACGAATCGCCAAATGGATGAACCTCAACATTGTTGTGCACTGTCGAGAGGCGCACGAGGATGCAATGAGAATCATTAAAGAGGTAAGTTTACACTCACTTTATGTTTTTTCTTTAAAAATTTCAAATACATTGTGCCTTTATTACTTTTTGTTAAGAATAAATGAAAGGTAATTCATAAAACATTTAAAGTTATATTATGTGATATTTATCGTTATATACCATATCATATGAATAGTTTAAAGTGAGGTTATTCTCATAAGTTTTGGTTAATGATAATTGGGATATTTTTGTAAAAATTATAATTATACCTTAAAGACAATCTATGGAAACCATTTATACACAAACCATAATACTAAACACTTAAAAACTTAATTATATTAACTACAAACAGTGTTTTTTAGTGTTTAATATTTTGGGTCCCTTTTGCCCCAAATTTTCTATATAATGCAATTACAATCTCGCCTGTCTGGAATTTCGGGAGTTAAAAACCTATTAATTTCTATTCTAATAGTTAAGCTTTCTAAAGACTCTTGTTATGTACAAAACAAATAAAAAACTTCTTGAAATTTAACACATTTTATGAAGGATATTTTCTTCTATGGTTCTAAACTTTTATGATGTTTCAGATCCTACCCGTTGACTACAGAATACATCTCCACTGTTTCAACGACACATGGTATTGGGCGCAGCGTTGGATGAAGGAGTTTCCGAACCTCCTGATAGGTATCACTAACGTTGTAACGATCAAAAGTGCGAAAGAGGTTCGAGAGGTGGCGCAGAAAATCCCACTGTCTAGACTTCTGCTGGAGACCGATGCCCCTTACTTTATTCCAAGAGTTGATTCTGTAAGTATCTTATTTAAACTGATCTATCTCTTAAATTATGTTGGTAACTTTAAATAATAACTTTTCGTCATGGGGATAAAAGTTTTCAAATTTACCTAAAGTTCTGAGATTGGGTCAGAAATAAGCTGATAGAGGATTTGAAAGTAGGACCAGAGAAGACCTAAATGGTTGTTCTCTTACTCTGGTTTCTCTCGCTATACAAATGCCTCTACTTTAGCCACATCAGCATTTTCGCAAAAATGCAAAAGATATAGACAAATGTTATAAATACTTGAAAAATAATATTTTAAAGATTTTTTTTTAATATTTAATACATATTGTTATTGAACTAACCATTCTGTTATTCTATCCGGGTTGTTTTTACATAATTTTTGCAATAGAAGTAACGTAAATATTCCAGTTTTAATTTTTTGCATGCCATAAATACAATGGATCTAGATCAGTGGTTTAAAGTCCACAAACCAATACAATTTAATCATGTTCGAACCACCAAATTTCCCATCAATTACATTCTAAAAAAAAATAGTTTCATAAATTGAGAGTTCTTGTGGATGTTTTAAATTCCAAACATGGGTTTGCATTATTTAGTGGAAAATTAAACCCTTAAGTATTCACCATATAAACATATAGGAATAACACTAGAAAAATTTGCAAACTCCTGCTCTTATTATCTTCTATATCTGTATGTCAATGTTAAGTACTTTCGTTACATGACATGAAAAATAATATATTTTACTTTTAGATTCCGAAAGACACGAAGTATTCAAACCCTGGGATGGCACTGTACGTTGCTCAAGAAATCGCCAGTTTAAAGAACGTTACAGTAGAACAAGTTATCAATGAAACTAGGAAAAACACTACAAAGATGTATGGTATATGATGAGTGCATATTTTGGTAAGTTCTCCAACTAAAATTTTTAAACCTGGTCGTCAACACATGTTTTCAATAAATTTGCCCGTCTGTAGGGAAGTTGATTGTTGAATTTCAGGCTGACTAACTTCAAATTATTGGAGGGCGGAGCTTAATAGGAACATTTAATAAGAAAATAAAAAACTAAGAATTAAAAATAATAATATAACTAGCTGGTTTGACCCGGCAAAGCCGTGTCTTACCAGCTAGATTACGCGCCTTTGGCGCTGATGCGAGCTTCGCTCGTTACTACCACACGCTTGCAGCGCAGTTAAATTTTTTACAATTTATAACTTTTTTTAAGCTGCATCGTCAGCGCTAAACTGTTCAATATTTTCAATCAAATTATAGGTTTTTCTAACCACAATTAACTTATTCTTATGCGTCATCTGAAGAGAAAGAAACTTCAATTAAACCTGTACCAGTAATTTTTTTTTATAAATCCAATATGCCTAGTTAGTATCCTGTTGCGATAAATCTAGTAAAACGTCAAAACATTGAGTTTGATAATTTCAAAATAGATTTTCTTCACGCTCTTTAAAGGACGTTTTGCCTGTGTTGGAAAAAAAATAACTGAAAACAATGGGCCAAATTGAAATTAATTTCTAATTTAAAAATGGAATGCTTTGAAGGAACGTGACACATTTTTGGCTCATCTAGGGTTGGAAATCTTTCGATCAAGACCAAGTTTGTCAAAATCGGTTTAGGGGTTCGGGCTGGAGGCCGGCCGAACGGAACCTCCCCATAGAGTTAACATTGGGGCAAAACGAAAAAACCGCATAATTTAAAAATGGAAGATTTTGGAGGAACGTGATATATTATTGGCTCATCTAGGGGTGGAGAGCTTTCGATCAAGACCGAGTTTGTCCAAATCGGAACGGGGGTGCGGCCTGGCGGCCGGCCGAAAGAAAAATCAAATTATTTTAATATATAAGATTTTAGCATGGGAAAAAAAATAATTTTATATATAAAGTACACAAAAACATAAAAAAAATATTAATTTAATCATTTAAGTTTATATTTACGACGATCTGGTAATTGTCATTAAAGTCTCCGACCTGGTTGACAACCAAGTTGATCGTCTGTGGGAGCCTTCAAACATGGTTTTTGCGAGTTGCAGTAACCAATAAAGATCTCTTTTCACAATTTCTATACCAAAATTTTAAATTCTTAGAGTGAAGTTTTTTACTTTTTGATAACCTTGAAACTGAATATTGTGAATACCTTTTTTCTGAACGTTTTTTTTTTTTTAGATTTATGGTTGATGAGAGCGAATGAATGAATTATCTCTGTCCTGAAAAGAGAAAAACGAGGTGCCGTGAAACTACGAGCATGTTGCTACGTCCTGTCCTGTTGGGGACCCATCTACTTCTGCCTGCCTCGTGATGTCTCCCTGCTAGACTCGCATCTGAGATTTGTATCCCAGTGTTCTTAAAATCTTTTAAAATGTACAAATATATATTTTACAATATAATAAATATTAATTATTAATTGCACATGCCTAATTAATTGCTTAAATATTCATTACACATGCATGCGCGCGCGTGCCCCCTGCTCATAGTCTTTTAACTATTATTAACTACTTAACTATTGAAGCAAAGGAAAGTTGGGAACCAGCTCCAGTTCTAGAAGATTTTGTACTAAATCTGTTAATAGTTGTAATTTTTGAAATTTATATTAATTTGTTTGCATGTTTAAATTATCTGAAAACTCTCAAGTGATTTTACGAGTTCTACATGAGTGAATCGCTCGTAATGTATAAATTGCAATGTTTATAGGGACTACATGATTAAATTTTTATTTTCAACTTTAAATTTCGTAGAAATGCTTATTTTAGGAGTTAGGTAAAAAGCTAAAAATTTTCTTAATAAATTTTTTCTGTAATTTTTTTTTATTTAATTTTTTTTTCAAGTTTTGAAAGAATTTCTTGAAAAAGGTGGTTATATAATGCACACCAAATCAAAGAGAATAAAAAGGTATTTAAGTTGTATATAGTTCTGGAGTTATTGGCTGTTTAAAAATGAAGGAAAAACAACTTTACAAAAGTCCTTTTGACTTTAAAAAAATATTACTACCAAAACATGGGTAATACAAGAATAAAACCTGGAACCAGTGTTATTCTCAGGATTGTTTTGGAGGAGTAAAAATACTCCTTGACTTTTTTAGGAGGAGTGAAATTCAATTATGAGGAGTGAAATACGGGAAATAGCATGAATACAGAGACAGAATTTCAATTAAAAACGCTTACTTTTTAATGGACAAAATGAATTTGAAAAAAGAAAATGATGATGCTATTTTTTGGTTTCAATCAATCAAACTTCCAAATCATCAGAACAATAAATGAAAAAAAATACTATGGCTGTATGAAAACACAATTAAAAAGTATGATAATTAGGATGCCGTGGCTGAAGGTTTAATACTTCGAAGTTTGTTGATTTTGGTTGGGCAAAGTGCGTTTTTAAGCTAAACCTTTGTGAAAAATTCAAAGAGTGAAAATACTCCTGTCTAGTTTTTTAAAGAGTAATTACGATTTTAAAGGAGTAAAATACTCTCTCAGAGGAGTTAAAAATATTTCTGCCTGTAACATTAGGTATATCTATAAAATCATGAACAAAATGTGAGGGTTTAATTTTTGGTTTTTTAGTTTTTTTGTAAAAAAATCAGAACATTTTTGATGCATCAAGGCCTTTGTGGCACGTGTTATTATTGTCCATCCGAATAAGCTTAAATTTTGAATACATTATTATTTTCTATAGTGACACAAAACTAGGGGCGTCAGTCAGTGTTTTTGTATACCCAAACTGTTTGGTCCTGAGCAGTTTATTTCGCATTCTTGTGGACAAAGAAAGAGGAAGATCGAAAACGTTTTAAAGTTATTGAAACCCCGCTGGAGCAGTGGTAGGATGCCTGCGTGGCATGCGGCAGTTCGTGGGTTATATCCCCAGTTATTTTTTTATTAAGTCCACACGCATGCGCAATAAACTCCTCAGGACCAGACCGTTGCGATATACATAAATGCAGGGCGTCACTAATAGAGTGTTTTCAGGTGACGTCACAACCGGTTATTTTCTTTTAACTGTGTACCTTCTGTAGGGCTTTTAACTGTTGCTAAGGCCGTTGTTTATCTGTTGCTAAGGCGGTTTTTAAGTATGGGGTCACGTGATTGCAAATGCTCCACAATAGAAGAATTCCACGGCCAGTCATTTTCTGTAACTGTTAATCTCTGTAGGGCAAAAAACTGTAACATCTCTGTTGCTAAGGCCGTTGTTAGGTCCGAGTCATGTGATTGAAAGTGCTCTATTGAATAAAATAAATGCAAATAAATATTTATTCCAAAGTTGACGGTATTACATTCGTGAATGAAAATTGAAATCTGGATGGATTTTTTGGTAAGTATGTATACAGAAGAATAAGATAAGAATGAGAAGAAAAAATATTTTTTTTTCCAATTTAAAGCAACAAAAATATATTAATACTTGTCTGAGGTAAACATTAATTTCATCTATCGATTCAACATTTGTAGTCAAATGAAAGTAAAAGGGTTTAAATGTATATATTAAAATACTACTAGACTTATATATAAAATATCAATGTAAGTTTAAAAATATCACTCAAGTTTTTTAATGTTTTAAAAGAAATTTAAAGGAAAGGATACAAAAAAAATGGTCCCTATATACAAGAGTTTAGAGTTTTTCTCTTTGAAAACTAAAGATAACCTTATTTCAAGCAATTGAATTAGGAATAAAAAGGAATAAAAAGATTACTCTCGGCGTTATAAACAGAACATCTTACGTCCAAATTCTACTAGAGGAATTTTACAAGTACAAAAACCCGTAGCTATAGCCAATGAATAAGCTCAAAGGGAATAGCGGAGTTCTAACCGAATTCAGAATATACGATCGCTAAAGAAATTTCCAACCAGAGGAAAAAGCTTATAACTTCTCTTTCGCGTGTTAGAAGCTAAAGAATCAAACAGTCTAGCTTAAATTGTCCCACGCTTACTCAGAAGTGTGCCTTCTCTTGGGACGAACGAAAGCTCTTTGGTGTTAAAGCCCTTCTTATTGGCTTTCTTAGATCACTTTTATATCAATAAGAAGTGTTTTCTTTGATTCTTGTGATGTTTAATGCTGTTAAAAGAGTTGTTAGATATTTTGATAAAAAAAAATAAATGGAGTAATGGTACTTTTAAAATAAACCACTATACATGTTTTAAAAATGTTAAAGTTTGGTTTTGTTTCAGCTTTTGAATTTTCTTATTAAATTTTGTAAGCTTGATTTTTGTTTTGTTCTTACAAATAAGTGTGGACCAAAAGTCTTGCCCTCTTTTTCAAAATCAGTAAAAAAAATATTAAAAATGTACGAACTGGTTATCCTAATGAGTGAAATTATATTCTTCAAACATATTCGTATAAATTCAGATGTTTGGTTCTATTAGTAATTGAGATTGATAAATAAATTTATCAGTATTATCACTTGACTAATTTTTTCCTTACTAGGTAAAAATACTTTTAGGAGAAAATTGTTTTGAGTTCTAATACTTAATTTTTCGAAAGCCGAGGTTAAATCCCATAAATTTCAATTTACAATAGTATTTAATAAACATACGTGAGAAAAATTGACAGTATAACTCGATTTATTTATATCCAGCATAATATTATTAAAAATGAATTTTTATAGACTGCTTAAGTTTAGAATTAATAGAGAAACTTCTACACAAATCCTTCCAAATTATTTAACCTAACTTCATTTTTTGAAGTAATTAATGAAAATATTTTCCCTGGCATATATTTAAAACTCAAAAAAAATTTAATCTCTAGTTTTGAAGTTCCTCAAAACTTTCGCTTCAAACAGTTTTCCAGCTCAAGAATAAACCCACACACACTCACACAAAACTTCAGCTTTTCTCAGTCACTAATTACCCACCTTCACTTCAAAAACTTGCATAACACCCCACGTCCTTCAAAAGAGGAGAAAAACCCTTCTACTTCCAACCAACATAAATACCCCGTCTCACTTTGGCCAAATTAAATTAAGGCAATTTAAATGTTTCGGAAACCCAGCTTAAATTCATCTTTAATTACTTTCTGCGGCTGCCGCTAAGGGCACATTAAACGGTGACATCGGGGGCTTCGAGTTATCTCTCTACAAAACCACCAGCCAGCGATAACATGGGGAGAGGGACATAGCTTCCAATGATGCCCTTGGCATTCTGCCAGTCTCTCCCTATAAAGACGTTGGGATGGCTCTTTTATAACCTTAGCGCGCAGTCCTGTATCATCTGCATAAGACGAGTTTGCTGAAATCTGGTCGGATTGATGCACGCTGCAGCGACGTCCTGCTGATACTGACGGTTGCAGCTAATTGCTGTGTTTAATCTTAAATGGCTCGGCTTATCTTGGACGAGTGTCCCGCGGAATGTTCGTTCATATTCGGGTGATGGAGATGGCTCTTGTTAAGTAGAATGCCCGTTGTTGGGAGGTGTAATGGCTTTGTGAAATGGTTGGAAGGGATGAACGTTTTTGCTTTCAATTTCTAAATAAAGATGTGGCAAAAATAATCCTTGTAACATACTTTAGAATTCTACTATCGGTAAAAATAAATAGACTTGAACCAATTGGTTCAAGCATAAAAGCATTAATGCTTTTATTTAATATATCGTTACCACCACGCCAAAAACACGAATCTGCTATTCTTATACATAGCAGATTCATGTTTTTGGCGTATTGCTATGTATAAGAATAGCAGATTCGTGTTTTTAGCGTGGTGGTAACGATATTATACTGTTCGAAAATCAATCTGAAGAGAAACCACTGAATAAAAACAAAATCTAATAATCACTGTTACGTAATTTGTACTGTGTATAGTTTGACTTCTACTATACGTGGTGTTTAAAAGCCCGGTGGTGAAGTGGTAGTTCTTCATGCTCCCACGCCTCTATTCCCGGGCAAAGCAGACTCATCCCGTTATTGCACCGGGTTCAATATAATGAGTACCAAGTTTACTTGTGGAAACAGGGTGCTAAGCATCAGGCTAAGCCGCTCATTTGATTATGATTTTCTAACAACTCTGCTTACAGACCTCACCCAATGAGGTTGGTTATACTGCAGTTTGAAATCTATAGATAGGTACTCACTCAAGTATCTCTCTTGTTTTTTAACATGGGGTTTCAACAAGTCCACTCAAACTCAGCACAGAAAGATTGGAGTACATAAAAAAAACGCTCAGAGATCCATTACGATGGCAATTTTTACAAAATATGTGACGTCATATCCGATTAAAATTTATTCATTCCATTCCACCGTACGCGAATGCATTCACAGTTGATATTTGTAACATTAATCAGAAACATATTCAAATAAATATGTTTACATCCACGGAGTGTTTTTTTTTATTTACTCCGCGCGAAGAATATTGCTGTGTAGTGTAGTTTGGCAAACTGGTTGAAACACACTCTTTATAGAAATAGACCTGAACTAATTTTTTAATTGGACCTACTACTGTTCTTAAATCAAGACTCAATCTATTTTTGAGAAGTGACCATTAAATAAAAATATCGTAATATGTATCAAATTGTAACAAATTACAAGTACTACCTATTTCTTTTGTCTTTTGCTTTTATTAAGATTTTCAACAAGGTTTAAAATAATAAATTCAACTATAAGGAATTCTATATGAGCAGGTTTTTTTTTTACATTCAATTGCAAATTTTAGTTGACATTTAGTACGTACAACAACAAAGTTGAATTTAAAAAAAAATATTGTTCCTACACCGAGTGGGGAAAAACAAATATCTTGTTATTCTATGAATGAAGTTAAACTTTATCCAATTATCATAAATAATTTAGAGTAAATAAACAACTTGCTCAAAAAATGTCATGTGAAATATATACTCTACCTAACTATTATAATCAAATAATATGAATCTTTTCAATTAAAGATGATCAAAAATACAACTAATGGCTGAAACATAAGATACATTGTTTGGAAATAACAAGACAATTTTCAAATTCACAGTAAGTAATCAAAAACTGTCTTACTTTATTCTTTTTTCACTCATCTACCGCCCCCACAAGACCAAACTGGAAATCATTATAAACCAAAGGGGAACTAAACAAAAGTTAAAAGAAAGAATGATACATTTTACTGATTGGAAAACAAATTATCCCCGTGTTTACACACATTTTCTTAAGAAAAATAAATACGTAGCTAAAATAAATTTTCCATTTGTTATTTCTTTTTAATAGTAGATTTATGACAGAATAAATAAATTTAAATTCCAAACAAACTTTATTAATTCGCTAAATTCTTTTAAAAATTGTTCCGCTTTTAAAATGTATCTATCACTCCGCAGTTTGAAACCTAAACTAACCCAATCTAAAAAAAAAAAAAAAAAGAAGGAACTCCGTCCTAAACTGTTCCTTTCATCGAAACCATCTCAGCCCATCGCCCACATAATCGAATACCATCTATTCCTTAATGGCCTCCAACTATAAAGAACCCCCCAGCCTCCTTACCATAAGCAAACGAGCCCCCCTACCAATAGTACAGTCAAATTAGGGTTTGAGGTAAACATTTAGAAAAACAAGCAGAGACCCCCTGGGATGTATTAAGGGGGGTCTGAGGATGCCTCACCTGAAAATCCCAAAAAATCCGGTGACGGGTTTTCCGCCATTTTGAAAAATAAGTCGGCCATATTGGATTTTTCCATAGTTCATAAAAACAGCTATAACAGGCGAACTAATTGGTTTAAAATGTTCGTTCTTGTTTTAAAATGCGTAATTCAGTGCGTTCTTTAAGTTTCATGCATCAATTATTGGTTCTAAACCATAGATTTTTTTAAAATTAAGCTAAAATAGCAATTTTTTTGTAATTTTTTCGGTTGTAGTTTTTTCGTTTAATACTGTGTCGTAACTATTATAAATATCAAGACCGAAACAACTGGAACTTGTTAAGGAGGGTCTTAGGCTATACCATACCAAATTTCTAAGAAATCCCTCCATTAGTTTTCCGCCATTTTGAAAAAAACGGCAGCCATACTGAATTTTCGATATTTCTTAAAAACTGCTATAACAAGCGAACTTATTGGAATAAAATGCTCAATTTTTTTTTAAAATGCGTGTCTAAGTGTAGTTTTTTGAAATATCATGCAGTAAGTTAATATTCTTGAAGATTTAATTTTAAAAACTAGGAAAAACAGTAATTTTTCAGTCTTTTTCTGTTGTAGTATTTTTATTCTTATTATTGAAGAAGGTATTTAAAACAACTGGGTATGATGCTTTGGGATTTGTTTAGGAAGGTCTAAGGATGCCCAATGTAAAAATTTTAAAAAATCCCTCCACTGGTTTTCCGCCATTTTGAAAAAGAAATCAGCCATATTGGATTTTCCTAAACGACAATTACAGACGAACTAATATAGATAGAAGGTTGATTTTTTTGAAGCACGTGTTTATATGTGGACTTTTTTATAAATATCATAAACATATTTAGGTTTAAAAAATTTAAATAATTGAAAAAATTTAAATTTTAAAATAATTGAATTTTAATGAATTGATCCATAATTTTGATTTTCCCTTTTTTTGTAGAAAGGTTCTTAAAAAATTAAGATAGATATTAAAATAAGTAGTCAAAATAGTTCAGAATTCGATAAAAGAGGTTTGAAAAAGCCCTGTATAAAAATTTAGATATCCCTTTTCGTATTTCCCCCTAGTTTGAAAAAGAAATAATACCCAAATGTTTTCAACAATGTGCATAAAAGTGCTTGATAAACTACTTATATTGAATGATTAGTATTTTGAAATACCTTATACAGAATTTTTTTTAATAAACTTAAGTCTTAATAATAATAATGAGGTAATTAATATAATATAAGTCTTATATGTTAATCTGTTAATAAAAAGTAAAAAAAGTTAACCTTTTCAAGTTTGGTTATGAAATCACCACACAAGATAATATTTAATGTCCTTTTATTGTATGAAATAAACTTAAAAAATTAATGGCAAAGTTAAAGTTACATTGATGAAAAAAGGGATGAAATTCTTATGCATCGTTCATCCTTTTCTACTTGATAAGTTAGAATTTCTCTAGAATCATTTACTTTGAACAAGGAGTTAATTGACTTCATCTAAATCAGTTGAACTTGCTTCTGATTCATCAGCTGTATCTGCATCACATTCAGTTTCATCAAATATTTGGGAACTGTCACTGCGTCCTGAACCAGCACATTGTCCAGTGTCCACACATAGAATAAGAGCACTCAAGTCCACTTCTTCTACAGTCACAAAATCTTTCACAAGAATTTTTACAGTTGCATATAACTAGTTTTAACAGTCCATCTGGAACAACATTTCTTGACGGCGGAATTGGAAAAAAATTACCATCAGATAGATTCCACCCCCATTCCGTTGGCAATAGACCATTGAACCTCCACTGCTGGACCTGAAGATACGCGCATCTGAAGTAGGTGGAAGCACAGCCAAATTGAAAGTACTGCTCACTTTTTGTTTTCCAACAGTGGATAAGTATAGGTGATGTCTTGCTTTGTTTAGATTTAACGTCCCTTTCGGCACCGTACATGGCTAAAAAGAACTTTTCTCCGTCTTCCGAAATCGAGTCCGATGAAAATGAAGCATTATTGAAAACATCCATCTGGCCACGAAGAGGCTGGTCTGAAGAGAGCAAATAAAAGCTTTCTTCCCTTTTCTAAATGGTGCAGATGTAGAACCGCATCCAGTAAAGGCGTGCAATACCAACATGTACTTTCCTAGACTCTTCTGAAGTTCTTGAATGCTATATACTCGATCATATTTGCCTTTTTTACCAAGCATTAGTATGTAACATTCTTTTATTGCATGGGCGCAATCCCTAATGCAAAAAGATCTGAATATTCTCCAACAATTACAGATGGGCAGGAATCTGCTATTTTAATAGCTTGAGAAACAATCAAAGTGTCAGCTCAGCATCACCGACTGCTTGATTAACATCACATCCGGCAGATTTGAGATAAACTTTTAAGAGCCTAATAAATGAGAATTTGTTCTTCTCATTAGAAAGAAAATCATGTTGAGATGCAAAAACATCATTGCATTCTCCAACATTAACATCAATTGATTTTTTTAATCACCCTCTTCGTAGGTGCTCCACGTCTTTTATACCAGAACCTCCATCATAGCCGTCAAATACCACATATCACTTTCAATAATGTTGTAAAACAATAATGTTGTAAAACATAGGAAACGAATTGCTCACATATACCGTATAAGTTGCTGGACGTTGCCTTACAACTTTGTGTAGTAGGTGTCCCCCATCAATGACATGCGTACGATTATTGGGGATTGGATACCCCACCAAGCAGTTCGAGGAAATTTTGTAGAACATTTTAAACATGTTCTAAACCCCTCTATGGTCAATAAAGTTCAACGAAACATGAAGGTCAAACGCGATTTTCAAATGGGGTCGTATTACAGGAAATTAGGAAAAACATGAAAAGGGATTTCTAAATTTTTATACGTACAAGGCTTTTTCAAACCTCTTTTATCGAATTCTGAACTATTTTGACTACTTATTTTAATATCTATCTTAATTTTTTAAGAACCTTTCTACAAAAAAAAAAGGGAAAATCAAAATTATGGATCAATTCATTAAAATTCGATTATTTTAAAATTAAAATTTTTTCAATTATTTAAATTTTTTAAACCTAAATATGTTTATGATATAAATAAAAAAGTCCACATATAAACACGTGCTTCAAAAAAATCAACCTTCTATCTATATTAGTTCGTCTGTAGTTGTCGTTTTGGAAAATCCAATATGGCTGACTTCTTTTTCAAAATGGCGGAAAACCAGTGGAGGGATTTTTTAAAATTTTTACATTGGGCATCCTTAGACCTTCCTAAACAAATCCCAAAGCATCATACCCAGTTTTTTTAAATACCTTCTTCAATAATAAGAATAAAAATACTACAACAGAAAAAGACCAAAAAATTACTGTTTTTCCTAGTTTTTAAAATTAAATCTTCAAGAATATAAACTCAATGCATAATATTTCAAAAAGGTACACTTAGACACGCATTTTAAAAAAAAATTGAGCATTTTATTCCAATAAGTTCGCTTGTTATAGCAGTTTTTAAGAAATATCGAAAATTCAGTATGGCTGCCGTTTTTTTCAAAATGGCGGAAAACTAATGGAAGGATTTCTTAGAAATTCGGTATGGTATAGCCTAAGACCATCCTTAACAAGTTCCAGTTGTTTCGGTCTTGATATTTATAATAGTTACGACACAGTATTAAACGAAAAAACTACAACCGAAAAAATTACAAAAAAATTGCTATTTTAGCTTACTTTTAAAAAAATCTATGGTTTAGAACCAATAATTGATGCATGAAACTTAAAGAACGCACTGAATTACGCATTTTAAAACAAGAACGAACATTTTAAACCAATTAGTTCGCCTGTTATAGCTGTTTTTATGAACTATGGAAAAATCCAATATGGCCGACTTATTTTTCAAAATGGCGGAAAACCCGTCACCGGATTTTTTGGGATTTTCAGGTGAGGCATCCTCAGACCCCCCTTAATACATCCCAGGGGGTCTCTGCTTGTTTTTCTAAATGTTTACCTCCGGCCCTTTTTTCGCCTAATTTGACTGTACTACAAAGAAATCCAAATGGTAAACTGGGTGGAACAGCGGTCTCAATAATCCCGAGAATAAACAAGGACGAATGCCTTTATTTTTATCAGTACCTAACACCTTCAGAATTAGCTCCCTAAGCGCACCCGCTTGAGCGTACATAAGCAGACAGCGTGTACGACTTTAAGCCACGTTTTCTTTTTATTGCGACCATCAACTTCAACCTGCTTTTCTTTCACAGGGGTAGACAAAGGGAAGTGCGCTTTATTCCACTTCGGCAAACGACTTGGGGAGAACACCGCCTTTTTCTTGTTGGGTGAGGTGCTCTATTAGGGAGAGAGCGGCGCAGGTAGTAATCAATAGGCGCATAGTGCTTTTTGTAGTGCAGGGAAGAAAACTTTTAAGAGTGCAGTTTTCTCCGCGTTGCAATTTTAAAACTGCGTTTCTTAGGGAACTTAGATGAAATTCAATTAAGTTTTTATCTGTTTATTCAAGTTGTTTTTGAAGGGTTTGTGTGTGTAAAACAAGTTACATAATGTCGAGATTATTTCAAATTTTTAAAACTAAGACTAGACATGGTAATTTTTAACCGGCTTTAAAACGATGTATGAATGTTTTTATATGAATTATTTTTTGAGAGAAGATAATAGTTTTTTAACTTATTCTAAATTTTCTTACAGTTATAAAACTGAGGAAAACTAGGGAGAATGGTTGCAAACTAAACTAATTAAAACGATTACTAAATTTATAATCAAATAAAGAAATATAAATTATGTTTCAATTTCGTTGGGTTTTTATACTCCATAAACATATGCATGATACATTTCACTAATAGACATTTTTGATATGACATCTATAGTAAAACTATATCATGGTACACCGAATAAAATTTCTTTCATTATAGAGATGGTTTAAGAAGTACCCATAAAAATCAATGGTACAAGATCCTTAGTTCAGGGGAGGCCAACGAATCGCACACGATGTGACATTAATTTGACTGACTAGTTCAGATGCATTTTACTTAATGATTTTTTTTTTGTTTATTTTTGGTAAGGGTTTTTAACAACAATTTTCCATTACGTCACAAGTTTTCTCACTTCAAAACCTCTCCACTGTTCTATGTTAAAAGTTCGAAATCAAGAAAACTTTCTAAAGCATTTAATTTTAAATTTTATAATAGTGATTTACAAGCAAAAATGGATGTACCTACTTGGGATCCCAAAAGAAATTTATTTGGAATTTTACTCTAAGATATTGGAGCTTTAACTCATTTTTGGACATTTGGAAACTTTTGGGTGACACCCGAGAGAATTGCTCTTTTTACGCTGCAATCAACACACACAAAAAAAAATATGATTTGCCATTAAAACTTCAAGGGAGTTAAATCTTAACTATCCTCTTACAGAGGGCCCTGTATTATTTCTTTGCCACTTATAATAAGTTCCAAAGCGAAAAAGGTTTTTAAAGGTGCGAAAGGAATTTTATCCTGAAACGCGGCTCTTAAATGTCTTGGAATACTTTGTTAATTCTCTCAATACATTTAATCAAATGTCTACTGTTCTCAGCATATTCACTCTGATCTTAACGCATTGCGATGGAATCAAATAATAGTTTTATAACTGATATATTATAAATAGCTTTAATTTAATTTCTAATTAATTGAATCTATTTATTAAAATAGTTAATTGACTGATGTGCCACTATTAATTATCCAATGCTTCATGTTTGGCACATGCGGCACGTCTTGCGGCACGTCTTTATAGAAGCACAAAAACACAATTTACACATCTAAGTCTTTGGACTGGCCATAGTTAATAAACAATGATTTCAGAATTCTTTTATTTTTAACAAAAAATAAACTAAAAAATATAACAAAAAAAACACCTCCTACCACTACAGAGGCCTTTTCCGTCACCTGCAGTTCCGAGAAGTTAAGACTGAAATTTTTTTCAGCAAAACATTTTTACAAAAAAAAAAGGGGACACATGGAATGAAAAAGAGGCATGCTTCAAGTCACTCTATCCATCATGTTTATCCGGGACATGGCCAGCAACAACGCCTTCGGGAGATCAAGGCACCTAACGAGACTCGGACAATAGATTCCAGCTCCATAATATTTCTACCCCCCCTTTTTTTATAGTTGTTTTCTCGCAAATGATAGTTTTATGTAGTAGTTTTTACGTCGAGAAGACGTTTAAACGATGTTGTATTAGACTGATGCGATGCAAGGATTCATGTGGTAACGGAGGGAAAGAGTTATTTTTCTTAAGAAAATTGATCTGTTTTGAAAATGAGGGCGTATTTTGGACCGAATGGGGTATATTATAGGGAATTCCGCGGAATGATTTAAAGTTGTTAGAATGTAGTTTACATCGTTGTCGACTGTATTAGGATAGTTTGGAAAACATGTAGGTTAACTGACAAAGAGCTGATGGTTCAGTTAAATTTGCATTAGAATCTGTCAACAAAGGGTAATAGAAAATAACATATATTTAGTGTGTAATAAAATACCATGCAAATGGTTTTTTTATTAATATAATTTTTTTAAGGATTTGACTTGAAATAATTGTACTCTTAATCTACATATGTATGCCTACCCTACAATTATTTATCAGATTGCTTGATATTTTTTATCAAATAAGAGGACAGCATCGCTGAATCTGATATGCAGTTTTGAGTTACCCATTGAATTTTTTAAATGTGTTTCTATCATGCTACAGGCAGAAGATGATACAGTTTGGAAACTTATTTAGGAAACTAGCTAAGAGTAAGTAAGCTAAGGAAAGGAATAAAAAAGGACTAAAGGCTAAAGGTAGGGACTTTTTCAGAAGAATAAACTTGGGTGTTTTTCCTATAACTATTTCACATGATATTAAAAAAACATAATCAATAAATTTATACGCATGGACCTCTGTGCCCAAAGCAAAATCCAGTTAAATTCCCTTCAAACAAAGCAAACAAATTAATTTATTTATATTTCTTTGAGGAATATTTCATAATTCAATTTATCATATTTCTTATATGTTTCTGTACATCAATACACATTTATGAATAAACAATTAAGTATTATTCCTTCTTTAAGGAATTGTTATTGATTTTACTAAAATTGGTTCATTCATTCATCTTTTCCGAATAAATGAAAAAAAAAAGAGACTTATATTTTAACAAGAAAAGTTATGTTAAAATGTTAAATCTCTCTATTGCATTGATTTACTTTCCTTATAATTTTCCCATTCATGAAA
Source organism: Tetragnatha montana (assembly GCA_963680715.1). NCBI lineage: Eukaryota > Metazoa > Arthropoda > Arachnida > Araneae > Tetragnathidae > Tetragnatha > Tetragnatha montana. The sequence continues at coordinate 13,073,481 of OY796676.1, read as the reverse complement.
AAATAATCTGCTGCGCAGTAAGAAACTGCATTCATAACTTTAAACTGCTTCTGGCACTTACCTATCAAAAGATTTATGAAACAAAACTAATTGATATTTAGCTTCTTTTACAAAAAACTCAATTATTTCACTTAAAATTTTTTCTATAAGTAGAACAGAGCACAAAACTAAAAGTTATCCGCAAAATTATGCCTGAATGTCAAGGTGAAAATAGTCTACCTACTATTAAAAGCAGTTGATTTTCTTTTATTTTATTTCAAAGGAAGAAAACCAATCAACTTATTCGAATTGAATTAAGGCAAATATTAGATGAGTCAACAGCACCACAGCTCTTCATTTCTTTATTCCATTGAATTCACTCAGAAAAAGAAAATGCAATCAACTTTTATCTTCTCCCCCCTCTGGCATGTGTGCATTTCTATTAAATATACAGAGTGAGGTAATAGATTTCATTATTCCTATATCTGGAGAAATTATTAGATTGTAGCAGGAAATCAAAATTTTGCATTCCCAAAAACCCAGTGCCGGAAATACCGAAATAGAACTAATTATGAAGGGATGAAAAAATTAGTTGAATAATTTTATTTACAATGTTATATAAAAAGTAGTTTTCCTACATGTTTTTGATGGTAGGAGATTTGAAGTAATTTAATAAATCCAAGTTAACTATAGAACACTATCAGAGAAATCCCAAAGTAATTATTCTAAAAACGAATCTTACTTTGGTGGATAGTACAAAGGAAATTAGAAATAAAAAGTTAAAAATATGTATACTTGTTGAATTAGAAAAATAAAAAATTAAGGGAAATATATGTAGACCCTTTGATATTCGGGTATTACTTCTTACGTCTTCTATTATATTTTAGATTTTCTGCAAGTTTCCCAATAAAAGTATTTAATTAAGTAATATCAACTTGAAACATCAATAGATAATTTCAATTTCTCAACTAAAATATTTGTTTCAAAAAGTATTTTTTTAAATGTTCCTATATATAACTTTCGTTAAAACTTAAACTGTTTGTTGAAAATTGATCATTCTATTTCACAACATGCGATATTCTAATGTCACAACGTCAAGGACAAGTAACTTCTTTTTGTTGTATATTGCTTTGCTTTTGCTGTTGACATCGCATGATATTGTGTTTGATCAATTTTGTAATTTTTTTTTAAACTTCTATTATATGTCTAGTCGTCTAGTATATTTTTCATTCTTTTACGTTTATTTCTATTAAATCCTTTTGATGAAATTAATAAAAAACTATGCAGTGTGATAACAGAACTTTTAATAAATCAGAATAGGACAGCAGACACATTCAAGATTTAGTTTCGAACTGGAATAACTAATCAATCATAATAGAACAAGAGTAGAGAGTTGAGTGGTACTGTTGCTTTCTTAAATTGATATGTGGAATAAATAAGTATACAGATATAACTTAACACCCTCTCTCAATTTTTTCCTTCGGAAGATAAAATTGCTATTTAGAAAAAGAAATTTAAATGCTAAAATTGCTCTAATGCAATCAACTTAAAGCCAAAAGAATACATACATTCATAAACTCGAAATCAAAATTTATACATGTAGGCACTATATATACACTCAAATATCTATCTATTCTAAAAACTTTTTTTACAAGAAATTGAAATTCCTCATTCTTATTTCAAGTTCATTAACCCTTTAAAATGGTTAAAAGTCACTGTTGACAAAGATTTAGTAAAAATATCTGACACATTATCCACTGTGGGTACATAATCAATCTGAATTTTTTCTTTTACAATTAAATCTTTAATAAAATGATACTTAATGTCAATATGCTTAGAGCGCTTGCTGTTTTCGTATCCACTAGCGAGATGAATTGCTCCCTGATTATCCAGAAAAAGTACAGGTTTACAGTCAAAACTTGGATCAAAGTCCTGAGCAAGACGAGCAATGGATACTATTTCTGCAGAAGCCAATGCTGCTGCTACATACTCGGCCTCTGTTGAGGAAAGGGCCACGCAGTTCTGCCCTCTCTTAACTTTGACACCCTCTGGTGGCCTAATAAAGGTGTCTTGCTTAAGTGTTCCGTTCAGAAATGCTACTGGAACATCCAACTGACGAACAGTCCAATCCTTCTGGAGGGCAAAGGATATTAACATTCTAATTGTTGACAATCCAGCCACCGGTGCATACAGCTCTGTATTTACATCTTCTTGAAATCCTCTGGCCACCAATCTGGCTTTTTTAGTCCCATCGGATTTGCTTCTGAAGACCCATTTTGTGTCGATAACCTTTGTGTCAGGTGGACAATCGCTTTCTCTCCAGGTGTCCATTTCTTTAAGAGATTCCAGCTCTCTTTTCAGAGCCTCATTCCACTCAGGACTCTGGATGGCCTCTCCATATGTGGTCGGATCTTTGATCTCTGCTATAAAACTGTAAGCTGAGTAGAGTTCATAATCTTTAAATCTTTCCGGAAGTCTTCTCTCTCGAATTGGTCGACTTTCATTTACTTGACTGATTGGCGAGTCTTTGTCATCTTCAAGATCCGAGGAATCCTCCTCTGGCTCATGTTCGTCTCTCACATCCTCTGTCTCACTGTCAGTATCGTACTTTCTAGGACTACTGGATTCTGCTCTTTGTCCTCCATTTGACTTCATTGACTTTTCCCTCTCTTCCTCCTTGATGGGATCTGATTTATCGGGCTTAAATATAACATTCCTCGACGCTTCCACCTTTCTTTCTTCTGGAAGGTAAACTCGATACCCCTTTATGTTCTCTCCATATCCGACGAAAATTCCTTTCTTGCTTTTTGGATCCCATTTTCTTCTTCTCTGTTTGGGAATCAAGACATAAGCTTCAGATCCAAAGACCTTCAAGTTTGTTACATCTGGTTTCTTTCCGTGCCATAATTCAAAAGGTGTCACTCCTGGAACAGAGCTAGATCCACTTAGGTTTAGTACATTCACGGTTGTAGCGACTGCTTCTGCCCAAAGCTCTTTTTCCAAGTTCTTTGCCTGCAACATAGTTCGAGCTAATTCCACAACAGTTCTATTTTCTCTTTCGATCTTTCCATTTTGTTGAGGGGTGTAGACGCACGACTTTTGATGCTGAATCCCCTTCTTCTCTAGAAATTCTCCAACTGTGTGATTTACTTCTTCGAGTCCCTGATCAGTTCTGAGTACCTTCACTCTGTGTCCAGTAACGTTCATGGTTAGGTTCAGAAACTTGATGATGTGAACCTTTGCCTCCGACTTGTTTTTCAGGAAATAGACAGCTTTGAAGTGACTGTAGTGATCCTTCAGTAACAAGAAGTACTTTGAGTTTCCGATTGACTGCACTTCCATCGGTCCGCAAACATCAGCATGGATTATCTCTCCACAGGACTTGACAACGGTTTGGGACTGTGAGAATGGCAAGACATGTTGTTTTCCCTTTACACAGGCATCACAGAAAAACTCCTTGGTATCTACAAACTTGATGTCATGCTTAATCAAGAATTCCCTGACGTGCTTTACATTCTGATGTGCAAGTCTTTCATGCCACTGCACCAAATCAGTCTTCATGTCAGACGATAAGAAGGCTTGTTCATTTGGGTTTGTATTCATTTGATACAACTTCCCCTTTCTCTGCCCCTGAATCATTACTTGGCCATTCTTAATTAGTCTACACTGGTCACTTTCAATTTCGAACACATAACCTTTATCTGTAGCGGATCCCACAGAGAACAAGTTACATTTGAGATCTGGAACCAATAAAACATTCTTTAAAACTCCTTGAGTCCATTTTTGTCCATCACATGTCGAAATTTCCACATCGCCCTGTCCTAATGCCTCTATCACCTCACCACTAGCAACTTTAACCTTTATCGGATCATCAAACTTTTCAAACTCCTGGATCCAATCCTCACGAAACGTCATATGCTCGCTGGCACCAGAATCGAAATACCAAGTGTCATTCAAGCAATCATCATCCGAAATCAGAGCAATAGATATGTACGTTGACCTATGAGAAGGACCCGGCTTCCTGTGTTGCTTTTTGTTTTCATTTTTTCTTAAGTAACAATCTCTAGCTTTATGATTGGGCTTGTTGCAATTAAAACAAAGGTTCTGCTCGAAATTTTCTTTAAGAGGGCAATTATTTGCTATATGACCCTTTTTTCTGCATATGTTGCACTGGATCTGTCTCTCTCTTTCAACTGCACCTCTTCTTTGCCACCTCACGCTGGCGAAAGCCTCCATCTCAGAACACTGTTCTGAATCACTTGACGCACTTTTGATCCTTTCTTCCTCTATTGACAATCTGCTGATCAATTCGTTGATGCACTGTTTTTCATGGGGGACAGAATCCCAAGCTGTTATGAAATAATGAAATCGCTGTGGTAATCCCATCAGAATTTTTGTCATAAACATCTGATCAGTTATTTCTTCCTTTCTCTGTTTTAGCTGAGTGCGTATGTCCTCCAATCCAGAAACATAATCAGAAATATTCTGCCCATCACACTTGAAGTTAAAGAACTTCTTCTGAAGCATATGGATGCTCACCTCGGACTTGTGCTCATACACGCTGCACAATTTCTCCCACATTGCTTGTGCTGACTCACAGGTGAGGAGATGCGCCATGGGACCATCGTCAATTCTGCTAACTATCACCTCCTGAGCCTTTAAGTTCTTTTTCATAAAAGCCGTCTGTCTGGCAATAAATGCCTCCTCAGTCTCTCCATTCTTTCTCGGCAACAATCCTTCAATTGACTCAAACAATCCTTTACTTTCCAAGACTATCTTCGTTTGAAACTTCCAAACATTCCAGTTCTGCTGTCCTTTCAGAACAATCGATGTGCCACTACCTTCCATTACTGCTGTTCAAACGTTCCAGTTCAGTTTTACTTTCAAAATAATTATAAGTTACTACTTTCCCTGCTGCAGGCCTTTTTACATGAGCTCTGGGCCCATAACCTGATGAAATTAATAAAAAACTATGCAGTGTGATAACAGAACTTTTAATAAATCAGAATAGGACAGCAGACACATTCAAGATTTAGTTTCGAACTGGAATAACTAATCAATCATAATAGAACAAGAGTAGAGAGTTGAGTGGTACTGTTGCTTTCTTAAATTGATATGTGGAATAAATAAGTATACAGATATAACTTAACACTAATTAATTAGCTTTGTTATTTTGTTTTTATTACATCAGATAACATTTCTACCAACCTAATTATGTAAATATAAACAGTGCAAAACCATGTAAATGAACAAAATTTTTATTGAGTGGTTGGTTCAAATATTTATTTCCTTGTTATATCCCATGAAACAAATAAATAAACTTAAAAAATTATATGAGCATCTCAAATATAAGCATTTAAGGAAAAAATCTTAACTTAAGAGCACGCAAGGTTTTAAATATTAATTCCATTCCATTTCTTTCTAACAAATTTTTGGCCACAGTTGTTATTCACTTTCACGTTACTAAATCAAGTGATGTAGAAAAAAAAATTGAACTTAATAAGCAAAAACACATGGAAGGTATCTCACTCAGTAATTACTCTTGTCCTTAGGCATTGCATGCATTTAATTAGATTACAAGATGCGTTCGTGAAATGTTTTTCTTTTTCTAGTGGATAGATAGAATCTGCAGTTAACTACTTCAAAAAAGGCATTGATGCTAAAAAGAAAATTACTTGTTCTATATATAAAACTTCGTTTGGAAGAAATAAATAACAATACCAGAAACTGTTTTTCAACATGCCTTGTCTTCGATCGCATAATTCTACACCAGTCCAGTGATTGCATGTTTACGATAAAAAATCTTTTTTTAAACCATTTTCAATTTCAAAAAATTTTTTATTCATCTAACGATTCTTTCAGAACTTGGAGGATTAATTCAAATCGCGTGATACTCGTTACAGGTAAATAAGATTTAAAGCGATATCAAATTATAGGGGGCACATTTATCGGGTAATGAAATATGCCCCAAAAGAAAAAAAAAGGTTAATAGTTTTTTTTTTCAGTGTTGAGAATTTCGTTCCAAGACGCCATTTTTCATCAGTCTTGTTTGCACATCTCATTAATATTACCCCTTACGTAAGAACAGCGGTGATCTGGCCAGCATCATCATCATAGTCATCGTCGTTAGAAACGAAAAAAAAAATGATAATAAAAAAAAGGAAATCTTTTCAGAAGTTCCGTTTGTTGAAATAAATAAAAACGTTCTTTATGCGGTTTTTAGAAGCTTTTTTGTGCATGTACTTCATTAAGTAAATCTATGAGCTTTTCGAAAAAAGGAAATACCCCAAGAAGCCATTTATCATTTACGAAGGTTCCGAAATAATAAAAGCAGTATTTTATCTTCCAATATTTCAAACGTTTCCTTCTTTCAGAGACTCGAGAGAGAATTTAGGAGTTTCTATGACTTCGAGAAATCGCTACGAATTCCAGTGATGTATTACGAAATACAACTATGGACTTATCCCTTTGTGCTTAGTGTTTGAGAATATTAATGCAAGAGGATCAGCGTGGAAACGAACATGTTTTTGTGGAAAACAGTATTATAAATTGAACTTTAAAATACATAAATAACCCGTACAGCTTGTATTTTTAGATTGCTGTTGGTTTTAATATATTTCCTCATTTCCAGAAAAGCCTGGAATTGATAGGGGTTTTTTGCCGTTCTAATACAATGTATAAATAGAAAATCATACATGATCTATATGCTTAAATTCTATTTATAGTGATAGGATATTTTGGGAAAGGTTTTAGCTTTGAGATTATATATAGCCACAATGTTCAATTCATGGTTTTATATAGGAATTTCAGTATATGTATAGTCTTGAACTGTTTGACAGAAAATATATTTGGGTGCAAGTATGTTTCATTCCTTTTGTTAAATTTTTATAATTTATTATGGTATTTCATTTTGAAATATATTTTACTTTTTATATTCGTTACATATGCATTCAATTTTTTGTGAGGCTGGATTAAGGTTACTCGTAATATAGTTGTGATATAATTTATCGAAAATCCCAGGTACCTAAATCTCATGTATTTCCAAGATATTATTTAAAGAGTTAAAAATAACTTACTATACAAAAAATTACTAAAATGTACAGTTATATTTTCAAAATTAAATTTAATAGATATATTACAGGGTAAAGTGATAAACCTTGAATTATTAATAATTCCGGAATTTGAGGCGGGTAATGTGATAAATACAATGGCATTTATCCATGAGTATCACCCACTTTTCCCGAAATACGTGGGAATTATTAATAATGCCCGGATTAATGATGTTATGGAATATTTTATTAATTGTTTAACTACATATTTTTACATTTATAATTGAACAAAAAATCTATAAGCACCAGAAAAATTCAAATTCTACAGGAAAATCTCTACTTCAAACTTCTCACCAAAAAATCAGTTCAATTGAAACATTTGCTTCAAACTGCATAACACCACATCACATTTTATCACGATATAAAAAAATGTAATTTATTAAAATTGATTTACCCCCATTCTAAACCTAAGAAATACTATACATTTCATACCATCCGAAAATAAATCCTCTTCAGTAAAAAGTATATTCAGTAAATCCTCCAACACCTTGAAATTCGGGAAAATATAAAACGGGAATATTCGACACTTTCAAAACACTACATAAGGGTCAGAACCCAGAAAACTTGAGAACATGAGTTACTGCCAGTTAACTTCAAACCTTCCTCGTCTTTTATTTTGTTTCTCTTTTACAAGGCTTTCCCTCAATTTCATATGCCCCTTGGTAGAAAAAAAAACTTCATATCTGACTATGTAAGGGGAGGAAAAAGGAGTGATTTGTTTTCAGACGCTAAAATCAAACTTTGCACGCGAAGTTTTTAGGGGATCTTCTCCAGTTTTAGGAATATATATTTTATTCTTGTTTCTCCAATGTGGGATTTTTCGGATGAATCAATTACGATGAAAGCTGTGCTGATATAGCGTTAAAGAAGATTTGAAGTAATCATTGTAGTTTTAAAATTAAGTATGGGACTGCTTTGATTTTAAAACATAAATACTTTGTGCAATATTATTTTTGTTAAAATAAAATAATAATCAACTTATGTTGAATATATTTCAGCATTGAACTATAGAGCATTTGCACATGACGTCACTTGGAGGACAAAATCAACGTTGCTAAGGCTGTTGTTAGGCAGAGTCATGTGATTGAAAATTTTGCAAATTTTGTTAAACAATATTCTGCTGTTTAAAAGTGGGATTATTTTGACTTAGTGGCATTAAAATATTGAATTTCTTTTTTGGGTTCGTAAAAAATATAATTAAATGCAACAGAATGTCACAGAACTATCACTGTTTTTATTCATAAAAATATTATATTTACTTACTGGATTTAATGGATTTCAATTTATGAAATAATGTTTCATTTTTCTTCCATTTTAAAATAGTGTCTCCAAAACTACTAATTAAAAATATAAACTTATTTAATAGGATTAAAATGTTTTTAAAATATTCTACATTAAGCTTAAATTCTTGGAACTATTTGTTTAAGTAATTTTTCCATTGATTTTTTTTCAATACTTTATTAGTTTTGTGAGTTTATAATTCGCATAGTAAACCAATTTTGAAAACCTAACTTCATATTTACTTAAATAAAATATATTTAAGATCTAAAGAATTTCTATAATATGTTTAATGATAATAAGTTATTATTTATTAAACTTAAAGCTAAATTAATTCTCATTCAGAGAGATATATTTTTCTAATTTTCAAAGCCAATAGTAGAATTTTGGGTGACTAAACCACTTTCAAATCCATTATGAACTACTTTTCTATTGACATTTTACTATAAAATATTATACTGTGAAATAGTTAGGCTTATGTTTAACTATTATAATGATTTTAAAATCTCTAACTTTGATGTGGTTAGTGCATTAGAGAGAAAGTTAGTTATGTGTTTTGAAATATTCGTTTCTTTTTAAAATGTCAAAAGGTAAAAGGACTAAATTAGTAAAACGAAAGAAAAAAATCCATAACTTGATTTTTTTCAATTAACAACTCCTCTATCCAATATGAAATTACTTAAAATAACGATCTATTAAAATATATAATGTCTTAAATATATGTCATTATTATTCTCTATCTTTTATAATTTTTCAGAAAATAATATATTTATTACTCTATGGTAACTATATCAAAGTCAGCATTTTTTAATTGCTTATACACATATGACATGCGACCTTTTTATTTCAAAAATGTTCCTTAATGGGAGATTTTGTTTTCACCTTCCACCTTTTGCATCTAAACTACTTTACATAATTTAATAAAAATAACAATCTGAATATTTTATATCATTATCTTTAACTTCATGATAACTTTTTTTATTGCTCCAATAAATATTAACTACTAAACTCTAATTCATCTTAGAGGATTTTCTAAAAATTAAAATACAAATTATTAAAAAACTGTACTTAACCAATCAATAATTTATAATTTATCAATTGTAAAATTAAAATTTCTAAGGTTGAATTCAGTTATATTCAAATTACTCTCTGTTTATGAAACTATGTGTTTCTTCTCTTTAATACAATTAAAATGCTTTTATTTGCAAAACATTTCACATACACAGTTCAAAATTTACTAAAACCGAAAAAAAAAAGAATGACGAGAAAGAGAATGAAATATTCAGAGCTGCAGTTTTATTTTCCATTTACGCTATTTCTAACTGAAAATGCATCATCCATATTACTTTACTTCTGCATTCCGCTGCAGATTTTCTGTGTGAGGATAAAAATATTTCCAAAAATGCGTTGTATATATTTCTTACTTTCCTGAGCTTTGAAATTCGTTTCTTTTGAATTTCAAAGGTGAAGTTTCTAAAGTTTATTTCTTTGAATGCTCTCAGGGAGGAATGTATGAAGTATGTGTGTGTATCACAGAAGGTGTATAATCTTTTTTTTCTTTTGAGGGATGATACTTGATCATTTCAGGTATATAAAATGTATATAGTATATGCGGTTGGAGTTTTATTGTTTTTCGAAAGCTGAAGTAAACCTATTTAGTACTTAAATAAACTATTTAAATATTTGTTTTATGAAACATGAATAGCTAAAAATTAAATCTGAATACAAAAAAAAAATTATTGAAATTGTTTGGGTGACTGTGTTGAATATTTATTGTCATAAAATTTTCCCATCAAATTCTACAATTCCTTATGAAATAGCGAATTTAAAATTGTAGCTATTTATTTCAAGAAAAAAAATACGTTTATTGAAATTTGGTTTTGATACTCAAAAATATATCAAGTGATGAATAAATGATAAACTACGAAGTTATTTTTTCAACCGTCCATCATTTTTTTTTTCATTTTTCTCATAAAAATATTACGAAGTTTGAGTTTTGAAATAATTTTGCTACTGGTAGTCAATTTATACCATTACTGGGGAAAATCGAACATAATATGGCTATTTATCACGTCTACAAGTAAAAAATATTGTATTCTTTCTTGTACAACGAGATAAGGATTGAAATCGAGTCGCTGAATTTCTTCAATAATGGATTGTATTTCCTACACCTTTCTACTGAATAGCCAAGAATCAAATACATAATAAATTAATAATATTTAACCAGATTTTAGATCAGTTCTGCCCGTAAGATCGAAAAACTCAAATTGAACTTGAACAGAATCTCGTAGTACTACCGCATCATTGTGAGACATAAAAAATTATCTATTTTGATTCAAAATTGATTTTTCAAACTCAATAATTTTTTCAAGGCAGTTATTCATCAGTGAAAAAATTTTCGACTTTCTAAATATAAAGCTTTATATCCCTGCATATCATCCGAAGATGAGGTGAAAGATATAAAGTAAAGCGAAAGTTGAAAAACCTCGTACTTAAAAATCTATTTCTAGTTTGTATGGAATGTTTTTTCTCCATTTGTCATAAGATAATGATAAGTAAAACTAATATGGCAGATTTTTCTTTTAGTACATATGAAGGATATGATTGGTTACTTTTAGAAAGTTAATAGTAGTTACTACTTTTAAAACAATTATAAATGGAAAAATGTACAAAAAAATTAAAGAAAATTCCCCTTTCAGAGAATGAAATTAGCAGAAAATAAAATTTTTAGAACATTAACAAAGTTTTTTCGAAGGCAGCTTTCATTTTGCTGCACCCAAATCTCAAAGTGGGCGTTGGATTAAAAAGTATCAGGCTAATGTATAGGTGTATTATTAATGTTTTAAGGAGTAAAAATTTTGGTCCCCATTTAAGCATTATTTTCAGGTTAGAAATTTCAAAGTCATTATTGTTTGCGGTTTTAAAACTAAAACATTTTATTAGAATATTTTGATGTAAAATTAAAATTCTACGTATATGGCTGTAAAAGTTTCTTGTACAGTTAAAAGAACCTTATGAACCGTTACTTGCATTTAAATACAGATGTTAACCTTAAAAAAATTCATGTGAATTTAAAGGAAAACCGATCAAAATTTTTATTCAATTTTTTTTTTAGCAAAGTAGGTATAATTCACTTTTGAAACAACCCCCAAACCTTTCAAGCAAAGACTTAAAGCATATTCTCCAAAATATTTTGAAAAGCTTGGGTAAGAAGAAATAGAAGTTCTTGTTAGATTGCTCCCTAGACATTTCATTATGGTATTCTGAAGCAAAAATGTTTTGAATATTTTCTCTGCTGAACTGGCAACAGTTGCCAATAAAGTTTGCCAAAAACTTTATTTACAGAGTAGCTTTTCGGGGAAAACTAAATCAGACCTGTATTATTTCAAAATTCTCAACCTACTTTAAATTAGTATGTTCCGTTTCTTTTAAATAAAATTGATATTTTAAAAGAAACCCTTTTTGAAGAATTTTGAATTGTTTCCTCTTAGTAGACGTTCTAGATTCAATCCTTTTGTATCACAAACATTCTCCCAACCGGTAAATGTTTCGTTTCTTTTGTGGCAGTTATCTTCATGAAAATTGCTAAAATAATGAATAGTTCTTCAATTTCATTTGTATAGTTTCTCTCTTCATTTTCAGTAAGTATTGTGACTCTGATAGGCAGAATAAAACAATACAAACTACGAACTATATGACGTATATTAAATTATTTCTTATGGAAGTTTCATGTAGACTTATTTCTGATGTAAATATTTCTTTAAGATAACTTTTACATAATGAATCAGATAGAAAACACTAACTATGTTAAAAACATCAAATGTACTGAAGTAAAATCATATAAAAGAGCTCTAGGAGTATTGATTTTTGAGTTCAAAAAATTAAAATTAAACACTTAAAATAAAAAAAGGTTTTAATTGATGTGGTATCAGATAAAAACATGAAAGCAGAACACACACATTGCTTGTTTTTATTTTGTTGATGTTTTATCAATTGTGTAGATTTCAGTTTATTCGTGACAATACCTTTCACTTTCATAGCCTTTGTGAAAATTGTTCTAAAATAATTTTCATATCACATCGACAAAATACAATGAGTAAAAAATCAATTGTGACGTTTAATTTTTCTTTAATTTCAAAACCATTCAGATACCCTTTGGATAAATTTTTAACAATGACTTAACAATTTTTATAAAATGCTATCATCATCAAATTAACCCCAAAAATTAAACCCTACCTATAACTGAACAATACAAAAAAAAAATCCCCTCCAGAATAAAGTAACAACACAAGTTGTTTTGAGTTGTTTTCATCATTAAAAATAAATCTTGGCGAAATACCATTGGCCATTGGAAGAAATGCCATTAAGCCTAATCTCCACATCAATGGCTTTCCTGCGTTTTCTTCCTTTTTCTTAAAAACGGTCACAAACGCTAACGTCATTTCCTTCAGTCCCGATGCCATTTGATAGCAAAGTCACCCCAGATATCTCCGGCAGTAAATTCCCCTGAAAAAAAAAACCCCGGATTTCTAACCTTAAAAAAGCTCCAAGACGTCGTTACTTTCGAAATGGAACTAGTAGTAGACTACCAGGATGCCAATTTTTAACAGAAAATGAGTTTCTATTATAAAATAGAATGAAGGGCTTACGTTGGAAATACAACACAATTTATAACCCTAGTTTCGGTAAGGAAGCATTTTATAGCGAAATAACACAACGGGAAGAAATGATATTCTCCATATTTTGCATCAAGTTTCATAAAAACTGAATAAATTTGAATTATACTCCTATTTTCATAATCCCTTTTCCCATATCTAACTGCTCTATTTCTTCTTGATCCAGCAAATACCCGCTTTTTTTATTTAACTTCCGTATTATCTACCTGCGTTTTTCAGAATTTCTCTAGGATTTTTTTTTAGCTAAAGCCATTGTTATAATACCTACAGTCTAACCCAGTTTGTCGTAACTGTAAGTAACATTCTATCATAAAGACGGTTTATCAATTCGGGTCGCTCAAAAGATCCATTATATGTAAAATTTCTATATAAGTCGTGTTCTCTGAAGCGATTCTAGATTGTACAAGTTATTAACCTTTAACATAAATAAATAGTACATTTAACTGTACTTTTTTAATAATAGTGGAAAACGGGTCAATACGATATTGATGCACCTTCAAAATCCAAAAACTATGAAGGTTATTTAGGTTATCAAGGTTATTTAATCAATTTATTCAATTGCCTCGTTCATTACAACAAGGATTCCATCCTACCTTATGAGTAGGTTGTTGATATGGGTCGAGTGCATGAATTATGGGTGATATTTATTTAAAATGTATGTATTTTTTTTATAATGCGGTGTCCTAAATATGTAAATTTGAAAGAGAAAAAATACAACCCCACCTAAAAAAAGTTTATTCATTACAACTTTCTTTTAAAGATAAAATACTATTAATATTATATTTTTATTTGTGAATATTAATCATCGAAATAACCCTAAAGAAATTCACGTATCAGTGTAATATTTAGTTCACCTACAGTTAAAAAAACTATAATACAACTGACATCATTTTCTGCATCCCGATTTTCTCAGCGACCAGTTAAAAAAAACCTATACTCTCAAGACTCAAACAACCCATAAAAGACACTCGAAACAAGCTAAAGAATGAACGGAAAAACGATTCAATCCTTCCATCTCAGATCTTTCTAAATCCAGAGCAAAGTAAAACCCCCTAAGGCAAAGAGATATCTCCTCTAATACTTTCCGAGCGTGTATGCATAAATGCTGAGCAAATGCCTAGTGTTCCATTAATACTTTAAAACACCCTAGAGAAATGAATTTTTATTTCCAGCACGCTGAAAGGCATACGGCCGAGAGAGACTTTAATTACTATCTGATCCGCGCAAAGAGAATAATCAATATTGACAAGACACCTGCCTGGGGCAACTTGGGGATTCAAAACCTCTATGGGTGATGGTGCAATAAGTGCGGATATCACACAGAAGTTGGGCCGATTAAAACTGCTTAATACTTTGGTATTTGAAAGATTAAGCAGCTAAACTAGGCTAAAGAGAAATAATGTTTTACGCTGCAGGTTAAGTATATCGAATAAATTTTATTTTCGGTACTTGAATCAAAGACGGGCATATTATAAAATTGTGCACACTAAATATCTGCAATCGTAAGGTTTTAAATGAGTTCTATATTTTAAGTAGGGATAAAAAGAAAATATTAGATTGTCACGATGATAAATCATCACATTCAAGGACAGTAAAAATTTATAAACTCTTTTGGATATATCCAAACTATATCCATAATGACAGTCACCAGCGTCTCAGTTATCCAGCATCTAAAAAAAAAAGGAAAAATTAGCTTTTCACAGACTTTAGTATAATAATCCTTCTTTGACCAAGGATTTAACACCAAGATTGATGGCTGCGAATATGGCATTAATTTTTAGGTTTAAAACCAAATCTTTACACAACTTGGGTCCAAACAGTCAATCTTATTTGTAACCTTATAACTGAAATAACTCTCATAATTTCTTAAACTCCTTTACATTTTTTAGTAATATCTCTAATTAATGACCTCATTTCACCCTTATCAGATTTCTGAGTCAATAAAAATATTGAAAGAGCAATGTTTCAATATTTATCTATTTTCTTCAAACTTATTTGCTTCATGTTTTTGTTTGTATCTATCAAGTAATTTCCTTTCTGTTTAAATTTATAAGTATATTCGAAACTGTTTTTACCTCATAAGTTAAAATTAAAATTAGTATGCTTATTTCCACAAAAAAGGAAGTCACGATATGAGGAATACATTCTATTAATTGAACATTCTTTTATTATGTAAACTAAATGTATCAAATTCATAATTGATTTGAGAGCTAAGCTAAAAGAAATTTTAAAAATAGCCCCTTCAAAATATTTTTTCTGTGAGATCAAATTTTCTCTACATTAAATTTAAAAAGAAATATACTACGCTTACGTAAAAAATTAGCAAATATTTAACTTACAGACATTTCTCCCACTATACCCACTTCTTAAAGAACCTCATATCTCTATTTCTCTCTGAGAAACCGCGGAACTAGCTTAAAATCAATATTTAGACTAACATATTCCGCGTGAAGGCGTACAATGAATAAACATCTGTCGCTCAAAAATTTAAATATTCCGACATGCATTAAAGATCAACACCCCTCCATGGGAAAACTTCAACACCCAGAGTGTTTGATTAAAATTCATTACTTCGAACTTCCAAGATCAGCGAATCAATCCTGTGAGATGAATACAAAAGTTGCTCCATCAGAGGGAGGCCCTGCTCTCTCTTGCAAGTTGAAGCAGCAGAGTTTGTGTTCGGTAGCTTTTGGTTCCAAGAATTATTTAGTGTTTTCCCTACATTGTGTTGCTTGAGTTACGGTTATAGTTTTGCTTGAGTCCAGTTCATAAATTACTTCATTATTATTTAATTCTGAGTTTATTAAAGTGTTGATGTTAAGTTATTAAAGTGTAATGTGTGTTATCATCTGATGTTTCTACTTAGGTTAAATTCCAAGAAATATTTAAACTAGACAAGATGGGTTTTTATCTTTTAATGTGATGGATATCATGAAATCTTGAATAAATAAAGTATTAAAATAGTTTATTTAGTAAAAATAAAATAGTCGTAGCATTTTTAATAAGGATATACCTAAAATGTAGAATATTAATCAATTGTGGTATCCACACACAAGCAATCTAAACGAACATCTATTAAGGTAATTTAAAATTCCCCGAATATATGTTTCAGCTAGGGCATATTAAATGGTATAATCAAGTGAAAAATCGATAATTTTGTAACATTAACAATCGAACATTTATATGACTTAATTCAGGGACATTTAATTTTGTACGTGTGGCCATGGCCATGAACTAATTTATCAAATAAGAAATTTTTAAATCCTATCTTTCAATGTATTTGAGGGATTTGCAAACTGCATTGAAATTAAACTGAATAACTTCTCTAAGAACAAGTTTTCTAGTTTATAACGGGAAGAATTTCATTTTTAATTGTAAAATTAGTCCATTAATTTGTCATGAATATCAACTTTCCTTACAGGATTAGCCTGTGAATTAAATTACTTAAGTATATTGATCATTTTACATACATGCATAGTCCATGTAATTAATTTGAGGTGTTATATACTTAACAGCTTATCTTAAGTTATAATTACATTTTAAGTATCGCACAAAATTAAATTACACACTACATGAAATTTAACTAAACAATCGTAACCTTTATTAATCAAATAACGTTAATTACTTGAGTGTTTTAGATACTTTATCAAACCGATATTTTGCATAGGTATTTGGTTCAGTACGAGTTAATTTCTAACCGAAACATAATCTAAAATAAAAAAATAATAAATGCCCTAATGTTAATAATAAGATTATTATAAATTATTAAAAATATATGTTAAAATATTTGAGCTGGTTGTAATGAAAGTGATGTAAGTCCACTGAACGTAGTTTTGAGTAATTGAAGATTTTCTCAAACGACGCCTGTGTTATTCCTATGGAGAAAACATAATTTTAGGTAGCTCTAATGGGCCAATTATTGAGATTTTGACAAAGGTGAATACTACACCAGGTAAAGGACTCTAAAAGAAATCCAAATCAACTCTTGTCTCAAATTTCGCATTTTTGGATTTACACCACTTTCATCCTGAGCAACTAATTTATTTCGTGGTTACATATATGTTTATGTTGTATTAATATCAAAATCATCTAATATAATGCGTATAATCAACAATCGTAAAGTAAATAAAATGAATGATCAGTTAAAATTGCGAAACAGTTGTTATTGCTTAATATAGTGCATTAGTAATTTTAATGGTTGTTGATGAGTTTAAGAGGCTAAAGGAATCTATAATAATAAAAGAGCTTTACCACTCACTCACTCACTCATCAACGCACAGCAAAATCTACCGGGGCTAAGGACTCGAAACTTGGTAGGGTCGAAGACCTTACGGGGGGTTTGGAGCGTTTTTGACGTTTTCGAGCCCAGCGGCGTCCCAAATGACCCCAGATCTTTGTTATTTCGCAGGAAGGTTCCTAGCAACAATTTCTAGAAAGGCATTTTTCAGATTTTGGATATTCGAATTTTAAGAGGTCTGAATATTCCAAAAACCCGCTTTTGCTGAGCATAAACCAAGTTTTATATTTTCGAAGAAAACAATACCGAGAAATCGATATTACGAATTGAAATGTTGGTAATACCTTCTTGAGAGAATTTCAAAGAAAGAATTTCTGGATTTTTCGATATTCCATTCTGGAGGGGGTGCACGGGGGTTTGAATATTCACTCCCGTTTTTAGTTTTTGGATCCTAGCACCCACATTATTAATGTGATTGCTATGAAATTTTAGCATGTTGTTCCTCACACAACCAGGAAGGTTTGCGAAAAAGAATTTTCTGAATCAAAACATTCCAAGGAGCCTTTTTGTCCCTTTTCTAAATTCTTATGCTTAGCCTTCAATGTTAAATTTATTGCGGTTATTGCTCTTTCCAGGACACGCAAAACCTCTATTGTTGGAAATATTTATTTTGAAATGTTTTATAACAGGTGAATTTTTAAAAAATATGATAAAGAAACAATTTTTAATGATTAAATATTTTTTTTTATGATAACCCAAAAACCGTTCCACTGAAAAATTTTATTATCTTTTCTATTTAATCAAATTTATGTATTTCCAGCAAAGTTCAAATTAAACAATATTTTATCACAGGCATTTTCAGTGTCGATTCAAATGATGTTTACTTTTATATTTCATGTTTGAAATTTCTTTCAATTAATGAGTTGGTGATAAATCAGCAAAGGGGGGTTCAGGGGGTCTCCCCCTGATTTAAAAAAAAATTATCATTATTAAAAAATGGTTATAAACACTAATTCTAAACCGTTTTTTTAAGATTTTGTTTAACATCTTAAAAAAGTATAAAAGTATGTAGTATATTAGCCCAGTAAATTTAGGGTTTTTTAGCGCACTAATTCCTAACTCGCTGAAAATTTCAGAATAAGCTCTCTATGATGTCTATTTTCAACCCTGAAAAGTCCCCTAAAATCCCCCGCGGGCTTCCTTCGAAAATGGCGAATCAAAGATGGCCGCCAAGCAATCAAGGTTTTTTGCCATATCTCAGTCAAAAATCAATATTTTTTATTGCTTTAAAAGGCTATATACTCAGATAAGACCCTTTATTAGTTCCAATCACTTTTCCTGGTAAAAAATTCGTATAAATATGGTTTAAAAGGGTGTAATTGACGCCAAATGGAAATTTTTTTGTTTCTTTTCACCTAATTTGCCCCCTGCCTTTACCCGCATAAAAATCCCCAAACCAATCGAAGTATTTTCGTAAGTATTATAAATAAGGATTATTTCAAAGCAAAATTTTTGAAAATCCGTTTATAATTGGCTGAGATAATTGATTTTGAGTTAGTCGTGTTTAATGTGGATGAGCGGCCCTCTTCAAAGGATAATCAAAAATGACGTTTTCAAAACTAATAGGTAGAAGTTTTTCTGGATGGTTATAGATGTTTTTTGGAGCGCTGAATCCAAATATCACGTTTTCTGCCATGAAGAAGGTTGGCTTCACGTGAAAAATCGAACAAAATCGAAACATTTTCGTTCTTTTTACAATTTTTTGTTTATATTTCAAAAAATATAAGTTTCACGAAAATATATTCAGTTGCAAAAATAAAGTTGACAAAATTTCCTACAAAATGCATATTTTAACTTTGTTTTTGTGATGATTGGTTACACTGCTAGAGCGCACTGTAAAATGGCGATTTTGTTTGCCCTTACTGGAAAATAGGAAAAGACCTCATCTCCCACTCCCAACAACTTCTTTATCGAAAAAACGCATATGCTAGGTAAAAGAAAATTACATTTAATACGAAGTTCATTGGTCAACCTAACTTTTTGGCAAGGTTTATTGCGTTAGAGTACGAAGAAAAACACAGGGATTTTATGGCTCCTACAAATACATAAAAAGCACCCTCTCCCAAAGCCGATAAAACAAAACAAAAATCATGGATGCTATCAAAAATGTTATTCCACCAGAAAGAAAATTATAATTTCTACAAAATACAAGTTCAAATTTAATGTCTTAAAGGAGACAGCCAGCTGAGTGAAAACTGTGAAAACAGCCATCTGCATTATTCCATCCCTACTGCATTATTCCACCGCTACCAAATATTACTAATTGAAGCTTTATTTTCAATGTATTACTCATAAAAGATGTTTGATTCCCTTTTCAGGGATGATTCTTTTAAGTTAAGGAGGAAATTAGTGTTAGAGATGGAAGGGTTCGTTTTGTCTGTATAGTGAAGATTGCTGTTCACGGAGTTTCAACTCCGCTGGGTCTCTTCTATAAAGAAATTTAAGTATTAAAAATGTATTTTGTAGAAATTATAATGTTCTTTCAGGTGGAATAAAATGTTGGATACCATCCATGATTTTTTTTGTATTATCGGGTTTGGGAGCGGGTGCTTTTTATGTATTTGTATGGAGCCATAAAATCCCTGCGTTTTCTTCGCGCTCTAACGCAATAAACCTTGCCAAAAAGTTAGGTTGACCAATGAACTTCGTATTAAATGTAATTTTCTTTTACCTAGCATATGCGTTTTTTCGATAAAGAAGTTGTTGGGAGTGGGAGATGAGGTCTTTTCCTATTTTCCAGTAAGGGCAAACAAAATCGCCATTTTACAGTGCGCTCTAGCAGTGTAACCAATCATCACAAAAACAAAGTTAAAATATGCATTTTGTAGGAAATTTTGTCAACTTTATTTTTGCAATTGAATATATTTTCGTGAAACTTATATTTTTTGAAATATAAACAAAAATTGTAAAAAGAACGAAAATGTTTCGATTTTGTTCGATTTTTCACGTGAAGCCAACCTTCTTCATGGCAGAAAACGTGATATTTGGATTCAGCGCTCCAAAAAACATCTATAACCATCCAGAAAAACTTCTACCTATTAGTTTTGAAAACGTCATTTTTGATTATCCTTTGAAGAGGGCCGCTCATCCACATTAAACACGACTAACTCAAAATCAATTATCTCAGCCAATTATAAACGGATTTTCAAAAATTTTGCTTTGAAATAATCCTTATTTATAATACTTACGAAAATACTTCGATTGGTTTTGGGGATTTTTATGCGGGTAAAGGCAGGGGGCAAATTAGGTGAAAAGAAACAAAAAAATTTCCATTTGGCGTCAATTACACCCTTTTAAACCATATTTATACGAATTTTTTACCAGGAAAAGTGATTGGAACTAATAAAGGGTCTTATTCTGAGTATATAGCCTTTTAAAGCAATAAAAAATATTGATTTTTGACTGAGATATGGCAAAAAACCTTGATTGCTTGGCGGCCATCTTTGATTCGCCATTTTCGAAGGAAGCCCGCGGGGGATTTTAGGGGACTTTTCAGGGTTGAATATAGACATCATAGAGAGCTTATTCTGAAATTTTCAGCGAGTTAGGAATTAGTGCGCTAAACCCCCCCCCATTTTGACCTGAATTTACTGGGCTATATTTAATTGTTTTGTGTTTTATAAAAATTTAGCGGGATGAGCGGGAAATAAGTTTTATCTATAGACATTGCTGTTGAATAATATATCTTTATTGTGAAGCGAAGGCGGAGAAATTTTCCTCAAATATACATTTATACCAATTGCAGAAATGGATGGAGGGAGAAAAGGACAAAAGAGAAAAAAATAATGGGGTTCAGAAGGTCCCCTGACTTTTTTTCTATTTTGAAAAATTACTCTTTAAAAACGGGGATGGGGATTTCACACATTAAATCTAAACAGGTGGTATTTTTAAAGGGTTTTTTTACATCTTAACGAAGTGGTATGACATCAAAAAAGAATCCTAGCGGGAAGACTGTTGACTTTATTGCATCTAAAGCTAAACGATAATTCTTATTTATTTTAACACACAGTTTGATAAGCCTTTTATCCCCCGAGCAACGGCGGGCATATCAGCTAGTCTAGAATAAAGGAAGACTTATACTTTTTCTACAAAGTACTGAATATAAGAAAAATTTACATTTAACCCCATAAACCACGAGTAAATTATTAAGTCCCCACTAACTTTTTAATATTTAAAATAAAAATTTTGGATAGTATGCAAAAACTCACCACTTCTCAAAACTTAAGAGTTAAAAACACTAAAAAAATTAAAAATCGTACGTATAAAATACATAATTGAAATAAAACCATGTAATTGTGTCTTTTTATTGAAGCGAATTTGTTACATTATGTGATAAAATTTTTAAATTTGATTTCAATATTAGTATCATCAATACATTTAATTGTATTTCAAATTGAAAAAAGTAAAAATGCAAACTTTCTCCATATTTCTGAAATAAAAAAAGATAATAATTTAAAAACATATCATTTAAGTAAAATGACAAATGGATTGTTTTGAATAATTGCTCTTGATAATTATGAGGGCCTTGTTTCTATGAACTAAAAATTGAATACAACATAAATCAATTCCCCCTTACAACTTTTTTAAAAATTTTACCATTAGGATTTTAAAATTGCATTAAATTGTCAAAAATGGAAATTTCTTAGACATTAACTAAGAATTCGCTTTTAATACACCTCAATCTTCAAAGCTTTATAAAGGTTAAAAGGTCTTGTTTAATGTTAACACCTTGGAAGAAAAGTCGCCCATTTATTCAATTATCTCTAGGGATGTTTGGAATTTTGTTTCTAAAAATTTAATTTGTAAGCTGCTTTTGTCCCTGTCTTCCTGAAAGAAATTAAATTACCCTAAATTAAACATTGAAACTATCTAGCTTTTATTATATTTAAGTAAAGGTTATTTCGTTTAGAATAAATGCATCGATCAACATACACACACTTATTTCATTTTCTAAAAATGTTTATATTTAAAGATTTTTTCTTAGTTTTCTATTGTGTATTTAATTTAATGCTGTTCTTTGAGGGCTCTACTTTGCAATTTTGATTGATAATTTCGCAACTTTTTTTCTGTAAATTACCTTTTATTTGGAACCATTAATATTTAAAATGTGTTCTGTGTTTATACTACATGATATATTTATTCTCTTTTAAAAATAACTAAATTATTAAGCTTTTTAGAAAGTAGATATTCTTTGGAATCTACATCAATTTATACTTACAGGATTGTTTTCTTTAGATTTATCAGGTTAATTTATAATTCATGAGTTCTTGTGAAGGGATTTGGGATCTTGATGATCGGAAAGAGTAGGTTTTATTTTTCTAAAGTAAAAGTTTTTTCGTTCATTCTTGTCACGAATATTTTTGAAGATTATAAAATACAGAATAGTAAACACTTTTTTTAATATTTAAAAATACCTTTCAATAAAAAAATAAAACTTTCTTAAAGCATTCAGTTCAATTCTTATAAAATTATGTTTAATGTTTAGTTTACCTTTAATTTTATTTACTAAAATATTTCGGGAAACAGACAACATGTTCATATCTAGAATGTAATACTAAGTGTAAAAATAATGAAGTTAATTAGAAAATTATTTTTAATTCATTTTGTTAATTTGAAAATTTTCTGTTTATGTGTTTGTATTCTATAGTTGGTGCTCCAATGATCTAACCGGATTTTTTTAAGTGCCAGAATGTCGAGACTAAAGTGTGGATAATCAAACAGATCTCCGCGAATGAAAGTGATCTACTGCAAATGGTTCCCTGAAACTCCATTTTTTTGGATCAACTTTCATTATTGCACTTTTATAACTCATCTCACAGTTTGACACGTGTTTGAATATCTATCACATTTATGGTGAAAGTAGCTGGAAAACTGCTGTAACTCATACAATGAATTTTGTCACTCGAATCGCTTTTTGTAACGCCCTCATACTACAATACTTTTTTTGTACTTTAACGGAGCATGTCAACCCCTCCTTCCCCCGTCCTATCTGAACTATACTTGTCTAGGTCCCCTCCACAGGGGGCCCATCTGACACTGCTACCAGTGACGTCACTGGCAGCGGAAGTGACGAGCCAAAGCTTACACTGGCCAATCAGGCTTGTTAAGGTGGAGCGTAAAGTTTCCATGCCACCAGTATCTTTCCCTTATCCCGCTCAAACTGAAAGTGATTGGTTGTTCAAACAGTAAGGAGGCGTTACAAATGACGTCACTGGCAGCGGAAACGAGACGTCACGAGCTTTTTCCATGTCTATGTGAAGAGCCAACCTTATATTCTATAAACCTTGGGTCCCCTCTACCCACCATATAAATGCTTAAAAATACTTAAGTATTGTTGCAACTCCGTCTATTCTTACGATAGAGGTTCGACTCCCGGCATGTAACTGTAATGATATGATTAGGTTATAAGGTTAAAGGTTAGGAAATGTGATATTATGTGTATATAAACTGTACCCGTAATTTAAGTGACGTCACTATAAGTTTACTATAAAAGGAATTAATGTTATTGTATTTGCAGATAGGATTATGTTTATTTAAGAGGCTAGCTTTGTTGTTTTTAGATTTCTTAAGATGCTTCTGTGCCCCTTGTCTTCAGTAAAATCAAGTTATATTTAAAACGACTGTTTATTTGAGAACCTGTGTTTCAACAAGTATATTAGTTTCTTTTATTCTTTCTTTCATTTGTTATTTATTCAATTCAAATTTTAAGTGTCATTTTTATTCTTAAATTACCTTTCCAATCATAAGTTGAGTGAAAATAGTATTTTTTCTAATTCATCGGGGTTTTTTTTATTTTGTAGGATTGTATATTGACAATCTCTTATTGAGAAAAATATTCCAAAACTGTTTTGCATTTTTTCGTTTGCTGATAGAATCAGTTTGATTCAACATAAGAATCGTCATCCAGAATTTCACCATATTACTCCAATCACAAAATCGAATTTATACAAGAAATGTAGACTTTCTACGCAATGAATTAAATGTTTCGCTTACATTTTAGATAAAATACGTTTTAAGAATTCAAATATAAATTAGACGGCGTTTCGGTGTTAAACAAAGTAAAAGTAAATACCGAGATTTTAATAAATATCTATTAACCTCTTCAAAATGAATTCTAACACTTAACTCAATGGACGAAACTTCCACCTACTGCCGATGCCGTCCACTACTAGTAATTGTAAAGCGATATAATTACTCTCGTTATTTACATTCCTACACTGGCCGCCCCTCTAATGAAATTAGAACGAGTCTTCTAAAACATTCTAAAATTGAATCCTTCTATACTATATAACGAGTTCAAATCATCAGGACATGGGGCCTCCTCTTCCCCCGCCGTCTTTGGCAGAACAGCTCAGACGATTCCGAATTGTGAAGGGAGGCAGATCCTGTTTAAAACGTTACGAGCGAACGTTTTAGCGAACGATTCAATTACCGGTTTGAAGAGGCCTTCCTTTTAATTGGAAGAGATATCGCTACCTTGCGAAGGCGAAAATGGAAGCCAGTATAGGGATCCTTTTCATTGCCAGTAACTTAATATCGGTCGGTGTATAGGAAAGTGTGTAATTTCATTTAAATCTGGGCCCGCTATTGTGAGGAGGACGGTGCCGTGCGACTGATTCGATGGAATGTGATGACCGAGAAGCTATTGGTGGGACCTGTCTTGGGGTATTACGTTAGGTTCCTTCGGTGAAAGCCAGTTTCGTTCGCTAATTCTCTTTGGAAGTATGCATACATTGAGTTTTATATTGTAGAATGATTAAAAAGTATATAAAGCTGTTTTTATTTTATGCTTTTGTGAAGGGAGGTTTCACATTGAAGAACAAGCAGCTAGGATTATAATTTTATGTTTAATTGAAGTTCTAGGGGATTATTTATTTACAAAGGGATTTTAAAAATAAAATGACATAAGCATAGGAGGAACAACTTGGTTGCGTCGTTGGCTAGTTCTCTTTCGCCTCTGGTTCTTCACGCTCTCTGTAGGAGAAGAGTTGAGGTGCATACCTCCTTCTTGTGGTTATGATTGGAAAGGAAGAGCGAGGCGAATTGTCAAATTACAGATGTTGCATTTATTTGTCTCAATTACTAAAAAAATAGCAGTAGAAAATTATTAGTCCCTCAACAATTATTTATATCAAAAAAATTATATTTTTTTAGTCGAAAACTTTTAAAATCCTTCCAATTTAAAGTATTTATCATCAATGATAAATTTATAATTACAACCTTATAACATAGTTTTACCTTATTATAATTATAAAAATTTTAATTTATACGCTTTTCTTAGGTTAAATATCAAAGATCTATAATTGTACCTAATATTTTAATTTTTTTAAGTAAGAGAAAATTAAAGAAAAGTAATTAATGAAGTTTTATTTCAGCCATACATTTTTCTTACATCTTTAAATGAATGTGCTTATGATTAAAACCTGCTGGTATTAGAATTAGAATGCGCTTTTAGGAATTCAATTGCCTCATAATTCTTGCGCATCATAAAAAATTATAATGCATTGCTTCAAGTTTCTCCATTTCATATATGAATGGGTAAGGGGATATGAATCTACGGGACAAACACGAAAAACACCAGATTACATCTAATCCCGAAATTAATTTGCTAACGCCGAGCAAGCCAAAGTGCCACCAAACTTACCAAGACATGCACAGAAAGCAAAAAATAAAATAATAATAAGTAATTGGATGAAATTCTAGAGGTCATAGACAAGAAAAAACGAAGTATAAGGAATTCCATGCTGTCACCGTTAGCATCAAAATGAGAAATACTTCCATTACAACACCCGTAGGAGCTGTAGAGTGAAGTCATATTTTTCTTTTCTCTCTTCATCTTCGGAATCCAGATTTCTGCCTTTTGTTTTTCCGGGCGAATGGCCTTCGCATTTATCAGTGAGAAGCGTTTCCTTTTTGTCAGACGAGTGTCGGAATAAAATAAATTCTTCAGGAGACAATGAGCGGATTTTATGGGTTGGAAGACTTGACTTAGTGTTTTTTAGAGTACCACTTTCAGAGGACCTTTATTTAATTAGCCAACCAACCAACCAAATAGGGATTTCTGCTTTTTAAGTGTTTTAGATTTATACGTTTGCTTATTCAGTTGACGATTGTCTTCACGAATTTGAAGGGTAATACTGAAAGTTCCTAAAACAGAAAAAAATGTTAAATAAAAATTATTATTATAGACCTACATTAAATATATTAAATAAATATTAAATTGAGAAAATAATATTAAACAGAAAACAAATACTAAGTGCATTTTGTATTGAGTGTTTTATTAAAAGCTTTCTTATTTTACAAAAAAAAATAAGACATTCGTTCATCAAATAAGTAAAAATTAATTTTTTTTATAACATAAAATCATGTGTACCAAAAACACTCCAAAATAAATCACACTTTCGATATATTAAAATATATCATTCGAAATTAATCATTTGTTGCAGTTGGTTAGCTGTCTTACAATTTTACACAATAGTATTCTTTAGAAGAAAATGCTGTTAAGCGTTCTGAAACGTTTTAAAAACGTTCAGTCTTGAAATTACAGAATTCAAATATGGTAAATAATATAAAGTTTTTTCAGTTGGTTCTTTTTTAAATTATTTTTCTTCTATTTTTTACTCTCGTTTGGAGTGTTTATCTAATACTATTAATAAGCGTAAAATCGATGTCCATTTATTTCTTTACTTAAACATTTTATAATCCATCCCATAATTTCCAAATATTATAAACTGGATTAATTTAAGCAGAATATAACATAGCCATTTAACGTTTTTAAAAATCCTCAATACATTCTCATAAAGATTAATTATAATTCACGCACACAAGGGTATTAAGTAAAATTTCGGTGTTAGAAATCTTAAATTTGTTTGGAAGTTATATTTTCTAATTTCTACAGTTACACGAGTACTCTGAGATATATCTTAACTCAATTATGAATGGCTAATTTTCTAACCTTGTTAAAAGTTTCCGCTTTGTGGATTTTTGGTTTTGTTAATGCAATAAACAATGGAAGTGGAATTTGTTTAGCTAGGTGGGGGGAACATTATTCATAACGATATGTAATGAACTTAAAGCTAGTAACGATAAATCCCTGGACATTTTCTTGCATTTGCAGACTGCAGAGGATTACAAGTTTTACATAAGATATTAAACTTATATAATGTCTAGAAAATTAACTGCTAATTTTTTTCTAAATTAAATAAACAAGTTTAACTGTTTATTGACTGTCAGAAATACAAGAATGATTTAATCTTCGAGTATTAATTTTCAATTGTAATGTTGGCATTAATATTTTAATTTTAAAGAAAGCATAAGATAGAATCTTAAACAACTATTGCATCGTAATTGCTTTCTCTGCACAAAAATCTTTTTTAAAGTATTACTAAGAAAATGAATCTAAGGCATATATTTTTTACTTTAGTTGTTATTGTGGTTGAAAGATAGATAGAAGGAAAAATCTGAAAACAAAAATATTTTTAGGTTTCAATTAATCTTATTTTTTGTTAAACTTTTTTTATCCATTTTTTGTTTTTAATTTTTATTGCTTCAATACCATGACAGTATTAATTATAATAAACAATATTAGTATTAAATTATGGTTTATTTTATAAGAAAACATCGTATTCTAATTCCAATTATTATTATTATGGTATTTGTATTATCAGTCCTGAAATTATAATATCGTAGAAGTAGTCGTAATGTGCAAATTACCTATTGTTATAAGGGGCTATGACTAATTTGATTTTGAATGTTGGTATTTTCCTTTTAGTTTTTAACATACTTTATGCGTTGTAAGAATTTTGAATCGTATTTTACAGTTGATCATAATGATTTATGGGACAGTTGGGGAATATTAAATATAATTTGCAAAAAGTAACTTTATTGTTGAAAAGATAAACATTTTGATAGACATTTATGCAATCTATATTTGCATAACAAAAACCTACAAGAAATAAAATATCACATTAAACAAGTCACTTTACTCAAACCAGTCTAAAATAATTCAAATTTACACCTAAAAATAATAACTTTTAATATTACACTCAATCAAGTATAAAACTTACTTCTCCACAGTTGGCTTTCATACACTCTTCTCCACAACTCAATTTCCAAATCTATAAAAAAAAAGAACACACCCAAACAAAAATTTTATTCACCAACACTCCCAAACAATCAATACTCCGCAAGATCTCAAACACTTCTCAAGTACAAGGTCGGGGCCCCCAAAACCGACACAATCCCCCCACCCAACCACCCCATTGTACCGAAAATTGAAAAGATTAATCTCACGTCGGAATTTCCTATCGAACTCCACAGCACCAATCCCCGAGAAAGGCAACAAAAAGATTCCGATGACGGATCTGAGTCATCGATTTCCCTTGAATCCACATCGGACCTCTATAATATGGTTCAGGAACCATTTTCGGCTGCATCATTCACTTCTTCATTATGGCAGTGCTATGATCACCCGTAGAGTTCAAAAAGAAGTTATATGAATGTATTTTTTTTTTCGTGCGGATATGTTCAGGTTACAGCTCGTTTTAGGTATATTTCTGGGCGAATGAAAAAGGGTTTTATACATTTTTGACTTAAGCAGGTTGGAAGCACTTGATATTTCCTCCGGACTCAGATTTCGATGAAGGGTAGTATATTCTGGTGATGACTTTGTCTGCTTGTAGCATAGGGAATAGTTTTGGTTGCTAGATAGGATCAGGAATTTTTGGAAATGGGTTTGGGTTTCGTCTAAGTATTAATGGATTTTGAAGATCTTCAAGTTTATATATAAGATACACATTTTTTCCTATTGCATATGTTTCTTCCTATATTTTATATGTTGTTGTTAAAATAAACATGATATGACAAAATTATTTCAATGCATTTAACAATGCATTTTCTCCACTTTTTTTTATTACAATTTTTTAAAAATGCCATATTTATAAAACCTTTTTCTTTTACTTTTTTAATGTAGGAATTTTATATTTTTTGTAGAAATTACTGTAAATATTTTAAAAATGCAGATTAAATACCACTATATATTAGGGTGGAGCGAAAAACACGAAAGTTGGAATTTCGATTTTGGTTACCTCCAAAAAGTTGCCTTTTAGTGTCCAAAATACACCTGTAAAATTTTATGAATTTTGAAAAACTCCTTCAGGTCTCTACCAGGGCTTTTATGTTTTCAAAAATTGGTTTTTTACTATAAATTTCATATTTTGCATTGTTTATTGGCAAATTTTTCTGGTATTTTTGTATTTTTAATATAAAATGTAACTTTCCAGGCCCGACAATACATTTTTAACCCAAAAAAGTTAATGAAAAGGCACAAATAAATGTATAATACATGTTTTTTACTTTTTTAATATACTGCGTAATGGGGGGAGCAAAAAACCTTTTTTACGAAATCGGTCTACGACTAAAGCTCAAAGTTTGTAGTTGGGGGTCCTTATAACCCATAAAAAATTTAAACTTGGTCGGATGATATCTTTAGGTTGTGCTTTTGAGTCAAAATTTGAAAATTTCATGAAAAATGTAAAAAATTTGAAAATTTTCCCGATAATTTCTAAATGATCCCGAAGTTTTTTTATGGTGAATAATTACATATATTGCTTGTATGTTGCTTAATATTAGCAAATTAGTATCTTTGAATCACGTAAAAATGGTTTAATAGTTCTTCAAAATTCGTTAATGGACTATGTTAAATATGTTAGTAGCTTATTACATTGTGGTCGTTAGGAACAATGTTTAAGGAATAAAACCGGCTGACATGACAGGTGGAGGGTGAAAGGTCAAAAAGGTTACATATACTGAAAAATAATCATTTTTTGCTAGGTTATAAATTTAAAGGGAATTTTTCCATATTAACTGAAAAAAAATCAGTAAAAGTTTTTTTGTCTGTATTTTTTCGTACATATTTCCCAAAATGCTACTTCGATGGTTCTTTTCCCATTTCTTTTATTTGGGGATGTTAAAAGGAGGATGAGAAATTGTTTGAATTGGGATATACGAAAAATATGACTCGGAAAATATGTAAATATTTAACGCGAAACCTCTCATGATCAATTTTAATGATTTTTTACAATTATTATGGAAAAATCCCCTCTTGAATTCATCACCTAGCAGAAAATATTTATTTTTCAGTTTATATAACCTTTTTGGACCCTTCACACGAATTTTTAAGGGTAAGGTACGTAATCTTTTATTCTTATAAAAACTGAATTCACACCCATAAAATTACCGGAAAAGGTAATTTAGTGAGAAATGTAAATTGGGGCTCGTCCCCTCAAAAATTAAGATTGGTGAGGGAAACAAAGGTCATATTCGGATTCAGGAGGTCATTTAACATAAGAGTCAGCCGGATTTTTTCCTACCTTTTAAACGCCGCAATTCAAATTTCAAATTAAAGGTTTGGATTTTTGGCTTAAATGGCTTGTTTCATCATTACTAAAACCAATCTTGACGTTTTTTGGCAGAAAAAAAATCCTAAGTAGGATTTTGAGGATGTTCCCATTTGGGAACATCGGCGTTTGGAGTGAAGTTTTTAGGAGGATTTCCAAAAGGCATTTATTTCAAAATTAATTCAAGTAAAACTACTGAAATAGGTTTCTACTTAATAATTTTGAACATTTTTATGATCTTGGACTATTTCTTCATATTTAATTCCCATGGTTGGACGATTGGGTAAAATTTTATAGATTTTCATAAGAAAAAATTTACATATTTATTACAGTCGTGACACTTTTCCGTACATTTTTATTGCACAATGGGTAATTTTTCGGTATAAAAAATACGAAAGAATGTTCCCATGCGTTTCAAAGCTAAACAGTTATCTTTCTGAGTGAAAAATTAGTTTTAATTACTGTTGTATCCGAATATCTAGCATAAAATCCATGAATTGCATTCAAATTTAATTAGCTTTCAAAAGTGATAATCATAACTATCTCCATTAATTTGTTAAATCTGCGTTTCTCATGGAAGATTCCAAACTAAACAACTTATCCCTTACATCCAACTTACGTTAGAAGAGTGTTTTTAGCTATACACACTTTTCATTATTTTCAAAATTCTTCAAATTTATACCTAAAATTTTTATGTAAAAAAGAGCACTTGAACAAAATAAGTACCCAAGTCCTCAGACACACTCCAAATATGCCTTTTGCATAACCCTTAACAATAATTACTGAAATTAAATCGGTCGGGGAGTTAGAAAAATATACAAAAGTAGGAATTGCTATAAAGATTTGGCATTTATTCCTCCATAAATCAGGTGAAAAAAATTAAAATAATTGATTTAGGAATTTAAAACAGCATGATTAACCTGTTTAGATCCTTTGAGACAGAAAAGGTTCAAACAACTAAAGAAAATAAGAAATAACTTGAATTTTTACATGTTATAAAAATCCCCTCAAAAACTATACCCCAAACGCCGATGTTCCCATTTGGGAACATATACGTTGAATTGGTAATTACTCTCCAAAATTGGAATATGAAGCTATTCTGCCAAGCCAATTGAAAAGATGTGTACTTAAGCTACCTAAACACAGCATAATTATTTAAAACTAAATTTATTTAAATTTATCATAAATTGAAACTTGTGCAACTTTTGGAAGAGCCAAAAATCTGTTATTTTGATATAAATTCCACAAAAAGGATTAAATTGCACGTGAAAAACTTTTGCATGTAAAATAACTTCATATCTTTGAGTTTCTTACTACCAAATATCAAATTCCTGCATGAAAAATTAAGTGGTGAAAAAATTCCCTAAAGTGATGTTCCCATTTGGGAACATCGGCAGGTAAAAGGTTAAACATTGTTCCTAACGACCACAATGTAATAAGCTACTAACATATTTAACATAGTCGATTAACGAATTTTGAAGAACTATTAAACCATTTTTACGTGATTCAAAGATACTAATTTGCTAATATTAAGCAACATATAAGCAATATATGTAATTATTCACCAAAAAAAAACTTCGGGATCATTTAGAAATTATCGGGAAAATTTTAAAATTTTTTACATTTTTCATGAAATTTTCAAACTTTGACTAAAAAGCACAACCTAAAGATATCATGCGACCAAGTCTAAATTTTTTATGGGTTATAAAGACCCCCAACTACAAACTTTGAGCTTTAGTTGTAGACCGATTTCGTAAAAAAAGGTTTTTTGCTCCCCCCATTACGCAGTATATTAAAAAAGTAAAAAAACATGTATTATACATTTATTTGTGCCTTTTCATTAACTTTTTGGGGTTAAAAATGTACTGTCGGGCCTGGAAAGTTACATTTCATATTAAAAATACAAAAATACCAGAAAAATTTGCCAATAAACAATGCAAAATATGAAATTTATAGTAAAAAACCAATTTTTGAAAACATAAAAGCCCTGGTAGAGACCTGAAGGAGTTTTTCAAAATTCATAAAATTTTACAGGTGTATTTTGGACACTAAAAGGCAACTTTTTGGAGGTAACCAAAATCGAAATTCCAACTTTCGTGTTTTTCGCTCCACCCTACTATATATCTCTCTATATATAATGAAGGTGTGCCTGCCTGCCTGCCTGGCTGCCTGGGTTTGTCCGGATCAGATGTGGCGCAATTTCTCCAAAACTACCCGTCCGAATCGAACCAAACTTGGTACACATACGTATGGGGACGGGGGAAAGACAATGACATCATTACATCATTTCCAAATTTCTAAAACCACCCCTTCACCCCCTAAAAGGCCTTTTTGTAAAATTCACCTTACTTCTCCGCTAAAGAAGATCTGTTTAACTCGCATTGTTGCAAATAATACAACAAAAACAATTTTAAACATAAAACAAAGTATTTAAAGATAAAACTTGGCTAAAATTGTTTTAAAAAGGTTATTAATAATTTAAAAAATTAAAAACGGCCCTTATAAAAAACTTTATAACAGTATTTTCTTATTAAAAACTTCATTTTCCATGAAACTTTAAGTTGAAATAGAAAGTTTTAAGAATTAGACTGGTTAAAGTAAAGATTACATCATGCAGTTTTTTTAGAAAGTTGATGATAGAAACACTAGATCAATTTGTTATTTAACCTTATAATTTGTTTCTTTGGTGTAGTTTAACGGGATTTTTTTTTTCAATTTAAACAGGGGGTATTTACAAATTTTGGGATTTCAAAAGTCTGTAATAATTTTAATGGATTTTTTTTCACTTAGAATGGATAATTGGGTAACTGTCGTAATTAAATGTGCAACACCGGAACTGGATGGTTAGGTTAGATTTACACAGTTGGAACCGGGAGGGAAAAGGCACAGGGAGCACGGTGATGAAAATGCACCGGGAACACCGAGATGAAAAGGCACCGGGGACACCAAGATGAAAAAGGCACCGGGATATGAAAAAATACTGGGAACACCGGGATATGAAAAAATACTGGGAACACCGGGATATGAAAAACTACCAGGATGATTGGTAATTATGGTTACAGAAAATTAGGCATGTAACTTGAGAAAATTTTAATAAATTGATACACTCCACCCGTGCAAGGCCGGGCATATCAGCTAGTTCATTATAATAAGAAAGTTATAGGTAAAAATCAGAAGAAAAACCAAAATATACTAAGAATACAAAGTAGATTAATCATTTCATTAAATGTTTCTTTAAAAAAGTGTTTTTCGATTCGTTTTAATTTTCAGGACAGTTACGCGTAACCTATAGTTATTATAGCAGCATCAAGTTTTATGTTTGTCAAAATATTTAGAACTTTAAAACCCGGACAAGAAGGAGACAAAAATACAAAAAAAGATCATTCATAAAAGATGAACTTTACATAAGCTAGAAATAAGCAGGAAATAATACAATAATTCATGCAAATTAATTAATCAACTAATAAAGTTAAACAAAGAATTACATTCTATAAAACCAATAAGACAGAGAGTGAATAATATTTTGGTAAGGGTAGAATTTATATATATATACGTGAGTTGATAATTTAATAAATGGAGCTATGAACACAAGATTAGATTCTAAGAAAAAAACTGGAGAGTGGGTAATGTCTTTTGGTGAAGGTAGGAAAAAACGTGAACTTATAATCCAATGCTAAAATATTTTCATCAAAAATATGCGCTTCACATAATACCGTAATGATCCTGAGATTGGCTTGAGTAAAGAAGAATTTCAGAAAAATAACACTCCACGCCTCATCTTTGCAATTCGATATCTTTCCATATCTCAAATATTTCCCGAACCATCTTAGCATGAGAAACCCCTAAATTTCTCTTCGGCACACAATTTTACTACCGTGGAAAAGTATATGTGCGGCTGTAGCCTTTTTACGAGCCAGTAACCATATATTTACTGTAACTAGAAATTTATCAGAAGATGAACACGCCAGGGTGCGGACACGTTTTTATGCCCGCTGTTCAAACGACGGTTTACAATGGCCTATAAAAGTCTGTTCATCTGAGCTGGAAAAAATAAACACATTCCCATGATTTAGGACCAGGGGAAGGGGGTTGGGAGGTTCCCGTGTTCCACTGTGATAATAAGTAGTTGGGTTTTTTGTGGGAGTCCAAAACTTTATGCCGATCCTTAAAACCGCGTAAATTGTGTTGTTTATTGCGGCCGTATATTTACCATGCGGAACGAGTTTTGGAGGGACGTGACGAGAAATGGAGAGGTTTTTTCCCCCCTAGACACGTTAAATTGTTCTCAGTGGGGGGAGGGGGTTGAAATCGTTTGATCTTCGGGTTGAGATATGAGTGGGGAGTTTCATTTGAGGAGATGATTTGTTTCGTGACGTAGACACATTTGAGAAACGGGATGATGTAGATGTTAGCATATAACTATTGCTAATTTCGTATGATGTAGAATTAGTTTTCCGGGATTGGTAGATAATATGTATTTGTGCAGTCAATTTTTTATTTATTATTAAGTGTGTTCATTGTTAACACTGCATACAGCATTTTCAATCACATGACTCGGACCTAATAACGGCCTTAGCAGCAGTTAAAATCCCTGCAGAAGGTTAACTGTTACAGAAAATAACTGGTCTTCCATTGGAGCATTTGCAATCACGTGACCTAACAACCGCCTTAGCAACAAATACCGCTGCACCTAACAACGGCCTTAGCAACAGTTAAAAGCCCTGCAAGAGGTTAACAGTTAAAGGAAAATAACTGGTCGTGACGTCACCTGATAACACTCTATACATATTTTTCTGAATGTGGGCTGAATTCCTTAGAGTTCTTAAATTCAGCATGGCTCCAGAAAGGGATGTATGAAAAGGATATATATCTCTCTGAAGTTAGGCTGAATTCTTACCCCTGGGGGGGGGGCGTTTCCATACGGATTGTGATATAGTAATCCGTAAATATCAATACGAGAGACAAAAGTTACGTCATTTTGTATCACTATCTGGACAAAAGTATCCGGACACCTGCGGATTCAAAGAAAACGATAAATTGTTTACTTTCAATACTTGGTAGGGGCTCCACGAGTGGATTAGGGATGTAACTCTCCGAATCGTACTCTCAACCAGTCGTTGTAGTTTTTCAAGCTATTTTTTTTTCCATTTGGCCGACAGAAGACTAGTCCATTGTATCACAAATGTTGAACGGTAGTAGCAAAGCCGTATCCAAAGGGGGGTTAGGTCTTAAAATCCCTCCCAAAATTATAACATCTATTTTTATGCTGTTGTTTTCCTTGAAAGTTCTTAAACTTCACTAGTAATGACATTCTTCTAATGATACCCAAAGGGTCTCAAAATTAGTTAAAAAACTACTTTTGAGGGCCAAATTAAAAAAAAAATTCTAGAGGAGCACCCCTCCAAAATTTTAACGTAATGTTTGCTCTTCCTTTTGGGTGTTCCCAAATAATTCAAAATCAGATTAAACACTGCTTTGGCGGGTAAAATTTAAAAACTTTTTCTAGGTGAGGACACCCAGTCCCCGTCGAAATTTTGAAACTTACATACTTATAAAATTTTTCCTTGAAAATCCTTTGGTTTACAGCGATTAGTTCTCTTCTGATGCAACCCAAAGTGTCTATAATGAGCTGAAACAACACATCAAGAGGTAAAATTTCAAAATTTACCTCTTAAAGTGTTTCAAAAAACAATCTTATTTATTTCGACTCATTGTCAAACAATCCTTTCAGTATTTCCCCCATCAACTATCGCAATCAATCATATAAAAATCAATGAATCACCGTTACAGAATAGAGCACTACGAGCAATGAAATGATCGTGATTTTTTCTTGTGACAAGAGGTAACTAATAGCACAAGATACTCTATAAACCATAAGACACGTGATTATTACCTAGGAGTCATTAGTCAACTTATCACCCATGAAACGATTTCCAATCAACCAGAAATACAGGGTTGCAGCCTGTCATTCAATGCATTTCTTCTAACTTCATCGATCTTGAGCTTATCCTTATGGGCAAGGGTTATGGATGACAGATTGTAGCTTTGGATGAAAAATTGTCTCTGATGAGATCAGTGTTTTGAAACCTTTTATATCTTTTTGGACTCATAATTCTACTTAACTTAATGAGGTATTTGCATAAGTGAGGGACACTTTTTTGATACGTTATTATAGTTTAAAACTCTCAAATATCAGATTTTTAAGTTCAAAAATTTGTTTTAAATAATTTAAAATTCAATTTCATTTTTTGCCAAAACACTAGTAAAGTCACGTGATCAAAAAACGGGATTTGACGTCACAGCGCACTCGAAACTAGAAATTTTTCTTTAAGATTTTTAATACATTCCATACCTTGTTTTGTTGTGTAAAGGTATTAAAATCCATCCAATTTTCAATAATTTTAATATTTGATCGATTTCTACATTTTACCACATGAAAAACAACAAAAATATTGGAATATATTCTCCCAAAAGTTACTTAAAATGCTTATTTAGAACCCTTGATCAATCATATCTTCAAGATTTTAATTAACTTTTTGGTGAAATTCAATAACTAAAACCGAAGTAGAAAGAATATTCATGTAATTTAAAGAAAAAGCCAATCTTCTCTAGTCGAGTTTTTCTATCAATGCCAATCTTTTTTAGTTTTTGGTTCGTTGACCACCTTTCTTAAGAGCTACGACAGATCATTATTTGATTTTACATACCCGTTTCCATGAAGACTATTTAAACAACAATGTTATTCCATGAAACTTTGTATTTAAACACATTTGCTTAAAATTACCGAAATGTATGACATAAACTCAATGCAGTAGTAGGAGTCTCTAAGATTTTTTTAGTCAAAATAAATTTTAATAATGCGAACTTCATGCGGGCTTCTCTTACACGTTTCAAAGTAAAAACCTACAGCATTAAAACCGAATATCCCCTTTCATCTGGGGGAAAAAATTAGCTCCTTTTACTGGTTTGAAAGCAAGGTTTAATAACGCTTGGCAGGAAATTGAATCGTCTAGTCGACACTATTCCTAGATCGATAATGTCTAGATACCGGCAAACCACTGACTTCAAAGTAATACTATCGAAAGGGAAGTAATAGATTACACGGAAAGCAAGTATGGGATAAATGATAGGAAAAGTCTTGATCACGTCCTGTATTAGATAGAGTCCTTTAATAGCTTATAATGATTCGAAAGCAATCTAATTATACACTGAGTTAGCCCTGATGGAAAGTTTTGATGTTTAGAGTTAGTTTTGTGTAGGTATGTTGCAGAAATCGATATGATTCTAGAGTAAAACAAATAGGGAAATTTCCACATGGATGATGTGTTTTGCTTCAATGAGAATAAATTAATTAGTTTAATGCTTTTAAGTTAGCTAGCAAAATAGTTCCAACTATCTTTTCTTATTAAAAATTACGCAGAGCAATACAAATATATGGAACTCTCTTAAGTTTATTTATTTTCAAACCATTTGTTGGAAATACTCAGTCAATGAAAAATACTTAAATTGCAAAGTAATGGTTTTGAAAAGTAATACTAAATAGGTAGCAGTTTAACATTTTCATTAAAAAATTCAGTTTTTTAATAAGGTATTTATTTACAAAATTGAATTATTAATTATAGTAATACATATAGGTAATAAGTTGTCATGCTTTTTTATTTGTTCCATTTTTCCCCATTTTAAAGGAGATTCACAATAGATCTAATTCTAGAATCCCCCCCCCCTTTACAAGCCCTTCCTAAGATCAAACAATACAACACTGATTTAAATATTCGTACTAATCTAAAATAAAAATATACCTTTCTATGAACGCAATTATAAATTCCTACATTCAGAAGTTATTTAAAGAATTTTATTCCATTCATCATGTTTTGATTTTATACACAAAAAGATGGATATTCCATTTAAAATTATAAGTAGAAAATTAATAATCGGTAAATATGAGGATTATTTTGCTGCAGATGAGAGGTTTTTAAGCTGAGATATTCAAGTGTTTTGAATTCTATTCAATGTAAGCGTTGTTGAAATCTGGAAAGAAAATAGCATATCAGAAAACAAATAAATAGTTCTAATGTTTATTTAGTATGTTGTTTAACATGCATTACATTTGAACGGGTTTCTTTAAAAAGTTATTATTTATCTCAATGGTGGACTAAATAGAACCTCGAATGGGATGCATTCTAGGATAATTATGTGTGACACGGTCTCTTATGATAGCTATTTGTTTAAAACTGAACCTAATTGCTAAAAAAAAATATCGATATATTAGTTTTGTGCTCAAGGATTATTTATTATCTCTAATATATCCCAGAAAATAACATTTCGTTGTTAAGATATTTGAGTCCTAAGATAAATTTAGTTGATTGTTCTTATCCGAAATTTGCTAACATACTATAGGTACTTTAATTATTTTATTAAAAACCACTAAATATTAAATTTTAAAGCTTTCAAGTTTCTAAGGGAAAAACGTCTAAAAATGCGAATTCAAGAAAAACACCAGTCCTTTCCGAGGTTCCAGAAATAAAATGAAATTGTTCTTCTTTAATTAGTTTGATTCATAAAAAAATAATAATTATTTTTAAAATATCACCTATTTGCGTTCTATGTTGATTGCAATAATGTGTTTCTGTAGTTTCTCTTTTGGAATATCAAATTAGGCAACAATATTTTAGTAAGTAGAATAATATTAATAATAAATAATTAATTAACAACATCATAAATGACACACCATAAAAATTTATAATTTTTATTTTATCCAAACTAGGAAAACATGAAATATATCTTCCTAATAGGGTCACTTGGGGTAAGTGGGACCCCTTTTTGGAACAGTACATTTTTGAAGGTTCATAAAAATTTTTTGAAGAGGTCCAATTTTAACTTGATGACATATTCTATTTAAGACACTATTAATAAACAAAAATTTATAATTAGGTTCTAAAATAATGTTCTACATTTTTCTTAATTGGTCTTTTTGTAAAAAATGAGACGGGGGTCCCATTTACCCCATAGGAAGGGGTAAGTGGGTCACCCCCTTTTTATTTCGATTGAAAGCAAGCAAAACTTAAGAGGGAGTAAGTGGGTCTTACTTGATAAAGTATAGAAGTTTTAGGTACAAAATATTTTATTCTAACTTAATCCATGTACGAGATATCTACTCACATTTAAATTAATAGGGTTGGTTGGGGTAAGTGGGACCCCTTTTTGGAACACTACAATTACAGAATGTTTTCTTCAGGTTCGAATGGTTCGGGAGACTTATAAAGAAACCCTCGAAACTATTCCCCCAACCCACTGTGTGTTTTAATTAATTTATCGGCAACGTGAATAAAAAAAACCTCAACTTAATAGTTTTTTTTACTTACCACAGCTTATATTAAAACGCAAAATTAATATAAAATTTCAATAAATTACTCATAAATGTTTCAATAAACATTAAAATGGTGAGTCTAGGGTGTCCCACTTACCCCATAATGAGGGGACCCACTTACCCCTACTTTGCTTAAATTACGGGGTAAGTGGGACCCCCCTCTTAAAAATTTTTAAATAAGAGATTTTGTGAAAATTCAAATTGCAGTATGTATTTTAAGTCAAACCTGGCACAACAGCTGAAAAAACATTGAAATATTGAAAACTTTCCTGGAAACACTTCTTGGAAAAATGCATCTTGAACTCTCCAAAAAAAAAAAATTATGGAAATTTTTTTACAATAGTTCTATAATCTTAAAAAGAAATGACACAAAACTCTAATATATGCAAAACCCATCAGTGTGACAAAATGTAACATGATCAATGTGAATAAGTGTGAAATGTCCTTTACATAGTTTAGTTTGAGGGGGGTGACCCACTTACCCCAGGGACCCACTTACCCCAAGTGACCCTATACATAATTTAAAACAATTAAATGCCTCCAAATATTTATACCCCTGACACTAGCATCATTCAATTTCATTTAATCATCCTCTAACAAACTATTTATCATTTTAATGCCCCCATTTGGCCTGAAACGTACATGCCAATCTAAAAACCCATTGAACCCGAGCATGCATTTCAGGCCTGCACATTCCCAACAGGGATCTAGCCAAGTAACAAATGCTCATAAAAGACTCCCAAATGGAACTCGGGTCACTTAGATTGATCAGCAAAACGCCATTATCTCTCCCAGACCCTGGTCCCAACGCACCAAGGGCATTTCGCTTTAAATACAACCCCCTCTTTAACCATCAGATTCCTGGCTTTTTAAGTTTATTCCCCTTCAAACGAGTCGAGTCATTTCATTTCAAAGAATCGAATAATAAAGATCGATTCCATAGGGTGACTTTGACTGGATTAGTGAAATCTCTTCAAGAATGAAATTTATGCTGCTATATCTAAAAACAATTGAAATTTTGACATTTCATATTATTTCGACAGGGGCCGTCCAAAAATGATGTCACACTTTTTCCCACCGCATTTTTTACTTACATGTTAAATGTTACATGTCACGCTCTACCAACAATAATGCCAATTATTCCTACATGCCCACACTTTTATGTACGTATTTGTATGTATGTGTATTTGCTCGTAACATATATACGCTTACAAACGTATGATGATGTGTTTCTAGCAATCTATAAAGAAGCCTCAAAGATAGGTACCGGAACAGGGTTCCGGCTCGTTACACCTCAAATCAAGCATCGCCTAAAAGTATAGATTCATACATCTTTAAGAATTGTGGTGCTGAATTGCCTGAAGTCCGATTCTCCCATTTTATTAATGGCGGATCGATCTTTCGTGAATCGATTTTGCGGTGACTTAATGGAAAAGTCCCAATTTTTTTCCACCACCCTTCAATTGGATATCCCAACTCCCCGACGCGGCATGATTAATCGCCACTCAATTAGCCTCACAGATGATCATCAGTCACCCGAATAACGAGTCCATCGCCTTGTTAGGAGAGAGACATCGCGAGAGCACCGACTTCTTAAAAAAGTGCGAATACTCTTCAGCAGCAATTCCCAGGGCGAGTCTATTAATTTCGACTCAGAGGGTCCACGCAGATCTGGGAGAGGTGCAAAGGGAAAAATTAATTCGGGGAAGCCTTGATGTTGTCAGGAGCAGGAGAGAGGGGAGTCGACAAGGGCGTCTAACGATGAGACTTGTTCTGCGGATAATTATAAGGTGCGTTTAATGCGCTATTGATAATTACGCGGGGTATTAAGAGATAAGATGGGGCTGTTTATGGGACGGGAAAAAACGCGAGTTCCGTTGCTATTTTTGAAATGCTTTAATTGGATTTCACGCTGGAGATAGTAGTAAACAAAGTACTGTCCTCTAAGTGGGGAGATTGCGGGTTTACTGCAAAGAGTTGCAACGTGAAAAGTTTCCCGTTGGTTTAAATGCATAGTTTGAAGGGTTTTTTTCAGTGAAATGATGAAGTATGGTTTTAGAGAAGTTTTCGGATGGCTTAGCTGCTTGGTTTTCAGCAGTGAGTATTTTTCACTCACTGATGTACGATGGTTATGTTTGGAAGTGAACGATTACTTGAGTAAAATTATAAGAATAACTGTATTGCAAGTAAACACCAGAACACACAAGACAAATACAAGTTTGTTATATGGAAGAAAAATATTTTGTTTTCCTATTTTACTTGTAAAATGTTTCCATATTTAATAAGATATGAAAGGTAAGGTTAGTTAGTATTTATGTCAGTAACTTAAAACATTAAATAATTCCAAAGCTCATAATTACATCAATAATTTTTGAAGTAAAACACAATAAATTGCCTTAAATATTTTTTAATAGCTCAAATGAATTTTTAACGCTCTTTAACTTTGAAAAATATTATTATAATTAACGTATTTCTGATCTTTATTATAAGCATTCAGAAATGGCTACGTGACTGAAACTTTTACTTAGCTTTA
This sequence comes from Tetragnatha montana, assembly GCA_963680715.1. Classification (NCBI taxonomy): domain Eukaryota; kingdom Metazoa; phylum Arthropoda; class Arachnida; order Araneae; family Tetragnathidae; genus Tetragnatha; species Tetragnatha montana. The sequence goes on along the minus strand of OY796676.1, from coordinate 13,030,845 downwards.
ATAATATTTAGCAAAGTTATTATAGTTTCAGAAAGAAAAATTACATTATGAAACTTTCACGAGACGTTATTATACGCTTCGAGAAGAGTGTTTTTATTGATAAGCTTACATAAATTCTCAATTACTTCATAAAAATAAAAGCAGCCTTAATTTTATATCACGTCTCTACTTAATTACCCTTTTGTTTCAGGAATTGAAAAATAATAACACAAAAATAATCTCCATTTTATACTTTTTTATTCTTTTTCGGATTATTGTAATTAACTATGTAAACTAACATCGAAAACAATTTCACGCCTTCCGAGTTTTTTTCCGAATAGTTAAAACTTTTTGAATTACTTTTTTTTTCAATACAGAACCCATTTTTTGAAACTTTGTGGAGGAAAGAGTAAAAATAAACAAGAAATTTCTTAACTAAGCTTTTCTATGCATTAGTATGGACAGGGCTGGGAAAAAAAATCGATAGAAAAAATGCACCCCGTAGCAAGATTTGATTTGAAGCTGCAGGGTACAAAACAAGAGGAGATACTACAGTAATTAGTTGGTTCTTAAGAATGCCGTCGTGGAAACTGTGCGGCTGAAAGCTCCTATTTATTTTCGAACTGTAGTAAACTGTCGAAAAAAACTCGCTTTAAACCCATCATAGTAAAACAATAGCGAATAATTTATTAGGAGCTGGGTTTTCTTGTGAAGCAATGAACGATTAGTGTTTTGATTAATTATGCACGCAAATCCTAACGAGAAAAATTAAACTTTAAGCTCGGTGGAATTATTTCCAAAAAGGGAAGAAAAAATGTGCTTTTATATCGGAGTAAATTATCGAGTGACAAAGCAGAAAGTTTCGTACTCGATGAATTACAGTTTTATTTCGAAAGGATACATTTTTAAAACTGTGATAAACATTGTTGATCATTTCATTCCAATGAAATCTGTGTTTACACAGTTGTAGCATCCTGAGATTTTAATTTTTATCAGGTATTGTAAAGGAAAACTACATTCGAATTTCAAAATACGCTTGTTATATACGTTTTCGCAATGTTTGCACACTGTATTCTGAAATGCAGTTTTTGATTTTGAGAATTAACATTTTTAAAAATTTAATGTAAGGAATTTTTATGTTTGGCGTCGGCAAAGTTGCAAAACCATTGTTTTTTTTTTTTCAAACTTCATTTTTAAATGTGCGCAAAATTTTTTTGTTTTTATTGTAATTCGAAAGCAGATACAAGAATATTCAAAATATTTCAGTCATATATTTTTATCCTAATTATCACTGTTCATTATATTAAGCGTAGATGTATTTAAAATTTGTTAAAAATTATAGAAAACATATTATATGAATATTTAATGTTAAATGTGTAAAAATAATAAAGCATATAATGCTGGGGAGTCTCTGTACTTGACATAGAACTAATTCTTAAAACCCACAAAAACCTTTCTAAATAATTTTTTAAAAGTTAACTTATTAACTAATGCTTATTACAATGTGGTTTTTCATGCACGAATATTCATTCTATAATCTAGTATTAATTATTCTACTAAATTATAATACTACTTAAGTTATTTTATTGCATCAGCTACTATTATTACTTTATTAAAGTGAACAACTGAGTTCGTGAGTTGTATTGAATGAGGTACATTCTCCAGGCGCTACATACATGACATTTGCTCTAGTCATTGTTTGACCATCTCCCCATGACAACTCAACACTAATATTCATCCAGTAGCATGTAATCAGAAGAGTACACATAACTCACCCGGAACTAAAAGAGTTACCCTCGAAACCGGCGACACTCCGTGACTCCCACACACCAGTCACAAAACTCACGCAATCCTGGTAAAAACAGCAACAAACAAAGCCCCACGACACAGATAAATCACATAAACTTCACTTAACCAAGTTTAGTTGCCCGAAAACAAATAAGTAATATGTATGCGTCCGCCAAAGAAAGAGAATACTTGCGCGAATGATAAAAATCTCACAACAGAAGGAAGGACGATCTCAGCTGCGAAGCCATTAAGAAAAGTTTCGCTCGCAAAGAGCAGTGATAAGTGCACCGCATAATGGAAAAAGACGGTGATTCCTGGCTACATAAACAATACTATTATGAGCTTCTCCCTTTTGGGTCTTTTATTTCCCATGCAAATGCCCTGAAACCCGCTTTTTTTCCTGCCCCCTCCTCATTTGCATGTTTTAAGTGCGACGTAAAAATGTTTCCCGTTTTTCTTTAAAAGTCGGCGGAGCTGGCGTTAAGATGGCGGCGGCTGGAGAAACAATTGGAGTTTTAATTCCCGGTTTCTGAAGTGTTTTTTAATTTCGTGTGGAATGTTCGAGGAATCGTGAGTTTGGAGTATGATTGTTTTATAGTGTCTGGGTCTCCCTCAGGGTTCTCCCCCCATTGTAGATTTTGCGGTAGGATGATAGTTGTTAGGCTGAAGAATGATTTGAGCTTGAAGTGGGGTAATTTTTATTTGCTTTGCTCTGATATATCAAAGTTTGCTGACGTAATTAATGTGCTGTGTCTTGTACAGATTTAATTTATTTAAGAGAATTTTATTTAGCTTAAGATTGAGCACGTATGGCTTTCTTTAGTAGCATGAGTGAAGGGGTGTATTTTAATTGATTTTAAAATACTAGCTGGAGTTGGGAAAATTCCCTCATATGAATGAGAAAAATGTGACTTTCTGTGCGTTTCCAAACTTATGTGAACGATCAAATTTTTTAATGATGTATATTTCGACAGCCACGTTGCCTGCCTGTAAGAACATTTTTTGGCGAAAATAAGGTTTTGAGTTGTACTTGTTAAAGATGGCCTTGCGCACATCTCACAGTGCCACCAAAATCGGCCAAAGACGCTTCAAAACTTCTCCATGACGATTTGTAATAAAATAACCTGTAAGTTGGGAACCTCCAATCACCAAGCAAAACTCTGTAAGTTGCACTGACGCTTAGGGGAAGCCGTGTCGTCCTCAGAAAAGCGCGTATAGCGTTATTTTAAAAGGCTTATCATCAAACCCCCCATCGCCATGCTTGCCAAAAACCAAACTTGCGATAATTTGTTTTTTTTTTTTCGTCTCCGAAAGTTTGAGGTTTTGCACTTACAGGCTTTTGCAACGTGGCTGTCGATTTAAGATAATATGTTTTTTTGATAATCTAAAAACTTCTTACAAGTGGGAATATCAGAAAAAGTTACAAGCAGTAGATTTTCGGAATTAAAAAATTATTCAATTTGAAAGAAATATCAAGAATGATTACTTTCAAGTTATAAGTATTTAGTTGAATAACGTTTTTACAAATTAAAAACTTGGAAACTAAAAAATTAGGCAGTTAAAATATCTGAAGAACCATAAATATTAATCATCTTATTGTAAATTTGGAAAATCTATTTATTGTATTTTTTTTCGAAATATTTAGATAATCATAGTATATATTTAACCGTCTAAATAGCACAAACAGCTATACATATAAATTTAAAAAATATGTAATACATTTTCTTTTAAAGATTACAATTATTTCGATCATAAATAAAAGAAAACAAAAATTATAGATGAAATATCATTAAATATTTAACTTGAATAAATTATATGAGAAAAAAATCAAACCTATTGAAAACTGTATTTGCATACATAAAAAGGTGGTTCCTGGAAACTAATAGCACTAATTTTAAATTATGGATATTGAAGGAGACTAACTTTAAATTAATAATTTAATATGGCAATTCAGACGTTAGCACCATAATTGCCGTACGGATTTTTTTAGAACTCAATTAAAAATTTCCCCATTTACTTTTATCGCATATGTCAACAAACAAAGCAACAATAGCAAACAAAGATAATTCTAACCTAAGAGGATTTGTATTTGTTTACCTGGAATCCATTAGAAATTATCTTTAAACTGCGTATTTTTTACTCAGTCTAATATTTTTGTACTTTTTTTACAAAGATATGTATTTTTCTACAGAAAGTTTTTTTATGGAAAGCCTTCCAAATCGATGTTTCTCATGCTTCCACTAAAAACTCCCTTGCACTAAACTACCGCTACTGCTTTATCTCCACACACACAGAGAGATAGATAATAACTTACACCATCATCTACCCCCAAAAAGAAACAAATTCGTGATGGAAGGGAGCGAGCTATCGGTATCAGTTCACTGACTACAGGAGTTTATCAGGTCAGATTATGGTCAGAAAAATGCATCATTCTAATCAATCATCTCGACGCCATGCAATCCCATTGCATTGTTTGTTGGAAATACCTAGTAAACACACCCATATGGACCTCGAGAGAAAAAACAGAATTTCCCCGGAAATGTTGTTTCTCATAATTGAATTAGTGTAATCGACACCAGCTCGTGAAGGTATCAATGTTGGCTTTCGTTGCTTATTAGGTAATAATATGTAAGGAGATTATATCAGAGCTAAAGGATGTCGTACATAATTTTGATTTCCTTAACATGGTTTACTAGACCCAAAGTTGGTTGATAGGCGAATATACTCTTGCTGTGATAATAAGCAAATATATAGTGTTTACAGGTGACGTCACGACCATTTATTGTAGGGCAATGCGTTTGTTGCTAAGGCGGTTGCTAGGTGACGAGGTATCTGTTGTTATGGCGGTTGTTAGGTGTGGGGTCACGTGACTGCAAATGCTCCAATAGAAGAATTCCACGACCAGTTATTTTCTGTAACTGTTAACCTTCTGGAGGACAAAACGTCTGTTGCTAAGGCCGTTGTTAGGTCCGAGTCATGTGATTTGAAATTGCTCTATTGTATGCTTTTATCACTTTAATTTCTCATTTTCTTTACTCTTTTGAATGCTGTAACATTTTTTTTTCAAAGTTAATCTGACACCCACGCTAAGAGAGTGACTAGAAACCACATATTAGCCGTAACTTTCAAATACTCAAGCTGAGCTTGATTTAATAAAGGCTTGAAACTCTAAGCAGACTTTAGGTTCTTTAGATTTTTTTTTATATTTTTAACAATCTAAAATGCTTTCAAGATCGTTACCGAAAATAAAAATTTATTAGAAAAAAAATAAACAATAAAGAAAAAACTATCAAATTGTAAACGAAGGAACAAGCTATTATTTCTCCTTTGAAAAAGTACAAAAATATGAAAATTTAGTCATGAAAGTCAGAAATATGAAAATATATTTAGGAAAATCCTAAAATTCTTAACATCTCTGAATTTTTGGCTCCCAGATTACTATAATGTTATACCTTTTTTAATACATTTTCTAAAATTTTTCTCAAAATATGCATAATTTCAAAGATATAAAATACAATCTAAAACATCTGTATGTATGAATTCAAGTTTGAAAATAGGAATACATATTGATATCAGGTGTCATTAGAAAATAAGATGTTTTCCATTTCCCCTGTTTGCTTTCAAACATAATACATTTGGATAAATGTTTTTCCCTCATACTTCAATATATTTGCTGGGCTCAGTCGAAATTGAAGATATTCCCAGGTAGCACACGACATCTACTGTTATTCCCACTATATGAGTTGATATTACTAATATCACTGAATCCCAAACATCAAAATCACGACTTCTACTGATATTGTACGATATAATGTATTTATTTTAATGACAGAGACAAAAAATAGCACTTTTAATGACATTATTAGCAAGAAATAGGCTATAAGAAATATATCATGATGATTTTAAACCTTTTTTTGCAATAATTGGAAATTCAATGTCGTAAAAGCTAAATCAACTGACACCGTGGGATGTCGTAAAATATATATCATAGAAACGATTTCACATGATATTGAGCTACATTGCGAAGTCTATGTCAAAAATTGTTATCTACTTATATTGATAGTAATATTACATCATATAGTAATTTTGATGTCATATTGGGAAGACAATACATTTTAGTAACTTTATGAATCCTCATGATTTGGACGTTGGAAAATATGTTTCTCTTCCTTTATTATGAATACTATTGTTTTTAAATGGTAACAAATTAAATTTATTTGTATTTAGTTTTAAAACATAAAATTCCATATTTATTTAAATGTAGTTTTAAAATATTCTTAAAATACTTCCTGGTTTACTTTTTTATTAGTTTTTTTTCTTTCAAATATCTTTTCGGCTGTGGTGGTTCCAGTGCGGGGGAGGCATAAGGGCTCGTGCCTTTCCTGTCATATTTTCTATAATTAAAAAAAATATTTATTCTTTAAATTAATTTTTTTTTTAATTTGAACCAAAAACTAAACAGAAATCCGTGTTTTCAATTTCAACCCTCCAAAGCAGGAAGGCTTTCATCAAAGTGCTTCTCCGGGTGAAAAACGGAGCGATGAAAAGATAAAGGGAGGGGAGCCGCCTCGGTGGACCAAGGGACCGGTTTGCTGATTGCAACAGCCTGACTGGACATCTGTAGAGGGTGACTTCCTGGAAAGGGAGAGGGAGGCATACACATTACACATTCCTATTCGACTAATCATCTCATATAACGGCGGGCGTCCGCTTAGCACAGCTATGTCACGTCACGCGTGTCTCAAGCAGTGCATTCCTTTCGTCGTTGAGTACGACTATTTTAAAATGTTTTTATAACTTATTCAAACTTTTGAGTATAAAATGGAAGAACAGAGTTTTCTCCCATTCGAAAGAAATGCTTAGTGACAAAAGAAAAATCACATTATAAAAGTTATATTAACTTATTTAAAAGTTTTAATTAATATACTGCCTCTCTTTGAAGTATTTTATCGAGTTTTAATAACTTTTCAGAAATATTTTGAGTGGCCCTAATTTTTTTTTGATGCTGCAAATAACTTTCAGCCTTGTGGGTTTTCGTTCTTGTGGGTTTTTTCTGAATAAGTTGCCTGCTTAAGATTTTGCAGACAATCTAGCATAAAAAAAGTTAACACAGTCTTTTTACCAGAAACCAGCCGATTTTCTCAACCAACTGAAGAAAAATTGATCCCGTAACTACCGTAACTTCTACCTCAATTCTCGCTCCATTCATGTTACATTTTTCTTTGATTTAGTTAACTTTACTTTAAATTTAATGGCGAGGCAAGCTTTTTTATGGAATTCTAAGATGGATAGATCAGAATTGACTATACACTTATCAATTTACTTATAACTGTTGTCAATTCACAAAATAATAAGAAGGATCTAAAATACTAGACGATTTCTTATTCCTTGGTTTAAATTTAAACTGTAGAATATTTACTTTACTTTTGTATTTATGATTTTAGGATACTTTTTTAGAGTTATTCTATTCCTTTTTAAACTGTCTAGTACTGATACAAAACAAAATGTGGTGTAAAAAATGCCCCTCTTAATTGTAGCATTACTTTTAGTGGATTCAATTTGATCCAGAATTTTCTCTCATCCACTATAGTTTTGAGTTTTTTATACACACATAACTGCGGAGCATCCACAGAAACATCGAATTTTATGGTATAAATGTATATGTACTTGCTGAAAAGACATATAATACTATATTTACCAAAATAAACTAATTTCTTTAACTTTTTTAAATTATATTTTTTTCTATAAAAACATTTTATTAACCAAAAAAATATGATTTCTATTCCAATAAATCAAACTAAAATTCTTAAGTTCAAAATAAACTTGTTAACTAAACTAAATTTTTAATTTTAAAAAATTAAATTCGAGTGAAATACTTTTGTTTACACAACATATCGAAATTTAGTATCTGGATTACCGTTTATATGAGATTTACTGCGCTTTTGTGGACCTCGCTTGCGTTTTAAGGAGTAACTGAGCATAAGAGTAAAAAAATACTGTTTAATCGATTTCGAAAGGCTCAAATATCCCTTTTCCTTTAAATTGTGAAAATCCTCTTGTAGAATCTGGAATTAGAAAAATGGTGCAAGGATATAATTAAGGTGACAATTATTGAGCTCCTCCCTCTAATGTATATTATTGGATGCTGTACATCGGAGAGTTTTTCGCATTTTTAAATTATTTTAAAAATGTCGCGAGTTTTTCCAACGCTGGTTTATAGTAATAAGCTGTCTGAAGAGTAACATATTGAATTTCCAAGTCATTGTGCCGGTAATTTTAGGTTTGGGCCCCCTTTGAAGGTCCGTTTTCGATATTTACACTAATTATCGAAAAAAGACATCTTAACGAATTTTCAGCGGGTCGGTGACCTTTCACCCTTAAACTGTGATGAAATATCTCGCAGAATCTGGAATTTGAAAAAATTGGGATAAAAATCCAGTCCTCGGCGGCCGTTTGTTCTTTTCAGAGAAATGACCGTATTTGGCGTTTTAAGCACAATTAAAATTAAAGTATCGTTTTTTCGGTGATTAAATCTCAAACTAGACACCTATAAGTGGATCATATTCAATTTTTGTGAAAATGGAATGGTAATTTAGAGAATAATTGAAGTTTGAAAAAAAGTTCGGAATTCGACCCCGAAATACAACTTCGAATAAAGCTAATAACTCCTTATTAAATAATATTAAATTTTTTTTGAATTTTTTTAATAACAATATAAGGTTATGGCAAGGTTTTTCCAGAATTACGGGTTGCCATGGCGATTCTTACGTCACACAGGAATTTTGGGAACCGAAACGAATATACTGACGCTTATAGGAAAATACTCTATTTTATTGGGAAGAGAGAAATTCGAAATTTGAAAATGATGGAACTCACAATAAAGTGTCTTACATCGTTGGAAAGATAATTTTTATCAGATTAAGAATGTGCAATTCATTAAAGGGTTTTTCCTATATTTCGGGATTTATTACAGGAAAACGAAAAACACGAAACTTGGGAATTCATCCTCCAGTTTTATCAGAAATCGTCTGAAATTTTAATATGTTGATCCCACAAAAATTACCGATTGAAAATTCATTGAAAGTTAAAAAATAAATAATTCATGGAGTACCCCTTCCCTTCAAAGCTCTTGGCGTACCCCCGGCACTGAGAGCCCCGGTTGAGAAACACTACTCTAATGTGTTTTAGAACAAGTTAACGCTTTTTTTAAATTTGTTTTTCAATAGCATATTCTTAAAGAGGACCTCAAAATGTACAACATACCCAAATTTCATACAATTTAATACATTCTATTTGGGTAGAATTCCAAAAGAAGTCGGGATTTCGGGTAAAAAACACAATTCCAAAAAAAGCCCAAAAATTGGTATTACTCAACGCAACGCACTAACATCCTTTGATGAAAAAAGAAACACAATTTTTTTATGACAAGGACAGTGTTTGTTTGAAATAGTTATTATTAAAAAATTACTAATTGTCGGGTTGATTTTTTTTGTGTTTAATTTCACCCCTAACCTACACACCAACTACAACTTCAACTACCAACAAAAATGGCGAAGGCAATTCAAGTAAGTAAATCTTTTCTTAATTAAATTTTGATGTGCTGTTATTAATGTTCATGTGATCTTTAATTTTGATAATTCTTGATAATTTTTTTTGGACTAGTATAGCAAGTTATTTTATAGCAAGTTAACCAAGGCCTGTAAATGTAAACAAAAGATTTCATTGAAAATATTCATTACATAAAGCACGCAGCAATATGTTTGTCATTTGCTTTCTACATCAGTTTCATTAAAATTACGCCAAATTGAATTATTTTAATGATCCATAAATATGCGAGATTTAAGTGGGTATTCCAGTTTTTAGGTTGCTGTATAAGAGTAAATCTTGGTTGGATTCTGCTGTTGTATCATTACAAAATGAATATTATCATTCAGTTATGTTTTTATTTACGGGCCTTTCAAAACTCATTTTCTGGATGACCCTTGTACTACTGTATGTCCCAGCACTTAAAACCTTCTCCACTTTAACACGCTAGTATAGAACTACAAGGAGGAGCAAAAAGCCAGGCACCTTGACCAAAGGTCCAACCCTGTAATACTCTATTTGCAGGCTCCTGAAAAGTCCCCCATATATGACAGGGTTCCAGGGTCCTTAAAAGTCCTTGAATTTTTTTCTGCTAAAATTTTAAGTCCTTGAAAAATGCGACGGTTCACTTATGTTAGAGTCCTTGCTAAATATCGCCCGGTTCTTTTAGACAACAAAAAGTAGAAATATTCAAAAATAATTTTAAACTCCTGAATTAAAATGTTTAATTAAATCAATAACTATTCAGTTTATTAATAAAAAATTTGTTGATACTTGTATATATTTAGCGATTTGGATATTGGTGATATTTAGCAGGGACTTAACGGAATTGTACCATGTGTTCCTTGAATTTTGAATCCACTCCGGCCACCTTTCGCTGATTCGTCTAAATTTCCGTTCCGCAGTTACCGGCGATGTTTGAAATGCTCCGATCACAAAAATACGATAGTAACACCCTCTACATCGGTTCCACAAGTGAACCAACTAGATAGAACTATCAATCATAAAATTTTCTGTTTCATGTTCATGTTTTTTTATATCTTTCTTATGAAATTTACGAATTAGGTGGAACCAGTTTCTGGTTGAGTGAGAAATGCACAGAACCGTTATCTCGGGTTATAATTTTTAAATGTCTGTTTCGAGTTTTCGAGAAAAAATGTTTTTGAGAAGACCCTTGAAAAGTCCTTGATTTTCAATGTTTTCAAAGATTGGAAACCATGTATGACTATCTATTATTACATAAAGGTAGTATCATATTATTACATACTCTAGGTCAGCGTTTCGCGTTTCCCAACCTTTTTACTCCCACGGAACCCTTTCGACAATGCCCATGTTCCGCGGAACCCTAGCGTCCATGTAACAATATTTTTCTTACTATTTTTTAAATTAAATTATTACATAAAACGGAAAAATAAGTAACGAAGAAATCGTTTATTTACTATATTTATTTATTAGAATACAGCTGTAAGGTTTTGAAAATACAATTTTAAGTATTTAAACAATTTTAGCAAGTTTAAAAAAATAAAACAATTATTAAATATTAATTAATGTGATAATTTGAGTGTTTTTGGCACATATATTTTGAATTCTGGGTCTTATTTTCGAAAGGCATACCCACATCTCGTCTTCAATAGAAAGAAGACTATTTCTTTCTTTACTTTTTATGCTTTTTAAACAAGAAAAGGTTGGTTCACACATATATTATGTGGAAAACTGCAATAGTATATTAATTGCTTTTCTTTGAATATTTGGATAATCCTTTTTAACGGCCATTGGACATTTTAACCATTGGAAGGCCTTACCCCTGCCCCCCACTGTATCTTAAAACAGGGGTCTCCAAACTTTTCAGCCCGAGGGCCGCATTAACTATCAAACAGCAGGGGGCCAACTACATACTCGAGGTATTTTCAAGAAAAATTTCTTTCAGGAGGGGGACCCAAATATCCTCTAAGGAAATTAAGTAATTATCAGGCCCAAAGCTAGATTTTTGCATCGGGAAGGAAGCCTAAAATTATCTCTAAGCCCATCTTTTCCATACTTAATAAGTTTAATGGACCTTTTTAATATATTTTTATGTAGGATTCTCATTTTGCTGAACTTAATATGAAAATTAATTTAACTAATCGAGTTTAAAGTACAAAAAGGGGGGTCTGGGGGTCCTCCCCCAGAAAATGTTTTGAAATTTGACCCTAAGAAACAGGGTTTTTACTCATTCTGGTACCCTTAATCCGAATTTCGGGGGGATCTTGTATCTTTTATTTTTTTAACACCTTTTTCGAATTTCTCGCGGAACCCTTGAGGAGGCCTCGCGGAACCCCGGTTGAGAAACGCTGCTCTAGATCCCCTCTACATATAGTTCTAGGCACTTTTCTGTTAAAAAGGAGTTGTGGCAATTATTAAATTTTTTCATTTGCAAACTTTTTATCCCTCGGTAATAATTCCCAAGTCTTAAAATCCATAATGGTGAAAAAAGACCAACAACTTGACTCAAATGCAAAAAAAATAAAACGTGTTTGGTTGCCAAACAGTATTATTTTGCGAGCAATTTTTTAAGACCCCCTACCCCTATAACGGAAAAGTACCTATAAGTTCTGATACTGTATAGGAACGTTTCACAAATGCAATACAGATGTCCTACACACCCTTACAAAGACTGAGAATTAAAAGTTGTCAGCCAAATTACAAATAATGATTTAATAATCTGAGTAAGTTATCAAGATTCTAGAGTTGAAAAAAGTTCTTTTAAGATTTTTGGGGAGTTACAGTTATTGCTTTTATTGCTGACTGCTGTGTTGTCATTGTGAGACATGTAAAACAGCTATAATTATAGGCCATGACTTCGAACTCCTTTATAGAAACTTATTTTTAATTATAATCTAAAATGTCAATTCATTTTGTGTAAAAAAATCTTCTGACCTAACTAGCATTTTTTGATCTGGCTTTGTAAGGGTTGTGTGTACAGACTGCATTTATGTTCCATGTTCCTGACAGTGATTAAATGAGTATTATAGTTCAATAGTGTGATTTTTAATTTTAACTGATTGTGCCCTGCTCTCATTTCAGTGCCTGTAGTTCCGGTCACCCAGTTCCTCGTTGAGGGCCTCAAAATAGACTCGGAGAAGAAAGGGTATTTGATATGTGTTTGAAATTATATGCACAACTTGTTATTTTGATAAAATTTTCTTCATTTTAGCTTTTTTGATAAAGTTATTTAGGTACTTATCCATTAGCCGGGCGCAAGTGAAAAATCCCCAAATAATGTAGAATGAATTAAAGAATTCTCTGTTCCAACGGTTGCCTCCTGCAAAAGAACATCTGCCTCTGGCGCATCGTTTCGTTTTGACTGTTTTGTCATATGCTTCGCTTGGCGAGCGTTTGGTTCACAATTGCGCCCGGCTAACGGATAAGTAACGTTATTTACATAAACTCTGGGGGAGGGGTATGGTGAAGTGTGAGTAGTCAAAATAGGTGGAAAGAGCAATATTTATGGATGGATTTTTTAGTCCTTTACTTACAAATGCATGTTGTCATATGTTTATGACAAGTCTGGGTTTATACTTGTAAGCAACTTTTGGCACAGCTGGAATAAGAGTCCTCCATTTGGTGACTCGCGTTGCGGTCGCCTATAGTCTGTATAAAATAGGCGGTTTCACGTCATTCTTTACCATGGCAACGCAGGAGAAATACATTGAGAAAAAACTCAAGGTCAGCCGCCGATTCTATTTACACAGAGTATAGTTATAGCGGTACGGAAGTTAGCGGAACAATTAGTTATAGTGTATAGTTGGCAATCGCCAAATGGAGGACTCTTATTCCAGCTGATCCCAACTTTTCTTTAACCCAGTACATCATTATGCGGAAGGAGAAAATGGGTAAACACAAAGCCTGTTGGGTTGCTAGGAGGAGTTTCGGTACTTAAATCATGATAAAAAGGGTGATATGGGTTTAGCAAAACAATAATATATTTAAATTGACATTCTTCATTTCACTCAAAATTCAGATACTGCAATGGGACTACTTTGTTAGTGATGCTGTAATACACTAGGTATACTAACGAGTTAAGGATTAACTAGGCGGTAAATATTGAATTTAAATTTTTCCAGAATGTTGATTAATAATAGTTATTTTAATAGATGTGCTGGATATTTTTTAAGGAAAACATTTTGATTTAATTATTGATGGAGTTAGTAAGTATTCAAACTTTGAAGAGTGTTCTTCATGGAGATGCTATATGTTTGGAAAGTTTGTTATTGTTTCTTCTGGTAATTTTTTTATTAACAAAAGGTCCTGCGTAAGCAGTTTATGGGGGTTGGTGAGCGATAGCGAGCTGGGGGTAATAGCTCCCTGGTATTTAAAACATCTGTTTATTTCTTGCTAAAATTATAAACTATTGTTTGTTGAGAAATTTTAAAATGAAAACATTTTTATTTCTTAATTTAAATTAATAAAAAAATTATGTACTTTCAGAGGAACTCTCTTGGACGGTCGAGCTGAGTAAGTGCCATGTTGGCTGGTTATGCTGGTGGAAGCCTTATTTACCGCATAGAAGCTCAAGGAAATAGATATAAGTCAGGTACAATAAATATATTTTTTATTTCATGAACCCCCAGTGTAAAGGAAATCAGTCAAATCTTAAAAAATAAATGAAAAAGTACTAAAAATCTATTCTAATTTTTACCCTATTTAGGATGAGCTTCTAGCCTCCCTTCTATTCAAAATGTCCAAAAGAAAAATTTATTACACAAATTTTAAGAGCTTCAGTGCTTTACGAATTTTTTGCCTTTAATGGCACATGCGACCGAAAAATGGGCAGGCAGGAAAGTCATTGCCAAGCTAGCTCAGGGAGACAATTGTCTCTCCTTTTAAAGAATGCAATAATTTAAGATCCTTAACCCGTAACAGTGGAGGTGAAAAAATGGAACATAACAGGGGGCATGCGGTCTCACAGACCGCGCAACATTATATATTTTTTTTAAAATTTCTAATTATGGTATGATTCTGATTAGAGATGTAAAATTCTCGGTAATAATCTTTTGGAGAATATTCTCCTAGAAGCTATTAAATAATTTTTTTTGAAAAAAATTTTTTTATAAGGTATATATTAACTTTAAATTCGAAGAATATTAAAAGTTTTACAATGAGAAGTCATCATAAATAAAAAAAAGACAAATTAAATTGAAAAATATTTTAAAATCTCTACTTAATTGATAAGACGACATGTTTGATAGGTAAGGCAGAGTAAGCCAGTTACATTCTATTAATTTAAGATTTTCCAACTTTTAAATAGCTTTTTTGAAATAAATTATGCATATGAGAAATGCTTTTCTGGAATTTATTTTGTTGAATCTTAATGAGAATATTTTCTTGAGGAAAAAATGATGAGACACACTTAAAATTATAAGATATCTATCTAGTGAATGAAAATTTGAAGATTTAATTATTTCACGAACACAAGATGAGTAAGATATAAATTTAATTGTAACTTTGATAATATTCTCATAAAGGAAAATATTAATGAATCTGAATTAAAATGAGGTATTTTCACGATTTGAGATTAAATTTTATTAAAATAGTAGATAAAAAACCCATGAAGAATGACGTTTAAATGAAGTTCCTGAGTTTCCCAGTTTCTGAGATATAAATTTTTGAAATTTCGTTTTGGCACAAAAACAGAAACACTATTGTTTACAAGCGCTATGACGTCACATCCAATAGTATCCAGTTATCATTGAAAAATAGTAAAACACTAGTTTCGAGGCTGCTGTGATGTCAAATCACGTTTTTTGATCACGTGACTTTACTAGTGTTTTGGCAAAAATAAAATTGAATTATTTAAAACATATTTTTGAACTTATAAAAATCTGATATTTGAGAGTTTTAAACTATAACGTATCAAAAAAGTGTAAAATTAAGCAAATCACTCCCTTATGCAAATACCCCATAACGCAAACAAAAAGTTAAGACAAACTATTCATTCACAAATAGTATTTTTAAGTAGACAGTAAATTAAACTGCATCTGATAGTAATTTAGAGTTCTTTGAGAATATTCTCCCGATAAATTATTCTCTGTAAATGTAAAATAAATATTATAAAATTATTTCAAATATTTTTCTCAACAGATAATTCTAATGTGATATCCCCTTCTTTTAAGAATATTCTCCTAATTTTACAAAGTTCTACCATAATTTTAGCTAAATGTCAGATTTTAAAGGTCCTTCAGTTTGACAACTATTGGTATTACCTTTGCTTTTAACAACTATATAAAAATAATTAAGACTCCTCTTTTAATTGTATGAGTATTTTCTCCCAGTAAAACTTGCTTTGAATATTTTAAAAAATATTTTTTTTTGTATTAAATAAATTTACTTATTTTAAAAAAAATCTTGCGAAATAATGAAATTACAGTTCAGAGAATATTCTCTGAACTGTAGGGTGACTTTTAAATGGTAAATTTCATTGAATTTGTTATTGTTTTCAGGTTTCCAACACTAATACTATATGACCATTTCATATTATCAAACATTTTTACATTTATTAATCAAAATATAGAATATTCTCGATTATTCTCAAAATTCTCGCCCCTGGAGAATATTCTCAGAATATTCTCGTTCTCCGAGAATATTCTCCAGAGAATATTCTCGACTCACATCTCTAATTCTGATATTTCAGAACTTTGTTCTTGGAACATTTCTCTTCATAGAAATAGAAGATATATTTTTTAACTTTATATTAAAATAAAAGTTTTCCCAGACAATTTTCCAATAGCCTTAAATTTTTCGATAGAAACCACATAGTGCAGTAAATTCTTTATAATTTAAAATAAATTGCATCTATTATGAATTAACTGTTTTATTTTTATTATTTAATATGTATGTAATTTTATTATTTAATATGTCAGTTTTTCACCAGTGTTTCAGAAGCAAAAAATTTAGAATTTTTCACAGAAATCTTATTCATAGTTATCTTTACCACTCTAAAATCACTCCCAACTTCATATAATATTTTTAACGCTTCCGCATAACCTGGATCAGAAGGATAAATTAAACTCTGCAGACCGAGCTTCAAAGCCATGCTTACTGAGTAAGTCTGGACAAAAACTGTTACACTGAGGGGAAGAAACTTGTAAAAACTTGCTGTTAAGAAGGGGTCACGAAAGGGGAAGCTAGGAGAAAATGTGACCCAGCATGTGGTAGACCCAGCATGTGGTAGGGGGCAGGGGGGGGAATGTTGCACGGTCTGTGAGACGTCACATCCCCTGCTACGGGTTAAATAGAAATAATAGTTACCAATGGTGAAATAATGTTTTACAGTTATTACTTTTCTTTACTTACATTTTCATTTGATTTTTATCCATTCATTAAAAATTGGTATGCATAGGAGCGAAAAAAAATCTTAAGATATTAGAAAAGCATGTTTTTTTTTCAACCCTATATCAAACTTAACTTTTAATTTGATCATTACTCATAAATTTTATTGGGAAAAAGGCATCTGAAATTTAAGTAACTATAAAGCTTTAATTTTACTTGTACATAAAATGTACATAAAATGAAGGTTCCGGGTTATTATGCCGTGGTCTAGTGGTTTTTTAATTTTACTGTTTTGGAAAACTTTAGCATGAAAATTAGATGTTCAAAATTTAGAAGCTCAAGTTGAAAAAAAAATTTCTTATTTTTTCTTTTAAAAAGTCCCTCAAAACATGTTCTTATTTAGTGTGTTATTATTTAAATGTTTTAAATTTTAAGTATAATTTAATTAAATTTTAAAATTTCCTAAAGCATCTTCAAACAAACTATCAATTAAGAAGCTAATTAATTGCTTAATTGTAAAATAAACGTTATATTAATTGTGGAGTCTTATCTTTTTCAATCATCAAACAATATAATACTTGATACTATTTTAGGAATTATTTCTTCTATTTTAGATTCACTTAATTTAAAATTGCATTATCTTCTTTTTTTACATTTTGACTATTACAACTTTTACTTATAGAGTGTTTTCAGGTGACGTTACTACCGGTTATTTTCTGTTAACTGTGTATCTACTGTAGGGCTTTTAACTGTTGCTAAGGCCATTGTTTATCTGTTGCCAAAGCGGTTTTTAGGTATGGGATCACGTGATTGCAAATGCTCCAATAAAAGAATTCCACGGCTAGTCATTTTCTGTAACTGTTAACCTCTGTAGGGCAAAAAACTGTAACATCTTCTGTTGCTAAGGCCGTTGTTAGGTCCGAGTCATGTGATTGAAAATGCTCTATTGTTAAGATTTTTTCCTTTAACATTCCTTGTGTGAAGTATATAAAAGGTGTCTGAAGAACTATACCTCTAGTTTTCAAGAAACTTATAGGAAATCATAAAAAGTCATTATTTCACCCAGTTTACAATAAACAATATTTATGGGGGGAAAGAACAGATATTTGGATATAGATATGTTTGCTGACTATGATGTTACAAAAAAGGAAAACATTTTATTGAACCTTCACATTTAACAAAAATGTTTTAGTGGTTCAGTTCTTATTTTGCATATTTTAAGTACCTCACACAAGAGATCTTATAATACAAGGTTATTGATACACCGTATATTACTGTTATAGTTTTTACATATTTATATTTGTTGGGGGGGTCTTAATTTAAAAGGATACCTGCCATATGTTTTCTGAAACTATGCCTATCTTGTTAATTTATGTTTCAAAAAAATAGTTATTTGGTGAATTAAAAATGAATATATTTTTGAAAAGTAATTCATAGTTTTTAGATACAGGTATGGGATGAATCATCTAAAAATTAGTTTTAACATACTAATTTTTCCAAAATATTATGTTTTAATTATCCTGGTTTCATTAATAAACATAACTAATAAAGTTTTTTTTTACAGCATTGGCGCACAAGTTATATAGAAGAATAGAAAAAGTTTTGAAAAGCTCTATGTATTAATTTATTTAATGTGTTAAATTTTGAATAAAAATCTTTATTTTTCTATTTTTATTTGTAATCTTTGTTCATTCCTTGAAGTTAGGCTCTATATTATTTTTTGATAGATAGAGATTAATGGCCATGAGAAGAGTTCAAATTTGAACTTGTAATAGGTAAGTAATGGTAATATAAACTTTTGCATTTTTTATGAAGTTTAAATAATTGATTAAACAATTATTAAAACTACCAACATTTTTTTCAATTTAATGTTTTTATTACAAAAAAAAATTGTGAATCCTGTAACTTAAAATTTTCTTGTGGGGGTATTTTATACATCATAAAATAAATATTCATAGATTTCAACTGAAACTAATAGTATTTAATTTTAACTTGATAAAAAATCATGATATTGTTTATAATAATTTAATTTTGTATTACCTTTAAAATTGAAATTAAAACAGTTAATTACAATATATATTTTCTTCATTTAAATGTGTTTTAAACAATTTTTCCCACACTTATAATGCTGTACAAAAATGAAAATGATATTGTTTATATTACCCTAAAAAATAAAATATAAGCAATATCAGATTCGATTATTTTTGTCCCGCATTATAAGTATAGGAAACATTAATGTAGAAAATATATAATGGTTATCGTACGGTACCATTTTTTGATACCATATAACCTAAAAATGGTTAGGCTTAGCAAGGGTTTTTACACCACTCGATATAAGAACTGACATTCCTTGTCATTCACTTTTTAAGATTAACATCAGCTAATATCGCTGTATAACAATTGCTATCAGGCAACATCCATTAATGCTAGAATAACATCAAGGAATGACAGTTTCTGTTGTTATCTGAGATAGCGAATCCCAAGGGATCCCAAGTTCTGGTACCAAGTGGTGTACACAAACCTGACCATTTTTAGCTTATTTGGTGTTGGAAAATGGTAACGTACGGTATAAGTTTCTTATACCGCTTTCCGTTTTGTGCTACTAGGGTTCTATAGGCTAATATAAACTTTTTGAATGAGATAACAAATATAAGTACCTTATGCCCTACCGAGAAAAACAGGTTACCAATATTTTTGAAAAACACGTTCCAAAGAAAATAAGAAAATTAATTCATGTAAGTATAAAAAAAATTATTAAATCCACTATAACTTGAAAAACCTTATTTTTTTTTCATTCCGAAAATTTAGTATCTTGAAAGCAAGCCTTCAAGAAAATGCTTCGAAAGCATTTGAAAGCATTCGAAAGCATTTGAACTATCTTAGACTATTCAGTATCTTGAAAGCAAGCCTATTCATTTGAACTATCTTAGACTACGTATGGATAAAATATTAAGTTATCAATAACGTTCCCTATTCATAAATTTAAAAATTTCAACTTTTTGGACACAATAAAAGATACAATCACGAAAAAAAAAAGAACTTTAAAATGTCATGAAAGAACTTTCAGAATCTATTTTAACCCTCAGAAAGAATTTTCCTTATGGAAGTTTGGATTATAAGACCGTTTGTAGACAGACATAAGAAAAAACATCTATTGATTGAAATGTTGAAATGAAAATTTTCCAGATTGTTTCTAAGAAGAAGATATGGAATAAAAAATACACTACATACAAATACACTAAATATACAAAAATGCAATGAATATTAGCTTTAAAATGACTTAAGACGATATAATTTTTAAATGCAGTTTAATAGAAATCTAAAAAATAATAAATTTAGAGAAAAACTAAACTAAACATATAAATAATTACTAAACATTATAATAATTATCCATGTTATGGTAATTATTTTACAAAAAAAGTTACGTTTAAGACAACCAAAATTTATTTCAGAACTAACTTAAAAATACTATAGAACAAAACGTGAAAGAAATCCGTTCCTTATCTTAACTTCCATACGCCGCGCCGTTGGGATTATTTAAATAAAAAATTTTGTTTCCTGTTCTTGAATGTTTTCCTAAAATTCTTCCGTGTACCCAAAACATGTAAGTTAAACAAACTGATATGTTTTAATAGAATTCGCATAAAATAAAATCAGATTGTGAATTCAGATCTCTGTAAAAATTATAAAAAAATGCAAATAGAATTAGTTTTTATACGTGTAAAATAATGGAATTACTTTCTAGTAACTAATTCCTATTTTTAAAAAATAATAACTAAACAAATAATTTTAAATAGTTTTTTTTTTTTGTAATTATTATGTGCAGAAAGCTTGAATTCTAAAATTAAAAAAAAAACATTGTTGAAAAGCTAGAAAATAATATAAATAACTTGTAAATACTAATTTTGCTTTTCATAAAAAATTCATCCAAAAGATATCAATAATGCATTATAAAATCAATCCAGTGAATAATCTTTTTAGTAACACAAATTAATTCAAAAATTCGTTAGAAGGAGAAAATGGTGGTGCTTGAACTATTGTCTAACGATAGAAGAGTTTAGATTAATACACAAATTGATTAACACAAAATCGGAGGTCGCTAATGCATGCACGTTCGTAAAATGCTAATTCGTAAATTTGAAGCCTTTATTTGGCACTTTGAAACAAAGAGATAAAGCATTTTATCTATTTTAAAACGAAACAGTGTATCGGTATGCACAAAATCTTATTCAAATTTGGAAAGTGGCAAGATTTTGTGATAATCAATTTTGGGATTTATGTTTGAATTGTAGATCTTCTCTTTTGCCAGACAATATGTCATACAGCACCATTTTTCTCTTGTGGAGAATTTCGAACTATTCTTTTTCACTGGGAATAAAATTCCACAACCTCTTCTGACCGGTGACCAAGTTTGAGAACATTTGGTCTAGCACAGGTGTGAGCGACTTTAGCTGTGAAGCGGGCCGAATTATGACAGCTCAATTTACTGAGTGACAAAACATTTATTTAATGTGATTTAGCGGGCCGAAATATTGATCAAATTTCACTAATAATTTTCGCTTTACATTGAGACTAATTATAAGTAATTAAATAATAGAGAAAATTCTCACATAGTTTGTATGCTCGAAAGATACGTCCTGATTCTGCATCATCACTTCAATGAAATTTCTATACATTGCATCTGAATTTCCATTTTCCACGGGTTAATATTTCAGCTAATCCTTAAAAGAATTACAAAATAAATGTAAATTTTTAGTTTAACTACCTAAATCACTTCGGTTTTAAGATTAATTCAAGACTATCGGTCAACAAAAAAAGGGTTGGCAGGCCTAATCCGGCCCGCGGGCTGTATGTTATGCATACGCAGGCCTGGTCTAGTAGTTTTCTTTTTTTAGTCATCTCAAGGAAGAAGTTTAATGGACAACGTTTTTCCATTTCGATTTTATTACGTAGAAAAACTCAAGTTATGATGGAAAGCATCTTCTTTTTTAAATTTTTAGGCCTGAATGGATACAGTAAAAAAGTTTAAATTGCGCACTATATACTTCTATACCAAAACACCATTTTTTTCCTACGCCTACTCCTGTGACGTCACTGCATTGGTCGTTGCTAGTTCACAGGAGCTTTGGTATGGTGAAGGTAATTTTCGAAGCATTTTCCTTCATAGAAATGCTTTGAAAAAGCATTTTTTAAAGCATTTTTCTTCATAGAGTACTTTATAAATTCTTAACCCTTTCGCGACGGGCGTATCAGCCACCGAACTGCTCTCACGGGACGGCGCACGAGTAGAAAGAACTTCCCCTGTGGACGGGCACTTAGCGCGTCTAAGTCGAACTTCGGGAAAAAAATCACAGAAATTAAAATTGTGGACCAAAGTATCTAATTTTCGGCATATGATGGAAGGAACACCTTTTAAGTCCATGCTAAACAAATTTAAAACATTATCTCTCTATTTTCACGAAAAATTTTATAAAACAAGCAACTTGTAAAATAATTAGCATTTCCACACCATGGGATAAACTTTTCTTGGAAAAATATCCCAAAATGAAAAGATTTCATTCCAAGAAACTGATTAAAAAAGATACATTAAACATTTATGGTACAAAGCCCACATTAATTCTTTTTCACTGGAAACGCGCAACGCGCTCTGCTAATATAACCGCTCGGAAATCGTTTAAACATTAATAATTCTGAGATAAATATTAATAAATTTATCTAATTCAATCTCCATTTCATTTACACACTCAAACATCGATTTTTTTCTGTTTAAGCAATAAATAATTCCATTGGAACGTAAACGAAATCTAAAAGAAAAAAGCAATA
The DNA here is from genome assembly GCA_963680715.1 of Tetragnatha montana. Lineage (NCBI taxonomy): Eukaryota > Metazoa > Arthropoda > Arachnida > Araneae > Tetragnathidae > Tetragnatha > Tetragnatha montana. The sequence continues at coordinate 13,008,363 of OY796676.1, read as the reverse complement.
AAACCACCAACACATCTATTTCCGATCCAAAAAAAATAATATAAAAGTATTTTGAGGATTTTGAGTCTCTTAGAACAGTTCCAGAAGTATTTATTAGCTAAAGAGTTGAAAGAAAACACTCTAAATTCACTTACTCATATTCTCAATGCATCATAAATAAATCTCGATATTTCTCCGCAACAAATTATCAAAAAAAATAAAATATTTTATGGGCATGGAGGTCCTGATGTTCTCTTTCCAATAATATCTTTTTAGCAGACATACAGCGGCATCTAATGGGATTTAAAAATATTAATCTAAAGTTTTTATAGTGTCATATGTGTGCCACCCGTCCTCTGGGCCTCTTTAAGTGGTGGCTCACCAGTGCGCCAGCCGGCCCGTAGAAGCATCTCGCTGCCGGCACACATATGAGCCACCCGTCCCGAAAGGGTTTTAAACCAAACATTTTCAACTTACATTGTTCACTTGTCAAAACTTTTGTGCCATACCACCGCTCTTGTGAACTAGCGACGACCTTTTGCATAGGGTCCAGTGACGTCAAATAGCGTTTTGGGGTCACGTGATTTTTAGGTAATTTTAAATTTAAATTACGAAATATTTAAAAAATAAAATTAGTAAAAATTGATATTTTCTAACATTTGAGAAGACAATTAGTACAAAATTGGGTTTTTTCCTAACAGATGCAATTTGTCCGTTGCAACTAAACTACATTTAAAAAAATGTATAAAATTTTGATTAACCAATGAATTGATAATTCAAATTTCATACTCGCGAATAATGCATTCTTAAATATTAACTACTCTCCGAACGTATAAATGAAATATTCACTCTCTCTCCAGTCGAACAAAGACAGAGAGAGAGAACCCTCGGAAGAGAGAGGCATTCATTCCTTTGAGGAAATGAACCTTTCGCTATAATTCACATACTGCATAAAACTGCTCTCGGGATATAGACGGGTTCGATGCGTTTCAAATCTCTCTCTTTATCAGGATGGAGGCCTTAGAAATAAAAGATAAATGCCCTGCCTCACGAATCTGATTAGAAATGAATTATTCAGGCTCTTCGAAGCCCATCTATTCCTTCCACCTTCCTTCAAACTTGTGGGGGAGAGTTCTTGCATAAGATTTCGAGATAAAGATTGGGAATATTCTGATGCGCGGTAATGTAATTTTATGACATTAATATGGGATACTTGTGAATTATTTTTGTATTTTAATGCGTTGTGTGAGTCATAGAGGTTCTTTTGTTGAAATTATATGGTGTAATTAGAAGGAAGACGCTTTTAGTATTAATTTTAGTCAATGAATCTTAAATGAAGAAGACCGTTTTCTGTGACGGGTTTGAAGCACTTGTGTTTCATTAATTTTGGATGATTTTACTTTTATGTAAGGTATTGAGTATTTCTGAACAAGCTCTGAAAGATTAAATGCAACTTTGGAAAAAATCGTAAGGGACGACAAAATTCACATTTAAATTTGCATTAATAAAATCAATCGATTGAGGGATTTTAACATATGTTCAAATACAACTGCAGAGATAAGATTCAGGGCTAACAATTTTCATATAACATTACTTCATCTATTTATGAAATTGATTTCACAATTAATTATTGTAAAATCAATTTCAAATTTCTTAACATATTTTTATGTTTTTTAGTTTTTTAATCCATTGAATCCTGAAAAAAATTTTATAAGAAAAATAAATTTCTCTCTTTAAGGATAATTTTGATTACGATTTATTTATGAATATTATGAACAGGATTTAGAGACTTTGCCAAAACATTTCAACTCTAATAATTAGAATTTTGGCAGGCATATTCAAAACCACAATTAATCTACGACATCTACAAAAAAAAAAATAACTAAATTATAATTATGCAGTTAGAGATTAATATCAGGTTAATGGGTTTGAGAAGGAGTTTGTGCATTTTCAGGGAGTAAACCTGAATTACACCATTCAAATCAAAAAATGGAATTGGAGAAAGGAATTTTATCTTTTTTATACTAATTAAAATCCCCAACAATTTTCTTGAAAAGATAAAAATAAGAAGAAAAAAAAACGACAAAATGAAATGCAACCCAGCAACTTCGCATTATCAATAAATGTACCACTTTAGTTTGATTTATCTTAAAACCCTATCACCGGGATGGTCATAGCGTGGCGCATGCGCCAAACATGGTGCATTGGATGAATAATAGTGGCGCATCAGTCTGTTATTTAATTTAATAAATAGCTCGTATAGCTCTCATTCGAAATGAAGTTTAAAATGGTTATTCATCAGTTAGAAAACAATGATTTGAAGCTTAAAGGTCAGAGTGAATGTGCTGAGAATAGTAGAAATTTAATTAAATATATTGAAAGAATTAAAATGTATTCCAATACATTTTAAGAGCAGTTTCAGGACTTTGGTAAACAATATAATATCTTTTACGTCTTTCACAAATCACCTGTTTGCTTTTTTTTTTACAATGTATAAGTGACTTCAAATACTGCAGGGCCATGGCCATCTAGACACATAAGGTCAGACAAGCTCTAAATCTTGAGTGACGTTCTGCCTACTTTTTCGCGTCATCGTCGCTTTTTGGATGACAGCGCAACTCCAGTCTGAAGGGAGCGTGCAAGATTTCAGACTTGAGTTGAGCTGTTGTCTAAAAAGCGACGATGACGCGAAATAGTAGGCAGAACGTCACTCAAGATTTCGAGCTTCTCTGGCCGTATGTGCCTAGATGGCCATGGCATTGCCCTATCCAATGGAGGGACAGTTTAACTTCCTTGAAATTTTGATGACAAATCATACACTGTTCGTTTTTAGGCAATTTTCTGCGACGCACCTCTTTGCGATCCTCTAGGGGTGTCACACCAAAGGTCCCAAATGTCCAAAAATGAGTTAAAAGACTTCATATAAAGGTTGAATTCCATAAACTTTACCAGGGGATCCCAATGTTTTTGTTTGGAACTCAGTATTATAAAAAAAATTAACTTCAATGTTTAGGAAAGGTTTTATGTAATTTCAAGTCTGTGACGTGGAAAGGTAGAGGAGCCTTGATATGGAGGAAAACTTGTGACACAATGGAAATTATTAGGGATACCCCTTACAACAATAAATATTGAATTTAGCATGATATAAGTACTAGAGTAATAAGGCGCATCTGAAATCGTCTCCCATATTTTTGGTGGATGGTATACTACCTATCTATCCCCTACCTATCGTAATAAATATGAAACGGATTTTATTTTGAAGCTCTCCACCGTTTTCAACAACATAATTATAACTTACCTTCCTCAAATCATCTCCACTCCATTCATAAGCAAGAAAACGCACCCGAGGCCTTTCCTACAAGCACGTCTACAAAATTCCTACACTTTAAAACCCACTTCTCATAGACTCTACCACCATTTCCTTCAGCAGTGGAATCGAAATAAAACTTCTCACGGGCTATGAAATGAGTTGATGCTTCAAACATAAAAAAAGACGAACTTGCGGCTGATAGATATGAGGGTCCAGCCGAATATATAAGGGAATAAATAAAAATCTTCCATTAAAGGGAGCGATGAAATTTTAATGGAAAACCCGTTCGAGGCAGAAGATACACTCTTTCAACAAGGTTCTATCCGTAGGTTCTCACTAATACTATTTCTCGTGTTAACAACTTTAAATTCAGCGCATCTACGAATTTTAGGAAAGGGGGATCTTGAAGATTTCTCGGGATCTTCTCGATCGTTTTATTTAAAAACGTAGTCTTTTCTGTTGGAAATTCGGTGATTTGGATTACTCTCGGAGCCCCTTCGTGTTGAAAATTAAACTTTATTTCTTGAAGGAGTTTGGAGATACCGAGTAGATATCTTTTTTTTCTCTCCCTTTTTTTCTCCGGGGATGTTTTCTTCAAAAATTGTTAGTTCCATTGAAGTTGCTCTCAAGTTCAGTAAACGAGGTTTTCCTAGTATTTTGTACAGGAATTTTGTGTTTTCTTGATACGTATTTCCCGAGAATAAAAACCATACTAAATCTTGGGAAAGAAATTTGCCATTTGTATTTCTTAGTGTTTATATTGTAAAATATATTTAAAACAGTGGTTCCCAACTCAGAGAAGTCCGCGGACCACAAAGTTTAAAATTGGAACCTTCACGGACCACCCTGTACTATAGCTGTAAATCCTTTACCCACACAAAATTGCAAGATGAAAGTTTATATTCCCCAATTAAGCGTGTAAATTTATATGATGCTCTGAATTATAATTCTATCTTAAGAAAATTTTAATTATATCCTGTGTTATGATATAATTAAAACTTCGGGCCGAGTTTTTTATAGAGCTCTTAATTTCATTTTAAATATTTATAGTACTCAAAAGTATTGTTAATAATTAAGTGGTGACAAAATGGTGGTCCCCACAAATTACTCAGCCGAAAGTCATTGTCACGGATTAATTCCATTTTTTCTCGTTCAATTCGCTCAAATTTGTATTTATTGGAATTTTCATGCGGACCCTTCACGGACCACTTCTAAGACTCTCACGTACCACCGGTTGGGAACCACTGATCTAAAAACATGAAAAAGTAAATAATTATGGAGAAGGGGGGAAAAATATCAAACTCTTAATATCAGTTTTAGTAAAATTTACACTTTTTTGAAGTTCTTTTAATTTAATCTTCATTAATTTTCCAAATTGAAAGGTGCTTTTATGAAACTCACAATCCTCAATGATGAAACTTCTTCATGTTCAATACTCGTGATATTTTTTTCATACTTTTACTTTACCAAATAAAGTAAAGTTTCTTCATTTAATACATTAGAGATGAAACGGACTTATTTAAATTGAGAAAATAGATAAATTAAAAGTAGTTAATTATTTCGATACGAGTTTTTTGTTATTTGTTTGGAAAGTAAACTTCGTAAATTCCGAATAATTCACTAGTTCTTTGCAAAAACTAATTAGATTCTAAAATAAACCATCTATTGAATAAACCATACGAAATGAATAGTTTTATTTTCTCAGAGACCCGAGTTCTTAAATAAATAGAGTCATTTATTTGAGTAGAAATATTTAGCAAACCTTTTATCCGAATTTAAAAAATCCCCTTTCATAAAAAATTACCCCTAATTAACAACTATGATTACTCTATGCTCTATTGTTATCACATATAATTACTTCTTTTTCAAAAAAGTCAGACTACCACAAACTAGTAGGATGAATTAATTGTTATAGCAGATTTTGTAATTATACCCATTACTTAGAAACTCTAACATTACCTTTCTCTTTTTTCTAATGGAAATTCTTCTTTTATACAGTCTAATACATTCTACGGGCGAAGGTTTTTACTAAGATGTAATTTTTTTTTGGAATCAGAAGTAAAGGAGTATTAATTTTTTTTTTGTGCTTAAGCTGCTTGATTTGTATTAAAGTATTAGGTAACTTCAAGATTTATGAGCTAACATATAAATGTTACTTCCTTTTCAAGAATTCTGGTATTATAAATTCAGTTATACCTACTGAAAATTTTGATTGTGTTTAAATACAGTATGTCTCGCATAAAAAAATTATCTAGTTAACCTTCCCTTTTCATAAAAATAACATGAACTATAAAAATTCATTGGAAAACTAACTTATATAATGTGATATACTTTATTATGCTTTAAAATTTATGTATAAATTTCCATAATTTATGTTACGAAAGTGGAGTTTTTGAGGTACAATGAAAACAACAATTTTTCCTTCTCTTTTAATTTTCACCAAAAAGGGACCAATACTTTAATTATGTTAGATTACATACTTTCATTACCAAATGATATGTTCTAAATTTCTCATAATATTAGCATCCAAAAGTTCATATTTTATGTGTAAAAATTACTATATTTGTCGGTTGAAAACACCAGGTTTAGTTTCAAATCAACATATTGCGTTTTTGTTAACAAATGCTTATCTTTTTAAATGTTATAATACTGTTTACTTATAAGTCAAATCAGATCAACACAAAAACATAATACTATGAAATATCTGTTATCCATATTATTCTTTAAAACTTCTAACAAGTCGTGAAAAAATTATTACAATAAACCAAAACGTTAATCTCAGTATGTTCGCATTAAAAATTTACTTAATTTATAATCATTCTATTTTTCGATCCATAGCATCTTGAAACAAAATTTGAATTTAAAAATTTATTTAGTTCTATAAATTAAAGCGGGAATTAAAACAGACAACAAACCCAGACGACTCTAATTTAATCAACGGAAATTGAAAATTTGAACGGTCTAAATCTTGATTAAATGCATTTCTAGAAAAACCACCCCTTACAACATTCATTTATAAAATGAACGATCACGCTGATAAATTGATTTTAGGAAAGAACTGTGCCTCATAAATATTTAAACCTCGTTTGAAAGGAAGACGAGATCTGGAATTTTAAAAAATTATTCCAGCCACTCAAATCAGACTAAATCACTCATGGATTAGAAACTGGAAATTCGTTGAAATAAGTTGTTGATTTCTTATTTATTTCGACGAGGGTCTGGACATATTTGAATCCCTGTTAAACTTAACTAATCGTGTTTCAGGAAAGTCAAGTTAAAAATTCGTAAATTTAAAGGATAAACCAATTATTTTATCTGTAAATATTCTAGTTCTAGCAACTATTCCAGCAAAATATATTAGCAGATACTCGAGAAGGGTCATTCCAAGTCAAGTGAACCAATTTTAGTGAATACTTTTTACCTAGGCTCCTTTGCACACTAGTCCACTAGGTATAAAAACTCTTAGATATGGAATAAAAATGCATTAGGTACCTTTTCCCGTTTTGAATTTATAATGTTTTAAAGTTAATATTTTAATATTTTTATAAAACAAGCAAAAGAAATTTAGTCATATTTCCATCCAGAATTGTTTTTTAAGGAAAAATTAGGGTACCATTTTATAGGAAAATACAAAATTTAATTACAAATTTAATACAGAAAAAATATGTTAATTACAATTTTAAAATATTACAAACACTGATCGGTATGCAAAACTTAAGAATGGGATCTCTATGAGAATCGTATGTTAAAAAAATAAAATGTAAAATGTTTCTCTGGTATCGAGCTTTGCTGCACACCTCCGCAAAATGTGCAGTTTTTATGTAAAAAAAATCTAGTACCTTCATGAAACTTCTATTTTAAATTAGCATTTACATAAAATGAAAGAAAATAGAAATTCACAGAACTTTAAAGAGGATTAACGGGTTTTTAGGGGGGGAATGATTTCGATGTTTTTTTAACTTAAATAGTCATATGAGGTATCATTTTGAAAGCTTTTTGCGTCTTGAACTATTAAAATAAAACAAATGGCAAAATTAAAGAAGTCCTAACATGTAAAGGGGCGCGGGAGATTGTTTTGTATGAAATAATTGTAACCCCCTATAAACTCCCGCCCTTTTACATTTTAGGACTTCTTTAATTTTGCAATTACGGTATTTTAATAATTTAGAATACGAAAAAATCTTTTAAAATGATACCTCCCATGACTATTCAAGTAAAAAACAAAATCTCCCCCCTCCTATAAACCCATAAAAATAAATGAGGTATATTCGACCTTTTAATTGTAATCAATTACATCTCTTTTACAATGTTTTTACTTTTTTTTTACACGCATCTTACTGGCCTATTTAAAGGGAAAGTTTCTCTTTTATATTGATATAGTTAAGCCTCACACGAAGTAAAAAACTGTTCACAAGCCTCAAAGAGGGTTAAAATTAATTTTACAGACATTTAGAACTTTATAACATGCAAATATTTTTAAAATATTACATTTTTTACAAATTAATTCTTCAACATAGGTAAGTATTTATAAATATAATTATATATTTATTCAAATGTACTTATTCATATAGGGTCACTTGGGGTAAGTGGGACCCCTTTTTGGAACAGTACATTTTTGAAGGTTCATAAAATTTTTTTGAAGAGGTTCAATTTGAACTTGATGACATATTCTATTTAAGACACTATTAATAAACAAAAATTTATAATTAGGTTCTAAAATAATGTTCTACATTTTTCTTAACTGGTCTTTTTGTAAAAAATGAGACGGGGGTCCCACTTACCCCCCATATGAAGGGGTAAGTGGGTCACCCCCTTTTTATTTTGATTGAAAGCAAGCAAAACTTAAGAGGGAGTAGGTGGGTCTTACTTGATAAAGTACAGATGTTTTAGGTACAAAATATTTTATTGTAACTTAATCCATGTACGAGATATCTACTCACATTTAAATTAATAGGGTTGGTTGGGGTAAGTGGGACCCCTTTTTGGAACACTACAATTACAGAATGTTTTCTTCAGGTTCGAATGGTTCGGGAGACTTATAAAGAAACCCTCGAAACTATTCCCCCACCCCACTGTGTGTTTTAATTAATTTCTCGGCAACGTGAATAAAAAAACCCCAACTTAATAGTTTTCTTTACTTACCACAGCTTATATTAAAACGCAAAATTAATATAAAATTTCAATAAATTACTTATAAATGTTTGAATAAACATTAAAATGGTTAGTCTAGGGTGTCCCACTTACCCCATAATGAGGGGACCCACTTACCCCTACTTTGCTTAAATTACGGGGTAAGTGAGACCCCCCTCTTAAAAATTTTTAAATAAGAGATTTTGTGAAAATTCAAATTGCAGTATGTATTTTAAGTCAAACCTGGCACAACAGTTGAAAAAACATTAAAATATAGTGAAAACTTTCCTGAAAACACTTCTTGGAAAAATGCATCTTGAACTCTCAAAAAAAAAAAATTATGGAAATTTTTTTACAATAGTTCTATGATCTTAAAAAGAAATGACACAAAACTCTAATATATGCAAAACCCATCAGTGTGACAAAATGTAACATGATCAATGTGAATAAGTGTGAAATGTCCTTTACATAGTTTAGTTTGAGGGGGGTGACCCACTTACCCCAGGGACCCACTTACCCCAAGTGACCCTACTTAAGGTGGGTAGAAGTGACTCTAAATCTTTCTTAAGCATTCAATGTAGACTTAACAGTTAATTCAAAATTCGAAAATTAAAAAACAATATCCACTCAGTAAAATAACATTGTAAATAATATGTAATTAACTTTTTCTAGAATAATCAGTTTTCAATTCACTTTTCTGTTTCTCAACTCTGAGTGTATGACATGCGGGGTAGTTATTTTTTCCCCTATGTAAAGCAATACCCCATTAAATATTCGCAAATAATGTAGTCGTTAATAGCGAATGAAAAGAGAGTGGGTGAGCAAAATGTGATAGTAATTAGTTAAAAGGAAAAATATAAGCTATTTACTATAAAAACCAAGACCAAACAGGAAAAAATAAGCTATTTTAGAGTTTGTTCTTTACTGCTATTTAAACGTTTTTCCGTCGGCTAAGGGGGATAATCAAGGCTAAACAAATATTACATTTTAAACGTTATCAAAGTAGTCTTTGAGTAGTTTTGAAATGTCTTTTATCACTGATAAACACGTTTGTTTGATTTTACCTAACTTGAAAATTTAAACTTTCATATTAAATTGGATATTGCTGAATACATGTTTAATTTTAATACACCCTTTAAGCTTATTCAAACGTAGTTTTAGGCCATAGAAATGTAGTTTAAGCTTAATAATCAGTCGTATTCATATTTAATATCTCCTTTAAGATTGTATTTTCTGCAAAAGGAGAAAATGGTCTGGTAACATTCGAGGGAGTTTAAAAGGTTTAATATACAGATCGGTTCGGCTTTATAAATGTAAAAAACAGAAAATTACAAAATTATCATATTTATTAAACCTAGAACATCGTGTGGTTGTTTTTGCTATATCCCTTAAGGCTCTTAAAAAGGAATTATGAAATGCTTTTATTGCGATTAAATTGCATTTTAGAAAGTAAGTCATTCTTAAATTAAAATTCAACAATTTTTTTACATTAAAATTTTAAACAAATGAAGTGTAATGACTGAAAGTTTTAAATCCTAATGAAACTCTTAGGCTTTTAAATGCTCAATAAAAAGGTCTAAAAAAGGCCTTTTTTATCACTTAGGTGATACCTCTAAAGACAGGTTTGGGATGAACTTCACTCATAGCAGTAACACAATTATTTCCCATTTTTTTATTTTTACACTATATCTAAAAACAAAACTTAAAATTAAATAAAACCAAACCTTTTGTGTCCATGATCCTATAAAAATAGGATTGAGACTCATCATGACTTTATTAAATAATCTAACTTTAAGTGACAATGGCTGAAAATTAGTTACATTGAATTTTATTTTAGCAGAGAAATTTAAGTTAGTATCGTATGAAAATCAGTATTCTGATATTCAAGCTATCTCGTTTAAAACAAAAGGCAATTTCTACAAAGCTAAGATTCTATTCTAATGAAACCTCTTAAAAATTTTGAAAAAAAAATATTTTTACTATCTGAAGAACATTTTGGAAGTAAAATTTAAAGACGTATTCTTGTCCCTTCACCTTCATAAAAAAGTATTGAACATTGCTCAATAAACACAAAAGCTTCACACGAAATACAACAAGAGGTTTACATAATAATTTTCCAACTCAAGTAATGTGAATGCATCTGTTCTCTTACAAGACAGCTCTTCTTCGCTCCTTTTCATTGAACCGGTACAGCAGAGAAAGATGTGAATTTCGTTGTCCTTCGTATCTGATGCGAACAAAGAAATAAATTGCTACCCACCAAAAAAAGGAGGAAAAAAACGATGTCTTGGTTTATGCAACAACAAAGTAAGGCTCGCTTTTGTTTAGTTTCTGTACGACAGCTTTAGTGTTTTCTTTTTATCCTAGATAGCCTAAATCACATGAATAGCTCTTAGTTCGTTGTCCCGATGGCTTATCGTTTTAGTTGGAGTGAAAATACATTTTCTAGGCTTTCATCGAAAACTGACATTAGATACATACTACATACAGGGAGAAACTTTTTGTTTCCCTGTGCTTCATGTTAGTTACTATTTTTCCGTGCTTATATTAGCTCTCGTTTCTATCGAGCTTTGAGATTGCTTGACGTTTCGAAAAAATGTAACTGCTCAGGAAAATGAAATATTATTTTCTGTAGGTATTATTTATTATTTGTGAAGATAGTTTTAATTTCTTGTTGCTTATCATTTTGTTCAAAAATAAGTGCTTTGTTATCAGTCGCTGTATTAGCTCCTCTATTGTATCTATACTAGACAGCACCATTAGTTTACCCTATGACGCCAGTAACAAACAAAGTAGCTCCCATCGCGGTGTCCGAATTTTAAGTGAAATGAAGAACGTCAATTTAAAAATATGATTATTTTGTTAAACCCATGTAGTGCCTTTTTATCACGATTTGCGTACCGAAACTCCTCCTAGCTTTGTGTCTATCCATTTTCTCCTTCCTCGTAGTGACGTACTTGGTTCAGGAAACGTTGGAGCTGCCGAGTATAGTTAATTTGAATGAAGCTGCCCATAAAACAATAGAGATGCGATTGAAAAATAAAGTCTAATAATTTCTCAGATTAAGGTATGTTAAATTTTTATTGAATTATTTTATTTTTATTGTAAACTGTTCAGTTTTTATTGAAATTATTAAATAATTATAAAACCTAACATCAAGAGTCAATAAATAAATAAATGATTTTGCTACTCTTGATCCTGTGTGATGATTCAAACTACCCCGGGCATTCATACTTCACTTATTATACTCATACTTTACAAGTCTTGATTCAAATAAGTTATTATTAACAATTTAAACATGAATTCATTACCCATAGCCTCATTTTACTTGCAAATCACATTCTTATCCTTTAGTTAAAGGTATCAGGCAATCAGGCCCTAACATCGAATGATACACTTCTTCTCAATTACTTTTCCGATAAACTTGCAAAATGCATGGTCTCATTAAAGATTTGCCAATAATCTAACCATAATGGAGGTTTTATGTGTTTTAATACCTTAACATTATATTTCCTTACTCTTAATTTATTCTTCACCTCAAATTTCTTTTAAAATTTAAATTTTAATTTGTTTAAAGACAGAAAAATATAATGTAAGCAAGATATTTATATTTATTTTTAAATTTTATATTGTATTGTACAATAGTTTTCCCATTAAGCCAACGTTATTCATTTCTGTGATTTAAAACCTAGGCGGAATGTAATGGCTTTAATTAGGAACCAATTGCTATGAAAAAAAAAGTGTAATGAAATAAACTGTTTTAACATTCATGAACGAATGAATGAACGAAACTACTGAATTATTTTGTTAAACTAATACATTGAACCTTATACAAAAGTGCCTTAAATGGTTTTTAAATAGCTGTAGTTTTAATTTCTTACTTTCAAATATAAAGAAATTTTGAATAAAAAATATAAATACAAGCACCCTGCACGAATTTTCACTAAGGCATTCTACATAGTGCTAAAATGCGCATTAATAAGATTTTACTTTCTCAACTTTTTAACTTTCTCTCTTTCAATTTTCAATATTTGGATTTGATCCATTCTATTTATCAATAAATACCATTTTTTACATTTTTTTTGGGAATAATTAAAGAAACATGAGTCAAAAGTGTTGAACAGAAGCAGAAGAATAAGCATATGAAAGAAACTTAAAAGTCACTCCATCATAATTAGAAGTGAAACTTTAACCCCCGTCAGCAAATAAAGGGTTAAAACACATCTCTGTCTATATTAAACCTAGTTCAGATGCACTCAATCTGGAGCAACAGAGTTAAAATTGGTGACCCATTATACATAGATTGATTAAATAACACTGGGGCAATCGAAATCGTTGGATAATTGTCGTGATAAATCATTTAAGACGTTTACGGCGATTGGATCCATTGCAAATCTTATTCGGAAGCATAGAATCTAAATTACATAACATTCTAAAGCCCATATAGATCTGGACTTTCCTTCCATATGCTCTTCAACACACCTAGGGATCTTTGTTAATGATAAAACCACAGGTACAGATAGTTTAAAATAATCATTATAAAACATTTAATTTTTATTCGAAAAGTAGTATATGTAACATTGTTTTACTGCGGGAATAAAGAGAGGTGGTGAGGAATTCGTTGAACCGTATGGTGGGAAATAATTTAAATGTTCAGTTATATCTTTCTCTTGTTCCATTTTATTTAAATAAATTGTAGACTAGTTCTGAAAGGACTGAATAAATGGATTCCAAAGGAATAGTATAAAGGGATTGGAAAGGAATTGTCAACAAGTCTTGTCTAGATTTCTCCGTATTCGCAATGTAAATCTTTGAATTTCACATACTCTAAAATGAATATTCTATTGCCCTTAAAATCTTCAAGTGAGCACTGAGTTTTTGTAAACTATCTATCAAAAACGTGAGACTTAACCTAGGATTTTAGGATATCGAATGTAACTATAGGAATCTGCTGTTTAGAACACTTATTTTCTTCTTAACTCTCCCTATCTATTATTTAAAATGAATTAATTCATCTGAATGACTTCGTAAAACCTATAATAGCAATAATGGCGTACACGGATTAAATGTTTTCGTCATCTCATAGAATGATGCAAAATGTTTTTACAGCCCCTAATATTTTTTTCAGTAAAACGGCTCCAGACAGTTTTTTTTTAAAGTAACAAACAAAATATGTGTCATTCTACATAACTATCACCTTTTACATAACCTATATTCTGCATAACCTTGTACATTCTACAATATTCTACATTCTACATAACCTTCTCCATTTCATTAGGTCTCTTATTTTTTTTTTCCTTTTCTGACTCTCTTTTTTTTATTCATCTGTTCTTTCTTATACAGTAAGTGGATTTCCTCTATAAATGTTTAAATTATGAAGAAAAATTATATCTAAACTGTTCTTATATAAATCAGAATATTTCCTTTCCACAGAAATAACATTGTATTTTTGTAAAATGTAGTAAAAAGTACTTTGAAACAAACTTAGATGAATTTTAATTAATGAATGATACTTTCAAAATATGTGTATGTATGAAACATTCAACCCAAAAAAGAACTAGTAAAAATATCTTCAGTGAGTCAATAGTCTTTAATTTCTTATTTCTTAAGGAACCCATACTCAACAAATTATTACTTCATCATTTTAAAAAAAGAATCCGTATTGATGCTTAACACACCAACACTTGCTACACAATCAACTACATACAATTCATACCATAGAAATTTACATAACTACACAATAAACAAGAAAATGGCACTAGAAACTCAAATTTCGTAACACTTTTCAAAACCACCTCACGATTTACGATTAAACATTAAGAGGGGAATAAAACCGCAGGAAATCAATACACAAAGCCTCCTTCAACAAAAAGGTGGCTGAAATATTTATTAAAGTTATTAAATATAAACGCTACCGCACTAAAAGGGTTTACGAAAGTAAAGCCTTTTTACCATTACTTTTCTTCACTAAAGCTTCCCTCTGCTCTTCAGTCAGGTCTTTTTATTGGGCTATTCAAGGAATTTATTGGCTTTAACGAGTTTTGACACTCTCCAGGTATCTTATTGGATGGAGTAATACGATGTAGAAAGTCATAACATCGTTGCGTGTTGGAGAAATCCATATTATCCATCCTAACCGCTAATGCTCTGTTCCAGGGGAAACTGGAGACACCCGCCTTTGATGTATTGTTCTATGATATTGGTTGGAAAAACGAGTCAACTGCTGGAAGAGTGGAACGTTTTGGGGTGCAATAAAATCGATTTTTTTTGTGCCATGTTTTGCTGAAAGTAAAATGGAAAATTCATTATTTGTTGTTTTTGAGTAGCTTCTTTGTAATATGTGTTACTTTTTTTAGTTTAGATTGATTTGCATTGACATGAAAAGGAAATAATATATGTATTTAAAATTGAAAACATAATTTTTAAAGCGTATGTTTTATCTTTTGAAGAATATTTTATTAATTATATTATATACTCAGTATTCATTCTTCACGTTGACTGCTAACTTAAATTACAATATATATCTATGATTTCCGACCATTTTTTGAACGACCCATTGCAAACAAATAATTTTTACTACTTTTACAATTCACACACTTTTTGGGGGTAGCACTCAAGTTGTGTGAAATATTAATTGTTGAAGCCTTTTGGGGAATGTAACATAAAAAGGGGAACTTTTAAATTATAAAATAAGTAAATAAAATAAATATTTTATTTCCATAAGGAACTATAATATACAAAGTTATTTTCCTATATATCTGAACATTATTTCGTGGTTTATCAGCCTCGTATAATGTTTTGCATAAAGCTGTGAAACAGAAATCCTTATCTACCAAAAAGATACCTTAAAGTTATTTTGAAAAAAAAAAAATGGATGTCGTTTATTGGCACATCAAAATCGATAAATAGAATTTAAAACTTAAATTTTAAGTTCGGTTTGAAAAGATTTCGCTGAGAAATGTTGATATTTTAATAATCTTGCTAAAACATAATTGCCTTTAATATTAAGAACTCTATGACCAAGGAATCGCATGAGCACACAGGAACTCTGCAAAACAAAAACTCTTACCAGAATTTTTGTAACTTAGAGAGAATCCATGAACAAATGTGTTATAAATAATATAAGAGACATTGAGAGAGCACTATATCGGATGCTAATAAAAAACAAAAACGTATCAATATCATACACACAATACCCATTCCATTTAATCCAATAAAATATACATTACTTCCAAAAAAGTAAATGAACACTATACCTTCAACACTCTTTACCCGAGCTTTAAAAACCATCCCCGACATACTTCAAAGCATTAAGATGTGGGTTTGTGTCTTCCACAGACTCCTCTCATACTTTGTTTTATATTGCAATAGAGAAACTTGTATAAAAACATTTAAACTGTTTGAAGAAGACCACACTGGAAAATAGGTTGAATTGATTCCGCAACCATTAAGTACCTCAAGGATTTTCCACCTAGTTTGCTCTGTAACTGAGTGCCGCCTGAAACAAAGTAATGCGAGTTTTATTATTTTATGGCACTCTGTAGTATTTCTTCTTGTGTGATCCCTTTTATTGCTTTCCTTTATCCTTTCTCATGGCAATGTTCAATTTTCCGTTTGGGAGGGCCATTCAGATTTACCGCAATCCCTCTGAAGAGATAAATGCAGGCCAGGTCCAAATTGTCCCTGCTGCTGCTGAACTTTCCATTGTCGATAAAAATGAAATGGTTATATTTTTTTTTCTCGGATGTGATGATGTCGTCACTTATTTGAAATAATGAAATTCATTCTCGTTTAAGAACAGAATAGGTAAAAGTTTTATATCTGACCATGAATAAATAACAAAAAAGGCAGCAAATAATTATTTTTGCTTTAAAAGTAACTACAGACAGTTACCAGTTCTTCAATAGTAAAAAACTACCTTCTTACAGAGCATTTTCAATCACATGACTCGGATCTAACAACTGCCTTAGCAACAGAAGGGTTGCAGTTTTTTGCCCTACAGAGGTTAACAGTTACAGTAAATGACTAGCCGTGGAATTCTTCTATTGGAGCATTTGCAATCACGTGATCCCATACCTAAAAACCGCCTTAGCAACAGATAAACAACGGCCTTAGCAACAGTTAAAAGCCCTACAGAAGAGTAACAGTTAAAAGGAAATAACCGGTTGTGACGTCACCTGAAAACACTCTATAGTAGGGAGAATCAATACATTTATCCCACGAGCACCTTTACAATAGTTTTCAATATTAAGCGTTTATTAGGGAGTAGGATCGGGAACCTCATAAAAAAGGAGCGCAATTTTCGCAGGAATTAAAGATTTTTTTTCATCAATTTTTTTTAATGATATCAATCATCAAGGAACACATATACAAAAAACAAATTTCCCACTTTTCTAGCAATTTTTTTTTAATTTGATCCTTTATCCAGCTCAAGTTCAATAATATTAGAAGTATAAAATGAAATTCTGATTTTCAAACAATTTTTTTTGTGATATGCGAATCTCCGCAACGGGTCAAACACAAATAATATATTTTCTAAGAAGTTATGAATCCATTACACTATTGGAGAAATGAGCGAAAATAATATTGAGACGAATAACAATAAAATATTTCGACTTTGTTGGCTGAAATAAATAACAAGATACTCGTATTTAACTTAACTAACCAGCGAGTAATTTTCCTTATTAAATACTCAAAAAAATCTGGATAAACATTTACAGGTTGTAACGTATTTTTACCATTTGGTGAAACTTTCCATGTAGTTATATTTATTTTCCACATACGCACTGATTCGATCATGGGAGTAGCAAACAGTTTTTAGGCGTAAAATTAAGTCATTTTGTAACAAAGGAACTATTTGTTAGTGGAATAATATGACAGGTTCCCAAGAGGCGCGGAAAAACTTTTATCGACACTCTTTTTTGAATTTCTTAGGAAATTTTCTAGACGCTGAAATACTTTTGGAAAAATGTGGTAGGTACTTTTTTAAAAAGTTCGTGTTTCTTGGTGGTGGAGTTTTTGACTCAAAAAGATAGTGATATTTGTTACACGTTTTAGTTTTTCATACACTTGTTCGAGGTTGAGAGACTCAAAAAATATTATTTTCATAGTTCAGTTTATGAAAGATTTTAAGGTACAAAAGTAGGGTTTTCTATACCATTGACCGTTATTAAATGTTTTAAATGATGCATATCCTGAACTTGATTAACTTTGTGAAAATAGATGTTAGTTAAGATATATCTTAGAAAAGTATCTTTAGCCTCAAATGTAAAAAACTTTAATTCTTTGATTTTTTAATCTTATTTTCTTCTAAACAAAATAAAGTTTATTTATCGACACTGTATAAGACATATAGGTAATATAGAAAAAAGTAAATGTAATGCACAAATGTATGTGGTATTACATACATTAATGCAATAAATTATTTTAATAGAAATTCAATAGAAATTTATAGTAAGAGTGTCTTAAACATAAAACATATTAATGTATTTATTATTATTATGAGAATATTATGAAAAATATTTTAAGCAAATAAATTATTATTATAAGCACATATTTGATATTTAAAACAAAAGAGCACAATGTAAAACTAATCTAAATTTTCCCTTGATTTCGGATTAGAAAGATTATTTATATTTCTTCATATCATTTTCAAAAAACATACGATTTTAGCCTTCAATTCCATAAAATTAGTTGTACTTAATTTGTTTTAGTTTAACTCGCCATCATTTATTCGATATGAAGAACTCTAAGGTCTAAGCTACACTACAGCCAAACTCAGCCGAAAACTATAAAAAAACGATAAAGATGGTTATTTCGCTTCACTTAGATACCCCCACTTACCATCTTTATCGTTTTTTTATAGTTTTCGGCTGAGTTTGGTTGTCGTGTGGCTTGTACACCTAAAGCATTTAATAGTAGTTGTGTGAAAGTAATTTAAATGATTCATCTCAGCACTCAAGTGCTCATTATCCAAGTGTACTATCTAAAACTAACAATAATTCCTCACTTTATATTTTTTACTCTCCCAACAACAAGTATCTATTATTTGAATGATTTTGAATACCACACGATACCAGAATATACGTCATCGTCCTTCCGCAACCTTTTAAACAACCATATCGCGTTTATCAGGAGGGGTAAAAATCCTCCTAAATCCTGCCCTCGAGAGGGCCCACCTCCATCCCTCCAATCCGTATTATTAACTTCCGCCCGTGTAAAAGCGGAGATAAACGGGCGCGCGCGAGTTAATCGAAGCCCATTAAAAATGATGGGGCTCCTGAGAGAAGAGAGGAAATCGGACTATGAAGGCCCGCGGACTTCCGCAGCCAGGAAATGAAAGAATGCGGCGGCAGCTGCGGAATACACGCGCATCTCGTAATGCTGCGGAAGGGATTCTTTTTACTCTGCACTCCCCCTCGTAGAGGAGTTGCTTGCAGAGAGGGCTTCGAGCATCTGATCCGGCTGTAGGGAAGGTGGTCGTCACAGAGGGCCATAGGCGATAATGGAAATCGAAATGACATTGGGTGTATGCCGTGTGATAGGGGCCCTGGTGGCGCTGGGATCCTATATACTACCCATAAAACTCACGCATCTTGTTTAATGTCAAGAGAGACGGAGAAAAATAATCTCAATCCTCGAATTCTCTAATACCCCTCCGAGAGTGACAGATTGAATGGACCCGTCACAGCTGTGACCACCAAATTGTACTACCTACCTCTCTAGTCAATCACAGACATTTTCAGAGCTGCCCTCTACTATAAGATCAGTGAGGCTGGTTATACTGGAGTTTGAAGGTGCAACGACCTAGGTACTCCTTCAAGTATCCCCCTTGATTGTTTACCATGAGATGGCATTTGAAAATACCGTTTTGGACCGTTTTTGCTTTTTCTCTCTGGTGGCCATTGTGTACTACCCCCATAACAACTGAAAACCATAATTTAAAATTGTTCCTTTTAAAGCAGTGGCGTATTAAAATCATACCCACGTACTGATTTATTGGTTAGGGTATCTGACCGTGCAGCCGTACGTTTAGGGGTTAAATCCTCCTTTAGAATGGATTTCAGTTTCTGCCCTTGTATATGTAATGAATGAATGTGCCCCCCCCCCAATAAAAAGGTGCTGTACCAGCGAATGTGTGTGAGCCGCGGGTAGCAGTAACTCACCTTTGTGGCTCCGGTCAACAGGTATCCACTTGATAACGCAAAGTTGTTACTTCTTACGGCATTTCATGGGTTAAGGAAAACTTATATAAAATCCCACAATCAGTTAAATAAAAGTTTTAAAATCATAGCAAACAAAAAAGAAACATGGATGAAGAACATCTTTTTCACTGGAAGATTGGCCCATTTTTTCTTCATGTAGAAAATTGTCAGTTCCTTGTTCAGATCTTTCTCTAAAAGCGATATCCTACTCATATTCTTACTACCCATCACTCATCTTTCAAGTTACGGAATTATAGGTTGACACTCATCAGGTAGACAAACAGGGTTACCATATCAAAGTGTTCTCTTTCTATAGTGCCTCTATGGCCTGCCCTAGCTGGCCGACGGTTTCGGTGGGGAAGTGTCTGTATCTGCATGATTCGGCCGGATACGGAGTGATACGGAGTGATACGGAGGCCGGATACGGCCATGATACGGAGTCCAGTGTTGAGGGAGATGTGACTTTTTTTTTGTTCCAGGAAAGTGGTGGAATGTTTTTGGATGGTGAAGGGTATTGTTCCGGAAGGGAGGGATTGTTACGGGCTTTGTTTCGTAGTTTCGAATTTTTGGTTGTTTTATTTGGTTGAGTAGCGCAAATTGGAGGTTAAATTTAATAAAGAAGTTAAAGGAAAATAAGAGTGCTGTAAATACCTTTCTTTTTATCAACGGAGTTGTTATAAGCCTGCGAATTTCATGTCATTTTATATGGAGTGTTAGCAATCTGCATAATTTATACCCTCTGAAATATTTTAAAGAAAATTGATTTTTAGGGGTTAAAAGATAGTAGTAAAGTTATTCTTTTTAATCGGTAGTGTGTTGCATCAGTATAATACATCTGGATAGGTTAACGTTTAAAATTTCAAATTAAATACAACGCTAGTTTCTTCAATTATTCGTAATCTAGTTTTTAAACCTCTTTTCTACATCTATTTTAGTTAAAATGTGAAAGAAAACATCAGTTTCTTAAATAATATGGTTTTACTTAATTTATCAAGTTTTTAAATTCATTTTTTTTTAATATTTTTATTTTTTTACAACAACAACATGCACATTAATAATTGGAACAAACACAGACACATATATAAGAAAAAACAACAGGAAGACATATGAGTTGCCAAGGGGTCAGAAACCCATATGGGCAACCTAAAGCAGTTGTATTTGAAAATAATAAAAATGAAAAAACATACATATATACATATACATATAGATATTACACATACACATATAGATATTACACATACAATATAGAATATAGTGGCATCGCAAGGCAAGCTTCAGAATGACTAACTTAAAATTTAGAGAGCATTTGTTCCTTCTTTTTTAAAAAAGTTCTTCAATATTTTCTATTGTAAAAATAAAAAGCTTTAGTAATTTTTTAAAATTTACATCTTTCAATTTTTAAATTATGTAATTAACTTCAATTCCTTATATAAGAATACTTTCCAAAACTTAAATAATGTGTAACGATAGAATTAATATGAAATATCTTCATAACATCAAACTTTTCAAAACATAGTTAATAACGGTAATAACATATTTTACCCATTTTAATCCTAGCCCCAAATTTTCCATAGGATTAAATGGTAATCTCGGGCGGCATAGTATTGAAAGGATTAAGGTGGATACATGAATCCATCGATCCTTGATAAAGCAGAGATTAAGCCTTACTTAGATTGGAGTAATTACGAAAAAAAAAGAACAAATGACACAGACACGGATTATCAAAGTTTTAGTTTTCTTTTATTCATAACCACTTAACTGTTGTGATCAATTATTTATTCAACTATCTTCGATGAAATGCAGTAGTTTTATTGCTAGCTCTTTCTTAAGATAAAATAAAAAAAAATAGTACATGTCCTCCCAAACCAAAAAGTATTACAACGCTTAAAAATTCAATATTTTAGCTCGTTTAATAAAAGTACAGAAAAGAGCATTTCTGTCGAAGGAGGACCAAAATATTGAATCTGCATGCATTGCAAAAAGATCATCTTCAGGATGTTGAAGGAATCGATTTAGTCATTTTCGGTATCTTTTGAAGGTACTTTCGGGATAAAAGGCGGAAACGTTTTAGTCCCTCGCAAAGCCTTTAGATAAGATTGGCCGTACTTTTTCCTTGAGGATTTCAAATATATTTGAGGGTGTTTTTTTTCCGAGCCACGATTGTATTTAAACTTTGGTCTGGTGGTTTCGATTTTTAGAAGATTTAAATTTATTTATGTGTTTGAAGTTTTGTTAAACTTTAACTTAATTCTTTAATGAGAGATGATAACTTTTAATACAATACAATATAATAGTATTTATATGTGAATTATTATATTGTTAAGTATTTATTGAAGGTAATGAAATATATTAAACGTTTCTTATTATATTTTTGTAAAAAAATATTTATATTCAATCAAACAGTGTAAATCATTTTAATAGTGACCAGTATCAAAAAAGTGATAAAAGTAACTATTGGTTCATGTAAAAAATGTAATGATTTTTAATTGGGGAATTCATGAAACTATTGAAATATATATACTTTAAATATTTCCAAAAATTTTAGAAACCCCCGATGTTTAAATACTAATATGAATAGTTATTTACTTATAATATTAAAAATTATCAAGTACCTATACATTAGAGTTGGCCATCAGTTTTTTTTTCAAATTTACATAAAAATAAAATTAAACTCTACATTATAAACGTCAAAAAAAACTTATTTTCCTCCATTAAAATACATAATTAACAAATCAGAATTTTGTGTGTAGTGTAGGTAGGATTGCATTACATGTGTTTGTTTGACATTCATGAATTTAAAAAGTCTAAAATTTGCTAATGGATACTGACATTTAAAAAAAACTCATGGCTGAAAATTAAGAGTTAATTAAAAACCTCTTCGAATGATTTTTTTAATTGCAGATTTACAGTTTTCAATATAAGAAAGTTTAAACCTTCATGTGAATTAAAAAGAAACCTTTAAGTTTATGTAAAGCTTAAGTAAGAAGAGTGAGTTAAACCTTTCAATTAATGTGATATGCTGATGAAAAACTCAAACATCATTACTGTGTAATGGGAAACAATACAGGTTTTCTTAGACTCTTGGCTGTTAATAAAATATTTTTCTAACTAAGAGAAAAAAAATATTATTTAAATGAGCTTCTTAAGCCTTATCTTCAAATTCTTAGTGCTACTGAAACATCAAAAAAACCGTAGAAAGTGTTTTTGCGAAGTGTTGAAAGTTGCTAGTTCTTTTGCAGGCAAAAAAATCTTTGACAAGTTTTTTGCAACGTTCTTTTGAGAAAAATTTACGTTGTTCAATTAAAATGTTTTATTTTGGTAAAAAAAGTCACCTAAAAAACGAAGAAGCGACAGTATAATTTCTTCTTCCTTTAAAATTCAATCGACTTTTTTTTCAAGTTTTCGTACCTAAAAAATGCCCAACTACCCTTGTAATAAATTAAAGGGGTGTTGTGGTTTATTATTGTCAGAAATGGTTTGGAATTGAAATGAGAAAAAGTAGTGATGAAAAAACTGGAAAATATATTTTGAAAATTAGATATGGAAGACTGAATCGAAAAAATGTAAAGAACTATATTTCTTCAACGAGATGTATGTAATTTTGACATTTATTTTTATTTGCGAAACATAATTATCCAAGCATGCCGAGTCCTTAATACGTCGGGTCATAATACTTAATAGGTCGTACAGGTTGGTATTATTTGGGTATTTCTGTTTAAAAAATACCCTGTATGCTGAAACATGCCTGAAACAATGCTTTTTTTTAATTCTTAACAAGAAAAACGTGCAAAAAGTTCCATTTAATCGTACATCTTTTAGACGCAATACCTTTCGAGAACTTATACCAGTAGTCCTTCCTATTTCATGAAATGTGAGTTCTTCAAACTAATTTTACTTAACATTGCTCACGAATACCTGGAATTAAATTAAATAACACTTGCTCATAGTAATAATTGAACTTATAAAGACAATGATTAACAGGATAATTCATCTCATTCTCAAGAAAGGAAGGCAGGCTGGAAATATTAATCCTTATCTAATTTGCTAGAGCAATAATAACTCGCTTATGAAGGAAGTTTAATTAATTTTCGCTTCGTAAGAAGCTTCTTTTTCCCCTTTGAACCTAACTAACGTTTCCCTTTTAAGCTGATATTGTATTTTTTTATGCTTGGTATGATGTATTGAAAATGAAAGCGTCATTCTTCATTTGCACCAGGTCAAGGGGATTAAAAATTTACGCGCCATGAAAAACTGCGGTGAAAAATAACGATATTTCCAGAGGCTATAATTTTTGGTTTCGGAAAGTGCACTTAAAAAGGGATTTCCAATTTTTAATTCATAGAAAGTTTAAGGGATCTGAAGTTTTTATGACTTTAGATGAATTAATTTTTATATCGCGGAGTTTGATTGCGGATTAATTTTACGATATTTTAGAATAATTGGATTGGGAGATGCATATTTTTTATGATGTTTTAAAGGGTTATTTTTTACTCGCTAAAATAGTTTCTGGCTTATGAAATTTGAAGACGGGCTGGATAGAAAGTTTTTATCTAGTTTTTGGAGGATTAGTCGCAAATTTAGAAAAGTTACATAAACTCCAGCCAACCAGAAATTTAAATGTTTGGAGACTTAACTTTTTGAACTTTCTGAACATAGTTTTCAGAAATATTGGATGTATACTACAGATTAATTTTAAATTACCTGCAATTCATTCTAGTTTTGAAAAAAAAATTACAGTAAAACAATATTTGAAGTAATAATTTAAGGGCTAAGATCACAATAAGCTTTCGGGTAGGTGGGCCGTGTTCCAAAGAAACTTTTCACAAACGTTTGTGCTCTCTGCGGGCGACGTAATCAAAATTGGTAAATTTAAAAAATGTGAAAAGTTTCTCTGGAATACGGCCCACATACCCGAAAATTCATTGTGATATTAGTGACTCTACAAGTCTACATAATTTAAGTGTTGTTCAGATTTTAAAGAGAAATACCTATTCACTTTTAATATAGTAGGTATAAATGTATAGAATAATTTTAAGATTAATTGATATCTTAGACTACAATACTAAAGGTTTTTTTTCCTCATATTGAAATGAATTTCTTTAAATTTCTAGTAGTTTTTAAAATTCTTCTCAATGAATTCATATCATTAAAGATTAGGTAAATTATCTTCGAAAGCAGAATATTTCTTGGCTTTAAATACATAAATGCTGATTTTGCAGCTATTATTTTCTGTTAAGAACACATTTAAAAAACATTCCATACAAATATTGCAGAGCGAAAAGCATTGCTCATAAAGGATAGAAATTAGAACATGTGTAAAAACATTTTTTAAATCATTCTCAATGAATTCAAATTATTGAAGATTAGTGAAATTATCTTCGAAAGCAGAATATTTCCTGGCTTTAAATAAATGCTGATTTTGAAGCTGTTTTTTCTGCTAAGAACACATTTCAAAAACATTCTATACAATTATTGCAGAGCAAAAAGCAAAGCTTAAAAGGATAGAAATTAGAATACGAGTAAAAAACACATGCATAATCTGCCAAAAAACATTTAAACATTAAAAAATATTTTAGATTATTTTAATAAAGGATCCCAACATAAAAAGTTGACAACCAATAGAGTTATAAATATGTTTTCAAAGAAGCTTTTATTTTAAACCTAATTTAACTAAATTTGAATTACATTAAATAAAAATAAAGATGCATTGAAAACTAATAATTCTATTATAATTTTTACGATAGAAATATTCACAACTTGTCTCCACCCCAAGCTATTCAATAAACTCCGAGAGCCTTGGTATCTACGTAATTCGAGCTAAACTCAAGAAGTTTTTCAGAATCCCCCTCTCCAACATAATCACGAATAATAATTTTTAAAAAGAAAAAAAAAGCGTTATTCCAGCCCAAAATGAGTTTCCGGAGAACTTTCTTCGCCATATTTCAGTTCCTCTCTCACACATAAAACAATAGCTCCCGCTTCCGAAATGCATATTCATGCTACCAAAGTGCTGTACATTTTCCTGCCTGGTCGTAAAACCCATGCCTGATTGCATCCGTTACATGGACTCCTGGTCAACTATACGAAGTGAAGAAGGAGGGGAAAAAAGAAACTTTCTGATGGTTACGTACTAAAATAAAATGATGATTTATGCGCTGAATCTATTTTATGATACGCTTTTTGGTTTAATAATACCAGAAGTCTTACTAGAAAGACTTGTTTTATGGGAAGCTTTGAAGGATATATCTTTTTGCCACAAATTCTAAACTGTACTAATATCATACATGTTTCTAGAGTTTTGCAGGAATTAGAGGTAAGTTATTCCAAGCATAGAGGTCCATGAACCTTATTGATTGCGTGTGTGTGGATAATTTCATGTATAATATTATCCTTATACTAATTTATTATTGCTAAAAGGATTTTCCACATGACTGAAAGTAATATATAGAACAATTTGATTTTGATTTAATATCTAGATCTATTTTGCCCCAAACTACTATTTTGGGGCAAAAATTGATTGCATAAGAATGAACTGTTCACATATGGAGCTCAAGAGATAAAAATTTATAAAGTTAACAAGCATTTAATGGCTTTTACTATCCGAATTTTGACCTTTAAAAATTATATTTGCAAGACATTTTTAGCATATATTATATCATATTATTAGGTATTGGTGGCAAAGTAATATTTTAAATTGGAAGGAATGAATTGTGTTCTTATTTATTTAGGTATTTTCTTTTTCTGCCTGATTTCCTTAAGTCTCTTGTCAAATAGAAAGGTTCCTTTGCCCATTAATGAGTAAACTTTAATATTTCTTCTTCTGAATGAGAATGCTTTAAATTTTAAGTTTTATTGGCATTACTTTCACACTTTTAACAAAAAAAAAACTTCAAAAATTTTACATCAAGGCTTACCTTGTGATCCAATTTTAGAAGATCAAAGGACACCAATACAGTCAAATATAACCCTCATAACAAATTATTTAAACAACCCGTAATTTCAACTCACCCACCATAGTAATCGAATCGGACTTCCTAACAGAATTGCATTCAATATCCAATCAGGACTAACATCCCTTCCCTCACCCCGGTGAACCCCCGTCGCCCAAATAGTCATTTCGAAACATAATACGAAGCACAGGGACTCCTCATCAGATTGGATCATTTTCTGTGTAGGAACAATAAATGAGATAAATGCTTGAATTTGCCACTCCACTGAATGAATACCGAACCCATTGCTTAAAAGGGACACAGCAGCAGCAGATTCTATTTCTAAGATAATGAAATTCCGACAACTCTTCTCGGGGATTGAGGGAGGCGAAGTGAAAGAAGGATGCAAAACTGGGATATTTTGATTTGATCAGATGCGTTTTGGGTTGAGGGTAGGCATTGTTTCATTTGATATGCAAATTGTTGAAAATTCCGAAAGGTCGTCGTGGAATTTTTTTTTTTTTTTTTTTTTTTTTGCGAGCGCTTGAACGTTTTTTTTTTCTTCTTGTGAGAATAATGGTGTTCCGGTTTGGTCCAAAAGTCTGAGCGTTTAAATTGAACTTCGCTTATGTAAGCAGGGAAGGTTTTTTTTTTTCAAGAGTTGGTGTGAACGTTTGTATTGTAATTCTTTCAGTGTATGCGCGAATGTTTTTTAAAGTTTTGCCCGGTGACTTCGGATTAGATCGCATTTCTTAATTGAACTTTTAGGTAAAAGATTTTGTTACCCTTTTGTAACTTAGGTAAACTATTTTTGAATTTTCCTTCTTAACCCTTTACAAAAATTAATTATTGAGAAATTTAAGAATAGAAAATACTATTATGATTGGGGAAAACTTTTTAATAAATACAATATCACAATTTTAAAGAAAATATACATTATATCGTTAAAATACTGATTATAAGATTGATTACAATGTATTTTAAAAAATTCTAATCAGTAAATTATTACCTTAACATTTACTTTTGATTGAGTTAACCTTTTAAACGCCGCAATTCAAATTTCAAATGAAAAGTTCTGATTTTCGGCTTAAATGGCTTGTTTCATCATTACTAAACCCATTCTTGTCATTTTTTGGCAGAAAAAAAATTCTAAGTATGATTTTGAGGATGTTCCCATTTGGGAACATCGGCGTTTGGAGTGAAGTTTTTAGGGGGATTTCCAAAAGGCATATATTTCAAAATTAATCCAAGTAAAACTACTGAAATAGATATCTACTCAATAATTTGGAACATTTTTATGATATTGGACTGTTTCTTCATATTTAATTCCCATGGTTGGACAATTGGGTAAAATTTTATAGATTTTCGTAAGAAAAAATTTACATGTTTATTACATGCGTGACACTTTTCCGTAAATTTTTATTACACAATGGGTAATTTTTTGGTATAAAAAATACGAAAGAATGTTCCCATGCGTTTTAAAGCTAAACAGTTATCTTTTTGCGTGAAAAATTAGTTTTAATTACTGTTCAATCTGGATATCTAGCATAAAATCCATGAATTGCATTCAAATTTAATTAGCTTTCAAAAGTGATAATCATAATTATCTCCATTGATTTATTAAAGCTGCGTTTCTCATGGAAGATTCCAAACTAAACAACATATCTCTTACATCCAACTTATGTTACAAGAGTGCTTTTAGATGTACAAACTTTTCATTATTTTCAAAATTCTTCAAATTTATACCTAAAATTTTTATGTAAAAAAGAGCTCTTGAACAAAATAAATACCCAAGTCCTCAGAAGTACTCCAAATATGCCCTTTGCATAACCCCTAATCATAATTACTGAAAATTAACCTGTCGGGGAGTTAGAAAAATATGCAATATTAGGAATCTGCCATAATGATTTGGCATTTATTCCTCTATAAATCAGGTAAAAAAAATTAAAATTATAGAATTAGAAATTTAAAACATCATTATTAACCTGTTTAGATCCTTTGAGACAGAAAAGGTTAAAAAATTTAAAGAAAATAAGAAATAGCTTGAATTTTTACTTGTTATAAAAATCCCCTCAAAAACTATACCCCAAACGCCGATGTTCCCATTTGGGAACATATACGTTGACTTGGTAATTACTCTCCGAAATTGGAATATGAAGCTATTCTGCCAAGCCAATTGAAAAGATGTGTACTTAAGCTACCTAAACACAGTATTATTATTTAAAACTAAATTTATTTAAATTTATCATAAATTGAAACTTGTGCAACTTTTGGAAGAGCCAAAAATCTGTAATTTTGATATAAATTCCACAAAAAGGATTAAATTGCACATGAAAAACTTTTGCATGTAAAATAACTTCATATCTTTGAGTTGCTAACTACCAAGTATCAAATTCCTGCATGAAAAATTAAGTGGTGAAAAAATTCCCTAAAGTGATGTTCCCATTTGGGAACATCGGCAGGTAAAAGGTTAAAGAAACAATTCCCAAATTAAAATTCACAGCACATATATTTCTTTAGATTTCAATTGTAGACGAGGAATTATTTTTGAAAAGGGAGAAAAAAAATTAATTCTTGGAAACAAAATATTTTATATTAATTACTTACAAACAAATATTTTTATACCAACAATTATCTGGACTAACTTCATTTTTATGTATGTCATTTACATCACGCTGCATATAGTATAATCTCATTCTATGAGTAAATAAGGCTTAAACTAAATCAATTATACACCCTTGCTAATGTACAGTGCATGTTTATTCCATAGAGGGAGTATTCTATCGGACAGATGCTGCCGACTTCTGTTTCACTACAAACTGAAGGTTGATTTGAATCCCAAATAATTTGCAAAGGAAACATATGCCTGAGGCACCGCCTTAGTAGAAGAGATCCTCGTGCTTGCGTCTTTTGGTTTTATTTCCGGATATTAATTGAAAGATTCGAGTTTAGTTCAACTTGCGAAACATCATCTTCCCTGTTTTAATAACTTACTCGGTTTGAGTATTAATTAGCAACGTTAAATAACATTTGTTTAATTAAGCTTGCTGTTCTCTATATTTTCAGCTTTTCTCTGGTTGAGTGCTTGGTAGTAGGATGCATTAGATGCAAACAACAATAATCTTTGAGCACTAATTACAGGGATAAAGGATTATTAGATTTTTGAATAGCACGACTTTTAGAAAACTTAGGCATTTAATTAAAGTCAAAATTGAAATCAGTCCAGGAGTGCTATTTGTAAGTAAAAGTTATTTTCTCGCCAATAATATAAAACAACCGTCTTAAGGGGTGAATAGGGAGGGACATTAGGGTATTTTATTTATTAGATTTAATTTTCTCATATGTTTAGTATGGGAAAATTGAAAGAAATAATAAGGAGAGCTTATAATCTGATAGATCCCGTAAGAAATATCATTTATAGTTCAGATGGGCATTTCGATATTTCCTATTTCTTGGTAAATTTTAATAACCCGAATTATTGTTTTGTTTCGAAATTCGGTCATACTAGAAAAATAAATAAATTAAGTGAGCCAACCTACCCAGTGTTAAGCTAGCAGGTAGTAGCCCCGTTTACCAGATTTCCTAGTGGTTTAATATCCTTTTGATAAAAACTATTAAATTCGGTTTTTCAATATTTTTCAAACTCCTACTTACTTAGTATATTCTCTATGCATTGATTAAAGAAATGGGAAAAGTAAAAATTTCGAGAAGGAAGAAAAAAATGGCTTGCAAATCTCTGAGTATCCACAAAAATATGCCTTTTTGATTAAATAGTCAAAAGGTAAATTTAAAGGATTATAGTAAGTAATTAATTATAAAAATGTTCTACTACTTAATAGTTCTTTACATACCTTTCTTTTTCAGTTAATATACTACATCGTTGTTTGCTTTAATTTTAAATTACCGGTTTTTATGGAATATTTATACTACTAGATAAGCAATACATTTTAGTGTTTAATGACATTTTTTTTGCATTATTGGCTGGTATTTGTAAATGGATCGTAAAAAAACATATGCCTTTTAAATAACCAAGTATTTGTAGTTACTTTGAGAACTTAATCACTCCCATTCAGCTTGCTTAGCTCTTAAGATTTATATTTTTTCTAAGGAAATACTTTTTGTCATATAAGGTTTTTTGTCTGTTTTAGTATGAATTGTTTATGTGAGCGAAATATCTACTTTTTATAAGTAATGTCATTAATTATAAATAATTTAATTTACATACTACCGAGGTCAGTAATTTTGCTTTGTTTAACGTTATCTTTGCCTAACAGTCAGAAATTTAAGGTAAATTTATTTCCATTAATGAAACAAATTGTAATTACTTTTCTTATCAAAACCTAGATTTATATAGTACATATTCTAACTAGATCTTAATAATATATATTCTAAATATATAAGGGCTTTTTTAATTACATATTATAGGTGCTTAAAGAAACTTATTTATTAAATTTCATCACAAATATTATGCATGGTGGGGATTTTTAAATTTCTCTGTGATCATTTTCTAAATTGCTCATATTCTTGACGCTAAAAGTGAAATTAGTAAAAGTAGTTCATCTTTTAATTATATTTGACTATTTTCTAAGATATACAGGTAACTAAATTTTAAAATGTATTATTATTCTGATAATGTGGATTACTTTACATTTATTGATGAAGACTAACAAAGGAGACACCTTACGAGTACTCGTAGTGCGACTCTTTCCCGACTAAACTTAAAATGTACTATTTAATGGTGTTTCTTATAATATATCATATTTTGTAGTAGGTACTCTTAATGTTTCACTATACGCAATTTTATGTCCAAGCCAAATCCTAAATCTTGACATAAACAATGGAACATAAATCAAATCAAATGTAGAAGTTTTGGATAGCCTTCAACAAAAATCATCAATTTGCTCAATCATTATTCATACCGAATATAATCTCTCATCTATGTTATCAAACATAAACCATGCGATACTTTTTCCCCCAGAAAAAGGCAATCGTAAAGCTATTAAGCATATTTCTGGATCTTGGGGTAGATGATAAAAAAACCCAATACATATTTTTCGTTTTGTCGAAATATTTTCATCTAACTTTTGGATTTTTTCGAATTACTAAAAAAATTGTTTTTTTCTGTGAATTCGAAGCAACAAAAATATGTGAAATTGAGATCTATGCAAATTGTAACAAACATGGCGGCGAATCGTTCATTCAGTATCTATAGTGTCGGGTGAGGTAAAATGGTTATAGCTCTGTAAAACGCTTTTTTTTACAGTTTACAGTGATGTTAACAGTTTATACTTGTGGTGGGCTCTGCTTGGACCCTAATCATTACGTCTGGAGCTAAGCCTCTGATTCTCAGCCACTTGGTTCTGTTGATGTCCTTCAACTGGCAGCAGAGTTTAAGTTGGTTAACCATAACCTGTGAAATATAAGTTTAGAGCTCTGTTCTTAATCGGTTTGGATTATTTCATTTTAGTGGTAGTGGTTTTTAGTCACCGCTTTTTAAATTAAGTGAAAAGTATTAAGTTGAGCAAAAATATTTGTTCTGTAACGGGATCTATGTCCTGCGTGAGAAGTGTTTCTCTTCAAGTGAGAAAACCGTGAAGCATCCCTTCCATAACCTGTGAAATATAAGTTTAGAGCTCTGTTCTTAATCGGTTTGGATTATTTCATTTTAGTGGTAGTGGTTTTTAGTCACCGCTTTTTAAATTAAGTGAAAAGTAATAAGTTGAGCAAAAATATTTGATCTGTAACGAGATCTATGTCCTGCGTGAAAAGTGTTTCTCTTCACATGAGAAAACCGTGAAGCATCCCTTCCATAACCTGTGAAATATAAGTTTAGAGCTCTGTTTTTAATCGGTTTGGATTATTTCATTTTAGTGGTAGTGGTTTTTAGTCACCGCTTTTTAAATTAAGTGAAAAGTATTAAGTTGAGCAAAAACATTTGATCTGTAACGAGATCCATGTCCTGCGTGAGAAGTGTTTCTCTTCACATGAGAAAACCGTGAAGCATCCCTTCCATAACCTGTGAAATATAAGTTTAGAGCTCTGTTCTTAATCGGTTTGGATTATTTCATTTTAGTGGTAGTGGTTTTCAGTCACCGCTTTTTAAATTAAGTGAAAAGTATTAAGTTGAGCAAAAATATTTGATCTGTAACGAGATCTATGTCCTGCGTGAGAAGTGTTTCTCTTCACATGAGAAAACCGTGAAGCATCCCTTCCATAACCTGTGAAATATAAGTTTAGAGCTCTGTTTTTAATCGGTTTGGATTATTTCATTTTAGTGGTAGTGGATTTTAGTCACCGCTTTTTAAATTAAGTGAAAAGTATTAAGTTGAGCAAAAATATTTGATCTGTAACGAGATCTATGTCCTGCGTGAGAAGTGTTTCTCTTCACATGAGAAAACCGTGAAGCATCCCTTCCATAACCTGTGAAATATAAGTTTAGAGCTCTGTTCTTAAACGGTTTGGATTATTTCATTTTAGTGGTAGTGGTTTTTAGTCACCGCTTTTTAAATTAAGTGAAAAGTATTAAGTTGAGCAAAAATATTTGATCTGTAACGAGATATATGTCCTGCGTGAGAAGTGTTTCTCTTCACATGAGAAAACCGTGAAGCATCCCTTCCATAACCTGTGAAATATAAGTTTAGAGCTCTGTTCTTAATCGGTTCGGATTATTTCATTTTAGTGGTAGTGTTTTTTAGTCACCGCTTTTTAAATTAATTGAAAATTGTTAAGTAGAGCAAAAGTAATATCTCTGTAACGGAATCTATCCGTGCCCTGCGTTTGGAATGGCTCTGTTAATATGAGGTAACAGTCCAGGCTTTCATTCCATAACCTGTGAAACATTAGTTTAGAAGTAATTATGTTCTTATGTGGTTTCGCATTAGTTGATGTGGTTTTTAGTCACCACTTTTTAAATTAAGAAAAAAATATTAAGTAGAGAATCTTCATTAACTCTGACCGAAATTTTGTTACCACTTAATAAATTAGGATAAAAATCCTAAGTTAAATGAAACGCCTGGGTTGGGGGTAGGGGTTTGTGGACGGAAAGATCTATTACTGTACTCCTCATTCCTAAAACTCTTACATTCTTTCAGTTTCCGTCGTAAGCAAAAGAGTTAAAGTCTTGAAATGTTACAAAAAAAAGTGTGAAAGTCATCAAAAATAGTAATAATTTCAATTAATTTTACAATTTTACTGTTACGGTTACAGTTAACGTTGAAAATTAGAAATATTAAGACCCCCCGTGAATTAAGCAGGAAAATTTATAAATACCAATCAGTATTTATTTCCGAGTGCTATACCCGCTGGGAAGGCTCAGATTCGATCTGAGGGCCTTTCGGATGGCAGTCTGGTGTGCTAACCACCAAGCCATCCGTTCCTGCAGCTGCGGCAGTTTTGTAATTAATTTGAAGTTGATACTTCACCATTTAAAAAAAAAAACAGAAAATATTGCCAAGGATCGAACCCGAAACCTTTTGTGAACAACTGTCACCTACCTCAGACGGCAGTGCGTTAACCAACCGTACCATCCGTTCCCGAAGCATCTGGTTTATTTTAATAATTTAAAGTTAATATATAAATTCAAAATTTGAAATGTGGTAGGCAGGCTTTGAACCCGAGTCCTTTTGATTTGTAGCATCACGATCTTGACGTCCAGGTCATTCGCTCATATCTCTCCGTGAATTTTAAAGCTACTGGAGATTATTAATTTCGATATTGTAAACAATAAGAAACATGCAGTGTGTGTTATCCAAGTCTTATTTTTCTCAATTATGTTTATAATTTATTTTTTGTATGAATTTTATATATCATCCTGTGTCAACCTGACCCTCATGTGTGGATTTCACTAACACTTTTAGGGGTTATTCTTTACTGTGAAAGAAACATGAAAATATATTTATTTGAATTTTTTGGTGATTTTTTTAAAAATTAAAAAAAAAAGTTTTATAGCTCTTTTATCTTGAATAACTTCAGTTCTGTTAAGCTTAAAAAAATTGCATCGATCTTAACAGATTATCTAGCTTAAAAAATAAAACTTTTTAATAAAAAAGAACATTTTTTTTTTATTTTAAAAATATATGTTTGTTGAATTTATTTTCAGTGCTATTTCTTATTTGTTTGTAAAATGTCCGGTTCGAGGCTTTTTTCTAATTTTATGAATTTGAGTTTGTATGAAGGACAACCAACCACTCCATAACTTTATTCATGGATGGGCAAAAAGTCGATACACTTTTGAAAGTTCCATAGAAACTATCTATTATCATATTTTTGAACTAAATTTTTTATTGCCTTAAAAAATCCCTAAGACTCTGAAAGATGCTAAGACTGAAAACCATTTTTATTCCGATTATTATTATTTTTTTTTTTTTAAATTTTCAAAAGTGTTCTGACTTTTTGCCCACCCTGTATTCAAAAAAATTATTGACATGAAACAAATTATTGACAACAAATTGAGTTCATATAGCTCATTACAGTTCAAGTACTCATCAAGTTCAGATAGGAGTGTTGTGTCAATATCCCTACAAGAAAAATAATTGATTAGCAGGTAACAAAATGGTATAAGACGGCTTTTTAATATTTCAAAATACATTTCAACCAGGCGCGGATTCAATGGGGGGCACTTCGGAAAATGCCCCCTCTTTGGGCTGAAAAAGAAAGGGAAAGATGGGAAAAAGAGAGAAAAGGCGTAATAAAGAAAGTAGATTTTGAAAGACCAAGATTTTTTTTTGACATTTAAAAAAAAGGTAATTATTTTTTTCTTCTTTTTAACTTTTTTTCTCTTCTTTTTCCCTTCTTGGCCCCCTTTTTTTAGCCCAAGGTGTCCCCAGATTCTCCAAACTTCTTTCGTTCATCAAGCGCCTGTGCGGATCAAAAATGAATTTTTCAGGGTCAAAATCCCTACAATTTTCTAGGGGAGGATCCCCAGACCCCCTAAAAAATTTGCGTTCTTAAAAGACAGTTACAAGGTTCAGATCCCGATCATAGGTTCAAAAATAGTTTCGCTTATACTATTTATCAAACATGTTGGGGTTCAAAAATAAAATTCATTAGGGGGATCTTTATAGAAAAAAGTAAAATTTAGTCTATTTTGCGTGCAAAGGTAGAGGTGATCCTCAAAAAGTGCCCTCCCCTAGGAGACCTGCTGGATCCGCGCCTGTATAAAAGGGCACAGGCCCGCCGACAGGGGGGGGCAAAGGGGGCACTTTCCCCCGGGCCCGGGGATTTTCCCAGCCCTATAGGGGCCCGTAAAGAATCTCCATCTTGAGCGGCTGCGGTCAGCAAGAAAATCAGTATGGTATCTGTTCAAAAAATCTGCAGTATCTGGTTATCGGACAAAAGGAAAACCGCAATCAACCCCTTCAATGGTCCCTCCAACAAAAGACAGCCCTCGGGGAGGAGCGAGAAGTCACTATCGGGTGTCTGCTAATTGACTGTGAGAGGTGACTTCGGACTCCTTCGCTATTGTTGGAGGGGTCATGAATGGGGAGATAGGGCAGATTTTTTGAAGATATACCGCAGATTTTTTGAAGAGATACCATAGGTTTTTTGGCTGACCGTGCCCTAAACGTTCTGAAACAAGAATACCCATTCATAGATTTTTTCCCCAACTACCCTTCTTCTTCCTGAGAACGGGCCCCGGGCCCCCCTCCTTCCTGGAATGCAATCTCCAACGTTTCGAAACTCAGCAAACTAAGATAATTACCACCTGCAAGCTGCAATACATTCCAAGAATTGTCACAAGATAAGGCACGGAAGGGCCCGAACCGGACCTGACACCCCCCAACCCTGGATGGAAAGGTCTTTCGTTAGCCAAAACAAACAGGAAATGAGCCTTCCTCTTGACCGACCCCAGACACAGAGGACAGTGGAGAAGTTTCAAGCCATTTACCCATGCAGACATGTGGATGTAGAAAGCGTAGGTTCCGTTAAACGTGTATCATCTGTTTTTAAAAATCGTCTATAATTTTTTTTAAATTAATAAAATTTTTTCCCGATTGTTTCAAAGTTATCGTTTGAAAAAGTTTTTAACGATAGTCTTCTGAGATAGACCGTACGTCTAGGTGAGTTGTATTCATTTTTTAAGCATAATACACATTTCAGCTATCAAATACAGTTGAAAATATTATACGTATTTGTATTTTTCTAGTTGTTTCTGTCTCTTGTTTTACATATGCTAGAGGGTTTTAAAGGCATTGCTGTTTGTTTAATTTTCTTTTAAAAAATGGAAATTTTCGATAATGAAAAGTTTTATAAACCATAAAAAAATTTACTTAGAGAACAAGAAAATTTATTCCATTATTAAATGAAAATAAAATTGAAGAATCGGTTGAAAATAGTATACGTATTTTGCATTTTACTAGGTTGTTTTTGTCTCATGTTTTGTATATATTGGTTTTGGGGGGAGAGGTTTAAAGGCATTGCTGTTTGCTTAATTTTTTTTTAAAAAAGGAAAATTTTTGACAGTGAAAAGTTTTATAAATCATTAAAAGAGAATTTATTACACTATTAAATAAAAATAAAATTTAAGAATCAATGATTTTTAAATTGTATTAAAAATTATAGTATATGATGTCTGTTATTAAGGCTGTCCCAAAATTAATTAATACCTTTACAAAATTAATAAAAAATAAACTAAAGGAGATAAAAACATACGGTTTGTTGCTAACTACTCTTTTAGCCTGGGAGTTTTTTATACGAAATTTCATACTCCACAGAGACTTAAAAAATTAAGGGTTTAGGAATGTTTCTTATTCAAAAATCCATATTATGCTTAATAAATTGCTTAAAAACAATTTTTTAACACAATTTTAACTAGAAAGAAGGGTTCAATATAATTTTTATTCGATTCTTGAATTATTAATTATTTCAGATTTTAATAAACTTGTATTTTTACTCTAAATGTCACAATACAAATTGTATTGTACAAGTTTACAATACAAATTGTATTGTAAACTTGTATTTAATAAACTTGTATTAGAAATAGTAATTTGGGCTATTGTTTTTCCATTGAGTTCATATTTTTCTAAAAACGGCTGATTAAAACAATTTTTTTTATGAATTTGATTAAATTTGGATTCTTCCATTAGAACTGTTATTTAATGCGTTCTAATCTGAATAGAACAATAAATGTTCTTGGTCTAAAAATACCTTTTATATTAATCATGAATGAACTGTTTTTTTAATGAATAAAAATTAAGATGTTTTACAAAAAGTTTGATACAGAAAAGTTTAAGTGTGCATTTTTAAATTGGATTAAAGGTGTAATAATTAATTTGTTTGTTTCATGTATACAGTGCGAAAAAAGTGATTTTTCTAAGCTTTAAAGTTATTTTAATTTTCTAGAAAAAGGAGGTGTGAATTAAAATAAACTATAGTGAACTATAGCTGTTATGGTGTAAGTTTAAAGGTCAAGGATAGAAGGAAGCTGAATAGTACTTATTCTAGACTAGATCCTGTTAATATAAAGCTAAGGTAATTATTTAATAATTGTTTCTGTAAAACTATTTTGGAAAACTATATTGGAAAATTTGGAATTAGTTAAAAAATTGTTTATAAAATTACAACAGAGCTAGGTATGATTATCTCCATTCAATATATCTAGAGGAAAGCTTCCCAAGTGAGAGATGGCACTTTAATTATATCAATTTATTGTTATGTGATAAATGATTCAGTAAAACTTAAAAGTGGGATTTTGTATATTATTTACCTCCTTGAGAGAGAGATTCGAAATTCATAATACTTTTATATGAAAAAACCCCCTAAAAATTTGTATTTTAATTAAAATTCAAAATGTCCCTCATTTGCGATACGCGTCTCCTAATATGAGAGTATTTAATGTCATGAAATGGTCTTAAAAGTGTTGTTAACATCCTAAAATACATCCATTACATACTTAAAATACATTTTAAATGTCACATCTTAAAAGTGAATTCATAGGGAAGAACGGGACACATTCCCACAAAAATAACATTTTTGACTACTTCTCCATATATTTATAAAATATTGAAACAAAAACTGATTTATTCATAAGTTTACAGCATTCCTGAAATTTAATATAGTATTTCTTAAATCAGATAAAAACTTAGCGTAAAAGTTTTCTAAAAGCATTAAACAAAATATTCTACAGCTGGTTTTGAAAGAACTTTCATAAATAAATGCATAAAAACAAGACTAATATTAAAGAATATTAAATAAAAACACATTTTAGACGGAAAACAATAATTTTTAAAACTTATCAAATTTCTATCATATCAGTTAAAACTGGAAAAATTCTAAAAGCTTTGAATTTTAAGTTTAATACTAAAATTATTTTAACTAATTAAGCTTAAAGTACCTTAAAATACTATATGTAAAGTCTGAAAATGCGTTCGAAATAAAAAAAAAAAGAATTAGAATGGATTTTTAAACTGTTCGAATGTTCCTCTAGTTTGAATATAGGTTGGTGCTGGCGTTCCTGACTTCCAAAGGTTTCAGGTAAGATATTGAAATTTTTTAGAGAAAACCATTGAGGCGCTTACAATGAGCTAAGTCCAACATTGGAGTTAGCTCGATGTTCCTCCAAGTGCCTCAATTACTTAATATGTGTGTGTGCAATAACTCTATGGTGCAAAGTGATTCTTTCAAAACAAATGTAGTTTGAAATAGTTAGTTATTGTATTGTTCAAGAAACTACTACCTATTGTACTAGTTCCATGAAGAAAACCTACCTAGGAAGAAAAGAAATACTCGAACAATTATTTAGATTTCCACAAAGATTGAATACTTTGAACAACTCTTAGTATAATAAATTAATGTATAGTGGTCAGATATGTGTACAGTTTCGTTTTAATTATGTCAAAAGTGATAGATATATGTAAAAATATTATGTCTAATAGTCTAATTAATTTTAAGGTAGTACGTAAAAGTAAAGAGGGCCCGGGACTGTCGTTGCCCCGGGGCCCGCTGTGGCTCTCGGCGGCCCTGGGGCCAGTCACCATTGTAACAACACTTTTCTTCTTACTGGTTGCATGCAGCAGCTCTTAACCCTATTGACTTTATTATTTCACTAACTTTTATTTAATATGTTAAGTTGTTAACATGTAATGTTATTATAAATTTTGGTGATCAATTTTAGCTTAGGTACATTCGCCACAAATCACCAAATATTTACAGAATTTAATGTTATACTGAATTTTCTAGAAGCTCAGTAAAAATCAGCATGCCAAAAAACATTAAATTTTATAAAAAATAAACTTAAAATACATATATCAATTTTACCCCTCTATAACCATTTTACCCCAGACAACCCTATATCAAAGGTCTCTAGACGACAGTCATACCAGAAAGGAGAAAAATATTCCTAAATGACTTCCCCCCTCTGATCTTTAAGAAGCGATAAAGACAAATAAAATAGCTGATAACCATCCAAACACGATACACGTCTTTCCTCCAATTCAATCAACTTCATCAACTTCAAGAAGCCCGGAAGCTCCCCCGAGAGACGCGTGCAAAAACGCTGTCACTCTCAGAAAGCGTGAAATATGCCTCCATTCCAGGAAACAAGCACCCAGGAAGAGAGCACCTGACAAAATCACGCTGCGCTGAAAAATGATACTTTGACGTATCTTATTTCGCGAGAACCGAGGCTTGGCAAAACGTGTCCCCCGCTTCTGAATAAATTGCAATCTTATCACTTTGTTTCGGGTATTGCACGAGCGCGGGTTTCTCTAAGGGTTGGATCACACTGAGCGACTAGAGGCGCTAGAAGTAGTTAAGATCCTTATAAAGACGACAGCAACGTTTCCTGACCCTATGACGTCACTAACAAACAAAGTAGTTCCCAGAGTTGTGCTTGAATTTGAGTGAAATGAAGAAATTTGCGTACCAAATCTCCTCCTAGCAACCCAACAGGCTTTCTGTTTACGCAGTTTCTGCTTCCGCGTTGTGACGTCATAGGGTCAGGAAACGTTGTTGTCGAGTATAGACTACTCCCGTAGCGGAGGAAAATGGGTGTGAACCTTTCACTTCCAACCGCTATCTTTTGACGCGGTTGTGATAGAACTATTTTTTTATAACATAATTGGAATTTAAGGGAACTTTTAGCCTAGATTTGATGTGTAATTCAAAGAAAAATTAAAATCTATTTGAGAGGCTTGTCAGGAGGAGAGTATTACAACCGCTCTACTACAGGAGGAGCTTCTCCCCTCAATGGGCAATTTCCGTATGTTTTTTAAATTAAAATAAAGCCATTTTTCCTGTAAAAAAAATCTGTTCTTATCTCAAAAATCAGCATTAAAAGTTTCAAAAAAAATTTATTTAATTAGATATTTGAAAATAAAAATAACTAAATTTGAGTTGACCTCGTGACGTAATTTGATACAAACAAACATCGAGAATCGCCGAAACGCTATTCGCGATTGGTTGTTACTAGTGTTTTTTTTGTACCAACTGAACACAACTATTTGTGACGTAGCAGCTGTTTTCTCGCCCTTTTTAAAAGGTGAATTTTGAAATTAATTAAAAAATAGTAATTAAGCATCAGAATAAAAAAAATTGCAACAAAATTCCATTTTCAACCATCTCCATCGAATTAAAAAATGCGGGAATTGTCCATTACCCTTCTTTCTTCCCTCCGTTTGATAAGAATCTTATCGACTTCAAGCGACTCTAGTCGTCATGTGTGTTCCAGCCCTAAAGCGAGGTCCTCACCTCCCCCATTTGGGAGATGTGTCTCTTTTCCCACGTCGGGAATTAAATTTATGCATGCTTCCGTATTCGGAAGATGTTTATCAGTGAGTGTTATGGAGAATGGGAGGGTAATGAAAACTGAAGGATATAGAAGTAAGAGGTTTGGGTTACTTCTCACCCTTTAGTTACAGGGAAGCCTTCGACATAAAATGTTGCAAGAGGAT
Organism: Tetragnatha montana; assembly: GCA_963680715.1. NCBI lineage: Eukaryota > Metazoa > Arthropoda > Arachnida > Araneae > Tetragnathidae > Tetragnatha > Tetragnatha montana. Next base: position 12,966,923 of record OY796676.1, on the reverse strand, counting down.
ATTTAAATACTCTAAGAAGAATGCTGGGCTTGTTGTGCAACATGATGGTGCAGTGCTTCTTGTAAGTGTAAATGCAAAAATTTATGCGAAAAATACATTAACATATTCTAAGACTTTACAAATAGATGTGATGTTCTTTTATCTCTAAACAAAATATATATGTGATATGGGTGTTTCAATTATCCTTTCCACGACTCAGGGTCATGTAAGTAAGGTCTACCTCTAGGTAATTGACCATGGAAAATTCATTCAGGACTCACAGCACCCCTAGTGGTGAACGAAAAAAAAAAATAATTAAAAAATTAAAGCATACAGAATGAAAACTTCAATACGAATATTGTTGCCGAAAAATTCACTGAAAACTCACTAACCCTGTTAGATATGTTTGCGATGATTCATTAAATTTATAGTGTACTTAAGACAAAATTGAAATTATAGATAAGGAAAAAAAATCGTCAAGAAATTGGTCTTTTTTCCCAATAGAAGTAGTTACATTACATGGCTGATTCAGACGCAGCATGTTGTGCTAAGAAATGCGCAATGCACAGATTGAAATCTACTAAAAATTCTATTTAATTTAAGTAGTACACTGTAAAAATAAGCCTCTATTTTTAAATATTTTTAACCTTCACACACCAGTATAATTTTTTATCTTTTGACATTTAAATGTTGATAAAATAAAATTAAAAACATCCATGAGAGTAAACTATAACTTAGAGGAAAGGATAAAAATAAAAGTAACCTTAAGAAAATTAAAATAGGTACATAAAAGCATTTTGAATGGAAGACAAATATATTTGAGATAAATGATTCGTACTTCAATAAGAATTAGGAAATACCAAAACTTAATATGATTTTTCAGACACGATTTAATATCATTTCAAAAAACTTCTAAGAAATATTTCTAGTTTTTCGTGATTCAATTTACAGCTAACGATTCATACGAAAAACCGTAAGTTACTCATACGTAAATCAACTTTGTCATTTCAATTAAAATCAAACGAGTATTTATATTTTTTAAAAAAAAATCTTAAGAAAGTAAATTTGCTTCTTTTCTTTGCGATCTCAATACATTTAAAGAAATGAAAGTATGTACTGGTAATTTCAATTTGAATTAAATAAGATTTATTCAAAGATATTTTATTTGCGTAGGTAGTTAAATAGTTCCGAATAAAATTTATTTTGATTCGTTTCATCTTACCATTAATGTATTTTCTTGTTCACCGTTTTATCCCTAGTTAAAATATATTTTATAAATGGCACTGGTTATTTTCACAAAAGAAACAACTCAACTCTAACTAATATCGCTACATCTGAAAAATTACAAGTTAAATAAAAGCAAAATACTCAAAAGTAGCAGCCTGGAATCGAACCGGGGACCATTAGATTACCAGACGCACACTACACCACTAGGTCATCGGTGCTAATGCCAGGATTGTTCATAATGATTTGTTGTATAACATAATTTTAATGTTATACAACAAACTCCTATAACTGCGCATGCTTCAACTTTCGTGGAAATAACCACTCTTCGTTTATAAATATATATTGTAACTTTAATGTAAGCATACCCCATTAAACATATTGAGGCTTCAAAGGAATAAAGTAAAACTTTAAATGGGTGCTAGAAATTTATTTGGCTTTCTTTATGCAAGCAGAAACGCACAGAAAGCCACATCAGGTGATTTTCAAATATTTCCATACCCTTTTCAATCTTTCACCACCCGATATTACCTTTTTGATTCCCCGAAAAATTCGAGCCATACGGTATAAAGGGATCCACCGTTATCGATAAATCAAAGAGCGGAGCAAAGATAACTTTTCGAGGTCGTAATCTCCATGCCACAAAGTAAACAGATAAACAAACTCCCCAAAACCTCCAACACACACAAACGGCGACTCCCAATGAATTTTTCCTACACTACACAAACACAAGAGTGCTAACGTAGTGAAAACTCCCAATAAACTTTACTCCCCGAGATACGAGGGGCTCGCAGAAAGATGTCCACTAATGCTTTGCAAAGCTCATTAATCTTCACTGATACTTTCGTCGACCCACCGTAAACTGATACGCGGAGTTTTTGTGAAAAGCGCCCCCCTCCCTAATATATCGCCCACGGCGAACTGCTAAAGGAAACGAAGTTAATTTCGAAGTCCCTCTGCCTGCATCTGCTGAAGGGAAAAAGAGTTTTTAAAAAGCACTCTAAAAAACGCTTGATCGATGTGGTTACCTTTCATAAAAAAATGATACGCAGTCTTCCCAGATATGTATTCTGCTTGCCATCGAAAGTGCCTTTTCTGAAAGAGGCATATCGATTTTATTTCTGGCCAAGATATTTTCTTCTTTCGTAGCTTTTTTTTTTGTTCTTTCGCCCCCCTACTACTCCACCTGGTCTTACCTTTTTTTTATTTCTCTCTCTCTTTTTGGAATGGCTTCTCTCAGCAGATCTAAACTCGTATGTTCAAAAATAACGGTAGCTTAAAACTGAGGAAAGTTTAAATGCTGCACGCTGTCAATAACATAAAGGTGGGAAAAAACTGGAAATTGTTTTTCCAAAGGTACTGACGGAAATTTGAATTTAGTTTGATATTTTTTTTTTAATTTAGGGTTAACTTATATATAAATACATTTTAGGGCATTTTTATTTCATACAGCTTAAAGAACAGTTTTTAAAAATCATAATTAAATATCCATGTGTATTGTTTTAAAGATGTTTTTTCTTATATATTCAGAAAAAAAAAACTCTTACGTGTATTTTTATAAAACCCAAAAGAAACACATTATTTAATTAAATTTATTTTTCTGATTGACTAATTTCTTTTCGATTCTATAATTATAATTTTTCAAATGTGAAAAGTTTCATAAATATATTACAGTTAATATGATTAATAAAAATTTTGTTGTTTTCTTTCATTTTCTAATCTATTGAGTTTTTTATTTTTTCAAAACTAATTACTGAAATTAATTTAAAATTTCCTGAATAATTTACTTCAGTAGTTTTATGTAAATTAAGTACAAGCTTTTTACATTCACATAGGTTTCTTTATAGTACGTAACACATCTTTATTTTTACGCCCTATATGTCTTGTGTCCTTCAAAATTATTCTTTCAGTATATTAACTATATAGACTTTTTAATCAATAGAACCTTGCTTTTTAACCTTGCGTTCTAGATGTATATTTTATTTTCATGGTTTGATAATATAATCTTATCATTCCACTTCCTATCTTAATACCAAACCATAAAAATTAGTTCCCATTTCAAGTGTAAAAAAAACAATTGTATGCTAGAAGTTTAAAGAAAAAGCTTATCAACCCTCAAGAAACTATAACATAGGGATTGGAGTTTACTAATTTTTCAGGGTTTTCTGGATATAGCTTTTTGATATAGACGAGTTAACACTGAACAAGATGTTACACAGTTTAACTCGTCTACTATATTGCGATCCTTAAAATAATTTTTAAGTTAAACAATATAATAAATTATATAATTTATTTTAAATTTTACTTTTATGTACCCTATCTTTCTTAAAAAAAAAGTTTATTTTATTCATTTTATAACTACCATAAAGGAGACCAATTTTTATAGACAAATTTAAATCAAATAAAATTTTTATTCTTAAGATGGTAATATTGCTTTATTCGATTATGTTCTAATAAATACAACTCCCTATCTTAACTTGAACTAACATAACTTTCTTAATTTTATGTTTAGATTTCTTTTGGAAGTTCAAACTAAATTGGAAAAATAATTTATAGCAACATGTTTAAATAAAAAAAAAAATCTTTGAAAAAACCAGAAAAGTGCTGATAGTCAACCTAAACGTATGGATTTTCTTTCATTCAAATAGAAAAAAAAAACATTTTTTTCGACTTCAGCCTTTTATTTAAGAAGAAACATAGTTATGTATGTTGAAAATATTTAGCTTTAAGTAACACCATCAAATCCTTACGATAAATTATAGGCAAAGATAATAACTTTTCATTTGTATGCTACGGTAGAATAATTCAATTGAACGAATAAAATCGAAAAGTGGAAAATAATATTATGAACAATACATTTAAGGAAATTATGCATGTGTTTCAGTTTATGAAGCTGATAAAATATGAAGCTACACGGCTTATTCCATTTCAATTACTTGCGAATGAAAAAAATTCCAACAATTTAACCACGGCGATCGAGGTATTATAGATAATGGAGATAAACAAGCAATCATTTGGGGATTTTAAAACTATCTCCTCTTTTTCTTGGGAATTTCTTTAGAAAAAATAAAGAAATCCATGACGAAAAGTTATTGTTCTGTTCAAAAATCAAAAGTAATCATTCCATTAGAATGAAACTAACGTTTTTCTAAGTTTTTCCTAAATTCCTATTGTGGTACTACTTGCGATTACTTATCCTGAATTACTTTTAGTTTCTTCTATCGTCCAAATATGAAACATTTCTTAAAATCTTTTTTTTTCTTGCAGATAATTGCTGATAAATCTTTTAAATTCTGGTGTTTTCTTTCTCTTAAATAAATTATTGTCATTTTTGCAGATATGTTCTTTTTCACCATGCTTCAGTAGGATTGTAAAGATATAAAGAAAGAAAATAAATGAAGTTTTAAAAATTGGTTATCTTTTATTCCCTAAAGTAATTTAAGTTTCTATGCGTTGGAGCTTCACAATCTACTTTAAAACAGTTCTTAATTTGACAGCTACATATACTTGATAAAAATACCATCATTATTCTTACATAGTTTATTTGATAGCAAACAAAATTCCAATGCATATTTTACAATACTCAGGGATGAGATTGGCAATAAAGCAAAAAGTCTGAAAACTGTGCGAACGACATTTGATCTCTTAAATTAAGTATAAATCAGAAAAACTAATAATAATTAGTTAACATTAATTTCAACAATAAATCCTTACACTTAAAAATTAAAAGCTTTAATGTTTAAGCTGTTATATGAAATAGGCTTAAATATAAAAATTTACCATATAAAAGAGCCTCATAAGTCAAGAACATCAACTTGAATTTAGAAAAATGAAATTCCCTGTCAAAAATTTCAGTTCATAAGTTAATTTTTTTTTAATGTAAAAAGTCTAAAATTTTCAAGATAATTTCGAAAAAGTCTGAAAATCCTCCAAAAGTCTGAAAAATCTCATCCCTGAATGCTGATTAAATATACAGGGTGTTTCAACAAGTGTGTCCCAAATCTATATTATATTTTATAAACTTAGGTACACTTTCTTTATTTGGCTCGGAGGAACAAAAAAATAATTAATTAGTTTCAGTTAAGTGTTTCAATTCAATTAAATATGGAAAGGTATTATTGAGTTAATAAACATATTTAATCGATTCCATCTTTCAACTAATTATAAGCTTTTGCATTATGTCATGACGTCACCAGACAATGTATTTATTCTTATCAACTATAATCCTCGTAGGAGGAAATCCGTATTGAATTGTACATACCCTATGATTGTAGATTGCACTCAGCCATGCCACAATATCTTACTGTAGAAAGCATCTGGACAATATAATGGCTGAGGTACAAGATTAATATTCGTGAGGCTGGAAAGATCTTAGTTCATTTGTAGGCAGTTTCTCAAATTTTCCGTAATCTGGAATTGAGACAAATCAGACGATTTAGTCGAAACAATAACTATATTCTGGCTGCTGTATATTCTGTAAAATAACTATATTCTGTTTGGTAATAATATCATTAGAAGCATAAACAAAGGACCTAACATAATTCAGCTTAGGTCTTGAGACAACTCAAAGAGGTTACATTCTAGTTAAGTATTGTTAATAGAGTGTTTTCAGGTGACGTCACGACCAGTTATTTTTTCTTTTAACTGTTAACCTTTTGCAGGGCTTTTAACTGTTTCTAAGGCCATTGTTAGGGTCGGCGGTATCTGTAGCTGAGGCGGTTGTTAGGTATGGGGTCAAGTGATTTAGGTCCGAGTGAGTTATGTGATTGAAAATGCTCTATATCTACTGCAATAGAGCATTTTCAATCGCATGACTCACTCGGACCTAACAACGGCCTTAGCAACAGTTAAAAGCCCTGCAATAGGTTTCAGAAACTGTTAAAATTTTACGAAATACGAATTATATAATAATTTACTAAAATGCATGGTTTCATGATGCAAGATTTATTTTCTTTCATTTCAAAATCTTAGTTTATATACAGGGTGTTTCAAAAGTCCGTTTCTCAGCTTTTATTTGGAAACAATTAGAAAAGTATTACTTTCTTCAGCTTGTTTTTGTGAGTAAACACATATTTGACAGCCTATTTGATCAGTGATGCCGTAAAACCATATTGACGTAATGTCAAAGAAAGATTGCGTATAAAAGTATTAAGTAAGACAGTTTATCACTTTAAGAAAAATAGTGATTAGTGTCTTTTGCCAAGTTTAAATTTTATTTTTTCAATAATTTAATCAAACAAATGTGTCAAATAAAGGCCAACATACTTCAGTTCCGTACTTTACACATACGATAAAGAGATGAGAAATGTCATCCTCTTTCATCTTTTCCATTGTTTATCCTCAAAAATCCCATACTGAAAAAGTAACTTTTAGATCCATGGGGCATATTGAACGTATTTACATCTCTTACTCTCACTGGCAAACTTCCAATGGTGATGAAAGATGGAATTCGATTTAGTTAATATCTGGGAAAGAGGTATTTAACAGTATATACTGTTATTTTGCTTGCAAAGCATATTTGAAAAATGGAGCATTGTGACAAAAACTAGGATAATATATGAAAGATGTAAAACTTTTAAGTGATTCCTTTTGAAAATCGACAGTGGGTTTTTCGTTTTTCATGAAAATGATGTGAATTCGAAACTTTTCTTGATTCGTAACATTTTTGCAAGTGTACCTTACACTCTCTATATGCTTTTTTGTCTTCAAAATAAACATCTTTTTATTTCCGTCGTTGGCTTCAACACTTTCTGGCTCTAGTTTCAGCAACAATTTCCCAGCCCTATCTTTTTCTTACTTAACACAATCGCAATACAATTTTTATGCAATCAAAATCCTTTTAGTTTATGGTGTTAACACACACAATAGTGTTCATTCACCATTGCAAATGTTTCTCGCATTTGCAGTGAAATGAAACGTTTAGTTACACTTGTAACTTCAATTAATCTTTATTTTATTAATTAAAATATTTACATCGGCTTTAAATAATTTCCTTTTTTAATTTTCAAATAATACTGAATGTCCAGAATGCATCTTCTTTCACCAAATCCTGAACAAATTATTTTTATTTTTTTTTAAAAAAGGGCAAGGTACTTTAAAACTTTTTTAAATAGTTTCTTTCATTAAATTTTGCTAAGATACAATAAATATCAAAAGAAAAATTGTTGAAGCATAAAAGTTTTTTTTTGTTTAGTTTTTGTCTGATTTTGCGTTGTCTGATGATGAAACACCCGTTTTAGACAAAATCAAATATAATCGACAGAATTATTTCTAGATCATTAAAAAGACTGATGCAGTTACTTTTAATATAAAATGAAAAATTCGATTTGAAATGTTTAATCTAACGTTCATTAAGTTTATAAATATTTAATAAGTTAAAAGTGTTTTTGTTTTAGAAATAAATATTCTTTAAATTTATTTATGATTATAAGATTATTTCATGACATTTCCTTTACCCCGAAAATCACATTGTATAAATTGAATATCATTACTTCTAGCCATTATATTTACATTTCTTTTTTAAATTAGTTGTAAAATTATAATCTTAAATCAATAAATTTGAGTTACAATGATCCACCAATTAATCATTTCGTCATCTACATACCGAATTATTCAGTTTTAAAAAAGCAACCAATCTGTAATTGAGTAAAACTCATCGAAATTAATTGAGGTTAATGTAATGATATCATCTAATCTTTTTAGCAATTCTCTCATTTTAAAACAATGCTCAGATAATTAAATAAAATCATGTTTAATTAGTTTTTCACTTAAGTGATCAATTTAGATTGTTTCACGTTTCTAATCGTCTTTTAATAATGAAAGGAAAAAAGAGATTTAATTCACTCACAAATGAGATTAAAACCAGCGGTGAAAATATTTGTTATCTAAGGAACCATGTACTTAATTTTGTCACTGTAATGAAATCCAATCCAATTGAATACTTAGTTATTTTTTAGAGGTAAAACTAAAGAAACTGTCAAAATGATTTCAACTGAAGGAGTTTCATTAATTGCATCAGCCACACACTAAGAGATAAGAACAATATTACCTAGTTTCAATTCGTTACTAAACTTTAATACAGGTAAACATGTGTTCCTGGAGTATTATGTTAATCTTTCATTCAGATATGTTTCATTTAATTAAATTTTTAAAGATACGTATAGCGTAGTTTTTATTTCATTATTAAAACGAAAAAAAAAGAATTATGATTAAATATTTTTGCACAGTAAACTGCTTTGAAAACTCTATATTGATAATGCTTAAAAATAAGTAAAACAATCTGGGGTTTTAATAAACGTTCATTAATCCGTTATTAAAATGAAGATAAGAAGTAAAGGAAAGACGGAAGGGACAGAAATGCCAGCAAATGTCTCCAAAACTCAGCAACTCAACTAATAAATGTTTGGGCGATCCTTTGTGGTAAGGAATGCTTGTGCCCTCGTTTAAAAGGGATTGTGCAAACGAATGTGTGTGTCTGTTGAGGTAACATAAGCTGGGTATTGCTAAGAAGCACGTACTAAGACATGTGTTGTATCAAAGTGTAGATATTCGCCTATGACAAAAAATAAAAATATCATCTTTTGTTGGTTTTTTTATTATTATTAATTAACAGAAAGAGTTGTAATAAGAGGGTAGTACTGACTAAGACATGTGTTGTATCAAAGTGTAGGTATTCGCCTCTGAGAAAAAAATCTATTATACAACAGTTGTAATTCTACGCAACAGTAGTCTATTATACACTATTGTTGTTGGGGTATTGTTGGCATTATAATCCACTATCCAGTATAACAAACAAAAAAAACAAGTGGTACCCTTTTGTATAATGAAACAAATAAAAATATCATGTTTGTTGGAGTTTATTAATTATTATTAATTAACAGAAAGAGTTGTAATAAGAGGGTAGTTCTGACTAAGACATGTGTTGTATCAAAGTGTAGGTATTCGCCTCTGAGAAAAAATATATTATACAACAGTTGTAATTCTATGCAACAGTAGTCTATTATACAATATTGTTTTTGGGGTATTGTTGGCATTATAATCCACTATCCAGTATAACAAACAAAAAAACAAATGGCACCCTTTTGTATAATGAAACAAATAAAAATATCATGTTTGTTGGAGTTTTTTAATTATTATTACTTAATAGAGATAGTTTTAATAAGAGAGTAGTACTAAGTAAGGCATGTGTTGTATCAAAGTGTAGGTATTCACCTATGCTAAACCACGGCTTACTAGATACTATACAGGCAAGCCGAGTTTTGAACAATGAAAACCTTTTGACAACTTTTACCGCTTGGATCGCCACAAGTCCTACCTATATCACCCACCGCCTTCAACACTGTGGATTTGCTTTGCCAGTTTGTCAATCTGGATTTTTAATGATTTCCGTACTCGGCTAGCCTGAATAGTATCTAGTAAGCCGTGGTTAAACAATAAAAATATCATCTTTTGTTGTTGTTCTTTAATTTGTTATTAATTCATAGAAAGAGTTATAAAAAGAGAGTATTACCATGGCCACCTAAACTAATAAGGCCGTAGAAGCTTGAAATCTGAGTGATGTCATGCCTTCTCTTCCACGTAATCGACGCCAGCGCAACTCCAGTCTGGAATCTTGATCGCCCCACCCTTTACAGCCTGATTGGTCTCCACAACTACGGTGAAAACGTCACTTGAATTAGCCACACCGACACACGTGCCGAATATTTCAGATGGGAGAAAGTTTGATCTGAATTAGGATTGATTTGACTTAGGATTGCTAAGAATTACTCTCCTAATGACAGATGGGGTTAAAGAGCAGAACAATCCTGATCTGAAATTTGCACACAATCCTTGGATTGGACACCTTAGATTGGATCTAAAACCAGCAAAATCTTTCTGTTGATGATAACATTGTAAAACTGATCGAAAAGAGGAAACATCAGTTAATATTTAACCCCCCCTCCATTGTAATCGTAAATTTGAAGGCTTAAAATATGTCCGATCATGAGTTTTAAACCAGGCCCGATTTTTACAATTTTATTTAAAATTTAATCATTAAACCAGATTTTAGTAATCACTGATCAAATATGATCATTAAAATTAACTCTGCATAAAACCATTTTCAGGTCTTAAGGGAAACCTCTTTTTAGTTCTGCAAAACGAAACTACACAGTATAAAATTATTTATAATAGTGCACGGAATCAACTTGAGGTTCGCGATCTCTAATTCACTTTCTCACTTTTGAAATATTCGACACGTGTGTCGGTGTGGCTAATTCAAGTGACGTTTTCACCGTAGTTGTGGAGACCAATCAGGCTGTAAAGGGTGGGGCGATCAAGATTCCAGACTGGAGTTGCGCTGTTGTCTTAAACGCGTCGATGACGTGAAAGAAAAGGCATGACATCACTCAGATTTCAAGCTTCTACGGCCTTATTAGTTTAGGTGGCCATGGTATTACTGAGAGATGTGCTGTATCAAATCGCATGTACTCGCTTATGACAAAAATAAAAATATCATATTTTGTTGGGATTTTTTAATTATTATCACTTAATAATAATTGAAAATATAAATACTGTAATTATAATGAAGTAAAATATGTAGAACAACTAATCCTCCAAAAAATTGAAAATACCGCCTATCCGGAGGAATAACGACGTATTGCTAATGGGTGAATTTCCCCAATGCGGGGAAGCTTGACAGCCAATCTTCTAGATTAGATGCCAAGTCACCATGGTTGTAATATTAATGAATCTTGATTCCCTTTCTTTCGATTTGGCATCCTATCTTGAAGTATTTCCGCCAAACTCCCGTATAGTAAGTATTCGCCCATTTGCAGTTACGTAGGTCTTCCTCTGGATAGACGATATAAATAAACCTTGCAAAATAACTCCTAATAAAAAAACCTTGCTTTGCAAAAAAAAAAACTTAAGCATTTTTTATTTAATTCAGAAATTTTAGTTATTCTTTAAACTTATTGCATTTCATATAATTTAATACAAATGCTTTATTTATAATTCATTGGACTTCTTCAATGTAGTCAATATGGGTTTTTTTTCTACTTCGGGCCTATATTTATATTTATATTGCAATCGATACCTTTGCCAGTCCTTATAATTGTAATTATTTATTTTATATCTCATCTTCTTGTAATTAATTATTTTCTATGTATCTTGTATTTTTTCCTTGTTTTTCTTCATTATTTGTATTAAGTAAACAGATTTATAACGCACTTGTAAGGGATGTAAATCCCCGAAGTGTACAATTATTTTTTCTCTTCTTTTGTTGTTGGTCCTGTATATGTAAATGAATAAATAAATATAATATTATTTTACGTAGAGTACGAAATCTTAACAATATTACCTACAAAGAAAATAAAAAGAGAGTAAAAGAACTTTTTATAGGTGTTGACTGTTGAAGCATTGTTAAGTTTATTGCAACTATCCTTCACTTGTTTTATTTTCTTGGATTTCTAACAAAAGTTGAGCGAACCAAAGTTAAAGTTTAGTAGACTTCAAACTCCTCTATAATAAATTTATCATTTTTTTTAAGAAAATTAAATCTTTATATCGTCTACTAAATATTTTTTCTCGAATTCTGAAACTAATGCATCTCGTGTTATGTTACGCATGTACTGCACATACCTGGAATTTAAATATATAAAATCTCAAGAAGTTTGTTTTGACTAGTTTATGACATACCCAAACTCAATTTTACCAGTTCTCTTGAACCTCTTACTTTCAGAAAAGATTTAGTAAAGGTAGGATAATTAGGAAATGAAACTCCTTTACACGCAAATAAACATTTGATTGGATGGTAGCGAGTTTTAATAAGTTTTACCTCCCATCTTTTTAGTCGGAATATTTACTTGCTTTAAAATTAATTACTCTACTCAGCAGAAAGAGCTGATATTATCAAGTATGACTAACCACATAAAACAAATTATTATAACCACTCATTCTGAGAAAAATTGTAAATTCTAGAAAACTTGGTTGGTTAAAAATTTAATTACTTCCAACTAGATATTATTTTCTGAGAAGCATTACGGGAGTGTTTGTTCAGAAACTCCCATTTACAACTAATAAAACCAAAGTAAATTTACAACTAATAAAACCAAAGTAAATTTACAACTAATAAAACCAAAGTAAATTTACAATTACGGTATTTAAAACCCCTTTGGAAGTGCATTAAATTCAACAGAAATTTCGAGGAGACTTCCATGAAATATGCAAAAATAGTTTTGTACTTCAGATGTAGATTTTCCTTTGCATAAACTGAAATTGATATAATTTTAATCATGTTTAAAATAATCATGGAATTATTAAACAGGGATCCTTCATGATAAAAATTCTTCCTTTTTTACTTTTCTGTTCTTTAGTTTTATTTTGCCAAAATGATTTTCGAACTCAATATTCTAGAAAAAGTTTAAATACCCTCATTTAAAGATGCAGTTGTGCTGGATGAAACGACAATAACTAGGAGGTGTTTGAGTCTAATAAATATCTGAGAAAATATAAATTGTACGATATTTTTTGAAGCTGGAAATTTCCTTTTACGCTCGAAAAAAACTCAATTACACAAGATTTATTTCCCCCTACGAAGTCATTCATTTTCATTTCGTATGTCATTAAATATTCCTGATTGATTTCGAAAATTAATTGAAATGGACTCTAACCGTCTGACGTCACACGGAACCAACACGTGACCTACTGAGCTTTCAATTGGTTACCACAGATACTACACTAGCAGATCTACTAGTGTAGTATCTGTGGTAACCAATTGCAAGCTCAGTTGTAGGTCACGTGTTGGTTCCGTGAAGTCTCGAACCAGATAGGCGGTTAGAGTCCATTGAAAATATGAAAATTAATTGAGAATTGAGAGTTCAAGAATGAATATTAAAAGTTCCAGTTAACTTTGCTGTTTATTAAATATATATCCTATCGAGATAATCTTCCATTTAATAAGTTTTAATTTATATTTTATTTGCATTGTTATGTACAGTGTATTTTAACAAGATAGCCAAAACTCTGCACAGTTAGATTCTTTGCATGAATCACATAAAATATAACCAGAGAACTGTAACTCTAAACCCATAGTTTTTATCTCGTCATATCCAACTTGTGCTAAAGTAAATATGAAAACATAAACATAATTAAATGCATTTGTTTGAAGACCAGATTATAAGTAGGCATGCATAGGCAAGTCGCGGAATGAAATGGTTAAGTTTTTATTTTTAAATATGATATGACGTCAAATTTTTCTTTAAAAAATGAGTCGTAGCGTAGAGGTACTGTTCTTTGGTATTTTTGTTGGTTCATTTATCTTTGAAGTTTTTTTTTGTACTCTGCACAAGCAATCTGTCTGTGCAGAGTTGTTGAAAATTCTGTATAAATTTAGGAAAAAACTAATAAATTAATGGTAATTAATTCCTTCCCTTTCTTAACAAACTTTGATACTCATAAATCAAAATACAAAAATAGTTCATTCCAATGTAAAGAATTCAAAATTGGCTGTGGGGAGCCTAGTGGTTAACATCGGCTTTGGGATAAGAGCGTCCCGCGGGTTCGATTCACGACACCACTAAAGTCCCGCTATACGGAGTACGGGTTTGGAAGTCCTTTGGTCGATCATGTGATCCAGATCGTCTGGAGACCCCTTCCCTCCCCTTCAGAGACATGGCAAAATTGTTTAGGGGGTGATAGATGCTGTCAGCATCTATCATCGAATCCCGCCATTTATGGGCCTCACTTTCTCGTGAGCCGTCCCCCTTTGCCTTAATTACTGTTACGAATCGTGCGAGCTATAAGAAAATCTGTAAAATTGAAAATCCGGATATTCCTTCGGACATAAGCGGATGTCCAGTTGGTGTTAAAACAGTAAAAGCATCGACTACCTTTGATAAATAAAAATAAACTTTTAATTACAACTTTCAATCTTTAAAAAGCCTATAAAAACTCCACTACTTCCTTTCTAACAATTTTAAACTTACCCTTATAGTATAATCCAGATTTAACAATGCATGAAATGCAAGATTAGAGATATGGCCTCGAGAGCTATACGGACTCGTGAGGCTTATTTTCGATTCCCACATGAAGAACGCAGCAGTGTACCGATCGACCAATAGGATTGCTTGTTTACTCGTTTTAGCTCCCCCCTTCACTACATCTACAGGGCAAAGCCGCCGCGAGGAAACGAGAGTCTATTCGAAGTCGAGACTTTTGTTTACATTGTGGATCACACTATTGAGCGCTATAAACAGTAAAAAGTATACTCAAAATAATATATTAATGTTAATATGCAGCTCAGGGATTGTCGCAGTAAAGACTACGGGTGTTAATTATATCTTAGTTGAATAAATTACTGATGCGAGAATTCTCTCTAAAGGTTTACTGCAGTTCTTATAGACGATATGCTTTATTATGCCAGGGCTTTAACTTTAAGTCTTACTTTTACCAAATCTTCTTTTTTCAATGAAATTTGTATCTGAAGAGAACTCCATTGCTTTCTCCATCATAATAACAAAAAAATAGGTATTTGAACAAACAAAAAAGCATAAACAAAAGCGTGTTCTTGTTGTGGTTTGTAGTCTCTTTTTTTTTGAAGGAGGAGGAGCTAAAGCACACTCCTATTGGTCGATCGGTACACTGTTGCGTTCTTCATGTGGGAATCGAAAATAAGCACTCGTGAGTCTTTCCAGATTCAACTGGGAACACTGGTTTCCGCAACAATTACTGTACGCTTATAATACGGATGGAGCTTGGATATTAAAGGGTCATTAGAAGCAACAACGGAATTCAAAAAGTTTGACATACTCAAAGAAAAATCGAATTATAGATTCGATTAACAAACTATTTAAGGAAACGAGTCATTTGAAAATACCACAGAACAAACTTTTATTGCATCGATAGCTCTAGCGTTCAGGGAATCCCTTTGATAAAGATATTATATCTTTTTTTGTGGAAACACTCTGGACCGTGAATACAGCTCGTTTCATTACAGAGTTTAAAGGTAGAAAAAGCATAAAGTTTTTAGAATCAATCTGATGAGAGAGAGATGCAAAAACCGCACTCAATGGGGAGTAAAAGGAGCTCTCGAGATTTAATGTCGATCCCAAACGTAACTCATAGTTTTGCATTAAATCAAGTTTTCTTCTCTCAGTGGAGCCAAGGGAAAAAAAAAGTTCAGTTGTTGATCGGGTAGAAAAACATTATAATGGAACATTTCCATCCAAAAAGATCCGAAGTAAAAAACGCGGGGAATATTTTCGTAGAAACTGAAAAAGAAAGAGCTCAATTTAAATGCTGGGCGGAGTTTAGAAAAGATTCTGTTGAAAAGAAATCAATATTTTTTCTTCGAAGCGTACCGGCATTGTACTCATTGGGATTATTGTTTAAGAGACTGACTGTATTGCCAGGGATTTTTTTTCTGGTGGTATTTTTAGATCAGATCCCCGTGATATGAACTCTTAAACCAAGGCCGTTTTGCGTAGGTACTATTTACTGAGTATGGGTGCTTCGGAAATTATTGCTTATAAAAAAAATCACCCAACTCCAGAAACCTTCTTACAAAAAATACACTAGACCCCCTATTAACCACTTCAAATAGCTGCTAAAATTTAAATGTAAATCAGAGAGTTAGGTATTAAAGCCTTCATTAAAACGTGTGTATTTTATTTCAAACTTTTTACTTCCAATTCCTTCATACATACTTAAGTTATGTCGTACCTCCCGAAGAAGACTGCTCCACAATATCCAAATTTGAAAGATTAATTTCTACTTTACCCTTGGCGATTGATTGTGGCTATCGCCGATTATTAATCGATACAAAACATTTGACATCTGTCAGGAAGTTGCCCAAATTCTGCGTCAAAATTCTGAAAAAAGCTCTTGAGAACCTTTTTTTCAGAAGTCCTTTATTGACGTATTACTTAAAAGTTCTTGAAGATTAACAAATGCATGACTTAATATAAGCATTAAACAAGATGAATAGTAGAAAACAATTTGATACCTATCGGAATTTTTTCAAAAACGTTAAATGCAAGGTAGTACTATTTTCCCACTCGGGCGGTAAAAATGGCGCTTAGACGTGACACAAAAGTAGCTTACCTCCAGAACAAAATTGTTCTCCTGCAAAACAGTGCTGCACTTTTTACCAAGACACTATGGACAACAGTTAGTGTAAATTTCAGCCAAATCAAAAATGTCAACCATCACAAGTTAGTGTACCTTGCTCCCAGAAAATCACTCTTAAATAAAACTTAACTTCAATTTTTAATGATCCTTTGGAGCTACGGCGTGATGAGGACACGTACAGAACAGTTAGGGTAGAGGGATGTCTTGTAAATTTGACTCGAATCAGAATTGAGCCGAGTTTCAAAATCATCCGTTATTAAAGAAGGCATATCAAGTAAAGGATTTTACACATATGTGGAACTGATCACTACATCGTAAGGTCTGTCGTTAATATGATCTGTGATTCGAACACTGATGGTTGTTTAAATTTGATACCGATCCCTTTTTCATTCCAGCTATTAAATGCTTAATATTTAGCCATATTAACATTTAATGGCTATCGCACTATGTGCTTGATTGGGATCAAATGCCATGCTGGTCATTTCATTAAAATTATTAAATAACTAATTAACTGTACTACATGAAATACACCGGTTTTTCATAATATAACTATCTGTGGACAATATCCACTGACAAATTATCTTTTCAAAAGCCTCAAAAGTTTAAGGCTCTAATTTGAAAAAATAAAACATGAATTTTTTTTGTAAAAAAAAAATGGAAGTTAAAAAAAATAACTTTTTTGAACTTGTATGTATTTTTTTTTCAAACTTTATTGGTGATTTTGTAGAAAAATGACAAAGTAAACGTTAGCTTTACACACAATAATGCATGTGGAATGGTCATTTGAACGAAAGAAAGTCCAAGAAGTGATCAATCCAAGGATGTGTGTAAAATTCTTTACATGATACGGTAATTCCCTACTTTTATGGCGGATGGACATTTCTCAGCAAACGCGACTCGATTCATACTACAGTAACTCGTGTCGTGTCTACCAAGCTATCTGCCTCCATCATAACTTTTCTCTACGGTTCCTCATGATCTCCAGAGGATCCATATAGAAAGAGTTAACAAAGAGTTATTTTTACCGATCGGCAACGGATGATCGGCGATCTCAATCATGTGGATAGCGCAATCCCTCCAAAAATGTCAACACTTGCTTTATTTTTCTATGGAATTTCCAGCTAAGTTGGATTTTATAACGGGCGCGGTATCAAATTTAAGGCAGCCGTCTGGGATATGATCACGGAGGACATTAGATATTTCATTACTAATGAATGAAAATTTTCTTTCGTTAACATAGCTTCTCGAGTTTGAAGTAGCCATTCGACAGTGTTAAAAGTAACACGACACGCATTTTAGTGTGTAAACTGCCTTATAAGAGGCATTATTCACTCTAATTCAATTCTACATTTGAACCCCAGATTTTCTGAAGATCCCACAGAAAGAGCTTTATAATTTATCCTCAGATCCAGTGTGACTGTCATAATACAAGCACAAACATTATTTAAAAACATTTCATCAACAATGTACTCGCACATGTAACATTTATAAAAAAAACATGAAAAACCATCACGAAAACATCATACATGAAAACATGTCACGATAATTAAATAATTTGATGGTTTAAGAGAAATTTAAAGAAAATATATAAATTTTGGAGAATACAAAACTAAAAATCTTTAAAAAAAATAATTCTTTACTGTCAACTTTTACTGTAACCATTAGGTGTTAACAACAGCTGCATTGTAAGTTGCAATTTTCACTTGAATTCATGTCTTTATTTGAACCCTAGATTTACTGTGGATTCTTCAGTGAAAAGCTTTATTTATCCTCACCTCCAGCACATAATAATAAGACAAGCACAAACATTATTTAAGAGTAATATCAAAACCACGGCTTACTAGATACTTATACAGGCTAGCGAGTACGGAAATCATTGCAAATCCAGATGGCATTATTGGACAAACTGGCAAAGCATATTCACAGTGTTGAAGGCGGTGGGTGATATACGTAGGTCTTGTTGCGCTCCAAGCGGGAAAAGTTGTCGAATGGTTTTCATTGTTTAAAACTCGGCTAGCCTGTATAAGTATTTATATTATATAGTATATAGTATTTATATTATATAGTATATAGTATTTATATTATATAGTATATAGTATTTATATTATATAGTATATAATAGTATTTATATTATATATTATATAGTATATAATAGTATTTATATTATATAGTATATAGTATATAATAGTATTTATATTATATAGTATATAGTATTTATATTATATAGTATATAGTATTTATATTAGTAAGCCGTGATCAAAACAATAAGCCGCCAGTTTTTTGTTACAATAATTAAAAAACTTGATTGTTGAACCAAATGCTTCATTGCCTGTCAAGACAGACCGATATTATTTAAATACTATTTAAATTTTACTAAACTCTTATCCAATAAATAATTTTGAACTATCTTTTGGTTCAACTGCGTTATCTGTCCTAATAAATATTCTCAAACTGTTTTGATAGCCAAATATTCAAGTACACCCAAATTTTTATCGGGGTTTTTAATATAACTTTGTGCTTTATCATGGCCATCTAGACACATAAGACCAGAAAAGCTCGAAATTTTGAGTGACTTTCTGCCTACTGTTTCGCGTCATCATCGTGTTTTAGACAACAGCCCAACTCCAGTCTGAAAGGAGCGTGCAATATTTCAGACTGGAGTTGCGCTGTTGTCCGAAAAGCGATGATGACGCGAAATGGAAGGCAGAACGTCACTCATGATTTCGAGCTTCTTTGGCCTTATGTGTCTTGATGTCCATGGTTTTATTCGGTAGGATTGCAATTTTTGGCGATATTTGGAGTCTTTAGTAGATAAAACAGCTTGGCGTTATTTAACGAGACAGATAACGGAATTGCAACTATCCTCAGACAAAATGAATGTTATTCTCGAAAAAGGTTACTGTGATTAACTAGCGCATTAAAAGTGAGTCTGGCTTCTTCTCGTTAGTTTTTCAGTGATATGCTGTGATGCTTATCCCTATTTTTTTCATAACTGATCCTTGAGCTTGAAAGATTTTAAAATTTTAAATTTTTTAAAATTGATTAAAAATGGTTTAATACTACACTCCTGAGCGTGAAAGACTTTTTTCTGTGCTGTTTTTCAGTGCTGATTACAGATATTTCATCAAAACTGACGATTGAAAGATTTTAAAATTTTAGTTAATGACTAGGGGGCTGCCTAGAAGGGATCCCCTTCTAGGCAGCCCCCTAGATCCGCGATCCTTACAACACCCAGTACGCTGCGCTCACTTACCTTACAGACAACACATTAACTTACAGGAACAAATTAACTAACTTTGTGGAAACTATCGCTAATCTTTTGTTGTCAAAACAAAGTTTCGGAGAGACTATGTTGAGTATCACGCCTATTGTTGTCAAAACAGAGTTGTTTTCCGAGGATTTCATTGGCTGCGCCGACACGACAACTGATTTTTAGGTATAGTTAGACATAATAATACGAAACTTCCAAAAAAATCTTATAGTATATCTACACCACCTTGTAATAGTTAATATCCACTACTAACTCCTCCAGACATTTGCGCAAGTATCATGCTCCATCTCGTACCGTTATTTTGCTGTAAGAATAGGAGCAGACTTTGCTATAGCACAAGGATCCCTTCCCTTTCTACCAATACCCACTGCCTAGCAAATTAATTCTCTCCACATTCCGTAACTATTCGATCATATCAAACACTCAGGAGCCATGCTGAGGGAGCGGTTTACAAGTCCCATTACCAAACTCCCGGGCTAATATGGCACTCCGTTAACAATCACTTTGCAGAGGGAGCTTTACACCCATTTAGAGGCCCGCTGTCTCGTCTTGAGACTGCACTCAGTCAAGTCTAGGGTGGACGTAACAACCTCCTGAAGATTGGCACCGTGATTAAGTTATCATGCTGTGAAGTTATATTGTACATTCATTGCTAAAAACCATGTGTATTAACTTAAGGGACTGACGTTGTTGCGAGTACAGTTGAAACTTGGATTTGGTTTATTTAATAGTGGGGCTCTGATAATCTCTTTTCCAGGGCCTGAATAAACTCATTTTAAATGTATTTTTAAAAGCTCACAAGGGACTCGATAGTAAAAATTCCAATTTTCAGAAGCAAATTTTCTTTGAAAATTCAATTAATAGTTCAAACAAAAAATATATAAGTAATAAGTGTATAATAGTACAACTAAATTCAGTATGTTTTAATATACAGAGTGATTATAGTAGAAGTTTCTATTTTAAAAGACTGAAAAAAGAACCAAAATTGACCAATATAGTATCAAAAGCGACCGATAGGGGGCTCTGTACTCGTCACAACATCTTTAAACTGAGCTAAAAACAAGCAAGATAGGTATATTTATCCATTTTATTTCTGTCTGTAGGGGTCGTGATGAGAACAACACCCCCTATCGGTCAATTTTTGTACTATATTTTTTTTTCTTTCCAAACAAACTTTGCTCGTAGTTAGGATCAACCAAATGAAATATGAGGTCATTCTGACCAATAGAGCATTTTCAATCACATGACTCGGACCTAACAACGGCCTTAGCAACAGAAGATGTTACAGTTTTTTGCCCTACAGAGGTTAACAGTTACAGAAAATGACTAGCCGTGGAATTCTTCTATTGGAGCATTTGCAATCACGTGATCCCATACCTAAAAACCGCCTTAGCAACTGATAAACAACGGCCTTAGCAACAGTTAAAAGCCCTACAGAAGGTACACAGTTAAAAGAAAATAACCGGTTGTGACGTCACCTGAAAACATCACTCTATAGTTACCTTTTTACAGACTTTTAAAATGGAAACTTCAATTATAATCACCCTGTATACTACGTCCTTAAAAAATGGTAATATACTTGTAAAATACTAGATCTTACACTAGTCAGTAATGCACTGTAAAAATTTAAGCAAAGTATTAAGAGTTTTAGGAAAACTAATATCGCTTATAAACGAGGCAACTGTTAAAAGGGTTTCGGATATCCAAGGTTGTACTACAAAATGAGAGCGGGAATCTGTATTTTTTTAAGCCTCCTTCCTCTATTATGATACTTACTCCTGATCATTTAGTGTTCTTTCATAAATCTCATTACTGACATATGCAGGAAACAAAATAGTTCACTTATCTCATAACAAAATTAGAAAATAATCGAATAGAATCTGAACGGAATTAGCATTTGCTTTCGGGGGATTTCTGATATATGATTAATTAATTGCTTTATGGAGCATAATGAATGGAAAGGCTGCCGGCTATAGCATTTGGTGGTTCAAAAGCTTTGAGAAATGCTTTCAATTTTTTTCTCAAAGCGCTAATACCATTAGCTTCTGCTTTGAATTAAAAGTAAGTAGATTATTTAAAATAGTGTTGTTGAGGTAGTTATTATGAATACATCTTTTTCTCAGAGATATAACAAAATCCCTACTGCTAAAATTAGTTTTCTGTGATTTCCCTTTAGTAAATTATCTTTTAATTTAATTTTAATATAATTTCAGATCAGTTTATACAACCTTCAAAGTAATGTGTCTTTCAATGAAGGATAAAGAAGATGTTCATAAAGGAATTATAAGTAATAAAAAATAGTTTTTTAATTTGTATAACCATGATAATTATGTTTTAGTATTTAAAAAGATCCAACTCGATTTATATTTGACCTAAATCGTAGATTTATACCATTGGATATAAATGTTTTGTACCTTGAAAAAAGTAATAAAGAATATTTCAAATCCATAGCTATCTTGTGTTCAAAGATTATTATTTCAATTTATGTGATAAAATAATATTGCGTGTTTTAATGGATTTTAATGACTTAAAATTTTACATTCCCTTAAAAGAGGAGGAAATAAAACTCCATTAGCTTTTGGTTGTTTTAAAATACATTTAGTTATACATGCTTTAGCTCTAAGTGAAAAAAATATCTCTGCATCCCTTCGAATTTCATATCTTACAATTCTAAACACTCGTAAAGAATATCAATGATATTATATATATATTGTCCCTCAAGTCATTATATGGGTTATAATAAACTTTATCACGATCAATAAGATTAGGAAACATACCCCCTAGCGTATTAAACACTAAACCCTTTTTTTTTTATTCTTCTCGGCTGAAAACATGTATGAAACAGAAAGAAATCTTCTCCAAAAGAAAAGTTGTTTTTATCCCCCTAACAAGTCAGCAAAGGGCACGTACAAAGAACAATAGTGTGACCCTGGATCCTTTCCATGGGACTAGGGTCCGGAGCATTTCTTTACAGGAAATAATCAACCGGGGGTAGACAGCCCCCTGGAATTGGAGTGAGAAAAAAGGGGGGAAGGGGGGGGGGAAAAGGTTTCGAGCTCGTTAGAGTGGTCTAAGGGATAGAATTTGTTGCAAATAAAACTCTCCCTTAAAAACAAAGGCCTAAAATAAAAGCAGGAGATAGCATGATCAAGAGTGTAGAAAAGGGGACAAGAAGCAAAAAAAAAAACAAAGATCTTGGCGACTGGAAAAGGTGTTGATTCCAAAGACCGTAAATTAAAAAATAAGACTCCTAGTCAGCAGTATCTGACACTTAACATTTTCGACAATGCCCGACCAAGTTTAATGGGTTTTCTTGCGGTCCTTGTTGTTGTTTCCTTTCTCCCTTGAAATTAAGAAGAGACTTTCAAAAACTAGGTTCGGTGTTTATTTATTTCTCTTTGGTTTTCTGCGGCTTTGGGACGAGTGCGGTTGAGTTGTGTTTTAAAAGTAAGATGTAATTTGAAAATTATTCTTTTCTTGATGGCAGCATGGGAGAAAGGATCGCAAAAAGTGTTTAGATTGTGTTTCTCTGTTGAATCACAAAGGCAATATAAAAATCTACGATAAAAAAATAAATGAGGTCGTATAAGCAATTAGGGGACTTTTTAAGTTAGGTAATTGAGTTCATATTCCTTTAATTTCTTTAAAGTGAAGGCCTATCAAATGTATTAGTTTGAAGTATAAATACCTTGGTTGGGGTGGGGGTTAATGGACTTAAGGGGATACGGACATAATGCACCTGACACAAGGTTCAAGGGATTCAAGGTACATAAATTATTTTAAATTAAAAGTCTTCTCAGGTTCCAACTAACATTAAAAAAAGAAATACCCAGTTAAAAGGTAATATGTTTAAAATCAATTACCAAAGCCTTGGAAACACCATAACCTTGGATTCTCTGTTTAATGATAGTCGCCATTTTTCTAAAAATCTCAATCACTGTCGGTACATTTCAGTACGTCTCTTTTTTTATTTTCTTGAGAGTGAAAACATGCTTTAAGTTGATTTTGAGCAGGAATTTTTTTAGTTCATTAGATTGTTTATTAGTTATTTATTATTAATTATAAGTTAATAAGGTATTGTTTAGTAATTTTAAACACTTCATAATAACGATTTTGAAAAACAATGAGTGTTTATCATTAGGATTTGAAAAAGAAATAGTGAATCGAAGAGACTAAAAACCCCCAAAACATAAGGAAATAGGTATTAAATGACTTCGTAGTCTCGTTCAGCATCAGCCATTTGAATGATATTTTTTTTTTCGAATTTTTTAACTGCTTGCTTCAAATAATTCGATATCAATTCGGCTAAGATAAATTTTAATTTATTTCGCTCGTAATTTCGCTTTTAAAACCGTAGTTTCATCCCCTCTTAGTATGGATAAGCGCCTTCTATATTCTAATTTATTTCGAAATTTAGAATGTTTCGCTTTTTTTTTTCTTTAAATTCCCCGACCTTATTTTGGAGGTGGTCTTCGTTTTCATTCTCCCCGTCAGCAAATATTTAGAAATGGAACTATTAGTATCCGATTTGCATATCCTTTGAACGAAAACTGCATCGTCAGAAATTCTCTGTTTAACTTCCGAAGATTTCGTGAGAAATGGTGTGAAGAGGAGATATTTTCCCCTTCGGAAGTTATTTCGCGGAATTTAGTTTTTAACCAAAGGGAAACTATCGTTGCTAACACCGCAACCACCTATACTATTTAATGAGTTAGTTTAATGCTCAAGACGGTTAGGATTTTTAAAGAAAAATGATCATTTATTAGTTATATCTTCATATATTTTGAAAATGAATCATAAACTTACTCTTTCTGATATGCTAGAGTAAAATTTACAATATTTTAAAATGCAATAAAAAAACAGTCTCCCTTTTGTTCTATGATGTAACAATAAAAATTTAAGTCGAACAAGGATACTTTAACTGCAAGTAAAATATTATGGGTAATAAATTTGAGGAAGTATTGTATTTAATTAGTTATTTATTATCTGTGTGTCCAGAAAGCGATGAAAACTTAAACAACACGAAATTACTGTTTTAAAACTTAACTATATAAATCTTCAGAGCTAGCTTAGTTTTAAAGCAACCCATATTATTCACAGAAGTGTCTTGAGAAGGCTTTGTCACCTCGGAAAAAGAAAATATCATTTAAGCAAGATTGGTTTTGGTGTTGGAATTCCCTGGAAGTTGTAGAGATTAAACCGTGCAGGTTCCATTCAAATAGTTGGGCAATGTTTCCAAAAATATCCCCTCATCGAATCGAAAATATGGAATATAATTCGGAATTTATACTCCGAACGTTGTTGATGTCTCTCTACCAATACCGGTTCCATCTTACATATATACCGTATTGAATTACACAAAGACAAATATTTACAGGGAATAATTTAAAATATTCCAGGAAATCGTTAAAAATGGGATTCTTAGAAATTTATTCAGCATATCTATGGTATTATATATGTAACGTTACGGCAATCTGGTGTAACCATAAAAAAAAATTACAGAAAGACAAAAGATATAACATGATTTTGAATAGTGATTATTCCGTTTATCACATCATGTGAGATCACTCTAACTGTTATTCCATAATTTCGTCATTGCTTTTAACAGATCACAGTAACAACTTTTGGAAGGAGTAGTAGAAACACGGCAGCAGGTTTACAAAACTAAATGTAGCGCTTTCTTACCCTTCTCAACACACAGTATTTACTTAATTAAACGACTTCGAGTCAATCCAAGCCTTAAAAAGTTCTCAACCCAACTCTTCCTCTGTATGTCCAGACTTTTTGGGTCCTGTTTTTGTAAAAATTGTGAAAATCTACTCACAATTTTGTAAATTTGAAATTAGCGTTAAATTAGTCTTTTTTTTAGCCAGGAGCCCGTTTTTGTGAATTTGTGAAAATAGAGTCCTATATTTCTAGCATTGTAAAAATCATAAAACTATTACCACAGCCTTGGAAGCACCTTGGATTTGCTGTTTAATGATAGTCGTTATTTTTCTAAAAATATCCATCATTGTCGGTATATTTCATTACGTCGCTTTTTTTATTTTCTTGAGTGTGAAAACATCCTTTAACTTGATTTTGAGTAGTAATCTTTATTAGTTTATTAGATTGTTTATTATTTACTTATTATTAATTATAAGTTAGTAAGGTATTGTTTAGTAATTTTAAACACTTATCATAATCATAACAGCAATTTTCAAAGAGGAAAGGCTCAGTGCGAACTGAGATATTTTGTGAAGAGTTCGTTTTTAATTCAAAATAATTTGTGAAGGGTCCGTTTTTAAGGTAAAATATTTTGTAAAGGGTCCGTTTTAAAGATGAAATATTTTGCGAACGAAAACGGACCCAAATTTCTTCGAAACAGGCCCCTGAAGAAGCATAGTATCACTACACAAAAACGCCCTTCCCGCTCAATCCAGAGTGTTGTGCAATAATAATACAAGCCATCCAAAGCTTTTCAAACAAGCCCTACCTCCAACAAGCATGTTTTCACTTCACCACAACAAAAACGCACTTCCTTCAACAAGCTTGCTCTCTCACTCCCTGCACAATAACGCGATAAAACTTAAGAGTTGGTCAATACTCTCGAAAAGCCCCCGGTATTTCTTTCTTTAATATTACATACCCGACGAAGAAATATCGCAGCCCTCTGCATTGACAGATGAATTCGTCTGTTTCTGGGGGAGAAGGAGTTGGACCGGCGATAGATTTTAGCTCTGGCGTCGAGAGCTGTCACGACGTCTGCCATGATAACGATGACTTTTTTTGCGAAGGAAGAAATTTCTGCAATACTTTCGCGATCCGCATTTCCTTTGTCTGATTCGCATCAATCCGCTGAGAAATATGGCCGCGCTTTCAATTGTTGAATCATTCGCCAGTGGGGATTTATTTGTATAGCGGGTGTTAAGCGGGAGGCATAAATTTCAGGGGAAAATTCCACAAAGGTGTGAGGGAGGGATATTTATGACTTGGAAACATCGGTTTTTCACGTGGGGTTTTTCTCCCGGGTAGCGGATAATTTTTTTTTTGTCGAGAGGTACTTTTTTGCGAGGAAGTTGTAATATTTATGTATGTGATAGTGTGTGTGTAAATTTTGGTTGATTTTGGACCATGCACATTAACATTTCCGTATTTAGGGTCTGTGTCGCCATGTGATATGCTTTTTCGCCGCTTCTTCAACATGTATTTAAGAAATATCAACTTATCATAAATGATTAATGTGTAAAAGTTACTAATTTAAATACATTAGGAATCTCACGCAACTATAGAGATATACATTATACATAAGTTTTAAAATCTACTTATCACATAAGACGGAAAATAAAGAGAGGTTTACAGAAAAAAATTCATATGAACATGATTTTTCTGAGTTGCGGTAATTTCCTGTGTTACATGGTGCACAAAATGCCAAAATGCGGTCCTGAAATAGACTTAAGTTCTACATACATGGAAGCGCTATGTTGAATTTTTTCATATACATTGGTTTTTAGGGAGTTTTTCATTACCTCAGAAAACAAAGATAAAAGCTGAGTTGATTACTACGAAATTTTTACAAAAATTTGCTTGCAATGCATTTTCTTACCACAGGTTAAATCCAAAAGAACCACAACAATGATATATGAATTGTGAACACCAGCACGTGTCTTCTTAGACCTTCTACAAGAAGTTGACCTCAGATGCTATCTAAATACTAACCTAAAAGCACACAAGAAGTATCCATTGTAAAAACACCTTAAAAAACATTTTCTCGACTATTTCTCAGATCATTACATGAGAAAAGAATGCTTTATTGCAGAAAGAACCAGAAATCCCCTAAAACTTTTCCCAATTCATTATATTACGAAGAGGGGGGAAAAAAGCTTCTGATACTAACTCTATTGTAGCAAATATAATCTTTTATCTCTTCAATATCTGCAACACAGATCGATTTCTGTCCTTGACCTTGTCTTCTCTATCATAATGATAAATCTATTTGATGCTATTTTATAAGAAATGAGAAAGAATTGCACAATTACGAGTACATTGACTGCTACTACTTTATAACAATCTGGATTAAAGCATTGAATGCAATGAATAAAGTAAAAGGTGTAAAAAAAGTAAATGGTATTAATAAAGTAAAGGTAATAAAGTACCTATTATGACTGGCTAGTGCTATGAATTTGTTCCAACTTAATAAATTATTATTACTGCAGAAATAATATTTGAAAAGTATTCAGGTTAGCTAAAACAATGTCAGAGGGACTTTTGATTTTCTTTTTTCCCCATGTCAAAATATGTCTGTATAAATATTTGAAAAATATTTCTTTTGGTATCAGATAAAAATCCTATTTATTCCTATTTACTCCTGGATTTTATCCACTCTTATCAAGGAAAACTTACGACCTTTTCCTTGGGTAAAATTTTATATAATCTTGTAAAATATTTTGATGTCAATTTGAAATTGATCCATTAAGATGATGTAATATGAGAAATCCACTAAATAAGTGATGGAAAGGTTTCACAACCAATTTATCCAAACCTCAACACCATTTTTTCCAAAAACTAAAAGCAATTAGTTACCAAACTTATAATTGCTTTAATTTTACAGAGTGATAAGAGCTCACTTTTATAACGTCCACAAGTTTCCACAGTTTCACTTTTATACCGTCCAAATATTGTGATAAGCATGTTTGGAAAGCGTCTAATTAGTCCAAGAGATTACATGTAAAACTTAAAGACATGACAAGAAGGATATGTTCTTGTCAAATTTATTCATTTTTAAATAAGTATGCTTAATTAATACCTATACCATAGCTGCATTATACCAAAAAATAATACCTTGTCTGGTAACACGAGAAATGTTAGATGAGAAGATGACATTTCTCGTTATTAGACAAGAAATTATAGAAATGTGAGATGAGCAACTAAAGTAATGTAATTGATTAAAGATGATAACGTAATTTTTTTCTGAACCAAAATTCTGCGAAATTAATTTGAGTACTAATATTTTCATTTTTAACAATACCAAACAAGTGATATCTTTTCTATTAGGTTTGAAAAAAAACCCTGAAAATCAGTATGCGGTAGGTTGAATAATCTAGCTTTTAAAGCATTTTTATTCAGAGTTGCCTGTAAAAATAAATATTTTTGTCAAGTTTTTTGAGGCTTTGAAGTATATATGTTGCGGGCAATGTGATAAATCCGCGCATTATTAATAATGCCCGGGCAATGTGATAAATTCAGTGGAATATATGAATGAAATTTATCACTTTGCCCACCTCCACTTCGGGCATTATTAATAATGCCTGCTTATTCACTTTGCCCATAACTTATGTTTAAGCAACACACGACCATACAAAGTATTATCTAGGTATGATATGAAAGTTTAGAGAAGACATGCTGATTATAGATATTTTGTTTAGATACAAAGTTGTGAGACATTTACTTGAGTAATATTAACGGTTCAATTCCGTTAACTGTCCCGTTAAATATCGCCAAACTACTTAAATCGACAAATATTCGGTAACTATTAACAATATTTCTAATCTTTGGTGGCCAAAATAACTAGGCGATATTCGATATTTAACGGGACAGATAATGGAATGGAGCCGTATTTTCCCACATAGCAAGTAATATAAAAATGTAAGATAATTTTTCCGTCGGAATAAAAATGATTAATTAGTTCACTTTAAATTGTTAATATCCAGGGCTATGTACATAAATAATAGTTGGATACCGTTGTAGTTTTTTAATGATTAAATAAGAAAAAACTATTTATGACGGGAATATTTAGAAAAAAAAATTGTGAATTGGATGAAATGATGGGCAATACTTCATTTCGATATAAATACTCGATAAAATCAAATGAGACTAGAGTCCCAACTGGGAACTTTTTGCAATCTGCAACACTGCGCCTGCGTCAAAAGTTAACCCAATAAAGGAAATGTTATAATGAGTTTTAAGGTTACTGAATTGCCATTGGAGCAGTGGATGGCATGCTTGCTTAGCATACGGAAGTTCCTGAGGTCTATCCCGGTTATTTTAGTTCATTAAAAAAAAAACATACATTTTCCTAGAGAAATTTCAACCAATCAGAGCAGACTCTGCTAAAAGTTCCCAGTTGGCACTAACCTCTTATGATAAAATCTCTAGAGGAAGAATTAAACTTTAATTAAAAGACCATTAAGCTACCGAATGAAGTACTATCAAACTACAGAGGTATTTTCTCAACCCACTGTCGTCAACCTAGGGCCTTAAATAGTGTAATAGCAATTTACATCTTCTCTCTAGCAGGGCTTTAATCGTCTTGTCAGCGATACGAAGGCCGTATATACAGAATGCTGATATGAGAGAAGTGATAATGAGAGCTCTATGGAATGATGAGCCGCCTGGAGGAATCGGGGAGAACTTGCGGTTGGAATGTCTCACATCCGGGGCTTGAAGATAATGGCCGTTGATTCGACGTGGAATCATGATGGCCCTTCTGTGGGTGGTATACCGCCGATTTATAGCTTTAGAAATTGAAGATGAAGGGCATTTGATACTTTAAAGGGGGGTTTTATTGCCAAGCTAGGTAGAGAAAGAAGGAAGATTCTTTAATTCATCTTGAAGATATCTTGAAGATATTGTGTTAAAATCATGTAATGATAACACATTTCTTTTTATCTGAATTTTGTTCTGTGAAGTTATTATGTTTTAGATTAAACTATTGTATTTCATACCTATTTGATTTCTCTTCCAGTTTTTACATAGGCCCTAACAAGAAAAGAGGAGGAGAAGGGTATATTTGTTGAAATTTTTTTCCCTAAATTTTTACTGAGAGAGGTAAAATTGTTCAATTAAGTGTGTTTCATTATTATATTACATAAAGTCATTTTTTTTTAAATTCAGGTTGGAAAAGTAAATTTTTCCCTATATCTTTAAATCAATTTGAATTTTCACTATTGCTAACAGCATATAACTTAAATACATCGCTAAGCAAATATCAATTTCAAAAATAAAAAAATTCCCAGAACAAAAGTTTACGAAAAATTTATGGTTTGTTGAAGAATAAGCGTGTTCGGGCAAAAATTCAGATTATTATCCCTTTCTGTATTGAATAAATTTGGTGTAATCTTGTTGCATGCATGTTTCTTATTTCTATGAAAAACTACACTGGATTTACCAATTTTTAAAAAGTTTCTTTAGAAAACAGATAATATGCCTTGGAAAACTAAGGTATTGATATATTTCCAGATTATAAAACTCCTTATTCCTCTTACCTATCAGTCTGAATTTTTTTTTAGTTTAGATATGTGATATGTGACATATTTCTCTTAGAAAATCTTTCAAAGCCAGATAAACATTTACCTTTTATCACGATAGTATAAGCATCATTCACTAGGCGTATAAAATGTTTGAAATTCATATTTTCATCACTCTATTTTACTGAGCTAACTGAAAGGCAATCCTGATCCATCAGCATCGTTACGTCGAGCCCAAAGAATTCCAGACTTCATTCCATGTTTATATTTCGTTCTCAGTTATTTTGCTGATATAAGCTTATGTTTAATATTTTTACTGTATATCTATCGAATGAAAAATATCTCGAAAGCAAACTCTTTTGTGCATTCAAGTTTATCTTCCCGAGGACATGCATACCAGGAAATCAAAATTTTGGTTTTCTCAAATTTGAACATCTGTGTCCAAACAAACATGGTTTGAAACCAAATCATAAATGCTTCGAAAACAAAGGGAGAGTTACATATAACAACATATTGTTAAGAAAAATATAAATCGCGGATTAGTTATACTAAAACCTGGTCGCTGAGCAAGTATTCTATTCAGTCTGCTGAACTTGTTCTTTTGACAGTAAAAGAACAGTGCTTCTCTTTTCGAAGGGAACCTGATGTTGCATATTTCTGAACTAGACATGTCTTCAAAAATCTATGCTTTGCGAAAAGTATTTTTTTTTAAACTGTGTTTTTTCTGGAACTATACCCGCTTAAAAGGTATAATATGCTTTAGAAAGAGCAATATAATGGTGATGGTTGAATGCACAAAAAAAAAATTACTGAAGCATATGCCTGACAGATGTTTTAAAATAAAAATTAATAATCTGAATGAATTTTGCTTTTATTATAACTGTGGTTATACGAATGTAAGAAAGATTCTATCAAGCTACATTTGATAAATGATATCCCATCAAATAAATGGACCGCATTCATTTTTGTTCATAAATTTGTATTAGGATTCGTGAAACAACTAGAAAAATAATTAATCAAAATATTGTCTAAAACTTTAAGTTCATTTGTTACATTTAAAACTATGAATTGAGTCACATTAAATTCATGATGTGACCAGAATGAATAATATGTTGTGTAATATTGCAAACAACACTAAAGAATTTTCTTATTCATATTTAATTTTCGCAATATGCATAGTGTTTCTTAAAAGTATATTATAAAAATAATACATTTGTGGATCTTGTGGCACAAGAAAAGGTATTTATTTATTGAATGTGTGGTGTGAGGTTTTAAGTCATTTTGTCGCTCTTAAAGTAGTTGAACTCAGGAAAATGCAAAATTGTTAATACTTTTCCTATTTAGACAAGTCAAAATTAAATAAATAACTGGATTATTACGTAATAATTTTCTAAAAGGAATGAAATCTAGATATACTTGTATTTATACTTTTATTATAACAAAATCAATTGAAGTTAGATTATACTTTCTCGCTTTATATTTCATAGAATTTTCTGGTCTCAAAAGGAACATCACACCCAAAATTCTCCCTTCTTTAGTCAAATCATTAGTTCAGATTATCTAGGTGTCAAATTCAGTGAATGTCAATTACCTAATTAATTCTATACCTTAACTAAATTTGACGGGGTTTGAATGAGGTGCTTTGTGATATAATTCTTGTGACGAGCATTAATATTAATTACGTAATTACCTAATTAGATATTCATAAGGAAGATTTAATTAGGTTTTTATTCGGGACTCATCAGAACTACTTCGACAATTATTTTTATCTCTAATCTGTCCCAAAAGAAGCCTCCAGACATGAATCGTGAGCCCTATAACTCTTTAACTCGCACTCCTCGAGTTAGTTTTAATAGCTTTGAAGAATTTCTTCCATTTTCACCATCCACTCATTCAAACCCCTCACCTCATTAAGAATGGGGTGAAAGTGATTATGTAGTTATTTATTTCTCTTGGTTTCTTAATAATGTAACTCAAATATTAATCTCTGTTCCAACATCCGTGATTATAGGGGGTGCGGTAAATATGCAGCGCCGCCTAATGAGAAAATTCTTCAGGGCTGATCTGCCACTTGTTTGTGGGATAAATCTTTTAAGACCCTCCCTCGAGGTGGTTTAACTTGGGGAGATTTCTCTGGCTTAGCAGTCCACTTTGCGAGGCCATTTTTATTCTGGAATCAGGGTCTTTGAATTAGGGAACTACCGGCGACAAGATTAGGTGGTGTTAGCGGGAAGCACGTATTCCTGGATCTACACTTTTAAGATTGTTTGTCCACATTCGCAGGAGAATGGTAAAGGGGGTATTGGGGCCATTTAAAAGTCCCCGAGTTTGAGTTTTCGAAGCTCGTCTTGCTGAGCTCTAAATTAGGGAGGTAAATTGAATGTTCTGTTGTTGTCTCTTGCCTGTGATTGCTTTACCTGACCTTTATTGGAGGTTTAGTTTTGAAAGTCACGAATGGACAAAGTATATGAATTAGTGTATTTTGGGGTTTGGATCTAAATACCAGCGCATATGCGGATTAGTCTCAAAGGTTTTATTTTCATTCACTTTGGGTTTGGAAACATGGTAAAAAAATAACAAAACAACAAAATTGTTTCATAGAGACTATTTTGCAAAATATTTTTTGTACATCAATAGGATAAACCATTAGTTTGCCTGTTAAAATATAAAATTCACTATGACTTATGAAAAGGAATTTCCGAAAAATTAGGTAGACAGGGATTAGAACAAGAATGTCCCATATTTATA
Source organism: Tetragnatha montana (assembly GCA_963680715.1). Taxonomy (NCBI): domain Eukaryota; kingdom Metazoa; phylum Arthropoda; class Arachnida; order Araneae; family Tetragnathidae; genus Tetragnatha; species Tetragnatha montana. The sequence goes on along the minus strand of OY796676.1, from coordinate 12,933,368 downwards.
GATTTATTTAAATAATTCTTGCTATATACTATGAAAGTTTTCGGAAATATACTCACACACTCTATTAATTAAAAAAATGTACTTCCTGCAATACGAAATTATATTTTTTTTTGCACTACTAAATACAAAATATCTTAAAAGTTAATAGCACCTACAATATTTCTGAGTTTCCTTAGTTAATTTTTTAAATTGATTTGGTTGATTTATTGTAACTTAAGATTAGCCATGTTCCACAAGGTTCCAAGCCACTTTAAACTTTATTATTAATTGTAAAAATTTGCTACATCATTATCAATATTATTTATTTTGACTTCCTTATAAAAATATTATAATCACATTTAAATAATTGTGTGCTTCTTTTTCATTTAAAACAGGAAAGCAATTCCATGAAAGTAATCAAATTAACGTAGTTTTTTTCTCTTCAAAATAATATTTTCAAAATAATTGACATCTCTGGTGTACATATCTCTCAGACGTATATTGAATCTAGTAATTACAAATAATACTTAACAGCATTACTCGTTGTAAATTACTCTCTGTCGTTGTGGTAGCAAACCTTAGAATAATAAATTTACTAATATATGGAAGGATATCCATCTGTTTAATAAATACTTTTTTTGTTTAATAATCATCATTTATTTGCTTGATTAATTATTCTAGTACCATAAAAACCATCACGGTATCTTTGTATCTGTTTTCAAAACATATTAGTGTCCTTATTTTTTTCAGTTTTCCAGCTACTACATTATACATTATTAAGAGACTATTTACTGTTAAACGAAGCAGGATAAAACGTAAAGAATAGTATGTCTCTTTGTTCGTGTATTGCTAATTACTTAATTTGTAAACTCAAAGAGATTTATACAAGGAATTATTTTTTTCTTTAGAATAAACACTTAAACCGTTAGTTCTAATAATTAAATGAATCACAAAAGGGGTAAATCTTTTCGAGTAGTTATCTGCTTAATTTTAACTCAAACACACACTTTACAACAAATAATATTTGCTGAAAGTTAATGTACTTATGAAAATCAGCATTATAATTTGTCTTGTTAAACTTTTGTAAGCATAATTAAAATAAACTAGTTACAGGTGGTTTTAGAAATTTTAATTTTACGTTCCAACCACAAGACGCATGGTTTTAAATTAGTGTAGTAAAAATAGTTTTAGTTATGATTATTATTTTTTTTTACTAAGACTCTCTTTAACTGAAAGCTTTACATTGTTCTTGTATCAGCTAATAAAGTATGAATATAACTTTTTGATGTGGCTGTAAAATAAAATTCAACTTCAGTAAGTAAGTAAGTCTTCAATAGTAATTCTTATTAATTATATATAACACATAAAAAAGCAAGAAAAATCAGATTTTCGTCTTTTAAACATTGTAAATAAACAATTGTGTTAAACTTTGAAATTTAAACTCTAAGCGTATGTAACAAATTTTACAACATAAACCTAGTAATGTGATATAATTAACATAATTTTAAGCCAAAAAAAAAAAGAAAAGTGAGTTTACAGGACACATAATATTTTTGTATCCCCACATTGGTAACATTTCATTTAAAGGGGCAAATTCCAGTTGCTTTTTTGAATGCTGTTGTGCCCATGCCTCTAATTCAAATAAATCACTTTAAGAACCGAAATTTGTTACATACTAAGATTTTTATCCCATTTAAATGAACCCAAATGTTACATTTCGTAGCAGAAAAAAATAAAGAGTGCATCAAAAGGCCTTCCAGACCTTCTCACTAGTAAAAATCCGAACCTTTTCCTTCCCACCTCCCTATCCCGTAACCAGCTCACACAGCATAATGAAAAATCGTCTACGGCTACATAACCCTTAAGGTAAATTTCGGAAAACTTTCCCGAAGATCATGCCTCTAAAAAAAAAAAATCCCGACGAAACTTTCGAAGACCGCGCCGCAATAAATAGCAGGGAAAGGCCTTTGTAGAAGTTTGACGGCGGCCATTTTTATTGGCAGCTGAATGAAATCTCATTTATCAGACTTAACCGACTCCGAGAAGCTCTCTTTGTTGGCTGATGCTCTTCTGTTGGGATTAAATTACAACCCAGGGATTAAAGCAACGAAACTAATTACTTAACGCCACTTTTAACAAAGGCTCGGACGTAAAGTAAGAAATAAAAAAGCTCCTCGCTCGCTCTTTCTTATGCATCCGTGTTGAGCTTTTTTTTTTGCTGGCAGAGGACAGTCTTTTTGGTAATGTTTGGACATATATTTTGTTCTTGTTAATTTGTACGGAATAGAAAAGGCTGTCAGATAAGTGTCCCCGGATTAAATATATACAGCAGCAGCTCTGGGATGAAACAAAAAGGCATGTGCCAAGATTAATGGAGAATTTATACTTGTTTTCGTCAATTCTTCTGATTGGGTAACCAACCTTGTAGCTTGTTGTTGTTTTTGTGTGTGTGAATTCCACTACATTTATTCCGAAAGTTTCTTTCCTGTTAGAAACATTATTTTCTATTTATTCAGTTGTTTTGTTTCCACTCGGAGTGTGGGAATATAAATTCTGTTTACTTAGTTTAAATTTATATACCTTTAAGGTCTTGACACGCTTGGAAATTGTAAAGGATGTGTATGGCGTACGGGAATGTCACCAATAGCCTTATCTGTGCTAGGAGCGTTACAGGTGAAATTAGCCTATGTAGAAATCTTAAGTACTGGATAGATGATAACAAGTATAGGGATTAAAATTCTATGTTTTAACGTCATTATTTGTGAGCTTTGTAAGAAGCTTTAAATGCAGTGAAATTAAAATATTGGTGCGTATTTATAGTTATTCCACTGAACGTTTTCATTTTACCGAAATCAAGCAAATGTTAATTTTAAAGATAAAAAAGACGGCGGAAAGGGTTTATGAGTAAACGTTTTAAAATTGCGATTAAGATGAAGACAGATTCTTAAAATTTCCTAAAATGCAGCGACTTACATCCTGGGAGTCAGAGCTTAAGAGCTCCCAAAATTAGGGAACGTACTAGTTCATGAATGACTTCTAATCCTATTAAAAATCTTTAACATATTCCTTTTAATTCATTTACTTATTATTTGGCTTTTTAAACAGAATTAATGGAGTAGATTTATGCAGAAGTATTCAGTTGATAACAAGTAGAGATCCAAAAGCTACTTTTCAATGTTTTTTTGTGAGTTTTACGGTGAAGATGAGTATTTTACAGTACTAAGGAATAGTTTTGTTCAACACTCATATCTAGTAAATGGTAATTTACGAGATACGAAAGCGATGGTTGAAAATATTAAAATTTGGGAGTGAACGTTTTGAAACTGTGACATGGGGGAAGAGAGGTTTCTAAAATTCAACTACTTACAACATGAGACTGCACGCTTAAAAGTTTCCAAAATTAGAAAAATTAGTGCGTGAATGATTCCTTATCCTATTCAAGAAATTTAAATATCCCTTTTCATCCAGTTCATTATGCTTGTTGAATCTTGCTCCATGGTTCTATTTCATCAGATATTACAAAAAGGTACTTCCAAAGGTTTATTCACTCGTAAACTTATCCATTGATAACTTTATGAAACAGACAGATAAATTAATTCAGATTGTAAATATTTCTCTTAGTCAGCGTATATATATCTACTATCATTGAGTTCGTCTTGACAAGTCTCTCAACCTCCCTTTCAAATTCAATAACAAAAGAGGGACACTAATCATAATTTATAATACACTTTCTACAAAACCTCTTCCCCGAAAACACGTTCCTAAGATCATCTTTACTGATTTATTTGCTTTTAATAGAAACTCAATAGACACAGCATTCCTTAACAAACGCGTATACCTTCCTTGTCCAAATAGAAATGTACAATTCATATCTTCATGAGAAGAAAGTATGCTACCACTAAAAAAGCGAAGAATTGACTTTGTAACCTAATGAAATATTCATCGAATTCGCTAACTCCGACACGACCATTCGATTCCATTCCTTTATACTCGTAGTAGAAAGATACCGAAGAAAACGTCTGAATTCGAAACTGTTCTGATATCGATGCTTTCTCGGAGAGAATCGCACAGTGGGAAAATCAATTGGCCTGAAAGCTTGCGAAGACTCCGTGTTTTTGCAATGTACTAAGTTTGTTGAATGGTTTTCTTTTAATATATTATTCGATTCGCCAGCTTTGCATTCGGCTTCGGGATACGGCTTCGCTGAGGCCTTTAACCACAAGCGTTTATTTCCGTTTTATCAATAAATAATGCTTCGAGATCCTTTATGAATTTAAATTAGGGCTTTCTGATGGAAATGCTGCTGAGACGATTTTATGTAAAATATTTTGTGAATCCCGCTGAAGAGCAAATAAATAAAAATGTAGATATAAAAATGATGCAGAGCTTCCGAGTAGGTTGTGTATAGGCTGTGAGCCTTGAGGCGAATTCTCTGAGGTAAGGAATGAAAATATTCAAGGAAATTCAATAGAATTAAAGGTTTGGAAGTTAGGTTGAATCGAAATAAGGAAATTGGAAATTGTATATCTTGAAAGAACTTCCATTTCTGAACTTCTTTTTTCGATAAGATAGTTAGAAATTATTTTCTAAGGCAAAGAATACTATTTTACAGCATAGTAGGTACACCTTACCATTTATAGAGGCAATTAAATATTTCGTTATGGCATATCTGTGTGCTATTTATTTATAATAAGGAAAGAGGGGAACATCACATTTATAAAGAACCTTGCAATCTTAAATTATGATCTCAATTTATAAATTCAATTCATTTATGTTTTTATTTGTATACATCCAATTCATTCCTTTCAGTCTTACCGCCCCATATTACTTTTAGGTTTTAATAGAAATCTTGGGTGGTGAATGTTTGAAGTTTGAAGGTTATACGAAAAAACCGAGATCCGGAAGATCATCCAGGTTGATCATCACATCAGACCCTCAGATCCAGGCAGGGTGTCCCGGCAGGGATGCCAAAATGTCACTTGTACGCAATCAGTGTAATAACCGGTCAGTAAATTCCGGTCAATAGAAACAAATTTATTACACGGGTAAAGCTATAATTTTTTTCCCGGATTTTACTGGTCGATTTTTATTGTAAATTGATCGGTAATTTCGCAACACCTGTTTGAAAGGGTGAAATGGTTAAAAATACGATTTACTCAAATAACTATAAGGTAACTAATAAAATAAAAACGAAGATAAAAAATTAAAGCAAAATCCGATTTGGGTGTTTTGTATGACACGCATCACTGAATTAAAATAATAAACAAAAGAAATATTATGAAATATAGTCAATTAAGGCGCACGCTTATTTTAAAAGTCAAATACCTTGCTATTAATTAAGATTTCATTAAAAAATAACAATTAAAATACTTGAATTCCACCTTACTAGGGAAAATACACGCATTTTAAAAATTATGTATCACCATGCTTTGATATCGTTTGATTTTTATAATGGAACTACTTTTTATTTTTACAAGAACTTTTACACATAAACAATAACTTTAAAAGATAATTCCTTTCAAAGATTGTGAAATTTTTGTTAGGGACCAATTGGCTTTTAAAATAACACTCCCAAGCGCTGGTGTTTTTTTTTTCGTTTGAGATAGTTTTTACTGTGATGTTAATAGATACTTAATCCATGAATGGAACTTTAGAAGAATTCATTTGCATTTTAATGAAAAATTGTCTCATCCTATTCTCCATGAAGTACTAGAATTCCTGTATTTCTATTAAGCGCAATAATGAAACCTTATCATTTCCCTCGAAGCAAAATAAAAATATTTTATTATTAATAGATTCTGGTAAGTTAATCTCGTACGTTGTATTAAATCGAGAAGGTACTGAAAATTTCAATTTTTGGGGAATGTAAAAGTTTCCGTGAAATTATTTTAAATGCAAAATAAAGTATCCTTTAAACCTCGCAGTGTGTGTATGACTTCATTCAATTTTGTTTTCGAATCGGCGGCACTTCTTGGAAAAATATTCACTGAATTAAATTTTTTAAGCCTCATGTTTTTCAAGTGAAGTCATCTAAAGTTCTAATTAGTAAACTGTTTTTTCATGATTTTTTAATTTCGCATTATTTTTTTTTTTTTATTTTTAGTCCAACTAGCGTTTTCTTAGAAATGATGACATGTTTTACTTGCATGGCTTCTTCTCATAAAACTTTTTTAGGTGTTTATTTTTTTTTCGTATATAATCAATAAGATTTCTAAACCTACCTTCATCTCAGGAAGAAGAATGTACGGTAAAATTGTATACCATATTATTTCATGTTTTTTATAAGATAGCTGCGTTCCGCGAAAAAGAAGAGATTCCTTTGGGATCATATTTTTCTAATATTGCATTTAGCGCTGTATCAGTACGTAAAACATCGTAAAATGTTTAAGAACCCTCCTACGCAAAATGCCGTTAATATAAAACACATGTGTTAGCACATTCAAATTGTAAGAAACATAAATAAAAGTCCTTTCTGTAGATAACTTTTAAAAGGAACGCGTCATCACATCACTTCTTTCAAGCCTCAACCCAATAATGAAACCCAGAATGCCTTTTTTGCCGACGCATTACCTTTTATTGTTTCAGTGTGGTCTTTACACTTATGGTGACAAAAGGTTGTGTTTTCGAGGTTGGATCTCATCCAAATTGAATTCTTAGCTCCGCATTTGTTCCCTAAGGAGCTATTTTCTTACTCTTCTTAGATTTTCAGAGCTCGTAAAATGAAAATTCCTCACAATGACTTAAGATAATTAAAATATGCTGATCCCCCTAGCCTGCTACTAGGATCTTTACTACATTTCAGATACTCCTCCAAACATAAATGGGTCGTTTTTTCACTGAGCGAAAAATTAAATTTTATTTTTTTTCTTTTTAATTACCCTTAATGTAAGCAATTTTCATTTTTAATATTACATTAACTGTTAATGTAACGTCGTTAAAATAGTTTTAAAGAATTAAATGAAGTTTTATTATTTAAAATGGATCTTTTAAACATTAAATGCATTCCTTCTTTAATACTAGCAAAAATTTTAAATATTTCTAAAATAAGTGCCGACCCTAGTAGCACAGCTCATACCAAATATGTCACGTTTACGTAACTTCAACCAGAAGTAAACGTAATTTGGACATATATGACTAAAATTAGACGAATCTTGAACATCCCCAAATGATGATAAAAATATGTTTACGAGTTTGTAATGTCATGAGTTTTTATTTAAGGTTTTATCAAAGGTTATTTAGGCTTAAAGGAATCAAGTAAAAATCCCCTTTATATTATTAATTTGAACTAAATTATTAAAAATAAATATACTTATGAAGTTATTACATATTTTTAAAGATCTTGATACAAAATAATGAAAGAAAGCCCTTTTTTGTTTCATTATCAAAGCCATTGCGAAACCGAATATAAAGAAAAATAATAAGATTAATATTCTTTCAAAGTTTTTAAACGAATTTAATGTTAATTAATATGAAATTATAATTAAATAGTACCTCAGAAACTCATGCTACCAATAAAAGTCTATTACATATACATGTTTTTTTTTCCTTATGCATAATGAGCAAATTTATTTCATATTCCTAATAGCTGAATCATTAGTCCAAGTGTAAAAATTTAGCTTTTGCTTCGAACATAGTGCTGGTTTTTAGTAATTAATGAATTTTACTGGAACGCCTTTTCACTTCATTTCCTATCATCTGAGCAAGGGAATAATTAGTTTTTGATTTTCAAAAGAAAGTGTGCCCTGAACGTGTGTTTCACTGCTGTATTATTTTTTTTTCTACGCATTTCCAATTCTATTAGAGTGAACTTAAAAGTCATTAACGTAGTTATTTTTATCTTTTATTAAAAGATTTGATTAAAAGTAGAAAAGCAAAAAAAAAAGGTCGATAATTTGAATTTCATATGATAAATTACCAAATTAGTAAGAAAGAAGTATTTTTGACTTTTTACAGTTGAAAAAAAAAGCCATTTTGCAATATTTCCTGGAGATTTTCTAGTTTTTATATCTTTTGATTTGCGGTTAATTAATTTCCATCGTGAGTTTTCCATTTCTACTGAAATTATTCATCGATTTTTACGATGTATCAGGCTTTGAAAGAACATTTTGATGTTAAACACGATCAAAGAAACGAAATAATAATGATTTTTTTAGGATACTAGGGGGCCTGCCCCCTGCTCGCTATCGCTCACCAACCCCCGTAACTGCTTCGCAGTTCTTTTCAGATCGCTTCGCGATCTTAGCGAGCAGAGCTCGCTTGTTCATCTCAACAATCCAGCCTAACACTCTTCTCGACTTAATTAAGCCTCTTGTAATACCGAAAATACCTCTCTCTTGCTTATAAATAATTTAATTCGTATCATTCCCCTAAATTAACAACAAAAATGTTGCTGAAATACATTCCTTTTTTAGCTTATCAATAATTTAATCGAAATGTTAAGAAATATCCAGCAAGTCTACTAATAATCACCAACTATTTTGTAGAAAAAACATTGTTGAAAATAAAAGAAATTAGACTTATCATAAAACTCGCCTGTTTCTCTAGTGAACGGCAACAGAAAGAGAAGAAAAAATTAAAACTTTGAATCTTAATAACTCTAAAACTAATTAGAATTTTTTGAAAAACAAAACGCCAATATTTTTATAAAAAATAATTGTATGTGTGTTTAAAATATCATAGTTCTACTGTGATTAGTTTTTCTTTTATAACGAAAAAACCGAAAACACGTCAAAAATTTCAAAACTTTCAACCTTAATTACTCCAAAACTAATTCGAAATTCGAAAAAAGGGCGACGAGGTGCAAAACTTCACATCTAAGAGAATGCGGCTGCAAAAAATCATATTTCTGCTGCGAATAGATTTTGCTGGGGGCGAACTCGCAGCAGAAAAAAATAATTTTCGACTTTGACATTAAATAATTCCAGAACTAATTATCTCATTAATTAGCTATTGGAACGAAAAGGACCCTCATACATTTGTCTGCAAATGGTCAAAATTTCAATAATTTCCGTTCCATAGTTTTTGCATAGTGACAATTCAAAATTGTCAAAGTGAAGATTTTCTGAAACAGCGGCGGCGGCGGCGGCGGCAGCGGCGGCGGCGACTGTTACTTTTTTTTAATATAGAGAGATTTCGTAATAATAACTGAATCTCGGTTTACATCATAAAATGAATTTCAATTCCAGGATCTGAACTATGATTGACTTTTTTTAGTTGTTCATTAAACTCTCTTTTATAATTTTTCTAAATTTATGTTATAAGTATTATTATTTATTTCTTTTAATGTATTTATAAAGAATTGTTATGCCATAATCATCTGGTACGCAACCTTGGGTTTCTTGTTCCTTGGCTGATTAGCGGTTAATAATGGTTTGTTTCAATACCCCGTTTAAATTAACATTGAGAATGAGCCTAATTAAAATATAATTTTTAGTTTTATGCGCGTTGAGATATTGTAAGAAAAAGCTATTCTGAATTCGTGGAAAAAAACATCGATGATGGGAAGGTAATTGAAAATCATTCAGGAATCGGTCGCTAACAAAATTCTGATAAATAATTAGTTTGCAGACAAAAGGTCCCTTGATCGTACCAAATATGTCAAGTTTAAATAGCTCCAACTAGAAGTTAACAAAATTTGGCCATACATGACAAATATTGAACGAATCTGGAACATTTGTGCTGCTTGGGGTGTTTCAAGAAGTTAAACACATGTAACTTAATCAAAAGAATGAAGGCTGAATCGAGGAAATAAAATTATGGTGCAAATTTTCAGGGTTTAATACGTATACTCTTAAAACTGTGTTAAGCGCGGTCATTTTGGAATTTTTATATTCTTCTTTCAAAATATTAAAAAAGAAGTTAGATTAAGAGAATATTAATTGTAATACATTTATTACGAAAACATAAATTCCTTTGAGGACTTTAACCTAAACTCTAATAAGATCCTAAATAAATTGCTGCTGAAATACCGCGGGTATTTTTCAATATTTCTTGTACAGCATTTATACATCTAACCTTTTTACCCCATGTACTTTTAAAATTTTTGTTCAATTTTTTAAGAGAGTTGACTTCAAGCGTAACCACTATTGTTTCTATTTTCTTCGCTTGCTGATGGATTCAAGAACCTATGAAATTAGTATTGTTTCTATTTAGGATTCATAAAAAGAAGCATAATAAGTTACTAAAATAACGACTAAAGTATAGAAAGGCAGGTATTTATTTTGAAAATTTTACATCACTTTTACTGAAGTCGAAATACTTTAATTTGAGTTCATATTTCCTACGTCTTTTATGTTCACGTAATTTTATAACTCTTAATTATTAGTATCGTCAGATTGTTTAATTTTTTTTAACGTTGTTTGTTAAAAATGTTAAAAGTGGATTCTAAATGCACACCATTAATATACCTACTCATTCCACTCTTTAGTTTAAGTTCAGTTAACAACAAAAAGGCATAATATATTTTATAGTTTTATTTTTAGAAAATATTTCGCTTTTACTAACAATATATCATTTTACCTTTAGATTATAAGTAACTGATAGGTATTTTAAAACTATTATGGGAGGGATGACAGTTATATCACCAGTTCTCTCGTTCCCAAAATTTATTATTTCTGATCAATCGTTGATTTGCAATTAAAAAATATTTTTAAGTCTTGCTGTCTGTAGTTTTTGAAAAACAGAGACTCATCAGCGATTGTTTGATAAGTGATATAGCGGGACTAATCAGTGATTCTTTTTTAGTGAATTTGGCCTGAAACTACAAGTTTTGTTGAATAAAACTGTGGCTTTTAAAATATTTTTAGGTAGTAAAATACTAATCTAATGGTAGTAAAAAAATCTTGGTGTGCTTTGCCCTAATCATATACGCATGGAATCTTCTTGCGGAGACTCTATCCATCTTTGGATCAAATTTCTTTTCGAAAGGGGAAAACTTGTTTCCTCCATCCCTTGACCCGAAGGTCAAAAAGACCCAATTACGTTCAACCCTTATAAATTGGTTGATGGAGACAAAATGCTTCCATTTTCATTCTAAAAATAAGTGAATGAGTAGTACTCAGATGGCGCCACAATTCAAAATGTGTGTTTTCTAAAGTTAAATTTATTTCTGGGGTGGTTTAAAATATTTTTCAAAACTGTCAAACTGTTAACTTTAAAGAAGGTTTTTTGTTAATTTTTTTTTAAATTTTCTTTGGATCAAAACCGTCAGAATTAGTTAAAATTTAAAAATATGAAATTTAACAAACTTTATAATTTTTGAAAAAAAAATTCCAAGATTTATTTTTGTTTAAAATAAGGCTACTGACTGAGAAAAGAAATTATTGCTTCGAATGGTTTATAGTTATTGAACTGGAGAATTCTATGGTTAGGAGTTTCCTCAAAGTTATATTGCTAAGTATTCTAACGGATGAAAAAGATATTAAAGCAAATATTTAAGATTTAATTTGTACTACTACATTTTTTCTATAACCAATGGCGCAGCTACGGGGGTAGACCAACAACGGAGCCGCCCCCCCCCTAAAAAGAGTTGATTGGTAAACGAAAACTAGATAGTAATGTAGGGTCGGGTGGGGGGAAAATGGACCTAGTGGTGTAAAATAGGTCTATTGATTTTAACAGTTTATGTTTACAAAATTTAATAATTTTTGGCATGCTGATTTTCATTGAGACTAATGTAAAATTTTACCCCATTAGACCCATTTTCCCCACCCTACCCCTATATTTTACGGGCAATGTTACAAACTGGGCATTAAATCCATGGAAAAATAAGATTGCTTCGCTGACTAATTTCCTCAAAACTATTTTATCAGTTTCATCAAGATTGAAAAACATAATTATAAACAAATGCATTTTTAAATTGCTATTAAATACTAAATTTTTCGTTATATGATAGGAATTACTGCTATGTCGTATAAAGAACTTAATTTCGGAGAGATTTCACGCATATTATCTAAGGAAATTTAGTTATTATACATATAGACAGGTCCGTAGCTAAATTTTAGTTTCGGCTTAAAACTTGTAATTATTTTTGAGCCCCTCCATGCATATATAATAGGTTAATCAATAACGCTTTCTCAAAGTTTTTAGGTAGTGTTTACATTTTGATGAGCACATTTTTATTACAAAAGAGAGGTTTGGGGTTCCTCCCCATAAAATGTTTTGAAATTTGACAATTGAAAATAAGGGTTAAACTCATTTTTGAGCATTTAAGACACCTTAGGACACCAGGAGTGAACCGCCACTTATTACTATTAATACTATTATACCACCACAAAAATTTTCAAGGGAAAAACAGAAAAAACGTTGTACCCCATTTTGCCCTGTTTATTTTTTACGTTTGATTATAAAGTTTGTCTTTTTCCAGTAACTTTCTATAAAAGTGTTACCTTTTCTATAAAGTCTGTCTGAATTACTATAAATTCAATGCATAAAAAAGGGTCAGGGGGTTCCCCAAGAAAATCAACGGTTACTTGAACGCTTCTGGAATATATATATTAAGCTGTTCATATTTTTTTACAAGGAGTATCGTATCTAAAACAACACACAACTTTCTAAATCCACCAAAACGCGATAAGCATCACAACGATCAATGATCTTGAAACTGATTATAACTAAGAAAGAGAGCACTATGGAGTCAAGATCAAGGGATGGGTGATATCAAAATCTGGTCCTACTTCTTCATTCACGTGATATCTTGACTCCGTTTTTGCCCAAGATGTTATAAGAAACTAATTTTTTGTTCTGAACCTCGATATTGTCTCATTTTTCTAATAAAAATGTAGATTATAAATTGATGATTAGGAACCGACAGAATTCATGTTTGGGTGCAAGGTAAGGACACATTTATGATTTTTATAAAAGTACTATAATTTATATGCTCAATAGCGTCCATTTTCATTATATTTGGTTCCAAAGTACGAAATTTTTAGAATGCAGGATGCATAAGGAAATTATTATATCTTAAATACTAAAATACTATTGTTAAAGTGACTCATTTTAATAATTATGAATTGGTTTTGATAAAAAAATATTAATAAATAGATCAATGCGTATTATTTAAATAAACGTTTAGTTAATAGTTTAATTAATAGTTTCTTTCCTTGATTTTGAACAAATTTTAGAAGTGAGATTCAGTGTTTTAAGTAGTTTTAAATTTAATTAGTAAAATTATTTCAAATTTTAAGTTTTAAAAACAAAGCTTTTAGGAATGAACCAGTTTTTACTTATAAAATGGAAGTTGGATACGATTTAAAAAGGAGGGTATCTGCACAAAAATATGGTTTTATTTATATATTCTATAATATTTGTCAGGTGTTTACCCATTTATTTTCCTGAGCTTTTTTAACACCAGTTTTTAAGTAGTATATTTTTAATGTTGGTAAATTTAAACCAAGTTTCTATCTGAAAGAAATATATTAGTTATTCTTTACGTGTATTTTTTCACATACCTACTTAGAAATATAACTTGATATATTCTCAAAATGGGATACTTAAACCTTTTCAGTAATGCTATCTGTTAATACTAAATGAATAATTTTATAAGGTTGGGATTTAAAAAGTATGGTTAGAACTACACATGCAGGAAAAACTGAAAGTCATTTATAATCATTTATCTATTTACCTTGATATTCAACTAAAAGTATTCCAACCATCAATTTCAGGACATGGGTATGTATGATGGGCTTACTTTCCTTAAAAACTCTGGAAAAAAAATAATTTTTTAAAACTTATCTTATTAATTTTTATAAATGGGCTATGATAGATGGAGAACAAACATGCATTGATTATTTTCTCTGAAAACTTTTCCCTCATGAACAATTTAATCTACAAGAAAATTTCTTAAAGTGTTTCAAAATGTAAGAATACAAAATTGAAATTTAACAAAAAACCCGTTGCCGCATCAAATTTCAAACTTAATTGATTTCTATAAATGTAAACTGTTATGTGCAATGAATTTGGTAGGTTGTAAAAATTATTATTCAAGTTAGTTCTTGATAAATGCATCTAAAAGGGTGCCAAGATGTCAGACAAACTGTAAATTCATGTATGGAATCGGTGTTTGTTTCAATATCTTATAAAAGTATGGAGAAGTAGTCAAAAATGTACTTTTTGTTCAAAGGCACCGTTCTTTTAGAAAATTTTAAAAATTCATTGAAACTGAAATAAGGCTAAAATTGTTCCTTAAATCATTAAAAACCTCGGAATTTGATTCATTTGTAATTTTCAGAGTTTTCCCAATGTCTTCCCGTTTTGTCCATTTTTATTGACTTTAATTCAATATTATGTTGTCCGTTTAGTGTGCGATAATGTGAAATAATGGTGTAAATCTGTCACCAAAACTATTTTGATCACAGTGCCCGTGGGTACCGGCTTGTTTTTGGAGAACAGGTTCACACGAGGGTTAGTTGGGACCGGTTTTTTTACGAGAAGAACTAGTATCCCAAATGAATTTTCGGTTTTGAAACGAAAATATTGGGTTGTTTTTTTGTTGAAGAGAAAGCTAAACGAGAATCGAAGAAGTAGGTCGCTAGCTGCCGGCTATGTGTTGTCATTTTATTATTGAAGTAAGTTTTTGAAAAGGTTCTTAGTTTCTTCTCTTTGTTTCCTTTAAAACGTTGGATTTTTTGTGGCGTTTTACATTGTTTTAAGAGAACAGTACACCAATATGCATCTTGCGAGTGTTAGACCTGTATGTCAAGTAAGTAAATTTTAAATTTATTTACTTTTTACTGTAGCAGATCTTAAAGATCTTGATTGCATACCTTCAAAATCATTATAGAAGATCTTATTGATCTATATTGCATACATTGAATATCAATATGGCAGATAACACTGGTCTACAAAAAAAAAACTTTTTTTTTGGTGGCTGGAATATTAAAGCTGATTTTGTATATATTTGACCTCCTGATTAAGAATATGGCATCCATTTTTGCTCATCAGCTCTAGTTTTTGATATATTTCACTATAAAGTTTTTAAGACTTTTGCTCTACCTTTTATACAATATGGTGATATAAAGATGTCTTAAAATATAAAAAACCAAACTCTCTAAGGCTTTTTCTATTCCTTAGGGTCCCAATAGATAGTGTATACAGTTTCATCCCCCTGAGTTAGTTCTAAGGGGTACCTATAGGGCCCTAAAGTTGAAAAAAAGTGGAAAAAATTGTCTTTTTTTCAGAATTTTTTAAAAAATATTTTTGAGTTTTCAAATGTGATAAAACTGGGTAATATATGTTATTTAGAACTTATTTAGACAGAATAAAATAATTTTTACTTTTTAAGTACACCGGAAAAGACCAATTTTCTAATTTTTAGGCGAGAAGTAGGGTCATTTCGCTCAAAAACGCTTAATACCAATAATGATGGTTGAAACGAATAAATTCCGAATTTTTCAGACGTAAGTCCTCAAAAAAGATGTCCTTTGAAGTAAAACTGAAATTTCATTTGATAAAGATCAGTAAAACAATAGAAGCTGCTCCCGAGCTTTCATGCCCTACAATTTGAAAAAAATTGGAAAAAAATTATTTAAAAAAAAGGCATTTTTTAATTTGCTAATTGGATAAAATTGACTAATATGTGTTTTAGAAGTTATTCAGGTAGATTAATTGGAGCGACATCCCTGAAACTTTCCCATTTGGCATAGTTTAATCCGTAGAGATAGTAGAGTAGACTTGTCTGAAGCGAGCCAAACTTCGCACGCTCTGCTCTTTCTGGAGAGGCGATATTTACGTTCAATAAACTAACTCACTGATCTTTATCATATGAAATTTTTAGTTTTACATCAAAGGACATCTTTTTTGAGAACTTACTTCTGAAAAATTCGAAAATTATTCGTTTCAACCACCATTATTGGTATTGAGCGTTTTTGAGCGAAATGACCCTACTTCTCTCCTTAAAATTAGAAAATAGGTCTTTTCCGGTGCACTTAAAAAGTAAAAATTATTTTATCCTGTCTAAATAAGTTCTAAATAACATATATTACCCAGTTTTAACACATGTGAAAACTCAAAAATATTTTTTAAAAAATTCTGAAAAAAAGACAATTTTTTCCACTTTTTTTCAACTTTAGGGCCCTATAGGTACCCCTTAAAACTAACTCAGGGGAATGAAACTGTATACACTATCTATTGGGACCCTATGGAATAGGAAAAGCCTTAGAGAGTTTGGTTTTTTATATTTTAAGACATCTTTATATCGCCATATTGTATAAAAGGTAGAGCAAAAGTCTTAAAAACTTAATTGTGAAATATATCAAAAACTAGAGCTGATGAGCAAAAATGGATGCCATATTCGTAATCAGGAGGTCAAATATATACAAAATCAGCTTTAATATTCCAGCCACCAAAATGAGTGTTGACCAGTGTAATGAAAGCAGATCTTTAAAAATCATAATAGCAGATCTTAAAAAAATCGTGAACAAGTTTACAGCATTCGAATTAAGTAACTGAATTTACTCGTTGATTTCAAGTTGGCGAGCGGAAATTTCGCTCCCTGTCTTAACTGATGTGTAAAAATAAGAGTTTTGGTCATAACTGCTTGCGTGGTATCAATAATTTTTTTTGTATCCTAAAAACAACTTTCTGAAAGAAGATAAATTTATTAGTTATCCTTTAGTTGTAGATAATAAAGATAATATTTTAATATTACCTTTAAATAAAAACTATCAAATTTTTCAACAATTTATAATAAAACAATTAGAAAAATGGTTTAAACAAAAACCATCTGCTTTCGCCTAGTTCTAGTATGTTTAGTTTTAAGTTCAAAGTGTACTTAATATGAAATTATATCATCCCCTTACACTTATTTTGCAGATGATGAGCAAGATACCAACACGATGCATCACAACAGTTGCAAATGGAGTTCGAAGTTTGGAAGAAATGCCTGGTCCAAAATCATTACCTGTGATCGGAAATCTGTGGAGATACCTGCCAGTAATAGGTATATTCATTTTCAAATAAATATCATTACTGAAATCGATTTAAAAAATCCCGTAACTAAACAGTTATTTGTTTAAGAGCTGAAAAGTTAACTACTCTAGAAGTTTTAGTACCGAAAGAATCCTCAGTTTGAAAAAGGGAATATATTTCCCAAACCAAAGTTTTGAGAAAATTTGAAAAAAAAAAAATAACCTAACTAATGGAATTTTTGTTATATATAACCACCAAATTTGTATTGAAAATTCTGGACCCTATTAAGAGTAAAGAATAATCATCGAAAAAAATATAAATTTATTCAAAAATATTTTACAGTTAAAAGAAGTTGGTGGACTTATTCCCTTTTTCAACCTTATGAAATTTCAGATGAAAAGAAAACCTTAAATACCACTTTATTCGACAATTAAACTGTATCTCTGCTTAGTTTATAGCGCAAAAGGTAAAAATAGAAAGACAAAAATAAATAAAATTGAAAATTATTATGAAACTGAGTCATTAAGGCTCTATTAAGGGAGTAAATGAATATCAATGGAGTCAAATATTCACTGGTGAAAACACTTTTAAATGAAGAGTAATTTTTTTAGCTTAGTTTATAGCACAAAGGATAGTAAAAGAAAGACAAATTAACTTAAATTGTCAAATTTAATAAAAAATACAATGAATGGACATCGCTTTCGCAAATTTCAAGGGGATATGTCTTCCGATAGGGGGTAGTTATTTTTCCCCTCTTTACACTCATGTGTAGGGTGAAGCTTGGAGATATTTGTGAGCACAAAAAGTCAATTTGCCATTTTTTTTTTTACTTATTCCCTTTTTCAAACTGGTGATCCAAATACCTCGCCAGATTGGTTGTTTCTCCCATCATTTTGGATCTTGTTTTAGGACCTTGAACTTGGGTAAATAGTATTCACCCTGAGGAAACGGTAAACAAACCGGACTTTTAGCTTCTCTTTTGAGGTGTTGATAACTTTAAGAAGATGTTTATTGAAGGATCTTCAAACTAGGGCACTTCCAACCCGACCCATCTTTCTGCGAAATTTATTAAATTCTTGGATTTATGTTTTCGGTTTTTATACTCATATTTCACATATTTCCATGCTTTAATTCTTTTTCTTTTTTAATTTTTTCAGTTGTTTATCATATGTAGTTCTTGTTGACTATAATTGTATCATTTCTAAAATATACGGCTTTTCAGCAAAACTGTTAATTTCCCAATCTCGAATATATTTCGTCACAAAAATATGAAAGATTGAAGTTTGTAACTTACTTCATTTTATCTCGCTTTTCGGGCATTCGTATCCTCTTACGGGCAACTAGGTATTTTGTGAGTAATTTTTATTCCTTGCCCAATCATTTTACTTTGGTTCCTTTTTTTTTGTGCATCATCTAATCCATAGGTATTTTATGCAATTTTTAAGGACTATTTTTGAATAGTATTCATCCAGATCAACTGTTTAAAAGTATTGAGTAACCTTGTTTTTGTAAAGTGGTCGAATAAATTGTCGCGTTGATGAAGTGGTGTAAATTTTTAGTAACCATGGGTGTATTGAAATATTTATAACATTTTTAATTTGTTTTCAATTAATTATTAAACCATAGCTACCATAGCTAAATATTCCAAAAAAACACGGTAAAATTGTATCACTTTAAAGGTTTGCAGTTATTTTGCTTTTTTTCCTTTTCTTACATAAGGTACGTACTTTTTACAACTAACCATATAAATTATTTAAATATACGTACAAAATCACAATAAATGTCAATAAAAAAGTCAAACCATATGTCTAATAAGCATCAAATCCCAAAATCAGAAAAATATATTCAATACTTGAATAATGTAATGAATTTTGAAACATGAAATCACAAAAGCTTTTTAACCATTATCTAAGGTTGTTTGTACCAAGAGTGATGTTTTCGCGTAAAATGCCCCTAAGGAAGATTCAAGGGGAAAGACAATCTCGAGTTCTGTTCGATGAGACAATATGTCCCCTCGGAGACCCATCCAGCCTCCGATACGATAGGCTAGTGACCCCATAAGGAAGAGCAAAAGATAAGACTAAAAGCTCTTGATAAGAGTAAAAGCAAACGCTACTTTGATTCGAATACCGAATTGCATGAAATGGTGATTTTGAGTTATTTATTGAGGCTTCTAATCTCAGGGGGAAGTTCTTTCCATTAATCCAAATATTTCCTAAAAGTCGGTGACTAGCGAGATTCTTCAAAAGTGTTATTTAAAATTTTCAACCGTTACTAGTCTTTTAAAATCTTCTGGTCAAGTTGGAACAAGTGACTCACAAGTGACGAGAGTGCAAAGATTTTTGTTGAAGGAATAATGGTTATAGAAGAGGACACATTTTAAACATATTGTGATAAACTTTGTTTTTTTTTTTCTTAGATCAAAATATTTTCTATAAATTTCACCTTGTATTGTTTCATGCATGTGGAGTTACTTTTACAGGAGGGTTTATTTTTACTCATTGGCAATTGAAGACTCTGGGCAATGGGCATGGGCATCAAAAACGACCTAAAGGCCAAAAATTCCCGCGTTATTTATCCTTTTGAAATTTAATATTTCATAAGATTGCACTTATCAGATCATCTTTTTCTTTTTGTAATATTGTTTGTATTTTTCGTGGCTTTTATAAACTGCTTGTGATCTGCCACTTGAATAGGTTTTTAGGGATTAACTCTGTTTTTTTTTTTTTTTTCATTTTTGGCACTTAGCACGTTTTTGATGTTTAGTATTTAATAATATTGCATGAACAGAAGAAACGAAGTTGAATAATAAATTAGGGAAAATTTATGTCTTACAAACGGGTGTAATTTTTTCATAGACTAACAAAAGCATGACTATAGTACCTACCCTATCACTACCATGAAACTCGTTGCACCAATTTAAAAAAAAAATACGTACCAAAGTACTATATTTTCTTTGCAAATCACGGTAACTTAATACAGAGTTTGTCTAATCCATTGAAGTATTAGCCCCCCCCCATGGTGAATACACCATCTATTGAAATTACTTATGCAAATTTTCCAAAGTTGATTTTAAATTTACTCTTATTTTTTTTTTCAGGACACTACAGCTTTGAAAAATTGCATCAGACTTACACTGACATGTATAAAACGTACGGGCCCATCGTCAGAGAACATGTGTTTGGAGATAGACTCATCGTTCACGTTTTTGATCCTAAGGATATGCAGCAAGTTTACGGAACAGCGGGTTTAAAACCCATTAGAATAAGTCACACGGTTTTAGCGAAATACAGGCAGCAGAGACCACAATTTTACAACAGCCCGGGACTTTTTCCGAGGTAATGATATCATTTTTTAATTATCTGTATAAAAAGTTGAGAAAAGGAACACTCCGAGGAGTAAAATTGTAAAAAAAATGAAGAATTAATCGATAATATTAGAGAAAATTATAAAAAATATAAGCGTATTTATTGATTGAAAATATCTTGAATCTAACCTAATTTTATTTCATAAAGTCTAGATATTACGTTATAGAAAAGGGTCGGAAGTACCTATCTAAAAAAATAAATTTAATTTCACAGATTTTTAAAATTTATTTAAGTTTGTTTTTTTAATAAAGAAACCTTTCAAATATTAAAATTTATCCTGTACACTTTCATGTTCATATCTAAAAATAATCAAGATTTTTAAAGAAAAAAACATGATGTGTAAAAAAAATAGTCATGGTGTTAAATTTGAAGTATTACTTGCATAATTCCCTGATGTTATATAAAAGTAGCAGTGCGAAATTTTTGAAATTTAGTTTTAAGATAGTATATACTAAACTTGGGAAATATTTCAACTTGGGAACTTATTCTTCACATTCTTAGGAGACCGTGAATTAATTCGTTGCGTTTTGAAAACATATGCGTTTGCACTATTTTATGTATACAAGACATTTTATTATTTTAACAATAGAATATATTTGAATTTGAAGCCCAAAGGAATTGTTCTATATCAGTGCTAAACCTACACTGCAACATTTTTAAAGTTCTTTTTTAAACGACATGTCCAAGCAATATAACACTTCTTTTTTAGCTTTAGCTGTTGGTTTTCTAAAATTATCTACCATTTTATTATAATTTAAGGTTAAATAAATACCCAATTATTTAGAAGCTGTAAGGTAAAATGCAATTTCATTCAAAATAGTAGCAAAATGAATAATTCTTGAATAATTTTTTTTAAAAATCTTGTTTACATTTAAATATTTCAAATAATACAAGTTTCTAAAGTTTTTGTTGCATCGTATATATGTTATATTCAACTGGTACTTTACGAAAACGTTTCATTTTTCATCTTTAAATCCCATTTGAAATGGTTTTCAAAAACTTTATTCGTGCATATAAAAAATTGATAAATGATACATATTGCTTTCTTTGATCGAATTCTTTTGTTTTTCATGCAGCGTCATTCCAATAAATTCTTACAAGGAAAACGGAGCTGAACACAACGATGTTTTAACTTATTTTTCATTAACTAAAGTGAACATATTTAAAGCTGTGAGGAGAATCGTTTAATTTAACTTTAATAGCTTTCTTTTATTTGTGAGAAATGTTGATAGGGTATTAAAAATCTGTCTTCAATATCTTTATCCGCTTTGAGCAAATTTCCACTATCTTTCGTAACACCAGTAATTTCTTTCTTATTATTGCCCAATGAGGTACTCTTCTTAAACTAGGTATAACCTACACGATCATTTGAATGGAGGTTCCTACCCAATAAATTCAACTTAAGAATATGAAATGATTCTTAATTTTTCCCTTTAGAGCTCGTAAAATTTATTTCATAGCAAATTTCATTCTGTTGATATGAGTTTATATTTAGTGAAATTCTAGCTGATTAAACTGACACTCATCAGCTAATAATTTTTTAAAAAAATCACCCATTTTAAAATGATTTCAAAAGTTCTTGTTTTGTAGCAACGGAGATGAGTGGTACAGGATACGTCAGTTATTCCAAAGAACCTTACTCTTGGATGAAAATGTCGAAAGTCTTTTTACCGAGATGGAAAAAGTTACAGATGATCTAATTGCAAAATTGCCATCATGTTTGAATAAGGAAAGTGAGGTAGAAATGCTGCCTATTCTAATTCGCTTTGCTCTAGAAAGTAAGTACTGCAGTTGTAAATACTGATGAAACATACTTTACAGCATAGTTTCATCAAGACCGCCCAAATTCTGCACAGCTAGATTCTTTGATTGAAGTAAAAAAATGGTCAAAGTACAACTGTACCTCTACGACGCATAGTTTTCGTAAATATATGACAAGAAAAATGTACGATGTCATATAAGATGTACCTAAATTTAAAAAAAAATCATGGCAATATGATTATCTGAATAGATTTGCAGATTGAAATGTTAAAAGTATTTACAGGGCTCATCTAGGAGTGCATGCGCACGTTGTGCAATAATAGAATAAATGGGTTTTTTCGAATTATGGATTTGGCATCCTATTTTTTTTCTCAGAAAAACTGTGCCCTATTGTCTGACTGGCACAAATTAAACTTTTGACGTCATGTGTTGTGTCGATCACTGAATTTTGGGAACGATAATTCATTAGGCGCTGAAAAAAAAAAACGTTTTGATTCAAAGTTTTTCCTCTTGGCCGTCACACGGTAAAAGTTAGGCCATTTTGCAAGTAGTCTCCAAGCAAAAAAAATCTGGTTGTACAGCGTTTGTGTGGTCTTTATGAAACACACCGTATACATAGAGTACCTATTGACTTTTGCAGCTTTTAAGAATTAAGAAAGTTCTTTTAAGAAATTTCCCTACTTAAAATGTCCTACGTTGAAGGTTACTGATTATTTTTATTTCTTAAATAGGTATTGGCGTGGTTACTCTAAACAAGCGTTTGGGTTGTTTGTCGGATAACCCAGATTCCGAGATCATATCCCTGATTCAGGCTGCTGGCGACACGCATTCCGCAGTTTACAATGCAGAGAACTCTCCCATATTCTTGCGCAATATTAGTTACAAGAAACTAGAAGCTGCTCAAAATATTCTTTCAAGGTATGTATCTCCAAATAAAAAGGCCGCCAAATTAAATAAGTTTTACAAACAAAGCGTTTTAGAACGTTGGCTATTTTTCCCATACAAAACAAATTAATATTTGTGGAGACTTCCTTTTAGAAGATAAGAACTAAATAGGTAACATCCTAACTGAAAGATCTGGGTTAATAGATTTAGTCTACTCTGTCACTATTGTCATCATATTGGGTCCTTTTGATACGTGAGAAATAAAATATTCGAAGTATCAATTGGTGAATAACTGTCTGTCAAATTAATCCATTGTCATATTTTAATGCCAAATTTTTAACGAATCAATTTTTCCTAGGTATTTTGAATTTGTTTGATTCATCTCCCAAACATAAATTACACGTAAAATCTTCATTTCATGTTATTAAGTAACAATACTAGGTGAATCTCCATTTTAATAAAGAGAATAAGTCCAAAAAATGGCAAATTGACATTTTTGTGTTAAAAAAATCTCTAAACTTTGCTATACACATGAGTGGGAAAAGGAAAAACATAACTACCCCTATAGAGAGATATAGCTCCTTGAATTTGCAAAATCGATGTCCATTCATTGATTTTTTATTAAATTTTAAATTTAAGTTAATGTATCTATTTATTGTTTGTACTGTAAACTAAGCCAAAATAAAATTTATTTTTTACTTCAAAGTGTTTTCACCCTTTTTATCAAATGAATGTTTGACTTCATTGATACTTCCTTAATGCTTTCAATTTCATAGCAATTTTTAATTTTGTTTTAGTCTTGATAGTTTTCGATTTCGTACTGTTAACCAAGTATATAAATACAACTTAATGGTCGATTAAAGAGGCTTTTTAATATTTTTTCAGCTGAAGTTTCATAAGTTTGAAAAAGGGAATAAGTTTTTCTTTGTTCAACTTTTTCAATTGTAAAATATTTTGGAATATATTTTTTTCAATGATTGTTCTGTATTTTAAATTTCTTGAATTTTCAGCAATAATGTGATGGTTATAGTACGAAAATTCGATTACTTACATACTTTTTTTTTTGATTTTGGTTTTTAGACTTACTATTTACATTTTCAAACTGACTATTCCTATTATATATTACCAACATTTTCTACAACTCCTATAGTTCCACATGAAACAGCTTACAAACGTTAACTGAAGGGTATTTTCAATAAACGTTTCATCAGTATGAATTTAATATTTTAGTTTGTAAAATCAGATTATTTCCTCTAGAGTTGTCTCAAATTACCTGGATGAGGCAATAAAAGATCACAAAGACGGAAAAAGGACGGGATCTATGCTAGAAAGAATGCTGGATAATAAAGATGCCGATAAAAAAGATGTCTTTGGAATGATAATCGATATGTTTATGGCTGGCATAGATACTGTGAGTATATTTAAACAATATATTTTAATTAACTTTTATTTATGAAATGTTTTAATTACTATTTGACTTGAAGAAAATTTATATCTAGTAAATTATTAAATTTCAACCACAGAGAAATATCCTAACAGAGGGTCCACGAGGCTATTTTCAAATGCGTTACTGATGTGAGGGCGCCACACTAGAGTCTGGAACGTATGCCGGCCGCTTAAATCTCTCGCCAAATTAGAATTCAGCGCATGCGCAAAAAGGTGTTTTCGATCTCCCATAGGCAGCCGGCGAACGATTCAGACTGGATCCAGACGCTAGTGAGTTTAGTGCGATCCCAGCGCCACAATTCTCCCAACCTGTAACAGGATGTCATGATTTTCGATTTCCATTATGGCCTATGGCCGTGGACTCTCTGTTCTAGTACTCTGTGATTTCAACATCCACGGTAGATTTTGATTGGAATCTTTTTATTAGCACAGAATTAATAGCTACTCTGATGTAACTATTACGAATTCGTTACATCAGTTGTTATTCCAATAGAGAAAATTTCTATTTTCGGCCAACCCGTTTTGATACTATTAATAATAATGTATCTTTGAAACTTTTCTTGCAGACGGCCTATGCATTGTCTTTTGCGCTCTACAATCTTGCCAAGAACAAAGATGTTCAAGATAAACTTCGATCAGAGCTTGTGAAAGTGTTAACCAACAAAGACACTAAGATGCCTAATGAATATTCTTCCTATCGATACCTGAGAGCAGTCATGAACGAAACTTTTAGGTAAAACTATTAAGTATCATTTAAACTGATATTTTTTCGTTTCGTTCTAATTTCATCTACTGCTATCTGATCTACTATCTTTTATCTACTACTATCAACGTACACATAAATATCACTTTAACAATTAGGTTACTATACTCGACAGCAGCGTTTCCGACATTACGCGGCTGGCGCATAATATCCTAGTGTGGATCGTGCGCCATAAAACACTAACCAACCAACCAACCAACCGACATTACGCGGAAGGAGAAAATGGGTAAACACAAAGACTGTTGGGTCGCTAGGAGAAGTTTTGATACGCAAATCGTCATAAAATAGCGCTTAAGTTTAACAAAAAAATCATATTTTTGAATTGACGTTCTTCATTTCACTAAAAATTCAGAACACCGCGATGAGAACTACTGAGTTTGTTAGTGACGTCATAGGGTCAACTAACGTTGCTGTCAAATATAGCTGTTTTGTATTGTTTTAACGGTGTCGTGAAATTGTTCCACTTTATATGTCCATAACCTCATAATATTAACTTAACTGCACTGTATTTGATACAAAGCTTTCTCGCTATCTTTTACGTAATATATATAATAGTCATTGTGCATTTCTTCCAAATATAGATTTACGAAAAAAGATATTAATTAAGCTTTAAATGACGAAAAATCTTTTGCTATCCAACTTAATCTTTACATATATCCTCTTCAAATATCCATCTTTAGCGTCTAAATGTCTTAAGTATAAATGCTTTCACAGATGTTATCCTTTTTAATAAAAAAATAGTTTTTAGAATTTGTTTTAAAGGGATGCATCTGTTATTGACTTTTATATTTTCTTTATCAAGGGTTAACCCAACGGCGATCGGAACAGGAAGAATCATACAACAGAATTTAAATCTTGGAGGCTACAAAGTTCCTAAAAATGTAAGGGTTTTTAATACTTATATCAAACTTGTTTTATGCATTCAAATTGTGTGCTTAATTATAAGATACAGCTTGTAATTCAATATTTTACAGATTTATTTAATGGTTTTTAATAGGTTTCGAGAATTTTAAGCAAATTGACATTATATTGAATTTAAATGTTTTGGAGTACATTATTAAAACACAAAAAAACTGCATGCTAAAAACTTTTAACTATTTTTGTTTAGGAGTTTGTATTCGTGCTTTTGTATACAATGGGGCAAGAGAAAAAAGCTGTTAAAAAGAAAAATATATTCCTACCAAAAAAAGGATTTCGTGATAAAAACACTGAAAAAAAAATTGATTAATTTTAAAGTTAGACATGCTATTAAAATATTTAATAGGAAGTTCCATGTTCCATTTATTTATTTTATTTATTTTTTTAGTTCAAGTTTGGAGCCCCTAATATGAGGATGGCCTGACTTTTAGCAAATATGCTGAAAACGCTTTATATGCTATAACATTTACTCAGATTTAATTTTTTTAGTTCAAAACCTAAAAGATTCGCGTGAAGTTAGTTTTTAAAGTTACGAGGAAGGATATCCTTACAAATAAGTACATTTCAATGTTTTTAAATTATGATAAAAGCTATAAGGGAAGTCCCACTGTATGGTAGCTTATCGAACGCCTCCAATTGAATGTATCTGCTAAATTAAAACGGTAGTGTGAGTTTACAGCTCAGATTTACCAAGTACAACACAGGAAATTTATCAAAAAAATAAAAGAAATTAAATTGAATAATCTTTTTGTAGTGGTTTTAAGATTTAAATTTGGATTGATTTTTTTGTCGTGCGAGTCACGCATATATAGAGCATTTTCATTCACATGACTCGGACCTAACAACGGCCTTAGCAACAGAAGGTTTGTTTTTTGCCCTACAGAAGGTTAACAGTTACAGAAAATGACTGGCCGTGGAATTCTTCTATTGGAGCATTTGTAATCACGTGACCCCATACCTAAAAACCGCCTTAGCAACAGATACCTCGTTACCTAGAAAACCGCCTTAGCAACAGTTAAAAGCCCTACAAAAAGTTAACAGTTAAAAGAAAATAGCTGGTCGTGACGTCACCTGAAAACACTATGGAACCAGCCAACAATGAAAAATTTAACTGCAACATTGCTTCAGGTAATATAGTACCTTTTTTTATAGACTATGGTCATTCTTCAGCACCAAGTATCAAGCATGCTGCCTCAGTACTTCCCAAAACCTCACGAGTTTAGACCAGAGAGATGGCAAAGAGATATTAAAGAGTTCACACCCTTGGTCTCCAGTCCATTCGGACAAGGAGCGCGACTTTGCATCGGTAAAAAAATTGCTCTCCAGGAACTTCATATAGGACTAGCCAAGGTAAAATATGCTTCTATGACATATGCTTTTAAATCCAGGCCCAGATCCAGCAGGGCTCTAATGGGAGGGCACTTTTTGAGGATCGCCTCTACCTTTAGTCGCAAATAGACAAAATTTTACTTTATTTCTATAAAGACCTCTCCAGATCCAGATCGCCCGCAGAAAGTTCTAGGGGTTTTTTGACCCTTATTAACTTATTTTTGATCAGCACAAGCAAGGAAAAGTTTGAACAATTTGGGGAAAGTGACCATCTGGGCTTAAAGAAGGGGCTAAGAAGGAAAGAGAAAAGGGGTAAAAAGAAATGAAGTGTACAATTAACTCCCGTTAGTACGCCGTTCAAGGGGATTTGTGAAAACGTCGTAATAAGCGGTACGACGCGAAATTCCATAAAACACCGTTTCGGCGATATACATAATACCCGTAATACCTAATCTTACCTAGAAACCTATTTGTCACTTTTCTATGAAGAAACTGAAAATTTAATTTCAATAATGCATGTCTAAATTGACCTAAGAAGTAACCAAAGAATTTTTTAAAGAAAATGTTGTTGTACAACTACCCAACTCAGTGTAGCATTTTTTTAATAATTTGACGATTCATTTATTTTTTACGATACTTAAAACCTGCATGCCCATTACAATTGCCATAATGAAATACATTTCCTTAAAATGAGGACTTTTCTCCAAAGAAAGGTACTCACTAACTTTCAATCACACAAAATAAAGGTGCTAAAAATGTATTACTTTGAAATGAAATGTAATTTCTTGTAACCTTTAATTTAATGTAGAGGAAATGCCCTTTGAATAAAAATAGTATGCATTTGATGTACTTAATACTCGATCTACAATATTTTTTTAAGTGATTTTCAGAAGTGCTGGTTTAGATTTGATAAATGTAAATTAACTTCTGTTCCCCGCTGTGAACTATATTGAGATAAAGAAAATCAGTTTATTTCTAATTGAAGGTGATTAATCGCAATGCATTAAAATTTTATTCTACATATTTATTAAATTTTTCCTTTTCTAGCTCATTCGTAATTTCGAAGTTGACTACTTCCACGAAGAAATTGATACAATCAACAGACTCATCAACGTTCCAGATAAATCTGTCAAATTACGGCTCAAAAGTGTCAACTATTAATTTCAGTGCTTATTTTTTTTTTAATTTCCTCTGTATGTTTAGAAGGCATTTTTATGAACCTATTGCCATTCTGAACTTATTTAATTCCTATTTTTTGAATTTTGATGTTATTGTGTTCATTTTGCATGTTTTTCCATTTTTGAAATAAAATTTGCGAATTTTTTATCAAAAGTTCAAAGTGAGAATGATATTTACGAACTACGTCACATGTTAGGGAAAATAGGGGATCGCTGTATTATGACACAATATTACATAAGGGAAAAAAGAAACCTTTGAGTCCATATTTTCAAAACTCTTTCTCAGTTCTGTTGCTATGTTATACGGGCTTTGACAAAATAAATTTCCTATTCACATCTAATATAGTGAAGTAAAATTTCAAGTGATAAGTTTTTATTAAGTTAAGTGTTAGAAAATTAAATATTAAGTACGTATAAATAACTTAAGTTATTTATTAAGTAGTATAAGGATTGTTGAGAACATTCTTTCAAAACAAATGTAAAAAATGCATATAATTTTCAAAATATTGCTACAAATCAATTTGCAACTTTAAAAAAGAAAAGTTATGATTATTATCCTACTAACTACTAAAATATTTTTAAGATCGTGAATTTCTATTTTAATGCAATAAATAGGAATTTGGGACTGAAATAAACTTTAAATGTATCATGCTTTTTTTCATTTGGTAAATATTGAATAATTTGGGATGGTACAGTAAAATATGTAGTGGGTAAGATACAATTGGCAAGATATTTTTGCATATTTTAAATAATACTCCAAAATAATGTACCAATATTTATTTAATCATAAATAAAAAATATACATTATATATTCTTTCATACTTGAAATAACGGATCAATCCCAATAGAAATGCCGGTTAGACGGACCACTATCCATTTTAATATAGTACATATCAGAAATATAAACAACCTATTACAATACAGTACCGCTCAGAAAAAAGTTTGAAATTTTAAAGAACAAAGATTTTACTTCGTTAAAAGTACTAAGAAAAACAATTTCTAAAAAAAAAATTCTCTTTTCGGCTACGGGTAATATGTTATGCAGTAGTAACAGGTGCCAGGAACCATTCGTTCCAATATTTATTAATGATCTCCACCCCTTGCCCTTCGACCACTATAGTGATTATGAAGGCGAGGAACAAGAGGAACAGACACACAGCTAAAATCACCTTCATCATAAGGAAAACAAACTTCACATTCGCTATGAATTCATCAATGCTTCTGATAATTTCACGGACCAGCGTGCGAGCATTTATAAGATGATCCTCTTCTTCGGTGCTGCTCGAGTCAGTGCCATAGTCAGTGCCCACACTTTGGTCATGGGACAATTCATCCACCTGTCAAGGAATTATTTAGTTCGTTAGATGAAGTTTCATTCTTCAAATCCAAAGTTGAAAAAAAAATATTTCCTCTATTCAAACTGTTATTATAGGGCAGTGGTTCCCAAACTTTTTCAACTCGGGCGCCCCTCTTTGAAAAAAAAGTTCCTTTGGTAACTTGTAATGTGATACCATTGAATTAAAAGCAGATAAAATGTACAAACTTTTAAATACGTCTTCTAATTTTCTCAATTTTGTTTAGTAATATTTGTATTTAAAAGTGAACCACCCATTTTTGCATGAATATTCAATTCAATGATAAAATTAAAATTCGCTAAACTCTATTGATAAATTGAGTCTAAAATTTGAAAACTTAACTCTGATTTTTTTTTTTTTTTTTTTTTTAATTTCATTTCTTACCTTTCGAATATTACAATATTTTTTAAAGGAGAATTCAGAGGGTGAAGCGAATCAAAAAACCTATCTTTCAAAACTAGGATAACCGATACACTCTCATAAAAATTCAGATTCTAATCTCTCGAACAATCTTGGAAAGTAATAATCCAAAAAATAAGTTGTAATATGATTTTTGGATTACTTCGGATGTAATTCCATAGATTAGAAGAGGATGTGAAAACTTGTGGAGTAGACTTCACGGCGCCCTTGGGCACCGCTCAAATAAATACTCACTGTTATAGGGTGATTCCGATATCCATGGGATAAATTTCTAAAAGCGGTAGAAAAATCAGTTTTGAATATTATAGGAAATGGAGTTGGACTAAAGTTGAATAGTAGTCAGTAATATAAGGGTGTCCCATGAATGTTGGGTCACTCTTCTAGGGGGGATAGTAGAGAGACACCTAGACGAGTCAGAATCACATAGGATTTTGGGGCCCAGACCAAATCCCAGGGAGTTAAAAATGGAGTGCACCCCAAAAAAATTATTGAAAAATTCAATTTGTAGAAGAACTATTTCGGATTATTTTGTAGTTTAATATGATCTTTAAAATTATCTTAACAGTTTTCAATTTAATTTGTTTTTATTATCAAAAAAGTAAAAAAAAACACAAAAAATGCGGGGAAAAAAACTGCCAAATCTTTATTTTGTATTTCGAAATCTTTTCTTTTGATTGGATAATCTGAAAGAGCATAATTGAACATCCTTAAGTACAAAGTTTCACGTTAATACCATCAATATTAAACGCTTGAGATCCTGTTAAAGTCTGTTTTTTGCGTGAAAACTATTTGCGCAAGCAAAAAAACAACAGATTTTAACAGGCTCTCAAGCGTTTAATATTGATGGTATTTACGTGAAACTTTGAACTAAAGGATGTTCAACTATGCTCAATCAAAAGAAAGGATTTCGAAATACAAAGTAAAGTTTTGGCAGTTTTTTCGCATTTTTTTTAATTGTTTCGTAATAAAAAAATTTTAAAGTGAAAACTTTTAAGATAATTTTAAGGATCATATTAAACTACAATATTTGAGACCATATTTAAATTTTTAGAATAGTAGTTCTTCTTCAAATTGAATTTTTCAATAATTTTTTTTTGGTGTGTCGCTCCATTTTTAGCTCCCTGGGATTTGGTCTGGGATCCCCAAATCCTATGTGATTGACTCGTCTAGGTGTCTACTATCACCCCTAAAAGTGTGACCCAACTATTATGGGACACCCTGTATACAAATCGTAAGATATTTTTCGCATATTTTAAATAATATACTCCAAAATACTGTATATTTTTAATTTATATTAATCAAATTTAGGTTAATTATAATCTTTCATACTTGAAATAACGGACCAATCCCTCTAGAAATGCAGGTTAGATGAACCACTTTCCATTTTAATTTAGTACATATGAGAAGAAATACAACCTATTACAATATAGTACCGCTCAAAAATATTTTTGAAATTTTCAAGGAAGTGTTTTTACTTAGTTAAAAGTACGAATAAAAACAATTTCTCAAAAAAAATAATAATTTTATTCCCTTTTCAGCTACGGGTAATATGTTATAGTAACAGGTGCCAGGAACCATTCATTCAAATATTTATTAATGATCTCCACCCCTTTGACCACTATGGTGAATATGAAGACGAGGAACAGACTCCCAGCTAAAATCACCTTCATCATAAGCAAAATGAACTTCCATACAACCGCTTCAAATTCATTAAAGCTTCTGATACTTTCAGGGACCAGCGGGGGAGCATTTATCTGCTGTGCCTTTTCTTCGGTGCTTGTACTCGTGTCAGTGCTCACACTTTGGTCACGGGGTGTTTCATCCACCTGTCAAGGAATTATTTAGTTCGTTAGATGAAGTTTCATTCTTCAAATCCGAAGTTGAAAAAAAAAATATCCCCGCAATTCAAACTGTTATTATAGGGCAGTGGTTCCCAAACTTTTTCAAGTGAAAAAAAAAGAGTGAACTTTGAAAAAATTAAAACATCCAAGCTTTTTAATTTCGGACTACCTGCAACGTCATAAAACGACTTTTCCATTGTTAACTTGTGATCAGTAGCAAATCCAGTATTTTTGCCTTTCTATCTCGTTTTAGAAAGATTTAATTTTTATATTTTAAAAGGTTTCTCGTATCGATGATGACACATCATCAATTCCCTATTAATATCTGTTTTCATGAATAAAAGGGGGGAAATTCTAATTAATTAAACAAATTTCTACCAAAATTTGGAAGAATTTTTTTTAATTCTAGGGTGGGACTGCAGCTCCCTAGTCCCTTCCACTGGATTTGCCCTTGCTTGTGATACCATTGAATTAAAAGTAATGAAATGCACACACTTTTAATGTATTCTAATTTTCTCAAACTTGTTTTATTAATATTCGTATTTAAAGGCTTACCACCCCTTTTTGCATAAATTTTGCATTCAATTATAAAACTTAACACTGATTTTTTTTTTCAAATTTAATTCTTATGGTTTCGAATATAACAAGATTTTTTATAGGAGAGATTGTGGTATATGCAAGGAAATCCCGTCATTTCAGAGAGTGAAAAAATATTGTTGGATTACACATCTGTTATTGTTCTATTATATTAAAAGAGGACTTCCGCGATTATAAATGCTTATTAATTTGAAATTTCGGGGCAGATTCCGTTAGTTGGGCCTAGTTAGCCAACTTCAGATAAGTCGTCATATCTGGCGATGGTTTTTCCTAGTTAACAATTTATGGAAACCCTGAAATTATGAATTGTACATAAAATACAAGATGAAATTTAATTTTGGAAGTGTCTATTTGGACGGCAAAAACGGCAGTTGGCGCATGCGCCGTAGGTCTCGTGGTTACGTAGCAGTCCCGGATCTCCAATCAGAACCATTGCCGTGTAAATAAGAGAAGAGTTTAGTTGTATATTTGCCGTCCAAATAGACAGTGCTTTTAATTTTACCAGCGACTCAAATCTTCAATTTTTCTTTAGTTTTTCTTATTAATTAAGTTTTAAGTTTTTTTAATTTAATCAGATTATTTCAGTACTTTAGGAAGAATGAATCATTTATTTTTCTAAGGAGCTTTCACATTTATTTGCTATCACTTATCACTTCAGAAAAGGGATGTGTGATGTGTGTGATAGTTACTAGCTATCACGCATATCACTTACATCACTTACTATTAACTAAAGCCCTTGATGAAGACGTTACTTAACGTCTTCGTCCAGGGCTTTACTATTAACAACTTGGCGAAAAATTATTCGCCAATCTCACCAACCCAGCCCAACTACGGTATCTATCCCGATATCTGCTCTTATGGTTTGACATTGTTTAATATAGTATATTGTAAATTAGCAAATATTTTCAATCCTTGATAAAATAAAGAAAAAGTTCAAAGAAAAGAAAACTTTTAAATTTGTACATACTATGTTGACATTTCCCTTTTCATGGGGCTTTTCGGTGCCCACATTTTTGTCGAGGAATGAATAATCCATCTGTCAGAGAATTTTTAGTTCATTAGATAAAGTTTCATTTCTGAGGTCTAAAACTAATGGTGATTACTATGTTTCTAAGCAATTTTTTATTGAACTTTTCACATTATATTGAATATTTCATGTCTTAAAATTATTAACAAGTAAAGAAGTCGTTTTCATATTATTCCCTCACTGATCCTCAATTTTAACTGATGTTTCTGGGAGGATTCCAGAGCTCACGGAATAAGTTTCTGGGAACAGTTAAAATAAATTTTGAAATCGAAGAGGAATCGGTTATCAAGTAAGGAGCAGAGGATGGCAAAGTGGTGGTTCGTGAGCCGTATTATCCCTTTGATCCTTTGAGTCTGGCTCTTTAATCAAGGTTCTGAAAGGAGAACTTCTGTTCAAAAATTACATGAAACAAGACTTTTCAAGGTTAAATTTCATTAATATTTCAAGTTTATTCAAATTATCTTTTAGCATTAAAAATAATAGAACATTGTTTCAGGCATAATAAATTCTGAAGTATCAAAGACACTCATTTGCTAATGAAATAAAGTTTCGTTTCATATGAAAGTAAATAAAATTTTGTTTTAAAATTTGTACTTACTCTTTACTCTATTTAAATTTTCTGCACCTTCTTCAGCTACCACAAAACTAATGTAAAATTTAATAAAACATTCGAAATGAAACAAATTGCAACGTAACAAGTAACAACTTTATAAAGATCACTTGAAAAACAGAACTTTCCCTTCTCATCTCTATTTAACCAAACTTGTTAAACCAGTATTGTCAAACCTGAAAATTTAATTAAAAATGAAATAATCCCCCAAAGTACATATTTTACTAGAGAAGAACCGACCCTTTTATCTCATTTTGAAACTGGAACACTCAAAAATAAAACTTGGGATTCCCGAAGAAAACGCGGTTCAACTGAAATTCTGAAATGCTTCGGCAATAATTCGATGAGTAAAAGAGAAAAATCCAAATTCAATTTATTTAAATACTTATAAGCGTTGAAGTTTCGAAATCGGATAAACGTGGCGCTGTAGAAAGTTATTTGCTTTTGTTTGGTGAGCTCTCTGGAAAGTTTGCAGTCAGTTTTAGTTCATCTCAACTTGCTTCTTCCTCTTTGTTGTTTATGTTTACAAAAACCAGAGCAACTAAACCAACCAACCAACCATATGCGTGAAAGCTAGCTAGAAGGTGGCAAGCGCTATCTAATCATCTAAGTTTCTTTTTTTCTTTTTTGAGGTAGAAAGCAATTGTCTGAACCAAACTCATTATCTTAACGTTTCAGTTTTACTACTTTCTAATAAACTTACGAGATATTAAAAGGTTTCAACCAGAATTCTCATCTTCCGTTGATTCAAGTACTATCTACATCATTATTTTTGTCCTGTATCAATTTCTGTTCTTCACAAATTATTTCCTAAAATCATGACAAAAAAGATACTGAGTGTAAAAATAAGGGTTTGATTCCTTTAATTGTCTCGTAAAATATTGCCAAACTGTTTTGGGCACCAAATTTTTATGGATTGTCATTGAGATAACTACATATTTTAATGTTAGTTCGCAATTTTTTACTAATTTTTTAAATTTTTGGCGTTATAAATAAATTGGTGACATTTAAAGCGTCTGGATAACGAAATTGAACCAACAAAAGTTTAAAAGAACTTGCTTTTTTGAACATTGTATCAATCCAGATTCTTATTCTAAATAGCTGTGTGCATAGGCTTATTCCACATACGATTTAAAGTAATAAATTAATTTAAAAACGCCTAATTTGAAATTTTGTAAAACAGTTTTAAATTATTTAAAACATGAGTATGTTTAAGAATCTGTATGACATGAACTTGACCTTTTGCAGGAAATGTGGTCCTCAATGAGAAAAATCACATCCAAGGTTATACAGTATTCAACAATAATAAAAGCTAGCAAAAGTACAAGGTAAGTACTCTAAAGCTCTGGTTTAAATTTTTGAAAACTAAATTATTATATGTCTCTCTTGAAAATTATTTAGCTTGATCAATTTTTCATAAAATCATGTGAAGTTAGCTGTATACTTTTGGTTGTACTTTTTATTTATTAAGACACAAATCTCACCAGTTGATCAATTTTGCAACACCTTAATAATTATATACCTTATACAATTCTTAGTTGAAATATTTTGATAAAAATATTTCAACTAATTTTTTGGAACAGCTTTAAAAAGAGTCCTCCAGCCACCATGTGTAACCAAAGCAACATACTTAAGTGTTGTCATCATCACTAAGTTATATATATAAACCTGGTGTGCAAACTTCCTCTACTTTAACATCATGAAAATCGCTATTACATAGCATTTGAGCGGTAAAATCCTATTTCAATGGTTACACCTTGGCGCGAAGTTTTTTTTGTTGCCAAATGCGAAAGACGCCAAGTTTTTTTCGCTGCGGAAAGCTAAAAACATTGTCTAAACTACTTAAACTTAATAAGGAAACAAATTAAACATATTTTAGAGTATTTATCACTTTATTGACGAATTTTGAAGACAGTAATACTACGATACGATAATAATATAATTCCGACATCTTGTATGTCGCGCGATAAATTAAGCTAAAAACATTGTCTACACTACTTAAACTGAATAAGGAAACAAATTAAATATATTTTAAAGTATTTATCACTTGATTGACGAATTTTGAAGACAGTAATACTACGATACGATAATATAATTCCGACATCTTGTCGTATGTCATGCGATAAAGTAAGCAATGGTTCATTTAGAATAAAATAAGATGCACAGAATAAAATTTAAAAATATTAATTACCTATTATAATCCGTGAAGTTTCAAAGAATACGCCACGTACAAAAAACAAAAACATACCAAACACAAATGTTCTTACTTCACTTCAGCTCAGATCTGAATCAAAACCTATTTTTAAAATGCGCAGAGATCACAAGATTTGAAAAAAAGCGCGCATATCTAAGGCGCAACATGACAGCTTATTTTTTTAATATTTTTTATTGTTATATTTATATAACTAGCTGACTTACCTGGCCTTGCACGGGTTGAGTTAATTAATAAATATTTTTTAAAGGTTTTTCAAGTTATATGTCTTTTCTTTTTCTGGATTATAGCAGCCATTTATCATCCCGTCGTCTTTTTCGTCCCGGTTCCTTATTTTGAAAATAGTATACCCTATCCCGTCCCGCATTTAACTTTGGCTGATACCTTGGTTGTAAAAGAACAATACCATTGAAATCATCAGGTTTATCATGTTATAAGTATTTTCTTTTTCTGGATTAGCAGTGACTTATCATCCCGTCGTCCCAATCGTCTTTTTCATCCCGGTTCCTTACTGTGAAAATATACCCTAACTTATCCCGTCCCGCATTTTACTTTGGCTGTTTACCTTGGTTGTAAAAGAACAATCCAATTGAAATCATCAGTCTTTTGAAATCTAGAGTTTAAAATCTTAAACAAAATTTTTATTTGTTTCAAAAGTATTTGTGATGTCCTTTTAAAATTTCCAAAATGATATTAATTTAATCAAAAAATAATCCCTGTGTAATTCAGTCAACAACTCCCGCCGCTAAAGCAACATATTTAACATTACCTAATTTAATTTATATTCTAAAATGATAAAGAATTTATTTTTTCATTTGTATGATCCTACATCTCCAAAAATAAAAACATTTTTATCAAAATAATAAAATGTTGTTAAATCTAATTTTCATTTAGTTATGATAGCCAACTTCTTTTAAAGCTACTTTGAGAAAGTAAAAACTGTTTTCTAGTAATAATAAATATTTAGTGAATGTATGTCTAGTAAACCATGCCCCATGAAACAATGAAATAATTTCAGCTATGTTTCTATGGAAACCCTTTATTTAGCTTTTTCACAAATATATTTATTTTAGAAAAAATTAAAATTACAAATAAAGGAAAATGTTGTTTCAAAATTAATTATTTGAATTTATATGTTTCCTCAAAATAGTTATAATTTTTAAATTGAAATTTACACGGTTTTTCGTCTTAATTTGTTATAAATTATATTATTTAAAAATTTGTTATAAATTATATTTATGATTATTATTATGAAATTATATTTGATTAAATGTGGCCATACGAAACCTCAAGAGAGAAATAAACCTACTGCAATTTATGCATTTCAACAATGCACAATGCTATTTCAATGGGAAAAACGGAGTCGAAAAAGTGCCGAAAAACAGGGAAGGAGTAGTTGGATTTTAAAATCGTTTCTTAGTGCGCGTCGCATAGCTGAGAGGAACGTCTCTGTCAAATTTCAAGCCTCTGGGTCCAGTAGTTTCGGAGATTTCGTGTTGAGTGTTCCTTACTTACCAGTGAGTGAGTCAGTCAGTCAGTCAGTCAGTGGTATTTGGCTTTTATAGATATAGATAATAGTATATAATTTATAATTATTATTATATGTATTATTATATTTATTATTATATTATTATTATATTTATATTTATTATTATATTATACTTATATTTATTATTATATTATACTTATATTTATTATTATATTATTATTATATTTATATTTATTATTATATTATACTTATATTTATTATTATATTATTATTATATTTATATTTATTATTATATTATTATATTTATATTTATTATTATTATATTATTATTATATTTATTATTATTATATTATTATTATATTTATATTTATTATTATTATTATATATATATTTATTATTATGCATTAAATTTTTACTTCGGGAGGTTCTTTTGATATACTTCGATAATTAAAAGAGAAAAATCCAAATTAAATTCATCTAAATAAGTGGACATTAAAATGAGTACGAAATTCCGCGAAATTCCTTTGTTGATAAAAAGCACCTGCTAAAGGTTTTAGCTAGTTTGGGCAGTGCCATCTATCGGTACTTTGAAACACGAGGAATCGCGCATTACCGTTCATCACTCAACTCGCGATCGCCAGACTTGGCAATCTATCTCCGCTACGTCATCTATCGCCAACGTGTACCTGTACCCATCAACTAGGATTCATCCCATTTGAGCTGTGGATAAACATGATAGCTAGAGGACTCTTTCTTAAGCTGTTCCAATTGTTTAAACAAAAATTCAATAGCTATATGCTTACATTTCAGCTTCAAAGTATAACATTATCTTAGGAATTTTTCCCATCAAGTTTGTGTTGTAGACAAATTGAACTTTTTTGGAAAGATTTACAGAATTTATTTGATAATTAAGTGTTAATTTTATTAAGTAATTCCATGTTTCTTTGTTTCGGAATTTAAACTAGCATTTTTCTAATGGACGAAAGAAAGAGGATCTACTTAAGGATTGGCGGGGCACAAGTCTCAAGTTTTTTGATAAATAATCAAATATCAAATTAAAATATCTCACTAGCAGTGTTGCTTTTACTTCTTTTGTTTTATTATATTATATTATTATTAGTATTATTAAACAAAAAAATATGTTTATGTATTTATTTAATTTATTATACATTATTATTAGTATTATTAAACAGAGAAGTTATTCTAACAAAACTCTGAACATTGTCCTCATTCGAGACTTGCAATGTAGTGGTATTGTGCCATAAAACCTCAAACATAACCAAAATTAATTTGTGACTTGTGTCACCAGATCGCTAGGCATTCCCTTAGCCATGGATGCTGATCGATGGCAAAATAGCGACTGCTGAAAACGGTAGGCGTAGAGGACTCTTTTTTTTTTTTAGGTTTTTACATTTTGGACATGTACTTACTGTTTTTATGCTCATAAAATCATTTCTTGTATGTGTATTTTCTTCAATATATCACATTCGGGCAGTGTTTTAGAAGTTACTGTTTTTAAAGAATGATAATATAGTGCATTTTAAAATGGGGTAAAAAATTTTATTTGACAAAAAATACTTTTTTTATAGGTACTTAATTGGTACAGTTGGAGGTTCTTTAATGGCCTATGAATACATAAAATGGAACAAGGTAAGTTACCACAAAATGATTGAGTTTGTGCTTTAATTTAATTTACTGAATGTAGGATTTATTTTTTATTTAAAACTTTCCACACTTCAATGAAACCAATTACTAAGGTTCATAGGTATTGTATGTTTAGATAACTTGTGGAAAGAGATTAGACTCTTATCAGTTTCCAGACTAGGCAAAAAATATGAGAAAATAAAGTGTATCAAAAAATAAAATGAAAATTCTGAGATAAGGTGTGGTGGCATAGTGAAAGCACACACTGAAACTAATTTTAAAAAAAATATTATAATATTATGTTTTTCCTCTAGATCTAGTAATAATGAGGGGGTTGAGATTGTTTGGTTATTTATCTAGTATTAAATTATATTCCATTTTATGATTTCTAGTGGCATTATTTCATTTATCTGTTTAATAAATGAATTGCAATGCAACTTTGTGTTTTGAAATTGAGTATTTCTTACTGCCTATAATAAATATTTTCATTTAAGATTTCTATATGTCTCTTAAATTAAAAATAATGGTTTCCAATTCAAAAGTAAGATTGATTGGAATTTATAAGAATCTTTGTAAACTCCTTAAATTGGATTTTAGCATTCAATGCTGAAAGTGTAAATTCATCTGCTCAGTCTTTAATTGGTATTACACTCCAAGAGTATAGATTAAAAATAGTGGAGGGGGTCACATTAGAATATAAATGGAGGCATATAGGGTATGTTTTGTGTTTGGTCAGTCATTTTCTATAGACAAAAAAACAAAATTTCCTGACTTTCAGATTCAATATGTTTATCCTGAAATATTTTTAACTATGCTCACTAAACTTCACATTTCTGAAATTCTTGTTTCAGTTGCTTTAAAATGTTTATATTTGCTATGCATGACATCAGTATAAAAGAAATATATTTTGTGATAGTTCTTAACAGATTTAACCATGCTCTTAATAATAATCAACCCCCTCTGTTATATACCAAGTATATTTGGCATTAATAATGAATATATTAAGATGCATTCATTTTAATGGTTTATTTGCATAGTTTAATTCGAGATTATGATTAAAGCATATTAAACCATCTATCCTTTTGCCAATGTATGATCTGTTGCTAATTTAATTTAGCACTTTTCTGAACTACATAAATTTTATTATTGGTAACAGATTTGGTGTTGATGAAATGGTCAGTCTTTCATAACATTTGCTCAAAATTTTTACATGAATAATTGAAATACTTATGTGTCTGACTACTTCATAGCTATTAGTTTTCCTAATATGTATAAATGTCTGTATATGCTTTTCTCTACTCTTTAATAGGAGTAGCATGGTGGCCAAGACAACTTTTTTTGTTATCATGGAACTCTTTGCTGCTGTATATTGAAAAAAAAGGGGGGGGGTCTTAACTATTTTGAAAACTCATTTCTTTACTCCTGATAAATTTTATACCAACTGACTTTGTTTGCAATATGTGTGATACATTTTAAAGTACATATAAATATTATATAAGTTACAAAAAAAATCTATTCCAAACATTTAATGTTTTCTTTTGAAAAATGAAATTTTTAGCATAAAAGTCTGACAGCCTATTATTTTCAATTCATTATTATTTATTTATTTTCATCTATTACCTATTTTGTTTTCCTACTTACTTTCAATTCATGTCATGAAAACTTATTTGTGTTATCTTTTTTCCCCCTTTTTAAAACAAATGCAGGTTTACCTAGCTACCAATGCAGTTGAGGGGATACAATACATGGCTGATCCTATAACTGATAAAGGTACACTTGAAAAGGTAAATTATCAATTTTTTATTCATAAATTTGTGTGATATTATTTTACTTTACTAATTTTCATTATAATTAACAAATCCATTATTAGCTTAAAAACTGCCTTCTCTTGTCAGTGGAATCTTGGTTTCAAATATTACAAGACTAATATTTAATATATAAATTTTTATCTTTTAGGAAAACAAGGATATGAAAACTAGAATGGAACTTATGATACTAGAAGTCCAAGTATGATGTTATTACTTTTTGGATGAATTCAATACTTACTTTAAAAGTTCCTTTCTGTAATCTTAAATGTTTGTTTTAGTCAGAGTTTTGCAAGTCTCTAGAAAAGTATGAAGACTCTGAAAAGTTTAAAGTTGACAGATGGAAAAGATCTGAGGTATTTTTTTTTTTTCACATTTAGTTTATATAATGTTTTTAAGGGCTATTATCTATAAAATCTTATATTGAATAACTTGTATTATCATATTTTATGTATTTCTGAACTGAAAATAAGACAATATTTATTTATACAGTTATATTATTACGTGTATTACCTTTGTGTTGACTTAATTTGAAAGAAAAAAAAAACTTAATATTTCGACAAGTAAATGTGCTATCATAATAATGATTACAAAAAAGTGAAGAAAACCTATATATAACTGTGACTTAACCATCTTTGTTTCATCTTAACTATCTTTTTATGTTTTCCCTTAGTTTCTTACAAGGTATTCATAGAAATCCTTATCAAATGATATTAATAATGAATGGTTTTTAAGTTTTTTGTAGCATGTCTTACCTATGCGACCAAGGGAGTTCTTACTTTAGAAGATCACACTTTCCATTTCAGTCTTTAAAACACCCGTTTTTGAAGTTTTAATTCATTAAAAGTCTTGACAAAATAGAATGTCTGAAAGCAACATTTCATATTCATTAATAGAAATTAAACCAGAAAGATGGCAGAATTAGTTTTATTGTTTTCTGATTATTTTTTCAACTTAATTGTCTGTTTCTTATTGTCTTTGTTACTGTGGGCAATACAAATATATGAGGGCTTTATCTAAAAAGTCAGGGAAAGTCATGAATTAGAGTAATTTTTAAATTTTGGCATCTCAAAAAAAATGACTAGTATAATTTTTCTCGGATATCATCCGAAAAGTTTCCCTTCCTTTTGTATACTTTAGTTTTTTGCACACAATGCCGAACAATTGTAAATGTTTTTATGAAATATTTTTTATCTCAAATTTCCTGTACTTTATTTAAAAACATACATTGATTGACGGAGCTTAATTTAAGTGTTTATAAGTCATGTAATATTAAATGCAATTGTCTGGGAAAAACATTGATTTGAAAAATTTCCTTTTGGCAGATACCCTGTATATGCAAATGTTTGATGTTTAAAAAATTTTAAATCTAACAACCAGTGTCTTGTAATTTATTTACTTGGTTTCTGAAAGACAAATGCTAGGTAAGAAAGTAATTGCAACCCACAAATCAGTCACCATAAATGCAAGTGTAGTCTTAATATTTTTGTATTACAAATTTTACACATCAACATTTAGCTACACTTTTGTCTGCATCATTAAAAACTGAGTGTAAACAAAAGTATGCCTTGATCTCCTCATCAACAGATAAACTCAAAAGAGCATCCAAGATTCAAAAACCCTGGTAATGATGATTATCCTAGTTAAATAGCAATTCAGTAAACCCTACACACATCTTAACTAGCTTAAATGGGACCAGGCATGAGCAGAGCAGGTTAAACAAAATTCCTGTTAATATAAAAAAATAATACATTCAAAAAGAGTTCCTTATTTTTCAAGTTAATGAAACATTTATTAAACATGTTGCAGATATTACTATTTAGGGTAATGTTTTAAAAGTTCAGTTCTTATTTTCACTGATTGTTTGAAATTCCTTAGTACAACAGAGTTGCTGTGTTTAACAGCGGAGAATGT
This sequence comes from Tetragnatha montana, assembly GCA_963680715.1. NCBI lineage: Eukaryota > Metazoa > Arthropoda > Arachnida > Araneae > Tetragnathidae > Tetragnatha > Tetragnatha montana. The sequence continues at coordinate 12,889,922 of OY796676.1, read as the reverse complement.
TTGATAGGTATTTGAATATATTTAACTTTTCTTTTACCTTTATAGGGTGGTGGTGGAATTACATGTGTTTTAGATAATGGTGAAGTGTTTGAAAAAGCTGGTGTAAATATATCTGTTGTGCATGGAATTTTACCTGGACCTGCAGTTCAGCAAATGAGAGCAAGGTATGTATTACCTTTTCAGCATTATAAGTACTTTTCTTTTTTACTTTTTTTTGAAATTATCATAGTTTAACATTAAATTTTTGATTAATTTTATATTTCTTTAATGTGTTTCAAATTAAATTTCAATATCTGAAAGCCAAGTAGTATTTCAATTATGTTAGTTTGTGACAATTTTTAATCATATCATAGGATAATTATATATGTATAGTATATTGTAGATACAGTACATATCCTTGCCTTTTTGTTACTTTATTTGTTTAGTCGTGTTGTCCAAACTGTATGTTAAGTGTATGATTTTTGTTACATCAAGATAAGTGTAACTTATTTAGGGTTTCATACAGTGGTTTGCAAAACTATGCCATTCTAGGGCACCAGGAATGGTGTCACCTCATGTCAATCATGGTGTCAAGGAACATTTTCACAAATACTTGTTACTACTTCAGTTTTTAAAGTCTTATTTTCTTATTAATACAACACTTTAAACTACAGAAAGGAGTAGAAAGTTTTATTCAAAGCCTACATTTATTAAATTGTGTAAGATTTTTCATATCTATTTTAAATATTAAAAATCAAAAACATACTGTTCTGAAATGACAAGTTATTACTTTACCTACATGTTTAATGTATCTTTTATATCAAATTTTAAAGTAAAAGTTTTTTCTTTGTAGAGGCAAAAAGTTTTCCAATAGTGATAAACTACCTTTTTTTGCTGCTGGTGTTAGTTCTGTCATTCATCCTGTAAGTAAGCATGTATACTATTTATCTCTTTTATCACTACAGTAAATGCTATCTGATTTAATCCATACGCACCCTGCTTATAATTATTAATAACACAGATTCATGAGAGATTTTGAATAGGAAATCCTAAAATTTGTTACTTAAATTATCATTTCAATTGAAAAATTTATTAACATATGTTACAAATCCAGTAAATGGTTTTTAAACTAAACTGTTTTTATAATTAATGCAAGTTTGCAAAGGTAATGCTTTAACAAAACTTTGCATAATAAAAAGTAATTAAAAAATAAGCATAAAAGTTTTGCTATCAGTGCATTTTAACAAGTTTTTATGCTTTATTTAAGGTTTTAAATTATGGAGAGTCTAAAAATTCAAGTGAAAATATATTTGTATACTATTTCCTAAATTATTAAGAAAATTTTCTTTTTTTAGAGGAATCCCAATGTTCCTACTATTCATTTCAATTATCGATACTTTGAAGTAACGAATGAGGATGGTACCACAACTTGGTGGTTTGGTGGAGGTACAGACATGACCCCCTACATTTTAGATGAAAAGGATTGTCAGCATTTTCATCAAACTCTGAAAACTTGCTGTGATGAGCATGAAAAATCTTACTACAAGCGTTTCAAAAAATGGTGTGATGATTACTTTTTTATCAAACATAGAGGTAAATATGTTTTATAAGTGTAAAGACTAGTTTCCACTTTATTATTTTTCTAGAGTTTTATTAATTTTGCCATCTTGATAAATTGAAATTGAGATATTGGATTAAACTAATTTCCATTTGCACTTGAAACTTCATAGCTCAGACCTTAATGACAATGCAATATCTCTCAACCTGCTTTCTTGTTTGTCACATTAAGACTGTCCTAAAAATTGTGACTGAATTCTTAATGGTGATGAAAGTAGTAGTAAGGTTAATGAAAACTTTGTTATTTGTAATAGAGAAAAGAGGGTATAGGAATTAGCTGTCAAGAAAACTTTAGCAACAGTTCTTATAATTAGCTTTCATGGAATCAGAAATTTTAAGTAAGAAGTAGCACAACAGAAAATTTTCATAATAATTTGCAAAAGGCAAGGAAAAATGTATTAAAAATGTTTAGTCCTGGGCTCCTGGGCATAAAATTCCTATTCTTAAGGTATAATAGAAAAACCAGAATTTTTACTTACCATTGTATGAGGCATTAGTCCAAATTTCAAGAATGATAAATAGGCTTATATGGGTCTTTTGATGAGGTACAAAAGTGTATTGAATTTTATTATGGTGAGATTGCAAAAAATAAACAAAACAGAAATATTCAAAGCCAAAAATACTCTTCCATAATAAAAGGATTACAGTGCACCATCTTTTATAAATCAGTTAGAAAATCACAAAATTTCAGTTCCACCCTTTGAAATACTGTATTCCAAAAGTGTGAAGATTTTACAATACCTTCATATATGCATAATTAAATTAGTTTTATTGACCTTAGTTTTACTGTAGCAATTTTTTTTCCTAGAGGAATGTCGAGGTGTTGGAGGAATATTTTTTGATGATCTAGATACACCTGACCAAGAAAGTTGTTTCCAGTTTGTAAAAGTAAGATATGGTTTTGCTAACATTAATAGTAGGGGAGCCCAGAGTGTTTTTGGGTAGTAACTCGAGCGCGTCAGATAATCATAGGGGGGATACCTTGCATGCTTTTGAGTAACTTCACCAAATATAAGCTCTCTATGTTGGTGGGTAAGTTTAGAACAGCCCGTCAGATTTGTAAAAAAAAATTAGTTACATGGACATACTCGAGCGCGTCAGATTGGCTACAGAGACAGTTTACAACTAGTTGAGACTAGTTTTCTGGCTACTAGTCCATAAACATTTTGTTTCCTACATTTTTCTCAAAAAGAGCGAAAGCGTCTTACCGGTCTTGGCTTTACTTTGCAACTTTGTAACCCTCCCGCTCCCTTATCCACCGCTCAAATCGGCAGATTTTAGAAAATGTACACTTTTTAGCTGGTAACTAACCTACCTTATCTTTATCTGACGCGCTCGAGTATGTCCATGTAACTAGTTTTCTTTTACAAATCTGACGGGCTGTTCTAAACTTACCCACCAACATAGAGAGCTTATATTTGGTGGAGTTACTCAAAAGCATGCAAGGTATCCCCCCTATGATTATCTGACGCGCTCGAGTTACTACCAAAAAACACTCTGGGCTCCCCTACTATAACTACACTTTTCTTTTCCTACACTATTTTTAATAAGCACCTTGATCTATTATTTGTATAACTCTCCCAAACTTTCTATGAATTTTTTTTTTGTTTTATGGTACATAATTTTGTCATGGTATGTATTCTTTTTGTTTATCACATTTTCACATGAATTGGATTGATAATTATCAAGGAAGCTGAACTTAAAATACTACTCTACCTAATTGTTCTTTTATCAAGTGATAATACTTTTATTAAATATGTTTTGTCTACCTGAACAGAATACCATGTACCCATATTTTATTAGCAAGTTTATTTTCATTCATCTATTAAATTTTCATGGATGTTTAAACTTGACTTAAATAGGAAAACATTTTTTTTAATTATTAAATATTTTTAGTTTTAGTTTTTCTTGAGTGCATTCAATGATTTCTGAGTTATCTTTATGTATCAATTTGATTGTTTTTTTTAATAATAATAATTTTAAAATCTCTTCTTTTCTTTACAGGCATGTGCTAAGAATGTAATTCCTAGTTACATTCCAATAGTTGTCAAAAACAAAGACAAAGGATATTCTTATGCTGACCGACAATGGCAGTTGCTCAGAAGAGGAAGGTAGCTTTTCATTTGGTTAATCTTATTGTAAACAAAGTTATTTCTTTTTGTTTAAAGATGTTTATTTTGTTTTAAAACCCATCAATTTCTGTCATTGAATAGATATTAATCAAAAGTAACTTGCTGGGAAAATTGTTAAAGGTGAAAAATATTGTTTATTATTATTCAAAGTCAAAAATACACCGCACCGCAACTAAGATTACTATTAACGTCTCTAATGACTATGATAATCATTACAAATGGAACATGGAACAGTGTAACATTACCAAGAGGATTTTATTTTGGTTTTGGTATGCCTTCAGACTAATTATCTTAACCTAGAAGACATTCCTCACAAAACTCTGTTTTTAGTGTTGTAAGTTGTTTTTAGTAAAGAACTTTGCAACTGAACAATCATCATGTCTTTGTGTATTCAGAATAAGAATATCATGACTTTTGAATTAAAAAATTCACTAATAGTGTGCAACATTGAAAAATTCAATCATTTAGTTGATCTTGAATACTTTATAGTTTTATGGTGGTCCCTTTAGGACTTCAAATCATCCAAGTTAAACTTTTTAAGTCAAATTCAAAAGCCCATAGCTTTTCTAATTAGAACTAGTTAATGAAAGACTATTTTTAGTTTAAAAGTACCATTCCTTTAAATCAGTGGTGTAGTCCAACTTTTAGCTACCCGAGGGCCAATCAAACTTCATTATAAGGCCAGACAACAGTAAAAAGAGAAAATCTCATTTTTCTGTTTTAAATACTAATACAGGCAATTTTTAACACTTGAAAATTTATTTCAATTATGAAGATTCACTAAGATGCATTTTACTTGAAGATTTTCTTACATTACAAATGCAATGCAAAGTTTGGCTGGGTCATTAAATTACTTCATTCAAGATTACATATTTTGTTTCAAAATTTAAATAACTTATCACTATTTAACTTGATGTTTATATTTATTAAATGAAAATATAAAAACAAATTATTCCTTGTTTAATCACATTGAAGATTTCTTAAAAGGAAGAAAATTAATAATAAGTAAAGAAAAAAACTATCTTTGAAGTTAGGTAATTCACAGAATTTTGAAAATGCAAGAGCAAGAAGTGTTTAAGTTTACATTTTAAAGTGTTATTGCTAAATTAGCTCATATCCGAAGAAGAGGTTTGGGGTTTCATTACTCAATATTTTAAATTTTTTAAACTGAGTTATAAATACAAAGACAACTGCATCCCTGCATTGAGCATTTCTGAAATTATACCTGTAGATGAAATGTAAATAATGCATTATATGCATTATGCATGCATATTATTACTTATGCAGGTAATTATACTCAAACCATATCTACTGATTTTATAGCTCTTTTCTCTTTGATGTGTTTTATACTTTTTAAGCAAAACTGTATGCAGAAATTATAAAACCATAAGTGAAGGTATAATTTAAACTGTATGAACTATTGCCCCCAACTGGAGTTTCTACTGATGCCATTTTAATGTCCCATTTGAAATAAATATTAGTGACACAGCTTTATTGATTAGTAAACTGTTTTAGACATTATACTCTGTTTCTAACTTCTTATATTGTCTGTTGGGTTTCTTATTCTTATTTATTGAATGGTTACTTTCAGGTATGTTGAATTCAATTTAATTTATGACCGAGGAACAAAATTTGGACTGATGACTCCTGGTGCAAGATATGAAAGCATCCTAATGTCCTTACCCCCAATGGCTGTAAGTAGTCTTTGTGAATGATTTGTCTTCCATGATTTGTCATTACTTCCTTTCATGTTAAAATAATAATTTTTTTTTTCAGAAATGGGAGTATTGTCACTCTCCAGATGAAAAATCAAAGGAGTATAAACTGATAGAAGTATTGAAAAATCCCAGGGAATGGGTGCAATAGCTGCCTTTTAGTTAAAGTACTTTGTTATATGAGATAAAATGTTTTGATGAAGTTGACTCTGTAAATAGTATGACCCTTTTAAAGGATGCATTATTTCTTATATAGTAAATCAATTTTTTTATTATGTTTTGATTTGTTTGTTTGTTTTTTAAACTTTAAACTGTAATCAAATTTTAAGATTTGATGAAATGAACTTCTGTGCCGATGTCTAAGAAATAATTTTGTTCTCAACTTTAGACAACATCCTCAGCGGTATTCATTTAGTTAGATGCTATCATGTTAGTTATTAGGAATGCTAAAGCAAAAGCCTTTAATCTGAAATTACAGTAAATTATAAAACGGCAATAATGATCCAAAAGTCCTGTGAAAACTCAAAATGACCTGAAATGCTATACTGTTGATAACTTGTCCTGCTATTCTTATAATTTATCCCTGAGATTTTTCACTTTTAAATAGGAAGTGCATTAATTCAAGATATCTGACAATCCATCCAGAATGCAATTTTTTTTTTGTTGTACTGAATAATTAACATGCAGGTAATACAGTAGAGCCCCGATTATCCGCGAGCGGATGAACCGCGAGTGCCAAGAAATTTTTTTTTATTTACAATTTTTTAATACTAATTTTTAATTAAGAAAAGGTGTTTCCGAAGCAAAAGCGAGTGACTGATTTTTTAAAAAGGCTTAACTGAACACTTTTTGTTAACAGTACACTGTTTACTGTTCTTTATTTTAGTGATTTAGATGTAGAGCAAAGGTTTCTGCTGTACTTTACATATTTTAAAAGTTTTACATATCATGTTTTTTGTACAATAAAACATTGTTTTTATGCTAAAATATTTTTTTTTCATGTTTTCACCTCATTTTTAGTCTTTTCGGGTTATCCGCGATTTTCGCTATTCGCCTTTCCCGCTATTTTTCCCGCTAATTTTCGCTATTTCCCTTGCCACCCAATTCCGTGGATAATCGGGGCTCTACTGTAATTGGGGGTTGTTAAGAACATTATTTAAATTACTTATCCATTTCTGTTATACTTTACTCTTATCCATTTTTGCCCAGATAAATTTTCTAGCTTTCACCCATGGACTTAAGGTATATTTTGTTCAAGGATTCTGAAGAGGAAAAACCAGTAAAACTTAACAAAACATTTATTTTTCATCTTCAAATGCAAAGCAAGCTTAAATTGGATCAAAGCAAATGCAGTTATCATTTAACTTATCTTTTATGAAAATGTACTTGATTATTTGTATTTTTCTTTTTAATTATTATTTGCTTCATATTTCTCTATGGCTGAATTTGAGTACAGATATCTATCTCATTCTTCTAAATTAAAACAGAAATAACAATAAAATGCTTTGTACTTTACAAAGAAGCTTACCTAAAGGAGCATCATGAATAACAAATTTATGAGTCCACACAATTTACCAGTAATTTTTCTTTTACTTTTTGGTTAATAAAGCATAAGCTGACTATTCAAAATTCTGGTTAAAATGAGGAATGAAAAATAAATTTTAAACTGTGTATTGAAGAGTTATATTTTTTATTTCAAGAAGAATGCTTGAATGCTCTTCTGAATAAGAAATTCTGAAAATTGAAAAACAAAATCAATGTTGTGTTGTTTTAGGAAAAAAAGACCTGCAAACCCCTGCAAATTTCTAACCTTTTTCTTTTTTGAGGCCTGAAAAAGTGCTATTTTGAAATGCTAATATCTCTGTGAATATTCATGAAATTTTTTCCAGGGAGTTTTATTATAATATTAGCAATAATAATTGTTTTAAAGTTTTCATATCTCCTTTAGTTTTTTTAATTAATTTTTAAACTTCTTTATTTCGCCACTAGGAGTACTGTGAGTCATCTCAACGGATTCACCATGGTCACTTACCTAGTGGTAGACCTTACTTCCATGACCTTAGGAGACATTTTTTCTAAATGAAAGTTGTGAGAAGGATTTTTGAAACACCCTGTATACTAATTAATTCCAAAATAATCATATTGGTAGAAAACTCAAGAAACTGGGGAGATAACATTTAAAAGATGCTTACCTGAAAAACCTCAAATAATCAGAAAAATTGGAATTTTTTTGCAATAATTAATATTTTTATATCAGTTTGTCTTCAACCTCATATTTTACCAAATATTATTACTTTTAAAAAATCTGTTGAATTATAAAATTTTTCACTAAACCTTTTTTTTATTATATTAGATAGATTTATTTACTCATTTGTTTGCAAGTTTTCAATATTATACTGTAGAATGTAGATGAATTTGTTTCTTGCACTGCAGGAATCATATTTTTCGGACAGGGACTGTTTCGATTATGGATGTCCATAATCATAAGTTAGTATCTCTGCAATTACATTTTTTTCAGAGCTATCAATAATGAATTATAATATTTTCTATGAGAAGAGGTATTTTTTTTATGAGTACAATTTCTTCATAAATTTCATATTTATTGTACAAAGGTGTCCCTTATTGAAGTCCAATTATAATTTTAGTCCTAAGAAGGGTCCAGAAATGTAAATTATAAAGTTTTTAAGTAATTTATAATGGGTTGAAATTTAGTTGTAAATCGTCAGCATAAAAAGAAGTAACAACTACAATGACTCAATTTTTTTCACTGTTAAAGTTTGAGTTAATAGGAGAGATCAAAACCTTTTACAGTATTTCTGTAATAGTTTCAGTTTCATTACATAGTTTGTAGCTATGCCATTTTTGTCGTTGCTTAACTGCAATCGCTCTAGTGTCATTTAGAATGTTTTTCACCTGATTTTTAATAATTAAAAATTCAACAAAATATCCTACATTTACCGATACAGGCCAATATTCTTCCAACATGTTCTTGTGTTGGCCAGGATTCAAATTCTGCCAATATTTGTATCCGATGTTTCAAAAAACAAAAGTTGCTTCATGACGATCCCTTGTTTAATGACTTTTATATTGATAATCTTGAGGGAAACAAAACCTCAAGTGCCTCAATTCGCCCAACATCTAATCATTATCCATTCCCTAAAAGAAAAAAAAAATCGGACAAGGCCCATCACTTCACTTTCCCCTTAAAAAATCGTCTGAATAGAAAACCGCCCAACTAAAACAACCATTTATTTTTCTCGAGCAAACACATCAATAATCTGATCACGAAGCCAGCGTCATTGAGTTTAATTCGCGATCCCGCCAAAGGGAAAGTAAATTGACCATCGATTTCGCGTCTTACGATTCCTCTAGCGGGAAAATAGCCTCGGTCAGCTCTTCAATCTGTTCCGATAGAAAGCGGAGTTATATCGGATTTGTTTTTTTTTTGTTAGAAATACTATATTATGCTATTCAATTTCACTTTCGGGATTTTTTCTGCTCACGTTTCTCATTCTTTGTCTTTCGTTTGGATTGCGCAGCGTAAGGCTTTCTTTACCTTTACCCCAATCTGGAATGGAGTGAAATTCTTCTCACAGAAATGTAGAGTTATAAAGTTAAGAAAAATGTATTAATCAATTTTTCCAACCCCTTACTAACTACCGGGTGGTCAAAAAGAAATTATTCAAGGATAGGATATAGGATAACCTGGACCGTTCAGCATATCGAATGAAATTTCTGGTACTGCTATTTGAAGGTATGCGCTCGAGATTGGGATGATTTGAAACAATATAGCTCTCATGGTTACGGTTAAAGTGAAAAAAAATTAGCGTTGCATATTGCCTGTTTGTTTCCTTCTTAAACTGATCAGCATATCGAAAAACAATAAGTTGCGTTGAAACGGTACATTTAAAATGGAATTTTCCCTCAAAAACCATTTCCAAAGAAGAGCATCTTAAAGGACCAAAAGATGGAGTGTAAAAACTTCTTTTTTTTTTATTTGCAAGTTTTTACAATCTCCTCGCACATAATTGGTTATCATGAGGGCGTTAAAAACTTATACTTGCTAAATGTTTTGCTCATTTCCCTTCAGTCTTTATTTATAAAACTAGGGGATATAAGTACAGGCAATGGAGGAATATTCTTTTAAAACTTGAAAAGATTTTCTAAATTTAGAGCTTTATAATCAATATTATATGAAAATAAAGAATGGCATATCATATTTAAAGTTTTCTTATAGTTAAGGACTAAATTATGTTCATATGTATGATGAGCTATTCTTAAGCTTGTATCTTATATTTTAATAGGGTAGTTTAATATGGTTTGGGACGTGTTCAAAATAAGAATATTTTAATTTTAATAATAATCCCGTGCCGAACCTGACTATGAGTCCAAACCATCTTCATGAAAAGAAAACGTTATGGATATCAACACATTTTAAACTATTTACTAAGAGAAAAAAAAATACAGTTTGATTGACCGACAAAATTTGGTTATGGTATGTATGCTGCAAAATGGGGGAAAACAATATATTTTTTTAACTGACGAAACCGAAAAAATCTTTGTCTGAATACTTGCAAAGTTTTCTTGAATTTTGAATTTTTTAGAAAATTTACTAAATTTCAGTAAAGGTTTTTAATAATACCTTATGTTAACTTTCCTCTTTCAAAAATAAAATAAATATTATTACACAAAAGGGGTGTGGAAAAAAAACAATCCAGACTGTTACATTTTCCTCTTTCGTGCACGTTCCATTTAATTAAGTTTAAACGCAAGGCATTTCGATGGAAACAGAGGGGGGATATTTTATCTCCCCACCCTTTCTTCTCTTAAGATTCTCGGAAGAAAGGTTCAAACGGCTTAATTCCGAGAATGCTGCCAGATCCGAGAATTCTTCGGAACCAAATAATTTCCCGCGGCTAACCAGAAAGAAAAGGAGCTGCTACAACAACGAATAACGTCGCGTTTTGACTCTGCTGAAAAGAGGGGAAAATTCCCGCTGGCATTTCCATAGGAACGAGGAGTAGGGAAAGTAGAGGCGATAATTGGAGGAGCAACGATTGTTCCCCATCGATTTTTTTGACATTCTTTCCCCGCAAGACGGCTACCGAAAGGATGGAAACGTGGAGAAATTAACCGCATTGGTGGTTTCGAGGCGAGAGTTTCGTATCGAATTAATGAGTTTCGCAGAGCCATTGCTTGTTTCCAACAAATATAGTTAAATGGTATTCTATTGAGACTGATGGAAAGGAAAGAAGTATATCATGTTACATTGAAAGTAAACTTAAGTTACGGTTTTTTGGGTCATTTGCAACAATTAATTAGTAATTTTTTAAGGTACAGTCGTACCGTCATGAGTTAGTTTACTCTCAATTTAAAGGAGGGTGTTCCTTCTTGGAGATTTTTTTTAGGTGCAAAGAAAACATTTTGCACTGCTGTAAGTTGGAATAACCAATTAAAGTAATTTTTCCAACCCATAAGTTTTACTTGTCATTAGTTTTTTGAGCCTTGGTTACGAATGTCTGATATTTTCTACTACAAAGAATTAATTATAACAAAGTGTATTAATTGGAATTTGACTCGTTAGTTGCAAATTTTTAAAAGAACTTGTAACTAATTACTATAGTAATTTTTAAGATCTTTATAAATTCTCCATTTTTTTTTGCTTATCCTTTGTTTAAAAAATAGCTTTCTTAAGGTGCTATGAAAATATTTTACACTTTTTAAGCTGCGATAATGAGTGAAATTCTACTCAAAGATTTTTCTAAATTTAAAGTTGTACAAATGGTTTTTTAACCCTAGTTTGGAACAATTTGGAATGTCTGGATTTTTCTTATAAAAGTTTATTAATTAGAATTTGACTAATTTGTAAGTTTAACAGGATATAAAACTGTTAAACATGTTTTTAAACTTATTTTTTTAATAACTTAAGAGCATTTATATTGATAATAATCCGTAAAAGTATGCAATTATTCGATACGCAGACACTTTTTACGTAAATATTATAATGACAGTATAATGACAATACATTTAAATTTCTTTTGGATGAGTTTCTTTATCAGCCACATATTGTGGACTGGAAAAATTTATATAATATTCTTTAGCTTACGATCAAAAGAATATTAGTATATGAATTTTTATTTTTATTCTGAATATTGAATGTATTTGTATAGCTTAAAGGAAAATTGAAATTAACAACATTTTCCATAGCAACTTGCCTTTTATTGAAACACATCCCTCAAGTTAACATTTGATGTCATCCCCACCAAGTTCATCCTATTCTGACTTTTCTTTACGTTGATGGAACCGTTACCAGTACATTTACGAGTCCCCAGCCCTAGATAGATAATTGCATTTGTTCTCTAGAGTCGCACAAATAAATCAACCATTTCTGATGAACGACTCTGTGGAAAAGGATTGGCATACAACAGCAATCTTTTAATTGGAATTGATACGGGACGCTTCTGGGAAAGCCAAATACTACAGAAAAGCATTGTTTATATGTATAAGGAAAAGTATATGCTCTTGTCTAGATATTAATATAACTTTTTTTATAAATGACATCTATTAAATTGAAATCCCCAAAATTCAACCGCATCAGAATTTAATTCGAGTTTAAACGTAAAACCACACGTTTTGATTCGAATTGATTGATACATTTTTGAGAAGTTTTATGTGTTACAATCTCTTTAAATCTTTATGTCTACTCTATTCTTTTCTATTTTTGAACTTTTTAAATGACTTCAATTCTTCTGGAATTATAAGGGGAAAAATACACACAAAAATATGCTGTTAAATTTTAAAAAGTTTCAAAAAGCAAATTAAGCCGCATAACATCTAGATTCTACCTGGTTTAAAAGAAAATTATATCAATGTACAAAAGTGTAGTAGTCTACTGCAAACCAATCTTAGATTGAACTGAATCGTTAAGTAATGAAAAGTAATGTGTTTCTTTCAAAGGGAAAATGTTGTCTGTTATAGTCTATTAAATCATACCATGTCAGTAACAAGTACATAGTAACCAAGAACTGAAATGTTTCCGTGTCTTGGCTCCATTGAAAGTTAACTACTACAGTAGTACATAAAATTTCCATATAAAGTATTCTGCGAGGAATTCCTTTTATTTACCAGTCAGATTTCTAAGAAAAGAAACTTCTGGGTCTGTAGGTTTAGTATTTGATTTCTTACTTTGTTATATAGTACATGAAAGATTTTTTTTTCTTCTATTCATAATTATAAAGATTTTTTTTTCCAGTTGAATAAACTTAAATGCAAGTTTAATTAACTAAAATGTAAGTATTGCATTGCTCAAAAAATAAGACAAAAGCTATGTTATTTGAATTTAAAACTATATTTGTAAAAGTTTTATTTTATTAAATACTTCGCTAATTGATAGGATGGTAGGTCAAAAGATGAAAACTCTGTATAGTTTTGTAGAGGCTTGGTTATAATAAAAATAAGTTAATAAGTTAACATTTAGGAATAGCTGGATCATTCAAACCTATGTATCATACTGCTGAGAAATTAATATCCTTTATGTTCAGATTTAGGAACGCTCAAAAAGACACTAATTTGTTTTTAAAAAGATTCTTCTCCATCCTTTATTTTCCCAGATAAGTGGGCCATTTCCTAATTTTATCAGCTGATATAGAAATGGTTTCATTTGAGCTAAGAGTGATATTTGATTCCGTAAAAATGTTATCAATCATGAGACGTCCAATTCTGTGTTACATTTCAAAGATTGCGCTTATATTTCTATGAAAATGTTAAAAAGTATATTAGAAAAGAAGGTTTAATTTTCTATTCTCAAACTTTTATTTTTCAGTAACCCTCTATTATTGTATAAATTAATAACATTGTGATTTATACTTTGTGGAGTACAGTCTTGTAAGAAAGCAACATGTAAGAACAACAGAAAATTGTTATAGTATTTATTAAAAGATTCTAATTGATCTACTTTTTCCCTAAATCGCTCTGATACATGTTTGTAGTTCTCTAAAACAATTGTATTCCTATTAGAAAAACACAACCAAAATATTCCTACATTTGAAAACATTCTACGTAAAAAGCTATTATGAATTTGTAGTCATAAACCGCTTCCTACGTACGCATAGAAGCTATCAACTTAATCGAGCAAATGAGACGTATGAACGAAATTCCTTCAATTGATTGAAGTCTTACAAGATTTATAACTTTCTTAAACTGTTGATATTTATTAAATAGGTAACCCTATTTACTTTTCTAGTAATTGCATTATTAACATCCAAAGTCTTAAATCAATACCTCTTGTTAACCTATAACCACATTTCTGAAGGCTTCGCCAGTTTTAATTAAGTTAACCAGACTTGTGTTAAAGTAAAACAAATAGCAAGTATTGATTAGAATGATCAATTCATTACCAGTAAAATACATTATGTATTAAAATATTTATAGGTAATCAATCTTTAACTTGAAACGAGAATGTTTGGTTGCTTGAAGGAGAATAAAAGTCTTACTGAAATATTGTCATGAAGCAATTAATAACTGCCAGGAAATTAGGTGGGGCTATACTATACTTAAGGATATTAAAAGTTTCATAAAAGAATACTTTTCACAATTTAAAATGCGTTGTCCTAATTTTACTTCTTGACTTTGCACATTGTTTTAATCTGAAAATATAGTTTGTTGAAGAAGCTGAGTGGTGTAAAATACCAAGCGAAATATGACTGTGAAATAATTGCAATACACAAGCAATTAAAAATTACTACTTTAATAATCTTTATTTAACAAACATTGTATTAGTCTCATTACTTTTTCCATTGAAATAAAGTGTGTCAAATGCTACTCTGTAAGAAATCATGTTAAAAATAAACATTTTATTGTTACTAAGAAATATGAGCGACCAGCGCTCTTTTAGCTTAAATTCAAAAAGCAGAAATACAAGCAGCAATCAACACTTCATAACTTCCGTAAGAAGGACTTATGCTAACTAGCGTTGCCACACGAAAATAAATTTGAATCGGGTCTGTGTTGAGAAAATTTTCTTTTATAAGTGCTTTAAAATAAAGATTCATGAAATTGTATTAAGTACTCAAGTCATCTTATCAAACCTTTCTCTTAAATTAAGACGCATTCTGCTTCAAAAGTTACTTTTATAGAATCGTTGCACTATTTCACTTTCATTTTTATATTTTGCTTCAAATTTGCTCAGTATAAAAATACTAAACAGAAATACATTCTATCGAAAGTGGCGTACCATGGTTAGAATAAATGAATAGTACAAAAAGTGTCCACTAATAATGGGGTAGAATTTGTAGTTGCTAAAGTAAAAAAAAAAACAGATCATCATTACTTTACTTTCAATCTATTTAAACATTACTTAGTTTGAAATAAAAACTTTGTTGGATAATGGAGTATACTTTGGACTAAACAGCTTTTTAAAAAAAACCCCGCAAACTATGAATTATACATAGTCTCATTTAGGAGAGATTGTAATCTTAAGTTAAAGAACCTAAAAACACAAAAAAAAGACCCCTTAAAGAAACACCCAGTCTCTTTTATCCCCGTTTCCTAATTAAATAAACTTCAAAGAAGTAACACAAGAAATTTCCAAAAACTTTTTTTCACGCACGAAAAAAAAATCCCGCATAAAACCAAAGCAGAATTTATCTTAAGAATTAATGTACCAAGAATTTTTATGCTCCATTTGAAAAACGGATAATAAGCAAATGCAGAAATTCATACCGCTGGAAGAAAGAGCCGTTCGATAATTTAGAGAGAAAAAAAGGTTTAAGCCTCTAAGTCTTGGAAAAACTTTTACTAGATCCCATCTTCACGGACGATTCTGAAAAAAAAAACTTTATAAAAAAAGAATGTCGTTTCGTCCTCAGACCAAGGAAAAGTCGAGGGAAAAAATTTTTAAGAGCTCTGATTTTTTAGTGTGATGGGATTTACACTCAGAACTCATCTTGGGTGAGAGATTTATTGGAATTTAGCCCCGCACTTCCTTAAATTCAGTTTCAGAAAAGGGGAGAACTGCATTAGGGGTATATATAGCAGGTTTCGCGCAATAATATCACGACTCGGAAAAACGTACATCTTCAGTATGAGGGGTATCTCCAGTAGATTAGAGCTGTGGTTTCAATTGAGGTATGGGGATAATTTAGATTGTTGAATTATGGGTTCCTTAAAATCATCAGTGATCCTCACCGGGGAATCCCACATTTGCATTGGAAATCGGAGGATTAAAGAGTGAAATGATAATTTACACTTTTCACTTTCGATCTTCATTTTGGAAGAATCATCCAAAATGATAAAGGTAAATTTATCGTTTCACTCTTCAATTCTCCCATTTGCTATGCAAACGTTTGTAAAGGAAACAGTGTAAATGAGCCTTTAACGAGAGAGAAGGAAAGAGAGAGAGAGAAGAGAGAAAAATCAGAAGTAGAAAAAGAAATGAAAAAATGAGGAGAAAAAGAAAGAGAGACGAGTTCATGAGAAATAAAAGAGGGAATGTCATATGAAAGGTAGAGAGAAAGAAAGAGAATGAGAGAATATAGAGAGCGAAAGACAAAAGAAAACTGATGGGTAAGGAAAGATAAATAAACACTAGGATATAATACAGAGAATGAATACTTTAGAACAGGGATGGGCAAACAGCGGTCCGCTATTTTGGTGGCCCGCCAAGACAGTCCGAAATAAGCAATCCAAAATCCCCTAGCGTTGCTTAAAATCTCTTTTTCGGCATGCTGAAATGCAAAAGTTTACCGATGGAGGATCTCTGGCTCACCGTTTTCTGAGGGGCGTAGGATATGGAATCGTTTTAGTCTTCCGAGGTTTGTACGTTTATCTAGAAATTTGAGTTAGATGGGGGTTGGAGCAATCCACCTCAAGTGTCACCCAAGAGGTCTCAGATATTAAATAGTGAGTTGAAGCACTATTTTTGATGTGAAATTTCCAAAAAAAAATGGTAAGAAACCCCAGATCCCCCCTTTTTTTTGCCTAAGTTTGATAGTAATGCCACAAAATATAAAATGCAAAGATAACCAATGGAAACTATCATTATAAGAGGTGTGTCCCTACAGTAACTTCCACTTCCATAAAAGCGACCCTTGAGCCAAAACAATTGCCCACCCCCCTGCTTTAGAACACTTAATAAATCAAGTCGCTTCAATTGAAAATATATAGCTCTAAATTACTCGAGGCACCCCTCATACTGAAGATGTAAAGATTTTCGAGCTGTGACACTATTCCCCGAAACCGACGATATAGGAGTAGAGGTGGAATATGGGTGAGAAGAGTGGTAGAAACTTACTCAAAGGTCACTAGGGGAAGGAGTAGGAGGAGTGATATTGCTGTGGGGCCGTATCCTTTATATTTAATCTCCGCAGCACTTCTTTGACTAAACCTATATGTCCCAGAAAATTGAATTTCTAAGAGTTGTGTTACCATCCCGGAATCGCTTTTGAGAATAGGAGAGGCAGCGACGAAAGATATCGGGAAAGATATTTTTTTCGTTAAATATGGATGTCCTGCTGAAGTATGAAGGTTGTGTAGAAGAAACAGAATGGAGGTCACCGAAGAGGACGAATAGATTTTGCTCTTGTTTCGAATATTATTCCATTGTCTGAAATTTTTAAAGTTCTGTTTATACCTTTTTTAGTGGAAATTCAATAATATGTTTTAACTTGAAATATTTTCCTGATGGGTAAATTGAATTTTCCATGGTTTTAGTAGAAAAATAATTATATTAAAGTACTAAGACACTGAGTTTTATATTCTAAGTTATTATATCAGGAAAAACCAGAGGGTCCCATTAGATTTCATCATCTTCATAGATCCAAACCAGAATACTCTCTTCAGAAAATTTGAACACGTAGATGATACAAAAATTGTACAGCCTTGCCAGAAAAATTATGGTTCGCTGCTGATCAAAACGATAAAGGAATAATTACTACAAGATGTGTTTACATTTTAGATAAATGAACATTTCATTTTTTTAGATATCTTACCATTAGAGCTTTGGCATTTACTGAGTTTTTCAATTGTTAAGAAAGTCTATACAAAATAGAATTTTACTCTTATGAAACAGACGGGATAATTACAATTAAGTCTTCTTTACTATCGCCCGTATTTTAGTTATTTTTAAATGACAAGGTTTCTTAATTCTCCTTTTACATCGAGAATTAATGAATAAAATGTATACAGTCGACTCCGCTTAATGTGATCACTTTTGTCCAAGAGTAGAACGATAACAATATCTTGATTAATAATAATAAGCGATTTGATACCAGAAAGTTTCAAACAGTGAAATTTGAGTGTTTGTCTTCAAATCACAACTATGTAATCCTAATATTGCAGTATTTAAAACAATTAGTGCTGTCCTTTAAAAACAACCCACTCCAAATTGTACCTTAAAAACAACCCATTGAGATTTTTTAATTAAATAATTAAAATAATTTTACCATCTCATATACCCTGTCCTTCTATGCCCTTTAGAGTGTCAGGGGTGTAAAAACTGGTCAAAGAACGGTTTATTTACTTATTTTTTAAACAAGCTGAGAAAATGTAGATTTTTGACAAAAAATGTGCTTCAGATTTACAGATTTTGTAAAAATGTATGTTATAAAGACTTTAGAGCATTTTTCGCGCGTTTTTATGTTATCTCATTACTATGAGAATAAAATATTAAAGTTTTAGCTCAGTCCGCCAATTAGAGTCCTTCTAGGAAAAAGTGGGTTTTTTTCAAATTCTTACTTAATTGACTGCCAATTTGTAATGGATAGTTGAAATTAAAAATTCTTAGCACTAAAATGTTAGGGAGGATGATCCGCTAGTACAGTTTTTGTTCGATTTAATTATCCTTTCTATTAAGCTTTTAATGAAGAAAATATGAAACAGTGGGTTGTTTTTAAAGGACTGCACTATACCTATTATGTATTTTGCAACTTTTACATTTTAAAAGAAAAATATTATGTTTATGTATTAAAATTGGTCTTGTAGGAGTAATAAGCGCATTCGAATGTATTTAATAAAGATAATCAGAAATTAGCAAAGATAATTCATACCTTTGCATATTAAAACATGTACAAAACATTTAAAGAAAACTCTATTTCAGAAACTTACATGATATCTTCTTTAATCTGCATATTAAAACCCAACGTCCACTTTATTTACCAGCATCTCGTAAAGATACATCATTTGCTCCAAATGAAGTGTTAACCCTCGAACGCCATTTTAACAGTTCTGTCAAAATCAGTGTTCTCCCAAATACGATAATGAAATATAGTGGGATGCATCCGTAATTCTGAGAGAATTATCACTGGGATGAGTGTGTGGAACAGTTTCCATTGCAGATTTCCGCTTTAATCTAGTTCCTTTCCCAATTCGAATCCGGTAATTGATGACTTACGAATTGGATGTTGATTGCGTTAGTTTCATAGGTAAGTCACAAAACTTTCCGAACTTTGACGCGTTTCCTTTTTGCTAGGGGGGTAGTTTAGATTTAATTGTAAAATTGATAGTTTAAGGTTAATAAAGTGTTTGATGCTTCATTCTTATAGATATTTTCTGTTTTGTAGTGTGTAAAGTAGTAGTATTTAATCTTTAGAATTATTTACCACCATTAGTCTTAAATAATAAATTGCCAGATTATCTTTGATGCTCTGAAATCAAAATGCAAACGACATCTTTCTGCTTAAACTTTTTATTTTCATTATAATATAAAAAGTATTCAATAAAAAATAATAACTTAACTTAATTAACTTTATTATATTTACCAATAAAGTTAATTGATAATAATTTACATAAATATGCATGTATAAAAATAGATTAATTGACGAAAAAATATGTAATTCAAATATTGATTGTAATGAGAAAATAAACAAATTACAAAGATTATTAAGTGAAAAAGAAAATTCCTCTCCTAACACTTTAGTACAAGTCTTGTTACAATCAGTACCTAATACTGTAATTTTTTTCTTACTTTTTTATCCATTACTCATACATTTTAAACATGAATTTCTAGTTGCATTACAGTACACTTGTCTAATAAATCTTTATTTCAACCTTTAAGTAAGGTGTATCAGTTGAGACCAAGAGTCATTAGTAAAAGTCTGCATTTTCAGCTCGCTATATTAGCTTTGTTCCATACGCTTGGGCGTAGTCTATCTCAGTGAAAAAACTGACTGACGACGCCCATGAGAATAGGTGCTGTTGAACTGTCTGACAAGTTAAAAGTACAAACAGAAAATTCGCCATACATCTTGTTCTTACAAGAAAACGTCTTTTCTAAATATTACGTTACATAACATTGTTATAATTTGGTTTTTCTTATATGATGGAAAGGATGGAGCATTAATAATTTAGTTGGGTATTTAGACCAAGTATCTATTTTCCTTATAACTTGTATCTTTTTTACAGCTATTTCCAAAGTCATAATCCAAATAGTTTTAGCTTCAGACTGATTCCAAAAATAAAAGTAAAATAGTGTTATTTAGAATTTCTTAACTTTGTTTTTAAAGAGTAAAAATCCCAAAAAACGATTGAAATTTATAATTTTTCCCGATTTTGGCCAATAATATGAACCTTAACGATGCTTATGTGCTACCTGAAAAGAATAAATAGGAAAAACACTCTTATCAAAAATAACCATAATCCCATTTTGTATAAAATTTTATACTTTTCAAAATATTAAAACACGTATCTTTCACCGTTAACTAGCACACAGAAGGTAAATAAAAAAAAAAAAACATTTTCCTTATAACCTCTTACCCTTTTTCTTTTCTGTTACAGTAGACATACCTTAGCAGCGAAGAAAAATGGTATCCAGGATATTTAATTATCCACTCTTTTAATTCCTCTGAATAGATTCTGTTATCGAGTAAGGGTGTTAAAGCTTAAAATAGTTACGGGTGCAAAAGATAAAAAAAAATTATTGTATGGAATCGGGCTTGAAGCCAACATTAAGGAAGTATGTGCGTCTTTAGGCCATCGATACATCTTAATCCTGACCGATAAGGATGAAAAGCTGTTCTTCATTATTTAAGGAGCCTGAATTTTGGAATAGTTAGGCGAAGGTATCTTTGTATCATTTTTAATAACGCTGTGTGTGTTTCCCTTTATGACCTAGTTCCGTGTCGATGACCTCACTGTTAAGGGGGTTGTCCAAAGGGAAGGGCTTATACCAGGTTTGTAAAGGTATTATTATGTGACAAATTTCTTCTAAGTTATGCACGCTTACGAATTATTATGTTAGATAAAAAGTTGTCATTTCACAGTGGCGTATATAGACATATTAGGGTGGGTTCAAATATCCCTCCATCATCCTTAGGCTCTCAGCAAGGTTTTTGCTCTTGGGGAGATTCATGACCAGGACCACCCAAAAGTCTCCTTCAAGTCCTTCCAGGCATATATATTTGAATAATAAATTTTATTATTTAGAACATTGTTTGGTAGACTTAGATTTTTTTATATTAGCTAAATGTAAAAAGTTTGTAGGTGATATAGAAATCCAAGTACAAAAAGGGTGCCTGGGGGTCCTCCCCCTGAAAAGTTTTGGAAATCTATCACTTAAAAACAGTATTTCAACTATTTTTTATCCACCAAAGCAAGTAGAAATTTGATTTGGGGTAATGGTAAGTACGATTGATCGTTTCGTGGTAAGCAGATAGTTCATAAAGTGAAATTAACTGATATTTTGATTTTTATGCATGTTCTTTATAAAACTTTTAATTTTGTTTGAATGAGACTTAAATGACTGGCGGTCTGGCGGAACTATGTGTCCAACCTACGTTGCATGATCATAATCAGAATCAGGAATGGGGTATCAGTAATAGTAATATACTTCTAATTGAATGAAAATCAGCGTAATTAACAATATTACCTATATTTTTAGCTCGCTAAATTATTGTTTAGGTTTCGCTAAGCAAGCTGTTAATCATTGTAATACCCAAAGCCAGAAATTGGTCACTAGACAAATTAGCAGCATAATGCGATGAACTTGGTACATCTTTTTATACTTTTCTCCTTTTTTCTATATATGTTATGGGCAAAGTGATTAATCGGGCATTATTAATAATGCCCGAAGTGGAGGCGGGCAAAGTGATAAATTCCATTGATAAATTCCATTAAATTTATCACATTGCCCGGGCATTATTAATAATGCCCGGATTTATACATTATATACATTAACGATTTATACATTATACCCGTAACATTTTAATGAACTTATTTAAGCAAAATTGGCTCCTCTATTTTTTTTTTTATCGTAAATAAATAACATGTCTCCATTTCAAAACACTTGAATTCTTACCGACTCTTATGCTTAACTGACACTTTGAAACACAAAAGAAATTACCCCATTTGCTTCTTCTAAAAGGAAGGATTTACTTAAAATTGGAAGTATTATACTCCAACCACCACACTTATTCAAATTCATTTTAGATACCTCCATCTTACAATCAACGAAATATACCATTCAAACAAAGGCAACCGAAAGTAATATCCGAAAGAGAAATGAAAACGTCAAAACATATTCAAACTAATTAATCCCCTACCGCATTTCCATGCGCTTCTGATAACAAACTTCTCACTTCCAAACTCTCTCTGCTACTAGTACATTTCCTATTCCACAACAATCTTCTTTGATCCGCGGATTCCAACGACGTCTCACCGGCGATAGATTAAGCCCCGACGACGAGCAGGGGCCAAATTGAATAATTATCTTTCCCCTAATAACTCATATCCTTATCGAAATCCCATTTCATAAGGATATGAGTTATTAGAGGCGGCACGCTCTTATTACACGCGTTGGACCCGTTTATCTGTCTGAAGTGCGGAATGCATAAGGAATGAAGACGGAATTAACTAACTCTTCCTACCGTGTTATATATGAAAATGTATCCCAACTTTTACTCCCCGCACAATGAAATCTTTAATGAATTTC
Source organism: Tetragnatha montana (assembly GCA_963680715.1). NCBI lineage: Eukaryota > Metazoa > Arthropoda > Arachnida > Araneae > Tetragnathidae > Tetragnatha > Tetragnatha montana. The sequence goes on along the minus strand of OY796676.1, from coordinate 12,867,558 downwards.
ATATGAGCGGTGGATTCCCTAATAAAATTCCCCGCGATCTCCTCTCTTTGATGGTCTTCCCGAATAATTAGAACGCGAAGAACTTTTAGGTTAATAATATGGGGAAATCGATACTTGCAGGAATCGATACTTTGGTATCGAGTACTTTCATATATTGTATTATTATTTCGTATAGTATTATTTGGTATAGTTTACAAATACTAATAATTCAATACGTGTTACATGTAAAAGAGGAAGACAAATTTTAAAATTCAATAAGTCCAATCATGTTGCCAGGAGAGTTAAAATTGAGTTGATAGAATATTTTATTTAAAAAGGGAATGTGAATTTTTTAAGTGTTCTATCATAATTAGTTAAATGCTAAATAACTACCCGATGTTTATGAACATTCCATCTTATCCAATTTGTAAGTGAAATCATTAGTGATTGTAAAACATTATATATAAAATACGTTTAAAAAATTTTCAAGGAGGAAGTACAGGTTCTAAGTCTAATATTCCCTCATGAAAAGCTTTTAAATAACTTAAACTATTGACAGAACTTTTTGTTGCATTAAAATTTAGTTCGATATCAGTACAGAAAATTATTAAATAGGTTATTGACATTTTTAAAAATTTGTAGTTAAATGTGAAACTTAATCAAAATTTGAGTACTGATAAAAAAATTATCCATCTAATATTATACAGTGTCATAATAAGCTCAATTTTTGAAAAATAAATTAAAACTGATCAAATTGAATGAAAATCATTAGTTTGAGGTTTCAGTTCAAATAACATAACATTTTAATTTAATTCAACATTTAATATATTTTTCAAATGAAGTGTGTTTAGAGAAATCACCCATATTACCATTTTTTAAGGTGAAGTAAACGCGGAAAGGAATTAAAATTTAATTAAAAAAAAATAAGCGAATGCTGAAGTTAATGAATATTTTGATTGCAGAAGTGAAAATTTATCTGGATTTTAAAAATTTAATACTTTAGTGAAAATTCATCTTTATTCAAAATTAAGCGAATGCTGAAGTTAATGAATATTTTGATTGCAAAAGTGAAATTTTTTCTGGATTTTAAAAATTTAATACTTTAGTGAAAATTCATCTTAGATGCGCAAAAACACAGCACCTTTCCCACCCACTTTACCCCACCTCACCTTCTCCTAGCAGGTATCGATACCTGAAATCATCGATTTATTCTACCATCAACTCGGGACTTGATTCGAGAGAAACTTAGAATCGTGTTTGTCGGGAATTAGGAATCCTCTATAACATGTCTAGCTATCAAAAATTATCATGATTGTCTTTGAGGTCTCGGGATAAATGTCGCCGGTTATGAATAATGAATTCGATAAGACTTTGGGGTGGACTATTAACATAATAACTGCGGAAAGAGATGTTGGAAGGGGGTTGAAGGCTGGTATTCATGACGGTTGAATTAATAATGGAAGCGAGAAAACGTATGATCATGGCAAATGAATGTCTGCGAGATATTTGAAGTTTGGTATTGTCTATTGGGAGAATTAGCATCGGTTAGGGTAAGTTTCGCCGGGAGACATGAAAAGTTTGCGAAAGTAAGTTGGGTTCATAATAATGCATTTTATTGTAATTGGTGTGAGTTATCTTATCATTGCATGTGGAAAAGGCTATTATGTTCATAGGGAGGATATAGTTGGTGGGTAAAAAACTTTTATTGTTATTTAACAAAGATCTTTGCATTTCTTCATTGAAAGAAATTTAGTTACATTTTTACAAATTTATCAACAGTGTAGTTATGTTTTTCGTGTGTCAAATCTTTTTTAAAATTTTAATACAGTTTAAAATTTTCATTTCTATCGATTTTAAAAATGGTGTTAATTTAAAATTTTAACAAAAAATTTAACACGGAATTAAAAACACTAAAACCAGTGTTCTTGATAAAACATTCTTGTTAATAAGATTTTAAAATGATTTTATTGATATTTTAACTGTGTAACAATTAAGAGCACTCTTCGGGTGTATCCCAAAGGGTCTCAAAATGAGTTAAAACATTTATTTTGGGGGTCAAATTTTCAAACAATTTTCTGGAGGAGAATACCAAATTCCCTCCAAAATTTTAAGTCTCTTATACAACTTATGTTCTTGACTATTCTGTCGCTTATGAAGTGGTTCCCTTTGGGTGTTGCAAAGGAGTCTCAAAATGATTCTGGATGGAGGACCCTCCCCTCAAAATTTTCTATTTATAAACTTTTTCCTTGAAAATTATGTGGTTTATGTTAGCTGTTCTCTTTGGATGTAACCCAAAGGGTCTCAAAAGGTGTGCACTTTTAATGGTAATTAATATATTAGTAGTTAGCCTTATTAGTCTAATGTAAATGATAAATATTCCAATTAAACGTTTAACGTATAAATCATGTTTCAGCACTTTGATTTTATTTCATAAATAATTGTTTTCCTTTTTCAATATTAAGTAAATTTCTTAAAATTTTCTTTCTTAAAATGTATTTGTTGATATAAATGAACTAATTATATTTTTTTTTGTAATATTACAACAACAAAGATCCACTACGACATGTCTTATTATTTCTCAAAGTAACAAAACAAACATCAGACCACGAAAGTGTCACCAAAACAAGAAAAAACCCAAACCAATAGAACAATACGTAATGGAAATTAGGGACGAGAACAAAGAATATAGGAAACAACTCAAACATCGACACAAAAGACGAAACCCCGAAAATACCGGACAGAGGACACCGCAAATATAATACTCAACGATATCATTACTCGAAAACTCATTTTTCCCACGTAACTATATGATTTATTTTCGGATTCTTTTTGTGTTATTATTAAATTGATATGTGGTGTCACAGAAGCCGAACAGGAAAAAGAAATGATCGAAAACGTGGCGTCTGTCTCCGGTTTTCTTTCATCCCCCAGATCATTCTGGAATTGTTGGGTGGACTTGGACGCAACTTTTCTGCCGAACACACATGTCCCTTCTGAAGGTTTTCCAGCGGTGTCACAAAGGTATAACATTTAGGACCGCCCGCAAAAGCAAAAGAAAAAGTGGAGTCGGTAGGGATTGGTTTTCGCCTCTTCGTTTTGTTTTTTTCTATTTATTCTCCAGAAGATTTTTCTGTAGGTTGGGTGGTGAGTTCATCTTGCTCGTCAAAAGATGGAGGTATTTATTTGAGGGGAATTGGGAAAACAATTCCGATATTCTGTGAAACTCTTTGATTTGATTAATGTTTTTAGGGCTTAAACGTTGTTATGAACTATTGCAAGGAAGCTTAGATGGAACATATTCGGGTGTTTAAGGAAATTAAGGGATTAAATTAATTAAAGGGATTAAGGAAAGGGTAGATTATATAATATAACGGATAAGTAGAGAAAAACGAGGAACGGAGATACTCTTAGGAACGTACCCATACTACGTGACCTATTTTTGACCCCCCCCCCCTCCCCCCCCTATGGTGACCACCAGTAGTATATGCCAAGACCCCCGCCCTCCCCCTCTAGTTTTCAGGTAGTAGTTCATAAATACGGTTTTCAATCATATTTAGCAAACAGAAAGCTTAAAAAAGTTAATTTGGCTTAATATTTGTCTATTAATACAGCGCTTGCCTCGTGACGCCAAGAGTGCGTGCATACAAGTGGAAAATATATTATCAAGAAGAAAAAACATATGTAAAAGTTATTGTAACATTAACTTAATTTACGAATACAAGTTTTTTTTCTTTATTTTTTGACTACGTGACGAAACCCTAAGCCCCCCCCTCCCCCCAGTGACCTAGCGTGGTATTTTGAAGACTCCCCTCCCTCCCCTTAAACAGGTCACGTAGTATGGGTACGTTCCCTTATGTCTTATGGACATAATTTCAATCTACAACAAGCTTACATGGATTAATTACGAAGAAATGTATTATATAAGAGAATTGCCCTCTTTGCAAATTGCAGAATTTTCAAGGGAAAAAATAGAAAAATTGATATTAAAATTTCGAGGGGGTGAACTTCTAAACTCCCCTTGGATACGGCCCTGTGGCCTTACCATTATTGATAGGGAATTTTCTACATGTCGCTACGATCTCGTCGCGTTTACCAAGCCATGCAAAATCCCCTGTCCCCTTCCCTGGCGTCAGTTCGGATATTCAGCCGAGAGGACGGCCTCTTAGCGACACTAATGCTGTGCTTAAAGCCACTCTTAATTGATTGCTACTTCAAAGCCCACAGCTCAGGTAGAAGTAGTACTAACTGCAAACTCTCTTTCACGGGTCCTGGAAGCTCCAACAGAGTGAAAATCGTACTACAATAGGAGGAGGGCTTCTTAATGCACTGAGGGGCATCAGGGGAATAATAGTAGTCTGAAACGGCTTGATTGTAGTCAAGAATGGAGTTTGGAGTTGAACTCGGTTTAAAGGGAAACTCCGGTTTCGGTAAATTAATTGGGATATTTGTTGATGAAAGGAGGTTTTGTTGAATACGAGGTGGCATTGTTACAGATTGGCACTGGTTCGTCATGGACTGGTTTCTTATTGGTTCTTTTCATTCTGAAACGTTAAATTAGTTGTTATTGCATAATTTTTCATTCATTGTGGTCAATTGAACATAATGAGTTTTAGGAGTTCGTAAAAAGCGGCATGTTTTGAAAAATTAGACTTCACTACTAAAATTTAACCGAATAATATTAGTTTTTACGTGGTGTTTCAGTAGTTGGCTCTTTATAAAGAATTGGAACTTCTCGGATTTTGCATAATTTGTTAAAAGAAATGAGGAATTTCAATGAGGAATTATTACTCTCTTTCACATTAAAAACAAGTAAAAAATAAAATTTTCTAAAATGGTTCACAGATTTCAAAGTAATATATATGCATGTAAAAATAAAATCTTACTAAGATAAGTCAAGATTATTTCACGTTTGTTGGTGAAAAGTAATTTAATTTACATACATCAAATATTTTTAACAATGTTTTTGGGAGTAAATATTTTTTTTGCGCTCTTACCAACAACTTTTCACGAAATAATAATCATAAGCGGATTAAACGTTTTGAAGATATTTTTGGAAGGACCGTATTTATTGGTGTGGAAAATTCCATCAAGAGCAATATAGTTTACTAATTAAAGAAAAAAAATGAGTAACTTGGTATTCCTTTAATTTGCCAGTAATAAAAAAAAACTTTCAAAATCTCATTTTCTTATTGAGTAGTTATGTTATTTTACTTTAAGGAAAATATTAAAAAAAAAAAACTAAACAATTCCTTTGTTTCATTTAAGCATATGTTTCTTAATTTAACATCTTATATTAAATTTAACGTTCAATTTTTATTTTTTATCAAAAAGGAGGATCTTAACAGCAAGCTTGATTTTTCCTTATAATGAACACGAAAAAAGACCAGCCTCTCAAAGTTTATTTATTTCGCCAAAAAGAAAAGATAAGCCTCTAAAATTGAAAAATCAAGTTTTTTTCTTCAGTCTAATAGAATTAGAAATCTAATTAACCTGAATTACTTCGAAAAGAAAAAGGCTACTTGCAGAAACGAAAAAATAAAAGTTGGCGTTTTTAATTCGCTAATTACAACACTTCTTTCAAAGTAAAAGCCTCAAACAAGATATTCAGCGCATCGCTAACTATTTCTGAACAAAAAAAAATAAGGTTAAAAAATTAAATCCGAAAATCAAATTACTTCAGTGCATGGAAGTGAAACCCTTATGCGGATTTTGCTTTATTATGTTATAGCATTTTATTAATAATATGTAAAATTGTATGCTGTTCCTATTGTAAGAAGATTATACCGTCAGCTGAGATAGGATTATATTTTGACATTTTATTACGATTAGAATTAGGTAATGGCAGCAGTGAAAAGATGTAATCAGGAGAAATATTATAATCTTAGGATCTTTTCTCACTAAAGACTCAGAATAACGTAAAAAGGGGTGGAAATATTGATGGGATTCTTCACGAAATGCATTTATTTTTATTAAAAACATCTTCCTTAGCTGTGATTTGCGAGCAGAAGCGGGCGATAGTAATCATTTTCTAAATTTCTTTTTCAAAAGCAGAGTTGATGGTTTATATGCGTCTGCACTTTTGAGTTGAACTTAAAAACTAGTTTATTATACATTTTTCTTCTCTGATTCAGAATAAATTATTGCATTTCCCATTTAAATATGTACTTTTTTGTGAAAAATATTTTAGCAACGCATTTCATGCTGTGTAATGCTTTAAGAGTGTTGGCGTAAATTAATCTTTATGAATGCGACTCTTTGAAATAAAATATTAGCTCTATGTATGGCAAGTATTCAAATTTAAATCACGAAATAGTGGTTGTTGGATTTCCTATTTGTATAACAGAGTAGAAACGAAACCGGCTGTAAGCCAAAAAGCAGTATTAAAGTATTAAAATTGCAAATGTTTAAGGTGTGTTAAAATAAACTCCCACGTAACACTCATAATTTATTAAAATAAATCTAGTACCTGTAGTTTTTTAGTTAAAGTTGTTATAAAGTATAATTTTATTTAATTAATTAAGTACACAAGTAGATACATGTTTTATCGTAGAATTCAAGCAAAATAATCATGGTTGAATTAATTTTATCTAACTCTATTGAAAACTAACCTATATTTTTAATTTAAGGAATTTGTATATTAATTTGCTATTAGGTTTGTAAAAAGTATAGATGAGTTCAACTGGGTGACGTCACGGATCCCTCGAAGACTTCCGCGTGTATAGTTCAAACCGGAAATACAGTTTATTTTCAATGTTATGAAAGTGCTCCAGGGCTTAATATTGTTGTTCCAATTGAACTCGTTTATACAGAAATTCTAAATACCTACTATAATACTGTAAAGGAAATCAACAGTTACGATTTTGGAGGGAAAATTGGAATTGAGGCTTGTTTTTTATGTGATAAAAATTATAATACTGCATAATGCAGCTTAAATATGTTGAAGGTAAGATAATATTCCAACAAAATAGTATTAATAAATTAAGAGAAACTTATTTCATTAGAGTTGTACGAAGAAGGAGCAGCATAAAACATGTTTTTGTTGAGATTTAGTTAGTTACCGAAATTAAGTAAATACTTTTTACTTTAATAATCCTGATTACACTTATGGAAACAAAATAAAATATAAAATTTACATTAATCCTAATTAGTTCATTCACCTTTATATTTAGCACTTATTCAAAATAGGCAAATCCTTCAATTAAAACTTTAAACTGAAAACAAGCAAACTCCATCATTTTAAAAAATCGCGAGATTTGCAGTGAACCTAAACTTTACCATCAGGAGACTAATAGACGTTTTAGAATTCTAAACGAACCACCTGCGAATAAATCACCACTTCATCCAAACCTAGGCTCCTAGCTCCTAGCTGATCGAAAAGGGGATCACTTCTCTCCTCTCGGAAACTGCAACATCTTTTTTGCATTTCTCTGTTCCGCAACTTCTTCCCAAATCCCAAGAAAGTGCTTCTAAAAAGACTTTATATTCTGCTGAGGGCAGGGACTTGCATCTAAAAGGCGTCTTTCGAGGAATTGAGTGCAGATAAATAGATTTTCTTACGGCCTAACCTTCAAGTGTAGGCTGTCGCTGTCATTCTGTTCCGTTCCATGTACCCGCAGTGGTTGGAAGGGAATTTCCAAGCTTCTGGAAAGTAAGCTGGGTTTTCTTTTTCCACAGAAAGAAAATACTTTGGGGCAGATGATAGTGGAATTTAATAATGAAATAAAATATTATATTGTGTAGGCAGATAATCAGTGGGTATTTTTACATAAAAAGGGGTCACTTAAAATTATTTTTATTTTAAAAATTTCCCTTTTTTCTTCATTTTTAGCTGTGGAAGAATTTTGAAAACTACATGTTTCTAGTTTTATAAATATCTGAATACTATATTGATTGTGTATTGCAAAATTTAAATTATTGCTAAATATAAACTTATAGTAGAGCTAAGCAATTCAATTTGTGGATAAGAATGACCAATGAAATTAAAATTATTTCTGATAATGAAAACATAAAAATATGTGAATTCTCAAAAGATAATAAAATACACTTATGGAAATATTATGAAATTAACTAAATAATTCTCCATTTATTAGTTTTTATGTTTAACCATCAAAGTGGAGGACATTTAAAGTACTTAAAATGCTACTTATAACATAAAAAAGTTTAAAATTTAGGTAAAACAATTTTCTTGTGATGTATAACTTCAGATTCCGAAGAAAAAAATTATAGTAATATTTTAACCACTGGCATTTCTTCCAATTTCAGTTACCTGAATTACATTATGCTAACCATGCAACGTTCCAAAACGATAATTTAACTTTTTCATTATTAATATAGTACGTATATTAACTATTTATACAACTGCTTTTTAAAACGCTATTTCTTTGCTTAAATGAAATCCATATAACCGAGTTAAAAAGTAATTAGATATCACAACAAAAGCCAATGGACTAGTTCCACATTTTATTTTTATTTTTTTATTCTCTTCAGCTTTTCAAGAAACCCCTAAAACCGAGATAATTTTTCATTCTGATAATTATTTATTTTTTTATTGCAACTCAAAGTTCGCGTTCTGAAAAGCGCGCGAAAACTGGCGCTTCAGGTTCGTGACGTCACTCGGCCCAAACTCGGTCTACTACGACTTGCAGACGTCATTTGCAAAACGACGCCATGATTTAGATTTTTTGAATTGTTAACATTGAATAAGGAACATTCGTGTTTTTGTTATTAACATTAATGTTACGATATGAAAACAAACGCCTTGATGTTAATTTTTAATGGCTATCTCTATTCAAATCACAGTTTAATAAGTAGAAATCTGAAATAAGCATAAAGCATCAAAAATGTCTTAATTTAACAAAATTGATACAACAATAAACTAAAAACGTGATGCCAGCGGCAAAAAATGTAAAAATACATACCAAAAGAAAAAATGCTCGATTCTCATCAGTTTAATTTTATAATAAATTAAAGAATTTAATGTAGTTAAATATAAATTATTTACTGTTGGAAGAATTCGAAAATTCAACGATTTGTTTTGATTTATAATTGATTTTACGTTTTTATTTTACTAGTGATTTTAGGTTCGTGACGTCACTCGGCCCCGATGGCTTCACAACCATTTCACAACTCGGGCGATTGCATCATTTGTTGACGACTTTTATTTCCTTAATATCTAAGTAAATAAATTTTTTAGATAAATTTCGATTGTAGATTTCAATTTGACACAACATATGCTGTAATAATAAACCACAAAATCGAAAGTTTAAAAAATATGGAACTACCTCATTATACAACAATTACATTTATTTAAATAAAGAGGACCAAAATTCTCTTTTAAGATCGATTGGATTTCCAGATTTAAAAGAGGCTCTTTCAGAAAGTGAAATAAAGAAAATTTATTTCCTAATATGAAAGTAATTACTTGCTTCTTACGATTCTGCCTAAACATTCCTTTTCAGATGTAATTTATCATTATTTTCTGTTCAAGAATGCTCATAAAACTATTTGTTCTTGGCAAAAGAACAAAGTTAGATAATAGGCTTCATAAATGCGAGATGCAGAGCTGCTTTTAGATTAGAAGAAGAGTTTCTTTCCTACTCTCTTTACTTCTTTTGAAATTAGCTTCATGATATCACTTAATAATTATGGATTCCGGTCCCATTCTCGTTTATGATATACCAATGATTATTCTGTTCGCTTTTAATACCTTAATTTATCTTACAGCGTAATCTTTTCCGGGTTTCCTTAGACATTTTTATTTAACCCTGAAGGCGAAACACTCGCTGAATCACGGTAATGTACGACTGAATGATGTGATTTGTGATTAAATGACGTATTAAATGTAAAATTAAATTAAATGTCGAGTATTTTAAATTTCTGGTAAAACTTTCATGTCTCGTATGCGGAATTTTGTCATTTTTAAGTGTTTCGGTACGATGCATAGAAAATTGCACAAGTATTGAGTAATTGGTATCGTATTAAAGGATAGTTAATGTAAGTATTAACTTTAGTTCAACTGAATAAATTTAAAATAAATTAATTAATTAACTTTAGGAATGTCTAATTCAATGAGTGGGAATCAGACGAAAAATCCATTAATGATATATTTTATTCAAACTGTGAATTATTAATTAAAGGCAGTATATATTTCTGTTTAAAACCCATATTTATAAAAGTGATAATGAACTCACGAACTAAAATTTTCAATTTAATTTGAAGAAGTTTGGTTGGATCTTATCAATCCTTTTTAGAAATTTGTATGTTCATCAATAAAGAAGACTAAAATGGAGAAATAGTATATCAGATTCAAAACTCTTTTTAAAACTTGAATGCATAAATACTTATAGACCTGAGAATAGGGATCATCACTTGAAGGTTAGCCAATATTTAAAAAAAATCCCCAATGCATTTAAAATTAAATCTATTTCTTTCTTGTACTATTATACTTCTGTTTTCAACGATATTTTTTATTTTAAAATTATTTATCGTGTTTGTATGTCTCTATATTGTCTGAGTTTTCATGAATTGAGATAAATATTTATTCATAGTATTTTAAAAATATATTTTAAGGGGACTTGGTACCAAAATTTGGTCAAAATATCAAATTTGAGATTTTGCAATAAAAGTGAAGATAGTACACTCAGAATTATTCCTACCAAGTTTCATAATGATATGGGGATTCTAAGCTTAAAAATTTGAGGTTTCTGAGGCGTAGATAGGCTTAAGAAGCCTAGTTTTCTATCTTTAAACGGCTTTTTCTCAAAACAAGGTTTTTAATGTTTAAAATCTAAAGGCTTTTTTTCTAATCATCCAAACCACTTCAAACTTTGTAGTCATTATCAGTAACACCTGTTTAACATCTTCAGGCATGGATTTTATAATATATTTATTACAATTTTTTTTACGGAGCATTAAAGTGGAAACTTAGGGTATTTTTTCGAAAAAGATGCCAAATTTCACAGGTTTTTTTTCAGAAACTTTTATATATAATCAAATTTCCATGCCTACAAGTGACTATATATGTTTGATTTATGTTAAGAAAAAAAATCAAGTCAAAATAACATATATTAAGGGAGGAGATACAATTTAAATTTAGGGTAATTTCGGGCATTTTTTTGAAGTTTTTTGTAATTTATAATTTTTGAACTCGCTTTTTGGGCTAAATATGAATTAGTATGAAGTAAATACATAATTTAACACCTTAAAAGATAATAAAATCCAGTTATTAAAGAAAAATATTTTTTTGGTACCAAGTCCCCTTAATTCTTTTGAGTAAAGTTCTCAACATTTTCAAAAAAAAGGACACTGTATCTATGTTCCTACAATAAATAAATTCTTAATTTCTTAAACACTTATTTTTATCACACAAATCAAAAAGTTTTTGAAATGAATTGTATGTCAAAATAGTATCTTAAACCAAATTTATTTTAAAACGCGTATGCTACAGTTATACTGCTAAACTCACATAGTCCGACACTTCTCTAATCCTCCTGGTAAGCTTTACAATATCCTATTTTACGAACTGGACTAAACAGTATATTTCCCTGGAGAGATTACTATTCATATCGTACTTCTCTGTGACACTACCGGTTATATTCTAGATGAAAAGCTTAACATGAAATATTCATGTCACTCCATACTGTCGACATGTACTTCACTCGACAACCCACAAATTATACTAGTTCCACGCTTCTGATAAGGAATATAATATACTATGATGATTGGGTTCATTAGTTTGTTGTGAGAAGACACCTGTTATGGGCTTTTATCTCCACATTAAGCTGAGTTTAATAAACTAAGGGATAGGTTTTTGAAGCTGTATGAGAAGAGGAATTTCCCCTTTTCATATTCACTAAATATTGTTGTCTGGTACCGAGTGTAGTACCTAGTGTTTTCCACTCTTTGGACCGTTGGAGATATTTGATCCCCTTTAAAATATCACTATTTCAAAATCAATTTATGAGGTTATAGATATATCCATGCAGATTTTACTAAATTTGTGATAGCCATAATTGACACTTAGAAATAATTAATTAATTAAGTTACTTAAATGAATAAATTACTTTTCGGAATCAAAGAGTATTTAAAAAAGACTTAAAAAAAAGTTAGTTACCTATATGTGTTAGGTACATAAAATTAGTGCTCAATTTTTTTTAAAAATTGGGAGGTTACAGAACTGGAATCTTCTGTAGGATGTAGAGTAGGAGGTATTCTGGACTAGGAAAGTTGCACGAACGATGACTCAGTCGGCCAATGTCAAGCCTTTTAGGGAATGTGTAAAAAATTGCAGGCCATCCCCTGTACATAATTAACCCCCATGTAATAAATAAACATTTTGACTAATGTTCTGTTTCCTAAAAGCGGTATTAGAACACTGTTAGTTTATTAAGGATTGAACAAATGCTTCTATATATAACCCTATTACCACAAAAATGTGTAAAAGTGCTGATACAACCCCTGTAAAAGTAACCAGTGGATCTTCTTACCCGCAAAACGGATAGTGAAGGAAATAGTACATGCAATTAAAGTTTTGGACGCTCAAACTGATAGCATCACAGTAGACAGCGCTTCTGAATGTCTGTCAATCATTCCTTTACCATCACCAAAGACTTCATTTACATCGAACTACAATCCACCCCCCAGCATCTCATTCGATATGGTGATGACCTGATGGACCCGCTCCATTCTCAACACGAACCCCCGAAACTCAAGGGCCTAACAACCGCCCTCCCTAATCTCCAATAAATCCTCTCGCTCAATTTGGCCGTCACTCCTCCTCCTCCTGGCACCCTCATCGATAACTCATCAGCCTTCTTCAAAACTCGGGCTACTTGCCTCCCCGCGTGTCGTCTTGGATATGGATCGATGCTGCTGATGCATATGATGCTCTCATGGGTTAAAAGCCACACCCTTCCTGCAGAGAGGTTAAGGTCGCCGTCTGTGTAATTCTGCTTAAACCGGTGCTGCTCAAACTCTCAATGTTCAATAATAGTTTTCATCTCGCCCCATCTCATAGAATGAGGTATTTTTCACGTTTTGAAATTAAATTTCATTAAAATAGTAGTAGATAAAAAATCATGAATGAAGAATTGCGTTCAAATGAAGTATTTTCGTAGCCTAGTTTCTGAGGTATAATTTTTTTGAAATTTCGATTTGCGTTTTTGGCGCGAAACAGAAAACACTGTTGTTGTTGTGCGCTGTGACGTCACATCCAATAGAATCCCGTTTTATTCGGTCATTGAAAAACAGTAAAAACGCTATTTTCGTGTGCGATGTGACGTCAAATCCAGTTTTTTGATCACGTGAGTGTTTTGGCAAAAATAAAACTGAATTTTAAATTATTTAAAACATATATTTGAACTTAAGAATCTGATATTTGAGAGTTTTAAACTATTTTAATTATAAAGCTACGATACGATACAAGCAGTTAAAAATTATCGTGATAAATATCGCGTCCCTTGCTCGCGCCACTGGCATTGTGACCTTTTCGTTAAGTTTGTGCCAGTGGCGTATGTAGAATTTTTTTCATTGGGGGGTTCAAATATCTTCTAATTAAATTTATTAATATACTATATCTTACGGGCAATGTGATAAATCAGGGTAATATTAATAATGTCCACGTAATTCGGGCAATGTGATAAATACTCGTTTATAAATGACATTGAATTTATCACATTACCCGCCTCCACTTCGAGCATTATTATTAATAATTCCCGATTTATCACATTTCCCGTAACATACATTGTGATATCCATACCTATATTTTCGTTTCGGGGGGATGAAAATATTCCAAAGCCCCCTTTATGTATACATATTAGGTAGAAAAATGTTGCTATTTTAGAAATCATAGGATATATGATTTGCATCTTGATTAAATGGATATGTAAGAAATTGTGGGTGATAGTGTTCCAAGTACAAAAGGGGGGGTTAGGCATAACATGATTTTACTGAATTAAAATCATAAATGTTGAAGATGATGGTAAAGTGTTTTGAACCACAATATTACTGCTTGGTAGAAAGGTGGATAAAATGTATATAATCTAAGGCTATAAATCAATCATTGACTTTATCTACTATGGTGATTCAAAGCCTTTTTTCTCATTTTCCTCAAATATGACACATTGAAGAAGACTAATACTACAGAAGTATTATCCATAATCCTCCTCTTCATCACTTCGGTACTTTTCCGTTATTTATCCTACTAAAAACCACCAAGAAGATTTGAACGTCCATATTAGAAATTGCCGAAAATTGCAAACCAACTTATACAATTATTATTTATTTTATTATCATTTTATTTTTCCATATTTGAATATTTTACGTCTAAAAATAAGTTAACAATTTGAATGGGATAGAAAAAGTGATTGTAAGAGTATACTTCTCTTTTAATTTATAGCTGGTGTCACGGGTAAATATAATAAAAAGGTACAGTTGAAATTTGGGAATAAGGGAACATTGTAACGTTTTAGTTATTTCTGAATGAATTTTGAAGCAGTATCTTCTTAGTTTGATTTTGTTGTTTATTTCAGAGGGTTTTTTTCCCTGTTTTCTTTGTAGTTTTCGTTTAAAAAATGATCATTTTACTAGTAAACTTCCTAAATTAGGAACTTATTAATATTTAATGTGGCTAAAAGATAGTGGATTCTTAGAATGCCCTCCCGAAAAAACATAATTTATAATTGACAAAATTTTAAAAGAAATATAAATGGTTATGTCCAAGACCGAGAATCCTGATGTCGTTGCCTGTATTCAGTTTTATTTACTTATACCATTTGAAATTTATAAGGTATAAGAAGAATAAAACAATCTTCCTGGAAAATATTTGTTGTCGTGTGAAAGATTTATTACAGAAATGAAAACAAATTGCGCCAGAGCTACAAAACTGTCATCCCATGTTCCTGCAGAATTACTTATTACTTATTCACACGCATATACGCTTTCATATGCGTTTCACAATAAAATGTCTTGTCCGTTTTCCAATATAAATAGAAGAATGTATAATAGGAAATTGTATTGAAAGATTTGGACAAAGTTCATCTGAGCATACATAACCAGTAATATTATATACGTGAGAATGTTCAGCATTTTGTAGTTATTACTATGACAGGTTTAAAAGAAATGACAGATCATACCTATTTAGAATATATAATAAATATTTTCTAAACAGTTAGACTTTTAAGTTTCCAGGATTTACGTAATTTACGTATTGAAAGTATAAAATGATGAAAGAAAGTTACATTGTATAATGAGAAACAATAGAAAATAACTTTAAATATGAATACCATTTAAAAAAATATGGATTAAAAACATTTTATGGGGGGTTAATCATAATATTTTTTACGAAAATATTTTATCCCTTTATATTATTGCTTGGTTGCTGATTAAAATGTAATTAAAATAAAATGAAAGGTAGAAGCAAATTTAAAGAAAAGAGTCCTATTCTAGTACGCATCCCAAAAAAGTCGTAAAAAGATATTTTATCACCACACCAGGTATTCAACTATCACCAAATTTTTCTTGCTGCCAAAAACATAATTGTAATATTTTATCGGTTGTTTTTCTATTTTTATAGACATTTCTAATACGGAACAAAAACATCCAAAACAGTTAGGAAATCTTTAACGAGATAGATAACCGTGAGAAAGTACCTAGGTATTTATAATTTTAATACGTGGTGAGAAATCGTTTTTCTTTTCATGGAAAGAAAGTTCTTTTTATGAATCACATTCCACTGACTCAATGAGTTACATTCATTTAAGTCGGTGTAAGTGAACAATAAGGTTAACGATCTATTGGCCTTAACTGTATAGGCGTCAGGGTGTAGTCTAGATTATCGGCGTTTCATATTCCCTTTGGAAATGTTGTCATAGAGATTCCTGGGTGTACTTATGTAACCTTAAATGCTCAGAAATGTTTTTAAATATTTAACTTAAGGATACAAGTTCAAATTACTTTTGTAGAGGGCTTATATAACTTTTGATAGAACAATGTTCGTTATTTTATTTTTTCTTTAAACACCATAATAGAAACATATAAGATATGTTTTCGCTTTTAAGATCAAATTACACTTGGATACATAATAACTACAAAATTCGGTTCTAGCAGTAAAAATATTTTGTAGTATTACATATAATTTACTGTTACGAATTCCAAGAATGTTTAGGAACGAAAATAGGGGGGGGGAAATGACGAATAAGTGAAATTAAGTAATATAGAGTAACATGAAACATTAAAGTAATTATGCAGAATAATGAAAGATAAAGAATCCAACATTAAAATTCGTTTTAAATCCCTTAAGTTCAATCTCATTAAGTCTCTATCTTGCTTTAATTAAAAGATTACTTCAGTAACATTGAAAAATTCGTGAACATCAACTTCACTGCTCTCTAGAATAACGTTTTGGAAGCTATTCTGCTTTGAAATTAGTTTTTGTTTCTTTTTATATTTTCAAGTCCCCCCCATATAAACAAATTAGTCGCTTCCAGAGGAGGAGTCATTTATTACAATGATGTTCAGGACATCTCTTAATTTAATCCTAATGAGCAGTAATTGGTGCAAAATATTCTAAATAGAAATGAATTGCACAGACGCATTGTCTGTAACATGTCAAACATAAATCAAACGTGATGGTTCCTGGCTTAACGTTTCTCAAGCTCATCATGTATAAAAAGCTGGAAATTAAAAATATGTAAAACATTATAAAATAGTGTCTCGCTTTTGACCTTACAAAAATTACTCCAATATTTAAATTTCAAATGTTTTATTCATTTTGTTGATATAAAATTACTACTAATAGTAGTTTGAGTTTGGAAAAAATTTTGATTTTGTTTTTTAAATCGATTTTAAAACGAAAATTTCGATTTTTATGATTTTCTTGTTTTCCTTGCGGAATACAACATATGACCATTGATACTCTGAAAATTCTGCAATATTATTCAAATTACATAAAACCTGACATTGATTTATAGAAAAAAGCTTGAAATTGATGTGGTAGAATTTTCGAGTTTCCTACTCTTCGAGTTTCCTACTCTTATGTCCTTATTATAGGAAAACCCGGATTATCCGACATTTTGATTCTCTCTGATTAAACGACTCTTCTGATTATCCGACTTCTCTGACGTTCCGACCTGTCTTTGGTCCTTCCATTGGTTCTCGGCGGAATGACGTATTAGTTACGTCAGCATCTATAGGGCAGTTTCGACCGGTTTTCCTTCGAATTTCGGTTGCGTTGGCTCTAGTCGCTGCATGTAAATCCACCCTTACATCCGTATTTACAGCCATCAGTGTTAACCAGCAGCTAAGGAAAGAAAAATTAGCTTTTCGTTACTTTGATTGGTGGAATCCAGCTTTGACCAATTATATTTAACACGGACGCTAATGGCTGTGAATATGGCTGATAGTCTAAAAAATGTTCGTTTATTTGAAGTTCTACTTTATATTATTTTATAAGAAAGAAACTAACTCATAAAAATGTTTAAATATGAGTTTATTGAATGAATCCCCAGTTTGATTTACACAAATGGGTTAAAATTGCTACTAATAGCAAGAAAAGAAATTCAATTTAATGAAATGTAGAATTTTGTAAACAGCAATTTTGATACTGATAAGTAAGGAGCTTCTTTAATCAAATCAATATTTTGATGTTTTCAACTTTGACTCAGTTTCTCATATTTTAACTTTTACTTAGGGGGTGGGTAAATTGAGCGATGTGCAATAATTTTTCTTTGTCTTAGAGAACCTAAAATATCAAAAAAAATTCTGTGAAATATGAGGCTTTGATAAAAAAAACACGTTTAAAATTTAAATCCAATATTGAGAAATTAATTACATTACAGTCTATTTATAAAAGAAAAAAATAATATAAATTTTTCTATTATAAGTCCCCTAACATTCTTAAAAAGTTAAGGTGCTTTTTGTCATCAATCTTTATAAAAGTAGCATTTATTGTTATGAAAGAAGAGTCTGCAAACAAGATTACGCAACACAGAGACTGAGTTTTCCCCCCTCTAATGCCTTAGAGTAGTTTCCAAAGTATCAATCAACGACTTCTTTGGGAAAGAGAAAACGGAATGCCGAAAAACAGTTCTTGGGGATCAGGTGCTTTTTAAGAGTGAAGTTTTGAAAGACTTGGGAGAAAGTTTGGCGGTTCTTTCACGGAAACTTTATCTCTACAAGTTGTATTTCACAGTGTGTTTGGGGTACCGCAAAAATTAACTGATATATATCCTCTTACGAAAATTTAATTCTTCAAAGATCACATGGTTAGTAAAAGATATCTAAAAATAACCAACTTTCATTTTATTTGTATTAATATTCTTCCATACACTAGCAAACTAGGTATAAAAGTAAACTCACACTTACATACTATTTAAATTGCACTCTAATATGGTAAAAAGGAATTTATTAGTTTTATTGTGTGTATTGTATTTGCTTATTGCTAAAAGGTGTTGAATAAGATCTGTACATGCATATTTTAAAAAATATAAAAATATATAAATAAAAAATAATAAATATAAAATATAAAAATATTATATAAAATTTATAATAAGATATTCGAGTGCCCAAAAATTCCTATTATCGCAACATTAATTGGAGTTTTAAATATCTTATTTAAACACAATATTTCTGTATGTTATTTTTTCCGCTTTTTGATGCTCGATTCTAAAATAAATATTTTTCTACCTTTTATGCATCTGAAAAACAACTGCTTTTAAGCACTTGTTTTTCAGATTTACATATATAAATTTATGTAAGTTTCTTGAAATCTAATGCATACCAAAAAAAAATACACCGATATTTAAAAGAGCATTTATGTAGCTGCATGTATTTATAAATATTTCTCAAGGGAAAAATACTCTGTTTTGAAATTTGGAATCTAATAGTACACACATTTTATCCGTAAAAAGTACACTCTTTTTACAGATGGCTAACCAAGCATGAATCACACGATTCTACAACATTTTCACGCAGATAACATTCAAAGTTTTCAAATATTCATGAATTAATTATAATTAATTATTTATTTAGAACGTACTACTCTTTAAAAAGAACTGAACTGAAACAACTTTAATTGATTATTCTAAATTATATAAAAATGTTATGATGCTTTTTGTTTTTGCTAAATTTACTAATTCCTTATTCAACTACCATTTATACGTAGTAATTTTATTCTATATTCACAATTCAAGTATAATTCTGAAGATAAATATTATTCTCATTCTTCAAACTATTCAACTATTCCTTCTTATTAATATCAAGATAATGCAAACTTTCTGATGTAATTTTGAAGTGATTGGCATAAACAAAGTAAGACTGCTTAAATTTGGACAGTTTGATTAACATAAGTGAAAGAACTAGCCAGGTTTTTTTGTACCTTTGCTGTAAATATTTTATTTAGAATAGATATTTTTAAAGAACTAGCCTTATGGTTGTTTCATATATTTTTTAAATATCTTTAAAGCTCATCTCTTTCATTTTTATTAATGCCTCTGCTCGTATTTTTTTTTAAAACGTTACCAATAATTCTTACTTCGATTTCTTATTTACAGTTAGAATTGACAGTACACAAAATGTATTTTAACAATGGAATTAATTTTGATTTTGGTTTCGTCGAGGGCATTAACCTATAGTTAAAAACAATGAGAACTCTTTTGAGACCCTTACTTCTAATTACATCTTATTGATTGAAATTTTTAAACTAATTTAAGTCTTAAGAAAAAAGTTATCATTAAAATTACAGTTTTATGGAATTTGAAGTATTATTTGTTAAAAATATTTGGTGAATTGGTTCTCATATTGTGTAAATATAGAATTTAATATTTGTGTATTATTTTACCAAATGTATGAAACATTTGAAGAAACAAACATCTGAAATGACAAAAAATATATACACATTATAAAATACTAAGAAGATGGTTTTTAAAAAAATATGTGGATAATAATTTGATCAAATCAATTCACAAGTATATTATAAATTAGATTAGGATAAGGCATTCATATTATTGAATAAATTTTCTACAACACTACATAAAAATCTCCCATCATACTTTCTTTAACAGGGTAACTAAGTTACCCTCTATGGTCCAGTGCGTATTGACTTATGTGGAGTCTCGCTTCACTGATCCAAGTCGTCGATTCTTAAGTGAGAGCTGAATCTTATCGACCACAAATACCACAATACACTTAAATAAACTGCACACCCAGGGAAAATTAGTTCAATCCAAAAGGTAATTTGGTTGTATTTAGAACTCATTAGGGAATATTTTCATTGAAAATGCGTAATTTCGACAATTTTCTATGCATAACACGTTTGTCTTGTCATTTTAAAGGTATTTTTAGGAATAGTTTGTAGAGAAAAAACCTATCGGCTTCTACTGATTGAAAAGCACATCCTAGATTTTATTTTATCACATGCAATTATAAATTTTCTCCTTCTAATATGAGTGTGTAAAGACCTCTTAAAAAACAGCTACTTTGAGATGATAGGTCAAGAGTATACTTCAGAATTATGTCAGTTTCAGTTTATCTTTAACTACGTTAAGTAGTAAACTATACTAGACTGCAACGTTACTTGACCCTGGAGAAACAAAACAAAGTTGTTTCCATCGCGGTGTCTGAATTTTGAGTGAGATTAAGGACGTCAATTTAAAAGTATATTTAATTTGTAAACCCATGTATTTATAGTACCTTTTTATCACAATTTACGTACCGAAACTCATCATAAAAACCCAACAGGCTTTCTGTTTATGCAGTTTTTCCTTCCGAGCAGTGACGTCATAAGGTTAGGAAACGTTAGTCTAGTATACTATGAGATAATCTATGTAATTATTGATATATTGGCTCACAGTAATTGACGATAATTATGCAAAATGCATTTTTCTATTGAAATTCAATTTCATCTTATCCATAAATCCTATTAGCTCTATGATAAATCCAGATTCCCATCACCAATACAAGAGAGTGTAGGCCGACTTATCATCATTGCCCTTTCACTTTGCACCTGCATACTTACATTTGCGTGCGTAACCCAACTACGTCCTCACAACACCAGGTGTTATCATCTGCTACCCACGGTTCTACTACGGACTTTTCGATCCCCCACAGCTGTTTTCGCTTGATCTGCCTTTATTTATTTTTTAATTGCTGTTTTGCTAGGTATATTTATCTCAGAGGTTCGCCCTGGATAACGTGAGTAGTTATCTTCGAGAAAGGGTATCTCGCAATGTTGTGTGAATACTACTTGACTTGCTGGCTGTGCTATCTCACGTGCGATTAGAGATATGGTGCGAAAGTTTGATCTTAAATACGGCCTGATGCTCGTTATCATCTGCTTTTGGTGGGAAGTGGGGTGATGTATGCTTTATGAATGGAAGTGAATTATATTTGGCGCCCTATCTATGAAGAGATGTTTCTTTCAAGACGTGAGAATCTTATAATAGAAATGTTGACTTGATAAACAAAATGAATAGAGTTGAAAAATGTCAAATAAATGAATTTATTTATTGCTACTTTTTACGGTTATCTATTTCGCCAAAGAAGGCCAAAGATAAGAAACGTTGCATAAATTGCAAAATATCGATATGAATACAGTACAACTGTTAAAAGTTAGGGATATTTGAGTATTTGGCGTCCAAAACAGCTTGGTAATAAATTTTTAACGGTATTTTAAATGTAGTACCTTATATCTTTCATTATTTGTAGTAAGATATTTTCTTACTACGTTTTAGGGTAATAAAATTTAAAAAAATAAAAAGCGGAATTATGCTAAAGTATTTTTTTCAAATTAAATAATTGAATAATAAGCATTGGGAACAATTTAAATAGTTGGTATTGAAATTTAATTGTGTTCTAGTAGAAAATTTAAATACTTACAAACTAATTCCTTGTTTGTTCGTTTTAACAAAATTAGATAAAGTCATGGCATATGTATAAACGATTTCGCTTAGCTTCTTTTTCTAAATGGAATACTTTCTCGGCTCGCATGATTTTTAAATCAAAGTGAAGATGATGAGAGAAAGTGCCTTTTAATTTCTATGAATTCTTTATCAGATGATTTTCTTTTTAGTTGTTGAGGAAGAATACGGAAGTGGGAGACTCCTTCACGTGGGTGTTGATCAATATTGTTAAATCGATAAGATGCCATATCGATTCGTGAAGTTTAACATAAAAGGGAAATCTTTTGATCATTAGCATGCTGGAAATAAGATTCTATTTAACAGTTCAAAAGATAAAAATTAGGACAGAGAAATAAATATACTTTCATTATTCAGACCTTGCAAATGTATAAGGTTTTTTTCCATTATAAAATCGTTCTTTGATTGTAAAAAGTTTAAAAATATTTCATACCACAAATGAAAGCGTAAAAGGTTTTTTTTTAATGTTAAATGTAATATTTTATTTAAAATCTTCCATTACTCTTCAAGACGTAATGGACAAATGGGTTTGATTGTAATTTGGTTACTAAAAATACATTTATTTTCTACATTTATATTCAAAAGTGTTGGTTATTCAGATATCGTAATTAAATGAAACTATCCTAAAATAAATGGAATGCTTTTGAAATTAATAGCTTAAATTTGTTATAATATTCTTTTCGCTATCCTTTTATCATATGTTCTTCACAATAATTTATTTTTAATCGAAATTACGGGAAGAACTTAAAAGGGCGTAAAGGATCCTGAATTGCAAATTTTACAACATGTATCATGAGTTTTGTCTTTCTGATTTCAGGATGTGTAATTAAATAGAATGAATAGTTCAATGAATATCAGTATATAAGTAATTGTAAAAATTTAATCAGTTGTAGTTTAAATGTAGATTGGATGAACGCAATAAAATTCGGGCTCTTCAGATCATTTGCATTATACTCGACAGCAACGTTTCCTGACGTCACTACGCGGAAGCAGAAACAGCGTAAACAGAAAGCCTGTTGGGTTGCTAAGAGGAGTTTCGATACGCAAATCGTGATAAAAAGACGCTATACATACATGGGTTTAACAAAATAATCATATTTTTAATTTGACGTTCTTTATTTCACTCAAAATTCTGACACCGCACTGGGAACTACTTTGTTTGTTAGTGACGTTATAGGGTCACGAAACGTTGCTGCCGAGTATAGTGGTGTTTGGATTAAGAGGAGAAAGACATCCATGCTATTTTCCATACCAATAGTGCAGAGAAAACTTCAAAACTTTATCACAGTGACCAATGTTGAATCCCCTGCTAGAACTAAGCACAAATTATTATTATACTCTGGTTTGAATATGCAGTTAGACCTTCTCCTCATGATGGATCTTAAGGTTAGCGTTCTCATAAGATATTCATGTTATTGAGACCTTTTACCAAGGCCTATGGGATAAAAATAAAATGACTGACTATCATTGGATGCTGTATTTGATAGCAGTTCAGATTCATTGTGTAGCAGAAAATCTAATGTGAAGCCTTCCAAACAATTAATTATTGTAATTATAGCACAATTCCCTATGGAGTAATAAACATAGGTTCATAGATGCCAAAAATCCCTTTTTTATACAAAAATCTGACATGATACAACAAACATGAGAGCATATCTGAAATCAGCGCAAAAAATTGACATTGAAAAGAGGCATGTGGTTCCTGATAGTTAAAAAGGTTTTTTTTTGTTGGCCTGTGTAATCTGTAATGTAATATTATAATACTTTAAGCATTAAATTAATCAAATCATTCCCTTAATTATAATTATAATTGTCTTACCACAGACTGCATTTCATGTGTTAAACTATAAAATCGAATGATTAATACTATTGTCAAGTTGATTTTGCAGCAAAGCACAAATATGATGTTTATCGAAACTAAGTGAAAGATAATGTAGTTTTACCCAATAAATTGTCTCCGTATAATTATTTATATAAACTTCAAATTTTCTAACTATTTATTGTTTTTCTCTTCAAATTAGTTTACTAACGTATTCCTATTATATAACTTTTCAAATAAACCCTACACAATACCTTTCAATAAACCCTACAAGTGTTATAAGTAAAATACACATACATGGATGGTCGAAAATTCCCAACTACAAGAAAAAAAAATTTCCTTAAAATTAACCTGTTTTGCTCAGAAAAATTTGAGGAATTTCCACAGCTCCTTTCATTAAGAACGACCACATTAATTTCTCCAAATACATCTAAAACCTTAATCCTCAGTAGACAGCCAGAAAATTAGTTTCGCAAACATTTTTCTAGCATACTTAATGACAATATGTGCTGGAGCCAATAACTTTCCTAGCAAATTCTTTAACTTTCTTGGAGAATGATCCCTATATACATAATTCATTCATTCTGCTTCATCTCTCAACTCCCTTTTACTACACGGTGCATGAACAATCAAGTTTGATAGCTTTTAACAATAAGCCCTGATCTTCCCCTATTTTGTTCACTCCTTTTACTGCCATCTAGCCAGCGGAGCATTTCAATAACCCAGCATGCCAGAAAAATCTCACTCGCCATCTAAATGAATATTAAATGACGTCTATAAAACCTCCCTATGACAAGGATATTTAGCAGCAGCAAAAAAACAAGAGCTCTAAATCAAATTCCAAGAGAAGTGTTTAGATAATTCATAAGGCAGAGTCCAAGTAGCCAAAGTGAATTTCCCCCTTTCCCTTTAGAGGAAAATATGATAATAATATTTTACGATGGAAGCGTTTTTTCCCTCGGCCAGGTTGTCACGTTTTATTTAAGAAATCCTTATTTAATCTGGGAAGAAGTAAATTACTTTTAGAGGGCATTTAAGATGAAAGGAAAAAAGCGGGGGTTTAGTTAGGCACTTCAAAGGGGCTGAAAAGGGAACGGCCTTACTGTGCGGGATTAACTGAAAATGCGTTTTGGCGTCTGGAAAGAGGATGGAAATAATAATAATAAGCAAGCAAGTCCCGGTGTTGCAGGGGTGTGTAGATTTGAGAGAGAGAGAGAATGGATGGAACAATTTCGGAGGGATGTTTCTTTTGATCTTCGGCAGACAAGCTTTTGATGTTATCGAGGAATATATTTGTTATTAGTGTTTCGGAGGGAGGATTGATCTTTTATTCTTTGTGTTTTGTGAGAAAGATCAATTGGATTGAAAAATATTTATTTTCAAAAGAGGTTAAGTGCTCAAAGAAAGTTTTTAGAATAGTTAAAGCCATCGAGACTTTACTTCTCAAGAAAACTATCAAAAGCTGAATGAAGCTATTTTATGCTTGGTTGGTTTGATATCGAGTATCTGCTCTGTTTTTGTTTTATTTTTTATTTTTGAGTAAGATATATCTCAGCCAATCAGCTCTTGAGGTTTTTTTCTTTGGAGGGGCACTAGTTTTGCTTTATTTTGGTTCTTCAAGGATAGTAATATATTTCTATTAATTTTTTTAGCAAGTTGCTCGACGCTCGTTTACTTGTAGGAAATACTCAAATAGTTAGTAAATCAAATCGCTTAAAAAATAATGGAAAATTTGCTAAATGCATCGTCCGTTTTTATCAAACTGTCTCTTTTTTGTAAATGAAGGATAATTTCATGAGTTGAAACTTGTACAGAAAACATTTAAGTAGCTTTAAAAACCTCTTTTGGTTTTTTAAAAAAAAGAATCTAACATCAAACAAATTAGTTGAAAGTGGCAAGACAAAATATTTTAACCAAAACTTTTTTAAGTTATTTAAATTCGGTAATTCGGTTACAACTTTAAAAAAAAATCTGATAAAGGGATAAAGAATGTATTTATTTATTTTATTCTCATTAAAAGCAACTTTTAAAAGGAATCAGTGAGTTTTGTGACCAAAAAAGTTTGACCATAACAGGAAAAACTTGAGTTATAGGTCATTAAGCCACGATAGGGGTTCCGGTAAGTCTTGTAAGTTCTTGGCAAGACTGTGTAAATCCATGACGATAAACTATCACGATTGATTTGAATTAGAATAGGCTAAATAGCTCAGATGTTTTATTTTCATCTTTTTTCCCGCCATCAACCGGCTAAAAGTCCTACGTAAATAATAAAAATGGCACTGGTTATTTCCACGAAAGTAACAACTCAACTCTAATTTCGCTAGTTCTGAAAAATTACAAGTTAAATTAAAGCAAAATACTAAAATCTAGCAGCCAGGATTCGAACCGGGGACCATTAAGTTACTAGACGCACACTCTACCACTAGGCCATCGGTGCTGATGCCAAGATTGAATAATAACTTACTTTCAATGTTATAAAACACGTAATAACAAAATCCTTATACTGCGCATGCTTCAACCGTCGTGGAATACCCACTTCGATAAAAAAAAATCGAAAATAAAGAGACAAAGCCTTCAACTGACATACTTACATCACTACGACTCCAAGGTTTAAATAAAAAACACCATTCCAACCTCAAAACGTCCAATCAAACCACCTTCCAACCCATAACTCAAGCGGTCCTCCCACCCCAAAACCGCTAACTACTCCCTCCTCCTACAAAACAAAAATAACGTTTTGGGCGACAAATCAAATCCGAAAATAACATTTACTTAACGGAAGCTGTCCATTCAATAAATCTTGTGCGTCAAAAGCCAATGCCCTAGTCAAAAGCGCAGCTATTTCCAAGTGCACTTGAGTATTCAAGTCATTAAGCTATCAGAAGGAACCATCCATTTAGAAGCGAGGGAGGGGGAGGGCGATGAGCTGGAGGTTTGGGTGTTTCCCCTTAATCACTACGGAATGACACGAAATAAAATTTTGGTGGTTCTTTTCTGGGTCAGTTAGAAGTCCAATTTAGTTAATACCCGTACTCTGTTGTAGAGAGTGGTGGTTAGAAGGAAATTGTTTTGCTGGTATTTAAAGGAATTGAGGGGTATAGATGCGGGAATTCGGTTAGCTACAGATAAGATGTATAGTTCTGTTTGGATCATCGTTTCAATTATGTGTTGTTTTAAATATGACCTAAATATCCTTAGTAAATTTTAATGCAGTTGATCTTGAAGATTTACTAGTTGTATGCTTTCAAAAAATTTCTTACATTTTTAAGGTCCATCTCCTTTGAACTATCTGGGTCCATCTCCTCTAGAACCCAGTATGCATATTAGGGTGGGCCGAAAAAAACTTTTTTTTCTGATTTCAAAACGCTATACCACGAAAAACTTGCCTCTTGGGTAGATAAGTAAAATGCAACAAAATTTTTTAAAATCGGTTAAAAATTGCCCTAGCGCATCAGCCCTAAAGTTTGAAAAAATACGCTATTTTCATTATTTTTCGAGTAAATGGAATAAAATAAAATAACTTCTGTGAGAAGTAGATACAGGCATACATTAGTAGAACAATGACCAGAAAAGTAATTTAAATAAAAAAATTGAATAAATTTTAGAATTTATTGGTAGTTTATTACACCTGAAAACTTACGTTTTTACTAGAAATTCACATATTTCGATGAAATAAAAAACTTTTTCCTGATTGAGAAAAATTTTTGTTTTAATAACATTCTGCCTTGATCGCTATCGCTCACAATCCCCCTCAACAGTTCTGCCGTTTTTACAGGTCGCTTCGCGATCAGAGCTCGCTTCTTGCTCATCAAAATAGCATCAAGATCTCTCGCTAATCCGCACAAATAATACCCTTATAAAACCTAACATAGTACTTTTTCTAGCTTATCAAAAACTCCCAAATTTCTATTGAAGCAAAACAATTTTTGAGATAGTATAAAACTTTGATTTTGAGTATGATATAATCCTTTCATTCAATTATTTTGATTGTATGAGATAAGACTCCAACTCTTTTCCTTCAATACTTTGACTTAGAAGTGTATTTCAAGCCTAACTCAAGATGACTTTCACTTATGTCACCATTTTTAAGCATTTGAGTGGCATGGGAATCTGTCAAAGATCTAGGACAATTTATTGGACAATATAAATTATGCATCATGGTTGGTGATTGGTGAATCTTCCCTACATGAAATGTAGTATGAAGCAAAGAGTATTCCATTTAAATATTTTGATTTGGTCTCGCTTGAAACTTATCTTTAAATTGGGACCCCTTATTGACTCCTTTCATTAGTTAAATGGACTATAAATATAATAATTCTTCCTCTTTAATGAACAATATTTTACTAACTCAAAAGCTAGATTTCAGAAAGGACAAAGCATGTATTTATTCCACTTTCAGTAAATTTTCAGGTATGAATGTTGATAGTTCTTATTTTATTTTAAACTTAAAACACATTTTCTGAATCCATTTGAGGAGTATTTATTTTTAAGTAAACGCATGCAGCAATATATGATTCTGAGATAAAAATAAGTTTTTATTAAATCTATTTCGTTTTTATTGATTAATATGATACCACTTAAGTTATGTGAAAGTGAACTGACCATGGTTCACAAACGGGTAGTAAAGCTTTTAAGAAAGCTCTCTAATTTTATAACTTATGCCCAATCAGGCAGATATTATTCAGTAAAATCAGGCAGATATTACTTAAATTATTTTCCGTTGATATATAAAGTATCACACTCAATTTTGTTTAAATTTATCATTAGAAGTTATTTCCCATTTACCAACCCTTATAAGTAACGATGTCATTGTGTGTTCAAAGGTATCATATCATTGGAATAAAAACCCAGATTTTTACACATAATAAATAAAGCTACTATTTGTGCATTTAATCACAAGGCTATGATCCTTCCAGTCATCAAAATACACTTGAATTAGATTGCGGCTCTCTTTGTTTTCCATGGGATGTATTTAATTATTTTTCCTAAATACTAGTTAGTGCCAATTCAAGAGAATAATTAAAATGTAATTATGGGGAAAATAATATTTGAATCAAATTTTTGATAAGCTAGAGAAAGTACTGTTAGGTTTTATAAGGGTATTATTTGTGCGGATTAGCGAGAGATCTTGATGCTATTTTGATGAGCAACAAGCGAGCTCTGATCGCGAAGCGACCTGTAAAAATGGCAGAACCGTTGAGGGGGATTGTGAGCGATAGCGAGCAAGGCAGAATATTATTAAAAACAAATTTTGCTTAATCAGGAAAAAGTTTTTTATTTCATCGAAATATGTGGATTTCTAGTAAAAACGTAAGTTTTCAGGTGTAATAAACTACCAATAAATTCTAAAATTTATTCAATTTTTTTATTTCAATTACATTTCTGGTCATTGTTCTACTAATGTATGCCTGTATCTACTTCTTACAGAAGTTATTTTATTTTATTATATTTACTCGAAAAATAATGAAAATAGCGTATTTTTTCAAACTTTAGGGCTGATGCGCTAGGGCAATTTTTAACCGATTTTAAAAATTTTTGTTGCATTTTACTTATCTACCCAAGAGGCAAGTTTTCCGCGGTATAGCGTTTTGAAATAAGTAAAAAAGTTTTTTTCGGCCCACCCTAATGCATATATTGTTATTCAATTATGAAATAAATGCATTCAATTTATGTAAATAAAAATGTCCTTTAAATATGTCTATCCTGGTAGTGTTTTAAAGGAGAATGAAAGAGATCACACATTTTAAAAATACTTCTTTTAATATTTTCCATTGCTTTGGAATATTTTAAATAAATATGATTCGCTTTGTGAAATATTTATTATTTAAACTTCTATGTTTACTTGATATGCTAACATGGCACTTATCATTCGCTTTAGAGGGCTTGTCACCAAGAAAAGTTTCAGTTAAAAATCACTTAAGTTTCAAAATAGTAGTAGCGCAAAATCATTTTTAGTACAGATTTCGGAGAATTTATCCTTATTTATACTATAAAAGTAGAGAGCTTACACGAAATCTTCAACCCCAAATATTTTTCTTAAAACTTAAATTTACTATCATACTATACTCTACAGCAACGTTTCCTGACCGTATGACGTCACTAACAAACAACGTAGTTCCCAGCGCGAGGTCTGAATTTTGAGTGAAATGAAGATCGTCAATTTAAAAATATGATTATTTTGTTAAACTCATGTATACTATAGCGTCTTTTTATCACGATTTGCGTACCGAAACTCCTCCTATCAACCCAACAGGCTTTTTGTTTACGCAGTTTCTGCTTCCACGTAGTGTCGTCATAGGGTCAGGAAACGTTGTTGTTGAAATTAACTGTCCTAGACAATCTTTTAAAGAAACAACGCAACCTCACAAAACCCAACTAACCTTTAACCCCACACAATTCCCATACCCAACTAATAACCTCCCCAACCCATCACCAATTCAATTCCATAAGTCACACTCTCAAGTCAGATAAAAACGGAATCAACCCTCCAAAAAAACCACCCTCTCCAAACCCCCCAACAAAACCCTACAGTAAAAAAAAAATCCCTTATTTTCCATCTCCGAAATCATTTCTCCCTTATCTCCACGCCCATCAGTTCCTCCTCAGTCTAGAGAGATAGAGAGAGGAGGAACTGGAACAAAAGCATCAGCTCCTCTCTCTGTTAAGGGATCCGAATTAATTGGGGCGCAGCCTTGGAAACAGAATCCTGGGGCTCGTTAGGGCGGCCACTCCCACTCTGTGCCCCGGTCTGATGCAGACGCAGGGGCGGCGCTTGATTGCTCTCTGCCGGCCATATGGAATGGATGTTTCTTTCGCCGTTCAATGGCTTGCGGGCGTCCTTTTTGTTTAGATGCATCTTGCTGCCTTAAGCGAAGGAGAGAGGAGGTTGCCAGGTGAATGGGGGTTAGGGAGTTGGGGTGGAAGATGTGTAGGGGATTCAAAGACGTGTGTTTCGATGATTTTTTTTTGGTGTTTTTTTCCTTTGCGTGTGTTAAATGTCGATTTTGTTTTTTGTAATGGTCTTGCCTCTCAGTCCTATTGATAAGAGATGGCGTTCTGGGGAAAAACCAGATTGCTTTCGAAATATACGAGGTAATCTGTCACTTAACATTTTTTCCTCCAATAGGCGGGTACTGTATTTAACATCCTTGACCACTGAATTGCCCTAAGAAGTACCTATACTTAGCATTACCCAGCGAGCACCTGTGGACCGGAGCCAAGGAGGGGAGGTACTACTACCCGCGCCACACACACATTCGCTCGCACAACCCCTTTTTACTGGGGGGGGGCACATTCATTCATCACACAAGGACAGAAACTAACATCCATGCCAAACGGGGATTCAAACCCCAGACGTACGGCTTCGCAGTCAGATACTCTAATCACTAGGCCAATACGTCGGGGCAAGTTACTTAACATAACTGAGCTGATTCAGTGGGTAAAGGAAGAGTTAAATATTTTTCAGAAGAAAAAAAACCCTTTTAATATAAAAGCTCCCAGTAACCTTTATAATATATTATGTTCCGATTTTCAAGTCTTGTTACGAAACTGCAATCTTTTATTGAATTGTTCCGACTTCAAAACGGAACAGTTCAATAAAAGATTGTAGTTTTGTAACAAGACTTGAAAATCGGAACAAATACGGGAAAATAGCAAAGGTTATAGCTGCTATGTAATATGCCAGTTATTGGTTTTTATTCTTGTGTGTACGAAAACAACACTAATGACATTTTTGTGTCTGAATAAAAACAAAAAAAGATTAATTATGAATGTAAACCTAAGTGTAATATTTTGGTTCCTTATTCATTAAAAGTGATGGGAATATTTAAATGCATATTTTAAATTACTTTAAAAATTTACATTCATTGATCTGCATAGATAAAGTTAAAACACTTATTTTGAGAAATGTTTAGAATCGTCTTAAGAAAAAATACTAGGAGAGAAATAATATAATGACCAATAGAAGAAGAATAGATGACAAAAAACGACTTCCATACTTACTTTTGATTAATGAACTATAAAAGACAGGAAACTTCTACAATTTTATGCTTTTCATTTTTAAGGAAATGTTTTTAAAATTAGTGATGGTTCTATTCTATAGAGATTTAGGTAAATTTAATAAAATATGTAGAAGTTTCAAATGAATAATGTAAAAATAAAGGTGCAACTAGTGTAATTAACAAAAAAAAAACAATGACACAAATTTTATACAAATTCAGAAGTATATAGTAAGAAATAGTATAAAGTAAGTTCTTTTAGCTAATTTCAGTAACTTCGTTTGTTAAAAAATATCTCCAATTGCTACTAAATAAATAGTTAGTGGGTGAAAAACATTTTCAATAAAAAGTAATTGCTTTTACAAAATCTATTTAATGAATGAATGCATGGATGCTCAATTCGAAGGAATTCAAAGAAATTCTTTATACATGCATTCTAAAACTCCACTTAAAGTTCACATAACGATAGAGTAAAAGATTTTATTTTTTGAAACTAATTAGTGAAGCGCTATTTTTCAACTGAATTGGTTGGTTGTGTTTATCTTATGAGTCGAGAATCTAAAAATAAAATTTTTCTTTTAAAGCTTTAGAAAAACTTTTTTTTTTCTTCTTTAATGCTTATGCTCACTAGGCAAGTTTAAATACTTCACTTTTACCATATCCTTTTAAATAAGAAGAGGTTTAGAATGACCATTGAGGTAGATTCGACTAGTGATGAGTAACTATGATAAGAACTTTAAAAAGTGATTATTTTATTTTACCTCTTAACTACGAGATCTGGTAAGATAAAAGCTCCAGTAGTTGATACTTTTGCTGTAACTGTGAAATAAATGTGCAGCCAATTACACACCGTAATATAAACTCAGCGAACAAATAGGCAAACAATTCCTTCCTTGGGCCCCACAGACGAGCAACTTGGTCGTCAACCGGGTTGTCAATTTGCGAAGTTTGCAACCAAGTTGGCCGTCTGTGGGGAAGTTGATGATTGAATTTCAGGTTGATGATTTGATCGTCAACTTGGTGGGCGGAGCTTAATCGGAACATGTTATTACGAAAATAAAAGAAATAAAGCATTAAAAAATAAAAAAATGTAGTTCTAGAACGAGAGAATAATTAAATAAAATATAATTTTGCATTTAAAGTACCAAAATATATTAGTTTGTTACAATCTAATTAATTTTTTCTTCATTGTTTACATTCTGGTTGACGACCAGGTTGATGACCAAGTTGCTCGTCTGTGGGGCCCTTAATAATTTGTTTAACTGTTTTATTACTTTTATTTGGCTTAAACAGAATTATATGTGTTCATATGAAAAATTTTGCTTCTATTATTCACTTTTATTTTGCTGTTTAGATATGAATTTTCTAGATTGTAGCTTTTTTTTTAATCTTTAATTCCAACGTTTAAAATTTTTACTTTCATTTTACGTAACTCTAGTTTAAGACTCTACATGGTGTTTCAGAGAAAAAATCAGTAGGAATTATGTTTTAAAATAAAAATATATTGCTGAAATTTAATTAATTTTAGTAACAATATCTTTATATCCCTATCCAAAAATTATACAGCTTTAAATTTCCATTTTAAAAGTAAATTGGAATTTCTAAAACTACTGAATTCATGATGCTCTTAATAGGATGATTATTCATTGATTAATTGCATTTCCCCTTTATAACTTAAAAAGTATTTGTGTGTGATATATTCAATCAATTTTTCTGTTAAAAACCTTTTAATTTCCGATACAATGCCGAGACATTTAAACAACGCATTTTCTTTTAAATGAAGCCTTTCATTTGAATAATTTTTACTTCTGGAATGCTCTTTTTGAAAATATCACCAACAAAGTAGCAATCGATCATAATGCTAATGAATCGCTCTACGTTTTTCGTGTTTGTCAAATTAAATGCTGATATAAAACACTTATTAACTTCTATTAATATTTTTTTCAAACATTACTACATCATATGGTAAAGATGGATAATTTTCTCATGTAATATGTTCATAGTAAATTTAATTAGCAAATACATAATAAATTGGGGATTTTTCTTAATATTACAGAAAATGAGTTAATAAAAGATGAAGTTAATACACTACAAAAACAACTCAGCTTATATTTTGTAATTAGTGATACAATTTGAACAAATCTTCTAAAGTAGACTGAAGCATATATTTTGGTAAATCCAAATAGTTCAGCGTCAATTTCTATATATTCAGGAGAACCTTATTATGCTGAAAGTGAAATGTATGAAACAACCCACCAAATACATAACAGTTAATAATTCATTTGTGATTTATAATATAGGTTTAGCAATTATACACTTTAAAATTTCATGGATTTTACCTAGTAGTATCAGCATTTAATAGCCTTAAATAATAGAACTAGAAACATTTCCGTTTATTTCCGAAAACCAGGGTAAGAATTCTTCAGAAATTCATCAACACTAATTGCTAAAATGAAATATTTGAAATGAATAATTTATAATGTTGTTTAATAAAGTATTACTGTTTGCACTTTTCTGTACTTTAAGGTTTCCTGGAATTTTCAGGGTTTTAGTTTTGGTATTACGTTTCAAACTTCAATTGGGAGTAAGAACATATCTTTTTGTTTCCTATATTTCATTAATGCTCATTAATAGGTTTTCATTAATACTCATGAATATAACAGACTTTATATTTTTACCTGTGCAAGGTTTTGTTTATATTAGTGCCGTTCACATGGCCAAACCCATTTACCCAGTTAAAAGAGTAGTGAAGTAGGGAGAAAGGATTTTTTGAAGACTACCCGGGTGACTGTTGATTAGCCCCGTTCACATGCACACTCGTTTTACCCGGACAAGGAGTCACGTGATGAGCAATCTTTTAGAGATTCGAAAGGTATTATGGGAAATGAGGGTAACACGTGGACAACGGGATTCTTGTTGATGCGTCGTTTTTTATTGTTTATAATCAAATCATGGAGTTTCTTTGTTTGTTTTTAATGATTTACATGAGAAAGAAGATAGAAATTCCCGACAATTTTTGCATTTAAATTAATTAACTATATGGTTAATAAAAATAAAGTATGAGTATTAAATTATGGGGTTCCTTTAAAAATGAAGGAAAAATTCAAAGAGTAAATTTTTAAGTGACACCCTCTCATTTTTTCTTTTTTACTACTAATAAAATAGAACCCCTTTATAACGACCCTCCCGATACAACGACCGGTATTTAAAGTACCAATTATTTTATTATAGAAATAATGATATTTAAAGATAATTTTATTTCATTCATAATATGTACTTATATTAATAGGTAATTTATTCAAATTTTAAAAATCCAGTTCCTTTTTTTTTCTATAAAAATCTGAAGGGTTTTCATTCTAAAAGTTCCGGTTGCCAAACCAATGTACCACAAAAATAATTATTATGTCTAAGCCATTTGGAAATAAAGCTAGAGGAAGACCCAAACTCAGATGGTCTGATTTTTATGACAAGGACTTCCTTGTCCTAAAATTTAGGAACTGGCGAACTGTAGCCATGAACAGACTAGAATAGAGGAGAATCCTTAGAGAAGGCTAGAAGTGAATAAGATTTAATTCTGTAACCTCAGAAGTATATTTTAAATTTCTGATGTTTGAAGAAATTCAAGGAATTTGTTTCCATAGTGCTAGGAAATGAAAAGATGGTAATCCTGTAATAGAAAATCCTTATTTCAGAAAAACATAAACTTTTTCAAAATTTTTCAAATGACCTATTCATCAAGTCAATTATTTGTTGGTTTTGACCTACCTATATAATTAGTTGGTTTTGGGCTAGCAAATTTTCACTGTATTCAGCTGTGCTTTAAGTCTTTCATTACCTGTTCAAAAGCTTCTTTTAAATGGTTAATTATTATCCGTTTTCTGGCAGGTTTTTTATTTTCTGCCAAAAAATATATTTAGGAATTTTATTAGGGATAGCTTTGTAACCAAAAATGTATTAATAGATCATAATAAAATCTGTCACTTTGTTAAAGAATAGGGTATTTTCAAAAGAAATTTAGTTTCTAACTCACTGGGTGGGTTCTTATTCATTTCACCCAAAAATGAGGGTTTTTTAAATATCATCTTACAATTTGAAGCAGAGGAATGATATTTTTCTGACTTTGGGATAATTTTCAACAAAAATTTTAGTGTTTTCTTATTTATCAAACAATTATTTTACAGATATTTATTTATAAAACAGCCTATAAGCTGAAATTTTCAACTCAAATTTGCATTTTTCTCTATTCGAGTTGATGTTTCTGACTTATGAGGCTCTTTCCTATGGGAAATAAACCCTGGGAGGAATATTTTTTCTTTGAATTAGGAACATGCTTTAAGTAAATTTTTTGCTTAAGAATTTCTATTAATGAATTAGGAGAAATGAGATGAAGCATAAAGGCAACAAAGTACCCTATTTTGAATACATATATAATGTGCAATTAAACAGAGCATAAAAAGTAGTTTTTATTTAAAAGAATGTTTATAAACATTTTTTATTCCAAATTGTGGGGCAGTTTGACAAACCATATTTTAAAAGTTAAAAAATCTCAGTTTTAAAAGTTTTTTTTAACTCTTACAAAACTGTCAATTTAGTTTTAGTAGGTAGTACTCAAACTATTGCTTTATTTATTTGAATGCTTTTTTATAACAGCGCATTGAGAAAAAAAAGGCTTAAAAATTCTTAATTGGAACACTTTTTGACATATTTAAAAATAATTATATATTAATCATAATTCTTAATAGGACTCATAATACAAACTAATATTTTAAGAATATATATAAAATATAATTCTTATATAAATGTATAAATTCATATATTAAAAGATTCAACAGTCTGTCATGAGCAATTCAAAAAATTTAGTTAATAGAAACCAGTGATTATCACAAAAAAATTTGATAAAAATGCATTTTTAGAAATTTGAATATGAAATCCCTCAGAAAACTAAAGCTACCTTTAAAACTCAATGGAGTTTAGGTCTAAGAATGTTAACCTATCTTCCTAACAGTATGAGTAACATAATTATTGCATTTCTAGGGTAAATAAAAGCCTGTTTTACAGATTAAGGTAGCAATCAAGAAAAAGAAGCACCATCTGCATTTACAAAGTAATAAACACTGGCACTGTTCAACACTATATCAAATGTAAATATAAAATAGTATTCAGAAAATTTTGCCAGTATGAAGGCTTCTAACACGTTTAGAAGGGTTATTTCTCTTCGTGAGACCATCTATTTTACGATGCTCTATCCATTTTCTGGGACCCGAGACATTCAAATTTTAACAAGACTAAGATTTAAACAATTTTTAAAGGCTTTCTAATTAAAAATAAATATAACTAATTTTATCCACTTTCCACACAATTAAGAACGTAATAAAAAAAACTCAGCATCTAAAAATAACTGAAAAATAAGAAAACTCAAATGCTTCAAAAAACTAATAAATGAAAAGAAACAAACAAATGGACAACACAAATGAAAGAAATTAAGCATCAGAAATGTAATCAGAATATTCGCAGATTTTATAAGAATAATTTTCTCTAAACACATTTTTAATAAAAATACTATGAATAAAAGTTTATTTTAATTAACATTATAATGAAGAAATAATATTCTAACCTTGATTAAAATATAAAAAACTAAGCCAACATTGGAAACTTGGAATATTGAATCGGCCAGTCATGTTTATACTTTGATCATTAAATAAATTAATCCATCGAAGTAATACAAAATTATACTAATGAATATATTAGCTGCCTTCAAAGGATGACCATGATGTAAAAAATAAAATTGAAGAACAATCATAAAAAAGATCACTGAAACATTATTAACTTATTGCAAGCGATTTCATCAGAACATTTGGGAACGCAATAGTAAAAGCTTTTAAAACTAAAAATATCATAACATAAACATTGAACGAGACAAAACACACCTTGAGAATATTGAGGATCAAGAATATTTTATTTCGTAAGTAATAATATGGTTTTTATGATTAACGTGAAGTGCAGTGTAGTAAGAGGAGGCCATATTGTTTTTGTAAACAAACTCTGGTCGGAGTACTTTATTCCCCTACCCTAGCCTAGGGTGAAGTTTTGCACGGTTACTTCCGCACTTTTTCCCTTGCGTAGGGGAAGCGGTGTGATAAAACTGCGTAGAACCGGTTTTTCTAACCTTTTACCCAGGTAGAGTGGCTCATGTGAACCGCACTATTATTTTGACTATGTTTAATCTGGTTATTACCAGTAAAGATGGTTTTATACCAAACAAATATTCAAACGCATAAAGTTGAAACAGAAGACATTTTAAAACAACTTAAATGGTAACAAAAAATACTTACCTTGAACAAATGAACACCAAAGTTAGCTTGGTTTTTTAATTAAGTATGAGTTTTCATAGTTTTTTTATGTGATTCAACAAATAAAATACTAATATACTAGTAATAACCAAGCAATCTTATCTTATTTCAGAACTTTTATTCTACAAAAATATTCTATGTAATTCAATGTCAACTCTAATTGATATCAATTCACGCTACCCATAATTGAAAAGTAAAGTTTTAAATTCTTAAAATGATTATTCTTTCATAGATATTTTAATTTCTTATTTACAACTGGCAAAAAAAACATGAAAATAAGCAAAGTTTAACTGAGTTTCGAAAATCGAAATAAAGCAACACCAGCATCTAACTTCGAATCAGCCAGATGGGTTATATAACGATTCAAACTATCAAACTCGAATTATTCATCGGAGAAAGTGTCTGATTCAGTATGCAGGCCATGACAATCACTTTACATTACCCCAGGCGTAAATTTATATCGATAAAAAGTGTTAAAATTCTCCTTAAGAATCGTGACTAGAAAAAATTCATACAAAGGTCGTCGGATAGTCCCAAAACCAAATCTATTTCTTCGCTATGTGCAATTTGGGTGAACTTCCCTTGTTAAGAAGACTTAGCACGCACGGTAAGAAGTGACAAGAGAAGAAAAGAAGGCTTTTACGAGGCTATGTTGATGATCCCGTTTCATGACCCTGCATACTAAAAAGGCATATTTTCCCTTTTCGAGGGTACGAATTTTTCCCGGGCAAACACTGCAGGGATTTCTAATAGAATTATTCCAATCTCTTTATTGCATTCTTTGCAGGAGCGTATTTGATTTGGAAGAGAGCGATTTAATGCGAGGGATATAAAATAGAGTCGTATTTTTGCATTTATTAGATTGGAAAACATTTTCGGACTAATTTATAAGCTTTAATGTTAGTATATATTAGTTGCTTTATTTATTAATTTAAATGCAGATGTGAAATCTATCAAATGCGTAAGAAGAAT
The DNA here is from genome assembly GCA_963680715.1 of Tetragnatha montana. Taxonomy (NCBI): domain Eukaryota; kingdom Metazoa; phylum Arthropoda; class Arachnida; order Araneae; family Tetragnathidae; genus Tetragnatha; species Tetragnatha montana. Next base: position 12,828,530 of record OY796676.1, on the reverse strand, counting down.
ACAGATCTTTGAAAGCTTTGTATTCAAGTTGAGTTTCTAACTTTATTTTTGTATCTTTTCAAACATTTTTCTCATTGTAGATTGATTTATTTAGAACCTTTGTTCAGATCTTTGTGTTCAAAAGGCAAAATTAAGAATCTATCTAAACAGCATGTTTACAATATATTTCCAAATTTAAGTAACTTTTAAGCTCAATATCTTCTCTAAGAACACACATTTTTCATTATGTAAAGTTAAGATTTTTTAAACCTTTGTTCAGATCTTTATGTTCAAAAGGCAAAATATTTCCAAGTTTAAGTAACTTCTAAGCTCAATATCTTCTCTAGGAACAATATTCTTTTGAGAGCTTTGTCGTGTATTATTTTATAGTTTTTGAAACATTTTTAACTTTACATTATTCAAATAAAATAAAAAAACATAACTACTGAAAAAATTTATTTTATGAAATAATGTCAGAAGAATTTTCTTTTTGGAGATTGCAAAGAGCATGTCTTACTTGAAAAACAGGAAACTTTCGCATTTGCGTTTGTTACGATGTTGCACACAACTTTTTAACTGAAACTTTTGTTCTATCACTTTTATTTTTTTAAATTTTCTTATTTCGACACTGTAAGCATTGTAAGCAGTCTCAATAGATTCAACATGATCACTTTTTATGATATTGATGATATTTTTTAAAATAAACGTCTTGCTTTTTCTGATGGAAAAAATAAACTAATAAATAATCAATATTAGTGTAAATTAAAAGACAAATAATGCTGTGGTGTGCAATACGCCGCCAATAGTGACTACCTAAGGTTATGAGCATGTCGTTCCCCTTTTTAACCCCACTAATTCCTGTTGTCCATGAACATAAGGTTGCCGACCCCTTTTCATAATTACATTATAGTAAATTGACCGTCTTCTTTCTTTTCTTATTTTTTGCACACAACTTTTATCCAAATAATACGAAAACTATAGAATGTCCATTCAAACTATTCATCCAATCCATCCTTTATAATTCTCTTGTGCGGTAGAAATACTTGACCGCAGAAATATTTTTTTTAAAGTTTAATCTATTTTTTGTCAAATTTATTTTATTATTATTATTTTTCGTTATAAAGTGTTTTGAATACATCATGCATATCCACTCTAAGCAAAAATAAGTAAAACCTCATCTTCCCATTGGTTCATGTGTAACATTTTAACGGCTATTCTTTAATCACACGTATGGAAATAGACCATAACTTAATAAACACAACATACATCTGATTTATTGCAGAACACTTCGTCCCTTGTGCGTGGAAAAAAAAATCCAAAACGCACTCTCCACAGATCAAAGAATCCCTCAAATCAAACCTCCTTTCCCCTACCTCCCCTCCCATCAAATCCAAAAGCGGCACATCAAAGAAGAGAAAACAACAGCAGCAGACAGCGCAGAGAAAAAAAAAGCGAGATTAGGTCAATCGGATAGTGTAGCCATCCTCCAAAGGTATGTGTATTTCCCCCTTTTGTCCCAACCTACGTTTTGGCACACTTCGGCCCGAAAGACTGCGTAAGGAATTTCCGATACCCCTCTTGGCAACGGCTCAAGGCACAAGAAGAAAAATCATCGACGGAAAAAAATCCCACAAACTGTCGTTATGTGAATTTCAGAGGCTCGATCCGAACAATAGATAAAAGGGTCCTCCTCACAGAAATACTGCGCGTTATCTACCAGTGATTAAAGCCCCTATATTCGAGGTATTGTTTCTCGGCAATTTAAACACAAATAAGGATTTTTATCTGGCGCGTTTTTAGAGCGGTTGCGACCGGATTAATGTTCTTTTATGGAGAGGATTGGAAAGTCGATAATTAAATAAATTAGCGAGAGGGGTGGCTGAAACCGATAGGACTCCTTGTTGCTTTTAATTATTTTCGGTTATTTTGAATGGGTTGTAATTATTGAGACAAAGGGAGAGGCTTGACGAGGTTTGTGTCCGGAGATCATTGTTTGAAGAATGGGATTAGAAATTTACTTCCTGTTATTTATTATGTACTTTTTGAATTGGTAGGAAATAAGAAATGTTTTTTTTTTTTTTTTTTGTGTGTGTGGTTTTCTGTCGATACTTGGCCAAAAAAATAATATACTAGAATTATGCAGTTACAGTATGGTTGAAACTGGAAACAGCTATCTTTTTCTGAAAATCAGTTTGACAAATAAATTTCTAACTAACAAATCTAACAAAATAAATTTTTTATATCTATTGGACTTTTCGAAGTTAATCAAATCTTCTGAACATTTAGGATTTACCAGGTCAAAAATTACGTAGGTTATCCAGGAGAGGGGCTTTTAAAAATGCTGAAATCTGTTTTTATTAAGTTTATGTGTCATCTTAATAAAAACATATTGATATCTATTTTTTAAGTAATCAAATCTTCTGAACATTTAGGATTCACTGGGTCAAAAATCACGTAGGCTAACCAGGAGAGGGGCTTTAAAAAATGCTGAAATCTGTTTTTATTAAGTGTATGCTTTTATTACATTGTACTTTTATTACTGTTTTGATACCTAATCAAGAATAAAGATGAATGATGTTCAGAAACTAGTCGAATCAAGGACTACTTCACGTTTTTTTAAAACTTTCGTAAGATTTTTATTATACTATGTGCTACTTCAAGTTTTAAAAAGATATTCTAAAAACATATTAACTAAACTAATGTTGGTGTTGTTGTCGTGCACCACTTGAAATACCCAAGCTCCATAAGGATTCAAGGCAAAGGGGGTGCGGCTCCTGACTAATTTAAAGTAGTTAAAAAAGAGAACTACAAATAAGGAAAGGATTGTTATTGATTATCTATCTACATCTGTGGACTAAATTCAATTCACTTTCAAGAAAAAAGTGTTGAAATATTTTTGTGTTTGAAGTGTTTTAAAATAAAAAGTTTGCAAATTTAATCAAATAAATTGGTACTACCTTAGTATAAACACAACCTATAAATAGTAAAAGCTAACTGGGTTTATTCAAAAATTTTATTGCCCCTTCAATCACAATAACGTGTGAAAGTTGAGGGAGCGCCATGAGGCGATTCTTTTTAAACTAAATGAATTGATTTTACCATTAACTACGAAGTCATTAGATTATTCAATAATAAATAATCGCATAAAATGCAAAGCAAAATGATAATTTATCTAAATTATACGAATCTTAGTAAGTGCGATGAAGGGAATTATTATTAAATTAAAACTATGTGGTGCATTTTGAGAAAGTTTGAAAGAGTCTCTGAGTGAGATATGCGAACACCGCCCACATAAAATTCATCAAGTCTTTCCTGTTTCAGATTTAAGGAAGCGCGGGATTTTCCATTCTCCATAATTCAGCCAACAACTCAAGAAATTGATTTAACTTTCGACAGCAACTTTAGGGCCGTTATGGGATCCGGAATGGAAAATGCGCAGGAATGCTTCGGTCATGAATATCCATAAAGGTGACTTATGGAAGGGTCTGAATAAAATATGGACGTGTGAAAACCTCAATTCTGCTACTTTCCCCAATACGTTTTGAGTGAGGTGAGGACAGTTTTTTTTTATGCGGATGCATCAATAAAAATTGGTTGTATACGCCCCAGAGGAAGTCTTCATATTTCAAATATTTGTATTGCGTTTGTGATTTTCTCTGTTTTGAATTTGATTCTCTTGCTGTTTTCTCAGAGTATAGACATATTTTTGCGGAGTTGCTTGTTCACTAACAACAGAGAGGTCGATTTTTATTGGATTCTGCAGTACATTCTATTATTAAAATCTCTCACTATCTCGTCCAGCACAGGTAAGGGTGGTTTGTCAATGATTTCTCAACCAAAAAGATTCAGTTATTCTAAGAACATAAAAGGTATGAATCCCACAATCATTCTAGTGTTAAATACTCAAAAAAGAGTCAAGTACCTACTTGGGAAACTTGTGGGTCATACATCTAAATATGCATGCTTTACAATACACAACCATTAAGTTTTAATTCATAGTAAGAATTTTAAAAGCAACAACATTTTCAGTGCCAAAAAATACCTTCTCAAAATGTTCTCTTCTATCGTAACTCTCTATTAAAAATCCTTCAGGGGAAAACTGATTTTTAAAAATATTGTAGCAGTTACGTCCCAACTAATTTTTGATTAAATGATAAACCCTGTAACAGCCTTATATTTTTAATGACTCTGAACGTAACTTTCAGTAATTTTCTACGACGGTAATAAAAGTGCGCCGTACCTATTTGACCTTAATGGATGAGCAAGAGTTATATGAGTCGTTAAAGATAGTGAACTTAAAACTGTGTTTAAAAGATATAAATTTGTCCCGAAAGGGGTATATCTATAAAACATACTTGACATTTTAAAACTGTTTCTTAATTTTGGATATTTATAAAAAACAAAAACGCATTTATTTTAATTGACTTAAGGGGAAAATCTTCTCTCAAGTTTTGAACACCTATTTTTAATGTTTAAAACAGATTTGAAAAGTAATTGTTCAGAAAGTTCTGAAATTGCTTAAAGCAATGAAATAATTTGAGTCTGATGTAAAATTTGTGAATTTAGTAATAACCCCAAATAGGAAAACGCGATAGTATGGACTGAAAAACATTTATTTAAGTCGAGGTATTATAGTAGGTACATAGATGTTCTTGAGGTTAATTATCTATTATCTATTTATCTATTATTATTAAGAAACTATATTACGTTTTGTAATTTAACTTTTTACACCTTTAAAAACAAACATGTTAGTATAAGTATTTCAAGAATAGACTGCAAAAATCCAATTCTAGAAATGTTTATTGAAGTTAGAAAAATAATTTCTCTACTTATAGGATTGAGAAGTTACTTCTATATGCTTAATTTAATTGGACCACTTTAGTGATAAAACTGGCAAAAAGAGTACTGAACAATGTGCAATTGTGCATCAAAATGAGTATTAAATATTGTGTACGTTTCATTTTGTCCATTTGTATTACCTAAAGAAACTTTTTTATCTAACGGAACTACATACTCACAAATTAGTCGATGTGCAAGAAATTGAGATCTTACTGAAACCGCTGTGTATAAAGCACAAAAGTAGAAAATGTTTTGTGGTCACAAATGTTCTTATTTGCTGGTAGGAATAAAATAGATCGATAAAACCTGCACGTGCATGGTCGGATAATCCGATGAGTCGAGTAATCGAAGGTCGGATAATCAAGGTTCAACGTTCTTAAGACGAAAACCTACTTATATAAAACCACCCCTTCATTCCGAAAACCACACCCAACCCCACTTTCACATCCCATAAATTTCTCTCTAAAGCGAGCGCTTTTCCTGATAAACTATCCAGGTCAGTCCCGTAAAGCGATACATTCCCGGACGGCGCAATCTCTTCCCGGAGCAATTGGCTAACCCCTCTATTCAGAAATCTGACGTAGTATAAAACGCAGGAGGCTCCTCTCCAAATGAGAAGGGGCATTAGAGCGTAACAGACGGGCCCCGAGTATTTTTCTCATGAGAGCTCTTACTGTGTTGACTCCGCTTTAACATTTTACCGCTCTGTCGCTTTTCACCATAAATTTGATATAAACCGGGAACCGTCAGAAACGACGCCGCTCTGCGGAAGAAATTGATGTTGAGGAGGAGGGAGGGAGGGGAATTTATCGAGGGGGCGAGGGCGCACAAATTGCGGATTAGATGTATTATTTAATGCAAAGAGCTCTGGGGTTAGCGATTTTGCTTCCTTGGGATCTATTCACGAATTTTGTCACTGTTTTGGAAGATGGGAGGTGTCCTATGTGTGTGACATAATGTTATTTGGGGTTCAGACTTTGAGACACCACTCTGCAAAAGCTGCACTTTCACTATTAATACTAGACAGCAACTTAAGTTGACCCTATGACGTCACTAACAAACAAAGTAGTTCCCATCGCGGTGTCTGAATTTTGAGTGAAATGAAAAACGTCAATTTAAAAATATGATTATTTTGTTTGCTTTGCAATCACTATTTGCGTACCGAAACTCCTCCTATCAACCCAACAGGCTTTGTGTTTACCGATTTCTGCTTCTGCATTTGTGACGTATTGGGTTCAAGAAACGTTGCTGTCGAGTATATAGTGTTACCTGCAATGTTGTTTACAAAAGGGTGTTCACACTTCACAGTTTAAAAATGTCGTTTTATTGCTGTTACATGGTTTATTACAAGGGGAAGGGAGATTTTTGGCTTTGTGACACCCCATTTCAAAAGTTACCCTCCAATCAGACATAGACAGAATTCAGACATTGTGACATCCCACTTTAAAATTTGCTCTTTAACGGATATTGCAATGTGTTTACAATGCTACAAGGTGATCAGGTTCAGACTTTTTAATACCACATTTTAAAAAGTTGTCTTTTCATTGATGTTACATTGAACCATTGTTACAAGAGGGAAAATTAATTCAATTGGAGGTTGGAGGCATCACACTTCAAACGTATCCTTTTTTCTGTTGATGAATGAATGAAACAATGTTACAAGCGGGAAGAAAAATTCACTTTTAGGCTCTTTCTGTCTTCATCTAACATCACATTTCAAAATTATTCTTTTCACTTTTGTTACAATGTTACGAAGGGAGATGGTGTTCAATTTTTGTAACATCACACTTCAATACAATTTTTCTTTTCAACATTATCACAATGCTACTGGAGAGGTAAATTACACTGGTGTTACAATTCCAGGGTGGATGCTTTTTCTACATATTTTGTTTCTATTTTACCTATCAGTCATACTTAGTAGTTATCAGTTCCAGGAACAAAAATATTGAAATAGAGCATCTTCAATCACATGACTTGGCCTAACAACGGCCTTAGCAACGTTGTTTTTTCCTCCAGTGACATCATGTGCGAATGCTCCTATTGGATGGTTCTAGTTCCGGCCCCTAACAACAGCCTTAGCAACGTTGTTTTTGTCCTCCAAATGACGTCATGTGCGAATGCTCTATGTCAGATTTGGGTTTCCTTTTAAAATTCCAAAGGATGTCATCACAATTAATGCCAACTTTGAGTTGATTCTTTTAAAATAAAATATTGTTTTCTGACTATCTGAGGGCGAGAATTAGGCTCTATTTAGAATATCATTGAAATATCACAAATTTATTATTCAGGAGATTATTTGTTTTTATATATCTGCACACAAAAACACCACAGTACTTTAAGGTGCTCTTTGACCACCAACCAATAAAATTTATATAAGATGACATCATGACATATAGGTTGTTATTTTATTAACATAACCATAAACTTAAATGATGTACCAACTTCTGCTATAACATAAATAAGGTACAGTGCGTTTTGTAATAACATCTAACCACCTGATGTTTTTATTTACTATACTTTCTTATGATGAATTTAAGTTCTTTTAAGCAGAGTTTATTTCATGTAAAATTATTGAAAAAAAATACTACCTAGTTAATCTGAATTTCCCTTTAAAGAAAACTTCCGAATTATTTGACAATATTCCACTAAGATGATTGGTGAAAAATTAGTTCGCAACTTACAATAGTTTAAGCTAAACTATTTCACAATTACTTACTTTCAATCAGAGAAACGAAATGTTTTGGTAAGGTTTGATAAGACCAGTGATGCCATAAAAGTGTTTTTTGTCCGACGAAGGTTCAAAAGACTGTCTTATTCCCAGCTTAGTTACTTTAGTTGACTGTCTTTTGTGAGTTAACAATTGCCCTGTAGAAGGTAATAAAACTTTAGAACCTACAAGAGAACCAATTTAGTAAAGAAGTTTTTGAGACCTTTAAAGAGGTTGGTGTTTTGGTTTAGATCTAAAAGAGTGGATAAACTTTTTCTAAATTTTTCCTTGCAAAGATATACATTTCTTCAATTTTTGTTGGTATTTAGTTTATTAGATTAAATTTAAATAGAAAACTACCAGAAAAATTTAATTATAAAATTATTCTGTTTTACAAATTATCAACATTTTTTTTTAAATTAAAACTTCTTGAAAAATTCTTTGTAAGTGGACTAACGTTGTACTTGTACACTAAATTAACATATTTTAATGAAAGTAATAAAATTATCCATTAAAGGTTTGCTTTCATAATTCTAAACGTTAAAGGGTATATCACTGTTGTTAATTCATTTTACTGTTAAAAGACTCTAAAGTTTACAAAATATTTCTGGATAGAGGAACCCTTTTTTTTATTCTTGAAGCTAAGGCATTAAAATAAACAAAAGAAAAACTGCATAGATTTTGTGCTTTTGATAACGAAAATCTCATGCTTGAACACATTAGGCTTTAATATACATCGTATATTTGAATACATTTACCTCCATTCATGGTAGTTAAAAGCATTTGAAAATAAAAAGTTGTATCATAAAAACACTCAACAATGTTATAAATAATTCATTTTCCAAACTTGTAGCGTCTGTAAGGTTAGCTTGATCTTAATTTGCAATGCAATCTCAAAAGGGACCCCAAGGAAATTCTCTCAAAAATGAATGCACGGTGAATATTATCGCTAACGGTTTTTGGAACATAAAAGGAGAGGAAGAAATTTTCGACTCCAGCTTTCATTAACTAAGTAAATAGAAAATACATTACCTCTTACTTTATTTTCCTTTTAAAGTAAATAAGTTTGCACGAGTTTTTAATAAAACTTGAAAATCGAAATATACTTAACCGGTACAAACTGTTCAAGTTTTATCTTATAACTGTATGTGTTTCCACTTTTTTAGTTTTTAAACTAATTATTTCTGTCATCAAAATAAGACAGTTAATTCGCACATAGAGAAAAACGGATATTTAAAAAAGTTTAAGATGTAATTAGGTTTTTAGGAAAGCGAATTAAATTATTTACTCTCTTGATTGAAAATTTAATAAAATTCTAAAAAATGGAAGTGTGAAAGTTAAACATTAGTTCTTTTTTAACTTATTTGTTTACTTTATTTTTCATTAAGAATAAAAAAACATTTAAGTAACAATTGCTTAAGTAAGAAATTATAGATAAGAACATTTACGAAATAAATATACATTTTTATGTATTGATTAAAATACCATTAAAAATACCAAAACCTGTAATTCTCTTTTAAATTTATGAATTAAGTTTACATGGGGGAAACCATTAGTATAGGAAGCAGATGTACAGAACAATGAAATATGTAAAAGGTTTAAACAGGAAAAAATTTTATTATTAAGATATATATCTCCACCCTTTTAAGTCTTGAAAAGGGCTTAAGTTCATCAGATAAACGGTTATTTTTTTTATAATAAAATTACGCGTGTACTCTCTTTCATTTTATGTCGAATATCTAAAATGTATCCATTATGTATTCACCTCTTAATGATTGTATACATTTACAAAAAGATTGGAATAATGATAATATCCGTTAATATCTGAGGAATACTGAACAAATTACCTTGACTCTATTTTGCTATTAGATACACAGATAATTTCTTCCTGATGCCAGAAAATCACTTTACCCTATTGAGCAGCCCCTAACGGTTAATATTTGATACACCATCTCTAATGTCTTTTAATGCATCGTACCCTTAACCTTTTTCTTGAGGTATTTTCGAGTAAATACAATATCCAGATACTGGACACACACTAAAAATAATACTTCAAAAGTAAATAATTTTTATGTTCAAAAGGTTAAAATACTTATAGTTTTATTTTGTCTTATTAATTTGTGAGTAGTATTTAAAAAAAATAAAGTTTCCTGCGAAAATATTCTAAACATTTTCAAACCCCTTATTTCGTAATTTAACTGAGGATTGAATTCTATGCAATGATTTTAAGCTTTGAATTAGACTATAAGAAACTATCTTGAAGTACCAACATTAACCGGTTTTAATTACTACCCTAATCTCCATTAATTGTTTCATCCAAAACTCTGTAACGATTTCATTATTATGTGAAGTTGAATTACTAAGACACCCCTAAACATTTAAAAGGTCCTTCACAGTGAGATTTTGAGAAAATCAATAAACTGATATTCTAAATCCCTTGACATTATGTGACAAACTTTGACCTTAAATTAAGTGAATTATGTTAGAATCTTTGAAAGACAAATAAGGATAGAATTTAAGCAGAGAGCCTAACGAAGCTTCTAATTAATTGAGGATAAATCTTGAACTTTCCGCTCAAAATTCAATCGTTAAAGATACTAAGGAATATGTTAGGCTTGATCAAGACTCGTAATATAATACTAAACTATAGAAAATTAATTAATGTTAATTTTTAAAAACTTGGTAGTTAAAATAATTCCGAAATAGGTCATTTCTAGATAGTTAAAACCAGGAAATATTAATCTTGAATGCAGTTTTGTTAACACGTGTATTTATTATTGATTATTATTATTTATTTATTTATTTTACTTATTGATTAATCTCTTCTATGTATATTCTAGTAGTATTTAAAAAAGGGATTGGTAAAGACACAAAATAGATAAATGTTAGATAGATATAGTATAGATAGAGAGAGTTCAGAGAAATATGAGAAATTGTGCCTTTGAGAGAAATTGCGTTATGAAATTTCTTTGAAGGGCCCTTAAACACTAGAATCCTTTAATTTCACAAAGAACCGATAAGGTTGAAAAGTAAAATGGAATTCGAAATAAACAACGTATAAATTGGTTATAATTACTGTAATAGCTCTGGCTATACTCCACAGCAATGTTTCCTTAACCCAGAACGTCACTACGCGGAAGGAAAAAATGGGTAAACACAAAGCCTGTTGGGTTGCTAGGAGGAGTTTCGGTACGCAAATCGTGATAAAAAAAGCACTATATGTACATGGGTTTAACATAATAATAATTTTTTTTAATTTGACGTTCTTCATTTCACTCAAAATTCAGACACCGCGATGGGAACTACTTTGTTTGTTAGTGACGTCATAGGGTCGACTAACGTTGCTGTCTAGTATAGAAGATTCGATAAATACTCGAAATATCTGTAAATATAAAATTTTTAATAAATAAAATATAATTAAAACAAATTACGAGATCGAGTATTTAAATATGAACCCTTAAAAAACTAAAAACAGAAGATATTATAGATAACGAGGAGATGATATCAGATTATATAGAAAAAGAGGCTGAAACCCTATCATTGATAAGTCTTACTTATATTTTAAGACTCCATCGCTTATTTAGTTATAGTATACTCCTTTTCCCTTCTAAAAAAACACCTACAAAAATCAGTGAGAAAAATCACGATCGTCCAAATGGCCCCCGGATAAATAAACGCCATCGAAATATCTTCCTGCATCAGACTTCAATCAGAAGGGCATTATTTTTTGTAAATCGCCCTTATCCCCGCTATTAGAGCTCGTAAAAAAGGCATGAGAGCAAGAAATAAACAGAAGTGAAGAGGAAAAAATCTTGAGAGATTTTGAAGAGGGGGAAAACGAAAATAAAGCGGTATATATATGAAAAGGGTATAGGGGGAAGTTCGGAAACGTCCTGGCCATTGAAAGAGGGTTCGATCTTCATAATACGCAATAAAAATGCCGGACGATGCTCAGGAGGGGATTTTCAAAAATGTTCGAAAAATAGGCCTCTTTAAAGTCATTCCCAGTGACGTCCGTCGCCAATTGTGTGAGGAAATGCAGCTGACAAACAGCCAATATTTACATCCACAATGCACACATTTGGCGAGATTTCGCCCCTTTTTTGTCAACAGTGCTGTTTTTTTTAAGTGGAAACGAATGCAGTGCGTGGGTGGAAGAGTTGAGTTGAGAGGTTTCGGATTTTTATTTTTCGGTGGGGGACTAGACCAATATGGGTCGCTGGAGGTAATAAAGTTTAAGATTTATCACTTCTTTTAAGCAAGCTAGGTGAAACTTTTAAACCGAAATGAACAAATAAAATAAGATTTATCGATCTTATTCATACCCAGAATGTAGATAAGAGTAATTAAAATTTAATTCCATCAAATACCATTCTGTTGTAAAGAGAATTAATATTCTTAGGATATCTAAGTGGATAGGTGTTTAAAAATCTGTTTCCCCAATTCCTCTCTTACTGAATCTACTCGACGCAGTATAAACCATGGATGTCCAACCCAAGGCCCGCCTGACACAAAGTGGCACGAATGATTTAAATAAGTGGCACGCGAAGGTATTGAAAAATTATTACAGCCATATTCACAGCCATCAGCGTCGGTGTTAATCAACAGCTAAAGAAAGAAAAATTAGCTTTCCGCTGACTCTGATTGGTGGAATCCTTCTTTGACCAAGGACTTAACACAGTCGCTGATGGTTGTGAATATGGCTATTAGTGTTTCAAACCGATTAGAAGTCCGTTTTATGGGAAAGTTCCTAAACTTTTTCAGGGAAGTACCCCTTGTCTAAAATCTTCACTAAGAGCAGAAGAAAAATATTTTAAAAAAGAACTTGCAAAGAGAAATTTGGAAAACCGGGCATAAGACTGGACCCTCATCAGGCATTGGTTTCTGATTCTGAGATGGTGTCTATTTCCACTAAGCAGACTTGTACGAAAAAATGGTTTATTTGCTCAAAAGTTCCATTATCAGTCTATAAAAGGATAAGGATTTTGAAATTTTTAGTTTTTTTTCGTATATTGGAAGAAAGTGGAAGTGTCAAGCATAATTTTTTGCTTCCTAAATAGTGGCATACTTTCTAAAAAGGTTGGCCACCCCAGATATAAACAAAAATTCTTGGTAAGCCGAGGCCTTCTACAAGCATTTCAACTCTTGGCAGCAGTTGTTTATGTCTATTTTTATATTAACTCAGCACCCTTTTAGTTTAGTAACTAATAGTTTGTGTTAGTTCGTTTATTAATAAATTACTGCAATTTATTATTCAGTTACACTATATTATATGAAGAAAAATTCAATTCCTCCATAAGGATAATATATTTCCTTATAAATAGTCTATTCCCTTACGATTTGAGCTTTATTATAAACTAGCTGACTTACCCGGCCTTGCACGGGTTGAGTTAATTCATAAATATTTTAAAAAGTTTTCAAGTTATGTCTTTTCTTTTTCTGGATTAGCAGTCACTTATCATCCCGTCGTCCCCGTCGTCTTTTTCATCCCAGTTCCTAACTGTGAAAGTACACCCTAACTCATCCCGTCCCGCATTTAAATTTGGCTGTTACCTTCGCTGTAAAGAACAATCAAATAGAGCATTTTCAATCACATGACTCGGCCTAACAACGGCCTTAGCAACGTTGTTTTTGCCCGCCAGTGACATCATGTGCGAATGCTTCTATTGGATGCTTCTAGTTCCCGCCCCTAACAACGGCCTTAGCAACGTTGTTTTTGTCCTCCAAGTGACGTCATGTGCGAATGCTCTATTGAAATCATCAGGTTTATCAAGAAGTTATATGTCTTTTCTTTTTCTGGATTAGCAGTCACTTATCATCCCGTCACCCCCGTCGTCTTTTTCATACCGGTTCCTTACTGTGAAAATATACCCTAACTCACCCCGTCCCGCATTTAACTACGGCTGTAAAAGAACAATCACTTTTATAAATCTTTTATATACCTTTTTATAAATCACTTTAAAAAACTTAGGAAGTAAAAATCACAACCCTCTTTGAGCCGCTTGGGAATAATTTCCTACAGGATGTTACAAACCGTATTTTATGAAATTTCTATCGTTTTCTAAAAATGATATTAATTTAATCAAAAAATAATCCCGATGTGTAATTCAGTCAACAACTCCCGCCGCTAAAGCAAAATATTTAACTAAACCTAATTTAATCTATATTCAAAAATTATTAAGAATCCATTTTTTATTTGTATGGTCCTACATCTCCAAAAATAAAAACATTTTTATCAAAATAATAAAATGCTTGATAAATCTCATTTTCTTTTTATCATGATAGCCCAACTTCTTAGTAAAAACGGTTTTCTAGTACTTAACAATAAAAATTTAGTGAATGTATAAGTCTAGTAAACCCTGCCCCATGAAACAATGAAATAATTTCAGCTCTGTTTCCATGGAAACCATTTATTTTAGCCTTTCCATAAATATATTTATTTTAGAAAAAAATTAAAATTACAAATAAAGGAAAATGTTGTTTCAAAATTAATTATTTGAATTTATATGTTTCCTGAAAATTGTTATAATTTTGAAATAGAAATTTACACTGTGTTTTTCGTCTTAATTTGTTATAAATTATGAAATTATATTTTAACAAATGAGGCCAGACGAAACCTCAAGAGAGAAATAAACCTACTGCAATTTATGCATTTCAACAATGCATAATGCTATTTCAATGGGAAAAACGGAGTAGAAAAAGCGCCGAAAAACAGGGAAGGAGTCGTTCGATTTTTAAATCCGTTCTTAGTGCGCGTCGCATAGCTGAGAGGAACGTCTCTGTCAAATTTCAAGCCTCTGGGTCCAGTAGTTTCGGAGATTCCGTGTTGAGTGTTTGTCACTTACCAGTGAGTCAGTCAGTCAGTGAGTCAGTCAGTGGTATTTGGCTTTTATAGATATAGATTATTGTGTAAACTTTATTTTGGCAGTAATTTTGAGATTTAGCTTTAAACAAATGTGAGAAAAGAAATGTTCTCCTATAATATATTTTTATACTATTTTTAGCTTATAATAACTTAAATAGTACACATATCTACTCATGATGTGAAAGTATTTATTTGTTTCACGTATTTTAAAAGCAATTTAATACCTTTATTAACAAGGGTAATTTCCATCAATATGTTAATTTACCAAATTTTTTTACTGATATTTAGAAGTTAGAAATAAAGAACTAAGCTGCTTGAACCTTTCTTGAAAAATAGTGATATATATTTGTTCTAAAGTAAAGTACTAAGTGCTAAGTAGTACCGTATTCATCACAAATTAATGATAATTGTTGATGGTACTTGAGAATTAATGCATTGTAGTATCTATATTTAAAATTTAATTATATTAGGCTGTATAATGTTGTAATGTGTGTACTATAGTATCTACTATAGTAAATGATACCTTCATTCTTTCTTTGTTTTCTTAGAAATATTTTTTGTTACCGCATACTTTGTCTTTTTTACGTTTGAGGGGAACTAACTGTTTAACTACTGATACAATTAATGTTACAAACTCTGTGCATTTTACCCTATGATTATTTAACTTAAATTATTTTTTTTTTTAAATCGTTGGCTTATTCAATAATCAGTAGGACATACAAAGTAAAGAATAAGAGACCGAGTGCCCGGAAACTCTCGAAGGATAACAATGCTCCACTGCATAAAAGTAAACCATTCCAATTCTGAAAACAAACGCGAATCCTGGAAAGGAATTCTCTATCAATTTCAGAGCTCATGCAATATTATTTGGAAAACAAAGTACGGGAGATAACAATATCGAAACACAACAGTAAGCTAGTTTGACGTCGAGTCGTGAGCTAACAGCCATTGCTGTTGGGAGTTGTGATTGTTTTTAAACGTGGATGTTTGAATAAAGAATGGGATATAGGGATATGAGAGAGTAACATAAGCAAAGGCAATTTTCCAAACTGAGGTATAGGTGATGCCGGATTATGTTGACTCTCTGCGCAGTTAGTTTAATATTTATGTTTCCGCGAATGGAGCTTGTAAACAAGAATAAACTTTTATGCAAACAAAACTTAATATTTTGACGCTTCTCTTTTGTTATTTGTAGAGTAGTGTGATCTTTTGTGAGTGTCGTTTCATTTAAAAATGTATACCTATTGCGTATTTTACGGAAGTAAACTAGACATTTAGAGTATGCGTTGTGTGAAAAATGTTTGTCACACATGACACTTCATTTTCATGAAAAATAGTTGTTTGTTTTTATCCTACTGTATATTTAATACTCACATATTCCGTATATTTTTTTAACAAAACTGTATGACTGCCTATGAGTTTATACTTGGGATTTCTAATCAATAAGTTAATATTAAGGAAAACATGATTAATCCTTTAATTGTGTTTCGTTACTTTCTCTTATTTACTTACAAATTCAATTAATTCGTTGTAAATTCACTCTTTCTATCTCTACAAAATTTAATCAGGGAAAATGAATTACGAGGTTCAAAATATTTTACACGTAGTAAATACTAATGATAAAGCATCAAAAATCCACTTACTTTGCAAATTTAGGAAATAAAATAACTCAAATTTCGATAAAGTCCTTTTAAAATTTGTGGAGAGAGAGTATTTCCGTAAAATTTGTTCATCATTTTCCCAAAATTAGTTTTTCTACATTCCAATTCATCATACCGTTGATTATCTAAACACAACTTCTATGTAAAATTGTATATGGGTTCATATTTAAGGTGGTATGAGGTAAACTCGAAATTAAGTAATAGAATTTTACAGGGAGGGTTTTATACCTTTAACTTTTTAATGTCAAAAGTTGTAACCTTTCTATCACCTTGAAAGAACCTTTCTTAACTGCAATGTCTAAATTTCCTCCCTTTTCACGTGTATTCCCCACACACCACATCCCTATTTTAAATTTGTTACATAATTTTTAAATGTCTTTCGGTTGAGGTATTTTTATTGATAATAATCTTTGAAACTATTAATATCTTTTTATTTGATTAAGATTTTTATCTTAAGTGTAAATGCTGTAAAGCGTCAATAATTGTTTAAATAAGCTCTTACTTTGAAATTTTATTCAAACGTGAGAATTTGTAAGTCTGTTATCTGTCATTTTGTTGGTTCAAACAAAAAAAGTCTTACGCCCAAATTTCCTCATATTTCATAGCTGAATTGGTTTTACATTTGAGGTTAAAATTTTCCCCCTTAGGTTTAAATTACAATACTAATATACTGCAGATAAATATTTTTAAATGGCCTGTTCTAACGTCTTTTGTATCTTCAAATACTCGCAAATTTGCTTTTTAACAAGATAAAGTATGGGTAATTGTTTACCGGGGTAACATATGAAAAGAAATACGACCAAGAAATTTAAATGAAACATCTTGTGAAACAAGATAAAGTAATTTTAAGTTTCATAGTAGTTATAATTAATAAAAATATCAATTATATAGACATTTTTATGATTATTTTTGTAGTTGTTAAATAAAATAAACTACAACATGATTTGTGTAAAATGTAAAAAATAAGTGAATAAGAAATTACTACTTAAAAAGTTACAAATCTTTAAAAATAAAACAAATAGAAATTTTGCAAATTCCAAATAAATTTTGTTAAGTTTAGCAATTGTTATTATGATCTTTCATGTCACATCTTTATATTTAGTGAATGGGGAATTATGAACATTTATCAATTTGTTTGCCAAATTTTGGCCCTCTTTGTACCATACTTTTCCCTCAATCATGTAGTCATAATAGTCATATATCATTTAGCCATATAGCTCCAAGGATAAGAAAAGAATATAAAGATGGTCTAAATTAGTTTTTCTGTTTCTCTCTCCTTCTAAAAGTTAATTTTTTTTTACTTAAGCTCCAGGAAAAATCTCATGAATTGATAACCATGGCAAATAACATCCTAAAAAATAGATTATTTAAGTCACAAACTTACCAAAACATGCTTTTAAATGATGTGTCAGCTTGTAATAATAAATAAACTTAAAACTCCCAGATAAACTTTCATAAGTGATAATATAAATTAACATTAAAACTCGTACCGGTTAATTCTAATGAATCATTTTAAAAATCTACGACGGTTGCATAATTCGTTAAAAAGTAAACATTGTTAATAAGTTACATATGGTGAAGGATATTAAGAAAGCATGTTGGTTTAAAAGAAATTTGTACCTACTACATTTAATACTAAGGGAAGTTTGACGTACTTTAAAATAAGAATTAAATTCCTTTTTAATTAATCCCCTAGAGGCATGTATGCGTAGCCGAAGTAGATTATAAGATGAAATAAAAATATTTTTTGTTCAGATAAATCATTCTGTCACGTGTATTTTGCTTTCGCCATCACAGAAATTAAACATGAATTGAATTCAGCAGTTAACTTTTGTCGACCCGAAATTAAATTTCATCTAGAAAAATTGGCTAATGAAATTTTGTTTAAAGGACATTGGAAATCACTTTTGTATGTTTCTGAACACTTGGAAACTATGGCAGCTAAAAAAATATAAGCAATTAAGTCCTACGTTTTCATTTTTATTTTAACTTTTTTTTGTTACTATAAAAAATTTAAGTAGACAAATATATTAATCTACCCAATGAAATTCTGTATGAAATGCCCTAATATTTTAATAACTTTCTTAATAACATTTTTCAAGTTTTCTCAGTCTTACTCTAATGGAAATACCAAATGGTTATTTTCTACGTACGAACTGAAAAAAAAAATCATTCTATTCATTGTATTCTATTTTGTATTCATTTCCGCGAAATACATCGAATTGAATTAATTGTTTATATTTTTCATGTTCTTTTTCTCGTTTATTCTAATACTAATACAAGACTTTTTCTTTCACCTTGATTCTATATTGATTTAAAGTGTAGGCTACAGACAAAAATTTGAAAGTTCAACATTAAACGAAAATATAAGTTTAAGTAGTAAATCTAAAAGAATCTTTAAAAAAGCTAAAATTAATATAATTTAAAGCTTCAAAATTTTATTAGATAACAGCATCTATAGGAAATCGGTGTTTATCTAACGAAAAACTTCATATGTCTAAATACCTACAATACTTTTTCAGAGGAATATAAGGACTTTAAATGTAAATTTACATAAAAATACATTATAATATTTTAAGGAGTTGTTAAATTTCAAATAACTTTAGCTTACATTAAAAGCGAATAAAAAGTTTCAAACACTTCTCTATTATTTAGAAGTTTCGTTTTTTGATACAAAATTAAGAATCTAATAAAAAAACTATAGAAATTCCAAAACTTACTGGAATAAATCCTTTAAAATTAACGTACAAAAATGTTCTAATAATCGTGATGTCAGGTTTCAATCTATTAATTCGTTCTATAGATTCCAGCACAACACTGGATACTGTTACTGGATCAAATGTAGTTATGTTTTTTGCACTATGCTTAATTCGTGTATGTATTTTATTTTTGAATCTAAAATTATTTTTATAAACTTATCCAATTATCAATTATTTTACTCATGAAGAGTAAGAAGATGTTTGATTTCGAATATTTTTATTTAAAAGTTGGCCCTTCTTGATTTTCTTTCAAAATTACAACCATGTAGTTTCTAGATTTAAGTCGCGCCTCCTATGTTTATAATAAATTGAATGAAGGAAAATATAAAATATATTTTGTAGTTTTAAACTATTTTTCACTTATTGACTATGAAAACGAGAAATTATAGTTACAAATAATTTAAAGTAGAATTTCAGAAAAATATGCCATTAAATAGAGCATTCGCACATGACGTCAGAGGCTTGGATGACAGACAGTATGATGGAAAACTATAGGATGCACATCGTTTATTTGTTTACTTTTGATGTGAATTTTGAAAAATAAGGATGTTTTAAGTTTTTCTTCAAAGTTTACTTTAAAGTAACTTTTATTTACTCTAAAATGGCATCTCTGCATATTATAAGTCATTCAATAATACTACATTTTATATTTAGCAGTGTTCTAATTGCTGAAATCATTTCTGCCAGTGTTCTAATTGCAAGTACCATTCGCAATGCTACTAACATATTTTAAAATTCTTAATTATTTATTAATTATTCAATATTTAGTTTCAGTAGCATATTATAAGTATTTTACAGATGTACCGGACTCGCATATTGTTCTAACAAATGTAAACAAAAACATGTCACCTCGTATTAAGTCTTTTTCTAAATTTAGCCTACCACTAAAACACAAAAACATATGCACTTACCTTCAATAACTATTATTCTTTCGTTCCGGTCTTTAACCGAGCCTAAAGAATCTTTTTAAATGATCTTTTTTATATAAAAACTAAATGCAGCGCGTATTCTCTATGGGAGCCTAATGTTAAAGAAAAGTTGTCTGTCCTCCAAGCCAGCTTGATCACGTGATCGGAGACACGTGATTGAAAATGCTCTATTGGTTGCCTCTCTATATTCTAAAAAAGTTTTCTGTTCGACGATTTTCTGAGAAAAACTTTTTAATTACTGGTTTGAATAACACATTTTGATTTGTTCGTATTTTTTGAGGATTCCGAGTACGGTTTTGCAATATCCAAAAGAAATTATCAACTTTAAAATATTTCCATTTTAATTTATTACGTATATAAGGTTGTAGTTACATGGCAATCAACTGTCAAACAACGTATTATCCTTCCAATAGACGACATTAGTCATTACGTCACTTGCTTGTTTGGAAACGTTGATTCTATCCGTGATTGGTTCCGTACAGATCCGTACGGATTTACTTCCAATCACGGAACCAATCACGGATAGAATCAACGTTTCCAAACAAGCAAGTGACGTCACACTAATGTCGTCTATTAAAACGGAGGGAAATTGACGTCATATTTTACGATAAATATATTTAACGTTTCAAAAATGTACTTTATTACTTTCCTGATTATAACTTTATAACCTTTCCAATACTTATAACTAACAAATATATTGTTTAATTGACAGAATTTCATATAATTTTAGTCTGATAACCGAAACCGATTATTTATTTATTCACAAAAATTATAGATGATTAATATTAGTTGTAGAAGACAGGAAGAGATCCTATCGCAAAAGGGTAAGTACTGAGAAACAATAAAATTACTAAGATCAAAGCTTCCTTATTCAAAATAGTTGCTTCAAAGTTAGTAGGTACTGACTAAATAAACTGTATAAGTTTACCTAACAAATATATTGTCAGTATAAGTAAGAACCACTTCAATAACTAACTAAACTGAGGTGAAATGAGATAAGAAAGAAATAAGAGTTCAAAAGGGTAGGTGAATCTGTTGTAAAAGGTAAAATGCTGTAAGCAGTATACAACACAAATTCCCTAAACAAGTTCAAAGTTATTCAAAAGTTTCAAAGTTAAGTAATCGACTTAACAAATTGTGCTAATTTTAGCATAAGTACGAATAATATATAAGTACGCAAACTTAAAAATAAGATAATATTAAGATAAGAGACTAATATATAAAGACTACATATTTAAATTGTTTAAAAGGGGATGAGGGGGCATATAATGCACAAGGTAAAGTATTGAGAAACTGATGCTGATTTTCCTAACCAAGAGCTAGGATACAAAGTTAAGCAACTGATGACTAAAGAAATTGTTCTAATTTTTTTCTTAATAAAGATATATTCAACTTAAATAAGAACCATTTGAATAATTATATCTAAAATTATGGTGAAAGGAGTAGGGAGATGTTGATCATGGCTAAAAAATGACAACTGTCGCCCAAAAATATTAATTAACACAAGTAAGGACGACCATGAAAATAGATCAGGAAGGTTTAGACAATTACAAAACAGTGACAGGGAGAACCTGATCATGGGTAGAAAAGGAAGTTACCAACTTCAAAAATTTGTCCCGATTGTCACAAATGAAAATAAATCCAAGCAAGGCCCAGACCACAGGCTCATTCAGACTTATCTACAGTGTAAAAAATATATGTAAATATTTCAGAGAAAGTGCCCGTATTTTTGCTGGAAATATCTGTTCTTAGGAAATTATGTTAGATTCTTATTCTGTTTTTTTTCTGTGATTTAGTTGGTGTTGTAGTTCCCAAACTGGGGCTTTAATCCCAACACTGACCAGTCAAATAATCAACAAAGGCTGCAACTAATATACGTTTCTCTGTTTTACCTACATAGAGCATTTTCAATCATATGACTCGGACCTAACAACGGCCTTAGCAACAGTTAAAAGCCCTGCAAAAGGTTAACAGTTACAGAAAATAACTGGTCGTGCAATTTTTCTATTGGAGCATTTGCAATCACGTGACCCCACAACTAACAACCGCCATAACAACAGATACCTCGTCACCTAGCAACCACCTTAGCAACAGTTAAAAGCCCTGCAAAAGGTTAACAGTTAAAAGAAAACAACTGGTCATGACGTCATCTGAAAACACTCTATTGACGGATTAGCATATTAGTATGTCCCTTTCTTTATTCGTACCGCTGGATGTAAATGTCATAGTATTTAATTATCAAAAAAGAAAAAATGCATTAAATACTGGTTTTACATGAACATAAATAATAGAGTGTTTTCAGGTGACGTCACAACCGGTTATTTTCTTTTAACTGTGTACCTACTGTAGGGCTTTTAACTGTTGCTAAGGCCGTTGTTTATCTGTTGCTAAGGCGGTTTTTAGGTATGGGATCACGTGATTGCAAATGCTCCAACAGAAGAATGGACTCTAACCGCCTATCTGGTTCGAGACTTCACGGAACCAACACGTGACCAACAACTGAGCTTGCAATTGGTTACCACAGATACTACACTAGTAGTATCTGTGGTAACCAATCGCAAGCTCAGTAGGTCACGTGTTGGTTCCGTGTGACGTCAGACGGTTAGAGTCCATTCCACAGCTAGTCATTTTCTGTAACTGTTGACCTCTGTAACATCTTCTGTTGCTAAGGCCGTTGTTAGGTCCGAGTCATGTGATTGAAAATGCTTTATTCCTGAAAAAAAGCTATTAAAAAAGTTAAAATTCTGGTACACTGACAGATATCTCTGAAATAAAAGGGGGAAAAACTGACTTCCTGGTTGACAGTTTTTTTCTGTATATTCAACTTATTTTTTACAGTGTACCTTTGTGTTCATTTTAGAAGAATCGTGAAAAGTGCGAATTGGCGATTCACTCTTCACTCCTTCATTTTCCTAACGATTCGCAGGAGTGAATTACAACACAGTGAAAGTGAAACACCGTTTTTTTTTCTTTAAATTCAACGTATTTTTTTACAGTGCATCTTTGTGCTATTTTAGAGGAATCGTGAAAAGTGCGAATTGGCGTTTCACTCTTCACTCCTTCATTTTCCTACGCAAACTAGCGATTCGCAGGAGTGAATTACAACACAGTAAAGTGAAACAGCATTTTTTTTCTTTAAATTCAACGTATTTTTTTACAGTGTATCTTCGTGCTATTTTAGGGGAATCGTGAAAAGTGCGAATTGACGATTCACTCTCCACTCCCTCATTTTCTTCCCTCGATTCGCAGGAGTGAATCACTACACAGTGAAAGTGAAACGCAAGCCTTTATAACCATGCCGAAGAAAATCGCGCAGGAAATAATAATAACGTAAAAAAAGAGATAGATCGGAAGAAGGAAAAGGCTCGCCAGGTATCGGTAGAGTCGCCAAGCTGCTGGCAACCCTCGCCGCCGTGACGTTGCTGCAGCAGTACGGCTGGAGGAAGCGGAGCATCGCTGCACCTGTGGCGGAGCCTCGCGTCACGTGCCGCCGCCGCCTCGTATTGATTGATCCGGGCACCCTTCCCGGCATTCCCTCCTCGCTGTGTACGGGGGCAGAGTCGCCGCTCCCTCGCCATGATCCACTAGGCCATGAAGAAGCTCAAGGGGGTCCTGGACGGGCTACGGCCGGGCCTTTCCGGCTACCAGTCCAGCAAGGATAAGTCGGAGCAGCCAGCGGCCACGCTGGAATCTTCCGCCGACGCCTCGGAAGTCGAGATGGTGCAGGAACAGCTACGGCCCGAGCACTACAAGCTGGCCAAGGTACGTTTGTTACCTCTACATAAACACTATCTCTCTCTCCATATGTTGTTGCGACGCGCTCTGTCTGTGTGACCTGGATTTCCTTCCGGAGCACTGTTTACTACGCCGCCCTCTCTCTCTGCCTCTCGGTGTACCTCCCCCTCTCTCTCTTTCGACTGGCTCTCGAGAAACATGCTCGAGGAGAGAGTTACGCGGAACGTTTTGGTGCTAGGCTTGATCGGGTTCCGTTGGGATAGGATAGAATACGATGTTGTCTCCCCTTTGGGAAAAAAATTCCTTCTTTCAATGTATATCTCTAACTTAGAGTTGGATCTTTTCCGACAAAGAACCTGTTATGCTAGCCTTAATTGCCTTTTCAAAATTTCAAAGCTATGTTTGAATTGGTAATCAAAGTTTCGTAGCATTCTACCCTACTGTAGTTTATCTCTTCAATTTGCATTGCGATTGATCACAATCAAACTAATATTTTGTTATGCTAACAATAATTGCCTTTTCAAAATTTTAAAGCTATGTTTGAATTGATATCCAAAGTTTCGTAGCATTCCTTCCTACTGTAGTTTATCTCTTAAATTTGCATTACAATTGATCACAATCAAACTAATATTTTGTTATGCTAACAATAATTGCCTTTTCAAAATTTTAAAGCTATGTTTGAATTGATAACCAAAGTTTCGTAGCATTCCTTCCTACTGTAGTTTATCTCTTAAATTTGCATTACGATTGATCACAATCAAACTAATATTTTGTTATGCTAACAATAATTGCCTTTTCAAAATTTCAAAGCTATGTTTGAATTGATAACCAAAGTTTCGCAGCACTCTTCCCTACTGTAGTTTATCCCTTTTGAATTTGCATTACGTTTGATCATAATCAAACTAATATTTAAATCTTGCATGTACGTAATCCGTGCGGGTATTTTTTCTAAACAATCCCTCCCCCTCAATCCAAAATCGCGTACCTACCTCGTAGCTTAAGTGTTGCTAATTCAATTTTCTCTGCAAGTGTTACTCATATTTTTGAAAGTGTTCCTTTACAATCCAAATATTTACCATTTTATTGTATGTATAAACAATTCCTCTCCTCAAATAATTATAGTTATGTTTTCAAGTTTTAGTTCTTTTATTGAGAAACTCTAATGTATAATAATTGTAACTATGCTAGATATATTATTAATTTTTAAACCTGCCTATTTTGATTCCTTGGATTCCTTTACTTTTATTTGTTAATTTCTCCTCTAAATTTAGATTCCAGAAAGAAAATTCAATAGTTAATTCCAAAATGATAATTTAACATTCACCTTTTTTAGTTAAGTCACATTTTTTTCTTTATTCCTTATCCTCTATAACTTAATTTTAAAAATTTTAAAATAATTGGTTTTGCAAATGAATTTCTGATATTTTATCCGATTAATGTTTGAGTTCTAACACTTGAAATCAATTGTTGAAGCCCCTTTTTTAGTTTTTCTTTTCTAAGGAATAGGTTAAAATGACTACTAGATGTTCTACTAAAATGTAAATTTTGTATTGCTAACCTTTAAAACCACCTACCTACTCACAAAAAATGAAAGAAAATAATAACTACTTCCATTTTTTTATCACAAATATCTTTTATCTAACCTTTAAAGATAAATGCAAACTCTACTTATATCCGACAACAACGCATTTTCACAACCCTCTTACATATCACGATCTTATAAACTCCTAGGGGAAGGGTAGCTTTATTCTTCAATTTTTTTTTAATTTTTTTATTTATGGATGCATAATCTCTGCTAATTTCGATATAAAATATTAAGTAAAAAACTCTAGATTTTAAAAGATTATTATAGGTAAAATAAGAGTTGTGAAAATGTGTTGTTTTTGAATATAAGTAAAGTGTTTTGAAATAAAACTTCTGAAACTTAAAAACGTTTTTAA
Source organism: Tetragnatha montana (assembly GCA_963680715.1). Classification (NCBI taxonomy): domain Eukaryota; kingdom Metazoa; phylum Arthropoda; class Arachnida; order Araneae; family Tetragnathidae; genus Tetragnatha; species Tetragnatha montana. The sequence continues at coordinate 12,803,116 of OY796676.1, read as the reverse complement.
TATGCTATCAGTATAATATTTTAATAACGAATAAATACGCAGTACTTTCAAAAATGTTTTCTTTGGGGGTTAATTTAATTTATTTGAATGGGAAATGTTTGAATGAAACGATGTTGACAGTTTTTAAAACTGGACATAGGAAAAATTAAATTTGTAAATACATGATTAAAATTATATACTTTTACAACTACAACTCGCGTGTATAATACCACAACAGTTATATTTTTACGGTGAAATATTTTCCTTTTTCTGTTCATGTAGTTTCTGTTATGTAAGTGATTAAAAAACTTTATCTTCGAACACTAATCAAATCATATAGCATACAAAAAATTAAAAAACGAAGTATTTTTCGACAAAAAAAAACTTTCTGTCTTAAAATTTCTAAATAAACACGCTATTTAAAAAGTTTTTCATGATGTTTTTCAGTTTCAGAACAGACGTTTTCATGGCAATAATCCTAAGACTAACCATAGAATATTTTCATTCACAAATAAGGACTAACAACAAAATACAAATGATAAGCAATAGGATTTTTGTTCACAAAAATATTTCAGGAAAATAATTTATAAAACTATTCCTCAATTAATTTTTTATTACCTTCTTCTGGTGTTAATTGACTTAAAACATCATTCGAAAACTGTGGAAGGTATCTTAATGGTGTTGAGTGATATAATATAGTGGATGATATCACCTACCTTTGTTATTTTTGTAATATTCGTGAGATTCAAAAAGTTATCCAAACAAAAGAAAAAAAAAGTTAAAACTAGATACTCATGAAAATAAAAAGCAAATTTTTCTAAGGAAATAAAAGGGTTACTTTCATTCTTATATAAAGCTCATCCATGAATTGTTAAATATAATGTCATGACTTCTTACATCTTCGCAAAATTTTAATGGTTTCTTAGGTAAACAATTTTTAAATGTTTAAAAATATTGTGAGTCAACATTTTTAAATGTTCAAATATTGTGTTTTTGTGATTCCTACTATTATATGTATTTTAAACAATCTTAAACTGAGATGGTCAATTAAGAAAATAAATTATTATGGTATTTTAAAAATTGAGTAGGTATACTTATGAAATTTATATGCCTTTCTCAGATAGATAAAAGAAGTATAAAATTAATAAATCCATTTGAGTAGAAAACAAGATTCTTATTGTAGAGTTTTCAAAACTACGTTTGATGCATACATTAAAAATATTAGACATAATAACTTCTAGAAGGCACAGTGATAGAAATATTATAGTTTTAAGTAACTTAAATGCTAGTGAACTATAAGTAGTTTTTAGTTATTTTATCTAGGACAAAAATTTATAGAAACCAGCCAGTTTTGTATAATAAAATATTTTTCAAATTGAAGCATTTATACTCTATTTTAAAACTGGATAACGCTGAGTAGGTACTTCTTAGGGCAATACAGTGGTCAAGGATGATAAATCCAGTACCCACCCATAGGATAAAAAAACTAGTTTTATGGATAAAATGTGAATTACGGAAGGTTCTGAATTAATAACATTAGTAAATTTATCACCGACAGATCATTTATAGAATAAAGGAAGGCATTGGAAGGTAATATTTTTTCTGTCAAAAGCTACACCTCTGCAAAAGCTAGTTTTATATTTACTAAACTTTATTTATTCAAGAGCATCTTTAAAAAAGTGAAACAGTTTCGAAATGTTATCCTGTAATTTTTTTAAATATCTTCTTTCTGTTTTTTATTTTTGCTTTTATCACCTGTGTTGAAGAGGATACTTTTATCAAAAGTTACTCATAATACTTTTAAGTATATGATAAATAATAATATGATATTGATAGTAAGTAACGAAAATTATAATTACTCAATTGTACACATTAAATAAACAATGTACAATTCACCGAAAAAGAAAACAAAGTAATGAATCACACAGTACCTAATCACACACAATCACTTGAGTTCACATTTTTGAACATTTCTTCTATCAAGGTCAAGGTCAAGAATTGCAGAAACGTGCCCCGACTGCGCCGAAGCGCATTGCAGTTTGAATAACACGTTCTGCGTTACCGCCCCTTGTGAAGACAAAGCTCGAACAGGCACCAGCCGGCGAAGCCGGCTGGTTTCGAAAGACACTTCCCAGCTCATTTCTCCCTACACAGTTAGGCTGCTCCTCATTTTTGTCCGTTTGTTATCCCTCACTCTCGTTTTCTCGATTACCGCCTAAGCAGTCGTTTATGGCTTTAGCCATTTCCATTCTGAACTCTCTCAATTATCACTATTGAGTCTTAACCTCATCTCACATGCATTTATTCATGAACTTAAGTCATGACGTCTTCCCGAAGGTTTGCAATCCGTTCCTCTTTGCTTTTAGCTTTAGACGAGTTGCTTTGCTTTCTATTTCGAATCTTGCTAAAACCCTGTTTACGGCGGGAACCCGTCGGCAACTCGCCTTCCTGATATTTGCGTCAGGTGGCGCTCTTTAGAGTGGCCCGCTTTCGCGACAAGGCTCTAAAGTTTAGTGCAACATGGTAGTTGATCTCTCTTCCGGTGCGGCGGTCTAAAGAGCCTGAGGCTCCCAAGGCCGTCCCCGGGTGTGTCGTGTGCAGAGATCTCACATGTCGCCCTCTTCCGACCTCGTCTAAGCCGTAACGTGTCGGGTGTGTCCGTCATTCCTTTAGGTTTGCGTATCGTAAACAGCGCTGACACTGCGGACGATACCCTTCCGGCCTCAAGTCACCGCGAGAGTGCTAGCGCACGGTCGCCGAGAGCCGGGTGTGCTAAATCCTTTAAAGTTTTTTAAGGGTAGGTCAGTTCCAGGCCAAGGGACTCATTTGGTAACGTCATTAGACGTTTGGCTGGCATCCACTCATGTGGATTAACTCCACTACCTTCATGAGTGCCTTTACCTGGCTTAACCTCCTCGGATCAGTTATGACCCTTGCATTTGCATTGCTCTCTACGAATCCTAGTGCTATCCTCTGCGCCTTCGTCATTGGACATTTGACGAGAAAGTGTTTAGCGTCTGCAATGTCACCGCACACGCACTCCTCCGTAATACCTTTCCCGATATTCTTGGAGTGCTTCCTGAACCAGCCGTGTCCGCTCAAGAGTTGGGTCTGAGCCGAATGGCCGGATAGGAATTTCTCATCAGGCGTTTGGATAAGCTCGTAGGTCCATCTACTTCGATCTTCAAGAGCCCATTCTGTGCTCCAAAGATCGTGGAACGATTCTCTTATGGAACGCCGAATGTTTGAGTACGGTCGAAAGAGGCCGATTTTGATTACCTCGTCTCCTCCGTCCGTGGCTAGTTTTGCAAGTCGGTCTGCTTCCTCGTTGCCTTCGTGGCCTACGTGGGCTTTTACCCATCGCATTGTCACGTTATCCCTTTCGGTCAGCCGTGCGTACGAGCTTTTAGTACAAATCACCTGATCCGAACATGAGTTCGGATCACTGAGAGCTAGCAACGCCGCTAGTGAATCAGAGTGAATAGTCACTTGGCGCCTATGGGGAGCAGCTTTATTGTAGCACCAAATCATGGCATGTTGAATAGCTATCATCTCCGCCTGAAAGACAGTTGAGCCTTCAGGCAATTGCCGGAGCCCTTCGGCAATTTTGCTTCCATGGTAATACACCACGTAAGCTGCGCCTAACGTACCTTTTCCATCTATACAGCTCCCGTCCGTATAGACATCAAGCTCTCCCTGTACTGGCATTTGACGGTCGAAAGGGATACTCACCCTCTTACCGGGGTGGATTGAGTCGATTTTGATCATCGTCTCTAAGTCTTCGGCACCGAAGGAAAACGGACCGACCTTATGGACACCGCCTACTGACTTCGTCAGGAAACTCGCCCATCGAACCTGCGTCTTGAGTCCGAGTCCCATTATTCCGGCTAGGATTTGCAATGCCGGTGTAGATACTGAATGAAAAGCTCTGGTTATCGATTTAAGGAACGGTCTTTGAGCTTTATCAAGTTCCATTCGTACATATTTGAACTCAGCTCTATCGCCCCATGCACCGATACCATATAGGAGCATCGGCTCTATGGCGCTCAGGTATATCCGTTTTAAAAGAACGGGATTGTTTACGAAATGTGTTGGAGCTGACGATCGAACGGCGTTGAACAACCTCATCGCTTTGCCAGTACGTTCGGCGATATGGGCTTTGAAATTCAAAGTGCCATCGAAAGTCACTCCCAAATACCTGAGACGCTCGACCTGTTCGATTTCGGAGTCACCCAAGCGTAGCTTCGGCGGATCCTGGTACCTTCTCCCACCATTACGTATAAAAAGACTCTTAGACTTATCAACACTGAACTGGAGCTTGACGCTCCTAGCTACGTCTGCTAAGATCTTTAGAGAACTATTAGCCCCGCACTCAATGGCGCTTGCAGTCTTACCATAGGTAATTAAAAGCAAGTCGTCTGCGAAGGCTATTACTTCGCTGCCTCTGGGCAAAGACGCCCGGAGAAAATTATCACATACAACGTTCCACAGAGTCGGTCCGATGCAGGAGCCTTGCGGACATCCCCTATTAGGTGCGATTTCGATGCACCCCTCTGGGGTCACGTACTTCATTGTACGGTCGCGCAAGTAATCCCGCACCGCTGCGTAGATGTTTGCAGGGCAGTCCGCTCGGATCAGGCCGTCTAAGATTGCCGGCCACCAAGCATTATCGAAGGCACCTTTTATATCTAACGAGGTAATAGATAGGCCCAAACGCACTTCCTTGGCCATTTGAATTCGCTTTCGGACGCTATACATCGCCAGATCGCAGGATCGTCCCTTCACAAAGCCGAATTGATTCGGGTGAAGTTTCTTCCCTTTGACCATCAAATGTTTTATTCTGTCCGAAAGCAACCTATCATATGTTTTACCCATTGCATTGAGTAGACAGATGGGTCGGTACGAACCGGCGTTCGAAAGATCCCGACCAGGTTTCGGGATTAAGACTAGCCGAGCTTCTTTCCAAGCACTAGGTGTTTTGCCCAGTACGAGGCAGCTATTGAAAAGCTTCATGAAGAGCTCGGGTCTTAGACGGTGAATTTCTCGAATTACCTCTGTGTGTAATCGATCCGGACCTGGGGCTTTACGGAGCTTAGCTCTCATAATAGCAGAGTTCACCTCAGTCGCAGTGAATAATATATCATCTGCCTTGCCAACGTGACTCATAGTGGCTTCCCTCAACGTGGACTGCGTTGGGGTGTCCGGTATTTCTTCCGAGAATATCTTTTGCAAGATTTCTCTTGCCGATTCTTCACCGGTCACCGTCCTGGTTCCATCCGACCTTCTGATCGTACTCAAGTGTGTTTTGCGTCTAATCTTACTGGCCAACTTATAGGGAAGGGTCCACGGATTAGTACGCGAGAGCGAGTCGCAAAGCCGAACCCAGGCTTCCAGTTTCCTTTGACAGATGGTACGTCTATACTCGGCAAGTCGTTTCCCATATCGTTCGCGGAATTTCATCCTTTCATTTGGATCTACCGCCTTATCGGACCTTCTCTTGAGCGCCCTTATTTCCTTACGCAAAACGCGTAGGTCGTCGCTCCACCAAGAGTTGGCCACCTTACGCTGCCTGGCTACAGCTTTTAACTCGAGCTCTCGAGTTATTACAGCATAGAGTCTTGTCATAACTGCTTCCAATTCTCTTTCGGATCGAATTCTTTCGATGCGGCCTTCAAGGTTAGTCAGAAAGCCCGAGACTCTTTTCAGAGCTCTCCGCAGACGCATTGGGTTGCGTGTGAAGCGAATTGGTTCTGCACTTGGCGCCGTTTCCGAATCAAAGTGGAATGTGATATAGTTATGATCACTCGCCGTGTGTTGGAGAACCGTCCAGCCGCCAAGGAAAGGTCTCGCGGCGCGGTTCCCCGCCGTTAGATCGATCCAGCTACTTCCTTGCTCTCCTTCGAAGGTGGGTGGGGACTCAGGTGAATTCAATAACTCTAGGCGTTTGTCGCATAAAAACTCTGCGACGCTTTCACCTCTGGCATTGTTACACCTCGGGATACCCCACATGTGGTGCCACGCGTTAAAGTCTCCTCCAACGATGATCTGTGCATCGCTAACTCGGTTGAGGATTGACTCTAAGTCTGACAGGCTCTCTTCGATAGGATCCCCGGAGCTGAAGTAGACTGAGATCGCGACGAGTCTCGCGCCGTTCAGCACAATCTCAGCGGCCGACAGTCTCTTGTTTGCATAAATGCGGGTGACTGTCGCCTTTCTAGAGCAGACCGCTATTGCGGCCCTACCATCTTGTTCGTCATGGACGACTCGCCAAGATAAAGGTAAGCCTACGACAAGACCTTTGCTGGTCTGAGGTTCCTGCAGCAGGCACACGTCCGCTTTAAAAGCCTCACACTGGCTGATCTCCGCGGATGCAGCCCTGCAATGTCGTAGGTTCGCTTGGAGGAAGGTTATCCTACCAAGCGGTATACTAGACAGAGGTTTATCATTCTCGTCTAGGCAGGCTGTGCAATTGCCCGCGCAATGCGTTCGATCACTGGGCTTCGGATTTTCATCCTTGCCCAGGCAGTCGACTTCGGCTTCTGCGCTCGCGACAACGTCGCTCGCTTCGAAGAAGCCTCGGTCTTCCGCGTCGTGCGTTCGACTAGGAGCGGGATCGGATCCCTCTCCTAGGCAGTCGACAAAGTCTTCCGCTCGGTGCGTTCGAGGGGGCTCTTGCGAGCCTGGGGCGGCGATAAGAGCGCCGACCTGATTGGTCTGTGGTTGGGACGAGCCCAAGGGGTAGGAATAAAAAAGTAAGTCTGCCATATTGAATTGCCATATTCTTCCACGCCCTACCCTCACCAGCCTCCCGCGACTCCCCATATTGGTCCGGAGGGTTCTCCGGGGTGAGTGGTGGGCGCTATAGAACCGCACCCTATTCAAAGGGGCGGCCTTGGGCTAGAGCAGCCCCGGCTTCCGACTGGGCTCATCGAAACATCCGGGACCACCGGCCGGTTGGACACCGAAGTGCAGCGGCCACGCTCACGGAGCGCCCTGGTCTCCGCGCCCCCGTCTTGCCCGAAATCAGAGCCAAAGAACGAGCATCCGCCGCCCGAGGTTTGTTCCAAGTTTAGGACCCGGGGCAACGAAAGTCAATTCCAGGATCTCTTCATCCTTGCGCACGGGTCGCAGCATACGGCCTCTATGCCGGCATGGAGCTTACGCTCAGGCCCGCTCAGGACCCTCATGCATTTATAATTTGCTAAGAGTGCCCTCGCGGGAACCCTCAAAAGAGTGCCGCTGCTCATCTAGTGAGGATCCCTCGCGTTTCTTCTAACCGCCGGAGCCGATTCCGACTCCTTCTTGACGGTCCTCGACGCGCCCGTACCCGCAGCCGGCCATTTGAAAGGCACCGCACAAAAGATTTTCGACGAACGAAAAGCATTTTGCGTTGGTCGGGGGACGCGTTTGCGCCGCATTACGGTTCCCGACGCGTCGAGCTTAGCAAATCGAGCGACCGTCATCGAGCCCAACCTCGAATTGCTCGCTGAGAGCCCCGGCCGCTCGCTTATGTTTCGCATGCAAATTAAAGTGGAGGAGCACTTTGGTTTGCTAACTTGAGACGTGTGGCCCCGTCTCCGTGTGCTCGATTTATCGTAAAAGCGATGTCTTACGTCGAGCACACTGATCTGCTCGGGTAACCCCGGGATCGCAACCCCCGTTCACACTCTTCTTAGAGTGTGCCCGTGAGGGGATTTCTTCTATAATCACACCAATTTCATCGGTGAAGAATCTTATTCCATATCAAGCTACGAAACTGGCCCCATTACCCCGACTTCTTCAAACAAATTCCACCTTTTTAACATCCTAATGGAAATCCCGGATCATTTAAAGCGAGCAAACATGGCAGTTTCGATTTCCCAGGAACCCAATCGGAAAATTCAAGCAAACATCTCGCTAGCAAACTCGTTATTCCTTCAGGAGGGAGTTCTTTTAATTTGTGGAGCAGTCCCCCTTCTGAATGATTAGTCTTTTGGATTGCACGGAGTTCTGAGAGCTGTGTCAATAACAATCCCTCGGACTGTTTGCTCAACTAGCTAAATTAGATACACGTCACGAGTTAAACAGACCGTAGCAGACATATTAGGCTTAGAGGACGAACGGACTTGACATGTTATGTTCGATTGCTGTGTCCTTTGTGTGGATGAAAGTAGGATTGCGATAGGAAATTAATAGAACAAATGGTTCGTCGCAACTCGTACCTTAACAAAAGAATAATACAGCTATTGATTACTTCGTTGGGTTAGGTCACACGTGCAATTTTTGCTCATAACATTTACTTTTAATCAAGATAAGATAATTGTTTTTTTTTTAAAGGTCAAACTTCTTTCTGAACCCATACTAATCGTAAAATACTTGTTTGGAATAAAATTTTTATAGAGGAATTGGACTTCTCATTGTGTTATACCCATTTTATAATAGTAATCTGTATTTAATAATGTTCTAGAAATTAAGTGCTAGTTATAATCTCTTTTAAAGTAGTTATACTAATTTTGAATATTTTTTTTCTTTCAACATACTGTTAAAATAATTGCATTTTTATTCAAAAGTTAAAAGCGTATTTTCTGTTTTGTTTGTACTTACCCCTTTTATTCTTTGTGTCAGAAGAAAACAAATTATTACCTTTTCATTCAGTGTTTGCTATAATCTTTTAACGACCGTTCTATATTGGACATTTTATTTGTAAAAAAAACTTATACTTTTGTATTTCATGGCAATGTTAAAAATAACTTAAACCTTTAATTTGTGTTGCTAACATTTAGAAATTGATTATCACAAATAGAGATGCACAATAACTTTTCACTTACTGTATTGTTTAGTTAGTTAAGACCAATTTTGATACATAGACCATGTACATATGAATTTTTTTGTTTAATACTTTTTTGTTATAACCATGTATGAAACTACAAAAATATGACTTTTTTCTACTAGCTTTTGTGTTCTTAAAGATTATTTTTACTGTAAGCTATATCAATAATACTTAATTTTATTACTTTTTAGTATAAATGTTAAAATTTAATCATTGAATGAAGCAATTCACATGTTTTTCTTTCATTATTTATTGTTTTTACCATCATGAATATAACATTTTAATTGAGTAAAAACTTTTCTTAATCAAACTGAAGGAACGTTTTATCAATCATAACTGTGCTTAAATTTTGGGTTGACGAATTTCTATCAAAGCAATTAATGACAGCTTCAAATTAAATTATCCAGATTATCTGTTTATGAAAATTTGTATATGGAAACATAAAATGAAAAAATAGTCACTTTTTCACTAAGGATTTTTTATTATGAATCTAATTTTTGAGCACAAATAAAATTTTATATTATTTCAATATATTTTTAAGTTTAACCACGGATTACTAGATATAGGCTAGCCGAGATACGGAAATCATTAAAAATGTAGATGGCAATAGCTGACGGAAAAGCGCTAAATCTATATACCTACGGTACGTATGGTACGTTATTATACGTATAGTATCTAAAAAGCCTTGGTTTAACAATCCTCCCAATAATTTATATGAGGGAGATGTTGGAAACCTTCAGTGCCCTTTACGACCATACTAGACAGCAACTTAAGTTGACCCTATGACGTCACTAACAAACAAAACTGAAAAACGTCAATTTAAAAATGTGATTATTTTGATAAACCCATGTATACATTTTGTGCTTTCAATCACGATTTGCGTACCGAATCCCCTCCTAGCAACTCAACAGGCTTTGTGTTTACCGATTTCTCCTTCCGCGTTTGTGACTTACTGAGTTCAAGAAACGTTGCTGTCAAATATACTACTTGTTTATTCATTCAATGGATATTTTTTTAGTTTAATTTAAACTCTAGCTCCTCCTATAACAAACGAATGTTGATCTAAAGTTAGATAATCTAATAAAATCCGCATTTTTTACCACCACCACCAACAACAAAAAATATTCATCGATTTTTTTTTTTTAAATACAAAACAACTTTAGCCTCATCCTTCTCCATTCTCTACTATATTCTTTTCATCACACTACCCCTCAACAAAATCAAGCTAATGCAGCATAACGCTTTTATCGACGTCACCAACCCATCTCTCCCTTCTCATCTTCTTATTCTTCTCCATAATCGGCTCTTCTTTTTCATCTCCTCCGCGATCCTCATCTTCTTCTTCCCAAAACAACAAGAGCACCTAGTAGTTCCCTTGTACGAAAAAAGGTCCACGAACAGGAGGAGGACATCGGTGTATGTGTCTAGGTGTCAAGGAGGAACACGAAAATTACTTCTCGTATTAATTACCTCCTTTTTAGGGAAATTTATTTTTAATGAAGTTGGCGATTTGCCTTGTACCGGCTAATCGCTCCGGCCAAAAAATGCCCTCCCCATTTTCCCATCCTCCTCTTTTAATGAAGGCTGGATAATTTTCTGTGCACCACAGAAGGAGGACGCCATTTGCATAATGAATTACTTCGCCTTTTATTATGGCTCGGCCAATATGGCGCGCGCCTCCTTTTTACTTTTTTTTTACCCGCCATTATTCAAAGAGGGCGCGAGCAAGAAGGTAATTTTTTTTTCTTTACGTTCCTTTTTTGAGCTGGGCCTTGTTGGATTTTTCTTCATGCGCAGTCATGTTGGGTAAACTTTCGCTTTTGCGGCATATTGCGCCGCAGTGTGTGATTTTTTTTTAAAGTGAAGTTTTTTTTATCCTCCGCTTTTTGAAAAGTGTGGTCAACTGTTTTGCTTGAGAAAATAAAGTCATGATGAAACTTCGTGATCCTCAAACACTGAGGAAATCGACTTAAACTACCTCAACTTTATCAAAATGTGTAGCGAGAATACATTAAACCAGGTTGTTCTACTGTATTCTATCAACTCAAATGGCTATTTTAACTTTGGATATTTCCAGTTTGTTGTATTTAGTGATTTGCAATATTTTACTCTTAGAAATCGACTTAGCAGTATATTTATGTAACAAAAAAGTAAGAAAATTTTCCCAGATGTACACTTTTGAAGAAATTTCTCTCTTACACAAAGACTTTAGAGCAATATTTTACACTTTATACTTCAAACCAACCTTCCTATTGCTCAAAAACAAATCTTCATTAATTTCAGTTCTAATGTAATAATTTTAAAAATAAGTAATGCATGTATCATTATTATCTGTCACATTATATTGTGTTTCCGTTTATTTTCTGTTTAATTAATTTTACAATGAACCCTAAAAAGCTCAACATTATTCAGCATAAATATGTTATAGTAACAAAGTATGAACTATTCATAGTCTTCTCTTTCATTTCATATCTGTATTGTAAAATAAATAGAAACTCTTTATACACAAAAAGACATGATTACACCGAGTATTCTGCCTTTATAATGTTTTATGGTTTTATTTTTCTTTTTCGTCATATTCTATCTGAACCAAGTTTTTAGTTTACAACCATGTTAAATCCCTTCAAATTCTTTTCTACATTTCTAAACTCAAACTGTAAATAATTTTTTCACCTTCATGTCATTGTTTTAAATCCTAGAATCGGGTTCAATTGATGGCTATTACATTAGTCACTAGAGTATGGTGACTAATTACTCGGCTTGAACCAGATAGTAAGATTAATCACTATAATATAGTCTAGACACGATAGACCTATCAGGTACATATACTCGACAACAACGTTTCCTGACCCTATGACGTCACAACGCGGAAGCAGAAACTGCGTAAACAGAAAGCCTGTTGGATTGCTAGGAGGAGTTTCGGTACTCAAATCGTCATAAAAAGATGCTACATATACATGGGTTTAACAAAACAATCATATTTTTAATATGACGTTCTTCATTTCCCTCAAAATTCAGACACCACGCTGGGAACTACTTTGTTAGTGACGTCATAGGGTCAACTAACGTTGCTGTCGAGTATAGTATATATACTCAAATTGTAAACAATCTTTTAAACTTCATATGATTGTTTTGAATCCTAGAATCAGGTTCAATTGACAGCTATTGCATTAGTCACTAGAGTATGGTTACTTATTAATCCGATTAAACCGGATAGTCAGATTAATCACGATAATATAATCTAGACCTCTCAAGTACATATTATACAGTGTAATATTGTAAATTCCAAATTAAAAAGGCGTTTACGAAACAAATGTGAGAAACTTTAAATGATTGTTTCCTTAAAAATCTGTTATTATTACATTTACTGGAACAATAATGTATGTTTAGTTAATTATTATTACTGTCGACTTTTAGGGAAAAGTTAAATAAGCTTCATACAATTCATTACAATTTTTACTATAATACAATTAACAGCTTCAGTATGAAAAAGAAAGGGGAAACACAACCATATTACTCTTCTCTTTGCGAGTCGATATAAATCCTCGGACCAGACTGATTGATTCGTGCACATGCCTGGGTTTCAGTCGAATTACTTGTGGTAAAACTCTAAGAAAATGGCTCCATGTTTTACCCACCCAGCAACACTCGCAGAGGGAGAGTAAATTGAGGAATAGAAGAAGAAAGGTGTATCGAACGCGAGCGATCCCTCCCCGAAGCGTGCAAAAGTTGGCCGACACCCAAAAAATACAACCGTACTCTGTGCATTCGCAAAGAGATTAAGCTCGCACAAATATTCGAAAACTGGGTCCTGCAAAATGTATTATTGTTTTCCATAAAACTTTCGCAGCACTGCGCCATTTTCAGATTATCCTAATGAATGCGTAATCAAATCAACATTCGCAGAGTAAAGGTATTTTTCTCTGGGCTAATCAGAGAAATGGCTTAGTTTAGGCGACTTTTTTGGGGGGGCTAACTAATATGTTTTCCATCTTATCAACGTTTTTTTTTTTTTTCGAAATGTTAAAAGCTTTGTTTCTGGACGTTTCAGTGACTGTTGCATTGTATCTGTTTAATTTCACTGAAATAGGATTGCTCTTAAAATAAATTAAATTCGAGAAACAATGTTTAGACCTATTTGATAACTCTGTTGTTATATGGAAGATTTATAAATGAATTATATTTTAATTAAATATTTTTTATTCTATTAAAGAAGGGGGAAAGTTATAAAGGTTTGCTAACCGAGATACAATTGATTAATTGAATTAACAAATTATTTTATTTATTACTGACAAGATTATTTTTCCCTTACCTTTTTTCCTTATCCATTTTAAAGCAAAGGATAGACATTACCAAAGCATTATAATTCATAATATAGATATAAGGTGGTAAATGACAGTTTAATTTAATTAATTTGTTAGCAATGTTAACGTCTTTTTCGATAACTCCAAATGTTTTTAGAATTTTAAAATGGTCTCGGGTAAAATTCGGTATATTGTTTCGTAATGTAATTATTGGACCAAACTATTCCCTTACCCTAATGATAAATTACGCACTTTTAATGAATTGAGTTGATAAGTAAAATTTTAAGTCATAAAAATGTAATTAATATACAAAATTCAAAATAATTTTAGAATAAAAAGGTTTATAAACAATAAACAGATTCGTCAAAACAATTAGTGGTAAAATATTACTCCTACTTTAAAGACAGAAAAAGGCATTTATATGTATACTTATAATATAACATTACACTACATTTTTTATAATTTAAATTATTTATTGTTTGTTTAAATTTTACGTATCAAGTCGGTAAAACGGGGCCAATAATCCGGGGTAAAACGGGGATACACCAAAACTCAAATCTATTTTTTGTAGAACTAATAACTTATTTTTTAAGAAATTCTTTCTAAAAATTACTCAATGTTTTGAAACCAATTAGAAAAAAATATAAGTCTGATAAAAATTAAAATATAACGACTCTTATAAATCAATTTTGTATCAATAAGCTCACAGGTTGGCAGTTTGATAGGGACACATTGATACAGTAACTTGCTCAAAAATAGAAGTTAATAATAAAATATTAAGGGGGGAATGCTCTTACATTGAGAGAGATAAGCAGTTTTACATTACGTTTTTTTTTAATATAGGTAATACATTTTCCATTAAACTTTTATGAACGCAAATAATTAAACTAATGGTCATTAAATAAATATCTAATAATTAAGAGGCAATTAGTATTTTTTTTATTAACACCTTTATTTTTATAAATAGTCAAATGTTATATAAATTTAAGTAATACTATTCCCTATTGGTAACAAGAATTAATCTACTTTTGAAAGTTACTGATCTCTGTATTTAAAAAGTACGTCAGAAAGATTTTAGGCTTAGAAGTTTATTATAATTTGTTTGACTAAAAATTTAACTTCTTTTATTAAAAGTTATAAACTTACTGCTGATCTTAACGGTCTTATTATGCTTATGTATATAAAGGCAACTTTTAGTACAAATGCGATCTAAATAACCTTGATATTTTTTTAGACATTGAAAGTGTATCAATGTGCTCCTTGTATCAAATCGCCCCGTTTTCCCCTACAGTTTTTTCTCCAGTTTACTGTGAACCTGAATTTCAAATCTATACACGTTTATTATTACCGTTTATTATCGATTTGAACTTTTTTAGCATCATATCTTTAGGTGATTAGGACACATTTCTTTTCCATTGATACACATATCGATGGGATACAAAAATTCATGATTGGTAATGTACTTCAAGTTTTATGAGACCACATTCTTTATTCAATCACACTTTATCTCAGAAATAAATAAACTAAATCAAACTCATTGATTGGAATTCAGGAATCTAAAGTTTGTTTAGTCAGCGTCAATTTACTCTTCATTTGAATATCTTTGAGTATAATTTATTATTTAATGTAGCTCTAACAAATATACCTCGATCCCACAGTAACTTCTGAAAAAGGAAAAGTATTCACCCCAAAACAAAATATTTTCGAGTCTTACAATCGAAATTAGAAGTTTCTGCCTTGCTTAATACGACTGAAACAGAGGAACATCCAACAAATTAAACTAAGGAAACTCCTATGTGTATTTTAAACCCACTCACAGCTAACCCAATCCCCTCAAGGTATTCCTCTGTTATTGCACCCACCTTCCGAAAGTGCCGAGGGCTATCCCCAAACTCCCGCGCTTTCAAATGAGCAATTCTGGGGGTTCCAATCTCATTAAGTTATTGTACCCGACCGAGCACCGGTAATTAAATTTTGATTAATGCCCGCAAACCGAACCAAAGCGAATTAACCCGCGATCGTTTAATGGATAATCAAGTCCGCGTTTACGGTCCTCTTTATAATACGCCGCCCCCTCTAAAAACCTTCGGATTGCCGTCGAAGAAACGCCGAGTCGACAAAATGCACTTAGTACGCTGTTTCTCTTCCCGAACGGACTTTTAACGTCTATTTTATGCGACGTTTTATACGCTTTTTCCAGATGGGCGTAGTACTGCTTTTTTTTTTTTTTTGGAAGCGGAAAGAAAGCCCGAAGTGTTTTTCGGGAATATTGCTGAGGGTTGGGGTTTTCTGTGGGGCGGGTTTTGTTTTCGGGAACGGATTAAAGGTTTTGGGGTTTGGGGAAACGTGAGGATTTTAAATGGAAATTAGAGTGCTGTTTACGAAAGAGATCATTCAGATCAATGGTCAACTTTCAGAACTTATAATAATGTTAAGGATCTTCAAAAAATGAGGTAACGCAAATAATATTTTTGATTGACCCAGAAAAACAAAAATTCTCATAAAGGAAGTTTATAAAATTAGTTTGGCTGTTATAATATTGAGGCAGTCAAAGTTAATGTTAATATTGATAGTAAATTTTCGTGTACATGTTCAAGAAATTATGTTTAAGTTTTCCATAAACTTTTTATTTAACCATAAAGCGGATATGATGTCATACCTTTTCTATCGCAATTCCCTCTAAAACTATAGTTCGTGTACAATTCTCTGGACATTTTAATTTATACTCCAAGCAAGGAAAAAGGCTGTGCAGGGTTGGACTTGTTTAAAAACTCTGTATAAAACAATAAATGTAATGAGATTATCCAAGATTATTGACTGCAATTTAAATAATATGAATGCCATGCCTATCATATTGTAGCAATCCTTCCATGAAGAATAGTACTTCAACGAAATTGTTCAGAACTCTTTTCTTCTTCTCTTTCTTCAGAATTAATATTGTATTTATCTTAAGGGAAATGTGATAAATGCCATTGAATTTATCGCATTGCCCGCTTCCACTTCGAGCATTATTAATAATGTCCAGTTTATCACTTTGCCCGTAACATTTTCATTGTTTCCCTAATTAATCAACATTATTTTCCTTTTCATAATTTAACATCACACTTTATTTATCTTTTAGGTGTGGTTATTGACAACCAATAAATAATAAAGTAATTAAGTAGTCTTAAAATAAAATTCACTTTACATTTAGAGGAGGAAATGCCCATCGTAAACGCTTAAAAATAATTTCATTAAAATTACGACGTTTGAATATTAATCATATAGGAAAGTAATATTCTTGCAAAAGCAATGATTTTTTTTTAATATTAGAAAATCCAAATTCAATTCTACATTTTCTCTTCGCCGTCCCTAATTCAATTTTCTTCTAACTCAATTAAGTGCTCCGCTTGCTTCTTCGAGCGCACATTTCTAATTTCCCCCTCGAGCAGCAAAATTCCGAAAAGTTTTAATAGACCAGTTAATCAAACCGAAATTAGGAAAAGGAGATGTCCGACCATTAAACCCCGGCCTCGCGCTTTTCAAACCGGCGAACTTTGTTTGCCATTAGTGTCAACCCATGCCTCTCTCGACCGCACTGCGCCATTTAATAATACCATCTCGCTAATGCGAGAAACGTAATTTACGCTGTGTTTCTCGCACTTTTTCCCGCTAAAAAACGCGTCTTCCCGCCCGGCCGCCATTCTAATTGAAATGGGCCGCCATTCAACTAGTGCGGATTCGTTTTTATCTTTATAACGCTAAGGGAGTTTCTCCCATTAAATCACGACGCGAACTTTGCCGCGAAATTACGCAAATTGACGAACGTTCGCGCCCGAATATATTCCAATGAAGCGGCCTCCTGGTTGGCTGTCGTTAAAAAGGGGCGGAGCGAATTATAATTAAAATCGCCGATGCGAGAACGCACAGATTCCTGAGAAATAAAAACTGGCATCCCGTTAGGAAAGATTCCACCTTAATAAATGTGATGAGAGGCACCAATCTCCCATAAAGATTTATGTTTCAAATAATAAAGCCAGGGATTTTATATGCGCTATTAATAAAACATTCATAGCGATGAAGCGTGTTTGCACAGCCATGCATTTTTCATTTGTGTTCCCTTGAAAACTTTATTCCCTGCTCCTGGCATTTTTAAGTCTTGCGGGCGAAATTTATACACGGGGATGAGATATCTGCATAGCAGCTAATAAATTCGGCTTGTAGTGCTTTACGGTTGAGATGGGCAATTCAAATTTAGGGGAATCCTTTAGAAATGGATTTTACACTGGGGCAACCCTTGTTCATGTGGAAATATGCGTTTTCTGGACAATCTATGCGAATTAGTTTTTCATATTTATTACTTAGATCCTTTTGATATTTTTACCATGAGGAAACGTGCCATTAAAAAGAAGTCACGTTTCGTTACCACATCTTTTAATTTGTCATTTTCACCAAAAATACACTTTTGAAATAACTGAGTGATGCTACACACCATGACAGAGCCAACAATCATAATTATCAATAGATTTTTCTGAAAACTAAGCAATCAGTTTCGATTATCTTTTTCTCGACAAACTTTTAATGCGTTTTTCTCGAAATTAGGAGCGAAGCAGATTTTGATGTTTTTGGCGTCGTGATAATGATTATGACACTTTTTGTTTGCTTACTGTTCATGACCTAAGTAATGTAACCTTATTTTTGACATTATGATACTAGACTGCAACGTTTCCTGACCCTATGACGTCACAACGTGGAAGAAAAAAACTACGTAATCAGAATGCCTGTTGGGTTGCTACGAGACGAGAAGTTTCGGTACTCAAATCGTGATAAAAAAGACGTTATATAGACATGGGTTTAACAAACTAACCATACTTTTAAAAATTGACGTTCTTAATTTCACTCAAAATTCAAGCACCGCGCTGGGAACTACTTTGTTTTGTTTCTCCAAGGTCAAGTAACGTTGCAGTCTAGTATAGCTTTAAACTCTGCTTGAATTTTAAGGCTTTATCCAGCCATTTAGTTTTGGGAGGCAATTTGTATCTGCTGTCTTTATCTATATTAAAGGTGCTTACACAAAATAATTTTCGTCTATTTGAAGAGAATATTCGCCAGCTGTGGTCTTCCCAAGAATTATTTTCACACTTGTTTCATGACAATGGCAAATGTACCCGTCGGTACTATAGTTAACCAGAATATAAAAGTTCCTTATAGGCAGAAACCGTTTTAGTCTGAAAGGTTTATGCTAGAAAAGTGTTGTTTAAAATAAATAAAGGGTCCACCAAACTGTATTATGAAATATTGATCTTAAAATAGCCTGTTCTTTTAAGCTTTCCAGTACTAAAATGTTAAGACCGCCATTTTTCACCTTAAAAATATTTTTGACAGTTTCTTCCTGCCATTACTATGAAGGATGGGAAACTTGTGTGTAACGATAATCAATGACACAAGTTTGCAAAAAAAAAATCAATTTTGTGGCAGCAAAGTTGTTTTTGACATAACCTAAACTTAACAATAGCTTAAAATATGAACACTATATGTACTTGATGATTCTTTTTTAGGTTATTAGTTTTTGTTAGAATATTTCATACCATAAAAAGGAGAATAATGCTTTTTTATAAGCTGCCATTTCTTCTTGGTAAGGGAATTTATTTTTAAGTTTTATTTTAACATGTCATTAATTTTATTTTTTTAATTTTATATGTATTTCTCCCCATGCTTAACTTTTAAATACCTACAAAATGAGGTAAAATCAACTCAATAAGGACTTATTTCTATAGTTTTATATTCTAAATTGATTAAAAAGGATTTTGTGATATTTATTAACTACATAAGATATACCTACTTATTGTTTTCAATAATACTCATATTTCAAGATTGTTTTGTTCTTATTAACTATTTTTAATTTTATCCCAACCCAAAGTTGTATTATATGTACATTAAATTATTTTTTCTTTAATAGAAACACTGAACAAGTGTTTCAATTTATTATTATTTTTTATAACTATCAAAAAAATTCACTTATGCACAACATTTTTTATAGTAATTAAAAATTATAATGATTATATGAATCAATATCCTTTATGAACTCTACGTATAAAAATATTATTTATGTGGTTATTAAATACAATACCCATGCAATATACTTTTTAATCCACTATTTTGTTGGTACATTTTATTAATAGCATTAATTACAGCAATTACTTCAGAATGTAGTTAATTTATATGCAAATAAATGATCAGTTGTACGAAAAGATAACATAATATTTTCCAGCTTGCAATTATAAAAATATGCCATAAAGCTATACTGTCACCTTAACCATAACATACTATCCTCCACAGCAAACCCTATCATCGCATTTCTTCCACTAATTAAATTTCTTTCCACAAAGCCAGAAAAGTTAATGACTACTAGTCCCATAACTCCTCCCTAACACAACAAGCAGGAGCGCTCCAACCGCCATAATTCCGAACCATAACGCGCAGGCTGTGCCTAGTGTAATATCGGCCATCCTCGAAACAGCCCAATATGGTCTCCCCCATAATGATTTCCCCACCAAAGAACCGGCCATGATTTAGAGTTCCGTTCCCGTATGACTGTCAGTTACGCCGAAAAGGGAATATAAAGTTATCACCACCTTTCTCTTGCCGATATATGGATAGAAATGGAATTCATTCCTTTTGATTGCTTTCGCCCGGACGGTCCTAATATGATAATGCTGTGGGGGAGGAGGGAGGATGTATGAGCTCTCTTTGGCGTCCGCTCGTAAAAATCCCTTATTCGAGGATAAGGGTTTGAATTTCTTTTCTGTGGTGGGGAGTTGAAGAGCTTATGATCGCCATATTTTTATGAGAGATGTATAATCTTGAGATGTTTAGTTTGATATGATAAAGTATGCGTTGTATGTTGGGTTTAATTTGGATTTGGCAATTTGTAAAATTTGTGAAGATATAATTGATTGTAATGTTTTGAAAATAGGGGGGGTTTTTTCGTGTGTTTTAGGTGGTAGTTTTCGTGTTCATGTTTGGAAAAATAATATGAAATCAAGGTTTGTCATCTTTTTTACACGAGCAACTATAGCAACTATACGCTACACAGTCCGATCTCGAAGCCTTGCTAAATGCGCATGTGTCAAAAGAAAGATGTTATAATAAGTTTTAAAGTTACTGAATTCCCTCAGGAGCAATGGTAGGATGCTTGCGTAGCATGCTGCAGTTCCTGTGTTCTATCTCCTGTTGCAATTTTATTAAAATTTCCATAAACAGCAAAATCAAGTCCACACGCATGCGCGTTCGGATCGGACTGTGTAGTAAATAGTCGCTCGTATCGTTATTCACGGCTAACACCTGACCGGTAGTTAACCGGCAGTCAAACCTCTGATTGGCGTAAAACTAGTTTTTCTTCTTTAACTACCAATCAGAGGTTTGACTGCATATTAACCGCCGGTCAAGTTAGCGCATTGACCTATATAATAACCTGATAATTTATCATTGAAGTTTATGAAAGTAGAAAGAATTTACGTAATCAAAAATAATTTAATTACATAATAAAATTGTTATTGAACGTATTTTTATAATCAAGATGCTAAAAATGCATACCTTTAGAACCTCAGTTAAAATACAAACCAAGTTTCATAAAGCTATTTTCAATACATAAAAAGTGAAGATACCCTTGAGAACTTAACCTTTATAAATAAAAGTATTTAGCAACGTTTTCTCTAAAAGCACAAAAAAATGCGAGTGTAATAATAATTGTCTTAGAGAGAGCATGCAACTACACTTTCATTTCCCTCAGAAAGGCTTCGAAACATTATTTCCTTAAAAATGCATGAGGTAAAGTAGAAGCTATAAAAATAACCAGTTCGTGATTCCGCTAAAAGTATACACTTTTTACGCGGGGCCAGAAAAATATTTTTTTACTAGTTTTCTTTGTCTGATGCGTGTGTAGGACCGAAAGGAGAAGTAAAAATCTAATTATTGAAATGGTCTGGGAAAGATTTGGCACTGAACGCCCATTTTTCACGGAATGGTTTAATTGAGAGGATGGAAACTTAGGGAAACGTCGTAAAAATTTCTTATTTGGGTGTAATTCCCTTTTATGCATATTACTTCAATGTATTTTCTCCCGTGCGGTGCGTACAGGGGAAGAAAAATGAAATTAATACTCATACCCAGCCATGAAATCATCATTAATTGATTTTTCCATTTGAATATCAAATATGGCTTGAAAAAAATGTCTTGTGTTTTTATTTCGAATGAAAAAGGAAATTGATATATCGCACAGCAGTAAAATTGACTGCTATTTTAGATACTTTTGTGGCAGTATTTTTTTAATGTTTACTACTTAATTCTTTACCTATACTAGACTGTAACTTAAGTTGACCCTACCACGTCACTAATAAACAAAGTAGTTCCAATCGCGGTGTCTGAATTTTGAGTGAAATAAAGAACGTCAATTTAAAAATATGATTATTTTGTTAAACCCATGCATTTATAGTGCTTTTCAATCACGATTTGCCTACCGAAATTCCTCCTAGCAATCCAATAGGTTGTGTGTTTACCGATTTCTCCTTCCGCATTTGTGACCTACTGGGTTCAAGAACGTTGCAACCAAGTATAGTTTTGCTGAAAAATAGTAAAGTTAGTTAGGGAGAAAGAAGGTTAAGCGGCTCTAAAGAGCAAGAAAATACCTCTAACAACTTTCAATTTCAATTTAAAGAATTGCTTGGAATAAAAAAACTAAAGTCAGCCATAAATAAGTTCAAGATTTAAATACTTTAAATTCTAATTTTTTTTAAAATATTCGAAAGAAAATTGAATATTAACCTTCTTTTCTATTCCCATTTACTTTAAGTATGAGATTGACCTCTTAACATTGTTTCTTTTGGCATTTTGAATCAGCAGTTTTAATGCTTCATTGCTTAATTTTTGAAATCACAGGCCATTTAAAACTTTTATAGCTTTTTTGTAAATTACTTGGTACTAAAGCGCAATTTTCAACAGAAGACGGAGCAACATTTTAAAAATAGAAGCTCGGAACTTTGCTTTTAAAAGCTTTGTTTCCGAAAATTATTTTTCATATTCCCGTCTTTGACAGCCTTAAAAGACCATAAGTTTTCGTCATAATAGACCATTTTCCTTCCAATTTTCTGTGGCGTGTTCTCTACCCGTTTGTGCGAGCGAACCTAATGTGAAAACTAATAAATCTTGCGAGAAAACAAATGGAAACTGGATTTGGTCCGTCTGGAACTTCCTAATGGTCTTTATTGACACAAGTATACTGTCGGAGACATATCTTCTTTCAAAACAAAGCTTTCAGGGATCTAGGGGGAAATCTGGATTCTTTTATTTATAATTCGAAATCAAGTGTCATTTATTAAACAATCAAATCCGAAATAGAAATACTAGGTCTAGGGTATGAAGAAAATAATATGTTAACCAACCGATGCATTTTTATTAGGTTTAAGAGGTACGCAGTATTCCATAGACTTATGAAGATATATGTAAAATATACTTAATTATTTTTATTTTGTATTTTGAATTTTTAATTAAGATTATTTTATAAGAGGTGGTCTTTCTCTTGTGAAGATTGACCTAGGAATGAGTTTGAAGTACTATTATAATATTTCTAATAATAAGTGTTTAAACAAAAAAATGCATGCTAAAACATACTTAAAATTCACACTTAATATTCATACGTTTCCATAACTTCATACATTTCGCTGGAGAGTTAGTTATAATACTGTACAGCTGATTTCTGGGTTATAGTGAGGTATAGAGTTTATAGGAATCAATCTTTTTGTATCTCTCTTTAAATAGAAACCGATTTTTTGGTGTTGATTTACAAAAACTCAAACTTTAAATATTTCAACAACGCTTAAGATTCACCGAACTGTTATCTATTAATGAGTTAAAGAACGTTGCATTTTAAAGATGTATAATTATATCCTTCTTTATTACTTATCTTTTTTTCTTTACTCTTACATTTTTTTTAATTAGGATTCTTTTAAATTTTAATCGCCTTTACTTACTGTTCCTTTTTAACTGACAAAATCAAAGATTGTTATTAGAGAAATTTTAACTTTAACTTTTTTGTCATTTTAAATATTAAAAAACCCTAAAATCTCAAACTTGTTTAAAACAGTTCTTTGTGGCTAATGTTATATACATATTGCTAAAAATCATTATCTTATATTTAAATTCCCAACGCGCTAAAAGTAAAAAATCTACCAAATAAAAATTTATTCATAATCGTCTATTTAAAAAAAATATTAAAAAGCATACAAAAATAACACATAACTATTAATTCAATTTCAATGTCTGAATTGATTATAATATATCACACTCACGCTTCACTTAATGTTTTGAAGATTTTTAAAAATAGACGATTCTCTAATGCTCCTTACTTACAATTCTATTAAAATGGTAATTCCCACCTCAACTCCAACGACTTCAGAACGCTTGAGGTTAAAAAGTGGAAAAGAAATATCTCTATTCTAATTTGACCCAAGCGATGTTCATATATGAAGTAAAAAAAAACTATCCCAGAACTAAAAAGAAATCCAGGGTAGTTATTCCACTGTCTCTCTCCTTTAAGTACTCCCAGCTAGCTCCAGGCTATAGTAATCAGTGCCAAGTCTTTTGGAAACTAGGGTTGTTTTTTCACTGCTGAAAATTCGCAATAAATAAATATATTTGACACTCCCTTGCTTTTTATTTTGAGCAGAGCTGGATTTTGGAAGCTGCTGCTGTGATAATTTTCAGTTCTGCTGCTTCATTTTCGGAACTTTTTTAGAGTGAATTCGCTTGAGCAATGTGCATTCTGCCTGAAGGAATTTTCTGCAGCGTAATTTTGTATTCATGAGGGTTAGAAACGGGCCACGGAAGAACAAAATTTAGGTCGTGTTAGTTTGAATATTAAGAAAGTTTCAACTTTTCCCATGCTCAGCAGTTTTTGTGCTTATATTTGCCCCTTTGCTCATAAATAGATTGATATGCAAACGCTTTTTAGCCGGCATATCTAAAATTATTCTTTCCCTCAAAATGTATCAGTTTTGCTTCTTCAAAATATCAAAAATGGCCTATGTTAAAATATAATATGCTGTTAAACTACATTCTTTGTGAAAAGTAATTTGTGTTAATATTGCAAAGTTTATAAAATTAATTCTATACACCATTTAGAAAGTTATTGGGTATTTAAAAACCACTGTACACCAAGTTTAACCTATTCACACATTCCTAGTGATGCAAATCGTTTTAAGCGTTCTCATCATAAGTTTTCAAATTTTTAATTGCCTCCTTTTATTTTATATTATTTTTACCTTTCATTCTCCTTATTTTTACCTTTTATACCTTATTTTTACCTTTATTTGTAAGAAAAAGTTTCTCCTCCAAATTTTTTAGACTTCTTTGTCCTGATTTAAGTTTTACCTATTTTAAATAGTTTAGCAATAAAACCATTATATCTCTTTGTAACTACCACTACTAGAAACATATAATAAAGGAATCAATGAATTAAAACTTTGTAAATAACACATGTTCTGATTTGAGTTGTAAAATAACATTGAAATCATCTTATTGTGCATTTAAAAACGTTGTTGTTATTGTTGCATATTTCATTTTTAAAATGGGTTTATAACTATTTAAAATTAGGGATTTTAGGGTTAGGGGATATTTTTCTTTTAATTTAGGTTTGAAAACATTTTTTTTATATTTTTAAATCATAAATAGAACTAAACCGACAATTATCGACAGAATAAAAATCATTCCACCATTATTTTAATTTTAATAATCCAATTCAGCTTTTACAGTTTCTTACAAACTAAACACTTAAAATTCCGGCTTTCAAACATTTATAAATCACATCAAACCTTCCCACTTTAAACGGCTATCTTCGAGGAACTTCACCATCCGAATCCATTGCGAATTTCGACCCGAGAATAATCTCTCTACTACAACTACTCGTGCAAAGAATCCGTTATTTCACGCTCCAGCTGCTCGTGATCTTTTACGATACAAAAAGAATCCATTAAACGAATTTAGTCTGCCGGAGGGAGATTTTCAATTAGCCCTACCTGAGTAATTCTTCAGGCTCACTTTGGCGCTCGCCAATCTGGAAAGGGACTCGAAGTAGTATAACTTAACTAGGAAATGTCTCCAAGGCAGATAGTTTGTTGCAATCTCGTGTTAAAGCAAACTTCTTATAAATATATCTTTCATTTTATAGTTCTTTTCCGTGGAATTTAGATTGCTGTGTTAGGAAAGTGAAGGGAAGTAAACTCCTGGGAAGATGATGTAATGGAAAGATTAACCAAAATAAAAGATTAAATAGACCCAAACCATATTTTTTATGGCCAACCCATATTTTTATTCTTGTGTCTGGAACGTTAAATAGGAATTTAGTACTTTCACCAAAATTACACGAACATTGTCAAAATTTGTTCTATATACTAGACAGCAACATTAGTTGACCCTATGATAACAAACTGACTGATGACTAAGAAACAAAGTAGTTCCCATTGCGGTGTCTGAATTTTGAGTGAAATGAAGAACGCTAATTTAAAAATATGATTATTCTGTTAAGCCCATGCATAAAAGTGTCTTTTTATCACGATTTGCTTACCGAAACTCCCTTTAGCAACCCAACCGGCTTTGTGTTTACCCATTTTCTCCTTCCTTCCGCGTAGTGACGTACTGGGTTCCAGAAAAGTTGGGCTGTCGAGTGTAGTAATATTTGAATGCTACATAATTTTTAAGTGAAAGGCTTTATTAAACTGTTTAATAATTTTTGTACATTGATTTTTAAAGTCTCGTTTTGACATTATCTTTCCAGCTTTATTAAAAAAGTTTCACCTCAAAAATCTTTAAAGATTTTTTTTTTTTTGTTGTAAGTTCTTGGCTTGCAAACAACATGAAAAACATCAATAAAAATATTAGAAAAAAATCATCCAAAAACGAGTTCTTTTTCCAAATTTTGCGTTTAATTAATTAATACCTATGAAAATTCCTAATAAGAAAATATGTAAAAAATAATATAAAATGTCTTCAGTTTAATGAATTAATAATGAAAATTCTTAATAAAAATATGTAAAAAAATAGTATAAAATGTCTTGAGTTTCAGTCGACATTACTTACGTCTAAATTCGTGAAAGCTTTATCTTAAGATAACAAAATAATTCTAGTTTCCCAGACGAATGCTAAACATTCTTTATAAGGTTCTCCTCGATAAAGAGTTGTAGAAAAGGAAATGATACTGGCCAAATAAATAAAACGTAAGTAAAAGAATATCAATTACCTACTACTGTGTCCCAGAGTCCTTTTTTTTATTATATTTTCGGTTTTCTCGTTCATGGCTTCCTCCATAAAGAACCAAAGATTCAAATCTGAAACTCCTCGCCTGAAAGACGAATGCAAGAAAGGCGTTTGAAAGCACTTTCTCTGCCGCCATCAGCGAGTACATGCAAATACTATGTAAAACGTATGTTCTGCTTCAGATAACATTTTTCGTGGTGGCGGGCGGCGGTTCCTTATTATTTCTCTTTTATTTTATTTAACGGAATAAAAATGTCACCACTGTTTCGTGCGCGAATTCCCCAGGAAACATTTTTCTGGGAGGAGACGCATTGGCCGAGATGATTTATGCCTAAGACAGAACGGGTGTCTCGGTTTTTTGTGTTTCGCTTCTTTACAACAGTTCCCTTGAGGAAGAAAAGGGAATGGGAATTCTGTGGATTACTAAACTAGAACTTCTGGAGGACCGACTGATTCTAAAAATTTTTCCATTTGTATTCGTGGAGAGTTATATTCATGGGTTGACTCTTAAATTTATTTTTGGGAATTTTTGTTTTTTTACCCTCGATTGCGTTTTATTTATAAAGCGAGACTGAAATCAGTGAAATCTTTTCAGTTGAGTTTATCAATTGGGGATGTCTGAAGTTTGCGGGTTTGGTTTTTTTTTTTTAGAAGTGTTTAGTGTGGTCAAGCCAAAGGAAGAGAGGAGAAACAACGATTTTAGAAATTAAATAAAATATTTTTCTGGTTAACTTTAACTAGAGAAAAGTTTAGTTGAGGATCTTCATACAGTAGCTTGGAGTTTTCTTTAGTTTGAGTTCTATCCAAACATAAAATATTTGAAAATAAACTTGAGTATATTACTTTTTAAAGATCAGTAAATTAACTCCAGTCATTAACTTAACTAATGTCATCTCAAAAATTTGAATGATTACCTTATATCAATTATGCGTTATCAGAAAGATAGATGCAAATAAAAAATATAAATTCTTTGTCATAAAAATATATTAAATAAGTTATGTTTAAAGGAGATTTACGAAGGTAAATCTAAGAGTAGTTTCACGGACTAAACTATTTGTAAGCTCTACATTTTACAAATAACACCATAGTTTTAACACTAAAACAATATCAGAAGGTAAAAATAAAATAAAAGATCATACAAAACAGCTCTTAAATTCATAAATTGAGAAAACAATCCTAAGCCATATTGATTTAAAGGATCACACCTACTATATATTTGCTCTACCCCCCCCAACTAATAGAGTTCTGGCTCATATTTCGATGCATAAACTTTCTGAATCATATTCCAATATCATGAAACACTTGAATATAAACAGTTTTGTCCACAAATACAGCATGCACAATTATTTCCTTTAAGAATTCAAACGAAATTGACTATGAGAGCTTATTTTCTGGTAAAGTATAACCCAAATTTATTTAATAAATAAACAAGACTACTTGCTTCCAACATCAACATCATAATTTCTTTCCTCCCAGCTAAAACTTGACTCCTTCGACTTAACTAGAATAACCACAGGCGCTCAACTTTTTACCTCCAACTAACACAAACATCATAAAAAGAACATACCTCCGATCCATCCAAAATCCTGGCGAAAAAACAACTTAATTAATGCTCTAATACTTACCTACTGACATCCGACGGTATCAAGACTAATTAATTTAAACCTGGATGGAGCTTACCTGTTCCTTAGAAGCTAGGGTGGAATCCAGATTCCCGGGACCCAGTGACGTCAATACTTTTTCAAGCGATACTAATTACAAGGATTCTTTGGCGCCTAGGGCGTTAGAAGAACCCGAGAAAACTCTGGGTCCGGATATTACCAAATGTGTACCCTGCTACATTAATAACTCCGGGCTTAGTTAGGATCGAGAGAGGCTCAAATTAAGTTATTTGCGTGAGTTTTCCTTTATTTGTCAGTTGCTGGAGTTTTTTTAGTGCGAAGATTTATTAGATAGGTATATGTTATCTTTCCTTCGGTATATGATTTCTCTTTTAGCATTTGTATTAGGTTTTTTTTAAAGGTCTTGCATATTTGCACGTTTCTAATATGAATTGGGAACGAGAATTAATATGTTGCAGAAATTCCTATCAATGCATTCAAAGTTATACTTGCGTATAGGAAACTGTGAAGTTTTTATTTGTGATTACTTTCAATTAAATATGCATTTGTTTGTAATAATAGTATATCTATGTTACTTTTATTGATATTTGTTAAAGCAAAGCATAACATGTTATTTCGATAACAAAGAGCGTGCTCTTCCTTAAACTAGAGTAACTAGACGGTAAAGCACTTAATTTTTATAGTAGAGTAACCCAAAGCGGGTATGCTAACTTTAAAAGCTCAAAAATCTTAGTTATTGTTTGATTATTATAATACCTACTGTTATCAACAGTATGATTAATGTGTTAGTTTTCGACTAATTAGAAGGAACACATGTTAAGTTTGTTTTTTTAAAAAAAAAAACATTCTTTTTGTACTGCACCCAATCACCCTATATCACAATTCCGATTATCTATCGGAGTTGATCGAAACTCGGGAGTGTTCGGTTAATCATGGCATACAATACTTTGACATTTGATGTAAAAGCCACAAATAAAATGACTTTATTTGTGCATATTGTACGCGTTGGTTTTTAAATCAAATTCAGCTTGCACAAAGTATTTCTATATACTTACATATTTTGACACTCGGGTTCCATCTGCCAGTATACGAGCCCCTGCCCGATTTTGACGACTGTCCCCTATTTAATACATCTCTATATTCAAGGTAAACGTTGAAATATTCTCCTGAAAACCTAAAATACACATTTTTACCTTTTAACATTTATGTATACATTTTGTTGAGAAAATTATTGGCTAATAATTCAAACGTGTTAATGATTTATTTTAAATTTGCTATACTTTTTTTCATAAAAGATTTAATTTAAAAACATTACAAAAAGTATGAAACCTTTATGTTTTTTAAAGAAATGGATGTCCTGAAAAAGTATTTACAAAAGGGAACAATCTTTAGCGTTCTTTAGAGCTCCTCGACTTCCCTTTGAAGAGCACTTGTAAAAGCAAATAAATTACTATAAAACCCTTCTTTAAGAACAAATAATGCGAAACAAAACTACTACCTCGCTTATTTTAAAAGCCAATTAAAACAAATCAGAGCTCTCAAAAATATATTCCCGAAACCATCTTAAGATAAGAGAAAAACACTTAGTATCAAATAAATCGCAACAAGAAGATAAATTTTCGCAATTCAATAAGTACAAAACTACCAGGCTATCATTCTAGGACACTAAAAGCCCAATTAAAAACAGCATCAGATCCTGTAACTAATTAGAAGAATCTTTCAACGATCTCTCAAAAATCCATCTCAGCGCCCCTTTTACCGGGCAATGCGTCCTAAAATAAAGTTTAATTTGCATAAAAGCTCATTTGAAAGCGGTTAACGAGATCGAGCTTAAAAGATGCTCTCCAAGGTTCATTATGAATTCCCTCGCATCAGAAACATGACTTTCACATAATGATGATGGCACCTGCAAGGCTCTGTATCGCTTCGAGGCAAGATGCCTTTTCAAATAACTTCGCCGAGATGCCTTCCACCTGATGCTTTAATGGGGGAGATAGCTTTTGAATGAGTTTTAGAAATACCGTATTTTGGAACTCGTGTTTAAGTTAAGTAGGGTAATGGTGGTGCGGTGCGAAATTTCGCAGCAAAAATTCGTGATGTTTTTAGAGAAATCTTGATAAACAATTTGTTCCGAATTTGAAAACGAAAGGTAATGTTTTCATAACATGCAAATAGCTTTCAATCTTTAAAAAAAATTGGATTACGTGAGATCTTTAAACTCAACCCTAAAAACTTTGTTGTCTAAAGATGTGAAATTCCTAATCAAATCAATATAGTTGTAAAAAATATTTTATATTTACCAAAAAATAGAAGACTTTTAAAATTTTAAAAGTGTGAATTCTTGGTTTTATTGTAGCATTTTACAGTTAAATGAAATTGTTTTATAAAACTTTATATCAAACCATTTTATAAATAGAAATATCTCTGTGTATTTGTATTTTTTTAAATATCTTCAAGTATAAAGTAACCTACTACTATTGTATTTATAATGCTTCTAAAATAACTGATAATAGCCAAAAGAAACTACTCAGAGGGGGGGGGTTAACTTGTCACCTTCCAAAATCGATTTCATTTATTTCTAATTACAATTGTCTTCCCCTTGTTTTCTTTGACTACTGTAAAACAATTAAACCATTTAAATGAAACACGAATTTAAAATTTGTTCTAGGTTCAAACTAACTTTTGATAGTAATCCTTCAAAATTTTATTTTCATACTATCTAAATTATGTATTAGGGTAATGTAAATTAGATGGTTTCACTTCATTTTTCAAATTTCAAATTCAAAGATTTTATGCCAGAACAGTGTTTTAAAACTTTTATCCTAAACCACTTTAATGCTCTTAAGAAGGTTTTTTTTCTGTAATGCATCTAATGAGACTCATACTCCAAATAAACTTTCAAACCAAATATTAAACAACAATATCTTCGAGTAAACTTAAAATAAGAATCAAAATGCTATTAAAACTTGCGGGTACCTCCAAATTAACCTTTTAAACGCCGCAATTCAAATTTCAAATTTAAGGTTCTGATTTTTGGCTTAAATGGCTTGTTTCATCATTACTAAAACCAATCTTGACATTTTTTGGCAGAAAAAAATCCTAAGTAGGATTTTCAGGATGTTCCCATTTGGGAACATCGGCGTTTGGAGTGAAGTTTTTAGGGGGATTTCCAAAAGGCATATATTTCAAAATTAATTCAAGTAAAACTACTGATATAGGTTTCTACTCAATAATTTTGAACATTTTTATCATATTGAACTGTTTCTTCATATTTAATTCCCATAGTTGGAAGATTGGGTAAAATTTTAAAGATTTTCATAAGAAAAAATTTACATATTTATTACATGCGTGACATTTTTCCGTACATTTTTACTGCACAATGGGTAATTTTTCGGTATAAAAAATACGAAATAATGTTCCCATGCGTTTCAAAGCTAAGCAGTTATCTTTCTGGGTGAAAAATTAGGTTTAATTACTGTTCTATTTGGATATCTAGCATAAAATCCATGAATTGCATTCAAATTTAATTAGCTTTCAAAAGTGATAATCATAACTATCTCCATTGATTTGTTCAAGCTGCGTTTCTCATGGAAGATTCTAAACTAAACAACATATCTCTTACATCCAACTTACGTTAGAAAAGTGTTTTTAGATTTTCAAACTTTTCATTATTTTTAAAATTCTTCAAATTTATACCTAAAATTTCTATGTAAAAAAGAGAACTTGAACAAAATAAGTACCCAAGTCCTCAGAAGTACTCCAAATATGCCCTTTGCATAACTCATAATAATCATTACTGAAAATTAATCGGTCAGGGAAATAGAAAAATATACAAAAGTAGGAATCTGCTATAAAGATTTGGCATTTATTCCTCCATCAATCAGGAGAAAAAAATTTAAATTATAGATTTAGAAATTTAAAACATCATGATTAACCTGTTTAGATCCTTTGAAACAGAAAATATTAAAAAAATTAAGGATAATAAGAAATAGCTTGAATTTTTACATGTTATGAAAATCCTCTCAAAAACTATACCCCAAACGCCGATGTTCCCATTTGGGAACATATAAGTTGAATTGGTAATTACTCTCTAAAATTGGAATATGGAGCTATTCTTCCAAGCCAATTGAAAAGATGTGTACTTAAGCTACCTAAACACATCATAATTATTTAAAACTGAATTTATTTAAATTTATCATAAATTGAAACTTGTGCAACTTTTGGAAGAGCCAAAAATCTTTTATTTTGATATAAATTCCACAAAAAGGATTAAATTGCACGGTAAAAACTTTTGCATGTAAAATAACTTCATATCTTTGAGTTTCTTACTACCAAGTATCAAATTCCTGCATGAAAAATTAAGTGGTGAAAAAATTCCCAAAAGTGATGTTCCCATTTGGGAACATCGGCAGGTAAAAGGTTAAGCACGCGAACTTTGTTCAAAGGAATTCCAAATTATTGCAACATCAAGGAATAACAAAATCACAGCATCCAAAGTTCGAGAGAAAACGCATTCCAATCTTTTTTCCGAACCCATCAAAAATCATCCACTCGAGAGTACTCTCCGAATGTCAACATAAATAAGGCCGGAAGTCGAATGATATTTAGAACACGGGGTAATCCAATCAGAGGGCTGCAAAAAGGGGCTCTTAGAGCATCGATAAAATCAACCCGGAGTTCAAAGCAAAAGGAAGAGAAGAGCCATTAAGAGGATACAAAAAGGCATTTTACATCTCGACCATTTATTCCTAGCGCTCTGCCATTTAATTAGAACCGAGGAAAATGCTTTTTTTCGGACCTGGCAACACATTCCAGCCATTGCAGTCCCGGAGTATTAAGTGCTATGGTCACGTTTTGTATCACCGAGGCTTTTTTTTCCTTTTCACGAGCAGCTAAAGGAAAGGGTAGGGGAATAAAAAGACAAGAAAGGAACGATTTTCGGGAAAAGCAAGGGGAAAGTAATGACCTGTGAATGCAAGCACAAGAGACGCAAGCAAATGAATAAAAGAAGGAATTTTTTGAATTAGGTGGACTTTTTCTCTCCGGAAAGGAAACGGCCCTGTTCGTGTCACATCTATGATAACTCTTTTAGTTTATATATAAGGTGGTTGGGGGTTTTTATTATTTTTATTGATGTCCGAAGACTGACGGGTACTTCGTTTCGAGGTTATTGATTAAGAAATGGTAACATGGGTACTTTTTTGAGGGCTGGATTTATGGGGAGGAAGCATTCTTTTTGTCTTTCAAACTTAAAATACATGAGTTTATTACCTCTATAAAAAAAACCTCTGTAATCCGGATTATATTGAATCATATTTGTAGATAGTTTTTTGTGTTTGAATTAGTTTTATAAATCTGTTTTAAACAGACAGCGGATCAATTCTTTGTTAAGAAATAAGGCTAAATGTTTATTCTTGTATTTTTTAAATGTGTTTGAAACAATTCTATGTAATTTTGTTAGAAAACATGTTTTTTTATCGTAATATACAGTATGTTTTAAGAATTAGTGTTGCTTATTGTTTGGGTTATTCGAATTTTCGATTATCCGGATTGTTTTTTTTTTCTTTGTCCCAATTAGTTCATATAAGCGAGGTTTTCCTCTATACTCAAATAAATTTCAATTTTACATTGCTTGGTGAACTTATTGGTTGTAAGTGCTTACAACATCTCAATCTCTTACAAAAAAGGATGATGAACCAACTTGTATAACATTGACTATTTTCATGGTGCTTTTCTTTAAACTCAAAGTGTGAGATGATACAACAGATTTATCTAATCATTTTAAGCATAACTTAAAGTGTTTTCTTCTCACATTTAGTTCTTAGAAAGTTGCAAAATTTTACGGTTAAATAATCTATGCATTACAATGTTTTATTTGGATTGTAAATTTCTTTCTTTTTCCCAAATCCCATTTCTTTTTCGTTGCATAATTGTGTAAATTTAAGTAATCATTTTTCCTTCCGACTCTAATACAGCTTACGTTTCATGTAAATATTTTAATATCAAGTTTTAAAAGTTTCCTTACAATTGTTTATTTTTATGTCGGTTTTTCTATTGAATTAAAAGGTCCAGAAAGTATCAACACCGTTTAAAATAACAAAGCATAAATTTGGATGATACTTTTATTCTATTCTGACCTTCCGAAAGCAAAACTATCATTCTATTCAGTTAGGTAAACATAATCAATCTGATCAAGTAAAAGTTAGCATTTATTCACCCAAAATTTGACATAAATAGGAATTTATTGGTTAAAAATAAGTTCTTCTGGCATCTAACTTTAGTTTGTTAAAGCATACCCTTTAAGAATAACCTAGAAAAAAACTTTAGTCCCTCAGGGAGCAAAATTTCATCTGGCAATTCAATAATACACGCGCCTTGGTTATTAGATATATGAGAAAAACAAGAAAGTCGATACCAGAACTAGATAACTGTCAGCGGAGTCTTGTAACTTGGCCTCTAACTTTCAAAAATAATGCGATGGCTTGGAAAAAAAAGTCCTGGAATAAGCTGTCAACGTATGGCATATCGCAAAAGGTTAAAACCAGACGTCAGAAAATCCCCTCTGAGTATTTTCTTTATATTCTTTTGAGTTTAATGATTTCCATTTCTTTTTGGTGTAGTATAGTTACACTCTCTTCGAGATCAGAAAGCATTACTTTCAGTATCTTTTTAGATGTTTTTTTATAAGTTTAAACTTGAAGTTATATAGAAGTTTCAATGCATAACTATTCCATTTTCCAATATTATCATCATCTTTATTTAGCATTGTTACAAACGCAGATAAAAGAACTGAATACTGATAAATGCTTTTAATTTAAAAGAAGTAAGTGTTGATGTTTAATTTAGATTAAATTTAAATTTGTCTTAAGCTGCATGCTGTTCTAAATTTGTATAGTTGTAGTTATAAATTCATATGTATGTGAATTTATAAGCATAGATGAATAATTTTATAATTAGTACCTAATAGGGGAAAAAATAGTTTTTTTCAGTATCAGTATTTATTTGTATTGTACCATATCGTACTTTAAGCGAGAAATAGAATGTACTTCTATGCATTAAAACAACTGTAAGTATTTCAATTAATTACCACGAATCTCAAAACCGAAGAACAAGTCGAATTTCAGTTTCGCGGCATGTTGGTTTCACCGCGACAATAGTCTCCTCACAAGGAAACGGGTTTTACAGAGAGGAAGAAACTTTCCCTCAATACACACATGATATCAAGCACACCTCCTCGGTTCATAATGTTAGAGTTTATGAATTTTTTATAATGAGTTTCTGTTGTCCCTTGAAATCGTTAGCGTATAACGTTTAATAAACGGGTTTTTTTATTAAATAGAAGTAATTTATCAAATAACGTTTATTTTTCATTTTTTAATGGAAGTAAAACCATAAGTACTCTGATATAAAATTAGTTCCTACTATCTACACTTTACAAGATTATACATTAGAATCACCATGTCCATTATTTTAGTTATGGAAGTAAATATTTTGAAATAGAAAGTTTATACTTTGACTTTGATGACAAATAGAAAGTTTAAACTTTGCATTTCTAGTTTATTTTCATTGAATATATGTACTAGCATAACCCTAAAACAAACCTATTGCGTCGTGTTACAGTTTTATACTTATTCATCAAAAATTTTAAAACAAATTACTGTTTAAAAGTTTAATCTTATGTTGAAAATTTCAATTTGGTTATTTTCCTGAGCAAATAAATGTAGTTATTATTGTTTGAGGATCATCTTCTTCTTATATTTATTTCATATATTGTGATGTCCATTAATTTGAAAATTAATATTATCTTTGTTTTACTTTTTTTTTTCAAGAAATATCGAGAAAAATTTGGATAGTTGAATAATTTTAAGTTTAAAGAACATGATACATTTAATATTTTTAGGTTAATTATAACGGTAGATACTTTTAAGGGGGAAAATATATCGGAATGTTATATCTTTTCAAAAGTGATACTGCTCTTTAATCTAAAAACTTCCTATGAAAACGTAAATAAAAAGCCAGTGTTTTATTCCTGTGGCTTGTTATACCTATTGCACACGGAAATACTATTTTGCAATGAAACATATTTGTTAGTTTACTTTTAAAATCCATATTAAAAAAAAAAAACATAACACCTTAAATGTTAGAAAAAACTTCTTGTAAGTTCCTTTTTTATTTTTCCTTACTCTATTAGAGTAATTTTCAAAACGGTTTTAGATTATGTCAATATATATCTTTAATGCCCCGAAACATAAAAACTCTGGCATAACATTCCCAGTTTTCTTAAGTAAAGAAATGATTTCACCTTTAAAAAACTGCAAAACCCACAAAATGCCATTCATTTCTCTCACCATTGGTGGCAGCGCCTATTTCCTCTACCCCGCCCGAAAATGATCTACTTTTGGACGCTACATTTACACTTAAGGATAAGATCTGGAACCAAAATAGATTTATTGCCCGGGTATCCTTTTACTGCGGCAAAAACTCGCATAAAGTTGAAAGTTTCAATGGTCGAAAGAAAATTTCATATTTCAGATAGAGTTGAGTCGTTTTTTACCTTCTCATGGGGAAGAACAAAATAGAAAGAGGCAAGGAAAGATCCTAATGCCCTATTTATACCCCTTCCTTCACTCTCTAACGACTAACATTTTGACATATATATTAGACGCGTTTATCCTTTTCGGTACCTGGCAGCAAAATAAAGCTTTCGAACCAATGGAGGTAGAAGTCCAGGGTTTCGCAGCTTTGCAACCCGAACCTTCCCTTTAAAGGGTCTTTCTTGATGGCTTGAAAATAAACAAAGGGTTTATGGGGAAGGCATGTTTTTTCGACGATAGACTTCCTTTTTGATATAGAATAGCTTCAGAAGCTATGTTTCTTTTGTTACAGAAAAGGATAATCTCCTGAAATATCTCTTCTAAAACCGAGATAAGCTTCTTTGCGGTCGGAATGGTCTTTATGGTATACGGTGTAACGGAGACTACAGACATCAGATAGATGACAAATACATTTTTTTAACCTCAAAGATTTTTTGGAACTGATTTTCCAAACCTTATTCTGAAAAGCTCAAGTTACTGAAGTGCATGAGACTTAAAAGGTGCTCTGAAAATTTTACCTTAACTGTGATGAAATCTCTGTTCAAGATTTTTAAGTGAACTATTAGTATTATTTATTTGTTTTTAACTTTTGTTAACTTTATCTAAAGTAGACAATTAAAAATATCCTGCTTTGTATAGGCCTGCTTTTTATGCTTTGTATTTCCCATAAGATTGTTCAACTTTCAAAGGTGACTTCACATAATGATAATATTTTCAAGAGAAACTTCTTAATGAACGATACTTTTCTACTTTTATCCATTAATTAGTGTAATATTATGTATAGATAAAAGCATTAAATTATTTTCTTTAACAACTTCTTTGATATTATTTTATTAATATCAAAATAATTTAACTGTCTTTTGATGACTGGTATAGAAGTATCTTTTAACCTAATATGTTTCAATTTCTCTAGAACATTATTAAGAAAGGGTGGGACACATTTATGCATAAAAACTTGATATTGTTTCCTATTTAAAAAAATTAAGTGTAGTTCTCTCAGTAATATTCTCAGATTTATTAAAATTTTATATTTTATAAATAAACAATTTGTTTTGTGAATTATCTCCCCCAGTGCATTCCTTTTAAATCCAACTCTCATTTATGCTATAGTCCCTTAAACATTTACATTAACCGAATCTATTAAGCGCATCTTTGCAAAAAAGAAGGTTCAACCACATAAACCCCCTTCTTTTAAAAATTAAGCCCGGATTTGGTTAGGAATATTACGTATGTTATCCTTTTTTTAATGTCACTCTTTTTTCATACTAATCACCTAACACTTAAGAACATTTTCGTAAGAAAATAACTTAAGAATAACGTTTA
This sequence comes from Tetragnatha montana, assembly GCA_963680715.1. Taxonomy (NCBI): domain Eukaryota; kingdom Metazoa; phylum Arthropoda; class Arachnida; order Araneae; family Tetragnathidae; genus Tetragnatha; species Tetragnatha montana. The sequence goes on along the minus strand of OY796676.1, from coordinate 12,765,198 downwards.
CTTTTTAAATGAAACCGTTTTAAATGGCTTAATGACTTTATCACCATCAAATAATAACTTAAGAATATTAATGAATGCAATATACTTCTTTTTCGTTGATGCCATTTTGTTTTTTTAACCCACCCCCAATATCCAACAATTTTAAAACCCTCCACAGCCTCTGTCTCCAAAACTATCTTCGATCCCATTACCTTTACACCACAGAGAACCCCCATGTGAAAAGACGGCGGGCATATAAAACGCAATAAAATCCACACTTTCATTACAGTTGCAGTTTTCGAAGAAGCCGTAATGATTTTTCTTGCTTCGATTTCACCGAAACGCTACCGAGCCTTTACGATCGCTTTAGCGCAAAATCCCTCGGTTTTATTTCGGGTTTCCGCTCGTGGTTGCTTCTTGGAACGCTTAAACTTTCTTTCATTTATTGCCACCAGGGATTAATGAATACCTTTCGGGCTAAATAAAAGCAATTGCGCACCCGCTATTACCCTGTTCTCACATCGCTGTTCCTAATGAAGCTTTAGTTAATGGTTTGCCTTCAGCAACTCTCCGGGATGGGATTTTGCCGAGTTTAGCGGCCAGGAAGTTTGCGGATACGTTTCTCGTTTCGGAGGGAAATTATGTCGTCGGACCAACTTTGCTGAAAAGGGAGGAAATGAATTTTGATTGCTTTGAAGAGAGGAGCGAAGGTGTGGTTTTGACGATGTCGGCTTCTTCTCCCCGCTGTTTCTCGTTTTCATTTAAGAGTTCTTCTCTCTCTAGTGGTTTGAAATGTATTCGCTGTTTAGATTGGAGGCGTAACGAAAACTTGAAAAAAAAATGAAATACTAATAATTTTTCGTGAAAAGTAAAGGATAACTGGTTGAAATGTTATTGATTTCTTTAGTCTGAGTGGAGTCTGTGGATGTTTTCTTCGAAATAATTATTTTTCAAACTATTTTGGAAATTGAAATAAACTCTCAAAGGATTCAACTCGATTCTTTTTAAAAGCCTTTATTAGACTTGTTTTAGATATTTTTATATCAAAAATAAAAATTATCTTAACTAGATTATGTTCGTAAGTGGCAGAGTAAGCATTGTTTTCCTGCATCTTATCCATACTCTTCTTATTTAATATTGCAATTATTACCTTTAATCTTAGTTTTTTTTGGTTATAATGATGCTGATATCCTTTAATTAACAACTAATTTATGTCCAAGACTGCCAAAATTGTATTTGTTGAATATTTTGTAACATACTGTTTATTAGTATTTATATTAATTTATATTTCAATCTGTATTGAGGGTATTACAACATAATTAAAAATATTATATTTGCTTTAGAAGGTGAATTTTTTATTTAGCTATATATACTTTAGGGATCTTTTTATAAGACAAGAAATAATATTTTAACATAAATAAAAATTATTTTCTTTTAATGCTTTGAAAAAAAGAGAGGTTAAACTTATTTCGATGAACTAAATAAATTTTAACATTTTATTGCATCAACAACTTATCAACTAGTTTAATGCGTAATTCAGTTAAAGAGCGTTGATTCAGGAAACAAAACTCCATTTCAATTGAGTGTTTTACTAACATATATATATTTACTAACATATATATATAACATATAAATAGTATTTTTTAGTTAAACACTAAGTAAATACGTATAAACTATATCGAATTTTATATTTCAAGCAACTTAATGAAATATTTAACTACTTTAACTTTAATAACTTTTTAATTACTAGGCTAAAATAATAACAAAAACTTGAAATCAATTGTGAATTTGTGACGCATGTTAATTTAAAAATTAATAAATAAGGAACCTATTACATTTTAAAAATAAACAGGTTTGCAACAATTCATATCTGCAGCAACTTTTAATTATCAGCATCTTAATCCATTGCCCCGTGATTATAAATTCCGCTTGAAAACGAAAAAAAAAATATTAAACTACCTCCCTGACTATACAATGAGCTTGAAAAAACGACGAGAAAGTTATTAAACTAGACACTTACATGACCCTCTTTCCCCTGCGAAATATTTGATGTGGTTAACAAAGAACAAACTAACCATAAGAACTGCCCTACTCCCCCATCGAAATCGATCGAGTAGAATTCCAACAATTCATATGTGCTATGGATGATTGCGCCCTTCTTGATTCAATCTCTTAATGGTCAGAAATGATCTCAATCATTAGATTGAAACCATAAATTTATCATTGTTGTCCCCTCTGTGCTTTCATACTACGTGGTCCTTGGATTCTGGTAGGCTTCCATCATTACCTAATTTTACGAGAGTCGAGAAGTATATAAAGCCATTTCGATCTCCATTGCTCTGTCAGTTTTCTTATTTATCATCGCCCACATACTGGGATACGAGCGATCCTATAACTATGACGTAATTTTTAGTGACAGTTTCTTCTTTTGGACGTTATTTTTGAATTATTTATTGATACTATTACCTTAAATGTGATTTAAAATTAGTGTTCTTTTTAAATATTTGGAGAAGAAAGCTATTTAAAAGATGGGTTATTTTAATTAGTACGAAACATATTTTTCTCACCATTTTTCGTTTAAAAATCTTACTTCTTATATTGTTTTAATTACAACAAAAAACGAAATCTCATTTATAGTTGTGTGAGGGAATTCCATCAGAAGATGTTAGCTTGCTGTCAAGCGACAGATTCCTTCTTGAAGCGGAGCGACATCTAGTATCTAAATTCAGTACTTGCGTTTTCATGCTTGAATAGGAAGAAATAGTGTCTTTGAAAAAAAATAATGAAGATGTCCATACATAAATAGTACTCACAAAACATATTTATTAAATTTGTATGAAGTTTTCAAAAATATGTATTAAAATAGTATCTTCGGAATATACAGTTAGAAACAATAAGTATTCTCTAGCCCCTTTTACAGTACATGGATACAACGTAATAGCGTATAAAATATAAATTTTATAGCTACATAAACATACATCTGTGTTTGGACGTTGTGATCTTAGCATTTGTTCACAGCCACTCTATGGGAACATATATAGCTTCTTTAAATCTTGCACTGATGAAGAGAATCATCGTATCCTCGAAATAGCTATTGCTTGCTTACGTTTCACATTACCTGTGCATTATTACGTTATTAAGCCCCTAATATAGTAAAATATGAACAAAATATTTTAAACTTCAATAACACTCCAACAATTTTTAATGAAAAAATATTATGTGTAGTAATCCTTAGCGTTTTCCACATTTTAACCTTTTCCTTCAAAAAATTCGTCATCTCAGAAAATTCATGCCTCTCAATCGAATGTATACTGAACAAACTTGATTCGATCAATTAATCAGTTTATTTATAATTTTTATGTACAGAAGAAAAAGAAAACATGATTCGCACTTCCATCCGTATTTAAATCTAAAAATAACATCAAATTATTTATTAAATGCAACCCCTCGTTATTTTCCTGCTTATAAGAAACCATGGTTGGAAAATTAATCCTCTCTAGAATTATATCAATTTAAAATATGATGTTCCTTTGAATAAAAGGAAATATTTTCAAAGCATTTTGATGTCATGATATTGAATTTTCTCTTTCTTTTCCAGACTGTTCGACATGGTTTCCCCTTTCATCCTACAGCTGTGGCCTTTGATCCTATACAGAGGCTGCTTGCCATCGGTTCACACTTTGGAACTATTCGAATGTATCCTTTAATTTGAAGCAATATAATGCATACTTTGATTCTTTTCGAAATTTTTACATAGGATTTAATAGTCTACTATATAGTCTGTGTAAATAGATTAGGCGGCTCAAAATCACACAATTTTCCCACTTTCCACACTTCATTTCCATTGTACAGCTTCGTACTAGATAAAAAGTGTGACCTTGAACCGCCTATTCTATTTACACAGACTATAAAAAAGGCAATTTTATTATGTTGCTTAAAAAACAAAGGGAAAAAATATTTTCATTGCTATTTAGTTATCAGTTCATATTTTTCACCAATATCAGTGTACTAAAATTATGTATTATTTCAATTATTTTCCATTTTTAAAACTGCAAAACAAATATGTTACTCAGTACTACTACAATATATTTATTACTACTTATAAATATTGCTTTTATTATTATTCATATACTATAATTGTTACTACATATAAATGTTATTAAAAAGCACTAAAATGTTTTCCTGGATTTGAATGTTGACCTTAACTTTTTAAAAGATTTGGTAGACCGGGGGTGGAATACTTCATGGAACATAGTGATTTTCCCATTGTTCAGATTTTATTTTTGATAAACGAGGTAATTTCAAACTTCATAGAAAAAAATGTCAAGGATTAGAAAATTACATTCTATAATTACTTAATATTTCATTGATTCTAGGGGGCCATGGTCACTGTAACTGGCGATGATTACATACATTTGTGCAATTTAAGACAGAAAAAGCCTGAAATCGCACAATCCTTAAAATTTCAGAAAGAAAGGTAAACTACATGATTATTCCTTTTCTTATGTAAAAAAGATTCCTATGCTCGGTAGCTTTTTCCATTCAATAAACAGAATTTATTTTCAGGTTATCTCATTGCCACTTACCTTTCCAAAGCAAGTGGCTTTACTGTGGTACAGAAAAAGGAAACGTTCATTTGGTCAACGTCGAATCGTTCAGCCTCTCAGGATATATTATATACTGGAATAAAAGTATAGAATTGTAAGTTCTTGCGTCTTTACGTTTTGAAATTCATATAAATGGTTTTTATTATAATACCATAGTTTTCACAACTTCCTATGGTATGACTATCTTTTTTTAACGTTTTAGATAAGTTCCTAACCTTATTTATGTAACATTTTTACTGTTCTTCTTTTTTCATGGCTATAGATTTTAAATAACCGTTTGAACAGTTTTTACGGATGAATATTCGATATATTTTATGCATTCCTTTTTTTTTAATAATAGTGTATTAGTAATCTATTTCTTGAGATATTTTTAATATAAGCTTTGAAGACCGAATTTCACAACTTTTATTTCAAAGCTGTCCCTTAAGATGCCTCTTACTTCCAAAAATATGGAGAAATTCTAAATTAACCCGGGAGGACGCGCGCACATTCTTGTTACATGGGCAGACAGTTTCCCCCTAAATGTGTAGAAAGTAAACTTTCTTTAAAGCAAGTAAACTTAAAAAACTTAAAAATTGATCTTTAATTGACTTAAACTTTAAACTTAAAAATTGATCATTTAAAATTATTTAGAAACAATTTTAAGAGAAATAGGGTATTTTTGATAAGAATCAATGTTGAAACAACTAAAATCATATGCTTGGTAAGGTTAAAAATTGGCCCAACGATTTCACGTAGCGAATTTTTTTATAAGTTAAATCCAAAAGCAAAATCACTTATCCGAAAAAAAAGATGACCGCATTCTTAAAATTGTATGTGGATATTGAGTGTAACCTTTAGAGCAGCTACACGTAGTTTCCTCCATTTATGAAGAAAGAAAGAAAAAAGAGTTTAAAATGTTTATATAAGAGTTCGGTCTTCGCGGGTTAAACGCACAGAAACTATTAGGTTAAAGTTAAACAAACTAAAGAAAGTTACAATTACACAGTTATAGTTAAAACTACAGTTTTTACAATTACTACTTTTAATTTTTAGATCATGTAAAAATCACCCTGGCTCAGTAGTTCATCTCTGTGAAAATCCTTTAGACTCAAATAAGGTAAAAAAAAATGCTTTCTCTTAATTACATTATACAAATCCATTTCCACTACTACTATGCTTTTAGAGATTCATAAACGTTTTGAGCCATATAGAATTTTAATTTTTAATTAAATTTATTTTTTTATTATTATTTTCTTTTTTAGTTGCTTATCGGTTACGACAAAGGACTTGTGGTATTATGGGATCTAAGGAATAAAGCTGCTGATGCTAGATTTAATCATGCTGAAGTAAGTAATTTTGACATCTTAAGCTTATCTTGAGACATTCTTTTCATGTGATTGTTTTTCTTTTCTTCCTTAAAAATAAGATTGCAGTTCTATTGCATCCAGAGTTAAGGTCTTTATACATTTACTTCATTTTTATATATTCTTTACTTCTTGTTGTTTTCCTTGAATAAGAAGTTTCATATTGGATTGTAATTTTTAAGATCAGAATGAAGACTAAAGATTTTAAAATAGCTTTTGGGGTTCTAAAGTATGTTCAAGCTTCTCTCTACGCTTGACTGGTAAAAATAAAGATATAACTATCCCCATTAGCAGTTATAGCCCCTTTATTGAGTGCTAAGTACTTTTTAATAACAAGGAGAGGACAAGAACTTGACCTCACCGATTTGGTTCATTTTTCATGTGTGAGTAAAGCATGACTAAAAATTTAAAGGAATCAACAATTACATCAGTAGGAAACGTGAATAAATAATAACCTTTTACTCTATATAAATATATTAGGGCCCGTCCATAAATGATGTCACGCTTGGGGGGGTTATTAATATGTGACACTTTGTGACAAGAAGGAGAAGGGGTTTTAATAGTTGCAACATCACCATCACCAAAACGCACTTTTCAGAAATTTCAGAGAAAATCCCGAATGAAAAATTTTACGAGTGTTCGGTTAAATCGGTTGTTGTAATTGTAAATCAGGCTCAAAATGAAGAAAATGAAAAAATAATTTCTGAAGAAGTTTTCTGGTACATATTCTTTTTATTCCATACCTCCCAAAAATAATCCATAATTCCATATTATCCTGTTGTAAATACTGTATAGTTATGAGAAAATTCCATTTTTTCCACAGAAGTAAAAAATAATTTTAAAATACTTTTAGTTGAAAATTAAGGGGATACAGTACCCTAAAAATCATCAAAATATCAAAAATATTTTTATTGGCTTAATCCATACCATGGATCCTTCTAAATGTGTCTTAAAAATTTCAAAGCTCTATCTTAATAATTTATAAAGTTATATCCTTTTTTCTGATGCGAATCCGGGGTCTAAACAGAAGGAACGCAAACTTTAAGTTGAATTTTCTCCATGTTGTATTTTTGTGCATTTACAATTATTTGAATCCCTAAGGCTTTTTGTGTAAATGAAATATAAGTCTGAAAATTTGTATATATGTTCTGAAATATATGTATTATAGAACTGTGCATGGGTTTAGCTCTAACAAGGTTAGATTTTTTTAAAAATAACATTAAAGTCAAAAATGTTGAATTTTTTAGGTTTTTTTTTGGTTTTTAGTACATAAAAATTTCTACAAAATAAAGTAATAATACTAAAAATAAATCCATGCACAGTTTTACGTAGTATGATATAACAAATCTAAAAATGAAAAAAAAAAAATATGCACAGTTAAAAAAGCCTTAGGGATTTAAAAAATGGTCAAAAATTTAAAAAAAATTGATTTTTTTAAATTCTGGGTTTCAAAATCCAACTTTTTTTCAGGGGAAAGGTTCTACTTTATAAGCCCACATAATATGCAAATAAAGTCAAAACAATAATATTAAAAATAAAAAAAAATATTCTCAGGGTACTGTATCCCCTTAAGTATTAATATTTAAAGAGTAAAAAATCTGCCGGCGCGGCAGCGAGAGTAGATCTCGGGACTCCTGGGTTGTGAAACACAGCTCTCACCGCTAGACTACTATCCGCTTGCAAATAGCGAAACATCAAATATTTAAGCAAATGCAAAATTTTTCCTATCGGGATTTTGCGACCACCCCCGCCCCGTGTTTACTGAAGGAAGAACAAGGTTCTCGAAGTTGAACTCTTAGACTCTAACCCCTCTGAAGAGAAATTATGGTTTAGGGACGTTGAACATAAGATTATATCACAGGATGAGAATATATATTTTTAGGAGTGCAGATTAAGTATGAGGCTTAAATTTGGTATTTTCTATAACGATTTTATAATTTAACTTGAGTTTTTAAATAACTGTGAAGATAGCAGCGTCACAGTCCTACTGGTCCTCTTCTTGTAAGTTCAAACGATGAAAGTGTAATTTATTAGACTTAATTTTTCGTAGTATTTGTACTAGATATGATTAAATGTTATATGGTGTAGATGCTAGCGAAATTATTTTCTTCAAATATGAATAAAGTCCCTATACTTTTTAAAAAATCTTGCAAATTTTCGAAATAGTTGAATTTAAAAATTCAATTTCGTATAGTTTAACCCTTTTAGTCCTTATTCAACCGAGATAGCCATTAAAACCTGTAGAGAACTTTGAGCAGCTAGGTCTAAAAGAGTTAAATTATGGAAGACAGTATATTTAATAGGTGTAATTCTGAATAAGAAAATGAAATTCTATATGCATCACGTTAAACTCGTTTCATACTTATGAACGAAACTCGCATTTTCATTGCAGAATTCAGTTTTAAAATCAGTTGCATGGCAACAAGAAGGTAGACAATTTATATGCAGCCTAGGTGATGGAAGCCTTACAACGTGGAATATCAAAATACCAAACAAGCCTGTACATGTTAGTTATCCTCATGGTAAATAATTTTTTTAAAATATGTATTACTCTCATATTCACTATTCAATTGCATTTTTACAATTCTGTTGTTCAAAATACTGATTGAATTCATACACAATTTATAATAAGTATCTTAAAACTTTTAGATGTTGTTTTATGCTTTCAATTCTTATTTGAACAGACGAAGAGACATTTTCTTAGCTCAAAAAAAAGTCATCTTTGCGCGTTGCATTTCTATTTTATCTCCCTCATCTATTTGAATGCTTTTTAGAAATACATTTAATTCAAAATAAAAACTGTAGTTGTAAAAATATTGTAAATTTATAAGTCCGCCCAAACTTTGTACAGCCAGAGTTTCTTGCATGGAGTATATAAAAATTGCCAAAAGAACTGTATACCGGCCCATATTATTTTTCGAGAAAATCGTTAATGAAGGAGATACGACGTCACATCCGGTTTGCGCTTAAAAAAAGTTCATGGAAAACGTGAACATGGTTATTTGGATATGTGTGCACAATAAATTGTTTAAAATATCCATTGCGCATGCGTCACATATGATGTCACATTTTTCGAAAAATTTAAGTTGGTGTAGAGGTACAGTTCTGTGGGTACATTTTATCTACTTCATGCACGGAATCTATCTGTACAGAGTTAGGGCGTACTTGTTGAAATACCCTTCATGCGTTTATGTATAGTAAGTGTAAATTAAAGAATTCTTTCATAGTGCACTTTTAGTACACTACGTAGTAGCACTTTTTCAAGTGCTTAATTTGTGTTGTTCTTTTAGCCAAATCTCTTCTCGATGGCAAACCAGAACCATGTAATGGAATTTATAAGGTTGAAAGTAAAGTTAATAGATCTGGGTAAGTGTACATCTTATAACATTTTTTGTTTCATTCGAAGGTACAGTTGGATCAGAATTCACTAATTCCAGAAAATCGTCAGCCAGTAAAAAATTCAGCAAAAATGGGAAGAGACTAAGAAATTGACATTAATATACCTATAGCCATACCGCCAGGAGAAAAATTCTGACAAAAAAAACTTAAAAAAACAGAAGTACAAAAGATAGCCACGCAGATTTTGCTCAAAACGTTTGTTCATGGTTTATGAATTGCCGTCACCCCTGAATGAATGGAAGGCATTAGGACGAACTGGATTAAATATCCGTGAAAGGTCGGGTATGTCGGCTGTGTATACAATTGAAATTTGTAGGGAGTCAGTGTCATTGTCATAATCTCCATTCGTGACAGGTCGGGCATACCAGCTAGTACATTTATAAAACTTCAGAAAAAATAACGCTGGAGCTTAAAATTGATTGAATGTTTTGTTGAGGATGTTTCCCGGGTGGCACAAAAACACCAGCCAATATCATTCTGTCAATATTGGCCTTTGGCAAAACGACCCCAAACTGAAATATCGACCAATGTCGACGATATTTCACAGTATTGGTTTTTGTTTGTTCACCAATATCGATCACTTCTCTTCAATGATTATCATAAAAGGGGAACCCAATTTTGAATTTCCAGGTTTATTTCATTCTAACAGTGTTATTTAGAATCTTCTTTAACCTTGTTTTTCTTAAATGACCGATATTTATCGGGGATTTGTGATACTGGCCAATATTGTTAGAACACTGATCGATGTTCCTGTGCCACCTGGATTATATAGTATAATCAATGTCTTATCATGGTATTCTTATAAGGCATTATTATAATGTCTAGGGATGTAGTCACTGTCTTTTCTGGTGGTTTACCATACGAAGAGCGAGGAAAAACTTCAAGCCTAACCATTCAACAAGGCAGATCTACGACAGTGTTAGAAATGGACTACAGCATTGTGGATTTTGTAACACTGTGCGAAGCTCCATGGCACGCTGGTAAATATTATTTTCTCCTGCATACGTTCAAGTACAAATTTTAAATAACAAAAATGCTTGCCGTTTCTTACATAAGAATATTTAGTGTGTTGCTTTGCATGGTACTAACAGCATGTTGTCTGTAAATTTTACAAATAGAATATCAAGAACCCTACGCCATCGTTGTGCTTCAAGAACGAGATCTAGTTCTTGTTGATCTAACTAGCCCTGGGTAGGTATTCTTTTCTTGAAAACCTACTACCTTTACATAGTTTCCTATTTAAGATATTAAATAGTTACTTATACTCGACAGCAACGTTTCTTGAACCCAGTACGTCACAAATGCGGATGGAGAAATCGGTAAACACAAAGCCTGTTGGGTTGCTAGGAGGAGTTCCGGTGCGCAAATCGTGATTGAAACGCAATATATATATGAGTTTAAAAAAATAATCATATTTTTAAATTGACGTTCTTCATTTCACTCAAAATTCAGACACCGCGATGGGTGATAACTAATTAACTAATTTGTGATAACTAATTTGTTAGTGACGTCATAGGGTCAACTTAAGTTGCTGTCTAGTATAGTAGAGTTATTTAACCTTAATTTTTGTATTCGAAATCATTAAAGTAAATGGTTCTTTGGTTCGATGTTATGTAATACTTTCATTTCTTTGGGATATTTACTCAAAGATGCTTATTTTTCCAGTTTTCCTTGCTTTCAAAATCCATATCCCATGGACTTCCACAAATCCCCTGTCACCTATTGTGCCTACTTTGCAGATTGTCCCAATGATCTCATACCAGCCTTCTATTCAGTCGGATCCATGGGAACCAAACAATGTGGTTGTTCAGATAAGGTACTAAAAGTCATTCAAATTTCAGCATTAGATATGAGTTTTTTAAAATATATCTCTTCTAACTGTTAAATATCTCTTTAATTTTTTGTGTCAAGTATTTTGTAGAGACAATTTATGATCGATTTCAATTAATGCAATAACTGAGTTATAAAATTTATTTTCAACACAACTGTTTTAATTATGAGTAATACATTAGACCTCCAGTTATCCAAATCAATTGGGACCGGACTCCATACGTATGATCAAAAATTCGGATAATTGGATTTTTTTCCGAAAAAGGTTTTTTTTAATTCATTACTGCATGTATGTTGAAAATGGGAGGAAAATCTATTTTTAAAATAAGAGAGCTTTTAATTGATTAAATAAAAGGGCAAAATTCGGATAATCGGAGTTCGAATAATTGGAGTTCTACTGTACATTTAATCAATTTAATACAATTTATGATCTACCTACTCCAATTAATGAAAAACTGAGTTATACAATTTATTTGTATCACAACAGTCTAAAGTACGAGTTATACATTTACTCATGAAAAAGTTGCATGTTTTTCAATATGGGAAAAATTATTTCAAAACCGTAACTTATAGGATATCAACTATGAAAAACTTTTCAATGGGCCAAAAAAACCAAATTTGTAGTTTTTAGATGCTTCAAAAAAGTAACCTTAATGTATTTTAAAGTACATTTTTAAATTACCTAAATAAGAGTAATCTCCATATCGTTTTTATTATTTTCTTGCATGTGACTTGGATATTTTCTTTTTAGGACTGGCCTATAGACGGGGGTGAATGGGGTACTGCAACCCTTAGCTATCCCGAAATCGTGATAACTGGGTAAGTGGAATGAAAATTATGTTATCGAAATGCTTAAAAAATTCTTGGAAATCTCTCTATAAACGGACATTTTGTTTAACAGACATGCAGATGGCTCACTGCAGTTCTGGGATGCTTCATCAGGTAAATCGTCATGCTTTAAAAAATCATAATGCAGTGATATAATAGTGGTTAAGAAGGAGTAGTGTCACGACCGCTATCAAAATAATGCTTTAGAAAGGGAGGAAAAAAGTTGATGGCATCGGGACGACTACTAGAACGCTAGATCTATTTTCTGCAAAAAATAAGCTATTTCAAATGCTCTAAAATAATAAAAAAAAACTTAAATTCTTTACTTGTCCAGAGAGAAGGCAAACAAATGCTTAAACCTCTATATCAAAGTATTAATATGTTTTCGAACTGACGATGCGATTTCAATGTAAACACGATAGTAAACGGGAACCCTCTCGTGGTTTCCTCCTTTTCGGAAACAGAAATTTGTACACGGTTCTATGGCGATTAGGACACTATCTCCTTCTAGTCACTGTAGCAGTGGTTCCTTAACTATGTATATACTTTATGGAGTACTAAGCTTTAAAAGGGCTTTAGATAAAAATAAAAAAGATAAAGGGATAAATTAAAAGAGTGTACTGAGGTATTACATATTCTAAAAAGGGCTCCGTTATATTTCTCTCTTGGGAAAAAGGTTCTGAGAAAAATTTCAATCATCAAAAGGACTCCATTATTAATATTACTTGATTCAAAGCGTTTGGGAACCACTGTCATATACTAGATAGTATCTTCAGAAATTTCTCTGCGTCGGGTTTATTCCAACAATTTGTTTTGCAGTTTCCTTTCAAGTATTGTACAAATTAAAAACGACCAAGATTTTTGAAAGGCCTAAGCCAAAGAGCATAGATGAGCTTGATGAAGATCCGTTTGCTATTGATACTGTGGCATTCTGTCTGAACACGAGGTTACTTGCTGTAGCCGGTTCAAGCGGTCACGTGATAGTGTACAGTTTCAAGAGAAATGACGCATTAATCGATCTCAATGTAAGCATCTCGTTTTATTCTAGTCAAATGCCTAAATATTTACGAAAATGCCTGCGCGAAATATTAAATTTTCACTACTACTTGAAAATATGCTCTAGTAAAAGTTTTTGATGATCACATTTTAGGTTCTCGAGGTTTCTATAAAACTTGATCCCGAAGAGAATTCAGGAGGGAACGACGATAACGACTCTCAAAATCGTACGTTTTCCTTCCAAAACTCTGGAAGATCCAATTCCGAAGACTCTGGAAAACAAGTAAGGAAATATTGAATAATTAATACAGGGTGTTTCAAATAAATATTTCAGAACTTGTTCTCAGAATACTCAGAACAAGAATTGGTATAGGTTAGGTTAGGGGGTCGCATGTACCCTATTGTGTTCGTCTTGATGTACCCTACCTCCCATAGAAGTTCTGAAACATTTATCTGAAACACCCTGTATTATCCTAGTAAATGTCCCGCAAGAGTAACTGGAATAACCGAAAAACTCGGAAAAAGCGAAAGTTAGGAATAAAATTCAATGGGTAGGTCACAGAGAACCAGAAATAATTGTCCACGGCCTTAGGTGATAATAGAAATTGAAAAAGAACATTGTCTTGTGTTAGGGGTTCTGAAGGCACTTCTACTACTCAATAAACTCACGCCACCCCCACTTGTCACGTCACGAGAGGCGGAGAAAAAGAATCTCAATCCTCCAAAACGCTAGTACCCCTCCGAAAGTGATAAATTAAATGAACTCGTCACAGCTAATCACAGCTGTGACCACCAAATTGTAAAAAGGAATTTCTACTTAACATTTTTTTAGTCCTACGGCGGCTTCAAAAGTAGGGGGAAAACATAAAAACATATAAACGGTCCATGCAAATCACCTTCTCGGACCGTAGGTCGGGCACCACTGCTTTAAAGTAAAAATCAACAATCACTTTGAATCCTAAACCATTGAGCATTTTCAATCACATGACTCGGCCCTAACAACGGCCTTAGCAACATAAATGTTACAGTTTTTTGCCCTACAGAGGTTAACAGTTACAGAAAATGACTGGCCGTGGAATTCTTCTATTGGAGAATTTGCAATCACGTGACCCCATACTTAAAAACCACCTTAGCAACAGATAAACAACGGCCTTAGCAACAGTTAAAAGCCCTACAGAAGGTACACAGTTAAAAGAAAATAACCGGTTGTGACGTCACCTGAAAACACTCTATTCTTTATAATCGTTTTTTTAATGAATGACATCACATACTGAATTCGCGCCCTTTTTAAAAGTCGAACTTTGAAATTAAGTTTCAAAAATTAATAAACGTCGTAATTAAAAAAAATTGCGTGGATATTCCCCTCTTGTGGATATCTCTATCAATAAAATGAAAATGCAGGAATTTGTACCTTCCAAGTCCTTTCTTCAATTAAGATGTTCCCGTTTCAGTCTCAGACGGAAAACTACTTCCCCCTCAAAGTGCGCGTTGGATCGGTGCGAATGCAAGCGGGATTCCACGCGGATCTGGTATGCCTCACAACACGGACGGAAGGAGAGTCTCAACCGAAGATCACATCTCTTGCCCTTAATGCCGGATATGGGCTGTAAGTCATATTTCTAGAAACACATCTTTTATTTATCAAATTTATAACAGTATTAACCGTGAAAATTTATCTTACCGGTAAATTTTCCACTGAAGTACGCACGGCTGAACTATGATTAAAAAGCTTTTTTTTTCTTCCATCAATTTCTTGACGCACTGTTTGTTTATTAGGGGTTTTTTTTAAGTATAATTTTGTCTTCCTTTATTAAAATTGTATTAATTGAATAGATTTAATTTTAAAATATTCATAGCACAAAAATGACTAACTTTTTTTTCTACTTCACTTAATATTTTCTTTTAATAATCCGTTTAAAAAAGTAAAAGTGGAGAATGCTTATTATAGTATATTTTCCGTTCCTTTCACACAAATTCTAATTATTATTCACTTTATTATTTTTAAGTAATTTTTTTTTAAATATTGATATTTTTAATTGGTTGTACATGGTCAACTGGTTGTTTGAAAAAGTGTTCATCTTTTGTTTTTTTAAAAGTTCAATTTTTCATAAGACTGCCAAACCAGTGAATATTTTTGAAGCGTAAAAAAATTAAGATATTTAAATTGAATTAATAATTAATTATGAACTATTAATTGAATTGTCTGTTACAAGAAGGGAATAAGTCCAAAAACGAAGTTTTGAGAAAATCGAAAAAACTGTATAAGTAATGGAATTTTTATCCTATAGCCACCAAATTTTTACGGGAAATTCATGACACTGTTAAGAATACAGAAAAATCATCGAAAAAATTATAAGTGTATTTAAAAAGGTTTTACAGTTAAAAAAGAGGATGGACTTATTCCCTTCTTAAACATGAAATTTCAGCTGAACAAAATTCTTAAAAACCACTTAAATTGACAATTAAATTATATTTCTGCTTAGTTCACGGTACAAAAGTGAAAGATAGAAAGACTAAGACGAATAAAATTAAAAATTACTATAAAACTGGGTCATTAAGGCGCTATCAATGGAGTAAGTGAATATCAATGGACTCAAACATCCATTGGTTAAAAAAAAAAAAGAAAAACGTTATTAAATAAGAATCAAATTTTATTTTGGCTAAGTTGGCCAAAGAATAAGAAAAGAAAGACAAATTAAGTTAAATTTCAAATTTAATCAAAAAATACAATGAATATAGACATCGATTTTGCAAATTCAAAGGGCTATCTATATCTGCTGATAGGGGGTAGTTATTTTTTCCTCTTTACACTCATGTATAGAGTGAAGCTTGGAGAAATTTGTGCGCACAAAAAGTCAATTTGCCATTTTTTGGACTTATTCCCTTCTTGTAACTGACGATTCAATTAAATAATTGCTTATGTTAGTAATTAATTATTAATGTTTTACAATCCTTTTTTATTCCAATTTCCCACACTTAATTTTATTTTCACCCATTTTAATTAAAAATGCGTTGCACAAATCAGAATAAACGTTTTAAACATGTTTAAAAAAAATTTAATTTCATGTCGTCTAAACATTCTTTACTTTCTAGCATGGCATATGGTAGTGATCATGGTCTTGCCATAGTTGATATCATTCAAAAGACATGTCTTCTTAACATGGCAACTCCTGATCTTTATGGTAATCATAAACTACTGAGTCTTTAATTAAATTGAATTAATTAGCGAATAAATGTTGGTATTAATTCGCCCGAATTTACAGGCTCTGCAGATCCATATCATAGGCCGCCTAAATCACCTCGAAGGACAAGCAGTTGTGCAAATTCAAGTTGTGACCAAGATCAGGGAATTTCTCCATGTGAGGAGGTATCACTAAACTTTATTGTGTGTTGGAGAATAGCTAAATTTCGTAATCGTTAGTTATATAGAATAATATACTTTTTTTAATCGTGCATGATGCACTCCAAAATATCAAATAGCTCAAAATTTTTGGACAAGGATACATCTTTTATAATTTTAACAAGTTTGAATGATTATACTATATTTCATCATCCCTTACGGATGAAAAGTAAAGTTTTGGATCGGAATGTTTTCGATACTTAAATGTGTCAAAAATACAATGGCAAAGCAGATGAAAACTTTCAATAAAAACCCTAAATCTAAAAAAAAATTAGAAATTTGGAAATTTTAATAAGTACTCAAACTTTTTTTAAAGAAAATAATTTAGAAAACCAAGTTTAACGCAACTTCTCATTCCATACTTTTACACTTATATACCATACTTACACTTATATACCATATTCCATACTTTTACTTATTCCATTCTCTTGTAACTACATATTTCAGCTACCTGCTTAAAAATTATCAAATCATGATACGCATTGCAATTAAACTTAAAAATTAAATCATCTTTTAAATGTAAAAAATATATTTAACTAATAAAGAAAGTAACACCGTATTTAGTACCACTTTTTAGCTGCAACATACATTTTCTTAGTGTTTTAATTACAGTTTCTCTTCAGATAATTTTCAAATAGTATTTAAAATGATACTAGTTAGGAATATCTAATCTTAAGAGGTGTTGCATGGTGTTGTGTTTTTCCCCAAATGTATGTAGAAAACCCGTTAGATCTATGTGTATTGAAGGTCACTGGAAGTTCATTGTTCTCTTTTTTCAGCAATCAGAACCCACGTCGTTGAGTCCAACTAGTCGTTCTCATCCTCATCGGAGGTCCATGCATGCAGAAATGAGGCACGCTCGATCTCAGGGTATTTGCTCTTAAAAAGTTTCATAAAATATTCAGTAGTAGTAATGACAAAACTAATTGGATTTCATTGGCCTCATAAACTGGATAATTTATTAACTTGGTAGCTTTAACGGTTGTGTAGTAGGAGTATATTTATTTACTATATTTATTATTATATTGTTTCTGAAAGGCTGTAAATAAGCTTTCTTTTCCTAAATATTAATAACTATTTTTAAAAATTTAGGAGCGCAAGTTCTCAGACTTGCGGATATTTAGCAGTATTAACTTTTTAGCTTTATTTCAACCAATTTATTATCCTCACCATTTTTTTTTTTTTTTGAAGATTTTAATTGGCGTTTTATCTCCTAAAATACGCTTCAAATTTGTCGCCCCCGCAAGTCTACATTTGCATCGTATATTAGGATTAAAAATGGTTTATTTAAGTCCATTTCAATATTTTTTAATCTAGACATTTAAGATATAGATTCAAATAATAAATTAACTACTTGTTACAAAATTATGAGCTGAATCATAATTAGAATGTAAGAATCTCTAAAAAGCATGAATTAAATTGGAAGATTTAATAGTATACTCGTATATCCTTGAAAAATGTATTTTTTATTCGTTTATCTTTTCAGAGAAGTTTGAGAACACCTTTTCTAGATCTCGAAGTTCGAGTACTTCTAGCATCAAAGACGTAAATCCCGAAGAAAGTAGCAACACGGAGTTAGTTGTATACCTTAGGTTCAGTGAATCATATGGAGGAAAAACTGGTAAGGAAAATCTTATATTCTTTAAATGAACATCCTAACATCTAGTATGAAAAATATGTCATAAGAAATATAAATAGGATTATCATTAACATTTTATTATTTGATCTAATATTTAGTGTGAAACAAACATGGTTGCTTGGTTTTTGTAACTGTATTCAATTCTTTTATTTTTGAAAGATTCGTGTCCAAGTCCTAGCTTGTGGGTAGGTACGAGTTTGGGATCTGTTCTTGTCTTCCTGCTTATTCTACCTCCCCCGGGTGATAGCCGCCTCTCACAGCCAGTAATTATATCACCAAGTGGTAAGAAATAGTTTTGAATTTTATTGAACAGTTCATCACCATACATTAATGTAATTTTTGTTTCTGTCACAAATAAGCTCTTTTACCCCTAAGAAATCTTGTATCTTTATACTAAATTATAATTTGAACAGCATTAGAATAAAGTAAAGAAGATTGAAAAATAGTCTCCTTCCCTTATAAAAAGATTATTACGACCATATCGTTTTTTAGAAAAATTGATGCTTAATTTATTTCGTTTTAGGTACTATTTATCGTCTCAAAGGGGGAATATTGAACGTTTCTTTTCTTGATTCTGCTGGTAATGTGATACCTGACTCTTTAGACCCTGCTAAAGAGAAAGACAAAGATGAAAAGAAAAGTACTATTTCTGTTTTTATTGTAACTTGAGTAATATTTTTCTATAAATTGTAGTTTTTCAATAGTGTCCCGTGATATTAGCTTTAATAATATAAAATCGGCTGTATAATATCAATTGATATCAGAGCGATATCGTTTAATACTAATAAATTTTAAAAAATATGGAGTTGAAAAACACCAGCCAATATCGATGTGTCATAATTGGCCTTTGTCAAAACGTCCCTTTCAGAAATATCGGCAAACATCGACGACATTGCTTAGAACAGGCTTTTGCTGGATAATATCGTTTCTCCGACATTAACTTTCAAAAAAAGGGTAAAAATCAAATTTCATTGTTACAGGATTATTTAATCAAAATAGTGTTATTTAGAATGCTTTTGTGATTTGCTTTTAAGGATCAAAAATTTCACAAAATCTCCGACATTTATCGATATTTGCGATGTTAGCCTACATTTGTACTACACTGATCCATTCCCCTGTGATGTCTGGATATGTTTAAATCTTTTTAACTAAACCCTTTTTTAAAAAATCATTGATTTCAGGATTGACTAGTCGTCCCTCTTCGTCTTCCCTGGACCATAGAGAAAAGCAGTACGTTGTGCTAACTTCAGAGCGGAGATCACATGTTGTACTTCTACCTTCTCAAACCGGGCTGTACAGGAACATTATATCAGATACTTCATACGCTATCAAAGCTGACGTGTCTTCTTTGAAAGAAGGTAACGATTCAATGGACATATCACCTAAATATGTAAATATATAATACTGCTCTGGGGTACCCCCGGAAATCCGTTTTTTTCAACAGCATCAATCCCGGAATTCAGGGCGTTATCGAAATATTCGTAAATCTAGAGCTCATCAAGAAAGCATAAAATTAGGTCTAATTTAAAGATAAGTGCAGAGCTGTAGCATTAACAACATCTTTCATGAAGAATCTGGCCCCACCATCGGTTCTAAGTACGATTACCATAGTAGCTTCATCATTCTGAAAGAAATTTTTCTCCGCAGTAACTACGATCGAGTTGCGTTTACTTACAGCTATAGCTAAAACAATCCCTATCGTTCTGTCCCATCGGTTTATTGGGGGTGCCGTAAGTTTAGCGAGAAAAATACCTTCATAACAAAAATTATTTTTAAATCTGTAAACGTTCCGGATTTTGGAGATTCCGGATAAAAGGTCCGTTACTCTAATAATTTTCCGGGATTTTGAGTTGAAGTCAGTAGCACCCATGACAATGCTAACATAAGTTTTCCAAGAAAATTTCCAATTTAGTTTAAGTTTAGAAGATATTTTATTATTAATAATGTACTTTATTTTAATCTATAGGGTCACTTGAGGTAAGGGTCCCTGGGGTAAGTGGGTCACCCCCCCTCAAACTAAACTATGTAAAGGACATTTCACACTTATTCACATTGATCATGTTACATTTTGTCACACTGATGGGTTTTGCATATATTAGAGTTTTGTGTCATTTCTTTTTAAGATTATAGAACTATTGTAAAAAAATCTCCGGTTTTTTTTTTTTTTTTTTTTTTTTTTTTTTTTTTTTTTTTTTTTGGAGAATTCAAGATGCATTTTTCCAAGAAGTGTTTCCAGGAAAGTTTTCACTATATTTTAATGTTTTTTCAACTGTTGTGCCAGGTTTGACTTAAAATACATACTGCAATTTGAATTTTCACAAAATCTCTTATTTAAAAAAGTTTAAGAAGGGGGTCCCACTTACCCCGTAATTTAAGCATAGTAGGGGTAAGTGGGTCCCCTCATTATGGGGTAAGTGGGACACCCTAGACTCACCATTTTAATGTTAATTGAAACATTTATAAGTAATTTATTGAAATTTTATATTAATTTTGCTTTTTAATATAAGCTGTGGTATGTAAAGTAAACTATTAAGTTGGGGTTTTTTTATTCACGTTGCCGAGAAATTAATTAAAACACACAGTGTGGTGGGGGAATAGTTTCGAGGGTTTCTTTATAAGTCTCCCGAACCATTCGAACCTGAAGAAAACATTCTGTAATTGTAGTGTTCCAAAAAAGGGTCCCACTTACCCCAACCAACCCTATTAATTTAAATGTGAGTAGATATCTCGTACATGATTAAGTTACAATAAAATATTTTGTACCTAAAACTTCTATACTTTATCAAGTAAGACCCACTTACTCCCTCTTAAGTTTTGCTTGCTTTCAATCAAAATAAAGAGGGGGTGACCCACTTACCCCTTCCTATGGGGTAAGTGGGACACCCGTCTCATTTTTTACAAAAAGACCAGTTAAGAAAAATGTAGAACATTATTTTAGAACCTAATTATAAATTTTTGTTTATTAATAGTGTCTTAAATAAAATTATGTCATTAAGTTCAAATTGAACCTCTTCAAAAAATTTTTATGAAGCTTCAAAAATGTACTGTTCCAAAAAGGGGTCCCACTTACCCCAAGTGACCCTACAGGAAATATTTATTTTTATTTATATTAGTACAGTGGAAGCTCTTATAGCGACCTGCTCTTATAAAAATACTCTCTTATAAAGACCCAAAAATTAGTCTTTATAAGAGCACTTTTGTGCTCTTATAAAGACTAATCTTCGAATCGATTCAGCTTATCGAATACTTTTCTGGATCGGTTTGTGTGCGTCACACCAGAATTAGCCAATAAACAAATATCAGAGTATGACAAACAGCACCAAGTAACGATCGCATCTTCTTCTCACTTGCTTTGCCCGGGGTAACCGGCTACAATCCCAAACGAAACCTTTCGCTACCTAATGTCCTTGTTGATTTTAGACTTTAAATTTATTAGCGTATTCATTTATCTTTCTTTATTTCCAATTTTTTGACTTATATTTAAGACATAAATTTTTCAAATTGCATGCAGATGCAGGGGAAATTGATGTAATAAATTTTGTTAAGCATCAGACCTTTCTAAGGAAGCTAAGCTATGCAATAAATTAATATCAAAATCAAAATTTAAAAAGCAAATATTTATACTCTGTAAAATATTCATCTTAAACTTTATATAAATTAAAATAAAAGCAAAAAATAAGGTAATATAACATGAAATTGGAAGTATCAAGACTTCATAAAATAAGAAATAATTGTTTAAAGTGAGGAAAGATCAATTGGACGATTCGAACTGTGTTCTAAATCCCAATGATATCGTTTTCAAGGTTGAGATTTCCTCCAGACTTTAATAAATTAGCCTACTAAAAATACATCATTGAGGGAATCGAGTCCACCTTCCCGAAAAGCATCAAAATTGATAGTTTAGCTTAACGAGTTTATTGCTTTTAAACGAGTGATATTCTACACTCGAGTGTATCACTCGAAGTTTGCTCTTATAGCGACAAAAAACTCGGTACGGATTAATTACGCTATAAGAGCTTCCACTGTATAATGTTTAGAAGTTCTGTATGAATACAATTAAATAAATGTACTTGTGTGATTTTAGGTTCAAGTTTAGTATGTTATATTGCTACTGGTCATGTGAATATATATAGTTTACCAAGTCTCAGGCAATTGCATCATGTAGATTTTTTACCTTTAATTAATATGAGGTAAGTGTGCAATTTTCTTTTACAATGTAATAAGTTTTGTTAAAATCAAAAACAGTAAATTAAAACACCCTTTCTAATTAAGTACAAAGCAAATTAGCTTTTATTGATATTTGAAATCCCTCTGAAGGGATTTTATAAGTATATGTGTTTATTTAATCATCGTAATTTATATTGTCAATAATTAATTAATTCTATAATTAATTCATTTTCTCAAATATTGCATGTCTAGTAAACAAAATAATCAATTTTAAAACTTTAGAGTAGTTCTGTTTCACATGTTTATTGGTATTTTAGATCACTTTCTTTAAGTTTTTATGCTGTTATTATAGAAAGTTCATAAAAAAGTTTCTTTTACAGAAATTTTTCCAGAATGGCTAGAACATTTAGTATTAGTGCAAATGGTCATGGTTTGTACTTGTGTTCTCCATCAGAAGTTCAAAAGTTTAGCATATCTGCTGTATTTGGGTGAGATGATATTTTAATTACCTAAAATTATACATTTGATTTGTTTTATAAAGTACTTTTCCTCATGCTTTTAAATTTTTTCTTGCATTGATTTACTTCAAAAAATCTTAAAATACTTAAAACATATTATTTTTAAATTATTTATTATGATCCTTAAAAATAATGTAAACTCTTTTTTGCCACAAAAATTAACTTGACTTTCAGTTTTATCTCTTTGGTTGTAGTACATTTTAAATGTTTGTCTTTTTTGTTAATTTCAGTTTTATGGTTCAAAAATAAAATTATAAAAATTTATGTTTCAGAAATTTGCTCCAAGATATGATGGGCACTTTGTTTCTTACCAAAGAAATGCCAGAGCCTCCAAAACAAGGGTTTTTCAAAGGACTCTTTGGAGGCGGACCAAGTATTTTGGATAAGGAAGAACTATGTAATTTTTTAGATTGTTTTATAGTTTATTGTTGGAAGTTCCCAAACTTATTTGAAAATTTGATAAAACTAACGATTTTAACTAACTATAATAGATGTATCATATTTCGTTTAACATTATATTATTCTAAATATTATTCTCCCAGATAGCATGTAACCTTATTGTTAACCTTCTATTTACATTGTCATTGGGATTCCCGAAAAACTTTTGCGCAATACTATGTACATATTAGGGTTTGCATAACAAGGTTTCAGAAAAAATTGTAAAAAAAACTTTCTTAAAACCCAACACCTCAGTTTCTAACATTGTTTTAAGGTTTTTCTGCAAGGTTACCGATAACCTTATATGTTTTAACTAGTACAAGTTGCTTTTACCTTGTCACAAGGTTACAAGATGTTAATGACAACCTTACAAAAATCTTAAATGTGTTACGCCTTAAGGTTACAACAAGGTTTTTAAAACCTTACATTGTTATAGGAGTGAGTACGTAAATTTGAATAGATTAACTTCAAATATAATCAAATTACTCTTAAGCATTTTTAATAATGTAATAATATTAAGGTTTCTATTAATGCATTGCGGTAAAATTATTTATTCATGCTTATGGTATATATTTTTTTTAAATAATTTTTACTCAGTGACATGTTTAAACATTATGTATATCTTGTACGTTTTCGTAATAGTTGGTGAAGCTAGTGGGAAAAGCTCAAAATCAGTTGCTCGTCATTATCCAGGAGGTACTGTGGATATGGCCAAAGCTCAAACCTCCTCTCTTGGTGGTGACTTACTTAAAGCAAGACAGGTAATCTTGTCTTTTATAATGTATCCATTAAGTAGAATCATTAAAAGGCTCATTCAGACTTATCACTTTTGATATTTAAAAAAAAGAATAAGTTAAATTCTGTGAAGATTGTAAAAGAATAATACTGTAATGTAAAAATGATATTATTTACGACTGAAGAAATGGAAATAGTTGTATACATATGTTAGTTATCTTTCTTTAGTAATAGAATAGTCTTTTGTAAAATCTCGTTTTGAAATCTGTAAAATTATCTGTGAGAACGGGAAATTTCTTTATAACTGGACTTGACTCTTCTTTGGGATTAACCATAAGAAATTAAAACGCCATTAGTCATTTGCGTAAGGATTCAATCAAGACCTGTGACAAAATTAAGATATTCACTATGTCATGTTTACGTTTCCGAATTTGTTTTAAATAGGAATTAGACATTTTTGATGACTAACAAATTATATATTTGTAGGCTTTGAATGAAAGAGGAGAGAACTTGAGCAGGCTTGAGGACACCACCGTCAACATGATGACAGAAGCAGAAATGCTAGCCGAAAACTCACAACATCTCTTGCTCAAATACAGAGACAAAAAATGGTATCAACTCTGACTTAAAAATTCAGACCCCTGTGCTGGATGGGAGCTTGTTGTTTCACTTTGAGCTCGAGAACATTTGGGCTGACACTCGATATTCGTTTTAGACGAAATGTAGCCCTTATTGTTGACATGTCAGAATCGAGATGTGTACATTTTCGACATGTTTTTAAATGCTGCTGCAACATTAGCTAAAAGGGATATGAAGAGAAGAAGAACGACAAAAGAAACGAGAATATCATGCACTTAAATTAATGTTGGCAAATATGTTCTCTAAATAGGAAATAAACAATGTGATTCTGTTTGAAGTATGTGTTGAAACGTATGTTTCATTAACTTGTTGTCTTTCATATTTTCTTAGTCTGATTTAAAAAAAATAAGGTCTAAAGACTTGAAAAGAAATCAAAAATATATTTGAAATCAGCATCCATTGTGTGCACTTGTTATATCATTAACACACAAAAATCTATTTTCTTTATTTATTGAAGCAGAATGCACCTACTGAGAGCACCTATAGTGTTTAACTCATACCTTTAACTTTCCCTTGTTTCAATCATACGAAATTTCACAAGGTGCTTCAACATGCCCCGAGATTATCAGAGTTGGTATTCTTTCTGAAACTTTTATTTATTGATAGGTTTTGTTTTTGTAATAAACTAATAAATTTATCTCTATATATGTATAAATATGTGTATAATTTATAAATGTTGATTATTGTTTTACTATCAATGTTAGTGTTGTTGTTTAGCTAACTCCAATTAGCTGTTTATACATCGATGATTTGTTGCAAGGTTTCATTTTTATGTGGATGTAAAAAAAAATGGCTCCCTGTTTGAAGAATATCAGTACCTTGATGACAGCACTGGCAAATTCATTTGTGCAAGAATGAAGAAACACCTGAAAGATTCCTACTTCTTTATTTTCAGGTGTAATCACTTTTTCCCCTCCAAGACAGAAAATTTAAAAATTATATTTAACATGAGTGATTCTTTATAATCACTTAAGAGTTGAACAAAACTCATATGGGAAAAACGACACTGTAGAAGAGCTGTCTGTTATTGATGTTTTTATTGATGAACCAAAGCTTAAATAAAATCTAATGTTTTCATAAATGTCTGAGTGCCTTACTACATCTTTAAATCGCGTTTCATATTGAAGGGCAAAAAAATCGTAGGTTTTTTTATCGGCATTTTTATTTAGGTGTTAATTAAATATTATTTTTATTGTTTTAAACAAAGTTGCAGCGAATATTTTTTTTACAAATAGTTAAAATTTATACTTTGAAACTTTTCTGAAATAGTATCTATTTTTAAAGAAATGAAATAGTAATATACAAATATTTACCTCCCTCCCAAACCTTATTCAAATGGAAATTTTAGTTCTATATAAAGTTTGAAAATAAGAGTATAGTGGAAACGGTCCCCTTCAATATTGGAAAATTTTAGAGACATGCTACATT
Organism: Tetragnatha montana; assembly: GCA_963680715.1. Taxonomy (NCBI): domain Eukaryota; kingdom Metazoa; phylum Arthropoda; class Arachnida; order Araneae; family Tetragnathidae; genus Tetragnatha; species Tetragnatha montana. The sequence goes on along the minus strand of OY796676.1, from coordinate 12,739,249 downwards.
CTTTGGATTTTAAGATTCCCTCAGAAGTTAAACATCTACAGGTTACGAGAAAAAGCTAAACTTTTAACAATTTTCATTAATATGGTCAAACAACGTATAAATTAATGTATGTAAATGTTAATAAATGATTCATTCAAATTGAAAAACTTTTGATGGTCCAGGAAATAACCTCTTGCGATCCTCTAGTTGACGACCCTTGCTTTAACGTGTAACGGTAAGGGATTGGCTTCTCTGCATAACAGGCAACCTGTAGAACTTGTTTTGCTGTGACAAGACATTGATGGCAGAAAAACAAACATTTAGGAAGTGTCTGCTGCTAGGTAAGAAGTAGAAAGTGATAGCGACTGTCCAAATTTTACGTCAAATTTATAGCTATATTTTTTCAACGAATTACAGATTCATTAGCCAAAATGAAATTTCAGAAGGTAGCAAAATTATTAGGTTCAATGATCTTTTTTATGAAATTTCTAATTTTTAAATACTTTAATGAGAAAGTAAAATAAATTTTATGAGAGTTTTTATTTGGAACTGCTTCTGGGTATTAATACTTTTCTTTTTGTTAAGTGCCAATGGCAACACTGGAAAACGTATAAAAATATAAAGTCATGTTACCATAGACAAGGCTAAACTGGATCGGTTAACTGTGTTATATCGATCCAGTTTAGCCTTGCCATAGATATAAATACTAACGTTACGTTACAGTTACGTTAGTATATATATCTATGCATGTTACTGCCGAAATGGTTGACATAAGTTAAAATTGATGGTCCAGAAATCTTACTGAAAATGTTTTTAAAAAATTTTATTAGTTTTTTTCTGTTTAAACTTATAAAAAATGCCAAGTAATAAATGACTTTGCGTTATTTTGAGGTTTTCTAAACTTTTGAGGTAAGTTTATTATTTTCTTTAACAAAATACATAAAACTGTATTTTCAGCATTGGTAAAAATATAGAGAAGTTCCCAAGGAAATATCACTGAGCTATAATAACCTGAAGTGCAAACTCACTCAGAGTGCCAAAATGAAAATATATCATTACGCCTAGGGGGGGGGGGGGCTAAGGTTCAAGTTCCCCGTATTTGTTTTATTTTAACAGAATCTAACTTACCACGTTTATTTATTTGATGAGATGGAATGTAAAAGGTATAGAAATATGGAAAGAATAATATTAGGTGCAAAATTATTATTAGAAAATTGTCCCACAAAATATTTTTTGTCATAAATTCCATACCTAAACATCAAAATCTATAGAATAAAATAAAAAATACAATTTGGGACGTTTGCTGACCAAGATTGGTCGCTTCAGTTAGAGGTTATTTTGGAGCTGGGATCGAATCACATCACGAGAGGCGGAAATAAAGCTTGATCCTCTAATAGCCCTCCGGAAGGACAGATTGAATGAACACGTCACAGCAAATCACCGCTTTGACCACCAGAAAAGAAATTTTTTAAATACGTATACTGTTACTTAGCTTTTGCGCTCCATCTCATCAAATAAAGAAACATGTCAAGTTAGATTATGTTGACATACAATGGGGAACTTGAACCTTTACCTCATAGGCGTAATGATACATTTTCATTTTTGCACTCTGTGGTAGTATCCTCATGCTCATGGTGGGAGGGGGATACAGGAGCTATGTTGAAGGGTACGGACTCGCACTTGGGATTTCCGATCGCACAGATTTTGTGTGCCGGCGCTTGCGTTTTTTTTGCTATTTTGTGGTCTGGATTTTTTTCGGCCAATTAGAAAATGAGATAAGTACCTTTTGAAAAGATAATTATTATCTTCAGATCAACTAATTTTTAAAAATTAATAATTATAAAAGTTGTTTGTGAGTATTATGTTATGGATAAGTATTATGACTTTCCCCGCAATGGTATATTATAAAAAATTAAAGGCGTATTTTTTTATTCATAAGTGTTTGTTTATATCCATGCATGCGTTGAAGCATGTATAAATAAAGTACAAATGTATAAATGTATGTATAAATGTTATAATGAAATAATGTTATAATGTTAATGTATAAATGTATAAAATAATATGAAGAAGTATAAATGCATGCGTTGAAGAATACAGACATTTAAAATTACTCTTCTAAGGGACATAAATTTCTACTAAAAGAAGTTTGATTTTTATACATCATTGGTCCAGCATTCCTCCTTCTTTTAGATCTTGTGTAAAATTTATTTTTATATGATGGGTGTGAACCCCCCTGTTAACGGGGCCGCCGCGAACTATCCTAACGCAACTCACGTTGCAACGTCAGTTGTGTTTGTACTCATTCGCGGCGGCCCCGCTGTTAATCAACTCACGAGCCGCCACTGGGAGGTTTAAATGGACAATTCCCGTATTTTTTAAAAATAGAAGTAAAGCCCTTTTTCCTGTAAAACAAACTGTTCTAATTTCAAAAATCAGTATTAAAAGTTTCAAAAAAAATTATTAAATTAGATATTGGAATATCAAAATAGCTAAATTTGAGTTGACCTCGAAACGCTCATGACGTCAAGTGGTATGAAATGTATGAAAAACACTAGTAACAGCCAATAATGAATTTTCTTGATTGGCTGTTACTAGTGTTTTTCATACCACTTGACGTCTCAAAACTATTAGTAGGGGAGCCCATGATGCTAAATGTGGATTTACTCGAGCGCGTCAGATAATCATAGGGGAGATACCTTGCATGCTTTTGAGTACCTCCACCAAATATAAGCTCTCTATGTTGGTGGGTTTGTTTAGAACAGCCCGTCAAAATTTGAAAGAAAACTAGTTACATGGACATACTCGAGCGCATCAGATTGGCTACCAAGACAGTTTACAACTAGTTGAGCCTAGTTTCCTGGCTACTAGTCTATAAACATTTTGTTTCGTACATTTTTCTCAAAAAGAGCTATAGCGTCTTACCAGTCTTGGCTTCACTTTGCAACTTTGTAACCCTCCCGCTCCCTTACCCACCGCTCAAATCGGCAGAATTTAGAAAATGTACACTTTTTAGCTGGTAACTAACCTACCTTATCATTATCTGACGCGCTCGAGTATGTCCATTAGTCCATTTAACTAATTTTTTTTTACAAATCTGACGGGCTGTTCTAGACAAACCCCCCTACATAGAGAGCTTATATTTGGTGGAGTTACTCAAAAGCATGCAAGGTATCCCCCTTATGATTATCTGACGCGCTCGAGTTACTACCCAAAAACACTCTGGGCTCCCCTACTATATTTGTGACGTAGCAGCCGTTTTCACGCCCTTTTTAAAAGACAAACTTTGAAATTAAATAAAAAAAATACCTAAGCAGCAGAATCAAAAAATTTTTGCGACAAAATTTCTTTTACAACCATGTCTATCGAATAAATAAATAATAAAAAATGCGGGAATTGTCCATTTCGCTCTATTTACTTCTATACCAAAACGCTATTTTTCCTACGCCGACTCCCGTTACGTCACTCGCTAGTTCACAGGAGCGGTGGTATGGTAAAGTTAATTTTCGAAGCACTTTTCTTCATAGAAATCTTTTTAAGTTCTTAAACCAATCATTTCAACTTACCTAGATCACTCATTATAAAAATTTGTGCCATACCACCACTCCTGTGAACTAGCGACGACCTTTTGCATCGGGCCCAGTGACGTCAAATTGCGTCAAATAGCGTTTTGTTGGGGTCACGTGAATTTTAGGTAATTTTAAACTTAAATTATAAAATATTTAAAAAATAAAAATGAGTAAAAATTGATGCTTTCCAACATTTAAAAAGACAATCGATCGATGTAGTAAAAAATTGGTCTTTTTCCTAACAGGTGCAGGTTGTCCATTTAAAAACTTCTTAACTCTGGTAACTCTGGTTTTGCTTGTTGGCGGCTATTTTATAAGCTACCCCTATTGACTAGTCTGTATACTTTTGTCTGTGTGATACAGTTAGTGAGTAACTTCTCAACTCGTATCTAAAACCGGCAATTCATTGGAAATTGGATTCATTTTGCATTTTCAGTTTTTGTATTACGACGTTTATATACAAAGTTTTCTGCTACTCATTGAATTTTGTGGTTGCATTTTGACTAGTTAGTAACTCGAAATGTTATTATTTTGTTTGGAACTTTCTTCTTGTGTGAACATTCCTTTTGTTTGTTAACTTATGTTTAATTACGTTTTGATTTTATATAGATTCAAAGATGTCTAACATAGTACATGTCAGCGATGGAGTAACTAAGGAAATTCTTCGTCTTGGTAATGGACATATTCCTCAAAGGGGATCTACCATATCTGTTCACTGTACTGGATGTCTAGCTAACCCCCTAACAAAGTTTTGGAGGTATGTGACCCTAACATTTTAAATTTTCCATTACCGTTAGTTAACATGTGCCCAGGTTTTTCAATCTAAAAAGTTGAAAATTTCACTGACGTGGGGAGGTGATAGTTATAATTTTTTTAGGATGTTCAATTATTTGATGAACAATATAGATTTTAAATCTCATGAGGGAATAAATAAACTTTTTGTTTTGGAATGGAGGTAAACCAATACCCTTTATAAATAATGAGGATTTAAAGGATAAAGGACGCATTTAAGATCATTAAATAATATTGTTTAAACTTCGCATTCGGTTTTAAAATGTTAGAGTTAGGTTAAATGTTATTACCTTTAAGTTGTCAAATAAAGGGTGTGGGGGTCCTTACACAGAAAATTTTGTAAATTTGACTTTAAAATAGTAGTAAATGAAGCGAATCCGGGCTGCAGCTGAATTTTTAGTCGCCAAGTATGATGCCAAACAACTAAACCAAGTATAATAATTGGTCGCCAAACTTGGCGATTAAAATCTGCAGCCCGGATTTGCTTCATTAACTAAAATAGTGTTTCAATTCATTTTCAGACAATTGGGATAGACTGAATTTGCTACGCAACGTAATTTTTAAAAGAAAAACTGCAAAAACAAAACTAATCATTAAAACTTTGAGATGGAGTTGAATATAATCGCACCATTCTATAATATGTTGCATTATTAAAAATATTTTTAAATTTTGAAGCAACTAGTAGTAGTAATAATTCAGTCTAGTCCAATTAAGAACTTTTGATAGATTCAAGAGACCCCCTAAAATTGAAAAAAATCTTGGATTTTCTCTACATTTTTCTCGTTTGATAAAACTTAGCCAGATAGAGGTAAAAGGTGGGATGTCTGGTCACCCTACCATTGATTGAGTCTACCTTTTGTTTTAATGGTAAGTGAAGGTGTTGTGATTTGGACCTGTTTAGTAGTTATTCTCCTTCTGCAATTATGGTCAATTACAACTGACTTGTCGTTATCTATATAAAAATTAAAAAAACACTATAGTTGATTACATTACTGAAGTCTATTATGAAAGGATTTGTAATCATTGTCTGTCAATCATATTTTTAAGAAGGGAAGGTATAAATTATTTCTATGCGATTGCTTAAGTCAGTGTGGTCCAACTCATGGTCCTTGATGAAATTTTCAATGCCCCTCGGCTCCCAAATTTAATGTTTATTCAAACCACATTAGTTGTATGTTTATTTCGGAAATTTGTTGAAAACCCAGTTTTACAAGTCACATTTTTCAGGGAGAACTCTAAGTCCTCTTTGAAGTTTTTAAAAGTAAAACTGACTAACCTGTTGATCTTGAGATAAAAGAAACTTCTCTTTTTACAATAATATATTCTTTTTCTCTTTAAAAAATTTTCAGTTTGATAAAAGAAATCATTAGTTTAAATTTTAATTAATGATGTCCTCACTGTTCCACCTTTATGTATAAATATAACAAGTTAAAATTTTTAGCCTTTGTTATCCACTGTTACCTTAGTGGTCGAAAATAAGCCTAAAAACAGAATTGTGGCTTAAAATTTTAATTTAAAGAATAAAAGCAGTATTTAAAAACTAAACACTAAGAAAAGGCTGAAAATGCTAATCTCAGAGACCAACTTTAGCAACAAATTTTTTACCTCATAAGGGTTAGCGCGCACGGGCGACTTTTGTCACGGTGACAAAGACAAAAACAACGTTGCTAAGGCTGTTGTTAGGGGCGGGACATAGAAGTATCCAATAGCAGCATTCGCACATGACATCACTGGAGGATAAAAACAACGTTGCTAAGGCCGTTGTTAGGTAAAGTCATGTGATTGAAAATGCTCTATTGTTTTCTAATGATATTTTTGATACTAGTAATCCTGCTCGCCGTGACTTTAGTCACTCGTGCGCGCCCAGCCTAACTGAACTGGAAATAAAGGTTGTGCTTTTGGTAGTCGGTTGATTAGGGTTTCTGCCTATCTGAAAAAAATATCCATATCCCATCTCATTGAAATATCTGAATTTCTTGTTTTTTAACAAAACAGAAGTGGCCCATTACTGGAGCATTTACAATTTAGCCCACTACTGGAGCAATTTTATTATAATTTAGGGTTGAGTTTTAGGTGAAATTCAGTGTTAAGCACATGTTTAATGTGTCAAAATACATGGTATTTAAGATAGAATTACTGTTCTGTATTAAAATAAAAACTAACAGAAAAATATTTACTTTTCTCATCTGAAAAGTATCTTATTTCTCTAACCAACTGAAACTAATAAGTAACATTTAGAAACTATATTGAGTTGGCAGAGACCTCTAGTTTGAAACACATTAAATTTAATTATTAAATTTAGGTTAGTACAGTAGACAGTGCAAAATAAACAATTTCCACTACCTATTATTAACTTATTTTTGTTTCTTGAATCTAGCTTGTTTAGTTATGAAAATGTACTCGTGATTAGTTAATCACCATTCAACTTAACTTATTTTTCCTACTTTTTCAGCACTAAGGATCCAGGTCAACAGCCTTTTACATTCCAAGTTGGGCTTGGAAAAGTAATTGCTGGTAAGTGTTGTTAATTAAACTATCTAATTTAAAATAATTTCTTATCAATTTCTTGGGGAAAGTTTTTAAACCCTATAACTCTGGATGTGTTTGGGTGACAGAATCAGGACAAAAACTGATTGATTCTACACATTCTTTAGAAGGTGTGTGAACCATCAAAAAATATTATCTGATCATACTATGACTTTGAAATTGAACATAAAAACTTGGCTGTCAAAACTTTGCTTATTTCTCCAATAAAATAACTTTTTTACCTCAGCACTTAAAAGTAGGTATGTATAAAATCAACCATTCTAGGTTAATGATTTTTTTGAACAGATTTCTAAAAGTTTAGATTGGGACTCAAATTATGCTTTCTAAAGCATCCCTTAAATCTTTATTAGGAATCTTTTGGTTGCAGTTCAAAAGTGATCCAATTTACCTTGTTTTACAGTAACCTAGTTTAAAGGCATATTTACTCCTTTAATTTCATGAAGTATAGGTTTCATATAAAATTTGTTTTCTTTTGAATTACATGTAGTTTGCTTTTATGATTTTACAAGAAAACTGGTTTCGGTTAGAAATTCTTACTCTTACTAAAAACTTATGAAACACACTCATTATGCATAGGTAAATAAGGTGGGAACTCTTAAAAGTTTTGTTCTAGCTGTAGAATCAATTATGAACAACCTACCAATATCCAGAAATATAGAATTACTATATGGAATCCCAAATATAACTGTTATTGAATAATGCTTGTCTTTAAATTAGGACTAAAGTTGTTTGCAAAGAAGTGCTTAAGTGACATGCATTTAAAACAGTTTCACCAAGCATTCTATGTTAAAATCATGATTTATTTTATTGAATGGCTAATTGTTAAAACGTGTAGCTAATCCAGTAGGTCAAAAATCGTTAAAACACCATTAATTTAGGGGGTTAATTCAGTTATCCCCTTGGATGGTTTTGAAAAATTTGGTATGTTTGGTGCATGTGACTAAATGATCCCTATTGAAAGAGTACTTCAGAAGATTTTATTTCCCTGCAACCCTTCCTTCCCTCTTTCTTAACTTTCACTTGTAGTTTTATTGCCCCCTGTCCCTCCTAAACAACAGAACTGACAAATGTACTTTGTATTTTGTTGGTGTGTATGACAGCTTTCCACATGAATAAGAAGAGGGTGTTACTAACTTAAACAGATAGTTTCCCTCATTTTAATAGAGTGCAACATTTTATTCTATATTTTGTATTTATAGTGTGTGGGAATCAAATTCTATAGAACTTTATTACCTATAATAGTTTGAAAAATGTTTTGCTTAAGTTGTAAAGCAATTCTTTCTGACTTAAGGGTTATCCTTTCTGAGCGACCACCCCTCTTGATGACTAATTTTTCTTGTAACAGAAGGTGGTCGCTCGAGAGAGGTTTTAATTGAAATACACTGTCCTCAGAGTCTTTTAACCCCTGCTTCAACATTTTGTTTTCTTGCTATAAATTAAAATGGTTTACTTTGATACAGAAAAGTGCAAAAAGTTTTGTCCTCATTATTTTTCAGTGTTTACAAATGTTCAATTGGATAATTCACTCTCTGATGTCCAGTTTTTTTTTCCTGCAATGTACCTTCACAAAATCTACATTTTAGTGCAGTTTCTTAACTAAATGTATTAATTTGATTTAAATTATACTTTTTGACTCTGATGTGCTTAAAACAAATATCTGCACAAAAAGGAATGCATAAATATAATCTAAACAATTTGATGCTCACCTTACTAATCTTCAATTTTTCCTGCAATACACCTGACCAAATATCTGCAATAGAAAATCACCCTTGAGCTCTATACTTCCTTGACTTCAATCGATACAAACCACTGATAAGAGGCCTGAACAATGTTAACAAAATTTCTAGGGGGTTCTATTGAATTTCAGTATAAAGCGAAAGAAGAAACAGGTGCAAGTATTTTCAATGGAAACCTAGTAACAGTTTTATTACTTGTAATTCTCCAGACCTGAGTGCCCACCCCTTACATTCTTTGCTTTTGGTTTTAAATGGGGAATGAGCTAGGAAAGTGCATTGAGACAACAACGTAATAACTCACCAAAGCGCGATTTTTCCCTGTCGCATGAAGTGTGAACTATACGACAATGGGCCAGTTCGTGTTGGGCGTATGATATGTGAAACTGACCAAGGGGGGGTTAAGGAGCATATCACCAGTGATAAGCTCCTTAGTAGGGTACAACTCATTGCTGTCACTGTTGAGATAGTAAACCCAAAAGAGTTAAGAGAATAAATATCTGGTTTTCTTATTTTTTTCCAAATGTATTAATTTACAAAATTATCTGAAAACATTACACAAGAGATTTTAAGTTAAAATTTAAGTTTTGTTTAATCATTGCTGTGTAAATATACTTTGCACTGCTTCTTTGACTAAAAATAAGTAATTAAAAGTTATCTTTGTAAAAATCAATCCTCAATCTTCAGGGGTTCATCCAGGTTTTTCTGACAGGGTCCTGTTTTAGGAATTTTGTAAAAAGTAAATGGAATTTTGCGAAAAGTCAAATAGAATTTTGTGAAAATGAAGGGCCCCCAGTACAACCACAGCATTCAAATGGGTCTAAAACTGACAAATTCCCTTCCAAAATGATAAAAACACTCCTGAAAACAATTTTCAAACCATTTATGAGCTTTGGACTTATGTGAAGAGTCCATTTTTGGGAATTGGAATTTTGTGAAGGGTCCTTTTTTGAAGATTAGAATTTTGTGAAGGGTCCTAAAACGGACCCATTTTTCTTCTAGATGAACCCTTGATCTTATACCATAAGGTGTGAATGATTGTACTATGAACTAATGGAATGGTTTTACTTTTTAAAGGTTGGGATGAAGGCTGCCTAACTATGCAACAGGGTGAAATTGCCCGTCTCCACATAAGATCTGATAAAGGGTATGGAAGCAGAGGTTTCCCTTCATGGGGTATACATCCCAACTCTGATTTGATCTTTGAAATCGAAGTTCTTCAAATACAATAGATTCATTACCATGTAATGTACATAAGTTACCCTCTATCTGTATGAAACATGTTGATATCATTCTAAAAGACTTTTCTATTTACTTTTTTTTTATTTTAATGCTTTTTTGATACTTTGCATTTATTTGTATATTGTCATTTGATAATTTCCACACATCCTATGAATGTGTAAGTGTTTTCTGAATCCACAGCTCGATGTATGGTCAATTTAATATACTTTTAATTGCAAAAATCTTACAATTCCCAACCTCTGTAAAATGTTTATAATTTTAATAAATCAACATTCCTAAATATAAAAATTTAAGCACTGTTTATTTTGACATTTAATTAGTAACATTAAGAGAACACAAGGTTTTGGTAGAGATTTTTGTTTAACATTAATGCTCAGTTCTAATATATTGTGGGCTTACAAGAGATAGGCACTAAGTCACTTCTGGCTCTTCTATTCTTTACGAGATTAAGCTAAATATGGTGATATCGGATTTTTGACCAAACAGTATCACCACCTCTCTGCTGTTTAGTTTGGCGAGAATTTGGAAACCTGCTCACTTTCAAAAGGTGACTTAGTGCCTTTTGCTTGTAAGCCCACAATATTACCTCCAGTCCTCTGTTATTTGAGATGATTTTCTAAAAGCTTTTCAAAACATTTATTCTCATTATTTAAAATCAAATTCTGCCCAGGCCTATTGGCCCATCTCTGTTTATACTCATTAGTCAGTCATTATTGTGAACCTAGCAAAACTTCTCCACAAACAACCAGGAATTCAAACCTTCTGCGAATATTTGTCTAGGGATTGTTTTCTGTTTAGCTTTCAAGAAGGGGAAATAATCTTCTGCGAGGAGGGAGATGCGTGAGGTTGACACATAGGTTTTCTCTTCAATGCATTCTTGCAAGGCCCGACAAATGCACATAATTTTGTTATGATACAGACCAAGTTCTGTGAATAAACTGATTATGTCTTTTTGGGCATTTTTTCCAAAGTCTGGAAAATTGGAGAATCCGGGATGATGCTTACTCTAATCTTGCTGGATTAGGGATCTATTATTGTATCAAATAACACAATATATATTTTTTCTTCAATTTTATTTTTAATAAAATTACAACTTACAAAAATATTATGGCATATGGATGTCCTATCTATAGTAATAGAGCCTGATAGGAAGTTTTAAATGCATGGCATTTTAAATATCTTGTGATATTACATATTTGTATCATAAATATTAACCCAGAGCATATACATAAGTGAATGTTTTCTAAATTATTACTTCAAGCTTTATGCATGATTAATTTCAGATTATTTTACAAATATTTTTCAATGAAACAGTTAAGCTGGAGAAACAATTTAATTAGGTGATTATTTTTCATAAATCTTTGGTGGTAGATTTTCTCAAGAAAGGCTTGACTGATCAAGTTTAGGACATCCATACTCCAAAACTATTAAACATTCTTACAAAATATAATTTTACAACAATATATTAAGACTAGATCAGATGACTAATAATTTGTAATACAGTTGACTCCACTTAATACAAAATTGCTCTTAGCTGAGATTAAACTGTTGACAAAATCTGATTGACAATAATAAGCGATTTGATAATTGTACGAATAGTGCCAGTTTAATCTTCATGTTCTTCGTTTCACTCAAAATTCAGACACCGCTATGGGAACTTCTTTGTTAGTGACGTCATAGGGTCAGCTAACGTTGCTGTCTAGTGTAAATCAATAGTTGAAAATAAATGTTTGGCATATTTTTTCAACCATATCAAATCATTGACAGCCTTAAAACTCAGTGATGTGAGAGGCACTTAAAAATTTTTTATAGTAAAAAAAAAAAAATTGAGGGGGGAAAACATCAAATCACACCCTTGAAATTGTCAATAATCAAACATAGTTTCCTGATCTAACTTTGTAAATAATTTAATGCTCTCAATTATAAAAATAAAATGACTAAACTTTTTATAAAAAAGTGATCTATATATATATATATATATATATATATATTCCTTCAAATAAAATTTTAAGGCAATGCAATAAGTTTTGCCCCATCTCCAGGACGACATACATAGAATGTAGGATTAGCATATTTTGCCTGAAAGAGAAACAAAATTTAATTGAAAATTCCACGTATCCAGTATCTTTTATTTGAATACTTAAAAAACATGTATACTCTAAAGACTTGTGCATGGCAAGTATGAAATTAGAAATTTTAAATGTTTGGTATACAGGATGAATGAGGAAAGTCTATTACAAAACTAGTTAAATTCATACAGTAGATAGCTAAATTTGAGAAATGTTATTATACTATTTAAAAAATGAGATTATAAAAGTACATTCTAAATTTTTTGTGAATATGAAAGAATTCAATATGTTTCTAAGATTAAGAAAATGAATATAAATTCACACTTAAGCTTTTCAGTGCAAAATAAATAAACTTTTTTCTGAATGAATTAGTTAAATAAGCTAAGGAAATCACAAAATGTTATGATTATTTACTAACCCTACTTATTGCATAACTTATTTTGTATGCAACAAAAAAATCTAACCTGTATATTATCCATGGCTTTAGTAATGGAACAAGTTCTTAACAAAGTAACTGTGCAACCCCCAAAGCCTCCTCCAGTCATTCTGGAGCCAAATACTCCATCAACTTCAGAAGCAGCCTCTGTTACGATATCCAGTTCAGGACACGATACTTCATAATTATCTCTTTAAATAAAAAAGAAGTCATGAATGAAGCTTTTTGGTTAAAGTATAAAATTAACAAACATTTCAGATAATTACCTTAAAGATTTGTGACTTTCTTTCATTAGGAACCCAAATTCAGCATAGTTGCCTGATTTAAGGGCCTCTGCTGCATTCTCAGTACGCTTGATTTCCCCTACTACATGTAAAGCCCGCTTGTATATTTCCTCTCCTAAAACTTCACGATTATCTGTAATATTATGATTTTTATTTGAAGTGTATAAAGTAATTACAATTCAAGCTTATTTTATTGATATATAGATCAGTATTAACATGCAGTAGAATCCCAATTATACTAGTTAATGTGAACCAAGACTAACTGGGATAACCAAAAAAAAAAACTTGGTTAAAACAAAAATTTTAAATATAATACAAATTACAAAAGGGTACTTTTTTTTAACTTGCATTTTATCCTCATGTCAATGATTAGTCAAAGATTTTACTGTGTTAAATGTTAATCAAGTTTTTTTTTTATTTTGTTTGATTGTGTTCTAGTTAAACCTTTTACTTGTGATACCAATTATGTTATTTTTATTGTTTTTGAAAACCTGAAGCAGGACAATGGCATGCAGATAATACGCACATACCTTAAAAAATTATACAGATACACCACATATAATTTTATACTGTTATGATAATTAAAAAGCTCTTTTACTTAAAGAAATCCTAAATTGTTCTATACTTAAAGTTACAATGACGTTTTTCTACAGAACTTGTATACCGGTCACCATCATTTCACCTTAAGAAAAAAAAATAAGGGAAAATACGAACTCGGAATACTTGATTAAAGCTACCTAAAAAATTAGAAACTGTGCCAAATAGAAGGGGTGAATTCAGATTTTAGGTTCCCGGATAAAGGGTTCGTTATGGTATTACAGAAAATCTTGGATGTTCGTCTGCTTCTTTCTCACACATCTTTTTTTGTTAGAGGAATGCAATTCATTGAGGTTTTGCTATTTTCCCTCAATTGAAAATATATACGCCCACAGCTTTAAGAATAAAAGGAGGGTCCTAATAGCAACTGAATAAATTATAAAAGCCTTTTTATTTAGTCCACATATCACTATTCTAGTTGCATTTCTGATGGGCATAATCACTGTAAAAATGAAATGACTTTTAATTTATTGTGAATTAAGTAAGAAAGCATTTCACATTGATGTCTTACTTTCAAGTTCTTCTAATGACACATCTCTAAGACTAGCTTTACCAATAATCTCTGCTGCTTTCTCACACTGTTTTTTTCGGTTTGAATACTGACTTTCTGCTAATTTGTGTCTGACATTTGTGTTAGTTATCAAGACAGTAATTTCTGGATCTTCTAATTTTATCAATTGGAATTCTAATGATCTGAAAAAAATTATCTTGTATTTTAAAATGAATTTGAAAAAGCTTAAAACATACTTTGAAGTTAATGAGTACCTGCAATCTAATAGTAGAGCATGGTCTTTTTTTCCCATTATTGATATAAACTGATCCATAATACCACACGGCATACCTAAAAATTCATGTTCTGCTTTCTGACATGCCAAAGCTTTATCAATTAATCTGAAATTCAAAAGAGATTATCTACATTTATCTAGTATCAATTAAAAATCTATGATTAAAGAGTAAGTTTTCTTGTTTAAAAGTAAAAAAATTTTAAGAGTATAAGTGGTACAGTAGTCTTCTTTCTCCGTAATTCAAGCTAGTGAAAAGAATCAGATAAGATCGCAAATAATACTTTTAAAAATGCTAGATTTCCATTTATTTGTTTATCAAATTTTATGATTCCAGGTATTCGATCGTTCATTATCGATACTACTATTTTGTACCAAGTTTATTAAATAAGGTTTTAGTTCTTAGAAGATTATCTGCTTTAAATGTTTTGTTTTGAAAATAGTTAAATAATTGTAAATTAAGTTGGAACTGATTGATATGTTAGACTAAAAACTAATAATCAGAGATGAACAAATGAAAATACATGGAATGTAATATTCAAAAGCTTAAGTTATCTAACTCAAAAACATTTTTAAAACTTAAGTTATAGTGGGTAAATTAGATAAATACCAAACTTTTTTTTAAAAGTTTATGATTTTGATAAAAAAAATAACAATTTTTGTTAATATAGATGTTGCGTTCTTGTTAAGACCATTGTGGTACAGTCAAAGCATACTGGTCCTGTTGAATGGACAGTGGACACATTGACCTGCCAAACCTATTAAATGTATGACTGGAAATGTCCAGACTTGTCAAAATTAGAATACAAAACATCTATTTATTATGAGACAAGCATAACAGTCAAGCAGTAATGAAAATTTTTAATAAATATTGGCAAAATGGCAACAGAGTTGCCAACTCAATTGTATAAACATTTTAAATAAATATCCAACATATTTGACTCAAAATACTCATAAGTTTGAAGACGGAAATAAAAGCTCAAGGAGTTATGTTCCTTTCTCACAAAAAGTAATTTCCATTTTAGTTCCCATAATCAATCTGGTAGTGGTGACTGGTGATTCAGTTATTACTAACCCAATTTTAGATTCTTTGCCACTTATTGCCTCAAGGAAACAGAATGTTGCTACTTCCAATGCAGCAGAGCTAGAAAGTCCACCACCAACAGGCACGTTTGTAACTATAACAGCATTGAATCCAACAAGCTTTCCTTTAGGTAGAGTAAAACACAAGGTATTCAATCACAAAAGTATTTACAACTTAAATAAAGCTGATGACCAAAGTTAGAAAAAAACAGTTACAACACAGATGACTCCCTCTCAGTTGGCCTATATTAGATGAGACTACCAAAGATGCAAAGATTAGATGATGCCAATCAAGAAAAATTTTTGTTAAAAAAAAAGAATACTCAATTGCTATAATATAATACTTTTCTTACACAATTTCTGTCAATTTAATTACAAAAGTTTTGTATAGGTACTATTGGGAAGAAAGTTTTAAAAATAATTTTTTTTTAGCTAGACTCAAAATCATGACAACCTTATGGATAGCTGCTTATTTTTATACTCTGGATACTTAAAATTAACTATGGCTAGTTAAAGGGAAGAACTGGTGAAACAGGTCTCTTAAGAAAGATGGTACTCTAATTGCGTTTAAAATTAAATGTTATGCAAACTTCGGAACTTTTTACTTATGCAGAAAACTATAGGCACTTATGTATTATCCCATCAACTGTCAAATTCAGTGGCAAAGCTATAGAACAGTCAATGGGCTTTGATAACTTTTTTGGATTCAACAGCATGGTTGACGGAATAATACGCAAGAACAGAAAATTATTACAAAATTAGGTTGCAGATTCAGACAAGGATGGTACAATTAAATCTTTCTGGATTAAAGAAAACTAAAGTGAAATTCAATTTTAATCACCTAATAAGTTGATTTTAACTGTGTGGAAAATAAAAGATTATCCCTTAGATTTAGTCACTATAAACATACCAGAAAAGTTTGCAATCACTCCTTTAATGTAATTTGCCCACATAGGTTTATCTGGTGAAAGAGCTTTTCCTGTTTCATAATCAGGAATTTGGAACTTCACTTCTTTAGGTTCATCAGCAAATTCACAGGATGTAAAAATATGGCATTCTGGACTTTCATTTGGTGAACCTACTATTACTGTTCCCATAGATAAAGCCTAAAGAAAATATATTTTGTAATCAATTTTTACAAATTTCATTTAATTTAGTTTCAATTCAATAAAAACTATTCATCTATTATCTGAAAGAGAATGTTTTTCTTATTTTATTTATTGTTAAGAATGAAACTTGGGGGGGAAGGTTCTCATTTTTTTTTCGTTAGGTAAATTAAAGAGTTTTTAATATTAAAATAGAAGACATTAGTAATGTAAAGCACATTTCAGGTAACATGTAGTTGTGAAACAATAGTATACTACTCAACATAAAGAACTAAAACAATTAATATGTTGAATCAAATTTTGAATGTTTTTTGTGCGATTTGTGCCACTTTTAATTGAGCTATTTTATTTAATTGAAAAAATTTCTTTTAAATCAACTTGGGCTATCATTTATACTTTTAACCATTTATATATTTGATAAATTGCTGCTTATGTGTGTTAAAAAGTTGAAAATTAGCCTCTGCAACCTATCTGATAGAATCTTGTTCTTCTGCAGACTCTTTGGCAAATACAAACAGTTTATATAGTTAAACTTTAACTTCTCTTTTGTTCTGGGCAGGATTTAATCTAGGGGATAATTCCTTTAGCTAAAATCGAGCAAATGCAAAAGACCCCCTTTTTATTACTAAACTAATAATTTAAAAAAAATAAATACAGAAAATTTACTTCATTGGTTACGGACCTTTAAGTCATTTAAAAAGAAAATGGCTGAGAGGTAACCTTCCTAGTAGCACAGCCCATACCAAATATGAAAAATTTACATAATTGAACAAGTATACAAAATTTCAGACTAACATTTTTTTGCATTAAGTTTGTTTCAGTACAATGTTCTTATTTTTTTAAAGGAAGAAAATAATGATAAATTAAGTGAAAAACCTAATTAATTTAATTTTAATTCAAATGAGAGAATTAAAAATGGAAAGCTATCGGAAAATATTTCCAATGAACAAGGTATTTATTATGCATTAAATTAAAGGTATACGTAAACAGGTGTGTCTTTTTTACCATTGGGAGGACGAAGCCATTGTTGTAATCAGTGTGTTCTCCGATTAAATTTACTCTTCCCGGCGCTCTACTACAAATTAAAGGTCTACAATGGAACTGTTTCAGATATATATTAGTAGCTAATTTGACCTGGTCATTAATATCATATTCAATTATTTTTTCCATGATTAACCCCAGCACACAAATTAAAAAAGAAAACTTGATCAAAGTTCAATAAATTCCGCGAAATAAATAAATAAGTGACGAAATAAAAACAAACACAGTCGTCTGCTAGATTTGCTTTCACTTCACTCGTTCGAACTTATGGACATGCCCAGTTATTTTACTTTTTTCTCACAAAAATAAATTAATAAGATTAGTTTGATAAAATTGAATTTCCTTTGTTTTTATTTAAGATACAAAACATATAAATTAATTTCCTAGAATTCGTTTTTAAATTTTATTTTTGTTATCATTGAAAATCCAGGGAACTTTTTACTCAACGTAACTCAATTGAAAGTTTTTGTTTGTTTTCTTTCACGAAATTCGAATGATTTGGATTCGATTCGAGTCGAGCTTCTGTTAAAAGCGGCTAAACCATCCAAACAGCTGATTCTTTTATTTATTATATAAAAAATTAACCTTGTCTTGAGCAAGTGAAGCTCTAACATCCAGTCATTGTTTTCTTAAATTGCTAGAAACAGAATTATTCTTTTAATATGTCTGATGATCCAGATCCTAGAATTGATCACATCCAATTGTCAGCTGAGCAAGTCATGAATTTAGACATTAATGATTGGAAGGATTTAACATGGAAAGAAGAAAACATTGCTATTCTTAAAGATTTTTTTGACAGTCCAGGCGCTAATTTACTAATCTACTTTGATCGAAATAAAAAACTAGCATTTTCTGTTCAAGGACCCAAAAATACGCCTTTAGAGAAGCCAATATGCATTTTTCTGAAAAATGTCCCCTCTGTTACAATGGAGAATTACAAAATTGCTATTTCAGTTTATAACATTGTTAATTTACCCTTTAAAGAGATTGAAATTGTATTTGAAAAGGTTTGTGTAATATGAAATTAAATGATAAAATTAAATTTTTTAATCAGTAATTTTGTTATAGTATAGACGTATAGAAGGCAGGACTGCCTTATCTTCTGTAATCAAGTAACTTGGTGACAAGTCATTGCAAAATGTTGCCTAGACAAAATCAAGATCACAATATGTCGTTTAGCAAGATTCTCCTTTAATAAACCACCAATGGTTCAATGCTGATATATGTCCTGCTAAATATCTTAAAGAAAAGACAATAGGATAAATAAATATATTTTTTTTGTTGATCTAATAATAATTTAATTAATTTTCCACATAACCCAGATCATAATATATTAATACATTACTAGAATAAAAACAATTAGTAGGTTTTTTAGTTTAACTTTGAAGTTATCAAATACAAAGTTATAAATCTCAAGAATTAAAACTCAATAAAAACTATGCATGGTATAATTCTGTGAAGCAAGCATAACTACTTACAGCATCATAAACAAGTTTTTTATCCTTGTTTATAAATGCAATAACTTAAAATATATTTTATACGTTTAAAAAATATATCTGAAAAAATTACCCTCATTTACAAGGCCTTGGCATCCCCCTTGAAACCTCAAATATTATTAATTACTATTAAATTTATTGATTTTATGTTATTGAAAATCCTGATATGATGAATGTGTAGCTTGCTAACAGCTATTTAATTTTCATCTCGAGATCTATTTAACAATATTTTTTAAGCCGTAAATCATAAAATATTGTGTTAAAAAAAACTGCGTGTAGTAAAAATCAAAAAGTTAACCATTTGATTATTATGACTAGTATACCTACTATATCATCAGCTTTCAGGAGAAAGGCACTAAGTCACTTCTGGCTCAAATACCTTTAACGAGGTTGCTGATCTGACCACTTTCTTGTGTGCCAATACACTGATCACTTTTCAGTTTGATGAGATTGTGGGAATCCGCTTGTTAGTTGGAATTGTTCTACCGCTGTCAAAAGATTCTCCAAAAGTGACACTTAGTGACTCTCTTCTGTAAGCCGACGATATATATGTACAAATTACATAAATTGATTAATCAGCCAAACTCATATATACCTTTTAAGTATTACTTAAAAATGTAACAGAGGGTTCTACCTTCTTTCCAATCAAAGGGGAGCCACTCAATACTTTTTTTATGTAATAATATGCAAATTTATCAACTCTGATGGTATATTGCAGACTTTTATTTTTGTAAGTTGTTTGGTAGTACCTACAGATGTTTTCAAAAAAGAGTCATCAAATTTGGCAACTTTTTGCATTTGATCACCAAAAAGTACCAAGTTCAAAACTGATGGATGGATATGTTTCTAAAAATTATCCATAATCCTTCAAAATGAGAAATTACACATGATTTTTCACTTATTCTGAATTTCTAATTTTATTTATAGTAGCTGAATAAACTTACTACTGTTTTTAACTGATTTAAATAAAGTGTTTGATTAAAGTTTTACTTATTGGTTAATGAGATGTTATTCACTTTCCATAGGCAATTTCCCCATTAAGTTGCTTCCCACTAAATAACCAAAGATGGCCTGTGGAAATTTTTCAAGATATATCCTATTATTTCCCACACTTAAGAACATCTGTATCCTATCATGCGGGACTTGCTGGACAAAGAACAGTATTATTGATTCCTGAAAATGCCAGACTAATTCAAGATTATGATGTGGACAATATTACTGAAAAGTACTCTTTAATTTTAAAAATTGTATTCTTTCACTAAATGTTTTCATTAATGTTGCTGAATTAGGTATACTTTGATTCACTTATGTTTTTCTTTTTCATTTGCTTTTTTTTAACTTTTTCTCACCTTTTCAGAAACCTTAACATTTTCCAAAACACTTTTCTGGCTTAATTAAATCCTTGTGCATTAATAATATTTTTATCCAGTTATGGAATTATCAATTTTAAGCCATCAATATTTTATCCTTTATTACACTATATTCCAAGCTTAATTAGTTTCTTCAAACGTTATCAGGACCATCTTGAATATAACTATTATCCATTCAGTAAAGAATCTTTAAAATGTGAGATACCCAATATTCAAATATATTGTCAAATTACTGATGTCATCATATATTAACTCCATACTGCTCTTCTGGGGAGTTGTAAATGCTTTGTATTCCCATGCCTCAGTTCCTTTTGCTGGTTGTGAACTCAGCCTTTCCTACTTTTGGCATAAAGCTAAGAACCAAGCATGCTTGGTTAGTCTTCATTAAGCTGACCAGGATATACTCCTTGCACTTTTGGGCCATCAATCAAGAGAAATGAATACACATGCATTATACACCTCTTCCCCCATAAGCTGTTAAGCAATGTGTTTGGTTTATAAGTGTGTATATTTAACCTTTTCAAACCTACATCCGACATTGACCAAGATTTCCATTATATCCTAAGGAGTTGCCTATCAATCCTATTTAATTCGGGGGGGGGGGGAGGTCTGATTGAAAGGGTTAAATCAGTTAGCTTGCTATTTTGGTGATATATTTTTAATTTTTGATATTCAGAGTAGCTCAGGAACTTTTTGCTGCATTGGAAATAGAAAAGTACACATTATATAAAGAAAGGTTTTCTTTATCTCTTAAAACAATGCTCATTAAATTTATTTAAGTAAATAGTACAATAATTTTCTGTTTATGCTAATTTAACCCTAACACATTATTTTGTTCATAGAAAATAGGCATATTTAGTTTAAAGTTTTAGTTAAAGTTTTAAAACATAAAAATTACCTTTAAAAGTTAAAATTTTAAATTACTCTTCCTGACAATTGAAATAGCATCTCAACTATAACTATGAATTTTTAATGCCACTTACTTTTAATCCCATTTTTGTTTGCAATAAATGAATATGGTTAATAAGATTTGTTTTATTCCAGTGAAGTCTATGATTTGAATCTTAGAAACATAATAAACTCCATCACAGATATGCTGTCAAATTGGATTCCTATTGTCAAAGATGTTCTTGAAGTTACCCCTGAACAAGTTTTCTCCCGAGAAAAACTTGGACCCTCTTCAGAAATTAAATTCTGGGAGGATCGTGAGAAAAATCTCCAGTTTATATACTTCCAAGTAAGTATTTTTATATGATAATAAAATAATAAAACACTGCCAATATAATCCAATTGGAGAAATTTGTGCCTGGCTAATCCTAAAGTTATGAAAGTTTTATCTTGGTTATTTGGCTGTGTTTTTTTTCTTCTAAAAATAGATAAGTAATAATAACCAAATACATTTATTTACTTTTTTCTCTAAATAGGTCAATGATCCTCTTGTAAGGAAAATGGTTTTAGCTCTTGAGAAAGTAAACAGTTGTTATTTTTCCAAGTTTAGAACTTTTTTGCAAGAAGTTGCTGAGGGTAAGTCTGTTTACAAATATATACTTTAAAGACCCTTAAATAAAATATTAAGGCGAACAATTGACTCTTGAATTCTCTAATAAGTTAATGTTCAAAATTGTATTATAAAAATAATCATATATTATATAGGAATCTTTCTTATGTTTTAGGCCTAGATGAAGCTAAGGAAATTTGTTCCAACTTTGAAGATATGTTAACTGTTTTAGGCGACTTAGATTATGCTTCTATTCCTGACCTTTATGAATGCTTACCTAATTCAATGGACGTAATTACCAAATCATGGATGGAATCAAAATATTATAAAACAGTTCCCAGTTATATAACAATTCTTTTGAAGAAAATTAGTTGTTTACTAATTAATAAGGTAAATATATTCTTTTTATAACAAACTCCTTAAGAAATTAAGAAAGTTATGCTATGAAAATAGGTTTGAACCCTACGTTTATTGCAGAAATCAGTCAAGTACAAAAGTTTCAATAATGTTTTTTTCTAGGAAGAAAAGTTAAAAAAGGTTATTTTGCCTATTAAGTATCCAAATAATGTCTACTTTAAGAAAAAATTACTCAACACCTTCCTAAAAATGTACTGAGTTGCTAAATAGTTTTTCTCAAAACAAGAAATTTGGTTTTTGACATGTTTTTGAAATAAACTATTCAATTAAGAAACTTCTCAAATATTCACTGTTTGCTGTACTACACAGTGTATGAGCTATGGACTCTGATGGATAGTAGTATAAACTCCATAACAAACGAAGATAAAACATCTTCAATTTGCTTGGGAACACCAGGATTGGACAGTTTTGATTATTATAAAAACATAATGTGTTTCTGTGGTCCACTGGCCATTCAGTGTATTAAATGTTAAGGGTATTTGAATCTGGATCTCTTTGTGTCTGTTATGGATATATCCCTGAATATCAGTTCCTCAATTTGGAAGTAGCAGTTTCATAAATCATTCATTATTTCAGACTAGTGAATACTTGGTGCCAATAACTCTTTTTAAAGAAGATAGATGGGAGACTACTGAAAAGGTCAGGTTGTCTGCAAGTGTAGTTGACATGTTCTTGAAATGGTATGAAGAATGTCGTGAACAGTTTGATTCTTCTGATTCTAAACCTTACCCTTGGGTGTTTCCTGATATAAGAGTATTTACAACATTTGGAATATTCACCAACAGATTGAATCAAATTAAGGTAATTTAAAAAAAAAACTTATAAATTTAGTTCATTAAATTTTATTTTTAGAAGTTTTTCTTATATTTATAAATTTTGTTTTCTCTAAACATCTTTTATTTGAATTTCCATAGAAAATTTATTACTATTATAATTACCATACATTTCTGAATATTAGGTGAGGATATTTTAAAAATATTTCAGTACTAAAATAGAGTTTCGGGTATATTTGGATACCCTAATCTCTCAAAAGTAGCTGGTATTTTTCGATTAACTGAGCTTTAAATATCGCAATCCACCAATAGGTTAAGGAATCTTGTTTGTGATGCAAAAGATTGAGAAACCATTTAACAGAAATATCAAAATTAAAGAAATATTATTAATTGATGTAAAAGAAATTGAAATATATCCCTTTTGGTGAAATACTAAAACAAATTACTGTTACTGATACAGAATTTTGATTAAAAGATTGTATTAAAAACATACAAGTCATACTGCCAGAAGAAAAACTTTTGACGTCTTACAATATTGTTGCAATTGTGATGGGAATAGATTTTCTACTCAATTTTAGGAGTGACTGTAATTCATAAATACTGAAAAAAAGTTTTGTGCAAACTCTCCATAGTTATTATTTGACTTGGTACTTATTTTCAGAGTTTTGGTTTATCTGTCAAAGTTTTTCTCTTGGCGGTATGCCTATAGGATAATTTAATATCTGCATAATTATCAAGTTTTGAATTCAAGAAACAATTCTGGAAGAAAAGTGTGCGCTTGGATTATATACAGATGAGCTTATATTCAAGTTCTGAAGTATTTTTAAAACCTGATCTAGATTTGCTATAACTTAAGTATTTTTTAATCTCAACAGGATCTGTTTGATGCAGCTGATGTTTATTCCAATGTTCCATACGAAAAGCTAACAAATGTACAGCAAGGAAGTTTTAGAAAACGAATAATTGACTTAATATCTTCCTTCTTTGAGGCCTATGAAGTATTTGAACAATCTTCTTATAATGCCTTGGACACTGACACACAAGTGAGTGTTCTTTATACTGTAAACTCTTCAAAGATAAAAAATCATTGTTTTCTAAAGTGTATATGTGTCACCTAATTGATGAGAATTGTTTGATTCCTTTGACCTATAAAGAAATTGATAGCTAAATATCTAAAAAAAGAAAAGTGAAATGAAATAGTTTAGCTAGTTTGGTCTGCACCCAAAAATAGCATTGTAGAAATACTGGGATGATAAAAAAGTTTGAAGTTATGAAAATTATAGTCTACACTGTATTGTAAATATAAAAAAAAACAACTGGATTCTGTAAAAGGTTTTTATTTTAATACAAAATAATTTGTAACTTTTTAATCACTTTGTAGAATTTCCAAGATTTGATCTTTCATTTGAATGCTAATTTATTTTCAACTCTTAAAAGAATATTGTGAGGTGAAATATAAACTGAAAAGCTAAATTAACTAGTACACCTGGTACAATGCAGCTAGCACAACACCGTGTTGATGCCTCAGTGTTGAAATTTGTGCCAATTTGAGAAAGAGTTGCACGTCTGTCACATTTAATGTTTCCCTTCAGTCATAGATGGTCCCTTTCTTTCATAGATAGTTCATTGGAGATTCATTGTTTTATCAGATTCTTGATATTCAAGGTACACTCTTGAAATGTCAATGTGTGAAAATTATGTGAAATTTTATCACCATTTTAGAGGTGCTATTTTTCCTCCCTTTAGCATCCCAACTTTCCTAAGAATTTTTGCCTCTCTTATGAATTGCATTACAACGTTTAGGATGAGAATTTGCTCTAGCATGACTTTAGACATTAGTTGGGTCCATACCACATTGTTTTGTGGCATTCTTGTGTGCTTTGGTGGGTGTACAAAGTTATTTTGGCTCTTCAGTGTATAAACTAATAGTACACTTTTAAAATTTTGACCTATTAGAATATCATTTTTTACTTCACAACATATATTTCATTCCAGGATTTTGACAATGATTACAATGAGTTTTCTGAAAAACTAAAATGTCTCGACACAAAAATGGGTATTGTAATAGCACAGGCTTGTCAATCATACTCTCCAGCAAGGGATGCTTTCAAGGTATCTTAAATATGAAGTTTTTTATTCTTATTTCTTGCAAAATATCTAAATTAAGTAAAAGGTGTTCAAATGAACATTTCAAGTGTTTTTTATCTTAATTATTTAAGTAAATCAGCTGCAATAGAAATGTATGAAGACCTGTTCCATTGTTTTCTTAACTGGTTTTGTTTTCAAAAACTATTGTGAGGTCTCATTTATGATTCTGTTGATGATTTTTTTTAAATATCAAGCCAAAAAGTTTTATTTTTAAAAACTTCGAATTAAGAAATTTTAAATCATCCATCACAAGTTCCTGATACCCAAGATACAATGTGAAATCATCATTACATATTTTCACAATTTTGAGTGTTGATATAAAAAGTTTATTTTAATGATAATTGACTATTTTTGGATTAAAATAATTTCTCTTAGTCTCTTTAACTGCACCCATATTTTATTGAATTCATCAGAAAAATTTCTCAATTGAAAACTAATGAACTAAATACATATTGATGGTGTGGTCTTGTAAAATCAAAACAGTTTCATTATTGTCCTTTTAATTAATAGTAATTAACACATTCTATAATTCTAGATTTCAGTTTGAAGAATTTTGTTTTTACCAGAAATCTAAGAAATTATTATTTCGTTTAATTACTTTGTATTTTTTTTTACTCTGAATAAATTACTCTTTTCCAACATCTCGATTTATTAATTTCTAATAAATGTTTTGTCAGTTCTTCGATGTAGTCCGTGATGTCCTGAAAAGGCGGCCGCTTCTTCTGAAGGAATTTGTTGTTTCAATATCAGCGTATGCGTACAAAGTATATAAAGAGGTTCTAACTTCACAAGAAACGTACAGTGCACACCCCGTTCAAGAAGAATGTGATAAGATCGTGTACAGGAATCTCCCTCCTACTTCTGGAGCTGTTCAGTGGCTAACTGATGCATGTTCAAGAATTTTACCTCCTTTTGCTAAACTTGAAGAATAGTAAGTTAGGATGTCCTTTTCCAGGAGTTTTCAATAAATGCTAGAGTTCTAAAAAACATTTCCATAATGTAACCAGATTTTTCAATCTAAAAAGCGTGACAATTTTTTTCAGGTTTTTTAATATGTTAATAAAATGGAAAATTTTAAACCTCACATGGGAATAAATTTCGCAAAAAAAAACCCTCATAAAATGTTTTTTTAGGAAGGAGGGTAATCTAATACCCTTTATAAACACTGATCTCCTGGTCTGAGGTGAAGGAATTTTTTAAGATCATTATAAAATATTATTATTTAAATTTTGTATTCCATTTACTAATTATTACCTTTCATTGCTAAGGCAGTAATTGTGGCGCATGGAGTGATTTGACTCGACTTCTATTGGACACGACACCAACCAACCAATTATTATCTTTAATCTGTCAAATAGGGGGTCTGTGGGTCCTCCCCCAGAAAATTTCGTAAATTTGACTCTTTGAAAGATTATTTCAACTCATTTTCAGACAATTGGGATGGACTGACATTTTCCTACGCAACTAAATTTTTAAAGGGGAAAAACTGTACAAAACTTCGAGAAGGGGTTGAACTTTATGAGCACCCTGAACGAGCACTCTTCTGTAATGATTAAATTAAATCCATTGTTTTAAACTTTTAAATATCAACTTATGAATGAGTAATAATTCGGCCTACCAATTAAGAACTTTTAAAAGATTACACCTCAAAAAAAGTGAAAAATTCCAGGTTTTTGCTTACAGTTTTCTCGTTTGATGAAATTTAGTCGAAAAGCCGGATTTTGGTGTGACTTTAATGAAAAAGCGGAACATCTGGTCACATTAAGAGGGACCCTCTTAAATCAAATAAAAGGGTCTCTAACAGAAGTAGTGGTGACTGAAAAGACATAACATTAGGTTACTGAAAAAAAAATATTTTGTTCAGTATCTAATTTAAAAACTAGTCAATTGCATATGTTCAAAAAATATTCAAAAAATAGAGAGAAACATGCTTTTGAAAAATAGTGTTCTCAAGAAGAGGGAATCTAAATGTTCCTCTTGAAGAGGGAATCTAAATGTTCATCTTGAAGAGGGAATCTAAAGTAATCTTTAAAAATATTTCAGTCTTAAAAGTTGCAGGGTTGAAGGGTCTCTCGATCTCTTCTACAGAGCTCTTTAATGGGGGAAATGGTGCTTTAAGAAAGTGGTTGTTAACTACCCTGCTTTATGGAAGTAGTGATTGTTAAAAGTTTCTGTATCATTATCAAACACATAAATTCATAGTTAAGTTTTTTTACAGTTTATTTTATGGTTTGAATTCATTTTTATTTATTAATGCTTTCTTACCTCATTCCAGCTTTAAGGACTATCAAGCTTACAGATATACCGTAAGATCTTATAGAGAAGTTGTAAATTTGCTAAAGGAGTAAGTATGTACAGTTTAATCTATTTTAATTGCCATGCAAAAATATTTCTTTAAAT
This sequence comes from Tetragnatha montana, assembly GCA_963680715.1. NCBI lineage: Eukaryota > Metazoa > Arthropoda > Arachnida > Araneae > Tetragnathidae > Tetragnatha > Tetragnatha montana. The sequence continues at coordinate 12,711,890 of OY796676.1, read as the reverse complement.
AAATTTTGATGGAAGTTGGATAAATACCTGGTGGTGGGTAGGGCCATGTTTCTCAACCTATACAATTGAACCCAGTGATTATTAAGTGTGTTGTGAAGGTTTTTGACAAACAGTATTTTAAATTTGAAAGAGCACTGAAACTACTTAAGTGGTTACTGAATAAACTTTAGAACTTATAACTTAAATTTTAGCCTCCAATATATTTACTTTTTAATTTTTTTTTCCAAAATTGAATTTATGTTAATTTAGATTTACTGAAAGCTTTCTGATTGACAAAATATCTAATTTGAGTTTGGTTGTTATCAATAAATCTCATTCTAGAAAAAAAAATTGTAAAGAAAATGGATCCATATCTCAAACCACACTTTAAGCTTAGACTTCTCATTCCTTATTGATAGTAACAAATGTGAATGAACCAACTCTTCAAATAGCCTGTCTGAAGCACTTAAATAAGACTTCAATCCGATTGAATCGGCATATCAAAACTTTTTCAGTAAAACTGCCACATTGTATTATAAATCTGAAAATTAAATATTGGTATTCATAAGTTCTTCTGTGTTAATGGAGCTACAGATTTCTAAATAATTGTCATTTTGAAAATTTAATTTTAATTAACTTTTAAGGTTTGAAAGATATGTGTCTCTCAAATGGGAGGATACTTTGTATCAATTCATGGAAAAATTGGATGAAAAAATCTTTATTATTGACGGAGAAAATGTATATCTGAATTTCAACTATCTGGTAAGAATTTTCTTAGAGAATCACCAACCATACCGAACTTTCAAAGGCATCAAATGGCGGGACTTTTTGAGATGGAACAAATGCTTTGAAATTGTATTTGAATGGATGGAAAGAATTTAATCAAAGCTATTTAAATTTTTAATATTTAGGGAACAGTAGACATGAAGGGGGACACTGTTTGTTCCCTTTCTGACTTTAAAACAGCTGGAAAAACTTTTAGTGAATTGCGAAAACTGGTAGCTGGGAGGGGTTTGGGGGGATTTACTGGTCATTGTAGTGGAGTAATATTACATTATAATAGGGGGGAAGGGGAAATTGGTTCCTTCAAAATCTGGTAATTAGAAGAGGAGGATTAAGGGTGTTTTCTCAGGGAGGTTTCACTGTAGTTTTCTGAAATATGACAAAATTTTGGTATCTAATTTATAATGAAATTACTATAATAGTTTACTGAAACAATATACACATCTCTCTAAATTTCCATTACTGTCCCAATTAGTTTTTATTTTACATCATTTGAAAGTAAAAAAATACCTTAACCTGGTGGGACTTGCGACTACCGGGCAAACGTTGAGACTTGCGGGGGTTATGGAATAACCCCAACCCTTTTAGCTCTTTTCTACATAGTTAAAAATATTACAAATACAAATACAAATACAAAACTGACGACCAGCTGCAGGCTCATAGCCCAACAAGGCTGGTCCTATGATTATGAATTCCCCAATTCCCACAGCCTATCCAATTGCCTCTTAAACTCAAACACTCCCTTTGAATAAATAGGGTTTATAGGGGCTGATATTTTTTTTAATTGGAACCATAAATTTTTAGACATTTGAACTGATATTTTTCTATTTCCATTCTAAGTTCATTGTTTAAACTCTGTTTATTCACTCATTTGTTATGTAATCACTCATAAGTGGAAAAGCAAAGTCTTTGATGAAACATTGTCTATTTTTATACAAAATAGGCAGATTTTCCTTAAATACAAATTTTAATCTTGTATTTCTCGCAGCAACATTTAGAATGGAATAAAAGTTGACAAGTGGTTATATATTTAATTTATGCGCAGTAGAATAAAAAACAACATTTTCATCCTATGATTCTAACACTCAAAAACTGATACTTTTCTAAGAAAACTACATAAAATTCAATGAGAAAACTATAATGTTATTTCTGTAAAAACAAATGCCAATGAGAGCTTGGGGTTATAAAATGACCCCGCGAGTCCCAACGGGTTAAAGGTGGCCTTCTATAACTCTTTCAAACCCCTTTAGGTTGCTGAGGTGTGTCTTGAAATAAGGTACTTATTACAAATCCAAAAGTTTGAACTAGTGCCTTCTCATCTTCTGGAGATGAGTGTAGGATACGACAAACTTATCATTACCCAGTCATTATTAGCATGCTCTATGAAGTGGTATAATGAGCTACAGACGAGTTTAGTTGAAAACGAAAAAACTCTGATAGCAACTGTGTGGGAGAGAGTAACATTTCTAATTAATGAAGGCATTGATAGAACATGGACTGATGAAGGTAAGTTATCACTTTGACTGACTGAAATAAAAATTTAAAATTTTTGGAATTATAGATATTAAGGATGCTTAAAGTGTTTTCAGTTTATACTGTCCAATGGCATATTTTACATAATGAAATATATTTCTTTTTATTCAGTAAATTTCACTTCGTGTTCAGACCTTGTAGCCCACAGAATCCATCTATCAGGCCTGCATAACTTCAACTGTGATTCAGGCCAAATTTCGCAGTCTTAACTGGCTGTAGGCCAAAATATTGATATGGGCCAATCTTTGGGGGCCAAAAGATCAATCTAAATTTTATAAAGCTTGTTTATGACTGATAAAAATTGCAATTAATTATTTCTTATAGGGAAAAAGGATCACATCAACTAGATGTGTTTGAAACATCTAGTTTTTTAGAAAATTTAATGAAATTTCCATTTTTTATGGTTACTCGTTTGATGAAATTTTTGAAAGCTGATATCTGAACTTTAAGTCTGTTGGTGTTGGTGAAGCTATCTACAGTAAGGGTTCTTTCCCTGCAGCCTACATTTTTCGCAAGCTCATTAGGAATGGTACCTGTCCTTTGGAATTAGGAAAAATAATTGCAATTGTTTATTTTTATTAGAATCAATTATATTTCAAGATTCTATGAACATTAATTGCTGAATAGCATATTTGTTGGCTCTCATTCTTACTTCTGGCAACACTGCTTTAAATTACTGCTAGAAATGCCCAATGGCATCTAATCTGTTAAAAAGCTGATAAAGCGAAAAGTGAAGTCAGGTGCAGCAAAAAAGTATAGCTCACTGTGGCAAAAACCCTAAAAAAGTTTGTATAAATGAACTTTTTGTAAATCAAAATTCCCTCATCTTAAATACCCATTGATTAATCCCTGTTATTAATGAGCTCTCATCAAAAGTTGTATTGTTTTATCTTTTTAATACTTCTACTACTTCATTACCTTATAAGCTATAATGATTATTGTACCTTGCTTTACTTTAGACTTATTTTCTTATGCTGAAGAATTATATTCCTTGACTTGTAAACTTTATGGAAATGTGGGACAAGCTAAAAGAAATATTACCGAAGTTCAGGAATCTATTAATCAATGGACCTGTATCCCCTTGTTTGTGAGGGAAAGTTCTGATTCCATGGTTGATTTTACCAGTAATTTATCACCACCAGTTGATAAACAGATGTCGTCTGTTTCATTAAGTGCTGATATGATTAGTAATGCTTTAAAGGTTTGTATTTGTTTAAAACTGTTCAAAAGATTTATCAAATTTAAAAACTTTTATTTTTTTTAATGTTGTTATGATTGAATTTTTGCATAGGATATGGACAAAAAAGAGCTGGTTTTTTTTTTCAAATTAACAATTATATTTTTATAAATGTGTTATTTTATAATTAAAGTCTTTAATGAAATTTTTATTTGAAAATTTTGTTTTATTTAATTTATTGAAGTTGCCATTTATGTATTAATCTATTTTAAAATTTTTGTCTGGGATGAACTATTTTGAAAAAAAAATACACACCCATTTTCCCACACCCAATATTTCTGTAAAATACGAGGGTTGGTTTTTTTTTTACTTCCTATTTCCTGAAAAGAAGTAATGAATTTCGAAATAACTTTTTCACTACTGGTAGTTAGGTATATCCTTGGAGATCAATTGGCATCTTTAGTGTAAAAAAAATTTGACAATTTAGGAGTTTACTAGTACGCTCCTCAATTTTATTTCACACCGGCCTATAGATAATTTCTCTCTCAATTTTTCCGCCTCCAATAGGTCTTCAATAAAAAAAAACAAATGAGTATTTAAAAATAAGATTATTGCTGAAGGTTACTTTTCTATGTAATCACCTTGAAGATTGAGGCATTTATCGTACCTTTTCATAAGTTTTCCATCCCCTCTGTTAACTCCATAACTAATAAAAAAATTGTCCAATTTTTTCCAGTAAAACTGCCAATTGTTTTGCAAAGTCAAGGATGTACTACGGAATTTGGGAAAAAAACAACCCTTGTTTATAAAAGGGGTAAATGCATTATCCCCTTTAAATTTTGTCCTTGATAAGGATGGTTTGTGAATGAAACTATTTGAAGCTAAGTATTCTGCAGATTTTTTTTTCAAATTTGGAACCATTGGTCCAAAGGAGTGCATGTTAATAAAGGGAGTTAGTTTCTCTCCTTTCCTGAAAAGTTGGTGAAATTGAGTTGTCTTATTGCAGATTAATCCAGGGGTTATAAGTTGTTTGCATAAAATTTTGTACGTTGTAAAATCTTAAAAAATAATTCTTGCTTTGGACTTATATGAAGCTAAGTTGTCTCAAATTAATATACTTTCTAGTAAATTTTCTTGGTATTAATTATTTGAAATTATTGGTGTCTAGTCTATGGAACTCATTAAGTTCCTTATGTTAATTACATTGCATTGCTTTTTAGTTTGTTGCTAATAAATATTTTTATAAAACAGGACAATCTTGACTTATTTGAAAGTGTACCAGGTTCAGATGAAGAGATAAAATATGCTCAGTACATGGAATCACTGTTTGAAACAGGTCTGAAGAATTCAATTAAATGCAGCTTGCAATATATTTTTGAAAACACTAATCCTACCAATACAAAAATGGTATGTGTAGAGATTAGTATAACACTAACTTTTAAATTATCTTACTTAAAAACAGCTCTATCCTAATATATGGTAATATATTTTATAACATTCAGCTGTTTTTGTTAATTCATTATTAGGGGGTAATATTTGTTGATAAAGAGCAACACAATGTGTCCCCCCCCCCTTTTGTAGCTGTCTAAGCCAAGTATTCAATAATTGATCTGTAAGAGCCATTTCAAAAATGCCTTCTCCACGGAAATAAAACATGTGCCATTAGAGATACCTGAAAATGCTCTAAACTATGTTGTGTGGACTTAACTGACCACTCATTCTAAACAGCTCTTTGGTAAAAAATATTAACATCTTATGTGATAAATTTTAAGGTAAGTTCTATAACCAAGTGTTTTTATAAACTAAATAAAAAACCCATAAAATTAGTATATTTATTTTAAGCCAAGTTCTATAATAAAATTTTTATAAATTAAATAAAAAAAACTTAAAATGAGTATTTAAAAGCCTTTATTTCATTAAAACATCTAAATTCTTTTGTTTTACACAATAAAATTTTCAATCTTGAATGTTTTTTGCCAAAAATATGCTGATTCACAAAACTATTGTGGTCTTTCTATGTTTAGAATACAACCCAGATGACACAGAACAAAATTTGTTCAACAATACAAAAAAAAAAAAAAAAAAACACCAGCACAAGTAGAAGTTAAGGGTTAAATTTGTATTACTAATAGTAAATTGTATAATTTGTATAGTAAATTTGTATTAATAATATCACAGAAGGAAAATATATATCGCTCACTAGTAATTAGATTTTAATTACACTTAATTTTATGATTTCAATTTGACTTTTCTACCATGTCCCCATGAATAAATTTACATAGGATTTTTGGATTTCCAGTATTATATTTAAAGCAAGTAGAGTAATAATTCATAAACAAATTGAAATTCATGAATAATAAATTTCTTTATGAACTATTTTGATAAAGTATTTATGCAGTTCTGTGAAGTTTCTTTTTAAACTATCTCAGATTCGTCCAACTTCACTAGTTTTAAAAACAAAAAAGCTATTTGAAAATACATAAAGAGAAAAGTATTGTACCTTGGACCCTAGCTGTACCTCGGTCCTACAATGTTTTTAGCGAAACTTTTTGTAGTATGGCAACACTACACATGTAGTTAGCATCCTTACAACCAGAGCTCACAGTCTAGCTAATTATTTTTTCTCAAAAAAGTCATCAATTTGAGACAATATAGGTTAAAAACTGATTTTACCCATCAAAAGTAAATTTTCTAAGTTATAGTTAAAAAATGCAGATTCTGTTTTGCAGTGAATTTTAGATGTTATAGTGTATTGTTTCAGCCATAATAGTATGCGCTTAAAATGGGGCTGGGGGTAAACTGAACATGGTGATCAGACTACTTGATCATTTCCTGAATATGTCTGATTCAGACATTTTCAGTAAATGATCAAGTATTGTACCTTGAAGGAGAGCATTGTACCTTGGACCTATCTAGTAACTAAACTACCTTGAGTTATTAAAACAAATACTATACTGACTTTTATTACATTGGTATTTTGATTTTAAAAGCAGGGTAGGATTTAATTTCATGACTAACACTAATTTAAAGTGAAAGCTATAATTTTGTGATAAAAAACAGTGTGTTAAATCGTTTCTTCTGAAAACTGTTCCAACTAAATCTATCAGCTTATATATCTGGGTGGTTTAATGAGCACTTGATCCTTGAGTTTTTCCCCAAACATTATTTTTAGTTAAGAGGTGCAATTAAAGTTTTTTGACATAGGTCCATGGTATACACAGGGGTCAGAGTTGTCCTATATATCCTATATTTCCTATATTTTTCCAAAAACCTTAAAAAACGTCCTATATTGTCCTATATTTTTGCAAATGCCCTATATGTCCTATATTTCTCATCTCAAACCCGAAGTTGAAGCAATCTTGATGCATTAAACTAAAGTTTGTACAAAAGTAATGAAAAATAGGTGGAATGGAAAAGTGGGGAAATGGTTGATAGTAGAAAAATAAAATTTCAGTGACAATTACCATGTTTTAACTTATTTATAAAAACCAGGTAAAGATCTTGTTCTAAAGAGGTTATCTTCAAAGTTTAACAACAAAAAAGCAAGAAAGTTATTGTCTCTTCTTGAAGACAATATCTTAAGATTAAAAACTTTACACAGTTTTTATAAATAAGTTAAAACATCATAATTTTATTTCAGCCTCCAATTGTTTGCCCCCACAATAACTCATTTTACATTGGTTCTGGCAATTTTCATCAGTACCCTAGCACCTTAGAATTGCTTCAGGGTCCTCCTTTCCAGGATAATTCTGAATTATATTCGAGTAGTTTCAATCTGATCTGATGATCCCCCTATCATTTTTGCCCATAAGTTTTGAATCACCCTATGTTATGTTTCAATCTGCATTTCAGAACATTTAATGAATGTTTTAAGTTTTATCTAAAAATATCATTTTTTTATTGTTTATCGAGTCTAAATTCACTGAGAGGTATCAGTATTTAAAGTTATAATCTGGAAAAATGTAAATAATTATAGTTAAACCCTTTTCGGACGGTCCTATATTTGTCCTATATTTTTTGTATAGAATGTCCTATATTTAGTGAAATAGTTGCTCCTACCCCTGTATACATTACCCTTGAAACCAAGGTACAATATCGGTGTTGTACATTGGACCTATTTTCAGTTTTTTTCTTTCATTAATTACATACTGAAATACTCAGGGGTGCTACTTTTCCGGGGTAGCCCCGGAAATCGGGTTTTGTTTAACAGCATAAATTCCGGGTTTTATTGAAATTTTCGGAAATTTTGAGCTCAACATGAAAGCGCAAAAATTTTAAGTCTAATAAAAGAAATAAATGGCAGGAGTAATAACATCTTTTATGAAGAATCCGGTCCTATCCAAACGCGGATCCAGGGGGGGCAACTGGTCAATCTCCCCCCGTGGAACCGGACTGGAGTATAAAAACGAGTTAAAAATCTGTTTTTAGCAGGTCAAATTTCTAAACTTAAAAAACCCCAGACCCCCCCCCCGTTTTGTATTTTATAACATTATTTGCTATTTTTATATTAAGTTCTTCAAGATGCATTTGCATATACTATCTCAAACTCTATCTAATTTTTGAGTCCTCGCCTAGTGCAAAAATCTAGACGCCACTGGAGTGATGAAAAGAGAGGGAGAAAAGGGAAGACCTGTGGGGCAATTAGCCCCATGTGTCTATTTAGAGGGCATATGTCATTAAAATCACGTCTTAGAAGTTCAAAAATGTGTCAAGAGACTACATTTTAAAGTCTAATTTTAAAAAAATTATGGGGGAGGACCCCTAGACCCCCTTCCTTACCTGGGACGTCATCTAAGCATCGTCAATAATAACATTGATATTTTTGCACAAAGTTCACATTGATCTATTCTATAAGATACTCGCGGGGGAGAGACCTTAGGAAAAGAAATTGGGAGTCAAAACCCAAAACCCTTCCCGAAAATCATATCAAAAGTATGGTTGTACGGCCCTTTAGACGACCTAAAATGGGTTTTTAGGGTAACAATTTCAAAATTCTTCTGGGAGAGAACCCTCAATCTTCTCAAAATCTGGTTGCCCCCCCCCCATACCATAGATCCAGGCTGAATCCGTCATTGCTCATTCTGAAAGAAATTTTTCGCCTCCGTAGCAACGATCGCGTCGCGTTTACATACTGCTATTTTGAAGTCAGTAGTGCTCCTGCTGCAGTCAATGATAAGTTAATTTCCTACATGACATGGCAATCATGAGATCATTTCCTATTTGAGAATTTTCGAAAGATTTTTTCCTAAGGAAATTCAAAGTCACCACTAAAAATATTAGGAAAAAGTTTTTAAGTGAAGCATCCTTCTCTCCCACTTCACCTAACCGTACCTGGGCTTTCTAGTCTTCTGGGAAAGAAACTGTTCTATTTGTAGACCTTCTGTTGTGCAGTGGTTCCCAACGCAAAAAATCCGCGGGCCTCTAAAACTGGAATCTTCGCGGACCACCCGTTCGCGTGAAAGTTTATCATTCCTAATTTAGCATGGAATTTTGTATAAAGCTATGAAATCTCACTATATTTGAAGAAAAATTTAATAACATCTCACTAGAATTGTTAATTTTTGTTGTGAGATAAGTAAATCTTCGGAACCCTCAAAATTGCGTCTTTTTTCCGAATACCTAAATTTACTTTAAACATTTATTGTATAAGAAAGAATTGTTATTAATTTAGTGGTGACTGACTGTTGTTTCCACAAATTACATAGGCGACAGTATAATTCAATCTTTTCTTGTTCAATTCATTCAAATTTCTATTACTAAAAGGATTTTTTTTTGTGCGTCCGGGTCTCTCCACGGACCGCTTCCAAGACTCACCTCACGGACCACCGGTTGGGAACCACTGCACTGCGTTATTAACTTTAGTTGAATATAATTAACTTAACATGACACGTTCTCTTTCAAAAAGTTATTAAGATTAATAATCTGGAAACTTATTCTTTGTGTAGCAAGGAGTTATGGGGGGTCAACTTTAACACACGGGGTCCGAGTGTCCCAAAATGAGGTAAAACAATATTTTTAGGGAAATTTACAAAAATTTTCTGGAGAAAGACCCCACTTATACGTATAAAGCTCAGTATTTAAAGAGGTAGGACCAAAAATATTACATATATAGCCTCTGAAATGTTTGAAAATATACTTAGTACCTTCACTACCCTCCCTCGCCAGAAAAGTTCCATATATTAAAGACCCTCCCTCCAAAAAATATATGCTTTCGATTGCGGCCCTCGAGTACTTCTAAGTTGGAAATCCTTTATATATGAGGAGCTGAGAGCCAGAGTGGACCAACCCAAAAATCCACTTGGTCCACTCTAGCTCTCAGCTCCTCATTTAAAAATTAGAGACGATAGTACAAAAACTTAATTTAGAATTTTTTTTTTACTGAAATCAGTCACCAGTTTTAGTATTTTAGAAAAGTTTATAAGACTTGTTTGGTTTATTCAACCATGGTATAAACCAAAGTCTTATAGACTTCTCCAATATATTAAAAATGGTGACTAGTTTCAGTATTCATTTACTGGGAAAACGGTGTTCATATTTGAGGAGCTGAGAGCAAGAGTGGACCAAGTGGATTTGTGGGTTGGTCCACTCTGGCTCTCAGCTCCTGCTCCTTATATCAGCTATAGGAATCTCTCTATATATCAGCTGCTCCCCGCACTTCCGTACGAAGCTGATGTTTAACCCCCCTTCTTTACCTTCCTTGGGTATATATGCTGCTTGGTGGTCTTACAAGTCCTTTGCACCTCCATAAAAGCGAGGTAGTTTTTTGTGCCAGACCCCCCTCTTCTTTACATCGTCAGAATAACACTATGCGATTGTGTGGTTAGGATATTTCTCTCCATCCTTCTGGGGTAACGTCTAGTGTAGGATCAAGGAACAAGAGGAGCATGTAGGATTTTTTTCTATTAATATAGCATTTCAAAACGTGAGTTTCTAGTCTATATCAATATTTCATCTAATCGTTTCAAGAGGTTCAGGACAAGGTTGCTACAGAAATGAGAGACACCCACATTTTTTTAAAAATGAATTTCATGGTCACCGCTTAAACAATTGGGTAAAATATCTTAAGTCAAACATTTTTCCATCTCATCTAACGGTACCTGTGTTTCTCAGTCACCACTTAATAAATAAGAAAAAATATATGAAGGTAAATGAAATCGCAGGGGACGGTTGGTCGGGGTTTGGGATGGAGGAACTCAAATTTTATTGCTCATTAGTCAATAAAGCAATTAAAAGTTTCTCGAATTATTCAGTTTCCATTGAAGACAAAAGGAATAGAAACTTGGATTATACAAAATAAACATCAAAATCTTGTAAAAATAGTACTATTTTCAAAGAATCTTACTGATACGGTTACAGTTAAGAGTTTAAGGAAAAAAACAATAAAACCCCCCTTGAATAAGCAGGAACTAAATTTATAAATACGCAACTGTATTTATTTCCGAGTGCCATACCCGCTGAGAAGGCTCAGATTCGATCTGAGGGCCTTTTGGATGGGATACTGGTGCGCAAGCACACCAAGCCATCCGTTCCTGCAACCGATCAAGTTCTATAATTAATTTGAAGTTGATACTTTAACTGTTAAAAAAAATAATAAATTCTGAGGATCGAACCCGCAACCTTCGAGACGACATGACAGTGCATTTACCAACCATGCCATATATCCCTGCAACCACTAGTTTATGTCTTTAATTTAAAGTTAATATACTTATTGAGATGGGAAAAATAGTAACACATAAATACCACTCAGTAGACGGCGGGGTTCGATCCACGGTCCCTTCCACAAGAAGCATTACGCTCCATCACTGGTGCACAAACACACCAAGCCATCGGTTCCTGTAACCACTCAAGTTCTCTAGTTAATTTGAAGTTGATACTTCACCATTTAAAAAAAAAAGAATAAAACTACCGAGGATCGAACCCGCAACCTTCAGGACGAGATGTCAGTGCATTTACCAACCGTGCCATATATCCCTGCAACCACTAGTTTATGTCTTTAATTTAAAGTTAATATACTTATTGAGATGGGAAAAATAGTAACACATAAATACCACTCAGTAGACGGCGGGGTTCGATCCACGGTCCCTTCCACAAGAAGCATTACGCTCCATCACTGGTGCACAAACACACCAAGCCATCGGTTCCTGTAACCACTCAAGTTCTCTAGTTAATTTGAAGTTGATACTTCACCATTTAAAAAAAAAAGAATAAAACTACCGAGGATCGAACCCGCAACCTTCAGGACGAGATGTCAGTGCATTTACCAACCGTGCCATATATCCCTGCAACCACTAGTTTATGTCTTTAATTTAAAGTTAATATACTTATTGAGATGGGAAAAATAGTAACACATAAATACCACTCAGTAGACGGCGGGGTTCGATCCACGGTCCCTTCCACAAGAAGCATTACGCTCCATCACTGGTGCACAAACACACCAAGCCATCGGTTCCTGTAACCACTCAAGTTCTCTAGTTAATTTGAAGTTGATACTTCACCATTTAAAAAAAAAAGAATAAAACTACCGAGGATCGAACCCGCAACCTTCAGGACGAGATGTCAGTGCATTTACCAACCGTGCCATATATCCCTGCAACCACTAGTTTATGTCTTTAATTTAAAGTTAATATACTTATTGAGATGGGAAAAATAGTAACACATAAATACCACTCAGTAGACGGCGGGGTTCGATCCACGGTCCCTTCCACAAGAAGCATTACGCTCCATCACTGGTGCACAAACACACCAAGCCATCGGTTCCTGTAACCACTCAAGTTCTCTAGTTAATTTGAAGTTGATACTTCACCATTTAAAAAAAAAAGAATAAAACTACCGAGGATCGAACCCGCAACCTTCAGGACGAGATGTCAGTGCATTTACCAACCGTGCCATATATCCCTGCAACCACTGATTTACGTCTTTATTTTAAAGTTTATTTACTAATTCAGTAATGGGGGGGAAAATACCAACATAAATACCACCCAGTGCCAGTAGATGGCGGGCTTCGATCCACGTTTGGGATTTGTTCCGGATTTTGAAGCATTCCTCTGGAAAAAGGTTTCGATATTCTATTAGTTTTCGGGATTTTGAGTTGAAGTCAGTAGCACACCCCTGAATACTTGAAAGAACTTGTCTTATTTCTTATCAGAAGTCAACATTCTTCAGGCTAAGAATTCATATTTTCTACAAAATAAGCCCGAATCCAGCTTATTTTTCATAAGTCTCAAATTATGCATTAATTAAACAATTAAATTAAAGGACAGATAATACATACGTGTACTAATCAGCCACATCTGCTTATCCTCCCTGAAAAAAGCGTAGTCTTCATCATGTAGGTAGTCTTACATGATTTTCATAAGAGAAAATTCTTGAATAAAGATTGTGAAAAAAATTATAATTGCAAATGTGCAACATGAATTTCTTCGACTTTCTGTTATTTTACTATTGGGCTCCACAGCACCATGAAATGGTCATAGTTTATTATCATCCTATTCTTCTTTTTATTTTCATTTACAAGGTAGTATAAGTAGACTTTCCTTTGCTTAGTTTTATTTAAAAGAGCAAATTGTTAAGATATTTAACATTTTTATATTTATCAAATGTCATTAAACCTTTAATATGCATTTAATTTTATAAAATTTTAGGCTCCTTTTTATAAAATATCTTTGATATTAAATGGAGATTTAAAGTATGTACCTCCTTTGACTATGGATGAATCAGGAAACATCTTTGAATTATTTGAAAATGTCATGGAAAAGATATATTCCCCAGCTCAAGTTATTCAGCGATTAATCAACAAAGAATCTACATATTTTGTAAGTTTTTTATCCTACAGCAATATGTTTTAAGTCTTGATGATGTTAAAAATTAAATTGCACTTAAAATTTTATTTAGGATGCCGTTAGTGAATCTGAAGAGCTAAAAGCTTTACTAAGATCTATTATGGATAACATTTCTTCTGGCGCTGAAAAGGCTTTGGAAAAATGTGAAATCTTCTATCAGTATTCTGACATGTGGGAGATGAGTGTGGATGAGGTTTTAGGAGACTTTGTTCTTTATGGACCTGCACAAGAGAACCCTGATGTAGATGATTTTTATGAAGAAAATGAGCCAGAACTTAAACCACCTACAGAAGATGAATTCAAGGCTCAGGTCAACTTTCATTTCTATAATTTTTCTGTGTTTCAGGATACTTTCATAAGCAAATCAACTCAGTTTATTTTTTTTTTGTTTGAATAGATTTTAGAATTTGAACAGTTATATAAAAAGGTTGAAGACATTCCTGTTGTGCTTGAAATTGAATCTTGGCTTGTTGTGGATGTTTCTGTTTTTAAAAAGAGTTTGTTATCAACAATATTAAATTGGTCAGCAGCATATAAAAAGAAACTTGTTGAAATGAAAAGACTTGGAAAACTAAGAAAACTTGAAGATGACAGGTAATTAGTTTTGAGCCTTATATTTTCCAAAAATATTTTTGAAGAAAATGACGGTTTACTTTAACCCAACTAGTCATAATAATGAAAAGGAAGTTAAAAGTAGTAGTTAGGCTAAGCGCGCACTAGGGACTTTTGTCACGGTGACTAAGACAAAATTGTCACCCTGGCTATTGCAACAAGTTACGAGTGCGCACACTAGGCAACGATTGGCCGATTGCCAAGAATTTCTTCATAGAGATCCATTGTTTTTGAGTGACAGTTTTGATACTGGTCACCGTGACTTAAGTCTCTAGTGCGGGCTTAGCCTTAGTAGTTTTACTAATTAAGACCTTCTGGTCAACCAGGTATCTCCACATCCCTAGCAAATTTATTCACAGAGAGATCACCATATTTAGTGATACACTGCCAATTACCATTTTCTTAAAATTCAGAACTTTGTTGGTTGTGGCCAAATATGGGCTTTAAACTGCAAGTCTGGCAAAAACCTGACCACATTTCAGCTTTTATATAGACTTCATAGACTAAACTGAGTGAGGCAATAGATCTTTAAGGTTGTAGAGGATTATCAAGTAGCTACATTTTTCAAAGAAATCTCTAAGGTAGATTTTATAGGGGTTAACCACATCTAGATTAAATGTAAACTTTCTTCATACCAAGTATACAGGGTGTATCTGAAATCATGCAACCAACTTTGAGGGATGCGGATGATAGAACTTATCAAGACAAACAAGAATTGGTAGAACAGGGGGGTGGAAAATGGGGTTAACAGGTGAAAATCACAAAAATACTTAAAGCAGTGAATCCTAGCAAATACATTCAGAAATTCCTCTTATAGGTAAAGGAACACATGCTTTGTTCCCACATTTATAACCCAAAACTGACTGAAATGCTAAAAATTATGTGTTTGTACAATCTGCACGAATATAGTTTCTAAAGCAAAATTCAACACAATTCATAATTTTTAAGGAAAAGCTTACAATGATAGAAAGACGAATAAGGTGATAACCTGCTTTAACAAATTATTTTTTAGAACTTTCTCTGAAACTCTTATTCCTAAATCTGTGCACTCAGATCTTTCCTTCCTATCAAAAGCTGTTAAAAAAAAATTGGAATTGAGTCGATTTTTGCTTTGGAAACTGTACATTCGTGCTGATTATACAAAACAGAATTGTTAGCATTTCAGTTGGTTTTGGGTAGTAAATACTGGGACCGAGCATTTAACTTTTTTACAGCCTTACCTTAAATAAATGTAAAAAAACCTCTAGAAGAGTAGCACCTCTGCATTCCATGATTTTATTTAAGAAATTATTGTCTTAAGTATACTTAGATCCTAATTTAAGCAGAGCTTTCGTTTCTGTATAATTACATTAAATATTATGTATAATAATTAATCAATATGTATAATAAAATGTTAAATATATTTTAATTTTAAAATGATCTTTTTTTCCAGTGAAATGTAATTTTATTTGGAATACAAGATGAAGCTGACAGAAAGCAATGGAATTATGGAATGAAAATTCTATAAAAAATTGTGAGCTTAAATGCTTTATTAGTAAATACTTGTATTAAGGCAAAATATTCACTCACTTATTGCTAACAAAGTACAAAATTCTTATCAATAAAAAATGTTGACTGGCAAGTACAAATTGAAAATGCATAATGCAATTTTCTGAGTCATTGCACACAGTGCAATTTAAAATTGCCATTGCACACCTAATGCCAATACAACATTAAGAAATAAAATATCGAATACTATAAAATTAAAAACATAAGTTCACACACAATCTGACTATGCTGTTCAAGCACGGGAAGTATAAAAATACTTAAAAATTTAGCAACAGTTTGATAAAGGCCACATTGATGGCATAAGCATCTGCATTAAGTGTAAATTCAATATATTTTGATAGATTGAAAATTTAACTTAACTAGCACAATAGTATACTCATTTTGCATATAAACTCATTCTAAGGCACATTAGAAATCAATTGATTGCTGAGAAATACTTTAGAGGTTAAGTTTAGTTAAACGTAGTTCATACATGCTGTAATTGTTATAATTAATTGAGAGTATTTGTTCACAGTGCACTTTTTATACCATTTAATTCTTGAACATTGGACTCATGAGCAAAAAGCTTTTGATTTAAGCACTTGTAAAAATGATAGAAATTTTTGATTTGTGTACAAATATATCTTAGATCTTCACTCATAATCTATACGAAATAGTCATAACAATATGCACAGTTACTAATAACAAACGAAATATGATTTTGCAATAAGAAACTTCAATGACAATTAACCTGTACAAAATAATTCAACTTCATTCCCAATCCTTCTTCAGTTCAAAGCACCATTCCCACTTCAGATGTTCATTCTTATCATCATCGGTGAAAAGTGATTTTACGGTGTAAGTTCCCCTGGTCAGCATTCCAGTAGGCATTTCATCCACAGGCGTAGAATATGACTGCATTTCTAATTTAGGAGCATAACTCCCCACCATATGAGTTAGTTTCTCATCTAAAAATAATTTATAAACTTAATAACCTTTCTTTCACATTTAAGTTAAACTAAAATAAAAAATAAGAGATTATTAAATATCACTAATCCTAATATTTTTAGATCTTAAGTTTTGTCTTGTCCCTTTTTAACTAAAGTAATTTAATTTTTTAGGATTAATAAGTGAATTAAAAGATAGATAAAGACAGATTAAAATTGAAAGTTGGATAAATAGTCATGGTGCAGCATTCAAAGGGTGCAATGAGAGTTCTTGATTTCTTATATTATTAGTCACCCTGAAATAGTTTATTTTAGGAGAAAACAATCCTCAAGAATTCTTAAAAGATGCCTTAGGAAAGAGAAGCAATTGGGGGATAACCAGAAATTTTTTTTATAAACTCTCACTTAAGTGATTTATCTATTAGATTTTTAGTAGATGAAGGGAAAGTTACTTAGGTGCAGTAGAACTTGGTAATTTATTTTCAGATTTAGAAACAGTAGAACAGTATTTCATAGTTCAAGATGCCACATGCGCTACCTAATTCGGGTTTTGTTCCATGACTAAGTCTTAATATCATGAACATTTGTTAAGTAAAAGTGTCATAAAATAAACACTATTTATAAATTTAACTTTCAGAAATGGGAATTGACCATCAGAAAATGTTCAAGAGCACACATGGCACCTTAAGTGAAGAATTAAATGTCATTAATGTGAGGATCATTATTAATTATTTAATAATTCATTTTTATTTACCCAACATTAGTAGGTTGGTAAATTTATGAGATTTTTATGGTGCTAGTTGAGAGCATATAGCAAGGGACAAAGCTGAAAGAGGGTATGCTATAGAGGTGAAATAGTAGAGGAGTGAGCATTCCCATTGAATTGACTCTGAAAAAGAGAGCCCGTCATTAGAAAGATTTCTGGCAATGAATTGGCACATTATCGCTAGCTTAGCAATTTCAAAATTATAACAACAGGCATGCGCTAAAGCTTGGAGACAAACCGCTATGCTAAGAATGAATGCATTAGCAACACTGCACAGCATAAAAGTTAGGCAGTGAAAACAATTTCCAGTAAAACCGCCGTCACGTGAAGGCAGTCTCATGTTTGCAGTACTCATTATCTGGAAATTATCTTAGTCACTTTTTAGGGTTACCCTTGCTCACTCCACCACTATCTCTTCTCTATGGGGTGGCATGCTGCCTCATATGGCCACGGAAACAGTTAACCAAGATTTTAACCCATAACTCAAAACATATTTTAACTCTCCAAACTGATAAAAAAATGGATCACTTACGCTGAATTCCACACCTTAAAACCTTTTGAACATATTTAAGGCCAGTCACTATTTCTCTCTGAACATAAAAATCTATTCTAATGCGATACTGGATTCCTTCTTTAACAACAAAGGTTTTTTTCTTCAAAGCATCAAGATCACCTAAAGAAACACAAGTTATTTTAAGCATACATAATTAATTAATGACCCAGAAGTTCAAAGCATCAATCATTTCAATATTTCAACTTACCAGTAAGGTCTAGTACTACATCAGGGCGACCATCAACAACTAAGGCTAAATGCTTAACTAGTACTCGATTGGGATTATCTGGTTCTGCAAAATTAAATGTCATGTTACAACAAAACTGTTGTAAGTTCTATTCATTGTTAGTGCTAGAGGTGAATGAGCACCACTAAAGTCTATTAGCCAGACAGCAACTTGGTTAACTTCACAAATGAGAATGACAAAAGCCCGGTGAGGGGTGTGACAACATTTTAAAATATCTAAATGATTCTTAAAATAAGTAAAATATTAAATAATTGTAGTTTCTAAACATATTAAGACAGTCATGAGTAATAAATACTTTGAATTATTTTTAAAAATTGCAAGTGGATCACAATTGGCTTTAACTTTTCTTAGATTTTTAAGGAGGATATTTGTTTACATGATAATAAATGTAATATAAGAAATAAAACTTAATAAAAAATAAACTACTTTCACACTTTCTTAACAGCAATCACAACTACTAAATGAATATTTTACAATTAAGAGTTATGGTGAACTTTTTAATTTTTTTTTTAATTAAAAGCTTTTACTATTACTACTAGACTCATTCTCAAATCAACATTTTTACTGATGCAGTATTAATCAGTGATAAATTTCAGTAAAATTACAAATTCTGTTAAAACCATCACATTCGAAAAAATTATTATTTAAAATTTATTGAGAAAGTTATGTATTTATACTTAATTTGAATCTCCTTTAGAAAGAAAAAATGTTTCAGTCATGAAAGTTTCATATGTTTACAGAAATTTAAACAAATGTGTAGATAAGTGAAAACTCTTGTCTAATAGGCATCACACCCTGTCACAGCCCTTTAATAAATTGAAAAGTTGTTTACATTTTATTTTTGATCAAATGAAGAACATAATAAAATACTTTGGTATACTTACATATTATACCGTCGACCGTACCGCTGAATCCGAAAACGTTAGCAGATCCCATTGACTTTACTATTACCGTGCCGCTGAATTAAACGGCCGCTGAATGGTCGACGGGATAATACGTAAGTACCAGTACTTTTATCAAGGATTCATTGGTTAATATATCCCCCAAAATTTAAGTGGAAACTCTAAAATTCTATCAATGTCACACCCATCACAATGGAATGGCCCAAGTACCATGAAAATTTAGTTCTATTTGCTACTGTCCCGGCAAAAGTATTTTTATGCTGGCAAAATGCCCAATTCTGTTAATAAGGTAGTAAAATGTTGTCCCTACCGACAATAACTGCTTCTTTTAATGCTTGTCCTAACAGGGCTTCCTTATACTTTTGCAAACTAGCATCATTTTGATCAGCCTCAACTATTTCTTTCAAAGATTTCTCTGGGGGAGGTTTGTAGTTAACGTCTTCTTCATCTTGAATTTCTGGAACCTTTTCTCCTTCAGACATTTTCTGGAAGATTTTATTTATTTACATGGGAATTTAATGAAGGAAGACACTACAAAGGTAAACAAGCTTCAGTCAGAACTTATAACATTAGAATTTAGGAGAATATACCTTTAATGCCAGAAGTTTATTTAAATGTTTTACAGAGTATTTCATGCAAAAAATAAATAACCATAAATTTCAAGGCTAAAAAACAATCACTCACTAAATCTACATAATACAGATTGCGAACTTCATCACCCTCTCAAATATCACCAAATCCACCAGTGGCGCAGCCAGAAAATTTTTTTCGGAAGGGGATATTGGAATTTCGGGAGGGGATATGGGTAAATTTATTCCTTTTCTATGGTCAAAAAAGGTGAATTTCGGAGGGGGATATATCCCTAGATCTCCCTCTGGCTACGCCCCTGAAATCCACCGTGTATTGTATACTAGGATTAAGCCCATTCAAACACCAAAACTTAAAAACCACAGTGAACACTCAACACCTGATTTTGTATTTGGTGATGTTCATATATAAAATTGCAGTATTTGAAATAATTAAATAATAGTACCCCTTCCCCCACGATTTTATCACCTATTTCTCTGTGGAGAACCTACACTAAATCTGTTCCAGAAAGCCTGTAACTCTAAATCTCAATATTGGAAAGACCAATAATTTTTACTGAAATCAAATTTGAAATTATGAATTCAGATGAATTATAAGTTTTCTTAAATAAATTAAGGATATATAAATTATGATCAAGAACTAACCATTACTGATCTGGGGGAGTCCACAGCACTTCCTTGCACCTCTGGCTACACCCATTTATTGAACCATCAATTTTTATTATTAAGTTACAAAAAGCACAGAGGCCATGCTTAATAAGTTAAAAGTAGATGATATAAAATTGAAAATAAATATGCAATATAGATCACACATAATAGAAAATTAATTTATAAATTTATATTAAGTTAAGCAAGGTTTAGGTTGAGAAATGAACATCAATATTTGGTACAGCCGTACAGCAGGGCAACAAATGTGAAATTAATTAATAAAAGATTGATTTGCATAAATGGATAGGAAAAACACTATAAAAAAGTTTGAAATCAAATATGAACATCGCATCAACAATTTATAAGTAATTTTGCACACACCGGACATTAAATTCAAGTCGTTCTCAGAGCATTAGGCGTTACCGAGGAACCCAAAACAAGGCGTATCTCGGATGTTAAAAATCGATGTCAAGTAACATCAATTACCAAAACTAACGATGTTACTTTCGATCCAGAAGATGAAATATTAAGTAAAATGGATTAAATTTTTTAGGAAATATTAAGAAAGCCTTACAAGTACCGTAGAAGTAGACACTTGATACAGATGCTTCAACAACACTATACAATACACTAGTTAGGAGTAGGCTAGGCTTAACGAACAGGTAAACAGAAAATGTGCTTGCCGAATCACTCAATAAAACTCAAGCATTCTGACAGCAATAGATGTAAACTAAATTTACTAACCTTTAATTAACGGAAAATACTGAAAATTAAGAAGAAATGAGGAATGATAAGTGTTTCCGGCAAAAGCTCACTTGAGCTTTTTTATTTATTATAATTATTTTATTGATAAATGTCAAAATCAGGAATGGCAACTTTCTCACAAAAGTCTGCAGTCCTTGCCTAGTGAATCTTCATCGCTCTTTTCATTGGTCGAATGAATTAATTTTATGATGTGCTTTCTTTTTTATGAGAAATTACACTAATCACCGTATCGATGAAGAAAGACTTAACAAGGACTACAGAAACTTTAACTCGCTCAATTTTTTACTGTTTTTTACAGCCAGGCGAAATCAACAAACGGCGTGGACTGAATTCACTATTTCTAGTGTTTATATAAATTTTAAATGTAAATGTCTATTTATAATAATCCAGCTAATTATACTCTAAAAATTTATAAACATGAATGGCAACAACAAAATATGTAAATAAACAAAAAGTTGCGGCCCGCCGCTCGTGGTTCCTAAAAAAACTATTAAAATTCCATCAAGTAGATAAACAAACTGGATTTTGTTGCTCAACATGAGAGCTAACAGGAATTAAAAACAAGTGTCTTCAGCAGAAAAGAAGCTGTTTTGGCATTCTTGAGAATGAACCTGTTGAATTTTGCTTCTTCAATGATTGCGTTCAAAAGAAATCGTATTATTTCTACGTTTCTGCGATTTTATTCGGTGAACTCCAAAAGAAAAAACATATGCATCGTGGGCAGTGGACCCGGTGGCTTTTATACTGCCCAACGTTTGCTTAAGGTTTACTAAAACATCAGTACTTTCTCCTGGAATATGTTTAAATTTTATGTACTATCACAAAAGAGTGTGTACTGCTTACGTATTATCCCGTCGATCGTTCAGAGGCTGTCAAATTCCGTGGCACGGTCAACAGGATAATACATAAGAACTAGAGTGATTTAATTTTTTTCCTAAATGGTGTATTAATGTAAAGATTTATAACTTATTTTCCATATCTTTTGTTATCTTCTAATTGAACCCTGTCTCCTCATTCAAGGTGATAGTTTATAGTAGTTATGCATTACTAAAACTATTCATATTCTTTTCAGTTTCCTGAATTTAAGGTAGATATATTTGAAGAGTTACCAGTCCCATTTGGGTTGATTAGGTATGGAGTTGCTCCTGATCACCCAAATATCAAGGTAAAATTAATAATTAATTTAAATACAAGCTTGTATACTGAAAGTTTTTTGAGGAAAGTAATAATTTAAGCTGTTAAGTGGGTATATTATTTTTTTTATTTATTATAATTCTTCTTTCAGGTTGTTACCAAAAAATTTACAGTAACTGCTTTGAATGAAAATTGTAATTTTTATGGCAATGTAAGTGTTGGAAAAGATGTAAGTGTGGCTGAGCTTCTTCAATCCTACAATGCAGTTGTTCTTGTAAGTATTTTTATATTATCTTCTTTTATGTAGTATTTCTCATGCCTTTATACTTTTTTCATTTACTAATGAAAAAGAAAATTCTCATAAATATTATAAAATCAAGTGTCAACCAGTAAATTCAAAAGATGTTCGTTAATAATAAATAAAAAAACTTTGCTTAAAAGTCACAATGGTCTGGATTCTTTGGATTTATTGACATTTTCTTAACTGAAAAAGAATTGATTATTTATGTTAATTTTAGTATTGCAATAAAACCTTTCATTATTGGTCCCTAAGATATTGAACATAATGGTTAAATTCCTCATCTGTCCTGTTAATTATTGCCAACTGTTTAAACACCAAAAATCAGAAATATCACAAATTTACATATAAATATATATAGTTATATCAACTAAACAACAACATTTTTAAATATTTGG
This sequence comes from Tetragnatha montana, assembly GCA_963680715.1. Taxonomy (NCBI): domain Eukaryota; kingdom Metazoa; phylum Arthropoda; class Arachnida; order Araneae; family Tetragnathidae; genus Tetragnatha; species Tetragnatha montana. Next base: position 12,689,195 of record OY796676.1, on the reverse strand, counting down.
TGCATAAAATGTGGCAGAGGTTTTTAAAAAGACAAATAACAACCGTTTTTTTTTTTTTTTTCAAAGTGTAAATCCTTTTCCTTTCAAGAAATGTTGAGCTTACAGACTAATTACAAAAATAGTTAAGTAAAGCTTAATAAAGATTGTATTGCTGTTTCTTTATTCATTAGTATGAGTGAAATGATATTAATTTTTTTTAGGCATATGGAGCCAACCAGGACAGAGTTTTAGGTATTCCTGGTGAAGTAAGATAATACTTTTAATTCTGATTTTAAAAGTATTGATAATTATTTCATCCTTCTCAAAGTTAAGCATTTAGGTTAAAAATTTTTCTAGAAATCCCTAGGTACCTATTTTGTTTAATATTAATACTGATTTTTTTTTTACATAAATAATTCAAATTTGTGTATAGTTTATCCCTAATTTTCTTGTTAATATTTTAAGTGAAATTTATTTAAGTCACTGCCAATAAAATTTGGTTTTGTTAAAGCTCTATTTCTTTTGTAAGCTCATCTAAGCATTTTCAGTCACAGTGTTACTAGCCCAATAAATTATTCCCACCAAAGTAATATGTTCTAAAAATTTCTTCAAAAATAACCATTCTAATAATGCCATCTAAAGTTTTATTATTCATTGGATGGATTTATATATAAGCATAGTTTTGTCTGAAAATGTTGCAAAAGTAGAATGTATGGATTCATAGTAAAAGAATAAATGAATAAGTTTTACTCATGTTAAGTTTTAAAAACTACATGTACTCTTCTAGATTAAGATTAGGGGAGAGTGGGGATACTTGAGCCACCCCTATTTTCTCCACTGTATGGCAATTTCTCGTTTCAAGACTGGTGACATGTGTACATATTTATAGTTTTGCTCATGTGATAAAAATTCACACCTTGATACCATTTTGAAAGTACAGTAACCAATAGTTGCTTTTTACCCACCTAAAGTAAATATTTAGAAGTGTGTTTTTTACATCTTTTTGCAATCAAAATTTTGTTTTACCCTGAATCTACATAGATCGAATTAAATGTTATCTTAAAAAAAGTTTTAGAAATTTTGCTTTAGTCGGCATATTTAGAGTTATTTCAAGCATCCCTCCATCACAGTGAAAAGAAAAATGTAAATAGTTTTTATGTATAGAAAAATGATGAAAAAAATAATTCCCACACAATTTTAAAGAAAAAAATGTCAAACTTTCAAACACAAATATTTCTTTTTGTTGTATATTAATTTAAAAAATAAACTGTAAAAAGTGGCTCAAGTACCTATCCCCACTCTCCCCTATATATTTGTCTCCAAAATTAAAAAAAAAATTGTATTTCTATTTTTAATTATTATATAAAGTACTATTTTTAGAGTTTTTTCTGTTTTGTGTTTTAGGAATCAACCAATGTACTTTCTGCTAGGAGTGTGGTTGGTTGGTATACAGGTCATCCCGATTTTGTCAATTTGAAAATTGATCTAGATACTGAAGTAGCAGCGATTATGGGGCATGGAAATGTTGCTCTTGATGTAGCTAGGATATTTTTAAAAAAAGTTGAAGATTTAAAAGTAATTATTTTTTTTTATTAAACTATGTAATTCAGGATATCTTTTTTACTTGAATATGTTTTAAGTTATTTTAGTTAGGCTCTTTTAATTTTATTTTGATTATTAAATAACAGGCTTGTACAGGCTTAAATATATGTTGTGCTATTTAAAATAAAACTTTATTTTAAACCTTGAAATCCTTTCTGTACGAAAAAAAAAATCTGCCTAAATTTCTCAGATGTTTATTTTCTACCTAATTTATTAACACATTCATTTTCATGCAAATCTTATAGAGTACTGATATTGCTGAACATGCTTATGAAGCCTTAAAGAGAAGCAGAATAAATAGAGTTGTTTTGATTGGAAGAAGGGGTCCACTTCAAGTTGCTTTTACTTTAAAGGAATACAGAGAACTGGCAACCCTAGATGGATGCCATATTGAAATGCTGGATGATTATGTACATAATTTACCAATCAACCTTGAAGGTTTGTAAACCATACATCAAAACAAGAAGGTGGTTAACAAATTTTAAGTATGCTTGAATACTTATCATTTTTTTCACTTTTAATTTAAAAAAAGTTTCATGTTTAAAATCATCATTTCACATGGATCAAATTATAATTGAACTAATTTTAGTTTTGTTTCATGACTAGAGCTTGAAAGGGTGAGCAAAAGAATGGTAGAGTTCTTTCACGGAAGTTTCAAAAGAGAGAGAGTAAGACCATCTGAAGGTTCTAAGTGCTTAGAAATGAAGTTTTGCAGAATCCCAAAAGAGATTTTAGCTGATTCCAGAGGTAGAGTTGAGAAGCTAGTGCTAAATGTGAATTCAGTTGAGGTATTAATTATTATTAGATTAATTGGGTTATTTTTATTTAATTGTATTAATTCTATGCCATTAAATAAGCATATTTTTAGGGCACCTATTGTAAGAAAGCCAAGTTCAAGCCTACAGAGAATATAGACATTTTAGATTGTGGAATGGTAGGCAAACTTTTTACAATAGAAAAAAGATTGCATTTTTATTTTCATTAGATTATATTTTGCGTATATTCATTTTATTCAATGATTAGAATTTTCATACTTAGTTTATTTTACATTAAAGGAATTGTACTTCATTATTTGGTTTAGAAGTCTTCATGTCATGTTTAGAGATTTTATCAATCCTATATTATGAAAATAATTTTATTTGTATAAAGCATAAAATATATAGTCATTTTTTATCTCTGTGTTTGTAATAAGCATAAGTTACTATCAGTGGTTACTTTTTTTGTATTTTTTGATAATGAAATAATTATAAGGTTTGGCATGGTTTTTATTATAAGGTTAAATAATAATTATGGCTTGGTGTAAATAGTTTTTGACTTAATTTTAATGTTAACCTTTTTTCAGGTTGTACGTAGTGTTGGATATCAGGGTGTAACCATTGATCCTTTGATACCATTTGATGTTAAGAAGAATATAATTTCAAATGAAAATGGAAAAGTCAGTGAAGTAAAAGGTAAGCAAACCAAATTTATCTTTCAAACTTTTAATCTATTATGTCTTATCATAATGTCACCATAATTTGTATTGTTGTTTAAAAAAATAAAAGTAAATTCAAGTGTTATCTTATTGTCTTCTATTTTAAATTAATCAGTTCTCTTGCACCTAACAGCAGATTAAACCCGAAGTTTAAAAAATATACAAGTATGATTAAAATGGTTTTGTTATCAACCTTATTCTGATACCAGATAAGTATGCAAAAATGATAATTTATATTTGTTTTTAAGGTCTATACTGTAGTGGCTGGATAAAAACAGGTCCTAAAGGAGTGATTTTATCTACTATGGATTCCAGTTTCAGTACTGTAGAAAAAATAGTCAATGACAATAAAAATGGAGAGTTACCTGATAATCTCCCTCTATCTCCAGAGTACATATTGAATTTACTTAAAAACAAAGGTAACATGTTTGGGTATTTTAGATTTGTTTCTCTTAGATAACAGAATTCATATATGCTTCTTAAAATTTGAATTTTTTATACAATGGAAAATGTTTAATACTTTAATGTTAGGATACATACAAGAAGATTTTTTTAAAAATTAACCCAAGATTTTCTCAGATTCAAAATTTACAATAATTGTATTGATCCAATTCCAGCGCTTGTGCAGCTTGGAAAAAAGATAATAACAGTAAGTGCACTAATTACTATTAAATTTAAAATTGAGGTCTGAGACGCCGGACTCTCATCAGGGGGTTCGTCCAACGTCCCACACCCCTGATGGCCTTTCTGAAGCTGTCGTATAAACGACAACTGAACCCCAAGGCCATCATTATAATTTTGAAAAACACCATTATAAATACAAAAATCAAAGAACATACCACAAACTCACAAATTGAATTCATCCCAATAAAGCCTAGTAGAACTCGAAACCAGCAAAAATACTAAAACTTTCGAGGCCATCATTATAATTTTGAAAAACACCATTATAAATACAAAAATCAAAGAACATACCAGAAACTCACAAATTGAATTCATCCCAATAAAGCCTAGCAGAACTCGAAACCAGCAAAAACACCAAAACCTTCACAGTTGCAGTTATTTTTTTCTTCTGTTGCAAAATAGATTCAGAAATTCATTTTCATCCAAATTCCCTTCAAAAATGTGAAGTGCTTTTTTTAAATCATTTCTATTATTGCAGATGCGTTTTATCCTATTCATTTGATTATAGTATATGTTATAGAAGATACATGGAGCCAAATTGCTTTGAAAATTTGTTAATATAATTACCTTGAATTCAAAATCTTTTCTTTTGTCGTATATTCCAACCATCGCAACTTCGTCAGCAATATCAATCTTTAAATCCAGAAAATTAATCAGTTTGCTATTGTTATTAGTTTGCTTCAAAGTTAATTCCTTTGGATATACCTTTAGAATTTCACTTATATCATCTGGATCAAATACAATTAAATCGTCAACATATCGACGACAACAACTCGGGGTTCAGTTGTCGTTTATACGACAGCTTCAGAAAGGCCATCAGGGGTATGGGACGTTGGACGAACCTCCTGATGAGAGTCCGGCGTCTCAGACCTCAATTTTAAATTTAATAGTAATTAGTGTACTTAATGTTAGGATCTAATTTCTGCCCTGCACTTACACTAGTTACTTGGAAAATTTCCAACCTTTAAAAATATTTTATCTTTCTGATAAATGTTTTTGTGGATCTTTAAATAAATTCAAACAATTCAGCAAATATGAGGCCTTACTTTTTTTTTGTCTTAGGAGAGATCCTGGCTATATATTTTAAAATATGTGTTGCTTTTTACTTTTAGGTGTTCAAGTTGTGACTTTTGAAGACTGGCTAAAAATAAATGAAATAGAAATGGAAAGAGGGAAAGAAAAGAATAAACCGCGAGAATTAATTTATAATACTGAGGAAATGCTTAGAGTTGTAGGAAAAGGTAAAACTGATTGTTAAAAGTAATTAAATTTTAAGATAACCTATTGAAAGATGATTAATAGTATGTCTATGTTTGGTTGAGGTTTATTTAAGATATATTTTATATAAAAATGTATTTATATGTGGTAAAAAAAAACAATGGTAGTCTTGTGTTTTATGAGTTAAGTGTAATTTATATTGTGTAAGGTGGTCATAAGAATTGTGTTAAATATTTTTTTTAACTATTTTTCCTGTCATTTGAAGAACAACTTTATGAGCTTTAACATTGTCTACTATATAAAAACTTGGGCATTACAATGTAAAGTTCCCACAGACAATTTAAGTTCTGATTTGGGCAAAGTTAATGTGCATTATGAAACAATAGCAAAATTCTTTTTTTTTTGTGTGTGTGCATTCAATTTCTCTTCAAAATGAAAAGCCAAGCTAAAAGTGTATTTACAGTGGTTATTTTATTGATCCCATTAAATATATTTTAGTTTCAACTACACAAACACTCATCCATAGCATAAAATAATTGTATAAATCAATCCAGTTTTTTTTTTTAATTCAATGTAATTCAGAAACCTAAATCCGAATACAAAACCTAAACTGAAATCAATTCTTACAATTAGTAGTTTGCACTTGAAGCAAATCTGTATTTAGAATGGAAATGAAAATATGAGTTGAGATTCATTCACAATATACAAATAGAAAGCATTAACACTTAAATAATAAATTGCAATGACTAGTAAAGAAAAAACCAAGCATGATATTGCCCTTTTGTTTCAACAAATCCTTCAATGCACTCGCGTAGTTTCTTTGTACATTATACTTTGTAGGATGACATGCTAGTTATGTAAGTTGTTGTGCCAAAAAGGAGTCACATTTGTGTATATTTCAACTGCTACTCCTAAGGGTGAGTACTATTTATATGCACTGTTAAAGTTTATGAAGGTTTTTATTCCTAATTATACATCTTCTCCTTCATCTACCGATTCACTAATTTAGCTATGAGATATTTTGGCACAAAGGTATGATATCAAAGTTAAATTCCAAATAAGGTCTGAAAATATGTTAAATCAAAATCTGCTGCAAAAGGGTTCTCAAAAGTGCACATAAGATTGTCAAATTACATGTGCTTGTACTGCGGTAAAGAAATTCCTTTGGTGTTTAAAATGAAATATAAAAAGCTATTGCATACAAGAATACTAAATGAGTCGGTAATACAAATGTGTTTGAACTAATTTTCCAAATGATTCAACCGTTGCCAAGTTCAGTGGTTATATGAGTAAGTGTCATTTTCTGTTTGATTTTTTATTTATTGGATGTCAACCATTGTTTTAAAGGGCAAATATATATGTGTGTGTGCTATTTTAGTAATAAATATTTTTTTTACTTTATAATATGGAAATTTCTTCATATGAAAAAAATTATGCCAATATTTCATGAAAAATATTTCTCATATTTTAGTTCAAATTTTAAAAGGAACTGTAAAGTACAACTATTTGTAGCAAATTAAGTAAATGCTCTGAAATATTTTTCAAATTAGTTCTTAGCAAACAAAAAATAGAATGAGGTAGTTTCAAAAAACATTTTCAACACTGCCTCTAATAACAATTTTGATTTGTCTGGTTGGTGCCCTTTAAATTGTACATACAATCGACCAATCACTGAACCTTTGTGTTCATTACATGTTTTCAAAGCAGCATGCATACATCCATGACCTTACAACATACATGTTAACCAGTTTTAAATTCGTACAGAATGTGGAAAATATTTCCATAATGATTACAACATGACAATGATGTTATTACAAGTTTTCTGGCTTTGTTTTAAACCCTAACATAGTTTTCTTAGAATCAACTCTCAACATGATTTTCATACAAAAAAGCATCAACGACATCACCATCAGTTTGATTAGACAATAAATAAAACTCTTCTTTGCCTGCAATATTTCAGACCTTTATACACTCACTGCACCAGGCAGTTCTGGGTTATAAACTGTTGAGTATACATGTTTTTTTTTCAAATACACAATATGTACATATTTACTTTTGAACCTCTTCGTCTAACATAGCATCCAGCTGATCAGAAAGGTTAGCCAACATATTCTCTATATCATCAATGACGTCACCAGGAGATATTGCTTCAGGAGTACTGAAATAAAAAAAATAAGGATCTAAGATATGTTAACTGTAAAAATTTAACTTGTTCATCATTGCTCTGTGCTATGTTTAATAAAATTATGAAGTTACAACTAAAATTTACACTTTATTAGTAGCTATAAAGATTTTATAAACAAACATCAGCATTTTTGGGAAAATATTTCAAGATTCTATAGAAAAAAATGCTGCATTAAAAAAACAAAATAATATTATAAAGATGTCTTATGTACAGGTTAAATGAGTTAACATAGTTTGCTAATTTTTTGCTTATCACCAAAAAAAATTAAATTAGTAGTTTATTTTGAAGAATGAATAGAAATCTCATTGCAATAAAGCAATGGTAAAAATTTTTAGGGAATGAAACGTAATTCTGAATACTTTTATAAAACTTCATAATTTGAACTTAGCAACTTAACTGTTTTGAAATGAAACGATGTCAGTTGACTGTAAACAAAATTTAAAGGGGATAAAAAGCAAATAGATTCCATACTAGTAATCCACTTTAAGTGTTAATTATTGTATTAGAGGTAAATTTCGTTTTAAAAAACTTACACATCATATTCATGTTGAATGCCTGAACTGTTCTCTTGAGTATTTCTTGACTTTTGCATTGCTGTTAAAAGAAATGAACTTTTAATAACAATATAAAAACACATGAACTACACAACAAACTACAATAGCATAGGCTCCATTATATTTTATTTTTTTCCCTTCCCATTCCATATTTATATATTTTTTTCTTATTTTTTACAAAAAGAAAGAATCAATAATTATATTTTGTTTGAAAAATAACTTATCCAAATTTTAGGATGCAATTTCAGAATATATCCACCTACAATTATACACTTCTTTTTCTTTACTTCCCCAAATTGTTGTGCCTCACTCAAAATCTATTCTCTGCAATAAGTGTCAGAATAAATAATTCTACAACTTTTTAACAGATTCATAAATCCAGTCCCGGAGAGTTTAAATGGTAATGTGGACTAAAGTATGTTTATTTAACTTTCCACAGGATAAGCCAAAAAATTGATCTTGGGAGAAACCAGTTCAACATTTTCCCATAGGCTAGCTAATTCTGCAAATCCACAAGTATTTACAAAATAAATGCATCTTTTTAAATGATTTTTGTCAATCACTTTTAAGACTCAATAGATCATGAAAAGAGTCAACAGGCTGTATGTTCAGCTAGGGTTTGGTATGGGTGATATAATTTTCACACTAATCAAAGACATTAAATTTGAGTGATGGTTAATTTAAATTTATTTTCCTAATTTACATTTAGATTCATTTTTATGTCCTTCACAGGTTTACTTAATAATTTAGTAAGACCAGATTATTCTTCAAAATATGTGGGTATCTCACTCTTCTTTCACCCATTATTTCTCACAACCTCATTCTCTTTTTTATCCCTTATTTTCCATTCCCCCCTCTCTCTTCCCTATACCTTCTCACATTATATAATATACTTTCCCCAATCTCTTTCCTTTTCTCTCTCTTTTTGAAAATCTCCTATTCCTTAGATAAGGAGTAAGTAGGAGGTTAGGAACTTATAAATATTTTGAATTTGAAATAATGGATGGATTTAGGAAGAAGACCTGCGTTGTTCTTTTTGGGAGAAGGGAACACTGTCCCTTCTTTACCATTAAAAAAATTGGAACATCCTGTAAAATTTTCTGGATATTTGCTCCCCAAGACCCCCATACATCCAGCCCTGCTTAAATTGGGAAAAACTCCTTCACATTCATTTAAAATTATGTTACAACTCCTAGTAGGGTACTGGGCCACCCACTTTGAGAGCCCCTATTTATGGGCGGATTTAGAAGACAGACCCTAGAGAAGCAAGGTAGAGGCTTGGGGGCTTACTATCCCCTGATTGGATTCAAATCATCCTTTACTACCATTAAAAAATGGGGGGGGCCATCACTTCCATGTGCCTCTCTGTAAATACAAAAAATCATGGGGGTATACTTGAAGGAGTACCTAGATCGTTGCACCTTCAAACTCCAGTATAACTAGCTTCACTAACCACTGGGTGAGGCCATGAGCAGAGCTGCTACAGAATGTGACTGAAAGTCACTGTCAGCTGAGTGGCTAGCTTGATGCTAACCCCCTCTTGATTTCTCCAAGTAAACTTGGTACTCATTTTAATGCCTCTGAGGGATAAAGGGCTGAGTCAGCCTTACCCACAGACTGGGATTTGATTCCCAGGCCTGTGGTGAAGTGTGAAGCGCTTCCTCTATGCCACCAGGAAAAAACAAACTCAACTCATTCATTTAAAGTTATGTTACAACTCCTAGCTGCATTCTATCCCATTAGGGTGCTGGGCCCCCTACTTTGGAGATCCCCTATCCATGGGCGGATTTAGGAGACCGACCCTGGAGAGCCAAGCTAGAGGCTTGGGGGAGGGTGATGTCCCTGATTGGATTCAATCCATCCTTTACTACCATTAAGAAATGGAATACTCTTTTAAAATGGGGGGGGGCATTGCTTCCATGTGCACCTCTGTAAATCTCCTTGGCAGTAAAACAAATCTGCTTGCATCGGATGTTCATGGGCGGATTCAGGAGGAGAGCCTTTGAAAACAACCATTAAAAAATCAGGGTTTCTACTCAATTTCAGAAATAAAATTCCCTGACTTTTCCAGGTGTTTCAGGTATTCCCTGACCAGTGGGAACCCTGCCTTTTATCTATCGAGCAAGTGGATTTTTTTTTACTGCCCAAGGAGATCTCCTTGGCAGTAAAACAAATCCACTTGCATCTGATGTTCATTGGCGGATTTAGGAGGAGAACCTTTGAAAACAACTGTAACCATTAAAAAATTGAATAACCTAATAAAATGTGGGGGGGGGGCATAAGACCCCCTGAATCTGCCCATGGCTCTACCTAAGCATAGCCACACTTACATCTCTGGTGAGAACCGCCGGCCTGCGATGAGGAATGAGCGGGGATGGCCGGATACGGCCTGGCCGCCTTCTGCTTGATAGTCCCGACCGTCTCGTTCGCAAAAGGCAAGGAGGCGGCCGCGTCCGCCGCCGACTCGGACGAATCCTTCCGCCGCTGCCTGAACAGCGGGTTGTTGAACAGTTCGTCCGCCGGCTTCTTCTCAGATGCGGCGGCGTCGGTCGCCGAGGGCAGCGGGGCCGGCGGCGGCGGGAAGTCCTCGGGGGGAGGCGGGGGGTTGCTCCGCTTGGGCGGGGGCGGCGGAGGGGCGCGCTTCAGCGTCGCGCTGCGGGGGACGGTGGCCGGCCCGTGGTGGCGCGGGGAGCCGTCCAGGCTCGACCACCCGTCCAGCGTCCGGTGGTTGTCGATCAGGCTCTTGAACTCGCTGTCCGGGATGTCGACGATGGCCTCCGCGATCTCCTCGCGGGTCTTGGCGGCGATCTTGGCCATGGGGCGCAGCCGGACCAGGCCCTTGGGGCGGTTGAGCGTCGCCGTGCCTTCGCACTCGAACTCCTGGTCCAGGTCCGTCACGCGCCAGTTCTTGGGAGGGGCAGCAGCAGCCTCTTTGGGTTGTTCCGGAAGGGCGGGATCGGCTGGGTAGGGCGCAGGGTCCGGCGGAGGGGGTCCCTGGTGGATGGGGTTGCTGCTGATGGGCAGTTGTTGTAAGGGGGCGTATGACTTTGGTGCCGGTTGTTGAGTCGTGTTGTTGATATTCGTGATGACACTTTCTGGGTTTAGACTTTCTAAGGATCTTACTCTAGTAGGAGAAACAATCTAGAAAGAAAACGATATTATGCTTACAAAGAAAATGTACAGCTTATTTCTACATGAAGCATATATTTTTAGGTGGGAAACTCTATGTTTATTGTTTTGTGTGCTTAAACCGTAAAAATGACTTTCTGATACGATAATGTTAAAAAAATTATACAGTTTTAGTAAAATTTGAATTTGATTCTTTTGAAGAAAAGAACTAGTTATTCTAAGAAGGAATCACTAAAGATATAAAACAATGTGTATTAAGCTTCCTGACTAAAATTTTATTCCGTGTATCCTTATTTATGGAACTAAAACGTGGATAACGACTGAAAAATTATAAATTTTAAGGTTTTAAAGAGAAATACTAACAATATATTGGTCATTAGGTTCAGTCAATATTAGGTCTTCAGACTAGAACCATCAAGAACATTTTCACAGTCAAGCTAATGAAGAACTAGTAAGACAACCAAGTCCAAACATCTAATGGCTTGATTACTCCAAAAAACCGAAAAAAAAAACCTTTAAAGTTAGCTCTCTTTTAAGTTAGTCCACTTGGAACAAATCGCAGTTTCTTACCTATAGAAGAATCTATTATAATCAGTATATTAAGAGACATTCTCCTGTACTGAAAATATTGGTACAGGATAACTGCGATTGCATATAATAAATTTAAAGAAAGAATTTATGCATTTTAAAACCTTAAATGAATGCGTCAAGTTTCAAAGACACATCAACTCCTATACTTGAAAATGGGTTAAAAAGAAACTTAGAAGGGAATAAAAAAAAATACAAGCGTCATTCACTTAAATTTTAAAACAACCTTGAGAGTCATTTGAACTTACTGTGTTGGAAATGCCATTGTGGTTTTGAGATGAGGTTAAGTTCTGTGCAGAGTTGTGTACAGCTTGCAAGAATAGGTTGTCTTCTCGCATCGGTGACTGTTGAAATGTTTTCATTTCCGGGATGGAATCTGTGGACGGCGAACTCTTTGGACGATGTGTTGATATTGCTATTTCTTGACTCGGATAGTGGGGTGGAACGTTACTAAGAGTAGAGGGTCGAGGAAACGTAGAGCTTCCACCTGGTCCGTTTGGCCGATGTATACTAGACTGAGGATACAAATTCGGTCGGCGACCATGATTGATGTCTTCTATCCGTTTGATGGCTAGCAATATTCGCTTTTGATGACCTAGAAAATATTACATAAATATCGTGCAATATGTACTATAAAATTTTAATTTGAAACGGTTTGCTGTAGCAATTATACAGAAGACAGAGCTTTATACTTTGTGAGTTTTAAAATTTATTACATATCACCTCGGCAAGCTATTATGGATTTTTCAAAACTTATGAATAGGATATGATTAAATATCGTTACCACCACGCCAAAAACACGAATCTGCTATTTTTATACATCGCAGATTCGTGTTTTTGGTGTGGTGGTAACGATATCGTCCAGTCCCAGCTATTATACACATTGTGAGATAAGCGAAATAAACGATAAACAGATTTTGACGAAATATCGATATCTAAAATTTATCGATATTGACGACATATCGCGATATATCGATATTTGATTGACGATTTATATTGATATCAAAATTCTAATATCGCCCAGTCCTTGATATGATATTTTATTTGCATTCTCTTCTGAGGTAATTATGTTATCTTCTTATTTAAATGAAGTATATTATTTGAAAAGAGATATTGAAACTTAACAAAAAATCTTAGTTACCTAATTTTTGAATTCCAATATCTTCTAGATCTTCCCAGGTAAGATCTGTTACTTTGTCTATGGTGCTATAGTTTTGTTGTGATAAGGTATCAAAATATTCTTCTAGACGTAGAAGCTGCAACCATTCTAGCAAGGAATCCTAGGAGAAACATATAATTTGAGTACCTTCATAATTATTTGAACATTAGAAACTTCAGTGAAACTATGCACAACGTTTTATGTTCCACTCAAAAGGTATGATACTTACAGGTTTATATTCAGGAATTCCGTCAGAAATATTTAATTTTGCTATTTCGGCTTTTAATTTTCTCCGGTGATTTGGTTTTGTTATTCCAATAGCTGTAAGATCCTGAAATAGAATAAAAACTTATTTTGTACTCAAATATATAATCAAAAGTCTTTGAGAAACAAGGAAACATAAATAACGAGTTATCTACCTCAGGTGTCATACGTGTTATGGTCGGCATATCGTAGCCTGCCAGCAGGAAGTAAGGTATATATTCTTCAAAATGTAGAGTAGCCAACCAACTGCTCAACACTTCCACATCCTAAAATTCAAAGATAAAACCAATGTCATAATGTAAGAACTAAGTCAAATTAAAGCCAATACCTCACTCAATGCACAACCTAAAACGTGTGGAAAAATACTTTACACACATGATCGGTTTGGTTATTTTTAATCACTCATATGAGTTTTAATCATTAGATACATTTGAATTTAAGTTTCCGTGTATTAAAAATCGATATAATTTATGTTGAGGATTGTTGGAATAACTTACATAAGCATGATAGAAAAACTGGATGTTTCAAAAAGGTTTGTATTATTTGTATATTATCAATTCGTATATTGGGGGTAAATTAAATATCTAATAAGAATTTCAAAACATGCATTGCATCTGTAATTGAAATTTTAAACTTAAATAAAAAATTCACTATACCTAAACATGAAATGTTTACACACGCACACGCACACGCACACGCACACACACACATTAAAATGGAGTGAAATGTATCAGAACGTTTTCGAATTAAGGCAAAAATAATATTGATATGTAGTCTTGTAAAATATTAAGTTTATATCGATAATCAATTTTTAAAAGCGTTCATAATTACGTTTCAAAATACATAAATTATAAAAACATTTTCGATAAGTTAAAAATAGTTTTTATAATAACTGTCATTAAAATATCTTTATGAAAACGAAATATTGGAAAATATTTCCAAGGTAGGTAATAAGCCAGGTACGTAAATGAGGAGAAAAGTGCTTTTAAGGTACGATCACTGTTTAAAAATAAATTCTTAAGATCAAGTAGAAAAAAGTCTACTCCTTTCGTAAAAAATTCCGACGCCAAACATTCCCCAAAAACCGAAAAGCGGAAACACTAACAATTGAAACGTCTGGTCGATGCACCGCATTGACAGCCAAATGGTCGTTCCTAGTTAAAATTTATAAACTCTCTTTCACGAGGGATTTTTCATCTCGCCTTCATTGGGTTTTGGCCCTTCGCCACCATTTTTCTTTCCATTTTTTCCCGCCGCGCTTTCTGAAATGTTATTTTCTCCCGGTTCGGTCTCTCTTTTGAGCGGAAGAGGTTGGCGCGGTGCCAAAATGTGGGTCTTTGAGTCTTGTCAATTCACAAGTATTCCCACTTTACGAACACTACGAAAATCGTAAGTATCCCCAGACTTTTCGAGTGCGTAATAAACTAAAAATAACGCTTCGGAAGAGATTCTTTTGAGGCGGAATCTTCTTTTTTGGGAAAGACCGTGTCAATTAGAATCTTGAAAAGGAGATAATTCGAGGAGATTTTTTCTCGGCTGAGTCAAAGTACGACCATCAATAAAAACGGCCGAAAAATCGCTTTAAGATTAACCACCCAACGATGGAAATATAATCAAATAATACATTGAAACTGAAATATAAGTTGATATTTTTTTAGTTTGAGTCAACTTGTAAAGTGATTAATAAAAACGGCCAAAATACTGATTTAAAAAAACGACCAAGTTTGAGATATAATGAGAAGATACAATGAAATAGAAGTTTTCCGACTTGGAGCTTTTTCGATAGTAAATGAATAACTTTCATAAAAAACACGGCTTCCATAAAACCTAAATAAATACCCTATCGATATAAACACAATCAGAAGATATGTAATATTAAAAGTTAATACTTCATTGATTGAGTATAAGTTAAGAAAACATCAATACAAACGGCTTTAATTTCCCTTTGAAAATGAACAGAATTTTAGATAGAAAATATACAAAAGTTTACGTTCTAGCTATCATCAGGGTGAACAGCTTGAAAAGAATGAGGAATAGAATGCTTTGAGAGCAATACTATGAAACACAATAAAATACTTTAAAAGCTTTCTAAAAATAAAATGTGAACATTTTCATACATTTGTTATGGAGGATTACAATCAGATATTGAAAACAGTTTCTAAAGAGAATCCCATTTTGATGAGTGCTGTAGAAAAGCCAACATTCATTAAGCGCCTGTAGAAACCGTTTTGCTGTCGAGTGAGTGTATATGCAGAAAAGCAAACATTAATAGAAACTGATTTGCATCTTTGTAGTACCGTAATCGATTTTGATTCATTTTCATCAATGGTTTTCCGAAATGCAATAACGTTTGGATACATCGCATTTGAATGTTTCTGGAAAAATACCTTTAGATTATTTTAAGAAAGATACATTCAATGTTTCTGGTAAATATGCACTAGATTATTTTTTTAAAAAGATACATTTTATTTGGAGTAAAATTATACGATATTTTAAGTAACTACGAAAAAGGAAGATTTAAGACGAACGCATAACTTGTAAAGGTATTTAAGAAGTCAAATGCTATTAATTTAATTGTTTAATTGATTAAGAAATAAAATAGCACTGACTTTAACATAATTGTTAGAAATTCAAGCCTATTTAATCTAAGTTAAATTAAACTCGTATGCACAAAGTTTTAGCTAATAGGTACATGTTTTTCAAAACCTTTACACTTTTTATTTCAATTTAAGAGATAAAAGAGGAAATTTAAAACACAAAATAATAAATAGAGATAGAAAATATTTATAAGAAAATGTTTTGTTATCATTTTATAGCATTTTAAAATCACATAATTTAATAATTTATAAAATTAATCGATATTTCAATTAAATGTTAAATGATATGCTTAATTTTTAGCTGAGAAATCAATGTACAAAGTGAATTGTTCAATATAAAAGTGGAGGCCGTTCAAGTATTACGCAAGCACCTAAGAGGGGAGGGGGTACAATGAGAGTTTAATAAAATTAATTTTCACAAATCAAAATTAAAAAGCACTGAAATTTAACTAACCACAACATTTTTTTATCAATGGTTTTATTAAATGTGTTCATAATGTGCTTTAAATTATGTAAAAAACACGTAAAATTAAAATTGCCTTACCAGAAACCCAAAGAGAATAAATTATACAAATATTTTTCCTCCAAAGCAATTACAATCAAATTCGCCATTCACCGACTTTTCATTTGTACTAAAATAATCCACTTATCTCCATCAAACATTCCATTCACCCCAATTTCCATCCAGATTATCGAATTCCAATCCAAACAAAAAGAGAACGATCTCCGATCGCATATCATTCCCACCAACTCCCCATCGAATTTTCATTCCATTAACCGACGGTCCCTCTTACAACACGACACCTCCAAGCTTCCTGCCGACAAGGCATTATAATAATATTACCCCAAGAACCGAAATCAACTGCAATAAACCAATCGAAGTATCGAACGAACGCGTGACACAACAATCCGAATCGTTTGCATATCGAAAAAAAAGTCGAGTTGAGTTGGACGGCACGCGCGCGGAAGGGTCGATAGGGGAGGTAACGATCCCGGGATCAGGTGGTGGTGCGCAGATGGGGGACAGGGGACGATCGGAGGGGTGGTGATCACTCCCATAAGAGTTGTGGGGGATAGATACCATGGGCGGGATTCTGGAGGGGTGAATGATCCACCTCTAGCATTTCAGTCATTTGTAGTAGAATACGGTATTGTTAAAAAGGTATAGATTAGATTAATTAAAAGATTATAAGAATGTAAGATAGGGGTGAGGTAAAGCTGAGAATTTAAAGAGAAATCAGTACAGTAATAATGTATTGATTAGTTTTTAGTTGAATATTTTTAATTATTGATTTTGTTATTTGGTATCAAGTATAATGGAAAAATTAGTATCTTTTTAATACAACACGGTAGTGAAAGTTGAATTTTTCGTTTGATGACAATCAAGATGGTTATATAATGTAAAATAAAAATATGCAATCGATGTTTGAATTAAAAGTACAAAAATATGTACGAGTATAACTAAATAGAAATTATGTTGAAAAAGTGTCAACAGTATTAATTTTATGTCAACTAACGGTAATAAATTATAAAAAAGATTACTTAATGTATGTAATAGTATCTTGTACAAGCTTTTTTTTTGTTGGTTTTGAGTATGCAATGTATAACTATGTAATATGAAATTAAATTTAATAAAATAAGTAAAAAAAAGCTTTTTTAAAAAAACGCTTTTATCAAGATGTCCTAAAAATTCAAAAATAATTTTTTGGGTTTTGTGAAATAATTTATTGGGGAGTAGAAAATAACCTTCCGGTAAGTAAAAATTAACTAATTTTCTGATCACTAAAAATAAAAGCGTGGGCGCTAGTAATTTATAATTTTATATAAAAGAAAATGAGAAAAGAGAACTTAGAATAAATAGTGAATAGATAATTACTAGCGCCCACGCTTTTATTTTTAGTGATCAGAAAATTAGTTAATTTTACTTACCGGAAGGTTATTTTCTACTCCCCAATAAATTATTTCACAAAACCCAAAAAATTATTTTTGAATTTTTAGGACATCTTGATAAAAGCGTTTTTTTAAAAAAGCTTTTTTTTACTTATTTTATTTTCTACTTTTTAGTCTTAGAATTTTGCCTAAAATCTTAATTTTTATTCCAATTGTTGGTATGTAATTAGTAAAACCCCTTAGAATTTAATGCTAAAAATTTAAAACATTACCCCTCTATTTAGGTACTTATAAAATTTTTCAAAGCAAGTCATTTGTAAGAAATAAACTTTTCCAAACACCAGTGAAGAATTTACAAAAAAAAAATATTCCAAATGAAAGAGATTTTATAATTTCTTTTTTACTGAAAAAGCGCAACACCCCATGCAAACATATTCAGTATTTCTTTAAGCTATAAATAATTCCATCTGAACGAAAGCGAAATCTAAAAGAAATGAATAGCAATAACTGTCATAATAAAAGCATCGAAACTCCCATTTATCCATCAAATGAAAATAAAAACTATTTCCAAGCTTTTAGTACAAGTGGTATAGGTTTAAATTCACATTACTATCTTCGTTAATTATCTTAATTGAAAGGTAATAATTCTAGGTTTAAAGATTGAATATAGTTCAAATATATATAATACGCCGTTGTATAAGTTTTGGGGGTCATATTCCTTTTAGAGCGTCTTAAATTCCAGTTAATCGGATAATCAAAAATACTCTTTAATTACCTTAATTACGGAAGTTTTGACTAGCTGACAATTGAATATTGCATTGTCATGAATATTACACCATGCTGCAAAGTTTCAAGGCTTAATATCATTTAGAAGTACCTGAAATTTTATGTGCAAGAATCTAAATGACAACCTTAAAATTTGCATAAATTTGTCTTTAATTTCTTTAATTATTTTAAAATTGCCGTTTTGATGATTGAATATAGTAGTACTATGCCTATTACACTATTGTTCCTTTTTTTGGGAGCTAAAATATTTTTTAAGGGTCTCAAAATCGAGTTAATCGGATAATCGAAAATACTCTTTAATTACCCTAATTACGGAGATTTTGACTAGCTGACAATTGAATATTGCATTGTCATGAATATTACACTATGCTGCAAAGTTTCAAGGCTTAATATCATTTAGAAGTACCTGAAATTTTATGTGCAAGAATCTAAATGACAACCTTAAAATTTGCATAAATTTGTCTTTAATTTCTTTAATTATTTTAAAATTGCCGTTTTGATGATTGAATATGTAGTACTATGCCTATTACACTATTGTTCCTTTTTTTGGGAGCTAAAATATTTTTTAAGGGTCTCAAAATCGAGTTAATCGGATAATCGAAAATACTCTTTAATTACCCTAATTACGGAGATTTTGACTAGCTGACAATTGAATATTGCATTGTCATGAATATTACACTATGCTGCAAAGTTTCAAGGCTTAATAACGTTTAGAAGTATCTGAAATTTTATGTGCAAGAATCTAAATTTTTTGCGATAATTTGCCGTTAATTAATATAATTACTTGAGAATTGTCGTTTTGATGATTGAATATAATAGTACTATGCCTATTACAGTATTGTTCTTTTTTTGGGAGCTAAAATCTCTTTGGAAGGGTCTCAAATGTCAGTTTTTCTGATAATTAAAAATACTCGATAATTAACTTAATTTTTTGGTTATTGATTAGATAATAATTGGATATTGGAGTGTCATGAGGGTTACATCGTTCTGTAAAGTTTCAGGGCCCTGACATATCAGGAAGTGCCCGAAAATCGAGTTGTAAGATTTCACCAGTGACCTTGGCCCAGAGCAAGTCTAATAAAAGCGTTTAATAAAATAAATAAAAATTTTAAAAAATTTGGTGTAAGATTATTGGACATTAAGATGCAAAATTAATATATTATGTAAATATTCTATATAAACAGTTTTTATAAGTAATGTGTTAATATACTTGACTATTTACACTGAATCTATTAGGTACTTGATTCATTTTTCTAATTGAACTAAAAAGTTAACATTACATATAGAGTAAAATATTTATACAGCAAATGAAAAATTATAAAATTGATAATTTTAAAGTTAATATTAGCTATAGGTACTTGTGTAAATATGTTAACTCACAGTTAATATTATAGGTTTCATTTCCAAATAATTTTAATTTTGTAATTTATCTTTTAGGTTTTGTTTCATTTTTCAGTTGGACTATTAATTAACAATACTTAATTAAATATTAATACACCTAAAAAAAGCTATTAAATTTATTAAAACATAAATAATTTAAGTTGAAGGTTTATTTGCATTTAAAGCATTATGTTTTTATTATAGTTAACTATTTATATCATAAATAGTTTTTCTTTTGGATAAATTCCTTTTCAACAAATTAATTTTTTAATTGATATTCAATTTCATGAAAATTTATACAATTAAGTTATAAAGTTGATATAAATTATACAAATATTGAAAATAAAATGTTTATACAAAACTCTAGAAGAGCTTTTAAACCATTTAACATTAAAAATTAGTACCATGTACTACTTTTCTTTCAGTATTCAAATGAAAATAATAAAGAGAAAAGGAATAAATGAAACTAAGTATGTTTTCTTTATCCTTCTGCATTCTTTATGTTTATTTATGCTATTTATGTTTAAATTTTATGATAATTTTTAAATCTTATTTAAAGTATCACGCAAGAGTTTTCAGGGTACAAGTCAAGAGATGGAAATACTTATAAACATTAAGCCTTCATTCTGAATTTTTAAAAAATTAAAGTAACAAAGAAGATGTACAAAAGAAACAAAAGATGTCTTGTTATCATTCTGTACTTAAAACATTATGAAAGTCTACAAATTTGTTTTAGATTTTACATAAAATATAAACTTTTTGTACACATCATAACATTAAGCTGACAAATTTTCCTACCAAATGCAACAACCCTTTGAAGATTTTAAACCAGTTTAATAATGCCCATTACAAAAGAGCCAATTTTAAAAATAACAAACATTATTTAGAAAGATAATAAGAAAATTACACTAACTGATATTACTATATTATTATTGTAAACTTTATCTACCTATAACTTTATGTGAAATTTTGTAAACGTTATTTCACACACCATATAAACATCTTCAAAACCATAAAAAAAACTATCTAAAAAGAGTTTAACATTTTACCATGAATATTTCAATTTGCAACCTTTTTATTCTAATACACAAAGCAACGCCATTGGAAAAGGTCGTCATTATTCTTTTGAAACCATATTGAAAGTCGAACTTTATCCGTGAGAAAAACGAAGAACAATAATTGCCACTCAAAACGTAATCTGAAATTATCCCTAATTTAAACTAATCGTTTTACGACCATTTACCCCTTAAACTCCCAAATGGAGAAATCAATAGCTCCATCACAGCCATTCCCACTAGTTAGTAATATAAGCTCATTATAAAGATTTTTATTTCCAAATTTATTCCAATAAAAATTGGAGAGCTAGTTATTTTACATATTATCTCTTTTTAAATAATAGTGTGTAGGTACTTATAATGAAAGAGCAATTTAGCTTCATAGATTTTTTGAATGGTATTTAGGTTCAGGAAATTAATAATAAAACCTTCGTTAAAAGAACGGCTTTGAAAACAAAAATTAATTAAAATACTGATTCAATCTATACATTTCCAAATGAGAAAACATCGTTTGTTGGTATAACTTGATAATAATGCGTTTTAAAACTATTATAGTACTTTTTGACTATGTATTATTATCATTATCATAATGTAGAGAAAAGAAGGGAGAAATTATACTAAAAGAACAAAATTTAAGCATGAATATTTTAGAGAGTATGAAAAAAAAAGAAAATACATATTTTAACTATAAAAGAAAAACACTTTACATGTTAGTATTTGAAACTATAACTCCTAATCTAAACTATAACCTAAATAACTATTTAATAGTTTATTTAAAAGAATCGGGTAAGGTGACAGCTATGGTATTGGATAGGATACATTTTTGGCGATGAACTGGAGTAGAAGTGTAGAAATACTTTAAATAAATAAAATGAGCAAAAAATAGGTACTTTTATTTAAAGACTTTCTGAGACTTTTTTTTAAGATTTTTTTTATGTTACTGTCAACAAGTTACCTCCATGACTTTCTTAGTATATTTGTATTGATTTTTAATGTGTTTAATCTTTCAACATAATATAGAGTTAAGAATTAAACATAAAAAAAATATAAACCAAAATTATTAGCCATCATGACATGCTCTGCTTTTTTGGTTTCACAAAGCCCCCGGAGTTCTTCAAATCATGTTTTTAAAGTAGTTAATTCTAGCTTCTATTCATTTTAACAAATTTAATGTCTAATTTAAGTTCTGCAAGTGCCCTTTTGTAAGGAATAGGTAAAAGTAAATGGTTGATAAGGATTGTCCTAAACCCTGGCCTTACCCTTTATCTTGCAGAAGATGATACTTACAGGAACCATTTGATTAAAGCATCAAAAAATTCAAAACATTGTATCGAAATTTTTCAGACATTGAAATATTAGCTTGCTTTTACCTTCTCTTTAGAATGGTTTTTTAAAAAGTTTAACTCTTTTAGTCCTAGACCCCAAAATTTCTATCGAATTCTATAGAAAATTTGGGGCGGCTACACTGAAAGGGTTAAATTAATTTCATTTTCATGCAACAGTCTTGTTTTCTGAGTCACTTGTTTAACTTCCAACAATCATATTGAAAAGTCGGTATGAAGAAAAATAGATATTACGTTTGGTAATTATGTTTTTTGACCAAAAATGTAAAAATATAATTAGGGAAATATTTTTTGAATATAATTTAACCATTATACTCATTGAAAACAACAAAATTTAATATTTAATGTAAAAATGTTTAATTGTTTTACATAAAATTGAAATCTCAAAACTCTTAATTTCGATTTCTTTTAGTTAAACGCCAAAGTACAAGTACAAACAAAAATTCAAAACGTAATTTATATCAGTTTCTACTTAATGATTGAGTCTTTGATGGATAAATAGACTTACGTGCCGGACAGCAGGCTTGGTGGCCGGCGGCGGCTCCCTTTGCACCCCAGCAGGGAGGAGATCGTTTCGGACAGTCGGATACATAGAAATCACGTGAACCAGCAGATGGCCATGGCGACAACCGTCGTCTCACACACAAGAAAAAGACGAAGACGAATAATGAAAGATGATCCGCGCGCTGAAGCTTCTTCCCTCCGAGTCACACCCACACCGCGGCTGAGCAGCTCGGTTGTTCTTCTCGGCCTCCGGAATGCGACATCTGATTTACATCCTTCACTAAGGAGCAGCCTGTTTGTTTGTTTTGCTTACGAAACAAATTTACAGCTCCTGTGTAAACCCCTTTGGGAGTAGAGTTCTTTCTCAATTTGTATACTCTTCTTTGTTATTGGAAGTTATAGCCACCAAGATTCTTTGCTCCTCAGAGTGTTGGGATGCGTATTTGAAGTCTTGAGCTACATCTCTTTTTGGGTAATGTTTCCGAAAAAAAATTACCCCTTTCAACTCTTCCTAAAAAAGCGTGGCTTTTGCCACTTTTAGCACAGGTAGGTTTTCTAACTTGTCTGAACACTCTAAAGGAAATGTTAAGATAGTGATGTAGTAGGATTTATTCCTTTCAAATGTATTGTAGAAATGTGCGTTCTATTGTTGAACTTGTATCCATTTTGGCACTCTTTAGTGATATTTAGGAAACAAAGAGCTATAACCAGTAACTGTGGAGAATTTTGCACTAGACTATTTTAAACACACTCTGCACGATGCTAAGTTGTGGTTGCCAAAGTTTATAGAGCTTACGATGAATTTTTTCGTGAGATCTACCGCACTATAAAACAAATTCATATATTCTTTTCAACACTGTATAAAAAGTTTTCATAGGATATCATAAGCAAAAGAGAACTTTGATCCAAGGTAGAATCAGTAGGTGCATTCAGACGAATTCTCGTAACCGTAGTAGGATCCTTAACCGGACTTCACAGAAGGTAATAACCATTCGATTGTTTTCATTACTTCTTTCTATAGGATTTTGCAGATGGTAGAGTCTTGGCTACAACCACTAATTGCAGGATAAAGGAAATTTTATACAAGGGAAATGAAGTGTAAAAGATAGAAAAATACACTAACTCAGAAGAAGGCAATGTAGGAGATTCAACAAGGACAAAGAAAATAGATGTTCACTTTTGCGGCGGCGTTTTGTACGACAAGAAACAAGGCAACGGAGTCAGGCGCGGCCGAGGCGGCCTCTTTGAAGAGAAAAAACTCCGAACGGTGTGAACGGAGTCAACAAGCAATATAAACTTTACAACTCATCTTCGAAGCAACGGGATAAAAATTGTGCAAACTTTGATGATGACACGGACTCGTACAATAGTAAAAACTGGAAGAACTTCAACGTAAGGCTCAAGCACACTTCTTCAGACTTATCACAGACGGAAATTATACTTTTTTGTTGTTGTTGTTGTACGGCGACAGCTTTAAACGGTTAATCGATGGAGAGTAGAAAAAACGAGAACATATTATTATTATTATTCCCCACGCGGACACTCGAGAAGTCGGTGGTCGTGGACACTCAGGAGTCCTTTCCCCGGGAGTCGCTGGTCAGGGTCTTTTGCAAAAGTCTCGGGATTGCACGGGGCTTGCGGGCGTAGGTTTCCATCCCCTCCCTGATTGAGAGGAAGAGTCGGGCTCTGTGCTCGGGAGAGAACCGCGCGGGTGTTGCGAGAGTTGTCGGGGGGTTGCCACAGCCCCCCGCCAAGTTTCGCGCCAAGGGGAAGCCAAGAGAGCCCCACGACTGGGGAATAATTGGCTGCTTAAAATTTCAGGGCCTTTTGGGAGTTGGGATTGCGTAAGGAAATGCTCCGGTTGCGAGACGTTTAGAGCCCTCGGGATCGTAGTTTTTTTTTCTCCCGAGTCGGAAAGGAGAGGAGAAAACGGAGGAGAGAGGTTAAATTTTAAGGGGTTTTCCTGGGCAGGTTGGGGAACAGTAGTTAAGTTTGCGAATCTAAAAGGGGATAAGGATAAGAAAAGTGCTGTTGACTTTCTCCAAATTTGGTTTTAAAAGCTCTTATAAATTTTTATGAGACTCGAACGGAGAAAACAAAAGGGGAATTGCTGACACCTGAATAGGAAATAACGCTCTGCACAAAATGTTTCATCATCATCATTTTTTTTGATTGGTATTAAATATTTTTTAGAATGACATTTATGTTAAGAGAAAAATATATTTAGAGTTTAAATTCAGTGTTTTTTCATCAAGGATTTTTTGTAGAAGCTATAGTTAATATGTCATTTTTAGATTAGATTTTTTTCTATCATCCTAAAAAAGAAATCATGAGAAGAGTTACTCAGTTTGAAGTCATGAAATTTATGAGAAAGCATCGATGGCAGTTGGAAAGATAGTTATCACACTTATACTTAAATGAATACTTGACTTGTTTTCTTCGTTACATTTGAGAAAACTATGACATATACATGTTTTGAAAAAAAAATTACAGTTCCTTAAATGCATTTGTATTTTTAATAAATATATTTAACAATTATAATTTGTTAAATGTCATAAAAAATCCAAGTCTGAGTTGACTCAAGAAAAAGCAACACAATCAATAATATCTAACCTGTCTATCACACAAATTTTCACAAGGTATCAAATTACATTGGAATTTCCTGAAGCAAAATATCGTCATTAAATTAAATTTAACTAATAATATAAACCCCCAAAAGTTAAGATAATTTGCATTTACAATTTTATTTGTAAATTATACATTTTGAGGCTTCTTTGTGTCAATACAATTAAAGACAAATATAACCTTTGTAAAACTTTTAAACGATACTATTTGAAATTGTTTGATTAACTTAAAATAAAATATTTGTAACTTCAAAATGTTGGTTCAAAAAAAACTACTAAAAACAGTATTTTACTTCCTCTTATAATTTTACGAAAACATAATCACCTTAATTTCTTTAATGTTTGTAAACGATTCCTACGACTCCCTACAGAAAAAGTTTTCACTAAAACAAACGGATGCTTGATGCGTTGCCACAGAAAACCTTAATCTTTTGGACCAGACTATACACAGAAAAATCCCTCAGGCACATCTGTCTCCGGGAAAGAATAATCCGATCAAGCCACGGCCCAAACAAAAGAAGATAAAAAAAAACATTTGCATGCGACAAATCCAATCACAACGAGTGCTGGACAAGGAATCAACAACGACCCACGACAAGCGGATCATTTCTCCTTCCTAAACGGCATCGATTTTTATTTTTCGATCCCGACCAAAGTGCTAAGACAAGAGTTTTCTCGAGAAAGGAAAGAAAACCCGATCGAATTTTCTTTTCCATCTGCTGATTAACCGCATCTTCCTGGCGATGCGTCGCCAAATGTGGCATGAAAATCGTTTAGGAGAAGGATTAAAGGAGGAAGAATCAGGCGGCGGACACCGGGCAAACGATACGACGGAGAACCGCGCGGTGGGTTTTTTTTTATTTCTCTCAGCAAAACGGAAGCGTAAATAAGATTGAAAGTTGGGCACGGAGCAAAAAAGGACCGGCCACTATCCATCAAGGCTGTCGCCAAACACGGGATCGATGGGTGACGTGTTTCGCCAAAGGTTCCGGAGCGAGGATTGGGATCGATATGGTGGGGAATAGGGAACGCATCGGGGGGCATCTCTGCCTGGTCGGCATGGAGAGAAATCTAAAGCAAGAAAATCCAAAAGAAGGAAAGGTTTTGTGGTAGGAAATTTACTTTCTCCAAGGAAACCTTTCTAATCAGATGTTGAAGAAATTTCTATGTGTGGGGGATAGAGGAGAGAAGGAGAGTGGGGGGAGAAAAAAGGAGAGAAATGGAGGGGGCAGAAAGATGAAAAGAATACCTGAATAATGCATAGTACCTGAGTGGGTTTTAAAATAAAACACCGAGGGGATTTGGCAGGAACCACTTAAAAGGACAACTAAGAACTAGTTATCACAATCAATTATTTAGAGCGGTCGAAATACTCTGGAACGACATCAATAATATCAAGACAAGGAAAATATCAAATTACTCACTACTCATTAAATATTACTCATTCTCTATCTCTTCCTCTCCTTATTTTTTTTCTCATTTTCTCTCTCCTTTGGTATTTCTCATTTCTCTATCGAGTACAATCTCGTTCATTACAAATATACACATATAGAATTTAAGAAAGTAGGAATGGAAAGGCATTTAGTAATTCACAAGTTAGCAAGCCTACACACAATGAAGAGACTGATAATCTCTATGAAATCCACTGAACTAGGAGTATTGGCTTTTTAACTATATTAACTTAAGCCTATATCACATTAAGTTGTCATTAATACGAATATAATAAACCTTAAAGTAACAACTCCGTCCCCATATCTGAGAATCAGGGGATTTAGGACCATTTTACACGATAGGATCAATTTAAACATTTAGCCACTAGATATTATAAACTAGAGACTAGAATGGCGTGGAATTGGAAGACTTACAGATAGTATTAGAAAATCCAACAAATATAATTTATATTTATAGGGAAGTAGAGAAAAATTATCATAAAAATTGTTAATTAACGTTTGTAACTAAGTTTCTTTTCCATTCATTCGTGCTCAAAGAAGGCATGTCAAAAGAATTTTTAGTCCAAAACTCAAAGAAGTAACATGCGGAGTAAGTAATACACATCGATGAGCTAAAAGTTGACAAATTTTTGCAAGAGAACTGGTGCCTAAAGATGTTGACACAATCACTCCAAATGGAGAAGGCGCTTCGATGCGTTCTCTACACCCTTCCCACCCCACGTTCCCGAGCAGGATTGTGATCGATAGAGGCAATGCTTCCAACGCCAAAGCAGCGCCAGGGTAATGTTGGGTTTCCTCCCTGAAAAAGGAAGCGGCTTTTCTGATTCTAGGGGGAGTAAATGGCATTTGCCTCACACCTGCAACCACCCTCCCCTGGTTTTGAAAAAACGCCTTCTGCTGATGTAAAAATCTGCATCTTTTATCCGCCGAGCACGTTGCTGGAGTTTTATTCCGCGTTGCAGATATTTATTTCATTGTAGCGTTCGAATTTTTTTTTTATATTTCGGGGTTAGTCGAACTTGCTCAGCGAACCGTTCTTTCCCCCATTCTTTTTCGGCCGCTCCGGTGAATATTCCACGGCGATGTATGTTATGCGGGACATATCGAATTTTTCCATCTCTCCGTTATGAAATAGATGTTTGTGGTGGTGTTTTTAATGCATTTTAAACCATATATATTTTTTCTGGAATGGTGAATGTTTAGTTTTTATTTAATGGTTACTGGGAAATATCGATAAATCTCTTTGTTTACTCGAAATCGTGATAAAATATTTGATTAAGAACTTTTCCACCCCTATGATGTATTTATATGCATTACCCCTTTCAGTCCTAGTAGCCTCTGAGTTTTTGTAGGATTTAATGGAAATATCGGGGGACTAGGAATAAAAGGGTTAAACCACTAAATTTAAGATAATTTAGTGAAATTAACTGCTAATTTAAAGGTTTCTTTTAAATCTTGAGATACGAAATAATTCCAAATGGAAAAATCTACCAAAATATACTAAAGTCAATGAAGAATTTCTAACCTAATAGGTTTTGTAAAAGTTCATCTGAATGTGAGTAGAAACAAATATAATTAGCATTAACATTAATTATTATTAACTTATTGTACAATCTATGAAGAAATAGTATCTTTATTCAAAATAAAAAGCATATATTTGGCACCAAGTTACCGTGTTTTACAATAAAATTTTGATTGTAACAATATTATGTAAGAAATGTTTAGTATACATTAAATAATA
This sequence comes from Tetragnatha montana, assembly GCA_963680715.1. Lineage (NCBI taxonomy): Eukaryota > Metazoa > Arthropoda > Arachnida > Araneae > Tetragnathidae > Tetragnatha > Tetragnatha montana. Next base: position 12,660,991 of record OY796676.1, on the reverse strand, counting down.
TAAGAATATTTTTTAATCATTATTAATTCATGGTACTATAATCTATTCAGGAATTGCACATTTAATCAAAATAAAAAGCGAATATTTGGAAAACTCATACGAAGTTCTTGTTATTATAGTTAACAATTATTATCTATGTAAACATTAAATTTAAAATAAAACATTTCACAAATCTGATCCATATAAATGAGGTTTTAATAGAATAAAGACATAATAAATGTGACGACTTAACTAAAAAAAAGTTATAAAAATCGAACCATGACAGTGGAAGGTAACTCCAGAACATTTCCTCGCTGGAGTTTAAAAAATATTGAATTTATGTTACACAGATATAAAATTCAGATATAAAAATCTCAGACTGCTCTATATAGAAATAGCACCAACCTCTTCCTTAGAGCTTATGTAAGGTTGTGGTCATTTTTTGTAACACGAAAGGCCATTAGGAGAGCAGAAGGAGAAGACAGTTTTAGGTTACCCTAGGGCGGAAAGATAAGTCGGGCTGTCCGGAGAAGGATTTTCTTAGAAGATGGTTGGGCGTTACCTCTTGAACGAACTGATAAAAGGTGATGGTGCTGGAAACCGTCACACCATACATTGGTCGTATTAATGACAGTTTTCATCAAGGGTAGTTTATTAACCTTGCTTTTTTTTTCCTTAGGTTAGAACTAAAGTAATACATAACTTATTCGGATTCACCTCATTTTCATTACATCCTGATAAAATAAATAAAAAAGTAATTTTGATTAATATAATTTGATTAATTATGTACGTTAAATTAAATGGGCTTATATAAATTGAAGAATTTTAACGCACATTATTAAATGAGGAAGCAAATGTATTTAACTTCCATCTAAAAGAAACAGCGTGGTAATAAATGAAATTAAAATGTAATAATACCCATTAAGACTGGACGTTTTGAATGTGGAAAAATATTCTTTTCAAAACCCTTCAAATTTTTCACTTAATTTATTTTTAAAATCACCGTGTTTGACATTATGAAAACTTAATTCCAAACTATGTTAAGTTTTAATTTAAACAATTTATGGAATTTTCCAAGAAAAGTCAAATGCAGAATACAAAAGTGAATTTTCCTTATTTTTTCGATTTCACATTTAAAATTAGTACTTTTTCAATAGTTATTTAATAAAATTCACAATCTGAATAATCGTCATTTATCGTCTCTTTAACATACAAATTGAAACATTTTACTTTGCAATGCTAAAATAAGTCGAGACACTTATTTTACAACAAGTAATTTTGATAGAAAAGACAAGATGTATGAAAAATAAATATTTTACTCCTATCGAAATATTTGACGAAGGAAAATATCAGTCTTTCCCATCCATCAGATAAAAGTCAAGCGAAAATAGTGAACAAACATGGGATGGCAAGATCCAAGAAACGAAAACTGTCACCGATCGATGGAGAAAAAATCCTTTAAGAAAGATAAGTAAAAAATCAAACCTCGAAGAAAAAGGAAATGTGCTCCAGGTTTCGAAAATTTCTAAAAAGAAGTATAAAACCAATTGTTTCCTGGGAGCTTATCAATGGGAAAGAAAGAGACACCAACTTCCATTTTTAGGAACTCATAAAAGCAATATGATTGAACGTTTTTAACACTAACAAATTCGAATTGGGGATACATGTTAAGGTTATTTTATATTTTAAATTTTAAGAAACGTATGATACGAAAAAGAAATGCCAAACTTGATCGAGAAATACTACTTTTATGGATCGTACATATATTTTCCACCATAATTTCCTTTCTACCAATATTTTTTGTTGTTTTGTATTGTTTTTATTAGTTTTCCAAACTATAAAAGTGTAAATTACAATGAAAATACTTTTTTTTTTCAAAGAAGAGTAGGTACTATCGGTTTGTAAAAAAATGTAATAATAGAGTTTAAAATTCAAATAAAACACTAAAAACAACAACACTAAAACAATAAAAAAATTATTGAATATTATCACCATTATTATTATTTAAATAATAATAATAATAATAACAATAATAATAATGATAATATTGTTATTACTATTACTTTAGTTTCCTAACTATGCATCACTATTTATTATCTGTCGTATTATTAATAGACTGATAAGTAGTCTAAAACAAGAATTTTTTTGGCATGTCGTTTCAGAGTCCAATCATTTATAATTCAAGAAGCACTACAGTAACCCACCAAAACGCAGTTCCTTAACCTCAGTACCCTGTTAAGAAACTACAAAACTTTCTAACAGAAACAAAACAACGATCTAGTAGTAGTTTCCAAAACATCTCCTACCACAACCAACACAAAAAAAGAAAACATCTCTCTCGCCTTTCCAAAAATTGAAAGACTACACAAGCGCCGGAGAGGAGTTTGAAAAGCATAAACGATCAGGAGGAGCTCTTAAACAAAAGAAAAGACACAGAGCAGCAGTTCCCTCTCAGCTCTTTGATAATTCAACACGCGAGACTGGTGTTTAGGAAATACGCGAAGAGTAAAAATTCTAGTTTCTCAAAATGTGTGCGCCGCGGTTATGGGTGATTCGTAATGATCCGGAACACGAAAGTTTTCGGAAATGTAAGTCTAACAAGAGATAAATAATATGCAGAGGAGATGTTTTTTTTGTCGTTGTTTTCTAAAAATTAAATGGTTCTGTGAATATTGTGAACGCCGGCATTTTAGTAGGTGGCTTCACGGAATACTGTATTTTAATGAGGTAACTAATTTACTGTCGTATGCAAATTGTATTAGATGAAAGCTCTTCAGCGGAAAATTAGCTTGATGCAATTTATACCGAGAGAAAATTTTCATTTGAACTTAATAACATGCAACAATCTTAATAATTAAATTACATTAAGAGTATCTGAATGCTTAAATTAACCCCAAGGTTTTATTATAATGATTAATTTAAATTATTTTACAGGAATTAATTACATCGATGTAATATATGTATATTTTGCTGCTGAAATGTTAATGAAAATTGAATTTACATGTTATAAAAAAGAATTAAGTTGACTGACACCAAGAAATTGATAACAAGATAAGACATTTTAATTTATGGTAACATTGTATCGTAACATTTTACTTTGACTGGAAATATCTAGCAGTTTCCTGTGTATTCAACAACATTACGTTCAAATCAATCGGAAATGTTCAATGGATTCGTGACGTTACACAGTTGAACTCGTTCGGTTCATATGCTTGTGCAAGGCAGGGAATTTCAGCTATTGTATCAATAAAAAGGTTTATTTATAATAAAGGTTTTATTTATATTAAATATTAAAATATATAAATTATAATATATAATATTAAATATATAAATTATTTAATATAAAGGTTTTATTTATAATAATAATAAGGTTAATGTTAAATTGTTATCAAGAAAACTGACTGAATAAATTTAGCATAACCAGAACATGATCATGCAACAACACAGGAACAACATTAGAAGTATTTTCAAAAGTACTAATTATTCAATATTAACTATCATTAAGACTAGACCATCCAATGCAATTAGGTGCTTCCTTCATCATTTTTGGGTTCCAATAAGATTTATATAAAAACCGCCTCCAGAATCCTTAATAACGCAATTTAACAGCACCATAATTACCACCCACACAACTCACGAACATCCCCCCCCTCAAAAAAACCCACAATACTTATCATACCTTAATTTACAGCCTTTCCCTAATGAAAAGTCCTAATAAAAATCAAGAACCTCCCCATTCCGCGCATAACTAAAAAAACAAAACCGGAAAACGGAACCAGGAATGACCTCACCACCCCACATAACGAACCTTTCCCCGAAATTAAAGAGCGCTAATAGAATTCCAACCCCCCCCACCCCCTGAAAAATCGAGTCCCTTTAGAAACCGGGGAAAAGTCCCCGCGCTCTCTCCTTCCTTTGACGGGCCGCGGCAGTGGAATAATGATTTAGGTCCTGATAAATGCGCTTTGCCATCCAGCTAAGGATCGATAGAGGGTCAAGGTCCCGCCGAGAGCGCCACCTACCGGAAGGTTCCCCAGCACCCATTGTTTTCTCATTAGGGACCTCTAAAGGAAGGTTCCTCCCGGGAAATGCTTTCGTCTTGAGTAATTGGCAATTTTTGAGGGGGAGGGGGGCTTTTTTGAGAGGAACTGTGCGAGAGATATGAAGTTCGCTAATTAGGACTTCGGAGTTATTCAGTGTCGTCTGTTCGTTTGTGGATGGAGGGGGGTTTTGAATTTTTATTGCGCATGTAACGGCTGCTTTTCGAAGGTGCGGGAGTAGTAGGTAATATAAATGGAAATGATGGGTCATAGGTATCATAGGAACTAGTTATGGTGTTAATTTATGATGGGAATAGAGTATACATAGAAACGATAGTGTATAGAAAATTTATGATGCAATTAGTATATAACTGGGAGTAGTATTAAAAACGAAGGTGAAAAAGAAAATTTTTTATAGGTAGTAGTTTATAGGAATTTGTATCTTCGGCAATTGGGAATAGTAACGATATTAAAAGGAAATACTTTTTTGGGAAAGTATATTCCTCGGAACATCATAAATGGAAACAATAATTTTTACGAAATTTTTTTAGGAATTAGTGTACATATTGTCGCGTAGGTTTGAAGAAACTAAGAACTTAAAAGAAATTGATTTATTGGCAAAAAGATCAGATCAAAGAATAGCATACGACCTCCACACTTGGGATTGCATTGCTTATATACAAGAAGAAGAAAAATGAAATAAACATAAGCGGTTGTCTTCTTGACGTTAACATAAAGTAAAGAAACGAAAAGTTCCTTTGGTTTTATAGATGTTCGAGTCCGAGATATAGATTCGAGTCCGGAATACTTCATTGTTCCTCTCTCAAAAGAACAGAGTCTCTCTGTTAAATGTTAACTTTTCCTCGGGAACGTGTGGTTGGACCCGAATATTTCTCTTTTTGATGATCTAACACACCAGGCTCTAGACGAGGAGTCTTCGGCGGCGGTGATTCTTCTTCCTTCCCTCGTTCTTCATGACTTCCTATTTCTTGCTCCAGGGGGTCGTAATAAGGCTTCATTCTCAACACATGGACTGTATCTCGGGGTTTCCTTCTTTTAGACAGGGGGTCAAAATCTTGCACTTCGTAGGTAACGTCAGATAATTGCCTTAATACTTGGAAGGGGCCAAAGTACCTTTTCAAGAGCTTTTCTGAAAGACCGACCTTACGAATTGGAATAAAGATCCATACTAGATCTCCAGGCCGATACTTAACTGGTCGATGCTTGGCGTCGTATACTTGACGGTCTTTTTGTTGAGCCTCTAAAGTCCGAATTCGTGACAGCTGTCTAGATTCTTCGGCTTGATTTACTAGCTGGCTAAGACGATCGGATTGGACTTCATCGATGCTATACGGGAACAAAGTATCCAATGTAGTATCAGCTTCACGGCCATACGTTAAGTAGAAGGGAGTGAATCCGGTGGTGTCCTGCTTGGCCGTGTTGTATGCAAAAGTGACAAATGGTAAAATCTCATCCCACGTTTTTTGTTCAACGTCTACATACATCGATAGCATATCTGCCAAAGTTTTATTTAGACGTTCGGTCAAACCATTAGTTTGAGGATGGTATGCCGTAGTCATGCGATGAATCACATTGCAGAGTCTGTTAAGTTCCGAAATTAACTTCGATTGGAACACCTGTCCTCTGTCAGTAATGATCGTTCTCGGTGCACCATGCTTCAATATAATTTCTTCTACCATAAATTTAGCTACTTCAGGGGCTTCAGCCGATGGTAAAGCTCTTGTTATAGCGTAACGGGTTAGGTAATCCGTACACACTATGATCCATTTGTTTCCAGCGTTGGATTTTGGAAATCGTCCTAGTAGATCCATGCCCACTCGGTGAAATGGTGCTTCTGCTGGAGGTATAGGCATCAACCGACCAGGAGGTTTCTGGGGAACTGTCTTTCTTCTTTGACATTCTTTACAGTGCATCACATAACGACGTACACTTCGATATAGTCCTGGCCAGTAAAATCTCTTGCGCAACCTGTCATACGTCTTTATAAATCCCAGATGACCAGCTGTAGGTTCGTCATGGAAATGTTTTAGAACATCCAGTCTCAAGTGCCTTGGAATAACCGGTAGCCAACTGTTACCAAGGGGGTCAAAGTTCTTTTTATACAGGATTCCATCCATTACTTCCAGGTCTACTTTGGGAGGCTGCTTTTCTGGACGCTCATAAGACTGAATGTACTCCGACAACTCAGGATCTTTACTTTGTTCTAGGGCAAAATCAATACAGGGAGTTATGGCACTGACGTCTTCTGTAAAAGTCTTGTCGTTGATAGGATTTCTGGAAAGGCTGTCTGCGTCTTTATGCTTTCTCCCACTTTTGTATACAATAGAAATATCGTATTCTTGGAGTCTTAGCGCCCATCTTGCCAATCTTCCAGAAGGATCCTTTAAACTAGCTAACCAACATAACGAATGATGGTCAGTTACGATTGTGAATGACTTCCCAAAAAGATAAGGGCGAAATTTCATTATGGCCCATACTGCAGCAAGGCATTCCCTTTCCGTTGTTGAGTAATTTTTTTCAGCTTTTGACAAGGTCCTAGACGCATAGGCTATGACTCTTTCTTTGGCATCTTGAACTTGAACCAACACAGCACCAATACCATAGCCACTTGCATCAGTATGTAATTCAGTGGGGGATGTTTCGTCAAATAAAGCTAAAATGGGTTCGGAAATTAGTGCTGACTTCAGATCTTCAAAGGCATTCTCTTGAATAGGGGTCCACTTAAACTTAGAATCTCCTTTTAATAAATTTTGAAGATGTTGTGCCCGGTAGCAATAATCCTTGATAAAGCGTCTGAAGTACGAACACAGCCCTAGGAAGCTTCTGACGTCATGGATGCTCTTCGGAGTAGGGAAATCTTGAACAGCCCGTACTTTATCTGGATCTGGTTTAACCCCTTCACCAGAAACTAGATGACCAAGGATTTTGATTTCTCGGGCGGCGAACAGGCATTTCTTGGGATTGAGCACAAGTCCCGCTTCTTGGATACATTTAAGGACGCACTCTAGTCTATTTAGATGCTCAGTAAAGGTTTGGGAGAACACCACAATGTCATCCAAATAACAGAGGCACATTTGCCACTTGAGGTGACGCAGTACATTGTCCATTGTCCGCTCGAACGTTGCTGGAGCATTGCAAAGTCCAAACGGCATTACTCTAAATTCATATAGACCTTCACTTGTGATGAATGCCGTCTTTTCCCGATCCGCCTCGTCCACTTCGATTTGCCAGTACCCCGAATAGAGATCCATGGAAGAGAAATACTTTGCCCCCTTCAAGCAATCCAGTGTATCATCGATCCGAGGCAAGGGGTAGACGTCTTTCTTGGTAACCTTATTCAGACGACGATAGTCAACACAAAAGCGCCAACTACCATCCTTTTTCCTCACAAGGACGACAGGAGAAGACCATGGACTTTCGGACGGCTGGATTACGCCTTTTTCTAACATCTTTTCTACTTCGTCATGAATTATTCGACGTTCTGTTTGCGACACTCTGTATGGTCTCTGCTTGACAGGAGAATGCTCCCCAGTGTGTATTTTGTGCTTGACAGGAATTCGGGGATGGCCAATTGCTAAGTTTTCATTAAAAGCGACTGAAAATTTCTTTAAAATATCTAAAAGCTTCGTTTTTTGTTCCCAGCTGAGATTAGGTGCTAACATCCGTTCGTAATTTATTAACCTCTTATTTACTTCACAGATATCTTCATAAGAGGGCACCTCAGACAGAGTATTTAGAAAGGTCAAATTAATACACTCGGCATAACCTACACACATACCTTTTAGCACACGTTGGGCTTCTTTTCGTCCATTAGCTATCCACAGTTCTCCATTTTTATTTAAAATGCTGATCACAGAAGAAGGGGATACAATTTCTTGATTTATCAACATGAACTTATTACCCTCTACCAGCACATTCGCGTTTTCATCAAGTACAGCGGGAACAGATATTTGTATCTTTTTTATAGAATGTGCTGGTATCAAACTATCTGCTACGGCATATACACCCCATTTTCTAGGCGGTGGTTCCTCGGAAACCAGTTCATCAAATGCAAAGGTCTTTCGGCCACAATCTATGACGGCTTGATACGCCTTTAAGAAATCCCATCCTAGTATGACCTCATGGCTACATTTAGGTAAAATGGTAAACTGAAAAGTCCTGGTTATGTTTTTGATCGTTAGTCGAAGGACGCAGCTTCCTATTGGAGTAACGTAACTACCGTCTGCTACTTTTAAGATTACGTTTTGCGGAAGTTGAAACATGGTTTTCTTTAACTTGCGACGGTACTCCTCTGAAATAACTGAAAAGGATGCTCCTGAGTCCACAAGAGCTCTCACCGGTTGATCATCAATGATAACGTCAATAAAGTTTTCATGCATGGCGGCAGTGGGAGGGTTTTGAGAACAAGCGGCCCCACCTCCAATGGAGGTCGCGCTGCTCAGTTTTCCTCAATGCGGCGGCTCGGCGATCGACTGGATCTTCTGTAGGGGGACGGCGATCTAAAGCGGCGGGACGGCGATTGTCTTCGCGACAAACCCGGGGACGAGACCATATCCGCAGGTCGGCTAAATTCCTCGTCGGAGCGGGAAGGAGAGTTACGTCCATAGTTCTTGCGATGCTCATCAAGCTTCCTGTCTCTGCAATAGCGCACAACGTGCCCAGGGCGTCCACAGTAGAAACAAACGGGACGATTGTCAGTGGTACGCCACAAGTCTGTTTTCCTGGGAGATGCTTCTTGGGTTGGCTTCGGTTATTTATAGGGCGATAATTGGACTTGGCGTCTAGGCGGTGGGGCGGTTCGTCCGACATATCCATCAGATATAGGAGCTAAAGATCTCTCCACTTCTTCCCGGACAATAGCTCCAATTGTTTGTAGACTTGTTTGAGGTTCTTCGAATTGAGGAGCTGTAAGACGCTGCAATTCCTCGCGGACAATTTTTCGAATCAGCGATGGCAGGTCCAATTCATCGTCCAGGTCCATTGATGCAACTGGAACCACATTTGGTAATCTAGTGAATTTTTTATGTCCGACTCTTTTCTGTTGCATTTCTTCAATGTAATGGCACCATTTTATGAAGTCCCCTGTTGTCTGTACTTCTTTCGTCAACAATGCCTGGTAAACGTCTTCCGCTATTCCTTTCATGAGGTGAGATACTCTCTCGTCTTCTGACATGTCCACATCTATTTGATTGCACAGTGACAAAACGTCTTGAATGTAAGACTGACTGGCTTCTCCAGATTTCTGAGCTCGGCATTTCAAGCGATCCTTTGCTCGTCGTACATGTAGCTTACTGTCACCAAAAGTTTTCTGCAGCTCGGCTTCAAAGGCCTTCCACGAGTTCAGAAGATCTTCATTGTTTTCGAACCATGCTTTAGCGGTCCCATCAAGGAAGAAGTACACATTAGCAAGACAAAGAGTTTCGTCCCACTGGTTGAACTTGGACACCCGGAGGTATTCTTTCAACCACTTTGTAGGATCTTCCCCAGGATCGCCTTTGAAAATAGTTGGCTTTCTTGGTTCTCTAATAACTGGTGGAGCCAACAGGACAGGTTGCAGGGTAGGCGATGGAGGGACTGGAATAAGAGGAGTCTTAACTTCAGTTTCTACCATCTTCGGTTGTTGTCGTCGAGGAGGTGGAACGTAGAGACCGAATTCCGGCGAAAGATTTAAAACCCTACGGCTTCGTTTCAGATCAGATGTTTCCAAAACTGTCTTTCCTTCCAGAATGAGTTAACTACCCGGCGCTTCCACCAAAAATGTCGCGTAGGTTTGAAGAAACTAAGAACTTAAAAGAAATTGATTTATTGGCAAAAAGATCAGATCAAAGAATAGCATACGACCTCCACACTTGGGATTGCATTGCTTATATACAAGAAGAAGAAAAATGAAATAAACATAAGCGGTTGTCTTCTTGACGTTAACATAAAGTAAAGAAACGAAAAGTTCCTTTGGTTTTATAGATGTTCGAGTCCGAGATATAGATTCGAGTCCGGAATACTTCAATATCTCTGGATCGTAAATGGTGAATATAGATGATAACCTCCTCAAATACAATATTTTTTATAAGGAGTCTAATTACAAACACTGTTGGGTAACTTGGTTACAACTTAATTTCTGTAAAGCAATTTCTGTTTTAAGAAATTTACACGAGTAAAAAATGTATTTTCATCCTGTTCATAAAACAAATTAAGGTATTTTGTTTTTATAATTGTATTTTTTAAAATGCTTTCGTAAAAATGCTTTTTACTACATTCCAAATATTAAAAGGATATCATATATAACAATTAAATCAAAGAGTGGTATAAAACGATATAATTTCTTCTAAAAAAGATTGAAGTATCAATCATCACATAATGTTACAATATAATTAATCAAGCGTAATGTCAATCACCGAAAAAACAACATGCAGTCAGAGAGTAATTGTTTCATAAATTATTTATATCTTGCGCTAAAAAATCTACACGTTTCTTAATAGAGGCAAAAAAAGGATAATTCATCTCAGTATAATCACTTTCACTTCGTACGCTATCACGTAATCTAACATAAACAAAAAAAAAATCACCAAGAAACTATTAAGTCAAGTCATTGAAATTGACGCCGAGCGGTTGACACTCTGTTTCTGCAATCCAAGCACGAGCGCAAGAAAAAAATACGAAGGAAAAAAAAAGTCCAATAACTCAGAATGGCTACCTTAGTAACGCGCCACATCAAACCTGGAGAAAAAGAGAAAAAAAGGAAAATCCAAGTGGCAACAGAAGAAAAATCAATTAGAAGCCGAATTACAAACGCATTTGTTATTCTCTGTCAAGCCTTTCAAGGCACTAAATCGGACCTTTTCTTTTTTAGTGTCTTTTCGAACTTTATTTTTTTGCGTATTTTGAGTTTGAGCACAGGAAGCGGTGATTGATCAATTAAGGAAAACAATTCATGGGGGTTCTTTTAATTTTGATTTTTCCTGTCGTGGGACTCTAATGTGTGGGATGTGCGTGGCATTCCGGATTAAATTATTTTCGCGAAAAGAAGAATGTTCGATTTGAGACAAAATATTTACTGCCTTAAACGTATTAATTGAACTTCTGAAAATTCCTTTTCCATGAAAAATGTAAGAGGATGATAAAGAATTAAAATTAGAACGAATGCTTAATTTCTTTCTACTGAAATATACCATACATACTAAAAATAATTCTTCGAAACAAAATTTGGATGATTTGAAGCAAAATCTAAATAAGACAGTTCTTTTTAAGGTCCATAATTTTTCATTCATTACATCGCTAGAAAAGTTTAGTTTGAAAATAACAAATTGTTAGTAAAAAAACTTTTAACTTCTACTTAATAAAAGTGTTCTATGTTGAAAAATGTTTCGTTTAATTGCAACGAAGTTCACAAATAAACCTCTTTATACCTACAGGGAATTTAAATGAAAATGATGCATTGTAATTTTGTGAAAGAAGAAATTAGCGTTTCTTACTAAATTATTAAATGCTAGTTGAAATTTTTAAGGTTTAATTTTAAGCATTTTTTTCGTATAATAGCTATATAATTACATTTCACCCAAAATTTTCCTTTAAATTAGAAGAATGTTTTTAAAGTTTGAATTATTAGAATGTTAAACTCTGCAGATAAAAAATATTGATGTATGGCTAATGTTTTCAAAACATAAAATTCCTTGAAAAACTACATTGTTCTTACATCATTTAAAATTAAGATAATCACATATACCTATCTAAATTTTATCAAGAATCTAGTACCAAATTATTTTTAGTAGGCAACCATATCATGATTACGAAATAAAAACAAATCACCACTTAATAAACGCAAATAAAATCCTACACTGATTACATAGAATATCAATGTACTACTATTCCTTCAAGTGTGTTTTAATACCAAACGCATAAAAATATTTTTACTTGACAATTCCCTTCCGGATTTGAGTCTGATCAATGCAAATTCCATTGCCGTCCACGGCAAACTTCGTATACTACTACTACTTCAGATTATACCACTCTTAATATATATATATCCAAGAATAATTTATTTAAATTCAGCATGCAACAGAAAACCCTATACAATAAAAATGAGTTTTCCCAAAAGAAGAAATATAGCACAACTCGGGAGCAGATAGACCGGCGTCAATACCAGAAATTGATCCTTTCTTTTTTCCCCCAAGCTCCCGAAAAATTCTTCCTCCTGAGAAATGGGCCGAAATATAACAGAGAAATCGATCGAGAATCCCGAGGAATAAATAAGAAGCCCACATCACTTACGGCCAGTTCGTGACTTTTCTTTCATTTTGGCCCAGAATAAATATTTCATGCACTTTATTCCCCTCCCCCCACACTCAATGATTTGGTTCACAATACCGCTACTACTTCCAATTTTCGTATTACAGAGCAACTACACTCGAGACAACAACGTTTCCTGCTGACCCTGTGACGTCACTACGCGGAAGCAGAAACTGCGTAAACAGGGTTGCTAGGAGGAGTTTCGGAACGCAAATCGTGATAAAAAGACGCTATGTTACATGGGTTTAACAAAATAATCATATTTTACAAGTACTTCAAAACTTCGGATAAAGAAAGTGACATTGGTTTAATAGGAAGTTCTAGAGACCGAATTATGATAATAGTTTCGAATTGGGGATTATCAAGTTGAACCAATGATTAAAAATATTTTGATACAAACAAATAAATAATAGGTAATACTTTATGAAGGAAAACTAGAAAAAAAAACTATTTTAAATAATATGCTTGCTAAATGTATGGAGTTATTAGCTAGGAAAACTTTTCAAAAGTCTAGTATTAAATTTTGGATAAATGAATTTGGTATTAACTGAACTAGTAATTAGGGTATTATAGTCTAATAAATATGTTACGGGCAAAGTGATAAACTGGACATTAACTATCTCCAAAGTGAGGCGGGCAATGTGATAAATTCAATGTCATTTATCAATGAGTATTTATCACGTTGCCCGAAATACGCGGGCATAATTAATAATGCCCGGATTCATCTCATCGCCCATAACAAATATACTAAATGTTTAGTGAGATGTTTTTAATAATTCATTCCATTCATCTCAATTTAGATTCTTTGAAGTTATGTGTAGAATATGAAATGAACTGTATGTTTTCTTCATTTATTAGGTTCAATATAAAGGTGGGATACAATCAATTTTTAATGAATGTAGCTTAGGAACTCAATAATATAAAACTAAACTAAATTGAAACTTAAAGCTCCAGACTTTAATCGCCAAATGTTTGGAATAATGATCTTTACCAATATTTAGTTATAGTTAGTTAGGCAATAATCAATAATAGTTTATCGAATGAAGTGTTTCCCTTAAACGTAAAACTTTGTTCGAAACACTGTTTAGTAAGTGCTAAAAGCAGCCGACATTTTCTTACATTTCCATACGAAATGCCCACTACTTTTAATGAGTACCCCCCCCCGAAAAAAATCCGTTACATGCAAAAAGAGAAATACCTAAAAAACATATTGAATTTAACGTTTACGCAATATTACGTTTTAAACTCTTGAAAAAAAAATTAGATAGAGGAACTAGAAACTGAACTTAAAAATTATAAACAATTACATATTAAAATTGCACTGAAACATTCGCAAGTATAAATCATGGCCTATTTCAAAACAGCTTAAGTTTTAACTTCATCAATGAATTAATAGTTATAAAAAAAAATTTAAAAAAAAATTGCAGCAAAGAAATCGAACTCCTCACGAAAAAAAAAAGCGTGAGCAGTATCATTCCGCTCTGAACGGATTACATTACCCAGAAAATGGACTTTATTATTCCACAGCTCGATTCTCTGGGTGGCATTTTCTGATAAAAGAAGGGATACGGAACACTGGAAGGATACCAGGAAATGCCAGGAAATATAAAAAGGAAACGGTTCAGAAGTGTACCACAAAGAGAGAATAACAAGTTTTTCGATCACATGGGGGGAATAACCACGGCCGTCTGGAACGTGCACATCATACAGCGATGATATTGAAGCCAGGCTCTGTGGACTTTTTCTAGAAGGTTATTACGGCTCCGAGAATATAATTTTTTTTAGGAAGGGAGAGTGGTTAAAGTAAATATACTACTAGTTAAGAATTTTTTTTTTGCTTCTTGAAAACGAAAACCGAGTAGATGTGGAATATAAATTTAAGTACAAAACAAAAACTGAAAGAAGGGTTTTTTTTTGTTCTCAGTTTTTAGTTACAGCATAAGTTACATTCTTACTTTTGGATGAGATACACATAGTAAGTATAATACGTGAATTATAATTAGTCCGTATATGCAATAGGTACAGTCTTTAATAATTCTGACACACAAATAAATAAAAAATTAGATTTTTAAAAATTTTGTTCATTGGAATGTTACTACTTATCATTGATTAATGAAGTACAATTTAAAACACAAATAGCCTCTTATTCTAACGTAAAGTTCGACAGTTAATTTATGTATAGTTGATGTCAAAAAGGTTTAATTAATGTTCAGATATTTAAAAATATAGACCGTAAAGTACAAGTATTACTTTTTTTAGATTTCTTTACGTTAATATTAATGAAACACGATGAAATAAAAATCTTCGATTCTGACCAAAACAACATGTGTATAAACACAAAATTTTCACACTTTTAACTAGATTTCAAAACTATTTTAACCAAATTCAAAAACTCAAAAAAACCTAATGCAAACATTATCGGTACAAACATAAAGTTTTCAAAGAAACTCAAACAAAAAAATTAGATCAAATCATTCCGATTCTACAAACAACTCACTAACTTTATTTTTCAAAAGTGAGGATTCAATCAAAAAAGTGAATACTGCTTCAACAAGTCCCGAATACTGAAAAATCCTTCGAAAAAAAAAAAAAAAAAAAAAAAAAAAGCAGAGTACAATCCACTGCAGTTCCATCATATCCGATTGATCAACTTTTCTGACGAAATATACTAAATCGAATTACGAAAAGGCAAGCAGCCATGTTGTAATGCAAAAGTCAAACACATTTCGTCTCCCGTTGTAATGACGTTACGGCTGATCTCCGCCCGTAGTAATGTGATTTTATCTACTCAGAGCTCTTTATTAAAGTGGCATTAGTGCTCAGGCTTCGTATCTTGTCATTCAATGAACGAGCGCAGTGACGAAGATTAGATTGAAGTAGGGCGACATCTAAGAGAATTCTTTTATCTTTGCTATATATCATTTGTTTAAAATGAGTGTGTGATTTAAATATTGAGTAAATGCCAAGTGACTTGGAAGGGAATCATTTTTTTAAAGAGAAAATCAAAAATGTTTTCAATAGTTTCAGCCATACTATATTCAAAACTATGTATCATTTAAATTCTAAATGACTTCGCGATATTTTATACTCTTTAAACGGTTTAGATTTAGTCTTATAAGTAATTAAAACTACACTGAGATTTAAAAAAAGTATAATATTAAATTGTTTATTAAAAGTTAAAAGTCTATTAAACATTTTGAATTATTACAAAATCTACCTAGACCTATAAAATTATCTTGGTTTCTAAATTTTTTAACACAAAAATTTTTTTAAGCTTCTACTAAACATGTAAAAGAAGAAGATTCAATGTTTTATAGATGAAGAATTTATATTTATTATTTTAATAATAAAAAACAGATATCCTTCATGTTATTTTAAACAAAATTATTGTTTACTTAAAAATAAATTATTTTATTTATTCGAAATAACAGAGTCACAGTGTTTATGAAACTTATTTTTGTCCACTTTCTTAAAAGCAATAACTTTTAACACTTCTTATAATTTACATTTTAATGTTTCAGTTACTTTTCAAATCATAATTATTTTATTCTAAATACATTAACTAAATACAAAAATGTAATAGGTAGTAAAAAATATAGAAATAGCTAAGCTTTACTTTAAATCCTTCCAACTTCCAATTACTTCCTAATACTCACTATCCAAACACTAAACCACATCCTCTAAGAACAAACCCATACCAACAAACAAAGAAAAACCCCTTTCAGTTTATTTAACTCCTCCAAAAAGTTAATTAAATTCGTTTCCAAACCCGTCAAAACTAACCCTCATGAATATGCACAACGGCTTTCCCGCCTTACACCAACCGGCAAAAATTCCTCGATTCCGTCAGTGTAGATGTTGCTTTTCTGCCGAGTGAGTCTTAAGCGAGGAAAGCCGACATTCAGAGGCAGCCATGCCCTTTGTTCTTTCCTTGCAGCAGCGGTTGCGCGCTTTCGCCTGCATTTCCATCATATTGCGTCCGGAGGTGGAGGGATTAGTTATCAATATTAAAAAGATGGCGCTGCATTTTATCAAGCTGTCTGTATGATTGATTCGGGTAGGGAGGATTTGAGAAACAAGCCGTTTATTTTCGACCCTCTGCTTAGCTTTCGAATCGTAGTACATTTTTTTTCTCGGGTCTCGCGCAAAAAAATGATGGATAGAGGAGTTTATTTATTTAGAAGCGGTGGGTTCTTTGAAGGTTCTTTTGGACGTTTGTGAGATATTAGTTTATCAGAAAGTGTTGCTGTGGGATCGGGAGCTGGTGAATATGTATTATGAAGTGTTTTTTAAACTGCGGTGTGGTGTTTTCTGTTTAGTGTAAGCAGCGATCGTGTGGTTAGTGTTTTCTTAAATGTTAGAGTTCACTTCTCGTTGAACTTGTGGCAGTATCCTTTTTTAAAGGTTGTTTTCTACTTCATCATTCGTGAGGAAAAAAATCGTTCGCTTTGGTAATTTTCAGGGGGTTTTTTTATTATGAAACAACTTTGAAACCATACTTGAACGTTAGAATCAGATCTTTGAGTATGGTATTTACAAGATAAGAATCAGACACCAATATTTAGTTGCAATATTTTTCAAAGGATTTTTTTAAAGACTAATAAATAATGGTTAATATCAGTTTAAAGTATTTGCTTTTTAAGAATATAACCTGAATACATGGTAAGCTATAATGATGCTTCGACGTTTAAATTACATGCATTTTCATCATCAACTTTTATTATACGTACATTTTTTCCAATGATTTTCTCAGAGTTATTTTTAAACTAAC
Source organism: Tetragnatha montana (assembly GCA_963680715.1). Lineage (NCBI taxonomy): Eukaryota > Metazoa > Arthropoda > Arachnida > Araneae > Tetragnathidae > Tetragnatha > Tetragnatha montana. The sequence goes on along the minus strand of OY796676.1, from coordinate 12,643,897 downwards.
ATCCACATCATTAATTGGTTTCCTTATAAAATTTCAGTTCGGTGAAACGCTGCAAAAGTTAAAAAAAAAATAAAGACGTGCAACTTACAGGAAGTCCATGTAGCACCATTTCTGCGACGTTGGGTCCCGGCCCCAAATCGTCACCGACGCTAGCAATGCTAGAGCTAGAACTGTGGTAGGATCTCCTCTGTGGGGAGGAACCTTCGTAACTCTGAATGGACAGCCGACGATTCACCACCTGTAGATAAAAAAAAAATTCTCATTTGAACTAAAATTTTTTGAAGTTGAATTAGTACTTGAATTAGTAATTGATTATGTACTGATGAGACTGTCTTGTAAGTCCCACTGTATTAAATTCACTAACTCCTTTTCAACAGCGTTCTATAAAATCTAGACTTGTTTCTACATTTAACACTTAAGAATATTTTTAATCGAAAATGAAAATATATACTAAATTTTTTTTTCAGCTTCTCTCAATTTTTATCCGCTTTGAAAAAGAAAAATCGAAATTTTTTTTATAAAAATTAAAAATTTTAAAACTTTCTGAAGATTTCTTTTACTTAGACAAGAGTATGAGAAGTTCAGAATAGAATCTGTACAATTTTTCAATAGACAAGTTCATCCGGAACAACATGTTACTTTGACCAGAAAGCCCTAAAGCACTCACAGTGTATTCCATAACGTTAAAGATGAATTATATTTCCGGTTTAAACAATATAGGCAGAAGTCACACAGTTGAACTCGTCTATAGATAATGAATAAAAAGAGTAGTTCTCATATTACTCACCTTTCCTTCAGATCCTGGTGCTGAGGCTCGCCCACTGTCCAGACTAGACAGAGAGTGTCTGGATATGCTACTTCCTCCGCTGCTTCCGCCCGGACTGTGCCTCCCAGGACTGTTCATGTCGATCCCCTGGTCCTCTAGGGAGGCTTGCGTCCCACTCATCAGACGACCTGAAAGAGGGTTACAGTTTAATCAGGGATGATAGAGATTTCAACTCAAAAATCCCGGAAAACTATTTGAGCTATGAACTTTTTATCCGGAATCCCGAAATGTTCTAAAATCCGGAACGCTAACAGATTATTTAAAGAAAATTTCTTTAAAAAAATTTTTTCGTTGTAGTTGTAGCCACTAAAATGTCCAAAATCCATAATCCTTTGGAATTGAACTTCAAAGTATGTATTACAAATGTTTAATAGTTTAATCCTTTCGATATTTAAAAAAAGTGCTGTAACTCACCTTTTGAGAGGTATGGGGAGTGCCCAGCATCTGACGGCGTGCTGGGTAAGCTGTCAGGCTGACTGTGAACTATCACGTGAGCTAGATGTATCTGTAAAAGGGATGGTAGAAAATCGGTTGGTTGGAAATTTGAAAATAAAATATGAAGGAGTTATAGAAATATCTTTTTATACATACCTGGCCGTTAGAGCCGTCCCCCGGAGTCATTTTCTTCATGGAATGTGATTGGTTGGACAAGGAGGAGTAAAAAGAATTGTAATTGTTGCTTCCTGTAAAAATTAAAAAATATGGTAAAATTACATAAAATGGCCAAATACTATAGTTAATATGTATTACATTGTATTAATACTGTATGTTACTGTATTAATATGTATTACAATAAATCATTATTTATTATTACAGCGGAACTTGGTTAAGTAAAAGCAGAAGAGACCTCTAAAACAGTTCGAATTAGCGAAAACTTTGAATAAAAATGTAAAATTCATTGAATAAGGACCAAGAGAAATCTTCAAATTATCCATGATTTCAAATTCGTTCAGACGTTCGTTTAATTTTAAGAACTGTCACCTCTTCTATAGAAAACTCAGCTTTTATTCTCATAAAACGATATACTTACATAAAAGCCACTTCACATCCCTCACCAAAAACAACACAACATCTCTTCAATTTCAACTCCCACTAAAACCGGGACAATCCATTAAACACCCGAAATCTCAAACCTGTCAGCAACAACAACGAAACACCACCCAACCAAGAAACAAAAAACGAGAGCCCTTCCAATAAATAAATCGGCCATCGCAGGCACGAAACAACACAACACGATCTCGAGATCCAACCAAGATGGATGGGCCTCCCGATAGATACCATTAGCCTCGAACCCCGGCACCCCTCACGCGAAAAATAACACAACAACTACTACAACAAACGCCATATTCTAATTAGACGGATAATTTGGAATTCTTCCAACAGAGTAGAATGGATTATTTCCGGAGGAATATCGCCGGTCGGAAGCGGTTTTCGGATCGGAATTAGTTGGCGTTTGCTTGCCATGCAAATGAGATGCGGGGCCACTTTGTTACGGGGGAGGGGACTGGCCGCAGAAACAACGCCATTAATGGTTCGGAACAGCGAATTACGATTTATATACATGGCTGGTTTTGCGCTGCGGTGACATGTCATTAGGGGGGGATTGAGGAACACTTAAGCCCGTCCGATTTTCTGGAGCTGATGGGCTGCAGTGGGTCGGGTAATGGACAATTGAGGGTATCGGCTCTGAGGGTGGGTTAAGCGGTTTGACCTTGTTGTGTTGTTGAGTTTTATGGGGTGGTGATCACATTTATTAGGGGCTGTTCATTTGTTGTAATATGCTCTAAAAGGGATGTGAGGGAATCTGGAGAGGGATTAGGAAGTTAGCCAATTAAGTTTATTGAAATGCTTTGAAATATAAATTTCGATGAAATGAAAGTGCAGAATATTTTAAATAAATAGGGTATTCTGTTTTATTTTATTATTATTGAAGGGGTCCTTCACCATATAACCACTGAAACAGTCATCCATTACCGACACAACCTTAGCAACAATTAAAGGGCTATTGAAAAATCCGAATTTGCTGGTATTTAGATTTGTCCCAAAATGGTTTCTAAAGTTATTTTGTCTCAGTATTAATTAATTAAAATAAATTCTTCAAAGCTTTTATATAGTACCTCTATAGCAGCCTTATTCCCCATCAACATAACCAAAGATTAACCTGAAATCAAAACTTCTAATTGATAGTTGAAAAAGGAAAAAGTTGAGTTTTAAGCAAATTACAGTGCTTGATTCCAGGTTATCCTCAGTGGTGAATACGGCTGTAAGCTAAATAGGTTTGCTTAGGAATAGTACACATAATATATTGAAATTTGTATCAGAATCCCCATCATTCAACCAAACACTAAACAAGAGCTACTAAAAACACCCCAATAAAAACAAAAATTACTAAATAAGCGCAGACAAAAAAATAACCGAAAAAAGAGTAATATCTTAAATCAAATCGGAGCAACACTACCAATTCCCATCATCTCATCCCAAAGCAAATCCTCTCCATCACTACTTCTCCAGGCGACGACTCCTTAAATAAGGCGCCTCAAAGATCTCAAGAGATGCTAAGGGAAGAAAGAGACCCGGAATTCTTCCCTCAAAGGCCACGTATTTGCCAAAGTGGCGGAATAAAGCGATGTACACCAAGAATGAGGCATTTTATGACGTCGCATCGCCCAGATTCCGCTCTCATTACGGCCGGCCCTGTGCTTTCTGTGACGGGTCCAGTTTATTTTTTTTTTCGTTACGGGGCTCTTTTATTATACGAGGTCCGTAATAAGCCCCGTTTTGCGGCTCGTTACGGGCCCTTGAATGTGGGGTGGTTTAACGATGCGGGGGGGTTTTGGAAGTCGTCTTCATTGCCTTTCGGGATTGTGACCGTAGTAATAGTTAGGTTATGATGCGAAGGAGATTTAAGGGAGTTGAATGGGATGGTGATGGTGTTTGTGAAGTTTATAGTGTTCGGTGGTTGGTTGGGAATGTGTTATACTGCTATTGTTGTGATAGCTGCAGTGAAATGGTCTGTTTGGATAGCATGGAATTAAGCTAATTTATGTAAAGGTCAGTGTCATAAGTTAAAAGAGTAGCTATTGCATAGCATATTTTCCTAGTCCATTTAGTAAGCTATCCACCTCTACTTAAGAACCAATCAGAGCATTTGCAGAGTGACTGGCAATCCCATATTTGGAATGGCAGTTATCTGACAAACCAACATGAGCTATCGCTCACATCATCTTATACGAAACTTTTGCCTTATTTCATTTACTTCATGCCATGGAGAGCTGATTCAAGAAAGCAGAAAAAAATTACATAGGAAGGAGTTTGTTTTCCTTTCAATGCAAACATGAAAAGACATAGAGATATAACCAAGGGGAAAATCATCCCCTCACAAAAGAAAGAAAGATTCAGTCCGTGCCAGTCAGTTCAGCCACTTGACCAGGATGTGGAATTTAAATTTGATATAAATAACTAATAACATATCTACTAAATGCCAATTTTTAATTGGAAACAATTTTTTTCCCTAAATATGGCTACTTTCCCCAATGTTCTCCCACTCATCTCTTATAACCCCTCTTCCACTGCAGAGATAATAGATACGTCCTCTCTATTTTAAAAAGAGCCATCCTCTCGTTAGAAAGAAACAAGAAACATTAAGCAACGAAGATGTCCGGTCGAAGGATTTGAAAACAAGCGTGGTTTATTTCTAGGCCACACATACAAGAAGGCGATTCTGAACCCGAAGAGATTTAGTTCGGAAGTAATTTATGGTCTGTCTCTTGCGCATTAGTACCGTGTCATCATCCGGACGAACGAAGATTATCTCTCTCTAAGAGCTCCGTTTTGGAGAGTTTTTTTTTCTTTCGTAGTAGAGGCTGAGGCAGTTGGAATATCAGTTTCTGCAGTTTGAAATTTATACTAGCGGATGACAGATAAACTGAGAGTGTTTAAGAGGAAGCTTTATGTTTTAGCGAGCTTGCTGAAAGCGCTGATGCGACTGTTTTTGAGTTAAGACCAAGAGGTTGTTTTTTTAGAGTAACAAAACTTTTGAGTTGAGTTGAGGCTGGATTATACAAAAATAAGTGGGTGGTTCGATTTATTTTATTGAATCCAAAAATCCCGTATTAAATGAGAATTAAGAATATATCCCGTAGATATTAAACCCGTAATTTAAGACACCCTGTTTGCCACCCCTGTTTATACTTACATTTATGCTGTTCCTATATTATTTTTATGTATTGTTCACTTTAGTTTATAACTTCTTCACGTTTTAGTTTTTGTAATTTATTCTACGCATGTTTTGTTCATCTACATGGATCGTTGCGATCCCAGGTGATGTGGATATTTTTCTTGTTCTGTTTGTTTTGACTGATTATAAATAAATAAATCATACATGTGATTACTCTGACAATATATTGGCTGAAAATATTTGAAATTTTTTCGAGAGCATCTCAATTTTCCTTTATTTTAAGTAGGGGGGGGTCCATTGACTACTTCTAGAGATCCATCTCTAGGTTACCGGTATACTTACGAAGAAACCTTAAAACAAGGTTAGAAACTGAGGTGGTGAGACTTGAAAAGAGAAAGTTAACCGTAACGTTGCAAGCTATCTGGGATATACCAAACCCTACACCGAGGAAATTTAACCCATTTTCGGCCAAAGTTGCGAAAACGCAACATTTCAATAAACATTTTTTTATTAATACTGTGACGCATATTTTTCTCAAATTTTATTTTTCGGCTATTGTTAAGGTTTCGGAAGACATTAAAAAAATATTAGTAATTAAATTGAAGAAACCATTATTTTTTAAGAAATTTTCAAAATACGTCATTTTTCTAACTTGAAACAGTTATTGACAAAGTCGAATTTTTGAAAATGTATAATTAATCCATTTAAGATCAATTTAACGTTTTTATAATGTACTAAGGTTACAAGTTCTATAACTATAATAAAATTAAAACAATTGTCTTAAATAAACTTAAAAATTTTTATTAAAATTTAATGTTGCGTTTTCGCAACTTTGGCCGAATCCATGTAAAATCGGCTAAAATTATAAATTTTTTTTATTACCTAAATTTCAAATATTTGCATGATAATATTAAAATATGTTTTGAAAAATAAGAAAAGTGCAAAAACTTTTGTCCTCAAGCGATTTTTGGCCCCTTTACAAGTGTTCAAACTTGAGAATTCGCTTGCTGAACTCCAGTTTTCCCCGCAATGCACTTTCTAAAATCTACATTTCCTCTACAATTTATTTTAATAAAATGTAATGCTTTCATATGAAATCATGTATTTGATTCTCTGAGGTGTTTAAAACTATTGTCTACCTTTAAAAAATGAAAATTTAAATATAAATTATGCATCCATTTTTTGTTCTGGAGTTTTTCCTGCAATACACCTGCATTAGAAAATAGCGTTTGACCTTCAAGCTATGTTGACCTGTATTCAGACCATAGATAAGGGGTCCACCGTCCACCACATCTGTGTACACAAAATTTGAAGTAATTGGTACGGGGTTATAGAATTTCAGGGGATAGGTAAAGGAAAACACAGGTGCAAGAGCTTTCAATGGAAAGCCCGTGACAGTTTTATTACTTGTAAATCTCCACAGTAGAGCGTCCACGCCCCTTACATTCTTATTGAGTGGGGAAGGAGGTAGGAAAGTGTATTGAGACAATTAAAACCACAAAATATCCCACAGCGTAGCGAAATTTCAGCACGTCACATGACGGGCAACGGTTTCCACTGATAGACTGCCCCCGTAAGATTTGTGCATTGATTCGGCCAAAGTTGCGAAAACGCAACATTTCATTTCTCATATTAAATATTATTTTTTCTGCACGAAACTTTTTTTGTGTCTTAATGAATGTAATTTAAGCATGTTTCAATGAAAATATTACAAGATTTTATAAAATTTATATGCTTGGCCTAAAATGGGTTAAACTAATCTAATACATTATGGTTGTAATTTTTACCGTTGGAAGGCGACCTCGGCGGCTTGCTGTAGGAGCTGTAGTCGTTCTCCGCGTCGAAGAAGTCGACCGTCAGTTGCTCGTCTCCATTGCAGATGCAGGGGCTCTTCTTGAACGCCTTCACGTTGAGGGTAGGGACGGTGGGGGGAGAGACCTTTTTCACCACCCCCTTCACAGACCCCGCACGTTGCACGCCGCCAACTGCAAAAGAACAATCGGGACATTAGAGACGTGCATTTTTTAAACGTATAATGTATCTTGTAGAGATGTAAAATTCTCGGTAATAATCTTTTGGAGAATATTCTCCAAGAGGAGAATTTTCGAGAATATTCTCCTAGAAGCTACTAAAATAATTTTTTTTTGGAAAAAAAAAATTATAAAGTATATATTAACTTCAAATTCGAAGAATATTAAAGGTTTTACAATGAGAAGTCATCATAAATAAAAAAGACAAATTAAATTGAAAAATATTTTAAAATCACTACTTAATTGATAAGACAACATGTTTGATAGGTAAGGCAGAGTAGGCCAGAGTTACATTCTATTAATTTAAGATTTTCCAACTTTAAACAGCTTTTTTGAAATAAATTATGTATATAAGAAATGCTTTTCCGGAATTTATTTTGTGAAATCTTAATGAGAATATTCTCTTTAGGCTTTTAACAACTATATAAAAAGAATTAAGACTCCTCTTTTAATTGTATGAGTATTTTCTCCCAGTAAAACTTGCTTTGAATATTTTAAAAAATATTTTATTTTCTATAAAATTTACTTATTTTAAAAAAAAAATCTTGCGAAATAATGAAATTACAGTTTAGAGAATATTCTCTGAACTGTAGGGTGACTTTTAAATGGTAAATTTCATTGAATTTGTTATTGTTTTCAGGTTTCCAACACTAATACTACATAACCATTTCATATTATCAAACATTTTTACATTTATTAATAAAAAAATAGAATATTCTCGATTATTCTCAAAATTCTCGCCCCTGGAGAATATTCTCAGAATATTCTCGTTCTCCGAGAATATTCTCCGGAGAATATTCTCGACTCACATCTCTAGTATCTTGTCACTTCAAAATTGATCTGTGAATGGATTAAAGTATCTGAAGTTGACCTGAAGTACCTATAGAATATTTGAGCATTGATAGGACACAAGTATTTAAAAGAATTTGTATTATTGACTATGATAAATTAAGAGAGAAAAATATCAAACAAAATTTTTAAATTATCTCCCACTAAAAATATTAATTACTATGATGTCAAAGATTTTAACCATTTTGTAAGACCTCTACCTACACTTCAAGTTTGATGTCTACGACTACTTTAAATTGAGTACTGAATTTAGTTGCTTTATTAAATTTTTCCAATTTAAACACTGTTAGCTTATTTTTAAATTGATTGCAAATAGTCAAGATGCTTTCTAGAAATGGTTATTTAAACCATTCAGTATCTTTTTTCTTTTTCTCAATTTAAACACTGTTCTTCAACTTCATTCCATAAACGGGGGAAAAATATCATAAAAATGTATTTTTTAACACCATATTTTATTTTAAAAAGAGAAAACATAGGTAATTAATTTATTAAAATGAAAAAAATATATTTTTTAATTAGATCATGAATAGAACTTGATTTTTGTGATGAAATAAATAAAAAATAGGATAATTTTAACTAATACTTTCCAAGTATTTTCTTCGCAGTAGTATGTACTACATACGTACCTATTAAGTTAACAAATAAAATTCCGAAAGTCAATCCCAAAACACAAAACGTAGCACAATGTTGCAAGCATTTTAACCGAACTTTCTTAAATTAATTTTTGAGTGATTTAATAAATCATACGGAAAGTAAATCCCAAATACAATTCACGACACTATCTTTCACAAACTATTATTATGGAATTGAAAATATAACACTATTAAACATTTAATAACATATTTCTTTTCCGAAGAGTACCAAAATCCATCCACAAGTTCTTTAATAAAAAAAAGGAAGAAAATGCAAATGTTAAAGGAGAAGACCCAGACTGGAACGTGGGACGTTGTTGCTTTAATTAGATTTTGAATGGAATTGTCTTATTACCCCGAGGACTTTGCAACAATGATTTTCGGATGTCGGCAGAGTAAACGCTGAATCCGATAGCTTAATTCAATCAGGTCTACGATTTAGCGGTAGACAGAGTGTACAATAAATTGAAGGGGGGGGGAAGTTAGGTGTTTTTAATGCATATAATCTGGCTTCAATCATTTGTGGTATGAAAATCTTACTGATGAAGTTTTATTGGCTGCTATATTTTTTTATTAATAAATAAGATAGGATTAATATTACACTCTTGAAAGGCTGATAATAGATATTAGAAGTGTAGATTGTATCACAATAGTATTAATATAATAAAAACAATAAAAAAGGGCCTCTCTTTCTCGTCTATATTGAGTGATGATTAAAAAGATATTGGATTTCCCCAGATTGTTTCCTCATAATGTAGATACTTGACTTTTATTTTTCGAGGAATTGGAACAATTGGAAGTTTTTCTTTTATGTGGGAAAAAATATTCATATATGAATTAAATTTTTAATGGGCATTTGCTGAAAAAGAGTTAAAAGTTATATTATATTGCAAGAAAAAACATTTTGATTAGATCGGGAATTTGAGGAGGGTAACAACGTTTTTATGTAAAATATTTAATTCTTTCATGTCTTGTGTAAATTAATCTTGTTTTTCTTGACAGAACCTTGATTATATGCTCTTAATATTTCATATATTCGTAACCATTATGCAACATTAGAACGCTTAAGATTAAAATTTAATTAGAATGGTTACTTGAAATACATAAAACAACCAGTAAATATACGGAAATAAGGTATAAAATATTACTATCATACACCTAAAATCTATTCTCGCTTACACTACACATATTGATCACAATCACAAACAACGGGATTCTTTAAAAAGAAAACAAAAATCGAAACCCCCACTTCCCCCAACCAGTTGATTCCGCATTTAAAATGCACAAACATCCATTTAAAAACACTTCACCAGCGAATGCAAATCACTTCCCATCGGAGTCCCACATAATAATATAAAACACAAAAGCATCCCAGACTAGGAAGAGCCGGGCGCTATTGACAGAATCATCATCCTCCTCCTCCTTCTACAAATTAATCATCCATCGCATTCTGTTCGAGAGCACGCATTAATGGGAGTTTAAAAGCTTTAAATCGATTAGGAGGTGTTAAGCGACATTCATTACCGAGATCGTCGTGGGAGATAAATGGGAGTTCTGTGGTTTTCAAGCGGCGCGTATAGGTATATATTAATGCACAAAAAGGCATTGTGCCAGGTATACACGCCTTTGACATATTCGGAACCTTGTCAAGGGGTTGGTATCGCTCGCTGGTGGGAAAAGTCATAGTTCATTCGGTGTATGAAAGATTGTTGTGGGAGGGTTTTGTAGAGAGGGGTTGAGGTTGGTGCAGTTGATGGTTGAAAAGGATGTTGATGGGAATGGGAATTTTCTGTATGGTGTGGGCATGTTATAATTTTTTATACACATTATTTTATTTTGATTATGATATCTTTTGTTTGGAAGGGCACATTTCAACAAATAAGTGAACCTATAACAGCCATCTGAGAAAAACTAAAAGTTGACTTTGTGGGTGAACTTTTGTTGTTGTTAGGAAGATTATTCAAAAATGCCATTTTTTATGGTTTAAGTTTAGTGTCCACTCGAAAACTATTATAAACCATATTTCTCTCAGAAGACATCTTTATTGGCAACGCAAAGTAATAGTTTACTATTCCATGTGGTGGCTCCTAATTTTTAATTCAATATTCTGATAAAGCACACAAAAACTACTAGATACTACTCATTCGCCTCGGAAACGATATAAAAAAGTTTTGACTCGTAGAAATTCAGACACTAAGATAGAGAATGAAACTTTTTATTTTGGGTAAACAGAATTCAGGCATAACATCAGTTTATTTTTTCTTTTCTATGTTCAATGTTTAAACTTCTACTCCTCAAAACTTTTTCTATACATTGTCTTAGGAAAATGAAACTTGGTTTCTAAAGTTTTTAATGTGAAGGGGGGGGACAGGGATTATTGTAAATTAGGTGCCACATGAAAATTTTTTCTGAATAAGTCATCAAATGTTTTTATTCATAAATGCGCCCATAAAAACCAAATATTGATGAAAAAGGGATCACAGTTAATCGGTTAATTTAAAAATTAAATTATACATTTTATGCAGGTGTTCTAAAATAAAGAATTCTTCACAGAAATGTTTTCCTTTTGAATTTCTAGGGCTACTATGACCTTATAAAACATTTATGGTAAAGATGTGAAAAAATTTATGTTCAACTAACTCAATGTGGAAAAAAAGATGTTTTAAATCAAAATGTGTGGAAATTTTTGTATTAAATGATGATATATCATTTTTTTTAATCCCTTTCTCATGAAAGTTGGAAAATAAGATGCCCCTACATTCCTCACTTATAAATTTCATCAGAAGATAGTAACTCTTTGATCACACTAAATCTCTGAATTCAATTTTATGAATAAAAATTCAATAATGCAACATCATAAAAGGGAGAAAATTGCGAAGAAATGTATTTTTAAACTTATAAATTATATACTACACATAAAGTTTTCATATATAATAATAAATTTACAAAACCTATAATTTTTATAAATTATTTAGCTGACATATTTCTACTAAGCTACTACTTTTGGGACTCTATTTACTTATCTATCAACGATATAAAATAATAAGAATAAAGAATGCAGCAGAGAATGTGATGAATTAAATACCTCATGCATGATCCCCACGTTTTTCATTTTGCAAGGTATGGGTTACCTCTTCATTGTGTTATTACGATTTCTTTATTATACATTGCTTTATTTTTTTTTTGAAATTTTAAAAAGCTCGGGATGGTCTATTAACTCTATTTTTATTCATAAAATTATGAGTGCGCATGCAAGTTATTATTTTTTTTATGTTTCATTAAAACTGAGATATTTCAATACCTAATTTTACGCAGAATAAAATAACAAACAGAGCCTTCAAATGCGTTTCTCTCCACGCAAAAACAACACAATGCAATAATTTCTCTCAATAAGAAAACATCAAATTTGCACACAAAAACACAAGGAGAAAAAGCACCTCACAACGTCCAAAACCCACTCGAAACGCACCTTACAGTTCAAAACGCACACCGCATCAGATTTCAAAACAGATGGAGACTTACTTCGAACAATGCACGCAAATTGCTAAAAAGAAGGCCGACTGCCGGGGGTAGAGGGAGGAGCGCGAACGAGAAATGTGTTCGCAAATTTGAGTCACGCCTCCCGTTGCCAGAACCCTACTACATAACTCTGCGCAGCCATTTTGGAGGGGGGGAGACCCAGGAAAGAGGGGCTTTCGGTTTCCGGAGAGGCAAGTCCCCTGCGCGTCGTTTTCCCTGCGATGCGCCGGAGCTACAACACGTGCCTTCATTTAGGGAAGTTCAATGCCCATTCGCCGGTTTCGACTAAGTTATAAGCCGTGGCGCCATCTATTATGGTACGGTTAAACTAAGTTTTAAGTAAGTCTATTTTTCTTATTAATTTTTATGATTTCAGATATTTGAACACGGTAATCGTTAAATATAATACAAAATTTTCTACCAATATTTATGAATTAAAAATATTAATAATTTAGAGGTAAAAAGGTACGATTATTTATTATAGAAATTATGAAATAAATGTACATAGCAATTTAAAATGTGGGCATACAAAGATTATTTATGGAGAGCTTTCTAATTTTCATAATTTTATGTTACTTAATTCTTCTTCACAACCTATTTTTCAACGTAGAAAATTGAGTAATTTCGCAAAATATTTTTTCCTAGATTATTATAAGATATTTTAAGAGTTTCATTAAAAATTTAAATAATAAACAATTTACTTAATTATGAAAAATTTTTTTTTTTTTTTTTTTGGAATCAGTGTAAATATAAATTAAATTCTATATCATAAAAAAATTTATCTAAAAATTGTAATAATAATTTTTAAAATATATAGTTTAAGAATTATTTTAAAATTTGATAAACAAGTGAATTTTTTAGTGATTTTAAATACTTTAAAAGACAAATTAACAGTGACAGTACAACCTAGACTAGAACCTTGCTTTTTGGAATGGAAACTGTGCAGATGGAGCCACATGATAAAGTTTTACATGCCAATATTTTGTTTTAAAAAACAATTTATACTCCTTAATAATTGCATTTAAATTCACGAAAAGAACTAAAAATTGTGGTCTGATTTGATTAATACAAATTAAATTATTATTAAGACTAGAATGTTCAAAATTAAATTAACTTCTTCTTAACTCGTGCTACCTGGGCCATCATTCTCCAATATTCAAAGAACTCCGTAATATATTATTGGAAGAATATTATTTATGCGATTTTTAATTTATATTTTAAGTTCAATATAGTAGGATAACAAAAACGCAAACTTACAAAAAGAAAGAAAGAAAATGTTAATATGGTGCAGTAAGTATTGCAAAAGACGAGAAATACATAAAGAAATTCTAAAAATAGAGCGCAGAGATTTAAACCCAGGAAACGTCCTTTTATGTCTCAATTTAAGTAATAAAATTATAAGCTTTCAACAGACATTTTACAGTGTGTTCTTTAGTTTACAGTTCATTAAATCGTGTCTGTATATTTCAATCTTTTGAGTCTGATGGTAGAGGTACAAACTGGAAATATTTATCAAACAAATTTTTAAAATGAATGAAATGACGAAATTTTTAAGAGAAATTGTTGGGTTTTTTGTATATTCGCTTCCAAATTTACATCACAAGTCATTATTTGAAACTCATGGTTGATTTCGTAGTTCAAATAACTATTTCACAGTGATTACTTGATAACAGAAATTCTTTACCTGGAATATTACGTAATTTTACAGACTACGCAAAATTACTAAACTTTTGCATTTCTGACTTTAATTAAGTCAATGCAATCTTTCGAAACGGTTTAACAAAGATGAAAGTTTAAAAAAGATAGATGAAAAAATGAGCATGGACATAACAACTGAATCACATTTTTGTCGTAGATTAGATTTGATAGATTTAATTTAGTTGTTTTCAAAATAGGGATACATACCTAGTTGCTTAACAAATTAGCTTTCCGGTCGTACATTCAAACTGCTTATATAAAGAACGGCAAAATACTTTTTTTAAAATTCAAATGCCTGAAATTTTTTCAGAAACATTTTCAAACACACAGACCAATGATTTGATTTAAAAATTGAGTTAAAACTTCAACCTAACTTTAAAGTTATTTACCGAATAAAAGAATTTTACTGATTAAAATAATTAAAACAAATGTAATTATACTTAAAGTGGAATATTAATAAATAAATAAGTCTTCTATAAATAAACATATATAAAAAGTAAGAAAAAACACAAATTTGAAATGGCTAAATAAAAAAATATTTTGCTAATAAATAGCGCAATCCTCTTTGAACCTATATATATTAATTAGGTATAATATATTTTCATTTTAAAGAAATATTTGGGTTCTTCATATATTTCTTTTAGTATCAAGTAATTTTTCTATAATGTAATACATATCTCTGGACGAGCATAAGTACTTTGATAAAATTATTTGCTGAATAAGAAATTAATCCGACCGAACTTTCTACTTCGAAAATTATCCTAAACTCTAAACTTAATGAGTGAAAAAGGATATAATCGGATTATAAAAGGGACTTTGCAATTTAAGAAGATTATATCAATAAGTAACTTAAATTATCACCTTCACCATAGCAACTACTTCAACTTTTAGAAAACTGAAATACTTAGCTTGTTATCAATGTTAATTTTTAATGTATAGATAAGCAAAAAATAAGTTTTGAAATACCAGTTTATGGACGTCTAACAAAAGAATATAGCCACAGTAATCTGAAAAGACAGTTGTCTAACAGGTATCGGTCAAAGTGACGTCAGATTTATTATTTATTCAGATGACTGCAACACCTCCCAAACCTCGGGTTTTGAAGGCATAAATTTAAAACTGAAAGTAGTATTATTATGAAACATAAGAGGGTCAGACGCCATATTTAAGTTTCTCCAGACGGAATAATCAATGTGTTTGTTTTAAAGAATGTTCTGTAAGCTATGTCATTACTATCACTTTTGAAAATGGAGAATTGGAAAAAAGAATAAAGTTGTTTGGAGATTTTTCAATAATAGATGTTTTTAATAACTTTTTATTTTTTACATTCTAAGCTTTATTTTCATTCAAAAGTTTTACATTTTCTAAAATATAGGTAACTTTTAGATGGTTTCCCTAGATGAATTTTTGAAAAAATAAAGGACAGGATTCTTTCATTCTTTATAATATTAAGGTGAAATTGTTGCATATTGGATCAAATGTGCTAAAATTCTAAATGAGCTCTATAAGATTTTGAGTTAAAAGTTGCATTTACTTTTGCATGTGTTTGCATTTTATGAACATCCCCAAGGGGTTTCATAACTTTTATCCAAACTTATCTTCCGTTTATTATTATACTTAGGGATAATGTTGAAAAACCTACCAAAATTTCAATTAATTTTTTTGTATGTAAATTCGGTTTCTAAATTGAAATTTGGTAGAGATGTTTACTTTGAAAAAAAAAATGTTATTGCTTTTTTTTTTAAAAAAGTTCTGAAATTGAAAGAATTTGTTTCATTAATATTTTAGTCAAAATTTTCATGGAAAGTGAAAAATGCAACATTTGTTCATGCAATATAAATGTCGAACTACTTCAATAGAAGAGATCTCCGCAAGTTTCGTGATCTCCACAAGTGAGAAAACATTAATCCCTTAATTTCTCGAAAAGACAAACACCCTTTCGTGACATCCCGACATTTGTCCCTACTAGTACAATCGCATTACGACAACCGAATGGTCCATCACAAACACGGAAGCAATTAAGACTTCATATTTTTCTATCCACATCTTTCCAGGCCCATGGAAGGCGATTACACAATACAAGGAAGAGCAATAACCAAAAGTAAATATACAGTCAAACCTGGATAAATTGGACCTGGAATAAGTGGAATTTCATTATTTGCGGAACAAAAGTGTCAATCCAATTAGGTGGAATTTCGGGAAATATTTAAGGGGAATTGAAAATTGCTCCAAATAATTGCAAACGTGAAAGAAAACAGCAAATCAATCCATCTAACGGTGCCTGATAAAATTTAAAAAAATACTAAAACTTCAAAAGACAACACATTGGTTGTAAGCAATATCGGTTAAAAGGTCAACTAAATTGATTACCCTTGTATTTTTCTGGTGCAATACCGTTCTATCCTGTTAAAAAACCGCCAAAATATTTCGGACGCAAACTCTTTAAATATCGCCAAATTTTTATTATTGCTATTAATATATAACTTGTCTATGTCCATTCCCAGAAGGCGGCTGGAAGTGGGGAAATTTTATGTTGTGAAATGCAAATTTTTAGAGGGTTACACTAATCACCTTTAGAGCAACAGTATATTTTAAAAAGTTAGTTTGCAGTTTTTAGCGATATTTGGAATATTTTGTGCCCAAAACAACTAGAAGGTTTTTAATGGGATAGGTAACGGAAAAGTGGGCATTTTTCTTCCACACCGGTCTTTTAATAACATTAAAGTACCGTTTAATTTCAAATTATTTTTTCCCATCTTTTTCATTATACCTGGATAGGAGTGGAACATCCAACCTGCCTAATTACAATAAAATAAGTGGATAAGTGGAATTAAAACGTCGTTCCCCGGAGATCCCGCCACTTCATCCAGGTTCGACTCTATTTATTCATTTCAAAGCACACCCGAGGGAGAAATTAGGAGAACCACCGGCACATCTGCCCCGGGGCAATTGAGAAGAAAAGGATGCCTCTCCCATCAAAAGCTGTTTGACTTGCTCTACTGAACCCCGCAACAGAAACTAGCAGCTCTTGAAATAAAGTACCGTCACGGCTATATGTGTGTAGTACTTTCACTACTAGTAGATCCCGCCTCGTGGGCAAAAAAAAATAAGTGACTTATTTCCGCCTGATTGCTACTTTTCTACTCTAGTGGCCATCTGGGCAACCTTGGAAAAGCCAGCAATGAAATTAAGTTCGAGGCATCGGGGCAGTAATTGGATGGATTTCGGAGTTGCCCATATGCGTTACGGGAATTGTCGCTGAGAAAGACAGGGAGGTCGTTTTGTATTGTTAATTTGTTGGTTTTTTTGGGATGACAAACTGGTGACAAGATTTGTTGTCAGTGACGTGAGTATGAGGTATTTTAAATACTCGTAAAACATGCTCGAGTGATAAACAAGATCTAATGTATGTGACTTAGATTAATAAATAAATTTATAACTTGGAAAAAGTAAAGCCTGTTTCTCTATGTCCATTTTAACTTTTATCAACAGAAATACATTTTCTCTGCCTAAGATAAATAGATTCGATTCAAAATTGTAAAATATACAACAATTTCTTTCTAAAAGCACTAAAAAAACTTTTAACAAAGAAACGAAATAAAATAATTATATGAACTGATTTTACGAAAGTTTAACATTTTTTCTAAAATATTAATCAAGATTTCTTAATAACAAATGCACAATTTGGTTTTATAAAAATTCGTTTATTCAAATTTCTTGGTGGATATCTCTCATCATTTTTATTTCAAAAGCATTATCTAAGTCCCGAAAATTTTGGAACACTTAACCATTTTGCTTCAAATTAAAATTATTTAAAATATGGTTTTAAGTTTAATATTGTAAGTTTTGTGAGTTAAAAAAGTAAACCAATTTTAATAAATTAAAAAATGTACCAACTAAATCAATCAAAACCCAAATAAACTTTATCGTGTAACAAACCATATGATATTTCGTGTTTCATAATACAAATTATACGTTTCTTAAGTTGTCTCACAACATTTAATTTCTTTGTTATATATCTTATATATTTGTTATATCTTATTCTTTGTTATATATAAATTAATTAAAAGTGCTAATCACACTTTATAATTTGAATTTCAATACCTTAATTTCATCCTTAAAGTTTTTAATATTTTCTTTAAAATGTAATTTTAAATTCTTCATTTAAACTCACTGTTGTACGGAAAAATCATGATAACGCTTTAAATGACATTAACCACTAAAAAAGAAACATTCGATGAAAAACAGAACATATCGTGAAAAACAATAACAACACGCCATTCTTGAACCTAAGAATATAAAACCCGACTTCTCTCTGGTCTCGGCTCACGACGTAAAAAGTAACGGTGATCAGCCGTACTTCGAAGGTCGGCTTCTCTCTCAAGTTACGCAGTCGGTAAACTATAATAAAAAAAAAGACGGCAGAATCTCCGCATCACAACCTAATGATCAAACAATCGGCATTTCATAAAGCCGTCTGGCTCGTGCACAGATGGGAAAAAGAAGAAACGCCAGTCTATCACCTATGGCCGTAACAATGCTTCGTACAGCTACTGCTATGGAACAATTGAGGACACTGTGCCTGAGACCACTTTTTTTTTTGGGGGGGGGGGATTCCGAAATTTTTGCATTTGATTCGTAGGCGGAGGAGAATTTTATTTTATACATTTTTTGCTAGAATAGTGATATCTGAGTATATTTTACTTTGTAATTCACTTATGCGTGTAGAAAAAAGCGAGGAGAGTATCAGGAAAAGAATGGTCCATTGGAGAGTGGAAGTCCTTGGTGTTTTGTTTATAAGAGCACGCCCAGACGTGACAGGTATGATTGTTGGGTATGAAGTTGCTGTTTCTTTGGAAAAAATCAGATTGGTATTTTTTAGGTCTCAGAGAGGAAACTTAGGTTATCGGTACTTTTAAAAACTGCTTTTCAATCATTCTGCAAAAAATAGGCCAGGGTTAAAAGTTTTATAGTTAATCACGGTTATTAATACGTTTACAAGCTATCAGAATCTTACGGTATTATCCAGTTAGTCTATGTAAGTCAGAAAAATGTTATAATCAAGAACCGAATCGACAGTGGAGAGAAAACCACTACAATCACTCGTCTTTCTTGGATGTGGAACTCATGGAGATGGAATTGCTACTCCAATAAAAATTAAACTCCGTTTTTCCTCTATGATACTTGCAGTATATTAAATAAACGGTACTCTTCCGTTATCTATCCCGCTAAAAATCTCCAAACTGTTAGGAACTAAAAATAGAAATATCACCGAAAATTGCAAAGCAAAGGATTAAAATATACAGTTATATCAATGCAACAATTAAAATTTAGTGAAAGGATAATTTAGTGATTTTTAATGGGATTATGGTATTGTTCCAAAAAATCTCTCATAACGAGGAGTGCTTTGAACGAAAAAAATATTAAAATAAATTATCAACAAATTTAACCTTAGGAAAGGAGCATATTGAAAAAGTTAATCTTTTAAAAGTTTTCCAAAAACGAGATTTTAAGAAGTAGGTACAAAGCTCTATAACTTTTGAGAATTAACTAACTCTGTTTAAAGTTATTCAATACCTCTACGTTCTTTAATCTGATCTTTGATCATTTCCCCTTTCATTTACGCTTCTCCCTCGAAAAAAAAAATAATATTGGCTCTTAGAAGGCACAGTTTAGATACCTCATAAAAAAAACCACAGTAAGTCTTAGACTGACTGGTGAAACTCCAGAATGTAATTTTATACACAACTTAGAGGAACATGAGATTTCGAGGAAGCTTTGCGCCAAGCAATTTGATGAATAAGTAAATCTCATTCCAAGAATTCTCCCCCTATCCTATGATTATTTGTATCGTGATAGATTGCCCAGATCGCTTTACTCTGAAAAGCCTCTTAGGATTATAGGGTGTCACAAACGGATTGATGAGCGAAGTCTTAGGTTTACAGATCAAAACAAATGTCCAGTTGACTGATACCGGATAAAGGAGATATATATTCAAACGGGGGAATAATTTCAATTACTCATTTCTCGGAAATTACAACTCTGAAAATTTAAGGTTTATGAATGAATGTTTGATGATTTGACAAAGCGTTAATCAAAGGGAGTGAGTTATAGAGAAGAGGGAGTGATTTATTCATTGTTTGCTTTTGTGTGACAATATGAATGGAATATTTTAAAGTTCTCGGTTAAGGAAGGATTTTAATATTAGTTATTAGTTTAAAAATTTCATATTTACGTTACAGTAAATAAGAGCGAAACACATATAAATATTAAGTAAGTGTTCACTATTTAGGTAAAATAATGAATTACTTTAAAAACAGTTAATTTAGAAATGTTGAAAAAAATTATGATTATATTTTCTTTGGTCAGTTTTAAAAATGACTGAATTTACAAATAATTTAAATGTTCAATTCAAATTTTCATTTCGTATTTCTAAACCACAACTGGGTTTCTTATGAAATTTTTACTTTGGAGAATATAATGTTTTTAAAGAAAATTCTAAACGAATTGCGCTTCCCAGTATTAAAAATGCTCACGCACAAATTTTATTTTGAATGTCAACCCCTTGAATTTTTTCGTAAAGCAGATTGAATTATTTTAATAAATACAACATTTTTTTAAATTTAAAAACAATGCTTATTTCAATTTAACATAACTGGGCATAACATAATGTCTCGTAGCATCCCTGAAACCCTAAATTCACCAATAAACGATTAAATACTACAAGCAAAACATTTTTTAAAGTACTCTTTTCTCTATGACAACTTGGAAGATAATTCTTACAAGCAGATACGTAATTACTTATAAAACAAATACCAGAAGAAGAAACACGTTTTCATATGAGACCCATAATTAATTTAAAGAACTTTTCTCAGAACCAGATATATACTCCTCCACATGCGTGAAATTGACCAAAGCCCGAAAAAGAAAAAAAAAACTGTCATCATGTGAAAAAAAAAATCATCTCCGCTTTACAAAAATAAAACAGGCACTCCTGTTTTACGAGTCGCCTAATTTCTCAGTTCATCCTGAGAAAAAGTAATTTTTTTGCAGACTAGTGCAGATGTAATATCGATTCAGTGTTGCCCTTGAAAGTCGCTATATATTGACTTTGTTTTCGTTCGCAGTAAGTCTAAAAAGGAGGGATGGATGCCACAGAGAGGAAACACCTGTCGTTGAAACTATCGTGAATCACGAGAATTCTAAGGTCAAGTGTGTGAGTCGGTTTTCCATTCCAGGTTTTTTTTTTCTGGGAACACACCATACCACAAAATCGTTTTTTAAAGCGAACCGTCCGCATTTGCAGTGGACAGAGTTCTTCACCCTCAAGGTCGTTCGGGAGAGGTTTTATTATATAGAGAAAAGGTTCCATCAGAATTGATGGATTAGGTTGAAAAAACGAGATTCTCTCTATGTATAAGTGTCGGAAGAAAATCCTTGAAGTGTTCTGTAGCAAGGGTCCTGAAAGTGGGACTCAAAACTTTTAAGGCTTTCATCTTGCCGACAATATTTAAATTTGCATTACCGACATAATGATAGCTTTAAGATATTTCAACCATCACCCGTAGGTGTTTAAGCCTATTTGATTATTTAGACAGAATCGCTTTTCAAACCTATTTCAAAAAAATTATTTATTAATGTTTCTTTTACTCGTATAACAGTTTTCACATGTTTCAATTGTGTAAAAGGATTCTTAAAAATATAATAATTTTCATTTTGAAGTTTTCTTTATATTTTGTTTCGAAGCTTTAAAGCGATTTTTAAAGATTTTAATATATTGAAGCTATACTACAATTAATCGCTAAGTCTTGTAGATTTTCACACTTGTAGATCTCCACACTTGTAGAGTAGTTCTCCACACTTTTAGATCACTATTTGTAGATCTTGCATTGAAACACCGAACAATAATAGAGAATTGGGATGTTTAGTTTTATGAATTCCACTAATGATCCAGAACTGAATGTGAACTGAACACTATAAATTTTACGAAGAAAGAAGGGGAAACTCTTACGTTTTACAGTATCTATATTTACTTTAAAAAATAAAGAATAGATAATAAAGGAAAGTGACCACTCCATAATAACTAACCAAAATTTTAAAAAATGGTATTTAAGATGAATTTAGTCGTCAAAGAAAGAAGCAAACATATCTCTTTGAGACATAAATTTATTTTCAATAAGACACAACAAAATAACGAGCACTGACTACTTGTCTGCTTACTCGACCATTCAATACATTCATACTACACATTATTGACAGAGTAAGAAATCATAAAAACTGTTGCCACTTTTAATTATCTAAACTGGTTCTTGGCTTTTAAGGAAAAGAACCTGTAAGTCCAGCAAAGATAAAAACTAAGGGAATAGAACCATTAACTGATCTAAGTCCACTATAGTACTCCCCCTCCAGTGAGGTTCACGAACGAAAAAAATTGAAGGATAGAAATCACTTGTTCTGATAACGAACAGGCACACGAACTTTACGTCCCCTGGTCGTAATTGTTGAAGGGGTAGGAGGATCGTCCTCAAATCTGACTTTCTTTAGTGGTTTTAAGGTTGATTTAGCTTGAGAATCAGTCAGAACACTTTCGTTAGTTGAATGTTCGTTGGACATATTGTCCGTAAAACATGGCTTGATTCTATCAATTGATAGAGTTGAGTCTTTATTCCCCATTCTTATGGTGAAAACTTTATCAGTTCGCTTTAGAACTTGATATGGGCCGTGATAGGGTGGCTGTAGGCTTGGGCGACCACTGTCAGTTCGCACAAACACATGGGAGCACGTTTTCAAATCTTTATGCACAAAGATTTTTTTAAGTCCGTGCCGCGAAGCTGGGGTAGGACTTAACGTAGCCATGAAATCACGAAGTCGTTGAACAAAAGCAGGGACGTTCCGCGACTCATCAAGAGGGCTAGAAGGTCGGAAAAAATCACCAGGCAACCTGAGAGTTGAACCATAGAGCATCTCTGCACTTGAAAAGGAGAGATCCTCTTTAATGGCGGTTCTCAAGCCGAGAAGAATCAATGGAAGCACTTCGACCCATCTTTCGGTAGCATAGGCCCTAATAGATGATTTAAGATGCCTATGAAAGCGTTCGACCATTGAATTGGCTTGTGGGTGATATGCCGTTGTACGAGTTCTGTGCACACCAAGAGATTTAGACAAGTGAAAAAATAATTCACTTTCGAATTGTGCTCCTCTATCGGTTGTCACAGTCTCTGGAACACCAAAGCGGGATATCCAGCAATTCAGAAGAGCAGATGCAATAGTTTCAGCGGTGGTGTCAACAATTGGCATCGCTTCTGGCCATCGACTAAAACGGTCAACTGCCGTTAGACAAAATCGAAATCCTTTAGAAGTAGGAAGAGGTCCCACTATATCTATATGTATGTGCGAGAACCTTTCAGAATTTAGAGGATAATTACCTAAAGGGGAGATCGTATGCCTTTGGATTTTCGCTCGCTGACATGCGACACAAGCACGACACCACTGGGTGCAATCCTTATTCAAGGAAGGCCAAATAAACCTTTGCTTGATAAGGCGAATTGTTGCGCGTATACCAGGATGTGACAAGTTGTGAAACTTTGCGAAAACAATTTGTCTATAAGTTTCTGGAATGAAAGGGCGAGCAACATTAGTGGAAGTGTCGCAACAAAGCATTATTCCATCGGGGGGGAATGCAATACTTTTTAAAATTAAGTTACTGTTATTTGAACACTTCAAAGTAGTAAGCTCGGGATCAGACTGTTGAGCTGTTGCAAGCTCGGCGTAGTCTAAGGGACCAGGGAGTGCTATTTCCTCAACACGGGAAAGTGCATCCGCTACAACGTTCTCTTTGCCAGATACATGACGAATACAAGTTGTAAATTGGCTTATGTATTGCAAATGCCGGTTTTTACGAGGCGAAGAGTCATTCGATTTTTGCTGAAATGCAAAAGTTAACGGTTTGTGGTCTGTGAGGACTACAAACTCTTTCCCCTCCAACATATGAGCGAAATATCGTATTGAAGAGTAGACTGCGAGTAGTTCGCGATCATATGTACTATAGTTCCTTTCCGTAAGAGTAAGCTTTCGGGAAAAGAATGCCAGGGGTTCTAGGGAGGAGTTTTTAAGCTGTTGAAGAGCTGCCCCTATTCCGACATCGGACGCGTCCGTGTGTAAAACTAACTTAGCATTGGGTGCGGGGTGTGCAAGTGTTGCTGCGTTAGCAATGGCCCTTTTACAAGTCTCAAAAGCACACGTGGTTTCATTTGACCAGTTAATTGGTGTGAGGTCTTTCTTTCTGCTCGTGAGTAAAGCACTAAGAAGAGCTTGTTTTTCAGAAGCATGGTCTACAAAACGATGATAAAAATTAAACATTGCTAAAAATCTACGCAATTGCGATACAGTTTTAGGTAGAGGAAAATCAGTGATTGCGGACACTTTAGTAGGAGAAGGAGCAATCCCATCTGGGGACACTTCAAAACCTAAGAATGCCAACTTTGACTTTCCAAAAACGCATTTTTCAGTATTTAATACAATGCCGTACTCGTTGAAGCGTTCGAAAATTATATTTAAGTGGGTTAAGTGTTCCTCTAAGTTCTTTGAAGCGATCAAAACATCATCGAGATACACAAAACAAAAATCTAATCCACGCAATATGACATGCATAAAGCGTTGGAAAGTTTGTCCTGCATTGCACAGCCCGAACATCATTTTCGTAAATTCAAATAAGCCGAAAGGCGTAATAACGGCTGTTTTTGGAATGTCCGGTTCCTCGACAGGGATTTGATGATATGCCCTTATGAAATCCAATTTGGAATAAATTTTGGTTCCACTTAGGCTATGAGCGAAGTCATGAAGGTGTGGGAGGGGATACCTGTCTGGTATCGTAATGGAGTTTAACCTCCTGTAATCACCACAAATTCTCCAAGTGCCGTTTGACTTAGGCACCATGTGGATCGGGCTTGCCCATGGGCTGCTTGAGGGCCTACATAAGCCGATTTTTAGCATGTAGTCGAATTCTTTCTTGGCAGCTGCAAGTTTATCCGGCGCCAACCGTCTAGCTTTTGCAAACACCGGTGGCCCTGTGGTTTGAATATGATGTTTAATATCGTGATTTTGGGTGGTAAAGGTTAAGTTATTCGTGCAGATACGGGGATACTTTAGTAATAGTTTCCTATAAACAGCATCTTCTGCAATGGTTGTTAAACCTAAAGAGAAAGTAGGAAAGGTTTCTCCTTTAA
This sequence comes from Tetragnatha montana, assembly GCA_963680715.1. Taxonomy (NCBI): domain Eukaryota; kingdom Metazoa; phylum Arthropoda; class Arachnida; order Araneae; family Tetragnathidae; genus Tetragnatha; species Tetragnatha montana. The sequence continues at coordinate 12,618,941 of OY796676.1, read as the reverse complement.
TACTAGCATAGGTGGACGAGTCAATTAATTTTTTGTTTTTTAAATCAACCAATAACTTAAAGTGGGTGAGAAAATCGGCACCTAAAATTGGTTGAGTAACGTCAGCGACGAAAAATTTCCATCGAAATCGTCTGGAAATGCCAAAATCTAAAGTGCAAGTCATTTGTCCATAAACGGTGATTTTTGATCCGTTAGCTGCGAAAATGTCAAAATTGCTTTTGGAAATGAATTTTTCCTTTAGGGTTTCTGTTTTCGGAATAACAGAAACAGCAGCACCTGTATCGACAAGGTAACGGCGATTGCTGAGCCTGTCGTATACAAATAAGCGACTTAGGCTAGGACCTGTGTCTGCCGCCGCTTGAACAGAGGGTCCAGTTAGTTTTCCGTATTTTGAACATAATCACAAGGAGGAAGGCATTTTTTTGCGTTAGCACCGTATTTATAGTGATACCAGCATAGGGGTTTAGAAGTACGCCGACGACTTGACGTTGAACGATGTGACCGTGACTTAAACTTGCTCTTATTTTGAACTTGCGATCGAGATAATCGTTGAACAGCCTCTGAAAGTTTACAGATTTCGTTTTCTAACCTTTCAATACGCGAGTCTTCCTTTGTCTCCTGGACAGCACTTATTGTGGGAGAATTTTGAGTGACCTCCATAATTTGGTCGGCTTTTTCAGCTAGGCTAGCTAAATCTGCATCTTTCTCTGCACAAACAGTAAGGATTTGTTGCACAGCTACTGGCAAACGTTGCAGAAAAAGTGACCGTAACGTATTTGAGCTAATAGAATTACCAGCGAGATCTTGCATAGAGCGCAATAAATGCGAAGGTCGTTTATCCCCCAATTCTACATCCTTCAAAAGCATCTTTAACCGAACAGTTTCGGAGTCAGCATAGTTCGAGATTATTCTTTCTTTAATCGCGTCGTATTTATTTCTGGCTGGTGGCTGACGGATGATATCCGAGATTAGACATAAAACATCTCCATCTAGAGCAGCTACAACGCAGTGATACTTTGTTCGGTCGGTACTTATTTGTGACACAGCAAATTGGGATTCCAGTTGTATGAACCATAGTTCTGGATTAGCGCGCCAAAATGGAGGTGCCCTGAAGGCAACGGGCGCAGCGCCGGCTCCAGCGGGAGCGGCCACATAAGCAGGGATGACAGGATCAGGAGCGGCCACATTAGCAGGGATGGCAAGATTAGGAGCGGCCACATCAGCAGGGATGGCAAGGTTAGGTTCTACCATTTTGTAGATATGAGCGATTCAGAGAGCAAACGTAAATACTCTAACGAAACGTCGTTTGACACCAACAAATAGAAGACAATCTCATCCTGTAGTCATCCTCTGATGCATTATAGGTGTTGCAGTCCAAAGGTCACCACTTTAGTCGTCAAAGAAAGAAGCAAACATATCTCTTTGAGACATAAATTTATTTTCAATAAGACACAACAAAATAACGAGCACTGACTACTTGTCTGCTTACTCGACCATTCAATACATTCATACTACACATTATTGACAGAGTAAGAAATCATAAAAACTGTTGCCACTTTTAATTATCTAAACTGGTTCTTGGCTTTTAAGGAAAAGAACCTGTAAGTCCAGCAAAGATAAAAACTAAGGGAATAGAACCATTAACTGATCTAAGTCCACTATAATGAATAAAAATGAAAGCTCAATTCAATTTTCACTATTCCTTATTTGCCCAGTAATAAAAATATTCACATAATCACTTACCTATCAAATCCGATTTAATAAATCTATGACCTAATGCTAACGAACTTAAATAATTATAAAGGAAAATTAATGCACTCTAATTATTACGTTACTTTTACCGACAGGCAAACAAACGAAACAGCACCCGAACAATTCAGAATATTCATGACTTCGAGAGAGTGTCACTTTATATAAATTTATCCCATTATGGAAATTGAAATTCAATTCACGCGATATAATAAGCGATGAAAATGTCAACCAGACCTGTTTCCGAAACCATAACAAGTTATTAATACGAGCTTCTAAACCTGAGTCAGTATCCCTAAGCGGAAATTCAAGTGACTCAGTAGCAACAATGAGAAAGCAATCAACACGTCATGGGAATAAATTCGCATTCAATTTACCTTGGAAAGGGTAATAATTATTATCCATTCTAGCTCAGAAAATAGTGTTAAGTATTTGACGCTTAGAAAACTTTTGATTTTTGGAAAAATTCTTGGCTTTTTGATCTACCATTTTAACGTTAGGTGATATAATTGGCGCAATTACATTCTAATATGACTTAATTGAACGAAGGAATAAACGACAAGTAACGTTTCAGTATGGTTTCCAAGGATATAAACTATGTACTATTTTAACATTAGGTGATATAATTGGCTCAATCACATTCTAATATGACTTAATTAAACGAAGAAACAAACAACAAGTAATGTTTTAGTATGGTTTCCAAGGATATAAACTATGTCGATAGGATCTTTAAATAAACTTTATCTCAGAAACCTAAATATTTTCATCTCTATTCGAGTACATTTTTCAAATATTAATATATTCAAATTATAAAGCTGTACAGAAGAATTAAATCTATAAGACAAGCTAACTATGGGTATTTAAGCATGCATTCTACAAAATTTCAAAAGAGAGTGAATTAAGTTTTTGATATCTGCTCGAAACACTGCTTTTAAAGAGTAATAATTCACAAACTTTGAGGTAGGTAATGAACGTGTAAGAGTAACTTAATTAGTAGGTAATAATGTTCCAAGAACTCACGGTCGTAATATGCAATTAAGCAATTAATCTTTTAAGTCCTGGTAGTAATTAGAGCAGTGTATGCATCTCGTGAAGCATGTTTACTAAAGTGTCTGAAAGGTTTCACAATCTGAATATACAAGTTTGAACAAACTTTATAAGCCTTTATGATAATTTCCGCTATTTATTCATTATAATAGTTAGTGGTTATTCAATGAGTATACGAACACATTAATTTCACAATTGTGTCTCAAAATCACAAAAGGATACTTTATTTTCCATAGAGAAGTAGAATATTCATCAGAAAATGTTTTTAAATTAAGTGTTTTAATTATTGCTTTCATTTGATGCGAAGTAAGATAAATTTGAAATATAAAGACGAACTGAACCTAACATTTTTGTGTAGATAGAATAATGAACAACAAACGAGTATCTTTCAAAGGGTGGAGAAAACGGGGCTGCATTCCTTCGATTAAAAAAACCCTCATTAGTATAATAGGAATTCTGATATTTGTTAGTCATTATCTATCATTAAATAACCAAACAGTTTAACTTTATATTTTTATTAAATTAACTTTAACCTATATTTAAATCAAAATTGTTTTTCATTTTAGGCCGTCTGAAAGCAGTTTTGAGAAAAACGCATTTGAAAAGTTTTGCACTAAGGGTTTGCCATTAACTCGCATTCTCTGGATATTTTGAATGGGAACGGCTTCAGAGAAATTTCAAACCTAAATTCAAGAAAACAGTTTCCGAAATCCCACAAATTAAAAATTCACGAGTGTGACATTAAAATGGAATTAACTTAAGGAATTCATAACCCTAGAAAAATATATTACGATTAAAATAAACTAATGAAATGCATTCAGTTTTTAAATAAAAGAGTTGTGGAAGATAGAGATTTAATAACTCTGTCAATAACATAAAGACCGATAAAGATAACAATAATACCAAAATAATCCACACCAAAAAAAACATATCGAAAAATTCAAATCAAACAAGCAAAAAGCCTTCACAGTACCACAACACCAAAAATAAAAATAAAAATCCCAAAGGTCTTCGTTCATAAACAAACCCATATAAACAAATCCTCCCAATTGTCTACATTGCGACACGTACCTACAGAACTTATCAGGGTGGGACTAACTTTCAACAACAATCGCCTTCCAGACCCAACCAAGCAAGTCGCCTCTACCACACAGCGAAATCAATTAATCAGGAAAGATTAATGTCGATTTCTTTATTCCGTACCCTTTTCAGAACAAGAGAGTCAGTCAGATGCAGATACACCTTGAAGCCATCCGCCCATTGAACTTGACGTCACACTCACACATGGAGTCTTGTTCCCCCTTAATGAGCCATTAGGATATTCCTAATTAGTCGGAGACTAAGCCGATACAGATCTAAAGCGGATGTAAAGGTCGTGATTGGAGTGACCACGTCCGAAATGGACCGTCGGGGTGGAACACGACACTTCTTTTAACAGGTGGTCAAAGGTAAGGATGACCTAGAAGTTGATTGGTGTTATGTTTACAGTTTCTTCTTTCTTTTCTGATGTTTCTGGCTCTCCAATAAAAAAGGTGGGGTTTGCTGCACATTTTTGTGTTTGATAGGAAACAAACACGGGATTCACCGCCGTGAAGTTTGGAGATTGTCGGGGAAGATTGGGGAATAAGCAACTCTGCCCTAATTAGAAAGTACTATTGCGTGATCGGAGTTAATTGTTTTCTTTTATCTCGAGACGTGATGTTGTGGGATCTTGTGATGTGATCTGGACAATTACGAGAGTTTAAGCCGGTTCAGTAAAAGATTACTTGATAACTTTATCAGAGGGGAGTAAATCAGTAATAAATGTGCTAGTCAAGCCTATAATTTAGAGTAATTGTTAAGGCATGAAACGTTTCTGAGGATAAATACAAAGGAATACGAGCATAGGAGGAAACGGTTTCGAATTCCTCGGTAACAAATATGGTTTTTTTTTCTAATATTTGTATGTGCTGTTATTCACCAATGTAAAATAAAGATTATTATTATTATATTGGAAATGTATAACTTTCCCCAAAACAACAGCAAGTTTAAAAAATACCATGCAATTATGTGAACAGTGTTTATGAAGGAATACTTGCGTTAATTATACGAAGTTCAAGATAAAGATTGATATAAAATTACGGTTATCATATTCAAGTAAATGATATTTCAAATAGGGATTAATCTTACACCATAAGCCTGTAACCTTATATTTGGTTACCTGTAACCTTTATACACATTACTTAAAAATAAATAAAAGGACCTAATAAAACTTTATACGAAAATAAAGAAAATTATTCCCTTTGAAGCGCTTTCGCATAAATTTAATTTAATTATAAATTTCTACCTCGCATGTAAAAGCAATACTCCCCTTTTAATTTTTTTTAACATTTCACGATCATTTTCCTTGATTTAAAAAATGTACATAGTTTACCTTACAAGCGAAACATTTCAAAAGAGATCACAGAGACTAATTTTCAACACAACTGACACAAGAAATGAGCTATTATACTATATTTCCAAATATTAAAAACAATGTTTACCTACAGTACCTACCCATTTCAAACTTTGAACATCAACAAACTAGAAATTGTATACATTTCATCCCCTAAAAGATTGGATACATTTTCATTCCAATCTCATCTGCGTTTTCAGACGCCCGAAAAGATATCAGTACGGAGATCATGACAGTAACATTTCTACCCACGTACGAACCATAAAGGTCTACAAAAGAACTATAATGGAACGTTAGAATGGAATTTCTTCTCCGGAACTGGAGGCGTATCATCCTAGAGTTCGAAAAAAATAAAGGTTACGAAAACTCCAAATGAGCTTTTAAGTTAAGGTACTTAATTTATTTTTCAGTTCCTAACAAAACATCCCATGAGGTCCTTTCTGTTTCCAAAACCTCATCTTAAAGTTGGGGTCCACTCACAGACGATAAGTGAGTTGGAAGGTCAGCACAACAAACGCTTGGGAAGGATAAGGATCTTATATTTAGAACTACTTTTTTTGGAGAAAAAAAAAAGAGTTGGACTCCTTAAGAAGGATCTGTCTGGAAAGTTTACTTTTATGGCATTTAGAAACATCGTAAAAATCTTGTTTTTATTTTGTAGACCGCGATCAACGAAAAGAATGGCCGTGTATGAACGTTGTTAAGTCGCGAAATTATGGTTGAGGATAATACAGAAGAGCGTGTTGATAATGCTTTTGAAGAAGTTTGCTGTATATTTGACCTTCCGAGATTGTTACCCCAAAATGCTTAAGAATTAATGTTAAACTGTAGGTACACCGTGAGAAAAACTCAAGGTAAATTAAACTATATTTGCATTGAACAAATCATTAGAGCTCGTACAGAAGGAGTTAGTTCTTAAGAATTTTATTATAAGATCAACAGATTTTAAAATATATAGAGTGTTTTCAGGTGACGTCACAACCGGTTATTTTCTTTTAACTGTGTACCTTCTGTAGGGCTTTTAACTGTTGCTAAGGCCGTTGTTTATCTATTGCTAAGGCGGATTTTAGGTTTGGGGTCACGTGATTGCAACTGCTTCAAAAGAAGAATTCCACGGCCAGTCATTTTCTGTAACTGTTAACCTCTGTAGGGCAAAAAACTGTAACATTTCTGTTGCTAAGGCCGTTGTTAGGTCCGAGTCATGTGATTGAAAATGCTCTATTGTTTAAGTTTTAATTTATTGTCAAATTATGTATTGTTATGTTCGATAGCTGAAAATACTAACTTTACTTATAAGTATAAAATAACCTTAATTTATTTAAACTGTGGAGATTTCTTTAATTTATTCAGTATTTTATGTATTTAATAAAGAACAAAAACAATTTACAATGGTAATAATTAGTTTTCTGTCATAAAGAAACATCTGCTTAATTACAAATTTGAAAATCAATGGTTCTTTTACCGCAAAATTGACCCTGATTTTTATCTTGTCAGAAAAGATCTATGACAACTATAATTTTCCCCAACAGAAAACTAAAAGATGGTAGTTAGTTCAGCTTCAGAAAGATTTAGTAATTCAAGGTACTCGATACAAGACATTACCTGGAGATATTTCTGAACATTGCGTCAGAGAAAACGTGCTTCATCCCTATTTGAACGTAAGTACGGAGACAGACTTAAAAAAAAAAAAGATGTACCATCATCGCCCATGAGATTAAAAACCAGCCAAGGGTATATAGCAAAAATCACTCGAACTTCGACATTTACTTACAAATGCCGCAATAGATTCTAAATGTCGGGAGTTCGAATAGTTTTCTTTGACACCTACGTATATTCTACACGTGAATAAATCTTGGGAAATCTATCTTTCTAATCGCTACGGACATGGAAAGACTTATTCCAGAGACGTGGATAGTTTAAGCAATGGTTTCTACCAGACACTTTAACCATTAACTCGAAAATGGATGGGAAATGTTTATCTTATGAGCAGAGAATAACGTAATTGAATTATAAAGAGGTTCCATAAATATTTATGGACTTAAATATTGATTATTTGTCTGTAATTGTAAAATATTCAGATTTTATGCCAAAGGCTTAAACTTCAATTTTTCTACTTTTACTCTTTATCACGAAGAATATAAATTCTTCAAACATAAGTTAACTATTTAACCAGATGTGTTTTTTTTTCATTTTCTACAAAAAAAAAAAATGAATTTTTCAATTTAAGAACTTGGGATATGATCATAAAACCAGTAAATGCAGCATAAATTTAGAAAGGGTAACACTTATTATACAGAGCAGATTTACACAAGAGAAATTAAAGGTATTAAAATTGAAAGAAGAGCTGATACAGGGAGACGGAGATAAAGGGAGAAATGACAAAAATAATCATTGATTTGAATATCATTAAATTTGTAGGATTTTATACAGGACATACGTTTTGTAATAAAGGTTCAAATCAATTGATATTTTCTTAAATAAAATTACTACACACATATAAGTAAAGAAACAATAAAATCATGCTATGTATTTTAAAGTAATTTTAAGCGTTTAAAAGCCTTTAACATCTAAACAGTTTGAATAAATCATACAAAGGTAATACAACTAATTTAAAAAATTGGAAAAATCATTCAAAGCACTGCAAAAATAGAAAAAAAAACCATTTTGTTAAATAGTAAATTTTTTAAGATTTGGCATTTTTTGTAGACAAATAAAGACGCACACAAAATTTTGATTGTCCAATGGTAAAAACTAGACACATTTTTCAAGTCAATACGAAGTAGGACTAATCATGGGAAATATTTTAAAATTGTTCCTGGTTAAGTTTACACATATATAATATTTCATTTAAAAAAACATTTCATATTCATTTTAATTTGTGTGAAATATAGGATGTTACTTGCTGATTGTATAAGAGGATTAAGTTTTATTATAAGAGTATGAGTCGCATTTATTTGAGGAAACACATTTATATTTTTTGCAGATATCCAAGTCCTTTATCCGGTCTGAAGATAGCATCAAAAGTTCGTGATCTTTCATTCACTTTTAGTGATGTATTATTCCATCTGGTGTCAAGAGAAGAAGGAACTGTTCATATCGATTGACGTTGATGGTCGAAAAGGAGTCAGTCAGGTGCCTCATAAACACATTGACGTCAAAATTTAGAAGACGCGATGGGAAACGGAATAAAACGAAAAAAATTCTGGATTTGGAACGCGTTTGACGCATGAAAACTTTCTCATATAACTCTAGGAATGACGTCAGTGTACTCCCGGTGTGAGTATTTCACCGCATTACGATTCTTTGACGGATTAATTATTATTTGATAACCAGCCTTAGGTTTTTCTAAATTGAAAAAACAGTAGATTTACATCAATAAAATGAGTAAATGAAATAATGTAAAAAGCGAGTAGTTTAGCTTTATAAACGATGCTTAATACGAAAGATATGAAAAAATTAAAATTGTCTTTAAAATAATGAGTTAACTATAATGTCATCTGAAAACAAGTGTTATTTCTAATGACACGGTTTCAATTTTCATAAATTCATTTTTTTTTTTAAAATTTTCACCCATATGTAGGTAATATGAGGTTTTGTAAAGCAAGTATTTTTGTAAAGAAAAAATATGGCGTAGTATTTCTTAAGTAAATGGTGAATTGAAATAGGAAAATTATAATATTTGCTAAAAAGAATAATTTTTATCATGATTCATTTATTTCAATAAATGAAACACTCAACTATCAAATGTATATCGATCAACTTATTATCAGGGTTGGCAAATATCATGATATTTATATAAATATCAAAATATCGGATATTTTTGATATATATCGGATATATATCAAGATTTTGATATACATCCGATATTTTCAGATTTAAAGTAGAAAAATACTGTTCTTTAGAAGTAAATACTAGTCTGAACCAAAATATTACTACTAAGGAATATTTTTAATTAAATCTTAATTAACCAGAGTATAATTGCTGATAATTACAAGAAAATATCAATGTAACAAGAATTATATGCATGTATATTATAATTCCATTTCTGCTTCTAAGAAAATATTATTACTTGTGAAATTTTTAATAATGAAATAAATAATTAATATAAATTGGAACAATTTATTCATTCATGATTTGAAGGATACTATCAGTTTATTTAAATAACCATCTTTCATTTTTTAAATGATGATTCTAGCAATCATTACAAAACAGATAAAACATTATGGTAAATTCTTTTAAAATAAAAAGGATAGAAATAATAAGATTTGAAAATACAAACTTGTAAGCATTGACATTGTTAAATGCAATGTGCCTAAGAAAAAAAATCAAAACTGCTTTTAAAATACATTACTTCCTACGCTAACTTGTATAGTATGTTGCTAAGATCTGATCAGGTTTCATGAAATAAGATAGTTTAACTTGGTTTTAAATTTTTTTTAGGTATTTTATTATAATTACAATGTCAAAATTTTTTAACAATTTAATTAACCTGTTAACAAAGTACTCAAAAATGAATTTTGGGGGATTTTAGCTTGAAAATTGTTGATTTTGTTATAGACTGATATATATCATGATATTTGTCCAATAAATATCATGATATAGGGTCACTTGGGGTAAGTGGGACCCCTTTTTGGAACACTACATTTTTGAAGGTTCATAAAATTTTTTTGAAGAGGTTAGATTTGAACTTGATGACATATTCTATTTAAGACACTATTAATAAACAAAAATTTATAATTAGGTTCTAAAATAATGTTCTACATTTTTCTTAACTGGTCTCTTTGTAAAAAATGAGACGGGGGTCCCACTTACCCCATAGGAAGGGGTAAGTGGGTCACCCCCTTTTTATTTTGATTGAAAGCAAGCAAAACTTAAGAGGGAGTAAGTGGGTCTTACTTGATAAAGTATAGAAGTTTTAGGTACAAAATATTTTATTGTAACTTAATCCATGAACGAGATATCTACTCACATTTAAATTAATAGGGTTGGTTGGGGTAAGTGCGACCCCTTTTTGGAACACTACAATTACAGAATGTTTTCTTCAGGTTCGAATGGTTCGGGAGACTTATAAAGAAACCCTCGAAACTATTCCCCCACCCCACTGTGTGTTTTAATTAATTTCTCGGCAACGTGAATAAAAAAACCCCAACTTAATAGTTTTCTTTACTTACCACAGCTTATATTAATACGCAAAATTAATATAAAATGTCAATAAATTACTTATAAATGTTTCAATAAACATTAAAATGGTGAGTCTAGGGTGTCCCACTTACCCCATAATGAGGGGACCCACTTACCCCTACTTTGCTTAAATTACGGGGTAAGTGGGACCCCCCTCTTAAAAATTTTTAAATAAGAGATTTTGTGAAAATTCAAATTGCAGTATGTATTTTAAGTCAAACCTGGCACAACAGTTGAAAAAACATTAAAATATAGTGAAAACTTTCCTGGAAACACTTCTTGGAAAAATGCATCTTGAACTCTCCAAAAAAAAAATTATGGAAATTTTTTTACAATAGTTCTATAATCTTAAAAAGAAATGACACAAAACTCTAATATATGCAAAACCCATCAGTGTGACAAAATGTAACATGATCAATGTGAATAAGTGTGAAATGTCCTTTACATAGTTTAGTTTGAGGGGGGTGACCCACTTACCCCAGGGACCCACTTACCCCAAGTGACCCTATATCGTGATATATATCAAGTGATATATATCGGCCAACCCTGCTTATTATCAAGAAGTTTAAAATAACCCTTTCAGTCCAGGCCACCCTAAATTTTCCATAGGATTCAATAGCAATCTCGGACGGTCTAGGATTGAAAGGGTTAAAAAAGATAGTTGTAGTATTCACATCAAATTATGACATGGAGCAGTGGTTCCCAATAGATGTGTCTGCGGACCCCTTCTATAGAAACTGAATCCTGTTAGGACCACCCCATTATACACTCCATTCCAAAACTTTCGCGGGGCATTTCACACAGAGTTGGATCGAGGTTTGAATCATACACTTAATTCGCTAGAGATAAACTTAATTAATAAGAAAATTTTGTTCCTTAATAGTTAAATGTGACTATTTTATTTATTTATTGAAAGTATCTAGTAAGCCATGATTGAAGACATGATTCTTTGTAGTACATTTTTGTTTAAATGTCTTATTGGAGTTGATTTTTTTACTCCAGACTTTGCATGAATTATATAAACATCAACCCTATATTTTATAAAGAGTTATCCCCACTTAAAAACAATTTTTTTGTGCTCTTGAACCATCCCACTCCGAAGGCTCTTACTGACCACCTGGTTGTGAACCACTGCCATAGATGAATCAATTAGGTTTGTTTCCATTTGAGGTCACTTCCCTTTCCATAAACAATCCCATCGTACTTAAGCGTATGAAGAGTTTGATCTACAGTCTAAAGTGGTACACTTTCTAAAAAAAGGTAAAAAAAAGTAACTATTAAGATCCTCTAACAGCGAACCTTATCGCTCTCCCTTATCCTTATCACTTCACCAGCGACTTGTTCCCTAAAGCATATTATAATACTTTTACACAGTCAAGATAAGCAACACAATAACCCTTTTCTCAATCTGGTACAGCACTAATAAATGAAGCGTCTTCTCATTTTAAGTACCACCTCCAAAACGCATATAACTGGATCTCCGGAGCGGCAAAAGGAAATTCCCGCCACGGACCGCGACATTTTTAACAGGACATAAATCGGACAGAAAGAGCCAGTTGTCACTGCCCACTGAGTCTGGGCAGGATGTGAGGCCGTCTTTTATATATTCTGCTCCAACAAGGCCCGTTTCCGGTAGGCCGCTGGTTCGGAATTCAATGAGGTGCTCTGGGTTCAAACGCGGTGGGCCACACTACACGCGAGTGGGATAAAAAGATACTATCATGCTCGAAATCTAGTTTTTTAGATTTTACGAATCGATTAAAGATCGAAATCGATCTGTTTGAGTTTTATTTTTTCTTCAACGGTAATAACGTTACTTGGATTAGTTTATCCCATTTTAAAGCATGAATTAGTTAAAGAATTTAAGTGCAAACTTAATTTCAATTTTCGGAGTTTTCGTTCGTTTTGTGCAATAGATTTAATTTGTATCAACCCGAAAAAGAATGTTTGCATTATCAAAATGACTACTTTTATAGAGTAATGTATTTTAATTACATATTATTTACTTTAGATAAGGCAGGTATCACCAAGAATATTGTACTGAATAAGAACACCTATGATAAGAAATATTTCATCATTAGTTATAGTTATATCACAAGTTTTACTAATTTGTTTTTCTCAAATTGTTCATTAATTTGATTTAATAACTTGCTAGTTCAAAAATCTTTGCTTAATACAAAAACCTTCAGATGGTTTCCCATGTTTTTTAAAAATAGCTTATAGTTAAAAAAAACCCTACAAATAAAGAAATTTATAATTTGTAAAACGTCTTGTCTGAGTCTCTCTTATCTTATCTGATAATGCTAGGTTATAGTAAGTTTGACGGGAAATAATTAGTTTCAAATCTTCTGAAAAAAAATATATATTTATGGAACATATTTCAAGGTTAACGTCTTCGTATCGCCGGACAAGATCAAAACAAAAGGGGCGCTTAGTAAATAAGAAGAAAAATCAATACTTCATCAATTTTCACAAGAATCGATCCCTACACTCAATATCGACTCGATTCCGCGGCATATATAATTAGCCCAGTCAAATGGGGTTCAAAAGTGACGTTTTCAAAACTTTCATATAGAAGTTTTTTTTTCGACGGTTTTATATGTTTTCGAGGTCGCTGATTACGAATATGAAGTTTGCTGCCACGTGGGAGGTCGGCTTCATATCGAAAATCGCAAAAAATCGCAAAATTTTTGCTCTTTTTTCGATCTTTTGCTTATACATCAAAAACTATAAGTTTCTCGAAGATAATCTCAATTATAAAGTTGAAGTAAACAAAATTTCCTACAAAATGCACTACTCAACATTGATTTTCTGAAGAGTGGTTCTGCCGCTAGAGCGCGCTGAAAAACAGCGATTTTTTGGCCTTTCCGCAAAAAAATGAAAAGCGCGCGCTTCTACCCTCTACAAAAGGAAAACTATTCACGTTACCAACAAAACTTTTATACCACGTGAAAGAGAATTTAATTGCTTAAAAATAACCTACCTTACATTATTATTTTTTGAGAATGGGGGAGGGAGCGAAGCAAAGATCGGAAATAAAACTTTCGCGCCTTACAGCTAAAATGAACTCTCGCAGTTGTTAATTTCAAATCTGCGCTTTAATTCCGGTATATTACCAATAAAATTGGTTGTTTTGGGTGAATTGATGACTAAGCATGTTTAAAAAAATAATTTTTAAAATTTATTTATGAAATATTAGGTATTTTAGGCGAAAATTCAATATTTTTAAAAAAATGATAAATTAAATTATGGGAATTTTTTAATGAACGAATTTATAGGTTTTTTGCATTGCTGAATCCGAATTTCAAGTTCATTTTCATTTCAAAAGTCATCTTCACATCAAAAAATGCAAAAAATCTCAAATTTTCGCTCTTTGGTTCGGTTTTTCATCGATTTTCTCAAAAAATTATTCGTTTTTCGAAAAATAACAGTACACCAAATTAAAGTACATAAAATTTGCTATAAGATACACTGGTTCGTTTTTATTTTACAAAGAGCGGTGTACGCTTTAGAGGGTTTTAAAGAGCAGCGATTTTTTTTCTTTTCTACAAAAAAAGTGAAGAGCGCTTGCTTTCCCCCACTACAGCTCTAAATATATACACGTAACAGACACATATTTTATACCATAGGAAAGTACATTTAATTTCCTACAAAATGCACTACTCAACTTTCATTTTATAATGAGAAGAATTGACGCTAGAGCGCGCTGAATTACAGCTGTTTCTTGACTTTACACAGAAAAAAGAAAATCATTTTTCTTCAGAACTCTCTAAAGCGTACACCGCTTCTTGCGAAATAAAAACAAACCAGTGAATCTTATAGCAAATTTTACGTACTTTAATTTGGTGTACTGTAATATTTCGAAAAACTAATAATTTTTTGAGAAAATCGGTGAAAAACTGAACCAAAGAGCAAAAATTTGAGATTTTTTGCATTTTTTGATATGAAGGTGACTTTTGAAATGAAAATGAACTTGAAATTCGGATTTAGCAATGCAAAAAACCTACAAATTCGTTCATTAAAAAATTCCCATAGTTTAATTTATGATTTTTTTAAAAATATTGAAATTTCGCCTAAAATACCTAATATTTCATAAATAAATTTAAAAATTTATTTTTTTAAACATGCTTAGTCATCAATTCACCCAAAACAACCAATTTTATTTGTAATATACCGGAATTAAAGCGCAGATTGGAAATTAACAACTGCGAGAGTTCGTTTTAGCTGTAAGGCGCGAAAGTTTTATTTCCGATCTTTGCTTCGCTCCCTCCCTCATTCTCAAAAAATAATAATGTAAGGTAAGTTATTTTTAGGCAATTAAATTCTCTTTCACGTGGTATAAAAGTTTTGTTGGTAACGTGAATAGTTTTCCTTTTGTAGAGGGTAGAAGCGCGCGCTTTTCATTTTTTTGCGTAAAGGCCAAAAAATCGCTGTTTTTCAGCGCGCTCTAGCGGCAGAACCACTCTTCAGAAAATCAATGTTGAGTAGTGCATTTTGTAGGAAATTTTGTTTACTTCAACTTTATAATTGAGATTATCTTCGAGAAACTTATAGTTTTTGATGTATAAGCAAAAGATCGAAAAAAGAGCAAAAATTTTGCGATTTTTTGCGATTTTCGATATGAAGCCGACCTCCCACGTGGCAGCAAACTTCATATTCGTAATCAGCGACCTCGAAAACATATAAAACCGTCGAAAAAAAAACTTCTATATGAAAGTTTTGAAAAAAACCCCATTTGACTGGGCTAAATATGACAATCCACCGCACGCGTCACTTAATGGAAGCCCCCATTTATGAAAGCCCATCTGCGGCTGCCGGATAGGGGGGGGGGGGGGGGAGGGTCACGCGTGGCGGATTGGGCGGATAAAGGGGAGGACGAATTATCGTGTAATTTGCAGAGCATGAGAGGATGGACCCGTTCACACGGATCGCGGAGCCTCTTGTTGCAGGTTCCAATGAATAACATTGCCGGCCAGTTTGAAACGGTGATGTCATCTCTTTCCACTGACCGCAACTTGTTGCTTCTTTTTTTGGAGTAGTACCTAAAGCCCAGAAATCAAGTGGTGGTGGAGTGACTCTTTGGATCGGAATTTCAACATTCTTGATTGAAGTTGTTTGTAACCTATGAACGTGGAGGGGTTGGTTTTTGTTTTTTATCATCGCTTGTTTATTTTTGCGGTGATGTAAAGAATATTAAAGGGTGTGATGATTGGAGAACGTACCGGATACAGAAACGACTCAGCATATTTTAAGAGTTGAATATACAGTTTCCTTATTACGTAGATTTAAAATGGTGCCATGGTGGAAAGCGTGCATTTTACTTAAATAGTTGTATTCATCCCTCTTCATCCCTTTGAACGGCTGTCTCCGTTTAACCTTCTTTTTGAAGGGTTGTTTCCCGTCAAATTCAATCTCCTCCAGTGACAATTTGAATTGAAGAGTTTCAATATCTAGGTCTTTCGGTGGTTGAGCTCAGAATCGTATTAGACTGATCGTAATAGCAGCAATGTTTTCACCTTTTTAGTGGTAGTGTTGTTTGTCGAAGGAAAGCAGAACAAAATTGCCAATATTTTTGTAACACTTAGAATTAAAATTATTTTTAAAATCTGAATAACAATAGATGTCAGATATTTGGTTGGGTTTTTTACTTCTAAAACAAGATTAATATCTCAATAATTCTATTTGAACGAAATAAACATTAAAAAAATGAAATTTTATGTTTTGCTCCATTTCAATAAGTCAGAGAAACGATATTGATGAGAAACACCACTCATACCAAATATATCAAGTTTACGTAACTTCTACAAGAAGTAAACGAAATTTGGCCATACATGACAAAAATTCGACGAAGTTGACGAATGTTGAAGTTTGGGCTGCTTGGCAATAAAGGCAAAGTCGTCAACATCGGTCGATATTTCAGAGAGAGTCATTTGGACAAAAACCGATATTGGCAGAATGATATTGGTCGGTTGTTTTTGAGCTATCTGGTTTGGTACGCGTAGTAAAAGTATAACAATTTTAAATAAACAAAGAGATGAAACGTAAGGTCAACAACTGGAAATAAAATTGACGATTTAATCCTGAACCATGATAACGAAAAACACACGGGAATGACTCTCTCCAACCCAATTTTCACACTCAGGGGCCCCGCCTCTGCTACAAAACAGTTTATGATGCGTGCCTTATGGCAGCCATAACGCAACAGCTTCGGCGGAAAAAAGGGCGTCGAACCTATCTCCAATCCAATGCTAATCAATCCGACCCATCGGGATGTCATCCTGACTATGCGACGGAAAAAGGCCATTGTCTGGTGATCGTCCATTGTTGAGGGCACCATTCAGTGAGTAAATCTGAGGGTAATTATAAATGCGACTTGAGCACGCGGTCGTGAACGGAAAATAATCGGCTGATCCTTTTGAGGATTACAGATTGGGTGATGGAGGAAATTTGGTTTGACCGTGAAGCTAATAATGGACTAGTAGTGTTGGTGAATAATATTGAGTAAATGGAGAGATTATGCTTTATATATTAGGTTATGAGGAGATTAAGTAATTTTGGAGATGAGTTAATTGTGGTTGATGGTTGGGTATGTATTCAATTAACGACCTAAGCCCAAAGTCGGCACACTTAGCGAAATGGCTAGAAATTTCACGGCCAAATCGTGACCACACTTTAGGTTTGGGGTGAACCCATACTATTTTCATAAAATATGAAGTATGTGGAATTATTTTAACAGAACTTCCTACAAGATTTACCCTTTTTGCAAAGAGGAGTTAAAAAAACAATTATAAAAATGTTTTTCCCTTTCTAGAGAGACGTGCTCTTCATTTTCATTCAGAGTAAAATTAATTTTGATTTGCCATATTTTCAGTTTAGGTAACATAGGAAAATTCGTCTATGGAGATAAAAAATAAATGGAGCATTTGTACAGAATTCTTAACCGTATAAATAAAGATGAAAAAAGTGGAGAATATTTATAAGTGGAGGCTAACGACCAACTATAATTTATAAGCTCAAAACTTTTATTTACCTTGGTCTAAAATATACTGAGGTAACCAAATTTCGTTAATGACTATACGTTCATTCAATCGTACATTTTAAGCTCTACACCAATGCATTTCAAAGACATTTCTAAATTAATTTTCATACACTGTTTCTATGAGTTCCCATCCCCAGCTTCTACTTGCCACTGACCGCTTTTGATTCGTGATCAGTCTGTCGTTTCTGATCGTGCCTATCGCCATAGCGGTTGATGCGTATTTGAGATAGCGGTGAGTACTTGACCTGCTCCCAGTCCGTGCACTATTTCGAAATTACTCGAGTAATTATTCACCGTATTAAAGGACTCCCGCATGTGCAGAATTTATTCTCTGACACAAATGTATTTAAAAGTATTATTTTCGGTAGTAGACACATAGGTAGTACACATTTTTATACATCGTTCCCATAAAAATAATAGCCAATGTTTTTTTATTTTTGATGAAAATTTAATACTTGAAATAAAAAGGTAGAAGTTTTCAAATTTTTATTTAAAATTTCGTTATCAATTAAATAAGAGAACTGAACCTAAATGTTACAAACTTAAAGAAAAGATAAGTTTTGGCTTCTTTCATTTTATTGAATTATCTTTAATCTAATTTTTGAAAGTGCAACTTTTGAGGCAAAAAAATATCCATGTTTATTTCTATTCTTAAAATACTGTAAAACCAGTTAATATTGATTGAAAAAATAACTCATCATAACAAACATAATAATTCACATAATCTACTTCTTATTGATTTAAATATTCCATAAAACGTACTATTAAAATATTGTGATTGATTTATGGAATGAAAAAAAAAATTAAAAGCATGTATAATAAATTAAGAGATGACACATATTAATTCTCACAGAATTAATAATATTTATTTCCCAACAAAAAATACCTTCGACTTATCTCGATACAATTTCTTTTCGCAAACGAACCTTAATACTCGACGTAATTATCTTCTCACAAGAACAAGGTTCGCTGATAACAACACTCTACTCCCATTTTTGATTCAATCAGAAATAAAAACGTCTAGAAAAAAAAAGAATCAATTAAACTTCCAAGATACGGTCAGACTGCCCACGGGAGCGCGGACACACACCGCTGCACAAACAACATCGTCTGTTTGATATCAACAAGACGTATCTAAAGACAACTGCACAGTTGGCACGACTACACAGCCACAAGGACGTGTAGGAAAACAAACCTTATAGCACTCGTCGTAGCACTCTACGCGTTTACATAAAAAAGCACTTATATCAGCAAGAGGAGCACTTCACAGGTCTGATATCAAAAGATGAAGCGATGACGGAGGTTTGAATAGGGAAACAATTCTTGGTTGAAAACAAAATATATACAGTGAAGTATGAAAATTAGTATAAGAACCGCACTCGTGTTTGAAATTTCAAGCGAGTTTCTGTCCTTAAAATAGTTTATGTCGATGAGGTAATATAGACTCAAGGTTTTCAAGAAGAATCAAGGAAGTGTTTCGCAATGTAAATAAATTTACTTCCCCACAAAGTTATTTCCAAACAAATCCCAAATAACAAGGATATAAGAATGAGAAAGAGAATTCAATGAAAAATTTGAAGCTTTTTTTTTCAACATACCAGGTCATGCAATAAGAAACAGATTACGTGTTCACAAAGTAGGGTAACAAGTAATCTTAAAACCAAAATATCATTTCGACAATGTTATTTCAACAAGCAAACGAACTTACTGAACGAGTCGTACCACACCTAAGCACCGCACATCTAATATACGATTCGTAATGAGATACGAATAGAATACGTGATTTATTTTCTTAACCTGGATTTACATTGTCTTTTAAAAAGGGATTTTTATATCCGAATCTTCATTTTCTGTCGGAAAAAAAATTCTACAATAGTTAATAAACTCGGAAAGTTAAACGTATATTTGCGAAGAATATCTGGATTGGAACCTAAAAATAAACTTATTATACGTCCATGATAAACAAAAATAAAATTTACATATATTACTTACATTTTTACTCATTATTAACCTTATTTCATCCATAAAAAAGTCTCACAATTGAATTGAATGGCCTCATACATGACAAAGCATAAAATTAAATTAATTTACTTTTCAAGAAATTTTTTAGTTTGTGCAACTAAGAGAACATTTGAACTTAGTTAAAAATTTTATATTAAAAAAATTTTTTCTTTTAAATCTCAGGGATATTTGAAAAGGTAATTTACTTCTCGCATCTGAAAATATGTCAAAGTAATAATTGGGGCTTTTTTAGTTCCCTAAAAGAACCTTTCTTACTTTAAGTTTGGAAGAAAAAAAATTCCAACAGAAGTGATCTGAGCCCACAAAGTAGATAAACATAAACATGCTATTCGTTAAAATTTCGTGAATCTATTTACAAATGTCGTAGAGTCAAGTTTCTTTCAGCTAAAAAATGCTTTTATGATTAAAAACTTCATTCATATTATTAAGTTTTTACTTATTAACTGTATTTTATACCAAATGGAATTGGAATACATTATCTTTCTGGTCTTTTATTAGTTTATCAAATTTAAACATTACAATTATAAATTAAAAAATACATCAAAAAGTACTCTAATCGTGGCTTCAAATAGATATCCACCACCAAGAACCTAACTTGAAATTCAAATTCAGATGAAAAAGACCTCCCAACTCATAACTCCCAAAACCGCATATTCCTTACCTTACCATGAACCCAATGCAAATTCCAAGTAGAACCCGATACACACGGCCATAAAAATTCTCCACCTACAAGAATTTGCACTTTTGCAGCGTCCAAAAGCCTTGCCATCCATTGTTGAACGAAAACATGCGTGACTCCAAAAGAGTTAGAGGGGAACACATCGGGTATAACTCATCCTCATCACCCCGTGTTCACTTCTCGCGTGTTTAACAGGTATGAGAGGGATCAGTTGGCACTTTTCTCAAAATCCATACGTTTTGAACTTCGGATATGGTTCATTCCTCTTTTTTCCGTCTTCTTTATCCCGAATCTATCTGACTCATCACTTATTGATCCTGGAGTTTGTGGGAAAGTTTCCATCGGCGACGTGAAGTCTGCCCCTTGGAAATTACCGAGGGGGTGGTTTGGAAATGAATGGCATCGGTCACACTAATGTGTTGAGGATGAAACGGTGACTGGGGGAATTGCTTTACATTTTTCCATGATAAGAGACGGAAACGTCAGGAGAAAGTGTATTATAAGAAATGTGAAAATTGGGTTTAAAAAATCGTCGAATTTACAAAAAAAATTGTTAAAATTTTAATATCCTACTTATTGCAACTTGGCAGATAAATAGAGTATAGATGATAACTACTGAACAAATTTCTTCAATAAAATTATCAATTGTACCCTAAAAGTTTGATTTAAACAAAGCCTGAATCTAAAAGAGTTAAAGGAAATATGCTACTTTTAAAAAATTTGTATTCAAGAAAATACATAAGTTCCTAATTGGAGAAATAGTTACAAACATTCGTTAAAAATAATCCTTTCGAAATGTTTTACAACTAAAATTTTTAAATACTTCCGAAATTAGAAGTTTTTCTTTGAGGAGTTTATGAAAGAAATGAAATCAGTTGCCAACAGTAAGTAATTATTGAATCGTCAAAAAAGGAATGAGTCAAAAAAATGGCAAAAATACTTTTTGTGCTTAAAAAATCTCTAAGCTTTGCCCTACATATGAGTAGAAAAATAACTACCCCTATAAGCAGATATAGCCCTTTGAATTTGACGAAATCGATGTATATTTATATTCATTGTATATTTTTTATTAAATTTGAAATTAAAATCATTTTGTGTTTCTTTTTTTATTCTTTGTGCTGTAAACTAATCCAAAATAAAATTTGTATTTAATTTGAAAGTGTTTTTACCTTTTTTTATCCAGTAATGATTGACTCCATAGAAACACCTTAATGACTCAGTTTCAAAACAGTTTTTGATTTTATCCGTCTTGGTCTTTCTATTTTTCACAATCGTTCTGTGAACTAAGCAGAAATATAATTCTGCTAATCAAAGTTAATTGAAAAGGTTTTTAAGATTTTTTACCGACTTCAAAAAGGAGGAGGTTATCAATTCGTCGAATATAAATGTTGAATCTTTGCCAGGCCCTTTTGGTATGTTCTACTGGACCGATTTGGACGCGGTTTGTTGCATTAGATTTGAATTGTTTTCAAGTTGGTCCCTTTTTAATTTAAACGCCCTCTAGCGGATACCAGAGGAGTTATGATAAATAAATCAAAAACTTGCGGCAAGCTTACTCACCACTGTAAGAGTCAGATTATTGAAACGGGGAATAAATACCGACTGAACCTTACGAAACTCTGAAGTAAAGAATCTGTTTCTTGAAAAGAAAACTTCATTTAAACGACGCCGGAGGCGTCGTGGGTCGGGCGGAAAATTTTTTTTTCTTTTGGCATGAAATTTCTGCAGCCGCAGGCGACTTGATATAAAAAGAATGAAATAAATTAATTTGTAACAAAAAAGAGACCGACTTCAAAAATTCGCCTAAAAGTGAGAAATAATTTTTATCCAAAAAACAACAATACTACTTTTTAACATAATTTTTGAAGTCGAAACACTTTCACAATAAGAGACGAAACCACATGATTGATAGTAATTCTAAATACAATACATATTACTAGTAGAGAGGTCTTAACTGCCCTCTTTTCGTCACGTCATTCATCATTCATTTCGTCATTCATCATTCATTTCGTCATTCGTCAAACAGAAAATAATATATTGTGCCTTTAATTGTAAATCTTCTTTTATCTTATGTTATATGCTAATAACGTGTTCTTTTTTTAATGTTAGCGAGGAATGTTAATTTATTGTGAAAGTGTTTCGACTTCAAAAATTATGGAAAAAGTAGTATTGTTGTTTTTTGGACAAAAATTATTTCTCACTTTTAGGCGCATTTTTGAAGTCGGTCTCTTTTTTGTTAAAAATTAATTGTCAGCTGAAATTTCATTAGTTTGAAAAAAGGGAATAAGTCTATCAACTTTTTTCAACAGTAAACTATTTTTGAATATTCTATATGTAAATAAGGGTCCAATAAATAGTCCAGTAAATAGGTTCGTGGTTATAAAATGAAATTCCAATAATACAGTTTTTTCTTCGATTTTCCCAAAACCTGGTTTGTGGACGTAGTTTCTTTTTAAACTGATAATTCAATCATAGGTTGTGTTAGTACACTAATTATATTCCTTTGTAGCGATACCTTGAAATATTCTATCAATCATTAAAAACAACTTAAATTTTAATGAATTTTTTCTACATTTCTGTAGAGATAGCAAATCAATTATAATTATTTTTCAGTTAAAATACGACTGAATTACTTTCTTTACAATTTTTTATGAAATTTCCAGGCCGTGATTTTGCATTTCTGAGAAAACTGATAATCGTCGAAGCATTTCTAAGACAGATACTGTTCTTTTTTTTACAAATCGTATCAACAGGTAAAAAATTTCAAGGGTAACAATAGTAATAATACTAATGAAAGTTAGGCAATGGAAAAGGAAGAACTGCATGACTGAGCAGACTGAACACAGACTAGAGAAAAGCTCAGTTCTGCAATAGGTAATTATTTCAACGCGATCAGTAATGGAGAAGTGATTTTATCTTAAGTGATTCCAGCTTTTATACTTATACAATCCTTCTTTCCTTAATAATTTGAGTTGTTATTACTAAAAAACACATATAATTGTTAGATAAATATCTAAACGGCTGTTTAAGTTGAAGGTTTTATTATATGAGTAATTAGAAATCATCCTTAAACTGAAAACTAATATATAATAATGTTGTAAGAATATAAATTTTCTAAAATTGCGTTTATTCTTATATTAATGCGTAAAATTCTTTAATGGAATAATTTCTTCATAAAGTTATTCTAGTTTATTGATTTTTTTTTTATCTGGCCGATTCTAGCTCTATGTTAATAGGAGGTATTTACTCAAATTTTTAACTATTTTTATAGGTATCTAGTGTACTATATGTGTTTAAATTTGAATTTTTTTAATTACAGAGACAATTAAAACATCCTATTACAAAATCAATTATTACGATGAATACGAAATATTTTTATAAACGTGTATTCATCCCTTACACTACCAACGAAGATAAATTCAAATGCTAAAATGTATAAAAAACGATATTGGTGTCATTTCACTGAATACCTCTACCACGGTACGTTTCCTCAACCCACATTTAAAAAAAAAGGTAAAAGAGGGAAGTTACCCTCCAAATGTTGCCAATTTCCCCCACAGATGTGGAAAAAAGGGGTAAAAACCGAAAAGAGGGCATATGGGAAGAGAAACCGAAATCACACCGCAGAAAAAAAAGCACTAGAAACGTAACGCACCCGCCACCGCGCGTGTCATCCAGATGGCGGCCTCGTGTTTCGAATGTTGTTCTGGAACAAGCGAAAGGAACACCCTCCCCCCCTACCGAAAAGAGAGAGAGAGGCGAGTGCAGGGGCGCGCACATGGCGGGACGATTGCGAAATGGAAAAGTGAGGAGCTAAACGACCCGAAACATCGAAAAGTTTCTGCTGAGGAAGTTGCATTGGGAGGAGGAACTCGCACCACGCGCTGCTGTCAGCATCCGCTGAGGAGGATTAAAGTAGTTGGGTAACGGGATGGATCGTTCACTGTGGGGGGTTGAACGGTTTTTTGATAGGGTTGAAGGTGTGAGATGGTGTGTCTTGGGAAAAGGTGTTAAATTATAAATTAGAATTTGCTGTAAAGGGAGCATAGATCATGTTCTAACAAACCTAAAAAAAACGTTCCAAGATTGAGTTCAACTTCACGTACTTAGTTCTAACTAAATACTTAAGCTTTCATTAAAACATAGAATAAATGTAAATAAATTGTAATGAGTTCTCTAGGATGTGTCGATTTTTACTCTAAATTTTCTTGATTAAAAATATCAAACCCTATTTGTTTTTATTACTTACTTAATACTTAACTCAAATCTATGTTACTTTTTTTAATATAGAGTTTAATAATCCAAAACCTACTTAATTTGGAAAATTATAGGATCATCTTTTAAAATATTGTAAAGATTATACGAAGTTAAAGCTATGTAAAACAATGTGCACAAAAGTTTAAAAATAACTTAAAGATTATAAAATAATATGTAAATTAAGTTATCTGCTTTTATAGTATTAAATTTAAAAGTTTATTTTACCTTTTAATATAAATTATTAGATAAACTATTTAAAAATTACAATTAAAATTACTTATTGAAAACTATTTAAATTGTTTTAAAAAATAAACTAATACGAAATAAACAATTTATGCACTACAAGGTCTTTCTAATGACAATGTTGTTATCAATCCCCTTTGGAGTGGGAAAACCTACACCAAGTCAAAAAGACCATGCCGCCAAAGAGACTCTCCAAAATCTTTTAGTTTTATTTATTGTTTTATTCGTTTAAGAAAAATTAAAAACAGTTATTTTTAACTGAAGAAGAAAATAATGTCACCAGAGTTGTTTTTTGGTCACGGTCATAACTGTAACCCAATAAAAATTCATAAAAGGAACTAGTGTTTTTCCTATCTTGCCTTGGATATGAAAGCAGTTATTGGACAAGAGGCTTTGATGTAATCTCTAAGTTAGTCACCGTGGTTACATATTGTACTATGCATGAAACACAATCATAAAAGAAGGTTACGTACTTAAAGGTTAAGTAGAACTTATTTTTTCTAACATAAAAGTACAAAAAATAAAAAAAACTAAAGACTGGGGGAAAAGGGTATTTTTTAAAGGAAAGATTAAATTTGGGGTGTTTTATTTTTAAAACCTTTTAATTGAGTTAATTAAAAAAACAGTCTCGAATGTTAAAATATAATAAGTAAACCAGATTATTTGAAATCCCTGAATTGAGAAGAACAGATAACCCATTTACATCAAACAACAGATGGAAGGTTCTTTATTAAGCCGGACGCATGATTTCGTAGGTGGGGATTTGATCTGATCTACATTTCAGATTTCCATTAAATGCGCGGGCGATGACTGAGAAGAATATGATTAAAAAGAAGCATTTAAAGTGGGAAAAACTTTAAAAAATATATATAAAATAAAAGATTTGATCTAGTTTCTTCGTTTTTTTTAGTAACTTTTTAAAACGAAATAATATAAATAAACTATTTTTCATAAAAAATATCTTAATTATATTAATTTATGAACATTCATTTATTTCATAGTTTAGTTTCTTGAAATCCTCAACATGAATTATACTATCAAGAAATTACACTCCAATACACGACTTAAGTCACATTTTCTAAAATAGACTTATCATCGCTTATCAAGATTTCAAGACGGGTATGAAATATGAATGGGAAAAGTTTCCTGAACTGATTGTGAGAGGTTTACAAGTTTTCCAAGTTACATCTTTCGCGGGAAATGCAAATAAGGAAAATCCGAGAATTGTTGAAATTATAGTCTCGAAGCAGATAACTTTTATTTGGATGGTCTCTCAGGATTATCAAGTAATATTCCCCATGCGATAAGAAAGTATAATATTTACAATCACGTAAACACGCCACAAACATACAATGTAAACCTACCCAAAATCTTACAAACTAGAGAAAGAACATTTTCATTCATTCTTAAAAATCTGTAAAGAAAGCTTCTTTATTGTTTTCTGTTAATCAATAAATGAGGAACACGGTATTTATGCTTCCAATTTATTTCGAAAAGAAACAATTCATGGATACCTTTACCTAAAATTTAAATTTAAAAATATTTTTAAATTATACCTGACAATATAAACTGAATATCTAAAAATAAACGCCAATAGAAAATGATAGTGGAAAAGTGTAAATTCTGGCCAGTTAGAATTAGTACGCAGATTTTATCTTTCTCTTTGTATATCATGACTTTTAGATGTTAGCATTACTTTTAAAAAAGAAAATAAACAAAACATTCCTTAAGATTTTGTATTATGAAATCAGTACAGAATCAGTACATTGGTCGGTAAACAAATAAGTTCATTAATCGACTGTTCATTAATTCCTCAGTACAGCTTGTTTGTTTTAGGAATCTAAAAAATAATAAAACCATCGCTATTTTAGGAATGGAGAAGTAGGCAAAATATTTGACACGGTATCGCAATACAAGTAAACTAGAATTGCACTCCAAAAATTAAAAAAAAAAAATCAAACGTGGGTAAAACGTAGACAATTGAATGGAATGAGAAATAAGGAACTAACGTTCGAAATCTCATTCCAGGAAACACCACCACATCAGCCTCAAGCAAAAAGAGAAAAACTGCGGTAAAAAATAATTGGTAAAACAAAAGGATTACAACTCGAAATTCGATGAAATAACCAAACCAGGTACTCAACAAGGTCGAAAGACTCTCGGCGAAGGTCGGCGGAGAACATCGTAACCGGAAGACGTCGTAAAACCACGACTTCCCTACGCCTACGCCACATAGACCTCAGAAAAATACACCCAGGTAGAATATATACGATGGAATAGGTAATATGGCGGGGAAGGTCATGTTAAAAAGGATCATTGGGAAAGCTGAATAGTTACTAAACCAGATTAAGCCGGATTTACAAGCAGCGGCTCCAGCGACGCGACCGGAACGTCATGGGGAAAATTTCCTATCGCTTTCATCATTGATTAAGAATCTGGTCCTGTCATTGGTTCTTAGTGCTATGATGTAGTAGCCACGTCATCATTTGTAGGGAATTTATAGGGAAGTTCCGACTGGTCGCGTTGCTGGAATCTATGCATGTAATTCCGACCTTACATTTGGGTCACCACATGAGTTTCTGACGAAATAAAATATGGTAATTTAATCACGTTTAATGAGAGGTAGAAGCAATGAGATTTGATTGATTAAGGAGTAAGAGTAATGGAAATTAAATTCGGTATCGATATGATTTTTGTGGAGAAATTTATGAATGATTTAAGGGGGGGGGAATGAGATTATACTACTTACTTCCATTTGGTTTGGATTTGCATTAATATTTACGGTCCATTACAAATCAGATGTTGAAAGTTCATTCATAAAATATTTTCCTATCGCAATATAGCTGATTTTTTTATGTATTTTGCGGAAACAATGCAATTAATATTAAATTACTGGATTTGAGCACTCGTTTGGAACTGTTTATTTATGACGAGGATCTTTCCTTAACAGATAATTAAATTTATTTTAAAGATAGATAAATTATCATACAAACAGTAATTGAATCAAGGTCTTCGCATATTTACTATGTTAAGGATGGAATAAATGGTAGTAATAAGAAAGCAAAATACTATGCTGAAAAACGTGAAACATTTTAATTGGGTTATTTCTTATTGGCACAAATTCATCGTAATATGGACGCAATTCTGATACTTAAATATTACCTATCAACAAGTTTGGGTGAATCGGTTTTTTTTTATCAATCTTCGTATTTCGATTAGTTTTTCATCGAATCATATTAAAAACTAAATGGCTTTCTTTCAAAATTATTTAAAACAAACATTCAACTGCAATTTAAAATGTGTAGTTGCATTGTTTTTTCTTTCAATTTAAGTTCAATTTACTATAATTTTAAAAATATTATACTATTTGGGAAATGTTAGAATAGATTGTTTGCCTAATAAAGGCCCATGTTTCCCTATGGCACGAAAACGTTTCTCAAACACTAAGCCTGTTTTATCGCCCTTTCTGGGAAATTCAGCTTATTAAGGCTATTATTTTTGATTTTATAAGAAAATCTGAGTAATTTTACTAATAAATTAAAGTTAATAGGTTTTTTAAATAATTTTTTACAACCATACAGAAAGTTTGCAATACTCTTTAGAGAAAAACATGCATTTATTTTATTAACAAAATAATTCATTATTTGTGCATGGTGTTTCCTAAAATGTCAAAAGAAAACTATGGTAAAAAGTACTGCTATATTTCATATTCTTTTTTTAGAACGTTTGAAAATGATTCATTTCACCTCACCTGACCCTTATAAATAAAATCTTTAATTATTTTCATTAAAAACAAACAAAGAGAGAGACATTAACATAAAGTTAATAATGAATAGTAGATGCAAATTATCCAATCAGGAAATGAGAAATAAATGTTGACAAGTTTTCCTATTGTTTTTATTATTCAAGACGTAGTGCTTGAGTGTCCAACCTATCTATCTGCTATATTAATTTAAATTTGGGGGACATTTCAGAGTTAAGGATTATAGTTATACAAGAAGTAGTAACACTTAAATGGAAAAAGAAAAGTTAAATTAATAAAAGAACTCTCTACACTTCAAGAGACCTCAATTGAACTAAAAGACGTAATTTATTAAAATGATGAGAATGATTCGAATTAATAAACGCCAAAACTTTCTCACATTACTCCTTTCCTTTTGCTCTTGGCTCAATTTTAAGCAACGTACAAATATTACTTTTAAAAATTTCACATTTAATCTTGTAGCTAACTAATAATAGATAATTTAATCCCTGTCCAAAAAGATTTTAAATTGTAAGAACGAATAAAAGCATGAAAATACCCAATCGGCCTGATGAGTGCTAAAAGTACTTTCCTAAGAGACCGAAATTCTAACTGTTCTTTACGAAGAACTGCAACAGTTTCACTCTGTGTTGGTAAATTTTTTTTCCAAACTTTTATATTTTTCATAATTTTGTGATCGGAAATATAAGAAACTATCTAAAGCTATGGAAAAATTTATGGGGTTTTTTTTTACAATCTGCTTAGAAGCCTTTGGAGACCGAGTCTGGCTCAGGAGTGGAAAGTATAAAACCCTAACCATCAAGTAATTAAAACTATTAATTAAATCCAGACACCTTATCAACCGTAACATCACAACAATTTAAATATAAATAATTCACACAAAACTTGCAAATTCACAAGCATAAATTTAAACGACAGTAGCCAAAAGCAGAACACAACCGAAACGAAAATCAAGAATGGAATTCTAAGTCACGATTTCAAAGCAGCGAAATTCAAATCCCAGAAAGAAATTCCTTCTATTGCAGGGGGCAGTGGCACGGTTTCAGACCGACGGTGAAACGTTTCACCTCTCATGAATATTGAAGCCCGTTTCACTTCACATGGATGGAGCAACGGGATCAATTTACGGGTGTTGGGATCTGGGCTCACTCCCTGGATGAATGGCGATCGAAAACTAGTAGCCTGGAATTTCGATTGTGCTGACAGAGTTGCTGCCGTAATTTAAGTCATGCACCAATAAAATTGCAGGTTGTCAAAAGTTCTGAATAATGTATTAAGAGATTGGAGGAATGTTTTCATGTATAAAATTCCCGTTGGTGAAAGGCGGGACTTGGAGGCGTAGATGGAGTTTTTAAATGCGTTTCTGGTTCAAATAGCCAACAAATTACGATATATGAATTCCAGAGGATTCTTTCATAAACTCAGTTTTGGAGGGGGTCTTAAATTATTTTAAGGTAACCTATATTATATTGCAGTTCCCAGGTCAAAATTTATGCTGGAATTTGTTTGCTGGACAAGCATTGCATGCTAGATTCATGCTAGTAAACTAGCAAAAAAACTAGCATAAATGTTTGCTGGTTCCAGCATAAGCCACCAGCAACCCAAGATCGGTTATGGCCCACTTTTATGCTTGCCAGCAAACAAAAATCCAGCATGTGTTGCTAGAACATGTTGCTGGCCTAGCAACAAATACGACCACCACTTGCTGGAATATTTTGCTATTCTAGCATACAAAATCCAGCATGCATTGCTAGAACATGTTGCTGGCCTAGCAACGATTACGACCACCACTTGCTGGAATTTTGTGCTATTCTAGCATGCCAAATCCAGCATGCGCTGCTAGAACATGTTGCTGGCCTAGCAACAAATACGACCACCACTTGCTGGAATAGATATACATTCTCAACAATATTAAAAAATAGAATTTCTAAAAAAAGTTGGGAAATTCCCCATGCACATGCATAACATTTCTACTAGCAACAGCTCTTAGATCCAATGAAAAGACAAAACAGAGTATACACATTTAAAAAGTTTTATTCTTTTTGCGACTTTCAACATATGTTAATCTTCAGTGGACTCTTTCGGACCTCTAGAGCAAATAAAGTAGAATTTAAAATAACATAATTCATTGAAAACTTAACAAATTTAAAATATGAAAACGAAAGCCAAAATGGCTTAATGCTCTCTGCAGCAGAACAAAAGAGAAGACAGTTGGTTGTTCCAGCAACTGAGAATCACAAAATTTGCTCTCTGTGGTCTCTCTTTGATGTCCTTGATGGTTTGAGAAGTGAATGTGCAAATTTTGAGATTCTCAGTTGCTGCAACTACCGGCTACCAAAAGGGAAGATCACAAAATAAGATAGTTGGTGGCTTAAATGCAGAGTTTTCAGATGCTGCCTCATAACAGGAAAAGAGTTCAAACTGTGAGATAGGTTGATTGGTTAAATTTCTGATTTGTAGTTTCAGAGTTTGAGTCCACCACAAATTCAATGCAAAGAACTTAATTATCTAGTTTAAGATTGATACTTCGAACAAAAAAGATACAGCGTTTAAAATAAGGAACACAACGCCACAAAAATAGGAAAGAACCACCGTAGGAAACCACCGGAAAGGCCACCGGCGTTGCATTTCTTTTCACAATCCGGAGGACATCTTTGAAATATTTTCAGAGCAGAGTAGTAACAAATATAATTATTTGGAAAAGCGAAATAACACGCTGTAAGATGTCAATGCAACAAAGTGAAGTATGAAGTAACTTGAACGCAAAAAAACAAGTCATTAAAAATCCTAGTGACGTGCTTTTCCTAGTTATTTAATCCTCATGACCTAGCTTTTCTCGTATTGATGCAACAACCAGCATTGGAAGCGGCTTTGCAAAAATAAATCCTGCTTTATTAGGTTGACACTGTGCGTACTACATAAAGCAGGATGGAAACGAAATATCGAGGATTTCTTTTACATAGCAGTGAATGTAAAAGAATTCTTCACAATTTTGGATGAAAATAAGACACCCTTAAAAATTTTTATTGGAGAGCTGAGTTACAACATAAAATGCATGCAGGTCCAGATTATCTGATTCTTTTTATGTACCAAAAAATCATTATTCATTGGGACATAAAAATATTCAGTTTTATGAGCCACGCATTACATAGAGTGCTTATATAAAACCCATAAATTGAAAAATGATAGTAAATATCCTAGTGAAGGGGTGCCTACTTGTTTAGATTAGCTTTCATAGTTCCTCATTAGATTTAGCAACAACCTATTTTCGGCAATTTATGCAATAATAATAAATTCATTCATGTGCTCTAGCACTAAGAGAAAGAATTTAATCAAATTGTTATCATGCATGTTGATTTTACATATTTTCAATGAATTTAAATATAATTTAGTACTTTAAACCCCAATTCTTATTCAGCCATCAGAGTGCCTCTTAGGCATGGGCGGATATAGGTGGTGAACGCTGGGGGGCACACTGGAAATTTTTTGGGAGGGGAGGCAAGCTGTCCCTGATGGCATTGGAACATGATTAGCCTTATAAAAAGGGAATTTTCTCAAAAAAGTTGGAGGGGCATTTCCACCTATGACCCCCTATAAATCTGCCCCTGCTCATGTGTTTCCCAATCCAGTTCTAGGCCGTTTGGAAGATAGTTTTAAGTCTTAATAACTTTTTATGGAAGTAAAAAAAAAGGAATTTTAAAATATAACATTAGTAAAAATTGCCATTATTCTTCAACCAACGTCTTATTCTAACTCCACAGTAACCACAGAAAATTCCCATTAAACTACCACTTATGTACTGTTAAAAATACCTTAACCACTCATGCACAGCCTGATGGGTAATTACCCTCCAACGTAAAATAAACGACTCAGAAATAAAATCACAAACCACTATTATGGTTAGGACGGCCAAAACAGGAGAAAAAAAACCCACCCCATTCTAAACCTCCCCCAAAATCGCATTTCGCGAACACCCCGAGGGCACAAAGGCATTAGGAAAGAGAGAGACGTCGAACATTTAAGTGAAAATGATGCAGGGAGACGCAAAATAAAGTGCCGCACACCGGGCTATAATTCCTGTGGCAGTGCAGAGAGAGGCCCCTCTCTTGCAAAAGCATTTCGACATTCAATGAACTCCTCTAATGGGCGCCGGAAAAGGCCCAAGCTGTTTATTTTCGTGCGAAGATGCGAGAAACGCGCTAATGACGAGTTTGGGACTCAGCGGTAAGTCCGGATTCCTTCGGGATATCGAAACATTTTCGGCGCGAGAGAGGGTTTGAGAGAATTCGAGGCTGTGGAGAAGTTTCAAAGGGAGTGTGAGTTAAGAAAAAGATGGATAGATGTTTGTTTTTGAGTGGGTTTTGTAGGAGGATGTTTCATATTCAGGGGTGCTAATGTACTGACTTCAACTTAAAATCCTGGTAAACTATTAGAGTAGCGGACCTTTTATCCGGAATCCCAAATTCCGGAATATTCCAAAATCCGGAAAGAACCGGATTTCCGGCGCTACCATAAAAAATGTGTTTGGAAGTTTCCTTAATATGTGTTGAACTTTTGGACATAAAATGTCAGAGAAAAGTTGGGGTGAAAAATAAAAGGATCCGAATCCTAAAAAACTGAATTATAAGAGATTCAAGTATCTTCTTCAAAGGTATGGCTTATAGAGGGAGGAGTTGCCTTTTTCTAGATCTAGACCAATGCTTTCAGTTATCTAATTTTATTATACTTAACATAACTTTTAAAATAGTGTAATTTACCTATTAGTGAAGTAAGTGTAACTGAACTTTATTTTATACTATGTACTTTAAATATACCATAATTATCTATTTCTTAAAACAATAATTATTTCAGAAATCAAAAATGAATTAAGAAATTGTATTTTAATCCAAAAAAAAAACTTACGCAGCTAGGAAAGGAGTAGAATCTTTGAGATGAATAATAACAGCAATCATACATTTTTTAAAACATTTAAACAAATTAAATACTTATATACATTTGGGGGAGTAAGAGTACCACGCTACAAAAAAAAACTATAAAAAAATACAGGTAAGTGTGTTTAATAGAGTTAATTTGAGTAGACACCATAATTACCTAAGATTTTACTCTAGGGCCACATTTGTTTACTGATGAATATCAAAAAATTTAAAAGGTATTTTAGGACATTACGTTGTATCTCAATTTAAATTAAGTATAAATATACCTGAAAAGGAAAATTCCAGTTAAAAATAAAATACGCACTCAAGTTTTAACTCATTTAAATTAAACAACAATTACCTTAAATATTTCTCAATTACTACATGATTTAATTTAGAAAAGGTCATCATTATTAATTCTGAAACGCCAAGCTTCAACGCATCTTCTAACCACAGTTAAAAAAAGAAAGTGTCTAAGGAAATAATCCCACATATTTAAAACAAGTTTTCCCGTCACACGCCCCATTACCTGTAGCAACTTTTTCATGTTAAATCCCACACGCGGAAACGAGCTTACTTTTTAAGTGACAAAAACAGGGAAGACTTCGTAATCGTAATTTACAAAATTCGCCACCGCATTTCTAGCTTCCTCAGTGAAAAACCAACAACAACCACAAACGATAGTACACTGGTCAATTAATCACAGCAAGGAACACTGAGAGGTGATTCGACACTTCCACGGTTCGAATTATACCCCATTTTTCCACACAGAGGACCATCATCTCCACACGCTCTAATTACTTTTCGGTGAGAGAGGGACAGAAAAGGAAAACGCAAAGGTTTCCTTTTTTTTTAAACACACACTTCTTTGAGTGGAAAGCATGGTGGAAAGCAAGATCATGCTGCCGCTGTAGAATATATTCGTATCCTGTTGAAGAGCCCACACGTTCGCTTGCAGAACGCGCAGGTGTTAAGAACTTGCAACCAATAGGGAGGGGGGGAATTGCGGCTATTTTGCAATAGAGAGCCGCTCGGAGAATAAGCTCATATTATTTATTCTTTACACCGCCTATTTGCACAATAGTGAGGCTGGCTGAAGAAGGTTGGAGAGAGTGTATTGTATTAGTACATGTGAAAGTCAGTAAACTTAAATGGGTTATTGTCAAAACGGGACGTGGATTTATCAGAAAAGAATACTACCAGCAGAAAATTTCAAGTTGGTGCGAACAAAATTTCTTAGTTTAATTTATAAATTATTGCAAAATAATTACATATTAAGACAGTTTTATTAATACACTGCAAATAAGCGAAACACTTTTGCAACACAATCGCAACACAATAATAAACACTTCAAGCAAAAAGTGCTGTGATTGTGTTGTGATTGTGTTGCGAAAGTGTTGAGAAAGTGTTGCGAGGTGTTGAGAAAGTGTTGCGAGGTGTTGCTAAACAATTACAGAGGCAGAAAATGTGTTGTGAATGTGTTGCGATCTAAATTTAAGAACACTATCAGATTCTGAACGCTTTTTACAACACTTTCACAACACTATTTTGAAACGCTTTTTTAAACACATTACCGCTTTGCTTAAAAGTTAATATGTGCATTTCGATGCATCATGGTGTTGATATGAATTTTATTAACTGAGCTTGGCTTTTTGAAGGCCAAATTCGAGAAATTTTGCTTTTATAGACCCGTTTGGCTTGGAAAAATGTGGTTGGGATTTTTTTGCTTTTTTTTAGGATTTTTAACACTTTAAGGATTTTATAAAAATTTTAGTTTTTGTACAATTTATTTATTATTTGATACTAAGTATGAGATGACACTAAAACACACTATGTCCTATAAAGTTCACAATATAGAAAAACAATAGCTAAATGGTCAAAAAAACGTTGGTTTTTCGTAAATTTCTCTGGAACCAAGCAAGGTAGAGCTTAAAGTTTACAAAATTCGAATTTTCGAGACCAAATCGCTCCAGAAAAGTGTTACTGCACTTTCCGGAGCTTCCTGGAAAAGGTGCCAATGGTCCGGGAGCGTTTTGGCGGGAAAAAAGAAGGAATTTTAATTTTGACTCACCCCCTAATGCGATACATGGTTCGAATCCTTAGTTTTAGGGTGCACATATACCGAAATTTCAGAAGCCTGGAGCAAGCGGTTTGGGTGTAATGCGGGAAAAACGAAGTTTTTGGAATACCGGTTTTTCAGGAATAACTCCAAAATATGTATCCCATACCTTAAAGATTTACATATTGTAATCTGTAAAAAATTCCCGATTTAACCATGTAAGGCACTTGGTATGTGGTCGAATTTTTTCCGAAACTCTTCTGACACGACTTACCCCGAAAAATGGAGTGTTTGGCATTAAATGTAAGTTAGCCCCGGCCTTGTTCGAAAAATCCTAGATGACGTAAAAATCACCATGGCAACCCGTAATTCTGGAAAAACTTTGTCATAACAATTAGTTACTATAAAAAAAATTCAAAAAGAAATTAATATTAATATTTTCGGATTTATAAGCTTTCTTTAGACTTGTGTATTTTTGTCAAAATCTGAACTTTTTTTCAAAGTCTAATTACTGCCTTAATTACCAATCAATTATCACCAAAATCGAATACGAGGTATATGGCATGGTATATTTTAAGATTTCAAGGTCGAAAACTCCATATAATTTTTCGATTTTGGTAAAAAATGCGACTTTAGTGAGACTTACGCACGGGTCCAGGGACCCTAAATTTTGTCCTAAATTCTCAAAATTCCAGATTCTAAGAGTTTTTGGGAATAAAATGAAAGATCAAAGATTGTTGACCAGATGAAAATTGATTTAATTGGTTTTCAAACGATTTTATCTGAAACCGAATTAGCGGAAACCGAAAAGTCATTTTTGCGTCACAAAATCAAAATAATTTTTTTTTCGTTGATTGTCAAGTGATTCGGACCCCTTCTGGACTTAAAATTCCGGAAAAGTTCCTGTTTTTTACGCGTTTGTTTTTACAGTAATTAAACACTTCCCTGCATTTCATTTCGGAAACGTTTCTGAATATTTCTGCACGACAAGTTGGCAACATCTTTGTGGACGCCACGTCACGTTTGTTTGTTGTGTTTGTAAGTGCAATGGCGGAATGGCGGCATGGCTTCTGCCGCCGGCATTATCCATCGTCAAGATGAATACAAGAAGTACTTAGGTAAGTTAGTTTATTTCCTCCTCGTAAATATTTATTTACATTGAGAACTATTCTTTTTCTTCCGTTTTGCTCCTGGAAAGATTAACGTTTCTTCACTGACGAATATCTTATCATTGCATCATGTATATCCTTTGTGGTTGGAGGGAAAAATAAATGTTGCGCGATTGTAGACGTGATTGGTAGTTGAAAATTTGTACGATTTCCCCCTGTTTATGCAAATTGATTTAAAAGTTAGGTACTGTCAATTCGAACTACATTTTTCCATGAGCAAAACGGAAGTTGTAAAAAAGACTCGCATAACATTGGATGGGGTGTCGGTTGAGAAGGGTGATATATTTCATAAATAGTATTTCAATATTCTACTCAATTTGATAATAAACAACAACTTGCAACTCTTTGTAATGTTGTAATCCACTAGAATACAATCCATGACCTTTAAATAGTTAGGTATGTGTAATAAAGTAAGCGTGCATAATATTTGGTTGTCACAGCTGGAATAAGTGTCCTCCATTTGGCTACTCGCGTTGCGGTCTCCAACTATACACTATATCTAATCGTGATATACAGCCAACTTGGCAACCGCAAGGCGAGTCGCCAAATGGAGGACTTTTATTACAGCTGTGCCTTTTGCTTTATATTAAGTTTAGATTATCTAAGCTAAACCTAACTAGGAGTACCGGGGAACTTGGTTGAATTGAAATTTGTATTATGTTAACAAATTTAAAAGTTATATAGATGAGTGTACTATTTGTGTTACAATAATGAATAATCAAAAAGTTCTTAGAATAGATTTAGTGCAGCTCTGCTACAGCGATCACCAACTAAAGCTGTTGCCGAACTTGGCGACTACTCTAGTTGGGGATTGATGATGATGTAACATCAGTTACGAAAACACAGCAACTTTATTAGTCGGGGTAAATTTTAAATTTAAATATATATAATATACAAATTATTTTTAATTGTTACCAGACGCTCCATGAAATCCCAAGACATGCATTAGGCGCATTGGAAAGTTTTTCTTATTTTAAAAACTGAAGACAATCTTTGTTTGTCGAGTTTGTTTTCACATCTTAACCTTTTTATTTTGTACTGGGACACTTATCAGGTTTGCTCAACTTACCTACTGACTTACTTTAAATTTTCTGATACTTTCTTTCTGATCTTTACTTTAAATTATACTGATAAAATGGACTATTCCAGAGGTTCTCCAAATGTGGGTCGCCAGTCAATTTTTGGTGGGTCACAACAAGATTTTGAATTTGTCTGAATATGGTATGATCTTTTCTACAATTTTATGAACATGTTGTTGACGTTTGAAATTATTCAAGTTACTGTAGAGTAAAAAGAATAAAAAAGCAATAAGAAAAATTAAATTACCCTACTCAGTGTCAAATGCTAAGGACAATTAAAGTAAAAGTACATGTGAGTGGTTACTTTAATGTGCTGATAATGCAAAATTAGTTTTTTTTAAAAATAAGATTTGATAATAAATCTATATTTCTAAACGTTAGGCTCCCCACGGGTGGGGGAGCAAGACAAATATTAATAATTTTCTTAGAGAATGATGTTAAACTGATGCAATTTATCCCAAATTACTAAAAAACAAGCTGAAAATCTATTTTTAAGAGTCAAATTCAAAACATCTTTCTGGGGGTGGACCCACATACCCCCCATTTTATTGTGGAGCTCATTGTTACTCCCACGATTAAACAATTTGATACAATCAGGTTAATTATTTAACTTCTAATTGATCCCATGTAATTTATTACTGTTACAAAGTACTAGTTGGGGACCAAACCACACACGGATAAAGATACAGTATTGTAGGGGGGCTTTGGAAAATTAACTACTCATTTGATACTGTCACATGATGCACAGAGTACCATCGTGCCTAAACACATCTTTTTTTCAGGCAACAAGAGCTGCAGCAGCTGCCTTCGCAGCAGTTCCAGCGATACACCGCCAGTCTTCATGGATCTAGTAATATATGGACCCCGTCTCCTGCTCTAGTGAGTGGCTACTCTGCCGGATACCGAGACCTCTCCTGCCATCCCTGAGTTTGCCCCCACCTCCACTCAATCCCATTGTAAGTTTCTGCTTTTAGAATTACTCATTTGATACTGTCATATGATGCACAGAGTAGCATCATGCCTAAACACATCTTTTTTTCAGGCAACAAGAGCTGCAGCAGCTGCCTTTGCACGAGTTTCAGCGATACACCGCCAGTCTTCATGGATCTAGTAATATATGGACCCCGTCTCCTGCTCTAGTGTGTGGCTACTCTGCCGGATACCGAGACCTCTCCTGCCATCCCTGAGTTTGCCCCCACCTCCACTCAATCCCATTGTAAGTTTCTGCTTTTAGAATTACTCATTTGATACTGTCATATGATGCACAGAGTAGCATCATGCCTAAACACATCTTTTTTTCAGGCAACAAGAGCTGCAGCAGCTGCCTTTGCACGAGTTTCAGCGATACACCGCCAGTCTTCATGGATCTAGTAATATATGGACCCCGTCTCCTGCTCTAGTGTGTGGCTACTCTGCCGGATACCGAGACCTCTCCTGCCATCCCTGAGTTTGCCCCCACCTCCACTCAATCCCATTGTAAGTTTCTGCTTTTAGAATTACTCATTTGATACTGTCATATGATGCACAGAGTAGCATCGTGCCTAAACACATCTTTTTTTCAGGCAACAAGAGCTGCAGCAGCTGCCTTCGCAGCAGTTCCAGCGATACACCGCCAGTCTTCATGGATCTAGTAATATATGGACCCCGTCTCCTGCTCTAGTGAGTGGCTACTCTGCCGGATACCGAGACCTCTCCTGCCATCCCTGATTCTGCCCCCACCCTCCACTCAATCCCATTGTAAGTTTCTTCTTTTAGAATTAACCCTGGTTAAAACCATGGGTGTAGAATCATGGAAAAATAATTAATGCTGCATAGTGGTGGGAAGAAAGCTAAAATAAAGAGTTGATGACCTGGTAGATACTTGATGCACTTTAATTCAAGCAAGCTGGCTTGTCTAACTATCTAGGGGGGTGACACCGAAGCTCTCTTGAAATAAATGACACATTCAGAAAAATAAACATACATCGTACTTCGAAGGTTTCTCCTTCACTGATATGGAGGAGTGGGTCCCAACTTAAACTGGGACGAATGTCAACATGTCAATCTACTGGTGATTAAGGGGAAAATCTAAAGTCTATAGGAGAAACCAGTGGTAGATTAAAGAGGGTGTCACCTCAACGGAGAACTAAGGGAACACCAGAATCTTAAAACTTCGTTCATCTCTACAAGAAGTTTTTTAATTACTAAATTGAAGGAAATATTAAGCAGGGTGTCACCCTTCAATAGAATTATGGGGTTGCACTGGAACTTAAAAACTCTGTTCCTCTTTACACCACTTAAATATTAAGGAGAATTAGCCGTTACAGCATAACATTATTCAATATATTATCATTTTTATTAATCTTTTTACAGAGGAAATTGTAAAAAGTGTGTCGGTTTTTAGGGCCACCACTTTATAGATACAAATTATACTTCTTTTAACGAATATAAAAGGGAGCAGGGACAAATATAAGGAGGGGGCCTGCCCCCCCCCCCTGAAATTTGAACTAATACAAGTTAAAACACTGTAACTTCGGGTCGTATTTCCAAAAATTTTCTGGGGGAGACCCTCCTTTTTTAATATTTCCTTTTGTACTTGGAACCTTACTATTTACAAATTTTTAAAATAAGTTCAGCAAAATAAAAATCCTATGTACCTACCTAAAAATTTATGTCCGAAATTTGGAATAGGTGTACCAAAAACAAGTTAAAAACCTGTTTTTAGGGTCAAATTTCCAAAAATTTTCTGGGATAGGATCCCAATATCCCCTTTTGAACTTGGAACTCTATTATTCACAATTTTTTTACAATAAGTTAGTTCATCAATATTCAATTCTTACCTAAAATTCTATATCCAAAATTCAGACTAGGTGTACCAAAACAAGTTAAAAACTTGTTTTAAGGTGAAATTTACAAAAAAATTCTGGGGAAGGACCCTCAGACCCCCTTTCGTATTTGGAACTTTATTACTCACAACTTTAATTTTGTTAATCTTTTACGAAGCAAATTCTACTTACAAATATATTAAATAGCTACATCTGACGTATTAGACAGTGGCGTAGCCAGATAAAAAATTGGGAGGGGATACTGATATTTCGGGAGGGGATATAGGGTACTTAACTGGTTTTCTATAGTAAAAAAAGGAAAATGTCTGAGTTACGGGAGGGGATATGTGGCTGAAGAATAATTTAGGCTCCTCCCGAAATAAATTTCTATTTACTTCACCAAAAAGGGGTGATGCAGACAAGCCACTTTGATTTTTTTAAAAACTGGCGTATTCTCTTATCATAAAAGGACAATAATATGAGGGGGTGACACCACAACCTCCGTCCCAGGTGACACCCAGGTTAGTTACACCACTGATTTTATTTGTAAGTTAAAATTAAAACTTACTATTTTTTTTCTCTTTTAGCAATCTTACAAGCAAGGAAAAAAACCAAGTGAACATGGATAAGGAGATTATTACTTAAGAACTCTCATATGTGTATTGTAATATTGCAATTATAATCAATTGCAGATTTTGTCCTATATGGAAATATTAGCTTGTAAGGGACGTCCATAAATTCGTGAGTCTATCATTTTATTTCCCGTATTTTTATTTGCTTTTAGTTACATTTTGACTTTTAAAGTGGTTTTATAACCTGATTCAGGTATGTAATTGTCAATGTGTGTGTTTAAAGCTGTGTAACAAATTTGTCTTTCTTAAATTATGTGAATGTTTATGAAATTATGAATGTTTTGTTTGTAATAAAATTGCTGTTATAAATTCATTTAGTCTTCCTTATATCTTTCATGTTACCATTAAATAAATAATTATAGTTTTATTATAATTGCTAGTTATAGATAAAAATTTTGCGACTTTACAACTTTTGCTAATAAATTACCATTAATATTAAAAACTTATTTTACTGTAAAGTGTGATCAGGGTTGTTACATTTAAATGCTATTTTCAAAACACTTATTAGTATTTTTTAGCAAGCTACTCACTTTTTATGCAACCAACTCACCATTTTATTTGGTAATCACCAAGTAAAATATTGGTGTCAAGCCTGTGTAAACAAAAAACCATGTTTTATGTTTTTTATTTAAAAACATGTTACCCTGAGTGTGATTTAGAATTAGAAGTGCACATAGGTATTCCCATGAATTTTCCTTTTAGGATTTTGTCTTTTTTCATGTTATGGATTTTCCTGACCATTTTGCTTGGTCAAAATTATTTTTACAAACTTGGACCCAGCATATGAAATGGAAAAACTGAAAAATGACCTTGCATTACATAATTAACAACACATTCACACATTCGCAACACCACACACAATTTAGAACACTAAGTAAAATGTGTTTACATAGTGTTCTAAATTGTGTGTGGTGTTCAGAATGTGTTCTTAAAATGGTGACAAAGTGTTGTGATTTACAACACTATCCTAAGAACACTTTTTCATCACAACACATTTTACAACACTATTTTTAGAACACATTTTCTGGTCGCAACACTATTTTTAGAACACATTTTCTGCTCACAACACTATTTTAAACACATTCGCAACACAATTATTGTGTTGTGATTGTGTTCTTAATAAAGTGTTGTAATGAAAGTGTTGTAAAAATGGTGACATTTTTTGTGTTGTAAAATGTGTTTATTTTTGTGTATGATTATTTGCAGTGTAAATATGGGGCAATGAAGTAAAATTAGAATCAATCTTAAAAAATAGTATCAAAACGTATGTAATTATGAATGACTGACTCATGAAAACAGATTGACAAAGCTCTCGAGTCTCCCCAAAAACCAAAAAATTATTACCATCCAAGACGATTATAGGTGTTCAGTAATGAACAAAAGTAGTAAAAATGATTGCCACTATTCAGTCGGACGGACGTTTAAATTGCTTCGAGGGTAATAACACCCAACTTAATAAAATTCTTCAAAAGAGTGAAGTCAGACCTCTCTTAGTTATAAATGAAAGTAATCCAGACTTGTTGAAATAGGTATTTATACGTTTTTTATAACATCGTAAGTGAAATAGCCGTTGACACGCTTAAGTTGAAACCAGAATACAAAAAAAAAAAAAAAAACTTGATAGCAGAGACGCGAAAAATTGCATATAAACATCTCTTGAAAAGACATCCTGTTATCGACATAAGTGTTTGGGGTTTCCCTTAATTTAAAAACTTTCAGATTTCGACAGAGGATGTTTTGACTTTTCTGCAATCACCTGGATTCAAATGCAGTTTTAAATCCAGATGAACGTTCCTCCCACACTTTTAAGAATGAAAAACCATGGAGAGATATTGACGTCA
Organism: Tetragnatha montana; assembly: GCA_963680715.1. NCBI lineage: Eukaryota > Metazoa > Arthropoda > Arachnida > Araneae > Tetragnathidae > Tetragnatha > Tetragnatha montana. Next base: position 12,576,030 of record OY796676.1, on the reverse strand, counting down.
CACAAAAAGACGAGTTCCTTAACTTATTTCGAAAGGTATGAAAAAGAAGTTAAAGAAAATGTCTGAGAAGGTGTGTGATGAAATTGAAATATCAATCTATTAGAGCAGGTAGGTCAGTAAGAGACATTAGGAATCTTTCGTCAAATTTAAGCGGATAGTGTGTAAAGTGCAGAATGTGCTCTAAGTACTATTTTCTTCGTTTAACGCATTAGAATTCAATAAAGGCAATCGATATGAACTTGTCTCTGTATCTAGATGTGTGACAAACATTTTAGTTCTTTTAGGGGTAGCAGTAAAATTTTGGGTTTTACTAAAATATATTACATTTTGACTAGATCTTGAACATATCAAGCTATGAAAAAGTTGAGAAATTTTTAACATTATTATTTTTTGAAGATGCTATAACTGGCAGAAAATTCCAAAATAATTTTCAATTAAAACATATAATCATTTAAATTTTTTTTAATAATTGTAAAATTATTAAATTTTTTTGCTTTTAATAAGGATAATGATTAAAATGCGTGTAACAAATATTTTCAGAAGTATATGTTTTTATTTTCTACCATATAAAAATCACTTCGGTATTGCCAAATTGCGAATGGGATTTATATTTTTTCCCCTTATTCCATATTAACTTGTCATAATAGATGTTGAAAATGAACAAATGACTAAAAAATAACATTTCATGGAAATTTAATGGATGGATACCATATTCATCAACCAAATCAGAAGGTTATATTTAATCATTGTTAGAGATTCGAAAAAACTCTTGAATTTATTAACGCTTTAATCATGTTGGACTTTTAAGCCCCATCGTTACATAAAGCATCTAAAGATACAACACTGATGCTTTAAAACTAATTTAAAATCAACGAAAAGAAACGTATCAGTAGCCCCCCCCCTCCCGAGAAAAAAAAAATTCCCTCCGAATTCTATCTCCAGATGCAGAGCAGAGAGAGCTCACCTGAAATGGAGGATGACAAAGCCCGCTATTTACATTCGGATGCAAAGTATTTAGAGCAGAAATCGATAAGCGTGAGTAAACTAGACCGGGAGGAGCAGGAATATCACAAAGGGACTGAAATCTCTACTACGGAGGCAACGTTAATTAAATGAAATTCTTGTAAACAGAGGGGATTACTAGTAGTAGCTTTCGTAACTATTGGTTAGTGCATGTAATGTAAATTTAAAATTTAATTCAGTAGTAGGTACTAAACAAGAGTAGGTAGGCATGTGTTATGATGAATAAGATTTGTTACTAAATAGACTACTAGCTTTTCTACAGCCCCTCTACATTCTATATACAGGGTGATTCAGCTAAGTGTTTATTAACTTCTAGGGGAGGTAGGGTACATCAAGACGAACAAGAATTGAGGTAGGTTACGGGGTCGCAAGTGGGGTCTAAGGGGTTAAAATCACGGGTGAAAATTAGCAAAAAACCTCGCATATCTGGGCAGAAAGAGATACAATTGTTCGATTCCGGTATTTTTTACATTCAACCAATTAAAATTTTTCATGTAAAAACGAGATGCAAGTGTTTATTCTAATCAAAAACAGACCAATAATTGAATGAGGCATGCGTTGTAGGTTGATTAAAGTTATAATTGTCCCTTGGTCAGATTTTAGTTCATTGCGCCATATAACTCCAACCAACCAAACAACCAACAAAACTCTAGTATAAAGATGTTTTTGTCGTGACACATTCTACTGCAGTCTATCAACTTTCAACGCATGCCTGTTTCATTTATTGGTCTGTTTTTGATTAGAATAAACACTTGCATCTCGTTTTTACATGAAAAATTTGAATTGGTTGAATGCAGAAAATGTCGGAATCGAACAATTGTATCTCTTTCTGCCCAGATATGAGAGTTTTTTTGCTAATTTTCACCCTTGATTTTAACCCCTTAGACCCCACTTGCGACCCCCTAACCTATACCGATTCTTGTTCGTCTTGATGTACCCTACCTCCCCTAGAAGTTATGAAACACTTATCTGAATCACCCTGTACAGTAGTCCCGATAATTCGAGTTTCCTATAAATTTGAGCAGAAAGAATCATTCTGTTTAGTTCCCAAATAATGACCAACATGTGTATGACAAGTGAAAGATTTTTTAACTATTTTTTTCCGGATATAATTATTATGTTTGTATTAGCAGTAATGCATAATAGTAAAATGTATGTATGCACATTTTTCCTTTAAATTTACTGAAACTGAAAATAAAAAGTTGCTTTATTTCTATTATTAATTATTTTCTAGTTTCTACAGCTTATGATTTCGTAAGTTCCGAGTTAGGTATGTCCCGCCACCTTCACCTCGAATTATTTAAAATTTTTCTTTCTTTATAAAAAAAGTTGTACAATGATTTCTTAAATAAAATAACTTCAACGCATTTTAAATTTATTTCTAAAACATAATAGCCGAATATGATTCAACTACATTCAATGTGTACCTCATTTTTAAGGTTCAAGCTACAAATGGAAATCAATTTACCATCATTGTAGTAGTAAACATTCTACTTGAATCAGAGCAGCAGAGTATTGAGATAACTAACTAAAGGCGCATTAAAATGAGAAGTAAACTGATTAAAGGGCAATTTTCAAAAATACCGCAAGAGTTTTAAACTTGAACGATGCCCATTCAAGATAACAGACGTATTTTCTTTTGGGGGGACTCATTTAATAAACAAAGCTTCTCTTGACCCTGATAAAAGCTCCCTATCGTATTGATAAAATTCTTCCAGGAGCGGATTAATCAAAATGTGAACAAGATAAAGATTGGGGAAAATCCATTCTCTTTTCCAACTAATCCATGAAATTTTCTTGGCAATCACAACGCTAGACCGTAAGAAGATAACTATAGCTATTATCCTTTTTAGTTCTTCTTATAAGAAGAAACACAATATATCAATGAAGTCGGAAGACTACTCAATGCTTTTGCACAATACAGAAATTTATCATGACCCACAGAGTGACCCGTTTTCCTTGACCCATTAGATTTATAGTTTATTTTTGAGGGTTAGTACTGGAAGTTAAAAGAATCAATAATAAACTTTCGTACTGTACAGGTTGTCATATTCTATTTTCCAATCCAGACGTATTCCCAGAGCTACAGGTGACAGTTGAATAAATAAGAAGTGTCAACAGAGTAAATGTCAATTCTGCTAAAGGGCAAATCGATAAATTTTATTCGATCCAAGATCTCAAAAATAGATTCATCGAATGAATTCAATTGATATATTTTCATCATTGATTTATTTTCAGACAGTAGTTACCTAAAAGCCATTCCACTAAAAATGAAAACTAATTCAAAGAGGATATTAAGGTCGTACATTGAATGACCACACACACGCAGTGGTATGAATTTTTTTTAACTTGCCATGGGTTAAGAAGAAATTTGGGTCCGTCAACACTAGACCCTCCACAAAATATTTTATCGGGAAAACGGAGGACTCTTGACAAAACAAAATATTTTATCAAAAATTGGCCTTCACAATATTTTTCAATCCAAAAACGGATCTTTTTCGTGCTTTGCTATCATAACATTACCATGTTATTCTTTAAATTTTACAATATCACTAAAACACGACTCTGACCGAAAGAACCCAATTTAAGCTAGTTTTTAATTTAAAAATTTATAAGTAGCATATTTCACGAAAATACGACCCTTCAAAAAAATGTCCGGACAGGCCTACTACTTGAATTTTTGTATGAGGAAGGCAATGAAACAAAAATTACACTCAAGAAGTACAGTCTATTCTAATGATAATTAAATCATTTTAATTGTTCCCCTGTTTTTTAACGTCACATCTTTAAAAGAGAAACAATCTCTTTTCAAATCCTCTCCCAATTATCATCAGAAGAATTTTTTCCCACTTTTACAGAACTTAATAATACTAAACAATCAAATAATTAATAATAAATACTGAATATTCAAAGGAATATGCTTTTTCAAACCCTTCCTAAAAGAGCATGACGCAAAATCACACCATCTTCGTCATTTCAAACTAAATCAGTTCATCCATATGAATCATTCGTTCCAACATTAATGTTTCTTCCAGGAAGTGGTATTTATTAAAATTAATAGTGAGGAGAGAGGGAGTTGTGTGTCTCTGATGACAATGACAGGTGTCACAACAGTCACAAGGGACGTTATGAGGTGTGACGCAAGTTTCCGAAGAAACGATATATTAATAATAAGGGAAAAGCCACCCTCCATCAGTTCTTTTTCCAGGCACGCTGTCTGCGATAGACGAATTTCCTATGTGCCATTAAAAATCAATAAAGATAGCATCCTTTTAGCTTCAAGTGCAGGAAATTTCGTTTATTATCGAATCATCCGTTAACATTGGAAAAATAAGCAGTTTTAAAATATTGAATACAAAACGATTAAATACACTAGCGGGGGTTTATCCAGACTTTTGTGAAGGGTCCTGTTTCTGTAAAAATCGTGAAAAAATCTATTTATATAATTTTTTGATTTTGAAGTTGGCATCAAATTAGGGTTTTTTTTTTTAGCCAGGAGCCTGTTTTTGTGAATTTGAGAAAATAGGGTTCCATACTTGTAGTAGGTAATTGTGAAAAATCACAGAAACGGGACTAGCTCAGTGGGAATGGTAGAAGTCAAACTTTTTGTAAAGTGTCCGTTTAAAGGATAAAATACAATATACTTTTTAAAGAGTCCGTTTTTAAGCCAAAATATTTTGTGAAGGGTCCGTTTTTACCGAAAAATATTTTGCGAAGTGTCCGTTTTCAAGATGAAGTATTTATTTTGTGAAGGGTCCCAAATTTCTTCTTAACAGACCCCCTGACTAGTGTCCAAAAATTAAAGATAATTTGATTTTTGGGGGATAATGACATGTTGAACAAACACATATGAGAGCTCTAAAAAATATGATTAACACAGCCAATAAAAGATCCAAGAGCTAAAATCTACCCAAAATGAAGAATGAGGAGGTGGAGGTGTGAAACTCCATTATCAATTGAGGGCTTCTGTACCCCACTTAAACTGGTGTTAGGGTAATTTGATCACGAAATGCATATTTCCACTCTTAGACGATCCTATGAAATGAATTTCATTGATAAGGACTAAGATTTGCGTCATTATTCCAGAAATAAAATTATCCTTGATTTTTGGATATGAGTGTTATTTGGATCCATTCCATAGCATTAATTTAAGTTTCTGAAAAATAAATAAGTAAAGACGCACGTAATTTTTGAACATATAATAGTAACCCTTATTTTAATCATCATTTTAAAGGCAATTTTTTCTTTAGTAAATCATGATTACGAGAAAAAAGGTTAGTTAAATTTTGAACCCCTATTTATTTATTAAAGATTTTCTTAACAGTATGACAAAAAAATTGTGAATTTTGAGTGCATGGATTTAGGTCCATGCTATGGTATCAAAATGAAAGATATATATTCCTCTCTCCCCCTCAACTTCTTTTAATTCTCTTGGACAAAATATCATCAATAAAATTTATTGATGATATGAATTTATTGATGAATTTTCTTTTCAAACTATCTCTCTATCTCTCTATATATAATGAAGGTGTCCCTGCCTGCCTGCCTGGCTGGGTTCCTGCCTGGGTTTGTCCGGAACAGATTTGGCTCAATTTCTCCAAAACTACCCGTCCGAATCGAACCAAACTTGGTACACATACGTAAGGGGACGGGGGAAAGACAATGACATCATTTCCAAATTTCTAAAACCACCTCTTCACCCCCTTTTAGGCCTTTTTGTAAAAATCGCCTTACTTCTCCACTAAAGAAGATCTGTTTAACTCGCATTGTTGCAAATAATACAACAAAAACAATTTTAAACATAAAACAAAGTTATTTAAAGATAAAACTTGGCTAAAATTGTTTTAAATGTTTTAAAAAGGTTATTAATAATTTAAAAAATTAAAAACGGCCCTTATAAAAAACTTTATAACAGTATTTTCTTATTAAAAACTTCATTTTCCATGAAACTTTAAGTTGAAATAGAAAGTTTTAAGAATTAGACTGGTTAAAGTAAAGATTACATCATGCAGTTTTTTTAGAAAATTGATGATAGAAACACTAGATCAATTTGTTATTTAACCTTATAATTTGTTTCTTTGGTGTAGTTTAACGGGATTTTTTTTTTCAATTCAAACAGGGGGTATTTACAAATTTTGGGATTTCAAAAGTCTGTAATAATTTTAATGGATTTTTTTCACTTAGAATGGATAATTGGGTAACTGTCGTAATTAAATGTGCAACACCGGAACTGGATGGTTAGATTAGATTTACACAGTTGGAACCGGGAGGGAAAAGGCACAGGGAGCACGGTGATGAAAATGCACCGGGAACACCGAGATGAAAAGGCATCGGGGACACCAAGATGAAAAAGGCACCGGGATATGAAAAACTACCAGGATGATTGGTAATTATGGTTACAGAAAATTAGGCATGTAACTTGAGAAAATTTTAATAAATTGATACACTCCACCCGTGCAAGGCCGGGCATATCAGCTAGTATTAAATAAATTTACAATGAAATTTAAACCACTAGCAGCAACGATTTTCGTTCGAAAAAAAATAATAAATAATAATAGAAAATTTCTGTTAAGATTATCAAAAAGACGCGAAATACTATCTGAACTTTATTAGATTAGGAAATAGCAAGATAAGTGTGACAACAATTCATTTCAGCTAATTCTCTCTGAAGATGTCTTAACTTCTCTTTTTTAATCTTCCAACCTTTTAAAATAAATCCTACTAAATAAATGCCACAATGTAAGCATAGTTTATGCTTTATGTGGTTAACAGAAAACATAGATTTTGATAAAAATAAATTTCGAATTCAGTTAGGGTCAAAAAACTAAATAATTTTAAATTGCGATTAAAATGGAGTTTCGTTTTGTTCAAATAATTTTCCCGGCATAAGTATTTTACTGTCAGCTGAACTAACCAATAAATCAAAGAAGGAAATATAAAGCAAATTAATAGTAAATTCCTGTCATAAAAAAACTATCAATCACATTTGTAGCTAACATTCTATTCAAACAAATTTATATCCGTGTTTACATACAAACTCATTATTACATACAGCTCATTGAAAAGATGGTTATATTTATATTTTGGGGGTAATTTTGAATGAACTTAAAAAAAAAAACCCATGCGATAAATCAAATAATGAAATTATGGAAAACAAATAAAGTAAACATGAGACTGAGAAGACGAAAAAAACTGCAGGCGAACGAAAAGGAAAGGGGTAATAAGGGAGAAACGTGATAAAACTACTAGCCAGGTAGAGGTCAAACACGCCCGAAACACCTGGCTCATTTACCGGTTGTTTCAGCCAACCCCCAAAATTACCACACAGAATCCGTTCGAAAAGTCCCATCCACACAAAAATAAGCAACACACATCTCAAACCATATTAAATGACTTCAAAAAGGTAAAACAAAGAACCAACTGTTCCAAAAAAAAACTTCAATAATTAAAACATTGTAAACAGTTTGTCACGAGTTCTGATTGACGCGAATCGGAAGAAAAACTTCTGGAATTACTCACCTAATAACTTCCGCGGCATGATTACTGTTTTTTTAATCCGTTTTGAGAGCAATTATCAGGAGTATCCGTTTCTTTTTTTAAATTTGATCCACACACATTTCTGACAGTTTGAGCGCCATCCGGCGATACGGCTGCGCACACGGCACAGTCCAACTTGTGTATGTTTTTCCAAGGTAGTTGTTCTTCGGCTACTCACAGGTTTGCGGGAGGTTGCCATAATTGGCGCGCTTTACGCCGCTAGTTGGCGCAGTGGCTCCTCCGTACTCGGTGATTCTTCGAAGTTTTTATAAGTTTTTGCGCCCGACTGTTTTGTACTTAGGGTGCTTAGGGATGGCGGGATGGGTCAAATTGTATTTTCGTTATTATGCTAATAAAAGGGGAAAGGGGCTGGGTTATTTATTATTGTTTGAAGAAAGATAAAAGTTATATTTATTAGTTTGACTAATAAACATAAACGTCCTTTTTCTAATAGGCATCTGGATTTTTGGGGGGTAAAAAGTAATGTTTTTTTACTCGAAACTCATCAGTTTTTCAACGTATTATCAGTTCAACTCGAGTTTTCAGTTTTACATATTCTGTCTCAGTATTTTTAAATTCAATACTTTTATCCTATTATTGTAACTCTAGAAACAATAATTTTTTAAAACTTAAAAATTTTTAAGGAATCATTAATAATGTTTCCTCATTAAACACAGATAAAAGAGATTATCCCTACTTTTAAAAATATTTAAAATTTACACTTCTATCTCAGTACAGTAAAAATTTTAAAAGATTTATTTAATGTTTTATTGTTTTTTATTAATTTTTGATAGGTACAGAAATATACACGTTTCCCATAAGTTTATTTGTAGTTTATGAGAAAATTAGTTGAAAAGGTTCAAAAGTTCACTTAATTATTAAAGTAGTGATTTAGTTTAAAAATTTTAATGAAAACTGGAATATAATTTAAAATCTACTAAAAGATGATGATGGAAAAAATTGTGCAGTAAAATTTATCAATAAGTAGGATAAGAAATTCAGTTATTAATGTTTAGTTGTATAATAATTTTACTCAACATTTTTTGCAAAATTTGCATAAATTCGGTTGTAGGACATCATGTCTGCACATGCACATCATCTTTTTTAACCCAATAAGTGTTAATAAGTTATAATTGATTTTAAAAATAAGTGTGATTGAGGATGTTTATTTTTCAATTTTCTTTTGTAAATATTTAAGAATTTGTCACAGAATTTACCTGCGAAAAAGAAACGTTTAAGTAAATAATTAATTGATTACAAATGCAAATACTAATTGGAAATGCAGTTTAAAAGAATTTTATAAACAGATTTAATCATCAAAAATATAGATGTTTAAACAAAAGTAAATTTCGATTGATTTGTGGTCCGCGAGAACGGCTCAGAGAGATATTTGTTTTTGCCCGTGAAAATTTGGTTTGTATTACTGTTTAAGTTGTGCAGACTTATCTAAGATATTTGTTTTTATCTGGTACGAAACATTTCCCAACCATCCCAAATAAAAATTCTACTTTAAAACAATGACTGTTACAAGACAATTGAAATAGTCTCAAACTATAAAGTTTGTGCATGTGCAGTATATACTTTGATAGGCGGGGCATATAGTACTTTATTGATGTATTGAACTCCTTACGTTCAAACAAAGCAATGTAAATGTACTGTACTTTTATATTTAGGAGTTTTTCTATGCGCACGCAAGTTATCAATCAATAGTTTTAGTTCATTGTGAAACTAACTAGTCTTTATTTTACCCGCAACAATAGTAAGGGTTCTGAAGTCAAATTGGAGAAATTTGTCAAGAATTTTTAACAAACTTATTTATTCACTTCTTTTGTAGTAAATTATGAATTTAAAGAAAAAACCTTTCGCCAATAGACGACATTAGTCATTACGTCACTTGCTTGTTTGGAAACGTTGATTCCATCCGTGATTGGTTCCGTACGGATCCGTACGGATTTACTTCCAATCACGGAACCAATCACGGATAGAATCAACGTTTCCAAACAAGCAAGTGACGTCACACTAATGTCGCTATTTATTTTGAAACGCACAAAATAGAGAAGTATATTTATTTCGAGAAAAAAAAAATTAGTCTATACATAACCACCAGTGTTTTTTAATCAAGTTAATTATCGAATTTGAAAGTGTTCATCAGAAAGTTACTGTATTACTATTTTTTATATTTTAGTAAATATAATTTTGGTTAATGTGCAAAGAAATTATATAAATAAATTGTTTTATTGAAAACATACTTCATTTAAAAAAAAAACACCAGAAAAGAATTCATTTCAGGTGATTCTGAAATAATGTTTAAAATATTTACTATATAACTCTAAAAAAAAAAACTTTTTTAATACTATAAACTATAGATATCCTAAAAAGATCAATAAAAAATCCTTACCTAGAATAAAAATTAATGAACTCAACATTTTCTAAATTAAATTTCAAGTTCTCTTTTAAATTTAACCATTGAGTATTAAAATTTTATAGCCGCATACTCAAAAGGAGATCCCAGCGTGTGTTAGTCTATATATACTTCTAGAGACTTTTTATGAATTTTATTTTTATCAAAAATTATTTGAAAAAATAAACCATGAAGTTTCAACATATCTACACATTTTTCTAACTAAAAATTATTAGAGAACTATTGGAAAATAAACAAAATTAAGAAACATGCCCAGCTATTAGGATCACAATTTGTGTACCTAATTACATATTTATATGTATAATTAATTTCATTTTTATGCTGTCAATCATTTTCCTTTAAATAGATATTTTGAAAGAGCTTTGAGATTTTTTGACAATTTCTTGGGACATGCTGACGACAGCCCATTAATTGTTGCTTCAGCATATCACGCAGATTTGATGAAGGCTTAATTGAAGTAAGTAAAACTTAATCGATAACTCATTAATGAGAAATGTTTATTCTTTATTCGTTTTATATCTTTCCTGTCTCTAATTAACCTTTCTTATCGATTGGTTAATAGATTTCACTTGGTCTTAATGAATAAACTGCAAAATTCTGTATTCAGTCTGGGTCTTAAGGAGGAAAACTAAATGAAAGGGTAATTGAGAGTAATAGAACTATAGATTTTAAAAAAGTTATATTAATTAGTCTGCTGTTTTCTTTTAGACAGAATGTTAATAATATCCTTAATTAATTATTCAAAAGTACTATGGAGTTTTGTCATGAGTTTTTTTAAACAACGGATTTCTTTGAATAAAATCATAAAAGCTTATAACTAATACAAGTTTTCATTAAGGGGACATGGTACCTTTCAAACCAAAATCTTTAAAATCATTGTTTTTTAATATTTTTTTCCGTTATTATATGTATTTGCTTTATGTAAAAGATATTACAAACTCAAAATGACTTAAAATTCAAATTTTATTAGTTTTTTTTAAAAAAAAACTTAAAATTTAAGAGGTATTTTAAAATGCTACTCCTTCTACAATAATTGACCTACACTCATAAAGTTTGGTTTTTAAATACATCAAACTATGTACAACAAGATGTGGTATCGGTTTAAGGTTTGTACAACTTTGAGTACTGAAAATGATTTTTTCCTTGAATCACTAGCTAAAAAAGCCCTAAAAATGCTAAAATTCACAATTCAGTAATTTTTTTAAAAATATCTATCATGGGTGTCCAAAAACCCATACCACATTTTGTTACACATACTTCCAACAATAGTCAGAAAAAGTTTCTAGAGATTTGATCCAATAGATAAAAAGCCTTAGCATTTTAAACAATGAAAAAGTGGTTCTGAGTAAAAGGACTTTGAAGTTTCCATTTGCCATAGAGACCTTAATACTTTTACACATGAAGTTAACTACAACTTAAATATTTTTCAATGAAAAGTTTTGAAAGTTCATAGGATGATAGACGGATGCATACAGATTAGTTGGGACGAAAAAATTTTTTTTCGTAAGTTTGTCAAAACAGAGGTACCGCGTCCCCAAGGATTTGCCCAAAAAATTATCGTAAGAAATAAAGGGAATCAATGTAAAAGTAATAAGTGTTATTGGCAAAGTTTGCCTTTAGTTTTCTTTTGATTTCAGTTGAGATATTCATATTCATTTAAAAATCAATATTGAATTTTTATTAAGGTTTTTATTATAAAGGGTATTTTTTTAGGATAAAACATAAAGGCTTAAAGAACTTATCATTTATGACATTTTAAAGATTTTGGACAAAGTTTGATTTTAATTTTCTGTCGAATGCTTCGGTTTGAATTCACTCTTACACATCCAAAAATCCGTTGATCGGAGGTTCGTAAATTGCAGTCTTTTTACAAATTCTACCATTCTAGATTATGAAAAATTAATTGTAATTAGATCTGAATAATGTGAATATATACTTTAATTCTTTTTTGTAATGAAAACAGAGGAAAATGTATTTATTATACATTTCCCATGCGTTTATTTGATAAAGTACTTGCAGAAAAAACATTTACCTCCCCGCTTATGTTTTTTATTAATTAAACAGGATGAGTTTAGAAATATATATTTTAATGATGCGTGGTTTTTCTTTACATGTTTTTCTATACCAATAGTAATAATATTGATGCTAAATATTCAATGCAATTATGTTTAAGTTAAACATATCTCAGTATAATTTTTGCAAAAAGGTTTAATATTCTTTAAAAATACATTTTTGATTATGATGATAATAAATTTTATTAAGGAAGAAAAATACATTTACCATACACACTCTGCGGATTATTAATATAAATAAAATTACTTTTTGTATTTGTCTCATGATTAATAGGTTTTACCAGAAACTACTATTTATTTCAAGAAAAACCACCAAAACACTAAATCAACAACATCTACATTAGTTTCAACACTAAATATTTTCATCTTTTTCAACACCACCACCCAGGATCGCGTCACAAGTAGATCCAGCGAAAGGTCAGACAAGGGTCAAGTGATACCAGACGATTAAAAGGAAGATTTTTTTAAGATGCACAATATAATAAACAAATCCACTTGTCACCAGAAAGGAAAGCTGCACAGCGTCTGTGATTTCAGTGTCGCCCATCGTCTCTTCTTCCAGCCTAATATTTCTTAGCTTGAATGTCATCTTTGAAAAGATCTCGACCCTGAACTCAATCCAGACATTGCGACAAATCAATAGATGTATGTTCCCTTTGCTGACAAATATTCTACTCAATCAGGGATTCATTTGGCTTTACGTCTTGCTGTAGACGTTATGGATGTGTCCAGTGGATTACGCCGTTGCTCAATAGCGACTAAGGACAACAATTTCTTCTTAGTTGATCTGATTACTTTTTTCTCGCATCAGTTAAAGAAGATGTTTTAACTTACTTAATGCTGTTAGTTATGACACCAGTCAAGTTCCTTTGATCTAAATATTTGATAAGAGATGTCCAACACACCATCTTAATTTGCTGGAATGTAATCCACTTTCTCTCTTTTTCTTTCAATTATATTATTTTATTGGGGAATATATTATACATTCTATATAAAGAATGTGTAATTTAGGAACCCCATCCAAAATTTTCTCAGAAGAAAGTTGTAAAATTTTGAAGAACTGTTAACATAGAGGTTTAAATTTCTTTCGGTAAAGTGGTAATGCGAATACAAATTGGTTCCAAATGTTTTAAGTTTCAAACTTTCATAATTTATTCTAAAATAAAATAAATTTAGAGGACAACTAATGGTTCAAAGTGTTGCATATGTCCAATGCGCAGTAGATAATTTGATTTCATGCGAAGTTTCATATGCAGAAATAATTAATTAACACACTTCAAACTTTCACATACTCACGCATGCATTAAGATGAACCACGGCTTACTAGATACTTATACAGGCTAGCCGAGTACGGAAATCATTGCAAATCCAGATGGCAATAATGGACAAACTGGCAAAGCATATCCACAGTGTTAAAGGCGGTGGATGATATAGGTAGGTCTTGTAGCGCTCCAAGCGGGAAAAGTTGTCAAATGGTTTTCATTGTTTAAAACTCGGCTAGCCTGTATAAGTATCTAGTAAGCCGTGGATGAACGATTGTAAAATATTACAAATAAAACTATAAACTACAGATTTGACATTTTAAACTGTGCAGATCTAATAAAAGTGAACTATCAATTTGAAAAAATCTATTTTCATAATAAATCAATGCTTTCAAAAATATTTAAAAATAGAAAAAAAAAATGAAGTAGTTTATTATTTTATAATGAAGGAAAAATCAACTTTATGTTCACAGAAAGTTCTTCTTGTTTTGAAATTTTGAGCGAAATTGATTAGGTAATGTTTGGATTAATTTTCCTCACTCTGTTGAAAATCCCATTGTCAATTCCGATGTAATGGACGTAGAAATATTTTGGTATTTCGAAAGTCAAACGAATTCTGTTCAAGTTTACTCATTATTCTCATGATTTTGCTATTGATTCAATAAAAAAAATCAAATCATTCAATAAAAAAAAAGATATTTTCGTTATCTTGAATACATACGAGGCATATGGAGGAAAACTTATAATGAGGGAATTGCATAGGTGAGGGATTTGCTTAATTTTAAACTTTTTGGTTACGTTATAGTTCAAAACTCTCAAATATCAGATTTTAAAGTTCAAAAATATGTTTTAAATAACTTAAAATTCGATTGTATTTTTGCCAAAACACTAGTAGAGTCATGTGATCAAAAAACGGGATTTGACGTCACAGCGCCGGCGCCGTCGAAACTAGTGAATTGTTGAAAATAAAAGAAATCAGACTTATCATAAAACCAAAACACGCATAAAACTCGTCTGTTTCTCTATCTAGTGAACGGCCAGAAAAAGAAAAAATTAAAACTTTGAAAGCTAATACTTCTAAAACCAATTAATATTTTTTGAAAAACAAACTGCAAAATATTTTTATAAAAAATATTTGTATGTGTCTTTAAAATATCATAGTTTTTTAGTTAAAACTTTGTGAAGAATAGCAGAATGAAGCAAGCTAAGCATACACATAGGCGTAACTAGGGGGGGTTATTGGGGTTGTAACCCCCCCCCCCATTACATCGACGGTTTCTAAAACATGAAAAACTGGGAAAAAAATTCCCTTTACAAGGAAGGCGGTTCACAAGGAACTGTTCTTTTAGGAACTAACCCAAAGGGCCTCAAAATGAGTTTAAACACTACATTGAGAGACAAATTTTTAAAATATTTCTGGGGGAGAACCCCCAGACCCCCCTCTAAAATTTTTACGTCTGTTATACTGCTATACTGTATTTTTCCCTTGAAAATTAAGCCTCTTAGATGATGTTTTCCCTTCGGAAGTTTTGCCAAAAAAAGTTGTTACCTATATTATGAGACATTTTTTTTAAAAAGGGAGTAATATTTTGGAGGGGTTGACTGGTCGGAGTAACACCCCCCATGAGTCAACTCTAGTTACGCCACTGAGCATACAATAACATAGCGGGTCCAAGTGGGTCCAAGCGCTGTGACGTCACACAGCAGCCACAACGAAATTACTGTTTTTCCCGCCAATACTGGAAACGACATTTTAAAAATTAATATCTTGGGGAATAGTTTTCCGATTTCAATAATTTTTACGTCATTTTTCATGGATTTTCATCCTCTATCATAATAAAATTTTAAAAAAATGTGCAATTCCCTCATTGGTTATTTGGGTTTAGGTTAAAGTAACAATGGTAGTCATTAAGATTCTTGTTTTCTATAAATAAGGAATTGGGAAGCAAAATAAACAGATATTGTTTCGGTATTCTATCATTTTATTACTGTCACATTAAATTTTAAAAATTGGCGATCAGTGAAAAATTTTCAAACAGATTTATCTCATTGCATATTATACCTATGGAATAGCAGTAAAAATCTGAGGAAGAAAGCACTTGCAAGCTCAATAATCAGTAGAATTATTCCTTGTTTTTCCACAAGGACGATGTCGAATGATTGTCGGTGATATGTAGTACTACTACATTACTTCAATAGCACAAATGTAGTTTGCAAATTTTTTGTCCACTTTTTCATTTGAAAAAGAGAATTTTGTAAAATTAAAACTACTCTAATTTTTTTTTAAATTTTCAGACTCTTAATTTGAGAATTGTTTTGAATCCATAATGTAATAAAAATCTTCCTGCATCCATCTGTGCAGAGTTAAGGCGGACTTGTTGAAACACCATGCGTATTCCTGGAGATGGGATTAGAAATAATTTATGGTCGTCCCGCGGAGCAGTGAAAATATGGATATGGGCCTAACAACGTATAGGTATGCTAATTTTCTTTAACCCTTTCAGTCCTAGCCGCCCCAAATTTATCATAGGGTTCAATGGGAATCTCGGGCGATCTAGGACTTATGCCCCCCGAAAAATCTATACAGGGTGTTTCAGATAAGTGTTTCATAACTTCTAGGGGAGGTAGGGTACATCAAGACGAACAAGAATCGGTATAGAAAGGGGGGGTCGCAAGTGGGGTCTTAGGGGTGAAAATCACGGGTGAAAATTAGCAAAAAAAACTCGCATATCTGGGCAGAAAGCGAATTGTTCGATTCCGGTATTTTTTACATTCAACCAATTCAAATTTTTCATGTAAAAACGAGATGCAAGTGTTTATTCTAATCAAAAACAGACTAATAAATGAAACAGGCATGCGTTGTAAGTTGATAGACTGCAGTAGAAAGTTTCACGACAAAAACATCTTAATACTAGAGTTTTGATGGTTGTTTGGAGTTATATGGCGTAAAGAACTAAGTCTGACCTACAACGCATGCCTCATTCAATTATATTTCTCTGTTTTTGATTATAATAAACACTTGCATCTCGTTTTTACATGAAAAATTTGAATTGGTTGAATGTAAAAAAATGCCGGAATCGAACAATTGTATCTCCTTCTGCCCAGATATGCGAGGTTTTTTTCTAATTTTCCCCCGTGATTTCCACCCCTTAGACCCCACTTGCGACCCCCCTTTCTATACCGATTCTCGTTCGTCTTAATGTACCCTACCCCCCCTAGAAGTTATGAAACACTTTATCTGAATCACCCAGTACATACGCTACTGTCTTTGAGGTACGCCCCAGTAGTGAAACTTCAACACGACTTTAATAGAAGCGTGTAATGACCTCTTAACAAAATTATTCACTCTGTCTTCCACACGATTACTCCATAAAGGCCGATTAACAGACCAATTAATATTCAATTGATCACTCCCAACCAGCTAAGCAACATCTAACGACCAACCTCATTCCTAAACGATGCACTCACAGTAACAACCCATTGAAGCAAGTTTCAAACTTGAAAAACTTAAGCTAATGAATGGCAGGCAAAACGACATCCTTACCGACCGCAACAACTCCAGGGAGAGGTCATTACCAACCCTTATATGGCAGAAAAAAAATATCCCCCGCAAAAATGATTTCGTTACTGCCCCCTGATGAATAGCGTCAGGAGCACTTTTATCTCTTCAGGAGTAATTTGAAAAATGTTCCGTGATATCTTTGCGCCGGCGGCCATCGCGATCCATCTCAATCATGGTAATGGCCGCGATGTTTGCGTTGGGGTGTTTGACGCACCTCTTCCCCACTGATGAAGCGAAGAGGAAGGAAAGAGCAAAAACAACCAAAAAGTAAATCGCTCTGTTGGGGACACGCCCTGTCCCCCGTCCCTTCATCGATTTCTGGTGGGTGTTGTACTGGACAGTCGGTCTTTCTGAGGGGATAATCTGGTGGAAGAATATCCTCAAATCCTCTACTATTGACTGTGGAGGAGGTCCAAAAATATAAAATTTGAGAAAAGTATGATAAAGATCTAGGGTAATAGTAAATAAGGTTCATCAGTGCACAACTGCTAGTAAAAAGGCTAATAGGATATAATAGGAATAGGCTAATAGGCCGGAATCGAACCGACGGCTGATACAGTGCGCAGCGTGATTGGCAGCGTGTAAACCGACCAAGCCGCTCAGCCCCTTCAAAATAAGATGTTTGTAAGATGTAAGAAGAAGAAAAGATCCAATCACAACGACCAATTGACGCCATATTTTACGATGAGAAATATTTTCCCCACGTTTTAAAAATTAACTCATTTTTTTTGTTTAGGTTTGGCACTTAGCTCGTTTTTGATGTCCTATCTTCAGTGTCTGTCTTACTTGATGAAGGTTTATAATCGAATCCTTGAGATCAAGCACACAAGCCGGAAAATATATGTAACCAATCCATCTATTCATTCATATTTATGAAATAAATGTCGGAATCGAGCAATTTTGCTGCTAGTTTTAAGTCCGATTTTAAAATTTTCAGAGACAATTTCTACTCAGGACTATTCAGCCTCCCATGTCTTCTTAATATAATCCCCCCCCACGTAGTTAGGTACCCTTTCTTTCCAAGCATTTTTTCTCTAGTTTCGAACCATCTTGAAAACTTTTTAGACCCACTGTCGTGTTCTCATCTGTGTAGTTCTTTCAAAGAAAAAAAAATAATTTTAGATCGAGTGTCGGTGGCAACAAATATTAAATTGTGGTGCGTTACATAGGCTTGTTACAGAGGTATATAATAAAGAAATTTGAGTAAGTTTGAATGTACATCTACCGGGCTGAGTAGTAGCTAGTTCTAAACTAGCTCTTCTACTAACAAGAGCGTTGCTTCGTCAAGTCGTTAAGCAGTCGTCGTTTTCAATCAAGATCTCTCAAGCTTCGCTACAGTGGTTATTCCGATGAACAGTGTGCCTCTTAAAGGTAAGTCGTATCTGTTTATTTTTAACGCAGGAGGTTATAGTATACTAGATTGTAACGTTACTTTACCCTGTAGAAACAAAACAACCAAAGTAGTTCCCATCGCGGTGTCTGAATTTTGAGTGAAATGAAGGTCAATTTAAAAATATGATTATTTTGTTAAACCCATGTCTATATAGTACTTTTGCGTACCATAACTCCTTCTAGCAACCCAACAGGCTTTGTGTTTACCGATTTCTCCTTCCGCATTTGTGACGTACTGGGTTCAAGAAACGTTGCTGTCGAGTAGTATAGTTTAAATTTGTTGTAATCAGAGATATTTTTAACTCCTCTGAGAGGGTATTTTACTCCTTGAAAATCAGAAATACCTATTGGAAAAACTAGCCAGGAGTATTTTCATTCTTTGAATTTTCACAAAGGTTTAGCTTTAAAAATACATGCTTGCATTCGTTGCCCTTCTGAGTGTAGGATAGGATATTTAATGAAATAAACTGTATAAATATGCAAATATTAATAGTTAGCTTAGATAATAAACGTAATTAAGGGAGAAGTAAATGGTAGTCATTGGTCTTCGTTTTTGAGTTTTGTTTTAGTCGTCAGAGTACCCAAAACAGGAGGCAAGTGTCTCTATTTGTGAAGCCCTTTTTGGTTTCAGCCACGGCACACAAATTATACTTTTTAATTGTGTTTTCATACAGCCATAGTCTGATGCTTAGGGAGTTAGCGGTTTTCTTGTCTCTTTATATGTAGTTTATTTCCGTATTGTAATAATTGAATTTCACTCCTCCTAAAAAAGTCAAGGAGTACTTTTACTCCTCCTAAAATATCCTAGGAATAACACTGGTTGATGCTATGTTGTTCTAAGATTCGTAAAACTTGATAAATCTAATGTCTTTTTGATAAATCTAATTAACAATTTAAATTTAAATCATTTTGAAGGTTTTTAAATTCGCAAAAGTTTAAATACTTTTTTGTACCCTTTCTTATAGTTTTCTGCCTTACGGATGATGACTTTCTCCATCGGAAAATCTTCAATTGTCGTTTTATCCCAGATGGCTCAAGCTTCGCTACAGTCGGTGTTCCGACGAACTCGGTGCCTTTTAAAGGTAAGTCGCATCAGTTTATTTTGAATGAAGGAGGGTAGTTTTAATTTGTTGTGATGGCTATATTGTTCTAATCTCCGTAAAACCACATTTCTATCATTAAAATTTTTGATAAATATAATAATTAATTACCAATTTTTAATTTAAATGAAGTTATTTAAATTAGCAAAAGATTGAAGACTTTTTTTTATACCTTTTCTTATAGTTTTCTGCTTACGGATAAATACCTTCTGCCGGCCGACTTTAAAAGCCTTCGGTATTTTAATTGAGTTTTTTTTTAATAAAAGGATTAAAATATTTATTACTATTATTTTAGAGCTATTATTTATTAGAGCTATTTTAACGATATGCTAACTTGTTTCAATTCCATTTTGGAATATTTAGATCTGCCCGTATATCAAAGCCATCTAAAAAAACTATTAGTAGACAGCAACTTAAGTTGACCCTACGACGTCACTAACAAAGTAGTTTTCATCGCGGTGTCTGAATTTTGAGCGAAATGAAGAACGTCAATTTAAAAATGATTATTTTGTTAAACCCATGTATATTAGATTCTTAATTCGTCTTACTAAGTTAATAGTGCTTTTCAATCACGATTTACGTACCGAAACACCTCCTATCAAACCAACAGGCTTCGTGTTTACCGATTTCTCCTTCCGCATTTGTGACGTACTGGGTTCGAGAAACGTTGCTGTCGAGTACAGCTGAGTGACACTCATAATATGACTAAATATAATAAATCATATTTGAAATTATTCGATTAAATTCGTATAATTGTGATCTATATAGTCGGAAAAGCACTGAACTTCTTTATGGCTTTTAAACTTTACGAAACATAAAAAGTTATATTTTAGTGAAAAATATGTATTGTAAATATGATTGGATTTGTTTTAAAAAGGTAAACTTAAATTTTAAAAAGTTCTTACTTTTAAAAGTTTAAGAAGAACAAATTATACTTTATATTTTATCTCTAATTCTTCCTCTTATTCAATGTGGTTTTCGTTGTTTATTTAAAAAAAATAAAGTAAACATATAAATAGACCTAATTGTGTCCGATTTTTAAATAATTCATTGAAATTAATAATTTTAGTGACACAAAAGTTAGAATGTGAAAACAATCAAGAAGTGTCTCATATTCTATAAACTGGATCCATCAACGTGAAACTTCTTTTATAATGTTACTAATTTTAATTTGCAGTTTTTTAGAGATAGGGTTAAATCTGGAGGTATGGTTGTTTATGTTAAGAAATATCAAAGTGTTTTTAATGATTGGTTATTTACACTGAAAACTGTAAAATCAAGTGTTATTACCACTTTCTTGACCTAATCATTATGGTTTGTTTTTACCATTCTTTTAGTTTTAGTATCGATAGTTTTATATTCCGTACCGAGTCTTTTTTTTTTCTCTATAAGAGCAAACTTCGGGTGTAGAATAACACTTTTAAAAATAATAAACTCGTTAAACTAAACTATCAATTTTGATGCTTTTCGGGAAGGTGGACTCTATTCCCTCAAAAATTTTAGTAGACTAGTTTATAAAGTGTGGAGGAAATTTCAACCTGAAAACGATCACCAACCCTCAATCGTCAAAGGGTTGGATTATGGAAATTGCAGTTACCCGTATAAATACTTCTTTTAATCAACAAACTCAAACCCTTGGTTGTAGATTTTACCATTATTATATCCTAACAGTAGGAGTACTAGATCGTTGGGATTTAGAACACAGTTCGAATCATCCAATTGATTTTTTCCTCACTTTAAATAATTATTATTTTATGAATGCTTGATACTTTCAATTTAATATTATATTACCATATTTTTTCTATAAAATTTATTAATATTTTACAGAGTATAAATATTTGCGTTAGCTTTTAAATTTTGATATTAATTTATTGCGTAGCTTAGATTCCTTAGAAAGGTTGGATACTTAAAAAACTCTAATAAATTAAGAGATTTCGGTTTTGAGGCTTGAGAGCTTCCACTGTATGCTGGTCAGAGGGATTAAAAATACGAATTAAGTCGACCAACTACAGGCAAGCACCCAACAAGGTTGGTCCGGTCCATTTAACTCAAACCACCCGATTCCCAGTATCTGTATAAGGATTGTATCTTCGTGAAATGTTTGTTTATCGTGGGTCCAAAGGTATAGGTGATCCTCTTGATCTGGATCTGATCTCTGGACTCTGGAGCCCTGCTGGATCCTCGCCTGATGGTTACCAAGAGCAGCATTTAATTTTCATGACAGGTTGTACCCTCCTTGGTGACTGTTACTTTTCAAAGTCACCGGGAGAGTATGAACCTCTCATTGAAAAGATATAGCGTCAGATCAACTTCAACTTTGTCCAGAAGGAGAAGGTAATGTTTTTTAAGATTGTTACATTAATGGTTGATCGTATAAGTATCGTTATTAGATGTAAGAAAGAGTTTCAATAAAGATGTTTTTCTTTAATATTATTCTTGAATGCATGGATTTTTTTAGCGTAAGTTTTTCTTTGGCCCTTACAACTATTCACATAAATAAGGGCACTTTCTTTCAGAATCTATTAATTTGCTACTTAATTTCTATTGATGCTGTATACTGTTTCTATTATTTGGTTATTTCTTAGCTTTACTGTTTTTACCATTAGGTTATTTACTATTTGGGCTATTTTTTTTTTCATCACTGTTTAGGGTATTTTTTTTTATTAGCTATTACGTCTTGTCCTTGTGGGCAAGTGTTCTAGGTACTCAAAAAGTTTTTAAAGTTCTTTTCTTTACAAAACCGAGGAAGAGTGTAGTAGGTTAGTAAGTAGAGGTTAGTAAGTGTTGCTCCCGTCAAAATCTCCAACTGAAGTCTGGGTATTGCCGTGCAGGACAGTCACAGATGATGGAATGGATGGAACGACAGCATGGATTAGGACGATTAGAACCCCTAAAACGCACGCCTAATTAGGTAGAACTTCCCTAGTACTTATCTCCTAAAATGCTCTTCACAACCCGAGAATTGGAAAGTTTCCTTCTTTTATGATCTAAGAATACTTTGTCATATACATAAGTCATAAAATTGAAAATGTTTCATTTTAGGGGTTCTAATCAAGGCATGTCACTACACAAGGTGTCTTTTCGTACTAAATAGATGCTGCTCCACAGCTTTGTAACAGATTAATTTAGAAAATCTGTAGGTTTTTAAAATTTTGAGAGGGTATTTTACTCCTTGAAAATCAGAAATACTCCTTAAAAACTAGCCAGGAGTATTTTCACTCCTTGAATTTTCACAAAGGTTTAGCTTTAAAAATGCATTTTTGCATTCGTTGCTCTTCTGAGTCGTATCTTCTATCTTCTATCTTCTATCTTCTATCTTCTATCTTCTATCTTCTATCTTCTATCTTCGTCGCGCTCCCCTCAAGTAAAAGTATTTAACCTTTTCTCCTCCCAACTCCAAACAGGTGGTCTCAGCGCGCACCATCCGTTAGGATTTCGCGCGAAATCCCGCCGGATGTGCCCGCTTCGACCATAACTCCAAACAGGTGGTCTCAGCGCGCACCATCCGTTAGGATTTCGCGCGAAATCCCGCCGGATGTGCCCGCTTCGACCATAACTCCAAACAGGTGGTCTCAGCGCGCACCATCCGTTAGGATTTCGCGCGAAATCCCGCCGGATGTGCCCGCTTCGACCATAACTCCAAACAGGTGGTCTCAGCGCGCACCATCCGTTAGGATTTCGCGCGAAATCCCGCCGGATGTGCCCGCTTCGACCATAACTCCAAACAGGTGGTCTCAGCGCGCACCATCCGTTAGGATTTCGCGCGAAATCCCGCCGGATGTGCCCGCTTCGACCATAACTCCAAACAGGTGGTCTCAGCGCGCACCATCCGTTAGGATTTCGCGCGAAATCCCGCCGGATGTGCCCGCTTCGACCATAACTCCAAACAGGTGGTCTCAGCGCGCACCATCCGTTAGGATTTCGCATTTTTCAAAAATACCAAAATTTGCTTAAATATGGAGAAAAATTAATTAATTATGCTTAATAAGTTAATTAACATAATTAATGTATTAATTATAATTATTTTAATAGTATTTATTAATATATATTAATTATAATTATTATTAATATTATATTATTATTATTTTTAATATTATTATAATTATATTATAATTATTATTAATAGTATTATTAATAGTATTATATTATATTAATTAATAGTATTATATCATAGTATTTTATTATAGTATAATTATTAATAGTATTATTAATTTCTAACACCCCGGAATTAAAAATACCCCGGAAAACCTTCTGAGATGAAGTTTTATTTATGATGTTGTAGATTAGAGCTACGATAAGCACTGGAAATTTCGCATTTTTCAAAAATACCAAAATTTGCTTAAATATGGAGAAAAATTAATTAATTATTGCCGGGTGTGCCCGCTTTAATGAGTAGCACTAAAGTAACAATTGTTTGAGGTAGTATATATGAAGTTATTTTTATTAATTTTGATTGTTTTCTTTTTTAAGACACAATTGACTTGACTTGACACTTGTCACACCTCTATGGTGCATGAGGCCGCAAGCTCAGCCGTCCACTCCCGCCGGTTAAGTGCTGCAGCCCTGGCAGCTCCCCAGCTGGACCAACCTAGGGAGTCTCTCTCTGCTATGGCCATCCTGCGCCAGGTCTGTCTGCGTCTTTCTCTCTTTCGTTTTCCGTCAGGCGCCCAGGTCAAAGCGACTCACGTAGGGTCTGTCGAAGTCCGTTTAAGACACAATTATGATGTGGTTAATTAATTACTGCTTTCAAGGTGTTCACGTCAATTATCCTCCTAAATCATATATACTGCTTTAGAACTTGAAGAAGGATTTTCTCATTCCTTTCAAAATCCTACATTATTACCCATTACAGTTAATACATTAATTACAGTAGATTTAAAAGTGTAATTGATGACTTTGTTTTGATGATTCCAATATTATTAAAAGCATAGAAGTCGTCAGCAACAAAATATTGATGGGACGTAGGCCCATGGCCCATGTATTCAGGATATCTCTCCATGCAGAAAGGTTAAAAAGCCTTTTTTTAATAACTTGCCTTAACTTATTAACATTAACTTAATAGCTTACTAACAAATCCTATCTCACAAAATTTTTGGAATTACAGCCCTTTTCTCTTTAAATGTGATTTAGATTCAGAACCATTGTATGTGTTAGCATTTTCAAACTTAAAAAAAAAAAATATATCTTCTTTTTTACAACAATTGAGCCTAATTACGTGGGTTTCGTCATTGATCTATTTTACCAAATTGCTTTCAAACCTTTGATTCACACCTTAATTAAAAAGGTGTAGACTGTGATTAATTTTTTTGTGTAGGTGTTTCACCGTCTTCCTTAGGCCAAACGCTGTTTCTCAACATATACCGAAAAGAGGTTTAAATTATGCACATATTGGTGATAAACATCCTCATAGGACACATACTAATTTTGTCATTACCATATAGTGTGTTTTAAACTTTAAACTTCTGTTTTAAAAATCCATTAACTAACTGCACTTAATACTTCAAAGATATAATTAACTACACTAAATTAATTATAAGTAATACGAGAGTGATAAGGGGGTTATTAATATGAAATTATTTGTTTCAAAATAACTAGTACTTTATTTTATATGAAATAAATAACCCTTACATTAAAGTTTCTTAGATTTTATTTCAATGGAACATGGTAATCAAAGTAGGTAATTGATATCTTGGTGAAAATAGAAGAGTAGGCGTTTAAAAAGAGAAAGTGACTGGCCTTCTCTTAAAACATTGAAAGAAGGTGAATGATTATGAGTCTTTTAGAAGAAAGTTAGTGAAAATACAATTTTAAAAATCGAATACTTCGTTTTTTGTACATACTATGTACTTGCAAAAATCAAATCGTGATTTTATGAATTACTAAAATGCACTTACTTTCAAAAGCAGAGTGTCTCTTTCCCTTTTCGTTAATTCGTGTTCTTTTAATTTCTCCCTCAAATAAAAAAGGGAAAGATATAGATACTATAAAAAACTTCTTTTTTTTTTACTACTGGAGTGCAGTCTATGATGTTAATTAATTTCTCTGAGGTAAACTTTGTCAAAAATGAACGACACACGAACACGACGACGATAAATCCACAAAAAAATAATTTTCAAACCTTTTTCACACTTCATAATTGTTACAAACATCTGTAACCTAAAACTACACATACTTTGCATTTTGACTCTGGAGACGTGTTTTTTTACGTCAATACAAAGACAAGTGCATACTTTAGAGCCCCCGAATTTTTTATCATTTTAAATATTAATTTATATTTACCATTTATTTCATTACTTTTCTTCTCAAAAGCAACTTAAATATACATTCTATCTACGTAAAAGCGTAGATAGAAAAGCGTTTAAGATTTCGCGTTTACTGTGCATATCCTATAGTCATTTCGTCTGCGGTAAGCCGATATAAAATGATTTGTTTGAACGGAATCTCTTTCGAAGTAACATTTTCTTTCACCTAAAACATTTCTAACAACCCTAAAAGCTAAATAATTTACCCAAACCTATAACTATGTTCGTTTCTATGAATCAATCCTATGAATGCTTGTATAAAGTAGTATTTTGACTGAATTATTGGATAAATTCCTTTTTTCTCACATAAAAAGTAAGGACCGATGAGCAAAATAAATTTTGTTCTTCATTCAAACAGGAAATAATAAATCTTTCAAAGGAAATAATAACAAAGGCGTGGGAAATGTACAAATTTTAGGAAGTAGATTAATATGAATTTCTGAGAATAAAATGATGTATTGATCATTTAAAGGTGTCAAAACCAAAAAATATTGCTCATTTTGTTTGAGAAACTCCCTTTTGGCGGTTCTAGTGTTAAACGATTGTAATTTTTTTTTATCTTAAGTAAACACACTTTAAAAAACACTTCTGTAGTTTCAATATGAAAGGTTTACATTTTGTGCATAAACATAAATATTTTTTTTACATACACTGAATGAGTTTGTGAAAATTTCATGGGAAAATTCCGTTTTCTAGCTAACGTAATTAATCCGTGAAAAAATAACGGGAATAAATGGGAAGAGACGATCTTTTAAAAAAGTTCTTAAAATTGCAATACTTAAAAATATGTAAAGTCACATCTTTTCTCGAAAATTTTGTAGCGTAGTAAATCAGAGGTGGTGTCTCACAAGAGTCTTAAATTCTTCAAAAATGAGTTGAAGGATTGTTTTTAAGAGTCAAATTTATAAAACACCCTGAAGGGACGTCAGGATGAAACCGTTCTTTGAATCCCTATTGGAAAACTTTTCCCAGTGTTTCATAAACCAGTATCAAATCATACTGGTTCCGGAATGAGACTTTTGTCAAACTCACAACCAAAATGAAATGTAGACAAATTTACAGCTTTCTATCTAGAACAGGGGTTTCCAACTGACGACCCATGTCATTTTGTGTGGCCCACGAAGCTCCCTGAAAAGCCCCGAAAGTAGCTTTAGAACACTTTTTAAACCTACTAAAATTCAAAAATTTTATTATAGAATAGATCGTTTTCTGTGAAAAATTAAAAGTTTGAAGTTTCGAGAGGGAGGCTGTATGTATACCCTGAAATTCCCCCTGGCCCCTGAGCGTAGCGAGGGAAGGAAGGCCTTTATCACGAGGAGGGAAAAATGGAGTATCCAAAAATTAGGTGAAACACCATTTTTAGGGAAATTTACTCTCGCCTTTTCTCTCTTTTTTCCCCCTTCTTTACCTTTCTTTTTTATCCCAAGGAGAAACTCCCTTTTACTTTCCGGAGTGCCCTCTCTCCCTCCCTTGAGTCCGCACCTGACTTTGAGATGAAATTTATTTCCCACCCATTTTCGTCTTCCACTTTCTGAACTTCGTCGACCTAGTTTGAAGTGTTTGAAGTGGAGTTAGCAACAAAAATAAAAACTGCTGGTTTTATAGAGTTTTATCATTGGTCAGGTAGAAGTAAAAAGTCTGAATGAGTCTTTAACCTTTTCGGTAATTCACAAATCTTTTCCCCCACAGAAAGCAGAGCTATAAAATATGTTCCAGTCTTCTGCTATTTCTACAAACAATTTTAAGAAAGAGTATAATTATATTTATCGCTTATAAAGCGCCATCTATCTTTACTTTAAATCTCGGAAAGATATTTTTTATTACCAAAATAATTGGCAGAATTGGTATTATGAACTGAACTGAAGTTATTGTATAATAATGTAAATAAATAAATGTGTTCTCGTTCTCGATGTTCTGTTTAAAATCTAAAATGTTGCATATATATTAGAACTATTTTTTTCTAGTGAATGGATTTTGAAAAACATCAATCGATTTAGCCGCCTTATTGTTTTATTGGTAATTGGTAGTACCAGATTTAAAACGAAAAGAGTTGAGAATATATTCTGATATACTTCTAACGATGTTTAATCTTGTTGAAATGAAAGATATTGTTCGGATTCCTCCTTGGAAATTCGGAAAACCATTGTTAGAGGCTGTATCTGATGAACTGCGTTTAAAGTTTGCTAATAAGGTTTACATCGGATGTTTATAATGCTGTTGTTTGTTAAGTGCGTATATTTGCTGTCTAAAATTATATAAAATTTGATTATTAATTTCAGATTGTTAAAGATGTAGGTCTCTGTGTTGCTTTGTATGAGGTGAAAAAACTGGAAGATTCTTATATATTTCCTGGAGATGGAGCATCTCACACTGGAGGTAATATATTTTAATGATATCAATATACCCTTTATTAGAGATTTATATATTGATAATTTAAAAAAAATATTCTAAAATTATGGGGAAAATAATTCGTTTAAGAAGTAGCCATATAAGAGGAGGGTGGTTGTACATGAAATAGTGGGATACATTGCATTATGTTTTTAATCAGAATTCAATAACATCAGGTCTCTTAGAGGACCTGGTACTGCCCTAAAGTAAACAGAGATAAGGGCAAAACAGCATCGTTTGTTTGTGGGGACATGAATTGTCGGAGTATGGGAAGTACACATATCAAAGGAAAGATGATGCAACATTAGGAGTTATTGTGAGAGATGTAAGGAAGTCCAAAATTTCACCACAAGTGTTACTGCCTATGTTTGATGTTAGTGCTCACAAGAATGAAGCATTTTAATAATTGACTTAGAAGTCTGTCTCCGTCATTTATTCCCGTAGCATACCAAACTTATCAAGACTTAGGGAACCTCATTAAGCAAGGTGGTAGATGGTACAATTCTGTTACCTATCCCAATGTAAATCTCAGTAATAATCCAGATGCCAAGTATTCAAATATCACCACGTTTTTCATTTTGCCATGAGTATGGCTGTTGGGTTGTATTTTAGGTTTGGGTTTAGGTTTGGGTAAACAAGAGGAGTTTTGGTTTTCCAATGCTGTTTATTGGCAGGAAAACAATTGTTTGTTGTTTGGAAAACAATGTTTTGTCATTGTCTGGAAGAAAGTGGAAAAAACCCACTAAAAGCCAAACAAATGCTCCACATTATAAATTTACTGACTACATAAATGAACAATTTAAACCACAATCTAAAAAATAAAAGTTAATTTAATTACTATTAATTAATTAAAATAATTTTTGAAAAAATAGTTACTTTTAACACTAAATTTCAGGTTACTTATGTTTTTAAAGGGGATGTTGGCTAGAATGGTTTCTACTATTTCTGTATAAATGTTACCTAACCATTCTTTATTTAAATATTATTAAAAGATTAAAAAAAGAAAAGATTTCTTCCAGTGGAAGAAACCTCCTAGTAAAAACATTGGTGTAATTATTAACTCAGTACAGTACTTGCATATAATTGTATTTTTAATGGCATAATTTTATTAGTAAAACATTATAACTTATAAATTAAAGCTTATTTGTCAATTTTTTTGAATGAAAAAGGTTTCTTCCATCTGGGAGAAACCTATTTCTTCCGGTCGGTTTTTTCCATGTTTTTTTCCACTTTGGAAGAAACTTGCCAACCCTGCCCTAAGGTTTGTTTGCAATATTTCCAATCTTTTTGGTGTCCAAAACAGTTTGTTGATTTATATTTCCCTACAATAATGGACCGGACTCCAGCAAATTTGCATGCAATCGGGCTGAATATCAATTTTTTTGCACTCCAATGCTTACACGTGTCCTTTAAGTTTTTGTTCGTCAGTTCTATGTGACTATATTTCAAAGTGAACTTAACTTAGGAACTTGGAAAGAAATTTATGCAGTTAGTGATCACTTTAGTGGCTTGTTTATTTTCCCAATTTCAGGAGAATTATTCTTCAGTAAGTGGCATAGCCAGAGAGGGAAATTTATTGAAGTAAATTTATTCTATATCCCCTCCAAAAAATTTTTCTGGATTTGCTACTAGCCATGGTCAATTGTTGGTGTTGTTGAGAAAAACTGGACTTGGGAGCTGGGACACAAACTGCATATTAAATTCTGCAAACTGGGAACATTAGGTTCTTCGTACTCTCTGGCAATTTTATAAATTGGACAAATGTTACTTCAAAGACAATCTTCTTTTCCCTTGTTATAGTCTCTGTCAAGCAGGGGTATCATAATATGGACTTATATGGTCTCCCTCTTAAAGACTGGGGGATCACTGTAAAAATTTACAGCTCTGAGATAATGATATTCCTACATTGTAGATTGTAAATGGACACAAATATGCATAACTGAGTATCAAAACATTGTTGTGATGAGAGTATGCCCAGATGAGTTGACATTGTGATCACAGCTTGTAAAAAATTATCCCCCTATTAAATCATCTATTTTTTCCTTTAAAGTATCATATCTTGATGTCCAGTCCATTGTTGTATGGTAGTGTATAATAGGATAGATAACAGAAAAAGCAACAGCAAGGTTCATGGAATACAAGTGTGCAAACTTTTAAAAATTTAGCAAAAGATAACATTACGAAACTTCAGATTTTTAAATAACAAAACTAGATTATATAAAAAACCACTACATTCAATCATCTATCGGTTTTGCAAGATGTTTGCTTTGGCACAAAACCCGGGTTAATCAGTAGGTAATCTCAATTTTTTTTTGCAGCTACATGTATTTGATAGATTTCTTCTTGTTTTACCACCTATTTTACTATCTACTCTGTATTTAAAATGCTAAATGAAGTGTGTTTATTGGTCCTGGTATTTCAAAAATAGTTTTAGACACATCAAAGAAATTATAAAATAACTACCTATAAGTAATGGCTTTTAGACATACTTTTTATTCTGAAGGAGTTGGTACATACTTCTGTAAAATATCATGTAATTATAAATTTATTAAACTTATCATGCAGTTATTATTAAATCAAAGTATCATTATTGAATGAATTACAGAAATGTCAACATTAACATCTACTATTTGAGGTAAAAGTTATAAAAATTAATTGCTTTCATTTAAATACTGCAGAAAAAAGGTCTTATGACCATTAACAAAACCATTTTTCACCCAAATACCACAGGATTCAGGATTAGTAAAAAGTTTGGTGCTTACATAAGATTCTGTCTACAGTTCAGTGGCAGTCAAATTCAACAGCATATCTTTAGAACAGTCAATGGGCTTTGATAAAATGTTTAAATTCAGCACCATAGTCTACAGAATAATATGTAAGACCCAAAAGTTGTTTATTGTATAAATAACATGTGTTCATTTGGCTTTCTCACTTACTCTTATTTCTTTTAGTTTTCTTCAGTTATGTTGTATTTCGTCCATTTATAAATGAAGTTTTGGTTGGAAAAATACGCAGCTGTAGTAGGGAAGGTGTTCATGGTATGTATCAGTTAAACTTTTTCCCTTTGAGGGATCCTATATTTCTGCTTAGTTTTTCTACTATGTTAGTAATATTTTAACAGTAACAAAAGTAGGGAATCGAATCAAAGTCAACGATGGGGATTAAAACAAGAACAAGCTTACTTTTTCATCTTTACCTAGGAGTTAGCTCATGGTTACTGCAAGCCCTGAATTATTTAAACCTAGCTACTTGCTAGAGTGGTTCAAAAAAGGCCCTTTAAAAAAAAATTATTTTTATTGGTTCTACCCTCATTTAGTTCCAATTATGTCAAAATAATTGTTGAAAAGTTTGAACTCATAGCTTTTATATTTAAAGGTAGTTCAACACCCTTAAAGTTTGGTGTCTCTAGTTTATGCTATAAATTTAGAAAGGGTTAGCTAACACAACACAAGCTATCACAACAAGTTAGCTACAACAGCTAACACAAGCTATTAAAACATATAATTTCATTTTGCTGAATTTCTAGAGATTTTTTTTTAGTTAAAGTAAAACAAGTGACATTTAAACAGCTAATGCAATGGTTTTGTGCTTGTGACAGTGCCTGCTAATCTTTGCTTTTTGCAATCTTTAGTAACTTGCAACAAGAATTGTAGTTGCTCTACATTGTGAGTTATTTCCCTGTTAAACTCTTTTATGAGGGCAATATCACTTTCAGCTTGATCAAGAAACAACTGAAATTCCTTAAATAACTTGGTGATTATCATGTTGCTTCCAAATTTGTGAACCTATGGAAAAACATATCAGGTTAACTCATTCTTTTAATAATATTAATGATAAAAATAATCTTTATTATATCAAATAAAAAAGCATCAAAGCTTGCTGGGTTTTTAAATGATAAAGTTTGTCAATTTATTGCAAAATCCTTAAATTTAAACGCCCATAAAATTTTTAAGCTTAATGTTTGGATGTTTTTAAGATAAATTTTTCTATTTACTTCTTTCACTGATATAATACCGTTGTTCACTCCTTTGCTCTTTACAGCCAGACATTGAAAACTTAAAACAATGTTTAGCACAAATAACATTCTATGTTGTCATTTTTAAAATGAATGTTTGTTCAAATGTAATCAATATTAACTAACTTCTTAACACAAATGATGGGAAAGAAATAAAACATGCTGCTTAGTACCTTATCAATCACTTAAAATAAGAAACTTCATGAATGTCATGCAATAGCTCATATAATTTACTGTGTTCTCACCCGAAAACTCATACATTTTGGGCATAGTTATTTTGTTTTGACACTATATAGTTCAACTATCTAAGCAAAATTAAAAACTATTTTCCCATGAATAAAGTAGAAAAGACTTATTCCTTATTGTTAATACTTCCTGTTCAGATAAGTTTCACTTTGTGCCCATTATGTGTTTTTTTTTTGTATGTATTAACCAACTAAAATATGCTTATTTGAATAGTTTGGTTTCTATTCCTGGGGATTGGTCTATTAAGGGTATTTCCCAATAAACTAGTTTGTCACTGTATATATAATTTTTGTTTTCCTTCAGTTGGAATTGATACAGGATCATAGTATTGTAACTCCACAAAATTTCATTATCAAAACACTTTACAGCATAAATATAAAATAATAATTTATTGGTGTATTTCTTTTAGTGTCTTTGGGATTTTTCGATGACATTTTTATCTCTAAAGATGATTTACAACAGCCATCAAGATTGTATCCTTTAATAGTTATCATAGAAAATATTAATTATCTATTTTACTTTGCTAATGAACAAATGTTTTGTGTTAATTTTTTGTTTAAGTTGTCTGCATCAGTTTTATATGTTTTTAACATGTTCAAAAAGTATTTAAAAGGAAAAAAAATAAACTAACTTCTAAAATGCTGTTCAATATGTTCTGATATTATTTCAATGGATTGGTATCCAGATTTGTTTCTCTTCATATTTTCAATGGGATATATTACTTTACTATCACTGGGTTTTTAACAATTAGCTTGAAATAATATTAACCCTATCAAGTCTTGGTCACCTTAAATGTTCTGTAGGATTTGATATCAATCTCAGGAGGTCTAGGATTGAAAGGGTTTAATAGGCATTAGTTATAACCAAATGTTTCAATCAGGATGCACTGGTATGATTTCCTATTTCATAAATGATTTAAAGTAGTGTTTAAATAATAAGTGTTTCCCAACTCATAGATATCCACAGACCACCAAGTCAAAATGATGGATTATGTTCAATTTCTCTTTCAAGCTAAAATCTCCTCTTTTGCTCCATTAAACCACTTGGCACAGCGTTGATAAGAGTCCTCCAGCCACCATGTTTACATTACACACAGCTCAAATGATGACAACACTTAAGCATGTTTCTGTGGGAGCTGTGTGTACACATACATGACAGCTAGAGGACTATTATCGAAGCTGTGCCAATCACTCAAATTATTCCGAATTCTAATAAACAAAGGTACAAATCAAAACTGAAACATCTGGTGGGTGCATACAGCTGTGATATCCCTTCACCAATCACAAGCATGGATTCAGGTCCCTCCTTAACTGTTCTCTTTGAATGTATATTGAGCATTGAATGTTTTCTTTTTCTTACAATTAAATCAAACAACCATAAAGATGCAATGGTCCAACTGACTTATGTTATGTTATGTTTTTTTTCCCCAAAGAAACTATCCTTAACAGTTTTAAGTGATGAAAAGGAACAGTTATGGGTTTGGGTCTTCAATAACGAGGAAAGTGGAGAATCTCATGATTTGTTCATGGATAGAGATGAGCGCATAAGGTGAGACTTTTTGAGATTTTGAAGTTAATTATTAAATAAAAGTATTGTGGTAGTAACATAGATGCTTTAAAAACATGTTTTACAGTTTTTGTTTAGTGCAGTTGTAAATATCATTCAATAAATGTTAGAAGGAAGGTAGTTGTAAAACATTAAACTAACAATCACTTATTCAAAGATCTTTAGTTATTAAGTTCTTTAAAAGTAGATAATTTTAACAGCTTTAACAACTAGTTTTATAATTATTTATAAAACATTACATTTTAAAATTTTATCCATTTGTGTGTGTTTTTTTAATAAAATCTAGTAAAACTGTTGAAATATGAAAGAAACTGGGAGTAGTTAGTGTATTTCTCACTTAAGTTCATTTTTGCAAACAAATTATTAAATAAATAAGTATAGATATGAAAACAATTATTAAATTAAAGTAAAAAAAAAATAAAAAGTAAGTCATTTTTAGAAATGATTATATTTTAAAATTAAGCATTTAGATTCAATTATTTTAACTTTTTAAGAAAAAGATAAAAGAAAAACTATTTCATAAACTTCTAAACTTATGTCAAAAGATATTGATTACTAAACAATAAATGTTTTAAACAATGTTTTTTTTTGTTGTTGTTTCTTATCCTCTTTAATGTCTGGCGAAGTCAGATCATTAGATCAGATAGAACAATGTTTTAAATGTTTAAATATGTTTCAAACTGCTGTTTTAAACAAAATGTTTTGAATGTAACAGCCCTGATAATAAGTAAATCAATTCTGAACCTTCTGATAAAATGTTTTTGGATACCAAAAATCCTCAATGTGATGTCCCATGCAACACTAACGTTCAAGATTCGTCCAATTTTTGTCATGCATGGACAATTTTTTTTTCCCTTCTAGTAGCAATTGCATAAACTTGAATGACATATTTGCTATGCTACTTGGGGCATTGTGTTTAATATTAGTTGTTAAATCATGGTGAAGCAAAATACTGTTGTATAGTATATTATTTACAGTAACATAAGCAAAAATTTCTTTCATGACTTGAATTGCAATTTTTAAGTTGTTGTATGTATGTGTATGAAAATTTTTATCTCAATTAGTTATTGCTATTGATTTTTGTTTCCATCAAACAGGTTCCGTGTTATTGAAGCTGTTTTTGTTGATACCAGCCCAACTTGCCCTGATACTGAAACCATGGAAACTGATGAAAAAGACAGAAGAATCCCTTATAGTATAACTGTAAGTAATTTCAGATTTTAAAATTTATAAAACTCTTGTATTTATGAGAATTGACTTTACAACCTTTTGTAATCTATTTATTGAAGTTGTATATGGAGAAGTAAATAATAGTATTCAAATTTCAGCACTTAAAGCTGTATTCTTTGCTACATGACTAGTGATTAGTTAGCATTATAAATAAGAAGTAAAAATAAGTATAAGAATTAATCAGGGACTAATTGGCAGAATCCTTCTGTGACTGCTGGTTAACCACTAGTCAGGTAGCAGTGAATAATATTGCTATAAGTGTGGTAAATAAGTTTTTACATGAAATTAATCAATTTAACTGCATACATTATAATTCTAAAACCTTCAATGTTGGAAATGTAAAGCTATTTTAAGTTAAATATTAAGTACTCTACCATTACAGTGGTCTGTCCAGGGCAATTTTACTACAGTTTTAAGGTACCTTCATACTTTCACAAAAAATACAGTTTTAGGAAAAAGGTACCTTCACAAAATACATTTTTGAACGCAAGGTCATTAGTAAGCTATATTCTCTCAATAGTTAACTTTTTAAACATGAAAAACAAAATAAAATTTAGTCTAGAATTGCAAAAAAAAATTATGTCCTTTTTTTATGTTGATTTTGCACTTAAATTTTCACAAATTTACAGGAAGATTTTCACTAAACTTCCAAATTTTCACAAATTAGCACCACATTTTCACAAAATAAGTACCTCTTAAACAAAACCTAGACAGACCCCTGCATTAATGCTCACGTTTATGAGGGTGAATTTATCAAAACTCAGCATATCCACTTTCAAAAATTTTTCATTTGACCCAAATAATGTGATACAGAGCTCTAGTTTTGACGAGATCACACATTTTTCCAATGCTTTTTCGAAGGGAAATATCTACTTTTGGAAGGTGTGGATTTGATTGCACCTTCCTCACCTAACTTTGTAAACTTGGAACCTTTGTCCAAATTTGTTTGGAGAGTTTTGAATACCCCCTTCTCATGTGTGGCTATTTATATTATTATCTATTTGTTTCCCTTCTCTCTGTACATAGTCATTTGAAAAATGTTTCAAACATTTCACTTTTTCAGGGTTCTGTGAGTGAGCCAGGTTTAGGACTGCTGTCATGGTGGAGTTAAGTTATTCAGCACACATTTTTCTTATGTTAAGAAAAATTACTTTTGTAAATAACAGTTTTTTAATAAAAACTCATTAAGCAAAAACTGTACTTTATCTGTGAACACGAAGCAGAACATTTATAGTAAGTTGTTATATTTTTTTTGTATAGTAGGTAAACTATATATGGAAGGTTAGAAATGGGCTGCCCTATCTATTTTTAGTTGTATTCATTGCTTAGGATTCATAAAAATCTCACAATGAAATATTCTTCTGTAAACATGAAATTACAGATGTAGGTTATCATATAGATTTTTTATTGTATACTGGGTATAATATCATACCTTTTTCTCAAAACTTCTCTAACCATTTTTTATGTATTTAAATCAAGGAATCTAGTTGTTCAGAGTTTAAAATTCCTTGTTGAGACATTGCCATACTCGAAGTAAATCACAATTTCTAATTTAGTTTGATTCAAAATTACATTTGTTAGTGTTAAACTCAATTGAAATTTAATTTAATAAAAAAAGGCAATTGCAAATTTTAATATTAAGAAAACACTGTCATTTAATAGTTTTTTTTTAAGTCTTAGTAAATTCAATCACTTAATTTAGGGGGAAACTGTTGTAAATTGTTAGTGCAGTATTTTGAACCTTTCAGCAGACTTTTCTTTTTAGGACAAGTATATATTCTACATTCCATCTTAAGGATTTGTAAAGAATCACTCAATTTAAATAATTATTTACATTTATTTAAACATTACATAACTTTTGTGCTGTTTACATTTACAGAATATTGCATTGTTTTGGAATATCACACCTGTAATGTGCTTTCTGCTTCTTTGAGATCATTTCTGATTCTCTTAGCAGTAACAAGTATATAAACAGAAGCATCTTACTTTCAACTTACTTAAATATGTACAGTAATCACTATTTTTACAGAAAGTACCAGCAATGGCTTTCAGAAAACATGGCCTATATAGATGTATAATGTAGGTAACAGTTAACATTGTTTAACTCAAAATGAACACTATTCATTGTTTTAAAATTTTTTCCCAGAACTGTTTGGTTTAATTTGTGTAAAATTATATTTTATAAGTTATGGTAATTAATATTTTCATTGAAATTTTATTGGATTGGGTATAGTACTTACTGCATTTTTCATTAAAAGCCAAAACTGTTATTTAGTCTATTAAAAGAATACATATAAGATTATTTTTTTATATTATTAAATGCAATTTTATTTGTTAAAATATTTCAGATTAAATCAAAATGAGATTGCTATCATTTTACAGGAATTTTCATAACTATGCAATTTGTACTAACTTATGATTATCTTTTATACAACCATCAACACATGCAATTATTCATTTATAAATTTTTTATTAGTTAATTACTTAAAAAATCCTATCAGTATCCTTACAGTTACAAGTAAAAAAAATCTTCACAACATATCTGACCACATTTCTGTAACCCATGCAGGTGCATGGTCCAAGTTAAAATGCAGAAAACTTTTCAACATTTTGCTATATCACATGAGGAATGACTGCATCAAAATAGACTGCGTAGACAATATTCAACAATAGATTATTTATCGAGCAACAAGAAATACATTATCTACACATATAAAGCAATTTGATTTGTAAACAAGTATAACTATAACTTTTTCATAACTATTGATCACAGTTCCTACTTATATCAGACGACCTGAACATTATGCTAGCTGCTTAGACAGCCATTTTTAACTTAAAATTTAAATTGTACTAAATTAAATTAAAACTGATAAGTTGAGGAAGACTATTTTTGTTGTAGTTGGTTGAAAAAACTGGCTTTCATTAGTTATCATAGTTTAGTTACAGTTTATTTAAAATACTATGTGTAAATAAAAAAATGTAAGTTATGAATTACTAGAGAGTATTATGAATTCAAGATGGAATATTTACAAGATATCTTTTAATTAAATATGCACTAAAATAAGTTTTACTCACAAAATAATAATTTTTTTTTTACCCTTGCTTAACAGTTTTTAAGGATGTTCTTAAGAAAATTATTTTGAAAGACCTAGTAATTTAAAGTATATTCTTTACATTCACAATTAAAAAAAAAATCATTTTTATGTGACACAAATTTTACTTAAGTATGGAATTATTTTAGATTATTCATTTGTAATACAATAAAAAACATCACATTTATTTAATTTATACAGAGATAGTGTAAGTTTAAAAATTCCCAATTATACACTTGTCATTTTTTTATGAAGATGATTAACATATTGTGTGTTCTTATAAAGTACTGAAGGACATGAAAATAAAAATAATATTTTATGCTGAGTAAATTTTAGGCTAATTTTTTCTTTTTACAGGTTGAATAAATTACGTATACATTTGGTAACTTATCTAAGACAAGTTTCTTGTCTTACTATTTTTAATATTCAATATGAAAGAAGTTATTCTAGATAAGTTTTTATCTGAAACTTTTAGTTCCAAACTCTATAATATAAGTTTGTGGTTATATCTTTATTTTGTTCCATAATAAACTACTTTTTAAAGTTCTATTCCTTTTTTAAAATTCTATGTATATATAATCTATAGGTAAAATTTTTTTAGCAAGTATAAATATTGGTCTACTGTTCAAAAATCTACAAACTTTCTACGATCTCATGTTTAGTGGTTGTCACACTTGGACATATATCAACTCATAGAGTGTACATATTGTTGGTAATCAGGCGCTTTTCACTTTCATATTTACATTTTAGAAATTGGAGGGAAAAAAACCAAATTATCACCTGACAAAGTAACTGAAATATCAGTCCTTATTTTTTAAACTGAAATGGCAATAAATACCATCATAAACATTTAAAATTTCAAGTAAAGTCTAGAATTTCAAACTTAACGTGTTTAAAAAAGAATTGAAATTTGATAAATTAAAGGTATATTAGCCAATTAATTTTTTGTAGTTGTCACATTCAAAGTAACAACCTTACTTGTAACAAAATTTTGCAACAGGATATTTGATAATTAAGTTATGTTGTATTTGGTTTGAATCCTTAACATTAGTTTATTTCATCGCATTTTAATAAAAATATTGATAGTTTTTCTACATTCAAAACTTGATCAGTTACTTACTCGTAAATTATGTCCACATCTGCCAATATTAAACTTACAATATTTATAACATAATAATGTATCCTCTTAAAATTCATACACTTTTCATATCAATTGTTATTGTGTAGAACATAATTAATGTATAGTTGAATAATTGAAATCTGATTAGAGTACTGAGAAAAATATCTGAACCATGATTGAAGGCAAAGATTCAAAAAAGGCCAAAAATTGTTGTAATACATTTGTATATTTAAACTTACTTTTTAAATTAAATTTGGCACATTTGCACAGCATTGACATCAAAATGAGTTAAGGGATTTTTCCAGTATTCAAAAATGGAAGTGTTTTACACATTTGAGTGTTACTATAATCATTTATTATCATTTTGAATTTAAAAAAATAAACTAAAATGGTAAGTCAACAATACTAAATTATTTCACACCTTTTTAGAATCAAGTTTAAAAAAGTTAAACAATTTACAACTGAACTTGAAGCTACTTTTTTTTGTGAAAATATCATTGTTGAGTTTTTTATTCAATAATGAGGCAATGAGGCAGGTTTTGATGCAGGTATTGAATCAGTTCTTTCGTAGCACCTCTGCAGTTAGTTAACTCCAATTCCTGAAGATGTCGCAACTGAATCAGGGATGATAATCCATTTGCTGTCATGAGAGAACACCCTGAAAAAGAAATATTTTATTTAACTTCAGGAAACTTAAACATTAAATAGTTGTTCAGTTCTCTTGAGTCTTTCTATTTTGTAGAAATAAAAATTATTTTATTCTTGTGATAGTTTAGCATAGCACATAATCGCTTAATGTAGCTGTTCACATGCAAGTTTTATTTAATAATCAAAATAACTTAATTATAATTATTAAACATTTTTACAGTAGCTTGGACATTTGAGAATGTACTATACCATTTAACATTTTGTTTCAATTAGCTGGTGGAAAAGTTAGAAAATAAACGATAAAAAATAGCCAGTGAATTAGTAGTATAAATATTTTGAAGGTTATCAACTTGTCATTTAGATTTTACATTTAAGGCGTACGTACACACTTCAGATCGCGAAAATCGGTCAAAATATCGAAAAAAAATTATTAGTTTAAAACATTCTCTAGTTTTTCAGCTTTCTAATGATACCAGAATACTGTTAATACTCAAAATAGTTTTTGAAATATAGCATTTTACGTGAGGTGATGTCTCAGTGAGTAAGCTCAGCTGAGTAACTTTAAACTCAATTTCTGAGGAATATGGTTTTTGCTATAAAATAGAAAGGTTTAAACATTGATAATAAAAAAACTAATAATAATATTACTTTACTTTTTGTGCCAACTAAGTCTCTAATATCAAGTATGTTCCCTACCGTTATCAAGTGAATAATTTAAGAAATAGGGTCACTTGGGGTCAGGCGCGGATCCAGCAGGTCTCCAAGGGGAGGGCACTTTTTGACTATCATCTCTACCTTCGCAGGCAAAATAGACTAAATTTTACTTTTTTCTATAAAAATCCCCCTAATGAAAAAATCACCAAAAAATTCAAATAAATATATTTTCATGTTTCTTTCACAGTAAAGAATAACCCCTAAAAGTGTTAGTGAAATTCACACATGAGGGTCAGGTTGCAGGTTGACACAAGATGATATACAAAATTCATACAAAAAATAAATTATAAACAATTGAGAAAAATAAGACTTGGGTAACACACACTGCATGTTTCTTATTGTTTACAATATCGAAATTAATAATCTCCAGTAGCTTTAAAATTCTCTGAGAGATGTGACCGAATGGCCTGTACGTCAAGATCGTGATGCTTCAAATCGAAAGGACCCGGGTTCAAAGCCTGCCTACCACTTTTTTGAATTTATATATTAACTTTAAATTATTAAAATAAACCAGAGGCTTCAGGAACGGATGGTACGGTTGGTTAACGCACTGCCATCTGAGGTAGGTGACAGTCGTTCACAAAAGGTTTCGGGTTTGATCCTCGGCAATATTTTCTGTTTTTTTTTTTAAATGGTGAAGTATCAAAATCAAATTAATTACAAGACTGTCGCAGCTGCAGGAACGGATGGCTTGGTGGTTAGCACACCAGACTGCCATCCGAAAGGCCCTCAGATCGAATCTGAGCCTTCTCAGCGGGTATAGCACTCGGAAATAAATACTGATCGGTATTTATAAATTTTCCTGCTTAATTCACGGGGGGTCTTAATATTTCTAATTTTAAACGGTAACTGTACCCGTAACAGTAAAATTAATTGAAAATATTACTATTTTTGATGACTTTTACACTTTTTTTTGTAACATTTCAAGACTTTAACTCTTTTGCTTACGACGGAAACTGAAAGAATGTAAGAATCTTAGGAATGAAGAGGACAGTAATAGATCCTTCCATCCTCAAGCCCCTACCACCAACCCAAGCGTTTCATTTAACTTAAGATTTTTATCCTAATTTATTAAGTGGTAACAAAATTTCAGTCAGAATTAATGAAGATGTTCTACTTAATATTTTTTTCTTAATTTAAAAAGCGGTGACTAAAAACCACATTCACTAATGTGAAATAATCGAAACTGTTAATGAACGGATATTCTTCTAAACTAATACTTCACAGAGGTTATGGAAAGAAGGCCTGGACTGTTAACTTATAATAACAGAACCATTCCAAACGCAAGACATAGATCCCGTTACAGAGATATTACTTTTGCTCTACTTAATAATTTTCACTTAATTTAAAAAGCGGTGACTAAAAACCACTACCACTAAAATGAAATAATCCAAACCGATTAAGAACAGAGCTCTAAACTTATATTTCACAGGTTATGGAAGGGATGCTTCATGGTTTTCCCATGTTAAGAGAAACACTCCTCACGCCTCACGCAGGACATAGATCTCGTTATAGAGCATATAATTTATGCTCAACTTAATACTTTTCACTTAATTTAAAAAGCGGTGACTAAAAACCACTACCACTAAAATGAAATAATCCAAACCGATTAAGAACAAAGCTCTAAACTTATGGAAGGGATGGAAGGTTACATATGGAAGGGATGCTTCGCGATTTTGGGTTTTCTCATGTGAAGAGAACAGGCGCGGATCCAGCACGGCTCCAAGGGGGGAGGCACTTTTTCAGACTATCACCTTTACCTTTTGAGAAAAATTTCAAAATTTTGGGAATTTTCTAAAAAGTATCAAGATCCCCTTTTGGTACCGCTGGGGGGTTATGAGGGTCCTCCCCTGAAAATTTTTTGAAATTTGACGTGTAAAAGTAGGGTTTTAACTCATTTTGAGTACTTTTTAAGACATTTTCACAAAATCTCTTATTTAAAAATTTTTAAGAGGGGGGTCCCACTTACCCCGTAATTTTAGCCTAGTAGGGGTAAGTGGGACACCCTAGACTCACCACTTTAATGCTTATTGAAAAATGTATAAGTAATTTATTGAAATTTTATATTAATTTTGCGTTTTAATTTAAGTAGTGGTAAGTAAAGTAAAATATTAAGTTGGGGTTTTTTATTCACGTTGCAATTAATTAAAACACACATTGGGGTGGGGGGGAATAGTTTCGAGGGTTTCTTTATAAGTCTCCTGAACCATTCGAACCTGAAGAAAACAATCTGTAAACATTTTGTAATTGAAGTGTTCCAAAAAGGCGTCCCACTTACCCCAACCAACTCTATTAATTTTAATGTGAGTAGATATCTCGTACATGGATTAAGTTACAATAAAATATTTTGTACCTAAAACTTCTATACTTTATCAAGTAAGACCCACTTACTCCCTCTTAAGTTTTGCTTGCTTTCAATCAAAATAAAGAGGGGGTGACCCACTTACCCCTTCCTATGGGGTAAGTGGGACACCCGTCTCATTTTTTACAAAAAGACCAGTTAAGAAAAATGTAGAACATTATTTTAGAACCTAATTATAAATTTTTGTTTATTAATAGTGTCTTAAATAAAATATGTCATTAAGTTCAAATTTAACCTCTTCAAAAATATTTTATGAAGCTTCAAAAATGTACTGTTCCACTTACCCCAAGTGACCCTATTTTTTTATGAAAGTTTTTGTATTAATATGTCATGAAAAAAAATGAGTTGTTACATGTACAGTACTGGAAAAAAAAATCGACTCAGATTTTTTATCTCCGGAACGGCTCGAGATACAAAGACAAATAAGGTACCATTTTTCATCATTTGAAGTACTCTTTAAACAAAAAAAAATTCGAGTCCTTAAGGGGTCGTCTTCATATCGAACGAAGCACCAACTTTCTTTTTTCCAATGGAAGACCTCGAATATTACATTTTATTCTGAAAGATCACCCTCCATAACCCCTAAATACCAAGTTTAACATCTCTGCGTCAAGAAACAGACCCCCCAAAAAATTTTAAAATTTGAAACAGCCCATGTTAAATTTCCTATTTAAACTTTTTTTGAATCTTCCCTAGTAGGCCAGGATATTTCTGTGCACTCTGCAGGAAACAACTATGTCTTAAACGGTCGCCAACCATCGAGCCAAACTCATATGACTGGTGAAAGTGAGAGAGCCATCCCGAGCTATCTGCCGATGCATTAATGAAACTACTAGCAGGGATCAACAAATTACCTTCCATGTTTTTAATTTATATTCCAGTTTGCTTATAATTTTATATTTGTTGCATTATTTTCTAATAAGCTTTCTACAGTTCTTGAATCGTGACGGATTTGTTGATATTTTCAGTAATGGAGGTTATTTCTCTGTCTTACAGTCTCTTTTTACCAGATTTACAAATACA
Source organism: Tetragnatha montana (assembly GCA_963680715.1). Lineage (NCBI taxonomy): Eukaryota > Metazoa > Arthropoda > Arachnida > Araneae > Tetragnathidae > Tetragnatha > Tetragnatha montana. The sequence goes on along the minus strand of OY796676.1, from coordinate 12,531,954 downwards.
AATACAAATATAGTCGATCAACTACAGGCTAAAAGCCCAGTCTCTTCAGTCTTTTCTTGTTTGTGCTCGGTGTTTAATTACATCAAATTACACGTAGACTTCCTTGTTTCCTTCATGATTTAAATTTTATTACAAAAGAATCTTAATATATTGTTCAAATGGGGGGTTCTGAATATTACTTTTTTATTTCACTATTTCAGTTTGTAACCGAAATAATGAAATAAATTATACTATTTATTAAAATGATACTAATAAAAATCTTGATAGATGCCTTAAGAATTTAGTTCCAAATTTCTTAAATTTCAATAGCAAAAAAAAAAATCAGAATTCAAAACTTTTTACTGCAAAATTAATTAGTTTTATTACTTAAAATGACAGGAATATAATTCTGAAAGTAAGTTGATGAATTGATTTTTAAAAGATGAATAAATTTGAATGATAACGTTCAAAACTTCTATTAAAATACTAAATTATTTTTGTTTAAAGTTTGTTAAAATATTCTCAATAAAATTTTTTAATTAAAATAAGAATAAAAATCTTTCAAAGAATGAAAGCACATGGGAAAAGGATGTCATCTGAAAATAGTGTTCTGATTGGTTTCTGAATCATGCTGCCCGAGAGCAGTCGGGGGGGGGGGGTGCTCTACGGACGTTTAGCCAACTCATAATTTTCTTACCCCCACTTGTTGGGCCCATACAAATTTCTAAAGTGAAGATTTACAGGAAACCAGGGGGTAGGAAATTTTAGAGTTGGCGAAACGTCCGTGACACCGTCGGGAGATTCAGGGTGGTCATAAAATAACTACTCTACTTTAAAAATATCTACATACGAAACTATTAATTAAAGACGAACTATCAAATAGACGAAAATAATAATAAGGAAATATTTTTATTCTGCTCCACACACCTTCCTCTAAGTCAGAATACAGATTCCGCCTATACATGTCATATTACATGGAGTTAAAAGGGAAAAACAACTCTTTTTAATAAAATTTTCTGAAAAAATTCCCACTCTTTTGAGAAAAAGCAAAATATGTATTACTCCCTAATATTCTATTTCATCCTTCTACCCTCCAATAAACGCTTTTCAAAATGGGTCTCATGCATGGCCGCTATACATTTTTCTCAATTTAGGAATATATAATCTTAATAAGATTATTAATTAAACTAAATTAAAATGTTTCACATTTTTCTGCGCCGTCCACCTTCCCCAGTCTCGGGTCCCAAATCACACCATCGGTTGACCCATTCTGGGGAGTATTTGAAGGAAAACTGTCATTGTTTAATCTAACTCCTTAAAACCTTTTCACGCCATTATTCAAAAAATAATGTTCTCTTTCATCCTTCCAACTCCCAAAGCTGAGTTATGCTTCTCAAGATAGAAGTCGCGAGTGTCCCCAATCACAATTTTTTTTAGTTCTGAAAAGCTTATAAACTGGATAATTACTCTTTCTCTCATTAAAATATAATTTCAACTTTTTTCTGCCCCACTCATTATCCCCGGTCGATGGTGAAAGATATTTACTTTCACATTTCCAGTTCTATACTTATACATGGAACCAACTCACATTGATTTCTATGTTATTTCACTAAAATAGACACTATTTTGTCTAAAAATATTGGAAAGAACTTCAATTATTCCATATAACCCTTCTATCCCACCTTCCAATGTAAGGAACGCTTTTCTAAATGAGTGTTCTGCATGTCAACCATCGGTCTTCTTTATTTGCACCACATTTGACTCTACTAAAAGCAGAAAATTTTGAATTTCTTCTTCCACTAACAGTATCAAAACTGGGATATTTTTTCTGTCCCTCTCAACCTCCCTAATCGCAGGTTCCAGATATCTACCATAGTATTTCGTAATGTTAAGTGTATAAAGGGAAAAATTAGTTTGAAATGTGTGCTCCTTCATGAAGAAAAATAAGTTTTTAACGGCCTAAAAGTTAAGAATTTGACTTTATTGTTTTCTACACCATTTCGCCCCTATTTGAAGTAAAGAAACATTCGAAAATCGGTTTTATGGATTTTTCCCATCTTTGGTGTCAATTTACAAAACATTCAACCGCAGTTTGGTGCCAAAAAGAAATTGTTTTTATTTAGTTATCACAGAATTTCGAGTTTTTTCCTGCCCCTCCCCTATGCCTAGTAAGCGTTGCCAGACTTCTACCATCGCAATACTTTCTCGCCTGAGAGTAAGGAAAATAATGTTACCTCTCATTAAGTTAATTTAAAAGACTATAAATATGATCCTCAGAGAAAATAAGCATACAAATTTTTACATTCGACTTCATCCTTTCACCCCTTTGACTGGAGGGAACTGATCCTTTCCAAACTCTATATTCTCTTAGTCCTCTCTCACCTCTCTTGTATTATGATGCATTTGAGCAAATTAAATGAATAAAAGGAACCATTTTGACTTTAAAACACATCATCAAAACTCGTAAATTTTCCTCTTCTGAGCCTCTTACCATCCCCTGACCCAGACCAGAAGTGTCCATCATTGTAATTCGGAATCTACAGATTCTAAGGAGCAAAATTGTTCCTAATGGTTTCACTAAGCTTCTTCACTAAAAAGCGCACGAAATGTATAGTTAGAAAATCCCCTAAACAAAGCAAACAATTAAACACATAAGTATTTGAAAAAAAAAATGTGCCAATTCAGAGATAAGTCGCCAAATGTATTTAAGCCAAATTCAATTTTGAGCTCTGACCGATACAAATCTTTTGCTATCAAGAGATAACTTACTGGATTTTTCCCAAATTTTAAGAATTTTTGGGGGGTCTATTTATTGACACAGAGATATGAAACTTGGTATTTAGGGGTTATGGAGGGTGATCTTTCAGAATAAAATATAATATTCGAGGTCTTCCATAGGAAAAACGAAAGTTGGTGCTTCGTTCGATATGAAGACGACCCCTTAAGGACTCGAATTTTTTTTTGTTTAAAGAGTACTTCAAATGATGAAAAATGGTACCTTATTTGTCTTTGTATCTCGAGCCGTTCCGGAGATAAAAAATCTGAGTCGATTTTTTTTTCCAGTACTGTACTTCCAGTTAAAAATTCTTTAAAAAAAATGTACGAGTTAAATTTATATGATATTGGTAGGGAACATTAAGTAATAAATTACGAACAACTTCCAACCAGAATTTTAACTCTCGGGTAATTACAACACGAGTAATCACTGTTCAAAAACGTGCTAATTAGCTCATATTTTGTGAATTAGTTAATTAATTAATAGCTCAAAATTGTTTTTTTGATCCTAGAATGATCTTAAGAACATAATTATGACCTTTTCTTAAAAAATCAGATTATTTAAGGCATAATTTGAGAAAAAAAATCAAGTGTGTACGACTGTACGTACGCCTTAATCAAAAATAATATTTTTAACACTTGAAAATTAAGTTTATTTTCACCTAGTTTCTGAACCGATAGTAAATATTTTAGTTGGATTTTGCTAACTTTCAAAAACAAGATATTAGCTGACCATGGCTTTCAGTCACACGTTCTGTAACTAACAGCTCTGCTCATGGCCTTACCCAGTGAGGCTGGTTATACTTGAGTTTGAAGGTCCAACTACCTAGGTACTCCCTCAAGTATCCCCCCTTGATTTTTTTTAAGGTTCCCAATAATAAACAACTTTTACTAATGAGTAACGGTACTCGCCTCCTTAGGTTTCGGTCCACGGAAAGACCCTCTACATACGGGTGTCACAAGGATAAGTGTCACCGCCTTTAACTTTTGCGGTTTTTTAAGAGGGTTTTGCCACGGGACGTGTGCCCGCTGGATATCAGCCGTTTGAAAAAATGAAAAGAATTAGAACACATGTTCATTACTGTTTTGTGTGTTCGGTTGGAAAACTGGACAGTTGTTCAGATTGAAAAATAAATTTAGTAATTATTTCAAGTGGATATAATAAGGGTGTTGAGCTTTTCATTATCTGTGCTAGTTATTTAATGCAAATGACGTACTTATTAATAAAAAAATTCAAAACAATACTGACAAAACTATCTCCTTCATATAAAATCAATAGCATCAGTAGTATTAAATTGTTTATTTATTTATTTATTTTTGTCTACTAACATTGATATAACAAGCGAGAGAAATGGATAATGAACCATGGAGTGAAGTATTTCAAATATCCATATGAATGCACTGATATGGTTTGATGTAACGTAGAGGCATGCCCGTTTGCTTAATTCCCATATGTGAGAAAGGCCGCAAAGGCATGGGTGTTACCCTTATGCTCTTGAACCTCAGCCTAGCTATGATGGGTTTGGTTATGCTCATTCTGGGCACAATTATTGCTGCGATTTTCAACCAACAAAAGAATATGACGAAGGACTTTCCATACTCGAGATATACCTATTTTGCTATATTTTCTGGTCTGGGACTCATCATTTTTCATCTCCTAGGTGCAAAGGTGTGTTTAGATTTTTCGAATTACCAAACACGACATAACGTACAAGGTTTTATGGTGATTTACATCGGCCTGTTGTTTGGAGCATTCATTCTGTTAATTGCTGTTAGTATTTCCTGTTCCGTAGCCAACTCCTACTTGAAGCAAGGGTTTGAAAAGGGGTTTTTAGACTTGATGTCTAGTTACGATTCGGATAAAGATGTGAAGAGGCAAATAGACAGCATGCAAATCAACCACCAGTGTTGCGGCAGTACCGGATACACGTAATTATTTTTCATTTTTAAAAGTTTTAATAAGATGTTTACCGTCCCAATGTTTTTAAGTTTAATTGAGAATTGTGTAAAGGTGGACATTATTTCGATCAGTTTAAAAAAAGGAATGAGTCCAAAGTTTTGAAAAAAAAACCACAAAAGTAAATTATGGAACTTATATTTTATACTCAAATTGTTATTAGAAATTCAGAATTTATCTTCAGAGTACAAAGCATCAATTAAAGTAAAGCCATGATTCAAAAGTTTTCAAAATTCATGAATTCAAAAGTTTTGTAGAGTTAAAATAAGTTCTTGGTTTTATTTCTTTATCCAAACTTACGAAGTTTCAACTGGGTAAAAGTAGAAAAAAATATACGTTTTTGCCTATTTTAAGTATAAATTTGAAAACTAGAATGACTAAATCAAATTAGAGTTAAAAATTTGGTTGAAATTAAATTATAAATTCAGTCTTATGAATGTCGATTAAGTATTTTATCCATTGGGATATAAATGTAAGAAAAAATTAAATGAAATTACATGGAAAAAGTAACATCAAATTAAGCCAATAAATCAGCTATAGCGCAAATGTGAAGCATAAAGTGTCATAGAAATTTCCCCCTGCAATAAAAAAAGAGTGAAAAATTGCGGTCTAGCTCTCACTTCAAATGGCGATATCTCCCTATTGGAGGTAATTATCTTTTCCCTGGTGACACTCGCGTATACAACAAAGCTTGGAGAAACTTTATAGCCCAAATTGTTAATGTTTTGTTAATTTTGACTTTATTCCTTTTATCATACTGATGATTTATTGTTTAAAAACAAATCCTTCATACTTTTAAGATACATATCTTTAGAATATTTCTTATTTGTAGAAGGTGTTGGGGTTATAACCGGGGAAGGCATTAGGGTCTCTCCTAAATATGGAAACAACATTCATCACTTAAAAAATATTTAATACAGTAAGGGGTCGATGGCCCCCCGTAAATCTGCCCTTGCTGATTATCTGCCTATCTATACGCGATTGACATGAAAATAAAAAAAATTTCCCCTTCAATCACTCATGATACTTAGGTGAAAAAATAGACCGACCGTTAGGAAGTTTGAATAGGGATGTTAATAATTGTATAGACATCCTCAGTTGCTGACGTTTTTGAATTACATTTGGATATCAGTATAAATCGTAGAATGAGTTAGGTGGATTGGTGGATGTGAATATGATGGGGAAATGTGTCCATTATTATTAAATGATCCAAGGAAAAACGACAGACAAGGATATTTTCATTTAGGAGAAGGGATATTATAATTCTAAACGAATTGAGGAAACAGGTAATGAAAGGAAAAAAGAGTAAAGTGTAGATATTTTCAACTCACCAGGCTTCTTCTTTAAATAGTAACTTTATCCCCCCATATCTTTTATATTATTTATCAATTCAACTTATTTCTAATAAAGTATTAAGATACCACATTTAATTTACTTTTATAACAAACAATATCTATATTAACCATAAATATTTTAATTGTTAATTATTATTTTTATTCTTACTTTCACATTATCTATACTGGGGATATATTTAAATGAAATCATTAGAATGGAACGATAAAAAGTTTTAAAACTTTGAACTTATTAAGTTGTTTCAGGGCTAGTTTGTTCTTTAATTATTGTTAAAAATTGAACATTTCAGTGTGGGGCTGGCTGAGATGAAAGATCTTGTACTGTCGTGAATGCTCTTTCTTTTATATTTTGCTGTTGGTGATAAAAGTATGTCGGTAATTTATAATCTCAAATTGAGGTGCTTGCAGCAACAAGGAGATAACTCCATTGAAAGCAGTTGGCTTATTGTTACTGCAAGCACCTTAACTTATTCTCGCCTTTCTTTTGTAAATAAGAGGATTTCGAGAGCAACTGGGGGAGGAGTATGGATTTAAAGTAGATCAAGATTTTTAATATATCACTGAAAGGTGATGTCCCTCTTTAGCACTCCTTTTTGGATTTCCCCTTTGTGTGTTTTTTCTTTAAGTTCCTTTAGAGTTTTGAGTCGAATTGAGTGTCCTTTATACCTTTATTTTAATTTGAGTTTTGGTGAAGACTTTTGAGTGGGAATGTGGTTTGAGATCCGTATGCATCTTTTTAACAAATTTAAGAAACTTTTAAAAACGTGTCCACGTTTGCTCCCCACCTTGCAAATATCGCTAAAATTTATTCTTATCATATCATCATTCCTGTTTAAACCAAGACCAAATACTCATTTATTAATTAATTTTTTTTCGTCTTTTCCAGGGACTGGACCAAAACCTCCTGGTACTCAGAAGAACTCATCCGACCGGAGCTGCGGCAATCCAAATCCCGCGGGGTCCCTTTCACCTGCTGCGACCCTGCCTACCGCGGGCCCTGCCTGCACGACTCTGGCGGCCTAGCTAGGCCCGGCTTCCCCAAAGACGACGGCAAGTCCTTCTACAAGCAAGGCTGCAGCAAGCAAATCACCGTCACGGTGCAGTGGCTGCTCAAAAAGCTGGCCCTGTTCCTCCTGCTGCCCATGTGGATGGAGCTGGGGGCAGTACTGCTCACCAAGTACTTGTATACCTCGGCTCTCACTGCCCAGAAGGCCGGGGACGGAGAAGGGAGGGGCTACGGCTACCTAATAAAGAAGTGCCCGCTCTCGGCCTGCGCGTTTTGCGAGGTGGACTTGGAAGAGGTGATGAAAAAGAACGTGAAGATGATGAAGAAGAACGTGAAGAAGGTGAAAAAGAATATGAGTAAGAAGATGAAGAAGAAGAAGGATGATGAGGATTCGGAAGAGAGTGATAGCTACGATTGATGATTTGGTTAGATGAGTTTGAGCTTGCCGGTGTTGATTTTGGTGTGTTGAATGAAAAGCACGTTATTCGATTTGCTATGAGCTAAATGAGTTTAGGGTTCTGACATTCAGAGAAAGGTGGTGTTATTGACATTTAGAGAAATGCATTGTATATAATTTTAGTGTGGATGGCTGGATTGTCAATTAAATGTATTTTTATTTCCTATGAGAGCGTAATAATGGACCAATATCATCATTATTATTTCTAATTTCAGTGATGTAGGTAACTAAGACTTATGAGGATTTAAATGTTAAGTACTTAAAAGATTATGAAATTAATTTTCTTAGCATGATAAGTCAAGACAGGAGAACTTGCCAATAAGTTGAAATAGCTTACAAATATATCATGGCAAAATGGTTTTCTCTCTAGATATGGATATATTTAAAAATATGTAAGAGGTTTGTATGTTAATTACCTTTTTCATATCTTAAGATGTATTCTAATCAAAGGTCATGTGATCAAGTGTTTTGTTATGGTTAAAAGTTAATGAATTATAAGAGTTCCAAAGGTATGAAAAAAATAATCGAGGTTTGTGAGATCAAATTACTACACTTATCAACATAAAGGCTCAATTTGTTTTAACTCTAAATTTCTGTCTTAATACTTGATGAAAAATTTTAACGAGAAACTCTTCAGTCTTCTTGTTAGGTGAAGGTTAATTTGTTAGGGTTTTTTTTAGTGGGAGGGAGGGTTTCATTACAAAATCTATTATGTGCTATTAAGTACATAAGTGGGAAATAATATATCATTTCTCAGTGCGACTACAAATCATCCTAAATTGCCAACACCACCCAAGACATCAGCTCAGCACCCAAAAGAAGCGACGCTTAACGAGGTGTAAAACAGACATTCCGTTTTTTTCCTCTACTCAACAGAAAAAAAAAAACTCGTCTCAAAACCACGTTCGTAAGAGATAGCGCAGTAATCCCCCTCCCCATCTGTATTATTTTAAAACCATCCACCAGGTAGGTGACTAAGGAATTCCTCAGGTGGTTACCGATCACCTCTTGGGGACAAGTCACTTGGCTGGTCGCCGAGGTGCCACTTGCGCGATATTTTAGGGACGGTTGCGAGTTGCGTCACATTCTTCCGCAAACAATGTCGCTTCTTTTGGGGAGGCCATTCATTTCCCAAACGCATCCCACTGTAGGGGAAATACAGGACATGCCAAAATAGTCTTACTTGGCAATGTTTCGCTAATTTGGTGAGAAATATAGCAATTAATGAGGTTTTTGAAAGTATGAAATGTATCTCTGGTCCATTTCGAATTATACGGATTTCGATGGAATGGTTCTGTTCACTTCTTCCTTTTTTTTAGAAACTATCTCTTCACTTTACAGTGCCTGTCCTGGTCAGTTATGCTTCAGATTTTTCTACCCTTGAGCTCAAGTCAATTCCCCCTTTTTTTTTTTAACGAAGTATGCCTTCATACCTAGTACACTATCATTAATGATGTTCGGCTGAATTTTTGACTTCTTTATGTCCAAAGCCATAATCATTATTAGTATAAGGGGGGGGCCTTTCAAATATTACATAAGCGCCTAAGGGGGAGGGGGTTTGCTATTTGCTTATTTTTCCTGACAAGGAGGGGAGGGGGAGTATGAATGATGCTTACGTAAGATGTTACAAACATTCCATTTCAAAAAAATATCTTGCTTCTTGCATAAATAATCTCAAATTCAACCAAAAATAAATTTGCATTAAAAAAACTGAACTGGGATAAAAATTTAAGCATTTTTCACAAAGAAAGTTTTAAGGATAGGTTTAAGTGTTCATGGAGAACAATGAATTTTAGAAATCTAAGCATTATACTAAAGATTTTGTACAAAAAAAAAAGAACAGGGCAGTCAGGCAGTTTTCTTACGTAATTAGGAGAGGGGTGTTTGCGGTTTGCTTATTTTTGCTGACAAATTAGGAGGGGGGTCAAAAAGGACCAAAAACTTGCTTAAAAGTAATATTTGAACGGCCTCTTAATCAACAAATCTATATATATAGATTTCGATATAGATTTCGAGAAGATAGATTTATATTATATATATAGATATTTAGAATTATATATATATATATATATAATTCTCTTACGTGGCTTACGAATTTGGCGGTATTTGTTTTCTCCCGTTGGCAACGGTTGGTTTGTTGTGGTTTTGTGTTTTGTTTACGTATTGGTGAGTGTATGTATACAATGTTCGTATTCACGAAACGCTAAATAACCTGGGTTCAAATCCAGGTAGCACACAATCTCAGCTAGGCTGTACCAGCGTATGGCGAGCGAGCGTAGCGAGCACAGGATTGCAAAGCAATCCTAGGGGAACTGCGTCAGCAGTTCCCGGGGGTTGGCGAGCAGGGGGCGAAGCCCCCTAGTGTATAATTAGATCGAAGTTATTTGTTTTATGTTACCTTACAATTTTCTCTAACTACTTGAAATTCGAAACACACCGGAACGGAAAATTCCGCCAAAAAAGAGATTGATCCGCTCAACTCAACTCTCAGTTTGGCATGTTTTCTAATCCACCTGCAGTGGGATGCGTTTTGTCGTGCTCGCGTACCCAAAACACTCCGGAGAACATTCTCGGGTGAGAGTGTAAAGATAGCGTCGCTGATGCACGAATTAGTAACCGGCATTCCTTCTGGCTTCTCTGGCGCTTTCTTTTGTTGGATGCAACCGTTTAAGAGGAGGATCAAGTGAGGATGATGGGAAATCGGAGCTCTCTTGGGAATGAACAAAGGGTTGCTGTTTTTTTTTATCTTGTTGAGACGAGAAGAGTTTCGTTAATAGGAAGCTCCGACTTGGGTCTTAAACGTTGTATATATTAGAATGCTTAGAGAAGGTTCATTAAGAAAATTAAACAGCATGCAAATATGCTTTTTGATGAACCAAAGGTGCCTTACTCGAAGATGTGTTAAGACAACTTAGGGGTCATTCATTAATTACGTAAGGGTTCCGAGGGGGAGGGGGGGTTGGAAAAATCTCTACATACCCTTACTTGGGGGGTGGGGGGGTCAAACCCATTTTTACGTAAGATTTTCCAAGTTAATGTAAACAAATTCCAATTATTCTAATCAAATTACTATTGAATAACCCCACAAAAACTTAAAAATAAATAGTTGACAGCAAGAATATTACTTATCTGTTGAAAAATACAACGTCAAACTGGGAGTTTAGTGTAACTGATCCTTTTCTAACATTTTATTATTTTGAAAAAATAAATGGAATCTTACGTAAGAATAGGGGGGAGGGGTTTGAAAAATCTTACGATACCCTTACATGGGGGTAGGGGGGGGGTCAAAAATTGCCAACATCATCCTTACGTAATTAATGAATGGCCCTTTATAGCTTCAAAAGCCCCTAATTCTGTTGGAACCATTTGACATGCAAAATTTGAAAGGTGGTAATTTATTAATGATAATTAAATACCTATCTTAAAAAAATTATAGCGTTTTAATATAGTCTATTTTAAGAAGGCACGTACCAGACCTACTGCATAGCAGGAGAAAATTTGCTAAGAAATAAACTATTTATCAACTTCAAAAAGCATTTTGAAGTTCAATTCAAAGTGCATTTGGCATTGCGCCTTGAAACATTGCACTTTATTGATATGCAATCGAGGAAGGTATTGGTAAAAGGAAGGTATTGGAATTGGGTAAAATATATCACTATAAATCTACGTTGTTATACGCGAAAATCAAAGGAATATACAACCAAATATTTAATCCAAAACTCTATTTTCCAAGTTTTATGATAAAAGTATTTCTTTAGAAACGTAAAAATTCTTAGAATATGAGTAGGGTCTGGTGGGGTAAAATGGATCACTTTTTAGCTATTTTCACATTCTAAGTGTTATTTCATCAAAGCTATTATTTTTAAATGATTTCTTTCAATTGGATATTGGCATTACAATCCTGTAAAATATTTAATCCAATTTAATTTAACATTTTTCAATTATAAGTTTGTCAAACTTAGCATTAAACGTAATGATCCATTTTACCCCTACCTGAGGTAAAATGGATCACACTGCAAAATGATACTAATAATATATTTATTAGCAAATAATACATGAAAATAAGAAAAATATATGTTCTAGGCATTACTTTCTAAAAAGTACGCAAAAATTAATACTTTATTTAATCAGGTGATGAAACCTAGTTATTAACTTTAGTTATTCAAACATTTCTCAAAGTTAATGACCATTGTTCAAATATAGAATCAAAATACTTCATTTAAAGAAAAAACTAAAACTGTTTGACAATTCAATACATATTTCAAGGAAATAAGTTAAACATTCAAACTTAATCAGAAAGACTCCTCCAAAAAGAAAAGAATGGATCAGCTCTGATCCACTTTACCCCAAGTACGAAATATTGATATAAAACAGAAAATATTTTATATTTTTTTTTATCTGTTTGGATTAAAATGTCTTTCAGACTTTCTTTTGTTGAAAAATACTTCAAAGGTCTACTGCAATTAATTACACGATATAAATATTCCGAAGTTGGTAGACTCTGTTTTTTTGTCATTACACGGTTCAAAATCAATACTTTTTTGGTTTTCAAATTTAGGAATCTAAACTTTTGATGATCGGAAAATGTTGTCAACAAATTAAATAATTCAATACAAAAAATGGGTGAAGATAGTTCAATTTAAACTTGATTTATATCGAGTTAATTAAAACTGGTCCATTTTACCCCAAGATCCACTTTACCCCAACCCACCCTATTATAGAAAAAAACCCCTTTTCTAACAAACTTCAAACACGTCATATTAAATTATCCTCTTTGCGTAACCACATTTAAATAAAAAAGAACACGAGGAATCACTTTGTTTAATGGTAAAGAACTAATTAATGTTAATGGACTGCTTTGCAAAGCTGGAATACACGAATTTTCTCCTCAAAATAGCTGGAAAATGAATAGATCGAATTAATGAGAACATTCCGAGACACATTGTTAGATTCCTAAAAATATCTCTTAACCTTTTATTTGATCGCAGCAATTTTTTTCAACTTCAGTTTATTTCAAAAGAGGTAGAGGTGGTAGAGTAAAGATAAAAATTTGAGATCACCTAAGAGTACAGAGTGTTGAAAAAACCTTTTGTTTTATTTTCCAAACATAACTCCAATTAGTCCTAGAAGATGCTCTTTTTTACTGTAAGATTAAATATACTAGACTGCAAAGTTACTTGACCTTGGAGAAACAAGCTGAGAGCAAACATAGAAAGTTTCCAGCGCGGTGTCTGAATTTTGAGTGCAATTAAGAACTTTAATTTAGAAATATGATTAATTTGTTAAACGCATTTATATATAGAGCCTCTTTTTACCTAGCAACCTAAAAGGCTTTCTGTTTACCCAGTTTTTCCTTTCGCATAGTGACGTCATAGGGTCAAGAAACATTGCAACCAAGGATAAGCTTGTAGTATTTATCCACTTATAAATTCACGATACTCTACAGTTTATTACGTACAGAGAATTAGTATCAAACAATGATATTTGAATTAAATTAGTTTTGAAAAACCACAATTTATATTTCTAAGATTGATTACCTGCTAAAGATAAAGTCTGTAAACTCCGCATGCTGCACATATGTCTGATTCCATAGTCTCTGATTTGAGTACACCATCGAAGATACAAGGCGCACAGATTGTTCATTGTTGACAGGTATCCTATTCCTACGTCTGTTATATGAACGCATCTAAAGGGAAAGAGGAGCATTGTCAGAAAATCTTAACACATTTTATATCTTAGTTATTTTGTAACTTTTCTGCTGTTTAGGAAATACCTTTGGATATAATTATATTAAAAGTGTTATCTCAAGAGAAATATTGTACAGTAATGTTGGATATTTTTTAACTTTCAATGTAAACAAGAAAAATATTAGAATTTTGAAAATGCTTCGCATTTAATGTAGTTTAAAGTTAATAGAGTGGATATAACAGGTACTCTCAATTCAAGGTTGTTACAGAAAATTCTCTACAATAATAGAGCAATATAAAACATTGAAACGCACACAATAACAGCTTTGGGATAAAAGGAAATACACATATTTATTCAATCCTCTTGAGTTCTTCCTTTAAAGAAAGGTCACATTAAACCCTTTAATTCTATTTATAGATGATAGGATGAATAATAAACTGTATGTTCACAAAATGTTGTTATCTTTACCCACGAAATGAAAAGATTGTCGGAAGATGCTTTTCATTCTTTTTTCTAAAGTTTAAAATATCATACTCATAAAGATTAAAAAAAAAATCTCAATTGGTTAGATATTTAATGAACCACACAAAATCAAAATATTCAACATTATACAACTTAAAACTATCAATATCCAGCACTCGAAAGAACCGAGCACTAAAATAAACCTCTCCAAAAATTTTTAAAAAACCCTCCACACCAATCCAGCACTTCGACTCAGATAAAACCCCCATCCTTCCTTCTCTCCATTACTCTCCAACCCAAGTGCTTCTCCCCACCTGCTAAACTCAAAAGAAAGGAACCCTCGCACTCAGATATAAAAGCAGCCGTCTTAATTTTCAATGCCTCCGAAATTCCAACTTCCGAGGGAAAAACTCCATATACTTTGAATAGGTTTCAATCTCACACTCCCCCGTGGTTTGCATCAGTATTGAAAGAACCGCAACTCGCTTCCGAAACTTATTCAGATGATCCATGGAAACGGTCCTTAAGGGCCGCGCGTCCAGATTTAATTCCGGATTTTAGGAGAGCAGCCAAACTTTTGGAGTCTTTTTCTTCCTCTTGCGGTCTTCTTCTTTTTCGGACGGGAAATTACGGCAAATTGCTTTCAGATCGATTGCCGTAATGTCTTTAATGGGGGTTTTATTTCTTTTGTAGGAGAGTGATGGTGGGTTGGTATACCTTGGGAAAATAGATGGCGCTTGAGGTGCTATAATGAGCGAGCTCTGAAGGAAATATTGGTGAACAGTGTTGTTTGTGTATATCATGGCTCGGAGATAAAATGTTTCTATTGTCCTGGACGATTAGAAGAAAGAGCAGTTTGAAGCCGAGATCCCTAATTTATTATGTAGTTAATTTAACAACCTATTCATTACTTTTCTTTTGAAAGAAAATAAAGCTCAGTTACGATATAAGGAACTTGTATGTGTCAGATTTTTATCGTGATTTGGGTGTTTTAAACACGGTTTTGCATGTTTATGTTAAGCTGAAAATTTAACCGAAATAAAAAAAAAGAGTTTTCCGTAAACTTTAAATTAAGATTTAAATGTCGAGAAAGGAACACGTCACTTGTAAAGGTATTAGTGAAATGTTCATTTGTTTTTATCATTCCTTACTTGTTAGAGTTGTTTTATAGTTTAAATACTTCAATACTTCTTTCCACAATAAACTATCAATCTAAAATCTTAATCAACCAAAATTCCAACGTATTAAGTCTTGATAGTGCATGTGTGTAATTTCATAATAAATTGAATTTTTCATGGTTGAAGAGAATTATATTAATTTCAAGAGAAAAGGAATTAACTGCGCCTGATTTATTATTAAAAGGTCTTAAGGGTATTTATTAATAAAGCTTACATTTTAGATATTAATAAATCTTCACTGAAATCGATATTTTCTGTTGACTTATAAAAGTTTACAAATTTCAGTTAGAGGAATTCCGAAAAACCTTTTAGTATCTAAGTTAATTGCAGTTCATGATCGGCTTTTGAAATATGTTATTGCAGTTACATAATTCATCCGTAAATTGTTAATGCCAGTAAGTATAGATATCCAAGTACATATCAGTAAAGCAAGAATACTTTGTGTGAATCCTCAAGGTATTGAGAATGCAGCATATAATCCTAACGTATTCTGCTATAGAATATGGCTGCCAAAATATTATTATCCTCAAGAGAACTTTGCTGAATAATGCAATAGAACAGTTCCCTTACAAAAGTATCGTAAGGGCACAAGTGCGTTAGATAATCTGTACCATAAAACTATTTGATAAAAGTAAAGAGAATTCCTTTTGAAACAAGGGAAATAATATACAAAACTTTATGGCACATCTTTGTTACAACACTTTTATTGTGTATCTATCTTTTAAAGTAATAAAACTAAGGATTTATTAGATAAAGTGTGTTGTTTTCGAATTTGCTGTAATATACAAAGCCACAGTGACTACACGAATACTGGAATGTGCAGGGGACTATTGCAATGGTATTTGTATTTTCGGGATTCAAGAAGCTCAAAGTTGCATTTTGTCATTTGTTTGTATCAAATGTATAAACTGATTTATGAAAGAGACTTTCTCTTTCTCTAGACATTTTATTCTGCTTTTGACTTGTGGTATTGAACCCTTTCCGGAAATCTTTGGATAAGAGTAATATATAAAAAATATTTGGAAAATTTATTACCAAAACTTTAATTCACATGAAGTTTATAAGTTTTAAGAATTAGCATTCTATTGAACATTTCATTCGAAAACTAAAGCTTCAAAATTCCATAATTCGACAGTGCAAAAAATATGTTTCTTAATAGAACCGTTAATAATACAATTAAAATTAAAATGTTTTGATAGGGACTTTTCAAAATGTTTCTAACGATATTTTTCAAAAATGGAATTAATCTGCTTATAGTACACTATACCCCCAGTATTACGTTTTAGTATCCCTGTATTATCCCTCTACCATCATTTTATAACTTCCAACTTATATTAAACACACATAAGAATCCTTCGTTCTTTTTTCAAAGTTGTTTCCGTTCATTGAACCCACCATTTCTACTAATGAAGGATATAATAGAAAAGTAGTTATAAGTAGCCAGTTATTCCAGAATTACTTGATAATGATAATTCCTCTTCAACAGTCGTACACAGCCTCAAGCACTCTAATGGATTTGATCAACGCGATTCAAAAATTCATAATACTCTTCTCCCAATGGAAAGGATTCATTAAAAAATAGATCCACCGAAAGTAGAGACTCCACCCTGTACTAAGTGACCAGATAAACGATCCTCACTCACGTAAACACCTGGTATCGATCATTGCTGACGTAGAAGCCATGCCGGAAGAGGTTGACAGTTCTCAAATAATGCTCTGGTTTGCGGAATTGTGGACGTAAGGATATATTAGAGAGTTTGAGAAATGTTGTAGGAGACACGTGTTAGTAGTAATATGGTATCTGGGCCAATGGAACCTGAGTTTCCTGTGAATAAAAAATGGATTGGTTTGAAACTGTGTAGTATTTATTGTACGCGAATTTCACTTAAAAAGTCTTGTGGATTATAATATTTATTTTCTCGTACACCTTTATCTAGGCTAAGGTCGGTATAGGTAAGGTCGCATAGTTAAAAAAATTTATTGATTAAATTAATTTAAGTTATCAAAGTAAAATACGAGACATACAACGTGGTGTATAGTATAATCACGCTGTATGTCTCGTATTCTACTTTGATAACTTAAATTAATTTAATTATTTTTTTTAAGTATGTGACCTTTTGATATATTATAATCTAATTAGAATAGTTACATCAATTGAATAGCAGTTATTTCTTACATATGTTGCTGAATTTTAGTTTACCCATATAAGCATGTAAATTTTATAACAGGTTTTACTTCCTAAAATACAGTGGAATCCTATTAAGTTAAACTTAAACAAATTTATAATTCTCATAAATTTTACATTTGATTTTCGTCATCAGTTTGGTAGGTTTTCATTCATTAGGTACTTCATTTTAATTAAAAATTCAGCATTTAAACTTTTCCCCAAACTATGTTATTCCTTCATACTTCATACTTTCTTCCAACTTTAAAAGTTCCCTTTTAACTCATCAAGATGATTGTTCAAATTCCAATTCAAACATATAATACTAACGAAAAAAATAAATTGTAAAAGTGGCAAGGTTTGAAAATTCTAAAACTATTCATTATAATGTTTAAATTAAGTAACAAAACATTTTACGAATTATTCAAATACTTTGATCCAGAAAAAGTTATTTTTAACATCCTTCTTAACCATATTTGAGGGTCTAATCTATTAATGTATCGTGTGAATTTTATAGACTAGGAGATATCTGGTATAATAAATCCAATTTTATGTTAGTTTTTTTGCGCCTTATTACTAACGCATTAAATAAGTAAAAATAAAAATACATTCATTAAAATACAATGGTTTTCAGTTTGGAGCTCATCAGAAATTAACTCATACTACACATATTTTAAGGGTAGTAAAACAATACTTTTTCTTCATTTCTTTCTACAGAAGCAAGCCAGAAATGAAATGTTTTTTAATGAGTTTTTCCATGTATAGAATTACCACACACAGAGATTCTCCGTTAGTTAAAAATGAATGAATAGAGCTTCGTGTTTTTCCTCTAATGCATCCAATTTCATCTCACAGAACACTATCCCGAAAAAAGACATCCATGAGGTCACATCTCTCTGGACTCATATGACGCGTTATTTGTCACAGGAGATCATTTAGGTGAAAATCAACCGTCATCCTTCTTGTCAACGGCTTTTGATGATGGAAGCTATCTGCTATCCGGGTAGATAACTATTGGGTACAAAGCCGAAAATTATTGATTGAAGTGAGGCATGGGCGTATTAGCTGGAGCGAAGGCAATCTACTCGCTTTATGACATACTTCGCTTTCTTTGCTTTTTGGAAAGGAAGCAACCTGACAGAGTGTCACGTGTACAGTTTCGTGGTTAATTTTTTTTTTATAGAAGGGATGTAGCTTTCTGGTTGGTATGTGTGGTAAAGCGAGTGATTTTAGTTATGTTGCATCAACGAAAAGAGGATCTACTTGTTGATGTGGTTGATAAATTTGGAATGTTCAATAGGTATAGTTAGAAAATAGTTTTTGGAGTAGTATACCCACACTCACAGTACTCAGTGTTTGATGTAATATTTATTTGGCAAACAGCATAAGGAAGGAGAAGAATCGTAGAACAATAATTAAAAACAATATGACGTCCCAAAGTGTGGTTATATATATTTTTTTTATGTTTAAAGTTTCTGCTTATATCTAATACCACACCTTCATTCTGAAATTTATGTAACAAAATATATTCTACTTTTGTAAACGATTTTTAAATAGAAAACAACCTAAGAAAGATACTCCCCAATCAGGGTGAGAGGATTTTCACCCTTTAATTGTTATACATAGTTTGTCTTGGTTGACGATCTATGTTCGGATATGGGCCTTGTGCCATAAAAATACGACCAACCAACAAAGCAGTCAGGGTGAGGTGATATTAAGTGTTATAAACTGTACATATATTTCCCAATATTGTTTTGGTTGGTTTGGTTTGGTTTTTGGTTACATATATTTTCCGGTATGTGTGCTTGATCTCAAGGATCCGCTTATACACCTTCGTCAAGTAAGACAGACACAACAGAATTTTTACTGGCACAAAGAAGGAAAATACACCCAGGGGCGAGGTGAGAATCGAACTCACGACGGAGCAGTGCGCAGACTGCTGGCGTGAAAGGCAGAGGAGCAAACCGAACAGGCCATCCGTCCCCCCCCCAATGTTGTTACCTACTGAATACTTTACCTTTGCATAAATAATTTGGAAAGGATTAGTAAAATATGTTTATTTGCTTTATCGATGGACTTTATCACGATTCTAATACATGTTCAATTGTTTATGAATATGGTTAATTAAATGTTTAAAATGAGGAATTATATTAACATATGATGCTATACTTGATTATAAATATTACAAGCCTAAACAATTATTAGATTCTATGAGAACCTTTAAAGAAAGAAATTACGTTTTAGCAAAATTTAAGAAAACAAGTACCTTATCCCGGAGAACTGTTTAGAAAACCACTGAAAGATAATTATCGAAAGTTTATCTCTTAATTAACTACCTTACTTATTTTAAGGACTTTTGTAACAATGGAACAATATTGAATGTTTAAAAGAAAAAACTTTCAGTCAAGCTTTAGACTAGAAGCCCTAAAAAAGGATGTTAATTAAAAAAAAATAATGCTACCTATTTTATTCCTATGAAAATTATATATTTATCCAATCAGAAAAAAATTTAGATTTTGGAGTAGTTTATATGTGAGATTGTATTTTTTGAGAGTGGTATCTTTTTGAATTGCACCACAGGATATCTACTTTATTTTCGTCTAAAGAATTTATCAAAGAACATTGATAAATTGGTAACAATTGTGAAAATTTCTGAAATTATCTAAATTTGTAGAACAATTTAGAAGACAATGATGCGATCCAATATATAATCCAAAGTCTATTAATTGAATCAATGTTTTAATAAATTGAAATTTCAAAGAATAGAAAAGTATCAATAAACGAGTTGAGTAAAAAAAACCTTTTTGAAGCGTTTTGTATTACAAGCTAGTCCAATTTTCCCAGTTATTCATCGCTTTAAAAAAAATTAGAAGTAAAAATTTTAATACTAGTTTTGTAATCTGAAAGTAATATTACTCCCAATAAAATAGTCTCTACTATGACAGAGAAGGAACTGTGAATAAAAAAGCAACTAATGACCTAATAACAAATGTCTTGGACGAACCAGGAATATTGGACCAAGTTCGTTTATCACCCAATTCCCCATACTTCATATTTCAAACTACCCAATCCAGCTATCCACGGTCAATGACTACCCATTCCGAGTCTCACTGAATGGAATTGATCCCGCCAAACAACCATAAGATAAGGTTCGAACGCAAAAAAAAGAAAAAAAAAACCCCGAAACATAATTCCAACAATCCGATAAAGCCCGCCAAAGATATTTCCCAAACGATCGTTTTCCCCGGGATCTGGCATCGCATATGAAAACGACGAAAAAAAGAAGCGGCAAACAAGAAACAATCAGAGAAACCGATAAAAACCAAAGAAATAGCGCGGAGAAAAATTACCGCGAGGTGGACCCCCTGATAAAAAGGCACACGCCTTTTCCTTGGCAGAGTATCAAAAAAATGGAAGAGAAGCTCCATTTTTCCCTTGGTTTCAGCTGCTGATATCAGTCTTTTGTTCGTTATGTACGGGCGTCTGAATTATCATCGGGGACAGTTACAGTGAAAGGCCCGTCCGTCGTCTTGTTGTTTAATCAACGATGGGGATGATGATGATGCCAGTGTTCCTCAATGGGGGGCGTCTTGATGACATTATAGGATTTGGAGGAATGAAACAATTTTTTCCTCATGTTATTTGGGGATGTATATAAACTTGAGTTTGGATAAATTAGTGCATTGAGATGTTTTGTTGAATAGATTTTTAGTTTAGGTTGAAAGGCAATATCGTGTAGTAGTCGCCAACAGTTAAATTTATATACGTTAAAGGGTACAAGGGATTATTATAAATGGATAAAAAGTAGAAATTATTCATGGGAATAAAAATGCAGAAAAGAAAAATTATTAGCTACATTATAGTACGAACAAGCTTAAAGAAAATGATTGGATTAGTTTTAAATATTTTTTTCAGGTAAGGAAACGTAAGTAAGAATGCTACCTGATATAATAAACTTTCTATAGACTCAAGTAAGGAGCATACTAGAAGAAAAGGATATTCATCCCCAAAAAGTTTAGATAAAAAAATCGGTATGAAGAAAAAACCGACTAAAATAACCTACTAGGAGATATTTTCTTGTATCCTAATGAATACTTATTTTCCCAAAAACTGTATTGAATTAGTTAAAAAAATATAATAACAGGAAAGATTCAAAACTCACAACAGCAATGAAATGAATAATTAAAGAATGATAAAGAATGAATGTAAATGTACTCTTAATCATCTTTCTTGAAAATTGTAATTGTCTTCCCCTATATTATTTTTAAGAAAAATTAGCAATATAAGTATACAATTAAATGCTTTTAGTAATCAAAGCAGTTTTTCCATTGAAAAATACAATTTAGAGGATTAAATGACGTTTAAATAAAAAATCGGACATAATACTACCTTAAAAAACAATTACACGAGTTTAAATGCATTGATTTAAGTCGGTCAATAAACAAGATTATTATTAAAGATAATGATAAAAGTAAATGTTTATAAAAGTAATATCGCACAAACATTTTATTGGACGCTTACTGCAAAACATTTAATGTACGATGGATTAAAATGAAAGAAAAAAGAAACCAAACCGCATATACCCGAACGAAATACTTCAAGCAAAAAACAAAGAAAACAGTTTTTATCTCTTAAAGAATCTTCTCGTGAAGCGTAAACTACTTCTTTCCACTTTTTTTCAACTGGATTGTTGAGCTACTGGATTTTCAAAAGGAGAAAAATGCCCAAAGAGTGGCGGTGAAAGTAATTTTCTCCATTTTATGCGTTAAATGCCCCTTGCGTGTTTCAATACGACTACCTTCCACAACGAGCTCTGTGTAAAAAGTCGAGGAGGAAAACGAATTGAAAACCTAGATCAGAGGTTTTTGGAAATGAGAAAAAAGTCACGCAGCGAGTTGTTTTTTACGTAGTTATTTAATTACTTTTTTATGGCATTTCTGTAATTCTATCTGGAATGAGCTTCGATGAACAATGCAGATGACTAATTTTTCAATTATCAGCCACAGTGGTAAAGGTAGCGAAGGTTGTCCGAATTATAACTTTTTATTATAATCGAAATAAAAAAATAAGGTATAAATGTGTTAAAAAAATTTTATTATGACAAATTTCAGTAACAATTCATAGAAAACAACTATACCCTTATTATTGCATTGTTAACGTAATCTTACTAATTAAAATTTAAATTGGTATAACCAAATATGCACTTAACCAAAAACGAGTAGGTATTATTTGTTTTTTAAATTGTTGTTATCAGTAAAAACATATTAATCCCTCATGGTTTAATTGTACTAAGACTTAAATTACTTAAAATACTTTTTAATGACCATAAAATTGAATCATGGAAACGAAATTAAAATATGAGTTTAATTCCTTGAGATTAAGAAAACCCTTTTTAAATTGAAAAAGTCTCACAAAATCGAATTTCACTAACAGATTAAACTATTTGTATTTAATTTTGCAATAAATTAAACCAATGAAACTTAAAATAATTCGTATTAATTTCATTATTTTTTTACCATTTCAACTTCTTTGGGTCACTTTTAATACGGTTAACTTTTAATCATTTTAACTGTTGTGTTGATATAAAATTTGTTTTCTCAATTTTTTCGAGAGACACTGAATGTGAAATTCAAAAAATATATAAAAAAATGTTGGATCTTAATGCTTTTCCACTTTTAAGTTCTATTAAATTTTACTTAGTTTTTATATAAACATAATTAAGTTGAATACAATCAACTATGAGTAATTTAGCAGGAAAATGCTATCTTTTCAATGACGTTACATAATTTTAATGAGAAAAATTTATTTAATAAGTGCAATATTTGAACTTTTAAGTGTAAAAACGTAGTGTTTTTCGCTGAAATGAGAATGCTATGAAAGAAAATTCAGACTTTATGCACCTAGTTGGCAGTGTGTTGTAGTTTGTAGATAATAAAAAGGCCAATCATAACTAATTAGCATGATTACGGTTTCCAGAAATAAGCTGAAGGAATGCCATACGATTCAATATTGACAAGCTTTAGGCAACTCAATTTATGTAAACTTATTTTTACGGCGTGGCATGTTTCCCGGCGAATGTTTCCTGTACATCGGGTTTTGTTACGCTAAGCAATACTATGCAGCAAAACAAACACTTGAGTTATATTTTCTCTCGATTTCCGAAACTAAAGAAATTTTATGGACTTATGCCCATAAACATAAAGTAAAAATAGACGCTTTAATGATTGAAGTTTTGATTTTAAACAGTTATATTAATAAGTTTTAAAACTTCCCACAGTTTAAATGGTTAATATTTTAACGCTTTTAAAAAAAACAATGATTTCCATTCATAGTTTAGGAATATTCATGATTTCTCGTTTAAATATTTTAAAGACATAAGCAAAGATATCTTATTAAAATAAAACGATTATTTTAAGGCCCATGAAGCTTTTAATACAATAATAGAATATCTTCTGCCGGCATTTGATCTAAACTAGGTGTCTATGAAAGTACCACATCAGCTATAAATTAACTACAATGCATGGGAAGATATTGATTTGATTTAACATACGAGAGAAAAATTAACTTTAAATAAGTGGGTGAGAAGTCATGTGTGACGATTTAAGGTATAATGTATGCATGGTGGATAAAACTGTAAATCCTTCAAAAAATAAATTTAAGAAATTGTTGGGTTATGATATTCTGAACTTTGATTCACACACACTAACTACCTTTAAAAGGTGGAAGTTTAGAGAAACATTAAAAGAACACATTGTAAAAAAACCTCGCCAAGTTTGTTAACCCATCTCCTACACAGAAAAGTTGTCTGTTAAGTATTGTACAAAAGTTTTAACTTTTACCCCTTCTCGAAAAACCACTCACAAATAACATTATCTAAATAAAGTTGTCTCATAAAAGACAAGAATTTCGTTCGTTCTCGAATTTTATAACCGGAAATAACCCCACCAAACAATACAAACGTAAACCGACCTCTCAAGCACAGACGATAGTTCCTTTTCACCTATTCAAAGGCTTTTTCCAAAACAGCAAAGGCACTACGCAACTGCGTTTCGAAACTTTCTCCAAAGTATCAATGAAAAGGAACCTGAGTTTACGAAACTTTTGTCCCTGCTACAAAATGGCGCCCGAGAATTTCATTGTTAAAACCAAAGCGCTCATATTTCACGACTGGACTTTTTTATTCTTTATCTTCTCATCTGACTGACTCCCTCCCCCCCGTGGAATGTTACGATAAAATGCCTCCATGACGTCAGAGGGGCATTCACAAAGTGGAGCTCGACGACCTTGATGGAGGTCTCTGACGTCACTACCCTTCCTCATGACGTCAGAATCCATCGATTCCATGCTCGTGACGTCAAACGGTAATACATCGATTGGTTTTGACTCCAAATCAGTTGAACCGTAATAACTTTTATCCCCCCCCCCCATTTATTAGTTTTGTTCCCACCAAACGTAAAATTTTCTCCCAGCTTCTCGTGAATGAATGAATTCCCTGACGCTCAACTGCGGGTTAAAGTTAACTTTACTTACGGGAGAAAAGAGTTGCTAATTTGACGGAGAGGGGAGGAGTTGACGATAAAGTTTTTGTTTGCGTTCGTATTTATTTCCATGAATGAAAATACTTTTGCGAAGTTATGTGTTATGTAAGTACTTTTTAAAGGTCAAGATGTTTACTGTGTTTGAATTGTTCCCTTGGATACAGTCAAAAGGGATTCTGCATAATGGTTTTTCTCCCTTTCAACTTTAAGTCTTCTTCTAAGGGTCGGGGGAATTCTATATTTTACTGTGAGGTAAATTTTGTTTCTACAGATCTCGAAATTTTATGAGTTTATTGGAAAGTGTGAGGAAAAAACTGAGTCACTATTTAATTTATTTTGTTTCTGTTACTCACAAAAATTATTAATTTTTCAGTATCAATTTAATCTCTTTAGCTATGAAAGTTCTTAAGCACGATTAAAATTAAAATTCTTGAATAATTACTTTCTGGTGATTTTGTTAATAATTTTGATATAAAAAACTCAGAACTCTTTTTCTTTTTTTATGAGTGTTACGAATCAAGACTACCCTCGTACAGATGTTATCATTAAAATATTTTGTTTTGGATTTAAATAACAGTATCATTTAAAAAAATTAAAACATTTATTCACATTAGGTGTTTAGAACTTGATGGCAACTTTTTATTAAAATTATATCTACTCACTCTTGGAAATGTGTTTAAAAATTTATCTTTCAGAGATTAAGAAAAATATACATTTTTTTCAGAATGTAGTAAATATTTAAGTTATTTTAACTTATATAAACAAGGTATATAAGCAAACAACTTTTTATAAACAAGGTTATTAAAATAATGGTGTTTTGTAATTCTACTTCCTTATTTTGCAAGAAAAAATGTATTATAAGAGAAAGGATTCTAATATAAAAAATATAATAAAAGTTATTTTTGCTTCGATCTAGTTAAAATTTTTCGCTTTACAGATTCAATTAGAACTAATTCCTCAATTTCCCACACTTCTAAAGAATAAGAATGATTTTCATTATTCTACGTCTAAGATAATAATACATTGAAATTTTGCGACTTAAATACTAATATAGATTATGCAGTATACAGCTGATGAAAAATAATTTTACAACGCTTATTTTCTCATTGTTTACTTCGATGATAATTTAAAATTTTCTATAAAATTTTATAGTTATAGTTTTTAAGACTAAGGAACTCAAACCGTCATTTACCGATATTCCTTTCGAAATGATACCTCTGATAATTTTAATGCCTTTTGGGGCATCCAGAATAATAGTTAAATAATTAAATTTTCCAAATACTACCAGTGGCGGATACAATGCAGTCTCAAGGGTCTTCGCGGGTCACCTCTAAATTTCAATAATGGACAGAATGCTTTTCTATACAGTGTGAACCTTCTTCATTTAATAAAAAAAATTGAAACGAAACAATATGCTTCTTAAATGGAGTTATCTTTAAAGTGAGAGCTGAATCATTTTGGATGATGAGTAACACCTTGCTGAAAAGAGGTGCTGGGGGTTATTCCCTAAATAACTCATTTTCAATAACTAAATAACTGAGTTAAATCCAAAATAACTCATTTTCAATAACTAAATAACTGAGTTAAACCATGGCTATCTAGCTAGACACACAAGGCCAGAGAAGCTCGAAATCTTGAGTGACGTTCTGCCTACTATTTCGCTTAATCATCGCTTTTCGGACAACAGCGCAACTCCAGTCTGAAGGGAGAGTGCAAGATTTCAGACTGGAGTTGCGCTGTTGTCCGAAAAGCGATGATGACGCGAAATAGTAGGCAGAACGTCACTCAAGATTTCGAGCTTCCCTCGTCTTATGTGTCTATTCTAGATGACCAACCCTAAATAATTCATTTTCAATAACTAAATAACTGAGCTAAACCCTAAATAACTCATTTTCAATAACTAAATAACTGAGTTAAATCCAAAATAACTCATTTTCTGTTATCCTAATGGGGAGCACTTTTCACATTAGCTCTCTTCACGGATCACGTCCGCGAACAGTGTAAAAATATTCACTTCTCTAAAACAGTGTAAATTATTCACTTCTCTAAGGGCGAGCGCGCACGGGCGACTTTTGTCACGGTGACAAAGACAAAATTGTCGCCATGGCTATTGAAACAAGTGAAACAAGTTGTAGAGTGCGCGCACTAGGCGACGTGACACTTGGCCAATTGCCAAGAATTTCTTCATAGAGATCCATTGTTTTCTAGTGATATTTTTGATACTAGTAATCCTGGTCGCCGTGACTTTAGTCGCTAGTGCGCGCCCAGCCTAAAAGCTTATGAGAAGTTATAAAACCTTTACTTTTAGGCAGCTAAACACATTCATGTATGTAATACTTTTATGTACTTAGAAGTACGTGAGTGGTTAAGTAATGGTAGGCATTTAATTCCCTTTCCTCGTATTTTACCCTAAAATATCTTTTCGGCCATCACATAGCCCCGTTCTTCCTAAAATCCTATCCTTTCACACACATGCCCCCCCCAAAAAAAAAAAATAAAAAATCCCTTCTCTCCATCGGAAAGAAAATTGCCTCTTATCGCCTTCCTCTTCTTCTCTGAGGCATCCCACCAACTTATCAACGGCACCCCCTACAAAAGAACGAAAAAAACGATGTATCGGCGGGTCCCGCTATTAATTGAAGGCATGAATGATGGCATTGAAAAGAGAGTCTGCTCGAAATGAACTGTGAAAGGGATCGAAATGCAGTTGCCATGGCGACCGAACGAGAGCGACGCGTCTTGAGAAAAAGGAGGGCGCCTGAGGGACGCCGACCCCTCCCCCCCACATCGATTACGATAGCCACGAATTAATTTTCTTTAATGCCCCCTCCTCCTCCAAATAGAAGAAGACGATCGGTTATTTGCTTTTGTTTCGATCTCCGAAATGGTGGATGTATGTATTCGGTTTGGATTGTTGGTATGGAGTTTTGCTGAGTTTGATGGAAAGTTTGATGAGAGTTGGAAATGAGAGGTTTGAGGAAAGGGGGACGAGAAATCGTAATTAGAGAGTTTATTGACTGTGGATTTTAAAAGTTTTTTTTTTTGCTTTGGTTTGATTTGAGAATCATATTAGATGAGACGTGAAATAGTGTATTTGAGAGGAAAGACTTCGTTTTACTTTTCTGAGCATCGTACTCTTTAATGTCAAAACAGCTGGAGAGTTATTTTATTTTTTGGCAATTTTTTTTCTTTGGTTAATTAATTCTATGAAATTGATATATACCTACTACTTCGCTAGCGAAAATAAGAGAAAAACATCAAGTTTTTTTTTTAAAAAGTATTTATTTTATGGTCATTTATATTTATTATTTTTATGGGCTTGGAAATTTGAAAGTTTGTTTCAAGTAAACTTTTTTCCATTTTTCTCTTTTACAACTTAAAAATGCACCTTCCTGGAGAATTTTAGAACGAACTATCTATGGATATGATCTGATTCAGATCAGATAGATGAACCTTCCCTTTTCTCGATTTATGCGTATTATTTTATTTTCAAAACAACTCTCTTTCATCGAAGCTGAAAAGAGACTCCAACTTCTCACTGTCACTTCGACATCCTGAGAGAAAGGGTTATTTGAACGTCCGGATTCAAGTGACGGAATAGGAGCATAAATAATGTATTGGAGGTAATAAAAAGCTTACGGTTTTTATTGAGAGTCAAGTGTGATGACATTGAAAGACCGTGAAATTTGGAAAAAGAAATTACACTCTCCACGTATTTTTTCTAAGCCGATTGAATTAAATTACTTCATTTAATTTTACCACTACTCTCAGAACTCTTGTCAAGAATAGTCGCTTCTACAGAAAAACTAAATGAATTGCTTAACTTTTCACTTTCGATCTTCATTTTGGGGAAATCATCCAAATTGACGAGTGTAAATTTTCGTTTCACTCTTCACTCCTTCAAATTCCTATGCAAATGTGGGATCCCCCAGTGAAGATCACTCATGATCAATGGAGTAAGTCAATATCAATGGAGTCAAACATTTACTGGATAAAAGGGAAAAATACTTTTAAACTAAAATACAATTTTATTTTGGCTAAGTTTACTAACTATATAGTATAAACAAACGGGAAAAGAAAGTCAAATTAACTGATGTTTCAAATTTAATAAAAAAATTCAATGAATGGACATTGATTTCGCCAAATTCAAGGGATATCTACCGATAGAGGGTTGTTATTTTTTACCTCTTAACACTCAAGTGTAGAATGAAGCTTGGAGATTTTTGTGCGCACATTAAGTCAATTTGCCTATTTTTAAACTTATTCCCCTTTTTAAACTGGTGACTCAATTTACACTCGTCATTTTGAATAATTCCTCGAAGATGAATATGGAAAGGGGAAAATCGAAACGACCCATAAGGCACGTCGTTAGCTGTACGGCATTACTGCATAAATGCACCTGGGCAAGACACACTAGAAATATGCTTTTACTGTGCAATATTTTACTTCCAACACATTTTTCTCCAAGTGCGGGTCTTTGCTCTTTGACAACCACTGCACACTTTCCTGCACACCTATACGAGCACCTAACCAGTGCAGTGACGCCGGTCGAAGGTCAAGGCCACTGGCTGTCCGCCAACCGATCCCGTTTCCCAGCTGGAACCTTTTTCGGCGGGGGCGGACGCTGTGATACCGTCGCCATGGCAACATAATCACTCTTCGACAGCATCCGCCCGCCGAGAATATTGGAGCAGCGATACCTTTTATGCTTTTCAGGGAATAGTTGTTATAGGGGATGCAGTATAGCGAAATTGCGGGGAACACGTTCTTCACTATGCAGTAAATAACATTTATGTAACCCTGTGAAAGCCCTATGTAATTTAATCGTTAAAGCTTAGAAGTTAAAAAGAGTTATATGGAAATTTAGTGGGACTTAATTATTGCAGATCATCGGTTAAGGCCTCATTAAAACAAAACTCAATTTATGGCTATTTTAAATCGTGCATTTAATAGCTTGCGCTTAGTGCTTCATTGGAAATTAGACTCCGGATCGCTTGAAATAAACGTTTTTAAAAATAGGAAAAAGAAGTTGGGATGGTAGAGTTTTTCAGGTACCTATAATTGAAACCTTGATATAAACACTACTTATTTTTTACACAATGGAATAAAAGTACGGATGTATTCATAAGCTCGGACAAATTTAAAGAATGTCTAATAAAAGATATTTTTATGCTTAAAAAGTGATTCCTAAAGAAAATAATAAATGATGCCCCTAATAGGATATATCATACTAACATAAGACACGTTTTGAAAATGAGATTGACACTAACAGACATTCAATGAAATGTGTTTTTTTTTTTGCCCTTTCGGGCATTTTTTCGTTTGAAACTTTCGCAATGCAAGAGATGTATGTTAAAAATTAGTGAATGAAATTTCTACCCCCAACGCTTGATCAGGTAATTATAACGTACTCCCAGAATAACTTTTATACAGTAAAAACAAAAAAAAAAGAAACAATCCCATAGTACTTCGAATTTGTGGCACACTCTATGAGTGAAACATCTTTTCTGGAAAATTAGGTAAACCTTTGCTCCTGGATAGATTTGTGATCTTCCAAGTCTTTCAAGTAAAGATATTTGTGTATGTTTGAGTAATACTCATAAAAACTGCTAGTGTTTTCATGTCCCTTTGGGACATCATTAATTCTGAATAAATAGTATGTCAGTCTATTACCTCTGAAATTCAACATATTTTTTTTGACTGAAGAAAACAATGAAATAAACCCCGTTTCCCTCTCCATAGCTGTTTCGCTTCTGAAACATGCCATCCAAAAAGAGAGTTGACTTACCAATGTATCACTTGATACCGTAACCACCGTGAGAATAGCCATAGTACCCAAACTTCAGTGATGACGTCTTTCGGCGAAATTGCTATTCAAGATCACCTAAATTCATTGGTTTCTAAGCATGCTCTTAACTTTTTTCATTGGATTTAAGGGACAACAAGTTTTAAGCCAATCAGAGTGGGGGAAAAGCTTGATTCCACGTTAACGAACCGTAACATGGAAGGGTCATGTTAGTGGTGATCCAATATGTCATTTTTAACAGAGTCTACTCTGATTGCCTGGAAAATGTCAACAAAGATGACGTCATAATAAGTTTTAAAGTTACTGAATCCCCAGTTATTATTTTATAAAAAAAACCTAAAGAAATTTCAATCAACCAATCAGAGCAGACTCGGCTAAAAGTGAAGTATTGCGATTAGGGTTTTGTGACGTCAAAAGCTCGCGGCGGTCGGACCACCTTTCGAGAAAAAACAATCTATACTATACTAGACAGCAACTTAAGTTGACCCTACGACGTCACTAATAAACAATGTAGTTCCCATCGCGGTGTTTGAATTTTGAGTGAAATGAAGGACGTCAATTTAAAAATATGATTATTTTATTAAACCTATGTATATATAGTGTCTTTTTAATCACGATTTGCGTACCGAAACTCCTCCTAACAACCCAACAGGCTTTATGTTTACCGATTTCTCCTTCCGCATTTGTGACGTACTGGGTTAGAGAAACGTTGCTGCCAAGTATACAATACGAAGCCCGTGTCTCTCCCACCAACCTGTCAAGGGTGAGTTCTTCTAGCTGACTCAGATCGCAGGCTATGTACTCGAGCGCCCCGTCCGAAATCCGCGGGCACCAGCCGAGGTCGAGCGAGCGCAGCTGCCTGAGGTTCTCCGCCAGCAGCTCGACCCCTTCGTCCGAGATCTTGGAGCAGCCCGAGAGCGACAGCTGCACCAGATTGGGCAGCGCGTGCGACAGCCCGAGCAGCCCGCGGTCCGTCAGCTCCCAGCAGGAGCGCAGGCGCAGCACGCACAGCCCGGCCTGCAGGCAGCCCAGAGCAGCGTCCGTCACGTGGTAGGCCTGCAGGTTCAGCTCGTACAGCGAGGGCAGCAGCTGCGCCACCGCAGCCACCGTCTCGTCCGCCACGTTGATGCAGTCGGCGAGGGTGAGCGAGACCACGCGCGGCGTCAGCGCCGCCCACAGCCCCGCGTCCGTCACCTCGTTGCAGCCGGACAGTTCCAGCTGCACCACCGAGGGCAAGCCTCCCAGCAGCACCTCCAGCCCTTTGTCGGTGAGGCCGGAGCAGCGCAGGCCGACGCAGCGGACGCGGTGCGCCGTGGAGGAGGGCAGCTGCGCCACCAGGTCGTAGGCGTCCTCGTTGCTGGCGCCGAACAGCACCAGGGAGTCGAAGGCGCGGCGGTCCAGGCTCTTGTACACACCCAGGCGGACGGTCGGGCTGCAAGACTTGAGCTGGCGGAAGTTGAGGATGGGCTGGAGGCCTTTCCAGAACTTGGGCTGGTACACCACTTCACGCCATGCCGTGCAGACCTGAAAAGACAGCGGGAAAGAGACAGCATTAGGGGTGTCCTTATTTTAAATTTGTATAATTTTTATACAAAGCCCTCCTATTCAGAGGACGCTGTGTAAAAATACAAATAAAAATATGTAGTTCTATATTGACTCCGTATAAAGCTGAGCAATGTCGTGAATATTAACAGGTATGTCAGAGGGACTGAGGTTTAATTTGGTTAATGTCAATATTAACAGAAGGATGTCCTTATGGAACTTGGGTATTTCAAGTGGCACACGACAACAACAACAACAACAACAACAGAAGGATGCTACCCAGAGTTTTTTTTTAAAAAAATTAATACCTTCGATTCGTAATAAATATTCTTAATACTGTTCTTATATTAATTACTTAATATTCTTATTAAAAAATAATTATAGAGGACATAGAGAATACATTACTCAATCCTTCATACCTATCTGTCATCATACTTCTAGTTGTCAAGAGTTTTTTTTTATTATTTCCAATGGGCGGGTACTACTGGACATTATTCTTGACCACTGAATTGCCCCAAGAAGTACCTACTTAGCGTTACCCAGCGAGCACCTGTGGACTGATGCCACGGAGGTGGGGTACTGCTACCCGCGCCACACATACCATTCACTCGCACAACCCCTTTTTACAGGGGACCACATTCATTTATCACACATCACACAAGGACAGAAACTAAAATCTATGCCAAACGGGGATTCGGGCCCCAGACGTACGGCTTCGCAGTCAGATACTCTAACCACTAGCTAGGCCAGTACGTTGTCTAGAGTTTGAATAGATAAATCCTAGAAAAACAATTTTGCAATCTAAGAAAGTCTTTAAGGATGTTTTTTTACGTCGAGTTCTTACCTGATATGTGACATTACAAAAAATTTCCTATACTTCGGATGAAATTTAGGGATGCGTCATTATGATTCAAAATTTTTTGACCTGTTCCTTAAACCAAAAGTCCAGTTTAGCCACAGGCACAGGTGAAAAGCATTCATGAACTCTTCGATGATATTAAACTCAACATAAACAAACAACTTATTTCTTTACCAATCACAAGAAAAATATAACTAATTATATAAAACAAGCTTATTAGTTAAAACTAAATCTGTAAACCGAGATTTGGCTTTAAATTTCACCTATATTTCTAAAGATACACTAATTAAAAATATTTTGAATATAATTCTTTTTTGAGTGTTCTCAATAGCTTAATACCTCTACAATAATTTAGGATAGTCATGTGTTAGAACCTCTTGAACCTCCATGTATCTTCAAGGATTTAATAAATTACTTGAAGTCATAAAGGGGGGGGGGTCAAGCAGAATCTCACCAGGGGGGAGTCAATTAAAATCTCAGGTCAACTTTTGGTTTAGAAAATATACGTTTTTCTATTATCTTTTTAAAAAAATGTTACGAAAAATACGTAATTAGTAAAAAAATGGATTCATTAGGCACTCAGTCGTAATAATTATCAGTATAAGACCATAGTTTTGATTTCAACATGAATTTTTATCCATTTTTATACTTAAAACTTATTAAGAAAATCTCACGTGAGATATTGAGGAGGGGGGGGGGATTCAGCAAAATCTCACGAAGGGGGAGGGAGGGGTCAAAAATTTTGAAAATTCCCTCACGTAATTCATGGACGTCCCCTCAAGAACAATTGCACCATTCTCAAAAACTTATGTTTCCATTCAAGTAGGAGAAAGTAAGTAGGTAATACTAAAATGTGTAAGTTTCTACCAGAAAGTTAGTTTTTTGGGTTTTTTTATATTAAACTTTAAAAATTTATTTAAAGAAATGCAATTGTAAAAAAATCTTCGTATGTAAATTTTTTGCAGTAAAATTTCCTCAATTGTAAAACCTAATGAAGATCCATGTAAAGAATTAATGTATACCGGTTAATTGTTGTGACGTTTTACAATCAGAATTCTGATATTTCGGTTCACCATTCCTTGTAAGGAAGAAATGTCATGATGACAGAAATAAACACCAGGAAGCTTGATAATAATTTCATCCAAACAACAAATTCATCATCAAAAGATTATTTGAAAGCTCCGAGTTATTTCTTGTCCTTCAACTTCCTTCCACTAAAATTCCTCATTCCTTTCTTAATCACAATCTGATCAATAACATGTGATTATTTTTTGGTTGCAAAAACAATCTCGAAATTTCGTGTTACACAACTATCTGATAAACATCCTGAGAAATTCTAACTTGTACATCGTGAAAGTAAATCAATTAATGCAATGAGAAAAAAAGGAACTGAGATAAAAAAAAATTCATAGGCATTTCGTATGAATTTACATACGTTAGAATTCCTGAGAAATTCTAACTTA
Source organism: Tetragnatha montana (assembly GCA_963680715.1). Classification (NCBI taxonomy): domain Eukaryota; kingdom Metazoa; phylum Arthropoda; class Arachnida; order Araneae; family Tetragnathidae; genus Tetragnatha; species Tetragnatha montana. The sequence continues at coordinate 12,497,728 of OY796676.1, read as the reverse complement.
TACATCGTGAAAGTAAATCAATTAGGGCGAGCGCGCACGGGCGACTTTTGTCACGGTGACAAAGACAAAAACAACGTTGCTAAGGCTGTTGTTAGGGGGCGGGAAATAGAAGCATCCAATAGATGCATTCGCACATGACATCACTGGAGGATAAAAACAACGTTGCTAAGGCCGTTGTTAGGTAAAGTCATGTGATTGAAAATGCTCTATTGTTTTCTAGTGATATTTTTGATACTAGTAATCCTAGTCACCGTGACTTTAGTCACTCGTGCGCGCCCAGCCTTAATGTAATGAAAAAAAAAGAACTGAAATAAAAAAAATCATAGGCATTTCGTATGAATTTACACACAATATTGTGCCAAAATCGTTACATGTAAACAAAAATTTGTTACATGCAAGACAAAATTACTAAGCACCTCATTTCATTATTCTAGCCTAGCCCTATCCAAATTCCCTTCTTCGTTATTATGTAATGAGAAATATTTTTTTTATCGCAAAGTTAAATATTAAACACGATACAACCTCCATAGCAAAAAGTACAAGGCGATGTGATAAGCATTTGAAAGAAGAGATAAACAAAAATGAAAATGCAGAAGGTCACTGTTTCAGTGCCAAGAAACAACAAAAGAAAGGGAAAGTGACAATCATAAAACACCCCAGATGCCAGAAGACAATGAGTGGCCAAATATTTCCTTAGCTGACCACAAAGGAATAGTGTTCCGTGGATTGACATACGTCCAAAGTAAGTTGGCATGCTCAGAACCTTCTCGAATCTTATGACTGTGTTCTGATTGAATATTGCCAGAGACATTTCCAAAAATGAATTTTCATTTGGCAATGTAAATCTTGAATAAGCTCGCTGGATGTAAAACATTATGTTCATACACCCTGGCAAAGGCTTTTGAATTAATTTTTCCAAGAAAATATTTATTTTACATATTATGAATTGAGTATATTTAGGTTATGAAAGGAGTTTTGCATTTTTTGACTTATTTAACCTACAATAAGCCTAAAAATTACATCAGAGAAACAAAAAAATAAATATTATTGTCCTACTTTTAATAAATACATACAGCCATTTTAATTTGAAATGTGCTGACTAAAATTTATATTAATTATAAGTTTTTCCAAGAGGCATATACATTGATATAACAAATGTAAGACAGATATAAGGGAAATATTTATCATTCGATAGATGATAGTTATAAATTAGTTGATGTTAATTTCATCAATCGAAGTAACTTTAATGGCTATTTTTAAAAAAAAAAATCCTTTTAATAATTTTTTTACAGTTAATACTTCAATTGTTCTCGTTTTTTTTGTATGATGATTGACTGAGAAAAAAATTAATAACCAAACTGCCGTCTTAAGGATTTGTAAAAATTTCTATAGTTTCTTTTCGGGAGTTTATTTATTAAAAAAATTAAAAGAATATTTAATTATCTGATTTTGGCCAACATTTTAAGGCTGCCCTATACTCACATGAGGACTTTTTGTGAGTTCAAGCAATTTTTTTAAAAATTACTTTAAATGAAATACTTTTGACTCAAATTTTTATATTTATAAGACAAGTGTATATATTTTAGCATTAAAAAATGAGGTTTTCGTTACGAAACTCATTCTTAATGTATCTGTTTTAACCTCTTTAACAAAAAGTTTCAAAATAGTTGTAGAAATGATAATCTAGACCTAGAGCCATTTTCTTTGATAAATAAATCTGTGTTACATAAAGTAATACCATGTTAGTGCTGTTATTTATGGAATTTTACAAGGATTAATAAACATATTTTTATAATAATATTTTTTGGCAATTGTTTTTCTTCACCTTAAAAGTTAAATGAAGTACTAAGTCAATATAAAGTAGGGGAAAGGAGGGTAAGAGTACAAAAAAAAAATATTTTGGGACTGGTAAAATTGAGAGTTAGAAAGCCAGTATCTCAAATATTTACTGAACGTAAGTTCATTAACTCATAGATCAACCTACCTTTTAGCTTTAAAAAAATTATGTTAAAAATCACAAAGAAAATAAAAAATTGAATGCGTAACTTTTATCCGACGTGGCAGGTAAAAGTACGCAGGACGTGAGGCCAAAAGAACGTGCCCTGAAAAAATGGCAGAAATTTCAAAGAATGCCCGACTGCCTTCAAAGCTCGAAGATTCCACTCTCATGTCACCTCCCTTTAAATATAATCCACACAGGATTCAGTCTTCTTGAAAAAATTTAAACGCACAATGTTATTTTCTAGGATTTTACATGAACTAGCTTTCAGCTTCCGATGGGTTTTAAGCTTTCATAGGGAAAAATAAAAATTTATTCAACAGCTGTAGTACATTACCCTCATGTAGTGAAGAGTAAGATGAGTTATATGATTCTCTTCACAAAACTATCAACTACCTTTTCTTTGCGTACTCTTAGCCCTCGAAGCATTGTTTCTCTAAAGTATAAAACATCCTTGAATCAACTCAACATTTAAGCATCTAAATTCTATGATGCCACGTTGTTCAGAAAAAACCGTACATCACAATAATATTTACTTTGAAAGTAATCGCTACTTTATAGATTAGATTCTTAGTTACTTAGAATCTTTCACATAACAATTTACATGCTAGCTCAAAGAAACTATATTTTACCCCATAAATATAAAATACAGAAAGTATTAAAAAACAATGCCATTTTTTTAAGGTAGCTTATGATACAAGTGTTCATGTAATCATACTCGCTTCCCCTTATACTGTGGCCAACAGGGAAAAAAACGAACGTGCGTATTTTTACCCAACTGCGCACTCTTATACTCATTTCCCCTTTAAAAGGTCGTTTAAATGTTACAGAAGCATATTTTTGGAAATTTTGACCCCCTTCCCCCTTTATCAGCAAAATAATAATAATAGTAATAGTAATGGTAATGGTAATGATAATGATAATAATAAATAAATAAATAAAACCCAAATCTCAACCTCCCTAAGAAAACTGCCAACCCCGAACATTTTTTCATAAGACATTTTTCCACAATGTTCATTTAATTATTCACCCTGTACATCACATATGTTTTTTTTGTGCGGTCAAAAGTATATGCATGCTCAGAATAATATTCATTTTTTTAAAAGATTAATTCTAATTTGCCAAACTCAATATTTTGTCAAGTTATGGGCTATTTTCGAAAATAAAGTGTTTTTAATGTTTAACCAGCATCTCAAATCCCTCTCCTTTTTTCTCAGAAACAAAAAACAGCTCCCTACCCCATTCGCTGCTATACGTTGTAACATTTGAACGTACCCATATCAAATTTGATGCAACGTGGCTCATTATTTCAACTATAATATACCAAAAGGTTACCCGAAAAAACTATATTATTTTAATGACATTTTTTATATGAAAACAATAATTTAAGTTTATTTAAAATTGGCTACGATAGACATTTTTGTTTTAATATTTAATTAAGAAAACATACATGATGCTTCAGAAAAAAGATTCTATAAGAGAAATCAATCGTTTTTTTGTGAACCTAATACTCTTGTTAAAACGTCTTGTTAACGTCTTGTTTGAATAAGACGTTTGCAGCTATTTATAAACAGGAAAGGAGAAAGCATCGCTTCTTTCTCTAATCCCCGAGTTGCATTCATTCAGTCATTAATGAGAAGAGGACAATTAGTGTATATTTAATAAGGGAGGCCCTTAACAGTTAGATGCGTCTTATTATTTTGTCACAAACATCGACGACTTTGTTTTTCTGAACGATTTTGCTAATTGTTTTCTATATTATTAGTTTAATGAGTTTTATTATTACCAGCAGGAGGGGAGTTTGGTTGTTCTTTAACCGTTATAGTCGAATCCTTTGTCCAAGAGTAGAATGATAACAATATCCGATTGGTAAGAATAAAGGATTTGATGCTAAAAAGTTTCGAACAGTGTAACTCGAGTTTTGCATTAAAATAAAAAATGTAGTCCTAATTGAAGTATTTAAAACGATTCCCTAGTTTGTATTTTGCAAATTATACATTCTTAAAAAATATATGAGAATAGAACATATATTACTAATAAATTAATGACCCATTTTGTATGTTTGTGTATTAAAATTGGCCTTCAAACATAAAAAATGGAGATTTTTTGGGATTTCACCAAATTTTGATACTATTAAGCGAAATGTTGATCACATGAAACGACTCATTTTACATTAAATTAAATAGGAGTGATAGGGACAGTTAATTTTTGATAGCATTTTATCCGATTGATAACATTACACCGGGATATTTAACTGCTGATAAGGATAAAAAATAAATCAGTCGATGATGTGTATGTGGTCATATCCAAAAAGAACTTAAAAGTGGCTAAATATGGGTATGGAAAACTTTCATCCATTGTTTATGAATTGACTTGGGTCTAGACTCCAGAGCATACTTTAATTTTAACCCATAAGGAATGTAAAAGGGGGCATTTCCTTTTAACCAGATTATGTTAAAACTATCTGTTTACTACTTAGAATTTTTAATGCAGTGAATAAAGGAGTAGAGTAAGTAAAATAATGTTTAAAAATACGTTTTGGATAAGATTTGATAAAAACTAGTTTTGAGCTAAAATGGATGATGAGAGATTTGTTAAAGACACATAAATTCAGGGAAGTTACAAATGATTTCATTTTTAATGTCAAAAAGAGAACATAGAATCGTCCAATGACTTTTATTTTCTGTTATGAAGACGTTACAAAAATTGATTTATTGGTGTTAAATGGTGCAAGGAAACTCGAATATTTATCAGATGATTCACATTTTGTTATAAATTAAAACCATATAGTGTACACACTGATTCTGAGATTTTCTACTCTATACAGATATTATTTAAATCTGAATTATAATAATCGCCAGAGCCATTAAGTGACACAATGATACATGAAGAGGACTAGGTTGAACACCATGATTGTCCAATCTGGACATTAGTGCCTATTGACAACCTGAACACTATATATGGTTATCTCCTTTTAGAAAAATGTATAAAACGACTATTTTTCCAACTGTTTTTAATTTTGTAGTATAAATCTCTTGATATTATTTTAAAATTTTCACCATATCTCTCTAATAACATCAAAATAATCAAGTTACTTTGGATTAACGAAATAAAATGCTCGGTTCTTTATTTTAGCCCCACTGTCCTGATCAAAATGCAATGTTGGGTTGTATGTTATTGTTATACGGTTGATAGCACAGGAACATCAATGAATTAAGTAGTAACAATATTGCTCAATAGCGCAGATACCGAAAAATGTCGGACAATTGGTGGCATTTTTAATTATTATGTAAAAAATTCTAAATTATGCAATTTGTTAAACTTGAAAAAGTAATATAGGTTTTTATACCTCTTTTTTGATAACCAAAAATAGGAGAAAGGACATTGGCCAACAAAAGCTGTTGTTTTTTTTAGGATGTTTTGATTCTTTTTTTATTATTTAAATAAGGTACCGCTCAGGGAGAGTGAGTAGAAGTGTGCTTTTAAGTTGAATTTCGAAAATACATGTTATATAATGATGCGTGTTATTATACCCGACAGATATACGCAGAATGACCTAAACAAATATCAAGTCATTTTAAAATTCGGTTTTGTTCACTGCTTTACATTATCTCCGGAACAAAACCAATACCGAACAATGTCGTCGACACATTGGCCGATAATTCAACGAGGGGGTCATTTCGACGATGGGCAATATCAACATAACGATATCGGGTATTCTTGCTGTAAGCGATCTACCAGTTTAGTTAGCTCATTAGGATTCGTTTCCTTATGAAAATTAGTCAGTTTATTAGGATTTGTTAGTTTTTAGTTAGCTTATGAACTTTAATTAGCTCAGTACATCAGTTGTGGTGTCACCATTTTCCTTAAATCCAGCTAAATAAACTGTTAGATCGCACACGGCAAGAATTATCGGCCAGTGTTTTTGCCTTAAATATGGGTAGGGTACCGTGACACTCACCTGCGCTAGAACGGACCTGTCCTTGGGGCTGACAATGTGCTTGAAGAGCCTCCCGAGGAAGGCGGGCTCCAGCCACAGCTCGGTGAGCGTCCTCGCGTGCGGCACTATGTCCAGGCGCTCGCGGTATTTCGAGTGTCCGCGGCACTGGTGAGGGTGCAGGAGGTGGTCGGCGGGCTTGGCGCGCACCGTCAGCCCGTTGAAGCAGCGGCTCAGCTCCTGCGCCGCTCGCTTCGTGAAGCTGACGTCGGCGCCGCTCATGGCCCAGAGCGGACAGCGGCACAGCCCGCACCACGACGGATCGCCCATCGCTCGCTGCTCCTCTCTCCGCCGCTCCGCTCCCTCCTACGGCCGCGCCTGCGCGCGCCGACCGGCGCGCTGCGCAGCGGCGGGAAACTGAATGGCCCCCGAAGGCCATGAATGGGGAGGAATCGCTTGCTGCTGCGGTGGAATGAAGCGTCTGAACTCACATGAAGTTTTTTTAGTCTATAGTATAGTGCTGTCCTTTAAAAACAACCCACTGTTTAATATTTTCTGCATTAAAAGCTTAATAAAAAGGATAATTAAATCGAACAAAAAACTGTTGTAACGGCTCATCCTCCTTAACATTTTAGTGCTTAGCATGTTTAATTCCAATTATCCATTACAAATTGGCAGTGAATTAAGTAAGAATTTGAAAAAATTGAAAACCCACTTTTTCCTAGAAGGACTCTAATTGGCGGACTGAGCTAAAACTTTAATATTTTATTCTCATAGTAATGGGATAACATAAAAACGCGCGAAAAATGCATGCTCTGAAGTCTTTATAACATACATTTTCACAAAGTCTGTAAATCTGAAGCACATTTTTTGCCAAAAATCTACATTATCTCAGCTTGTTTAAAAAATGAGTAAATAAACCATACTTTAACTAGTTTTTACATCCCTGACAATCTAAAGGGCATAGAAAGACAGGGTATATGAGATGGTAAAATTATTTTAATTATTTAATTAAAAAATCTCAATATGTTGTTTTTAGGATACAATTTGGAGTGGGTTGTTTTTAAAGGACAGCACTATATCTCTTTTGAAGTTCGTAAAAAAGGGACGTATCGAAGGGGGAGGGGTTCACCTCAGTATTTAAGGTGAAAAATATCAATTAGCAAAAAAAAAAAGTTTTCAGAAGCGCCAAAATTTGTTGTGGTAAATGTAGGAAACTAATTTGAGATTTCTCTTACTCTCGACAGCAACGTTTCTTGAACCCAGTACGTCACAAATGCGGAAGGAGAAATCGGTAAACACGAAGCCTGTTGGGTTGCTAGGAGGAGTTTTGGTACGCAAATCGTGATTTAAAAGCACTATATATACAACATGGGTTTAACAAAATAATCATATTTTTAAATTGACGTTCTCCATTTCACTCAAAATTCAGACACCGCGATGGGAACTACTTTGTTTGTTAGTGACGTCATAGGGTCAACTTAAGTTGCTGTCTATAGTGAAATTTAAGAGTGAGTGTATAGTGGTAGTATAAATAAACTTTCATTTTCAAATTGCAGTAGCATTAACTGCAATTGAGTCCTCCAATATCTATCATACTCTAACTATTATTATTATTAATTTTTATTAAACACAAAAACAAATTACAAAATTTAAAGAAGAATCACAATAGTTTACACAAAATCAAAAAAAGAAAAAAGACAATTGTAAATACATCCCAAAGGAGCCACAGCTCGTCCATGAGTTCACAGATTTCCAGGTTTATGAGTTTTTAACTTATAACAAAACAAAAGAAAAAAAAATATATTTATATACACATATACAAAAACAAGATAAAAAAAAGAAAAAGAAAAGGGGGGACTTGGCTGGCTAAAGGAGTTTGTTTAGTAAAAGTATTTGTTAAATCGAGTTTTATGTTAACCTGACTGATTTAAAATATTTCCTCTGTATTTATATTATATATAATAAAGGAAATGCAAAGCTTTTTAAAATAACGGATATTAGATTCCGATTGGATTTCATTTGGTAGTTTATTAAATAAGATTGCAGAGAGGTATTTGAAATGTTTCTTAAATATTTCTTTATGAGGGGCAGGTACACAGTAAAATTTTTGCTTTCGGAAATCATATGAATCAATAGAACTGACTGTGTCTCGAGGCGGGAACTTCTTTGTGAAGACCAGGGTATTAAATACAAACAACTGACTCACATTTAAGAGAACTTTACCTGGAAAAAATCGTAAAAACTTTGTTTGTAGATTAATTAATGGTTTTATATTGCTCAAATAATCCCCACCCCAAATTATTATTCCATATTCAATACGTGATTTAACCCAAGCAAAGTAGAGTTTTAAGAGCAATTCAAGATTAATATATTTTTTTAGGTGATAAAATTTATATAGAATAAACCTGAGATTACGGCAAACTAAGTTTATGTGGTCTTTAAATTTCCAGTTCTGGTTAAACAAAATACCCAAATATTTCAAAGAGGATGTACGTTCAATAAGATGATCACATAATTTAATTTTGCAGTCACAAAAGTACAAATTCAAATTTGATTCAATATTATTCATCAAACTAAAGACAATATAGCTAGTTTTCTTGACATTTATTTTCAATTCGTTACTTAGAAACCAATTGTGAATTAAACTTAGATCCTGGTTTATCTTACTTTCTATTAAATCATATGAGTCAGCTGAGTAAATAATTATTGTGTCATCAGCAAATGTGATAACTAATACCCAAAAGCTTCAATCTGCAGAAATCATTTATGTATATATTAAATAATAGTGGTCCAAGACGTGAACCTTGAGGAACCCCTTTTTTGGCCAAAACATACTGACTGAAAATATTGCTAAATTTTACTCTGTGTTTACGCAATAGTAGAAACGATCGAAACCAGTTAAGACAGTTACCCCGTATACCAGCTGCATTTAATTTATATAATAAAATCTCATGATTAACACTGTCGAAAGCTTTACTGATGTCCAATGAAATAGCTGCAGTTTTCAAACTGTTGTTTAGATTGTCAGTTACATGAGATGAGAATTCAATTAGTGCATTTGTTGTACTTACACCTTCACGAAAACCAAATTGATTAGTTGCAAAAAAGGAGCCGTAATTTAAGAACTTTCGAACTCTTTTAGATACTACATCTTCTAATATTTTTGAAAAAACTGGTAATAAAGATATTGGGCGATAATTAGCATAAACCTCGGGCTTCCCGGATTTTAATATGGGTACAATAGTTGAGTATTTCAAGGCTTCTATAAATCTTCCTTCCTTTATTGACTGATTTAACATGGATTGTAAGAAATCATTGTGATATTTACCAACTATTTTAAATATTTAGGAGTTAAGGTTGTCGTAGCCACAAGTATTAGTACTTTTTAAATCTTTAAGTATATTTTGGGTTTCAGTTGAAGACACATCATCTATAAAAGCAATAGAATTTAATGAGTGTGAAATAAAATCCCGATATTTGTCGTTAGTTTTAGTTATATTACAACCAACATTAGAGAAAAAATCGTTCATCGAGTTTACTTCAGTTTCTGACAATTTAAATGAGGATGAATCATTGTAGTTGCATCCTATTATTTCGTTTACAATATTCCATTCTTTTTTTGAGTTACCAGCACAATTATCAAATTCCCTTTTAAAATAGTCAGATTTGGCTTCTTTTATTAGTTTTCTTATCAATCGATTAGTTTTTAAATAATTATAAAGAGCCGTTTTATCTTTTGGGTTTCTTTTTTTATTTTGTATAATTTTTCCTTCAAATTTATTTCACTTAGAATTTGTGGAGTAATCCACTTGTTTTTAAATGTTTGTTTTCAACTTTAAATTAAATAAAGACAGAGGTCCGGATACGAGTTGGGGGGTGTCGAATCAGTTACTGTTGGCTTTGGAGACCCCTGCTGCAACAGAGTTTAATATCCAAGTTTTACTGGAAGAAAAAAAACTGTATTCGATTACTATTACTACAATATTACCATAACTACAGTTCCAACTTACTGATTCCAACGGAACCAAATCCTAAAATAATATTTTTCCTATTAGGAGGTGTCTTTCAAAATTTGACAATATCCTTGTGTTGAGAAAAATGCCAGTCATTCAAAATGCGTATGTAAGAATAAAATAAAAATAAAAAATACATACATGTTTATGGTTAAATTTTTGTATCCATTTTTGAATAAATCCAAATATTCATTTCTGACTTTAGGTTACTCTCAACACTTTGTTAAAGTCTTCAACATTTCCTGTACGCAGGATGCAAATCCAGAGATGATATGGATATGCACGTGGAGCCCCTTTAAGTGGAACAATTTTCCGGTTTTCAATAAAAAGTTCTTCGTTCTACACCAGTCAGAATTAACAGGTTAGAATTATAGTGAATATATATATTTTCGTTTTCATAAAAAAAAGTAATAAGAAGAAATACACTTTTGGATCGCTTAACATGAATTTAAATTATGGATTAATCGTATTTTATAATCCAAAAAGTTAAATTTTCGAGGGAGTTCTAAAAATTCAAATTAATTACAAAATTCCCAATTAAATTAGTTTAAAATTCATAGCCTATTGGTGAAGTTTTTGCAAAATATAATAACCAGCATGACCTCTTGAAATAACTTCTCTAAAAAAAAGGGTGTTTCAAAAGTCCGTTTCATGGATTTTATTTGGAACCAACGTCTCCTATGTTCATGGAAGTAAGGTAAGTTACCATGGATAATCCATTGAAATGGCTTACAACGCCCCTAACGGCAAAATGAGAAATTAAAAAAATAAAAAAAAAAAAAACTAAAGGAGATAATTCAAAAACTTAAGTACAAAAATTGTTGGCAATACCATTAAAAACACGCCGTAAAAGACTTCATGAAAATATTTTCAATATTTGAGGAGATATTAGCAAGTTAAATAATACTTTTTCAGGCATCAAAAAAAAAGTTCACTAATTCCAAATTTTTCTGTTTTATCATTTAAATTACTAAAAAATTGTTATCAAAAAACAAATTTGAACCAAAAAATCAAAGGAACTTGCAAATTTGCGAAATTTTTCTTTTTTGAAGTCTGAAATTGTGCTATTTTCACTTGACAATATCTCCTCGGATATAGAAGATATTATCATAAAGTTTTTTATGACATTGCCAACAATTTTTTTTATTTAAGTATTTGCTCTATCTTTGCTACTAATACATTAAACTTTCTTATTTTGCCGCTAGGGATGCTGTAAGTCACCTCAATGCATTTTACATGGTCACTTACCTAGGGGTACACCTTACTTCCGTGACCCTAGGAGACGTTGGTTCCAAATAAAAGCCGTGAAACAGACTTTTGAAACACCCTGTATTTTAAAAATTCATTAAGACGATATTTTGGAAAAATCTACTTCTTATAATAATTTTTTAAAAACATTAATTAATCAAATAAAACACACTACGCGTCATTTTCATTTGAATAAAGTCATCATTTACTTGCCTGTGTTTAAACCATTCTCAATTGAAACAGACACATTCAGGGACTAATGAAAATTCCCTTTTAAGTTTTAAAAGAGTAAGTTCTCTACTTTCCAAGAAAGTAACAATGAAATGCAATTAACAAAGATTGAGTGTGTTTGAGATATTTCTAAAAAAACCTCAAATAGGGCCCTGTTAAGAAGTGCTTTTCAATGTTAGAGGAGTAGAAGCAAACCTATCCTCATGTAACTAAACCTAACTTATAAAACATGCTTAGATAAGTTTGAAAAATAGATACAACTTAATTTAAGTATACACAAATATTGATAGACTTTTCCATGTCAAGTTCTTGTGTACCAAGGTAGTACAAAAACAACTGCTAACATTGCTATGTCGTTATTGACTTTTTTCAAAACGATCCCACTTTAATATCGGTCGATATAGACGACATTAACCAGTATTTTAGTTTTCGCTGACCAATATCGCTTCTTCGACATTGATTTTATTAAAAAAGAACAAAAGAAACCCAAATTTATTTTTCAGGTTTCTTAATCTTAAACGATAATACTTAGAATGTTTTAAACCTTGTTATTAAAAATTATAAAAGCAACAAATATCTGACACATGTAATCCATATTCTCAATATCGGCCAATATTGTTATGGCACTGATTATATGGTTCCTGGGTAGTCAATTATTGAAATTTATTTGAATAAAATAATTATATATTTCTGATACTAGACAAGATATTTTCATTTTAAACAAGAACATTTTCTTGATGAAATAACATTCCGATAAAATTATATCTGAAACATTTCTATCGAAAGTTCTAATCTAGGTATTAATAACAACTTTAATATTGTCTTTAACATTAAATTTGATGAAAATCTGCTCCTCTTGAAAAATAACCAACTGTCACTGTCTGCACATCAATATAAACGAACGTAGCCAAGGCGTCATCAGTTTTCCGACATTTCTCCGCTTCAGCAAAACGCAATCAAACACCGCATCTTAGCCTCAGAGAATTCTGATTTTTTGAAAAAGTAAGTCAACCGCGGCAACTCTCAGTTCTGACGAAAACTTCGGAAATGAAGGCTGTGATGATAATAATACCAACGCTCGTCCTCTCAGGGGTCGTAGCAGTTCTGGGGCAACTCAACCCCTATTTCATCTGCCCCCCTCAAGAACAAGTCGAACCTTGCGAGTGCGTCACAGAATGCGAGCAATGCGTCGCAGTTTTCGTCTGCAGTAACCTCACCAGTCAGGACCAGATAGATCAGGTACTGTCCAGAAGTGGCGATTTCCCCTTCAGAGTGGCCGAATTCCATAATTCCGCCCTCCAGTACATACCCCACACCATCTTCGAAGCAAAGCAGTTCAGGTGGCTGGTCATCAAGAACTGCCACCTCACCACTCTGATAGATGAAGGCGACCACGAAGATTCGAAGCTCAAAGAATTGTACATGGAAAAGATCTCTTTCAAGCGAGGCTTCAAGTTCCAGTCCTATACCTCCTTGAAAGCGTTGACGGCTTTTTATGTGGGAGACATCGAGGTCAAGCGGATTCCTGACAACGTCACCGATTTCCTTTCGGCCGAAATGAGGACCCTCCATTTCGTGAATACCAGGACCAAGAAGGTCGGGGACCACGCGTTTGCTGGATTGACGAAGTTGTATTTACTGGTCATCAGGAAGAGCTTGATTTCGACCGTCTCTGCCTCGTGGTTTCCCCAAAGCCTGACACAGCTTGTTTTGTCGTGAGTTGCTGTCATTTTTCATTGTCACCAGCCAAATAATGCAGTATACCATCGTTATCTCAAACCTTGATATCTCGATAAAAAAAAATCCCTCCCCTTGAAGTTATAAATATTCTTTACTTCCCCTTATTATCTCAAAAACTCGCAATCTCGAATTTTTTTTCGAGGATTTTTACATGTTTAGGTTATACTGTAGTTCAGCGGTTCTTAAATTTTCGATCGCCGCGGCCCCCCTTTATATCAGCCAGACATCGCAGCCCCCCAAGATTTTAAACACCCAGGACCGTAACCAGACTTTTGTTTCGAGGGGGTAGTTGACTTGACGTTATTTCTAAGGTACCCCCTAACGAGTACATTTTAAAAGTATCATTTAAATTATGTTGCTCATTATGTTAAAATTTTACAGTTACTCCAAATAAGGTAGCCTTGGGGGAGCCCCAGAAAAAATGTTGAAAATTTGCCTTTAAAAGTAAGGTTTTAGCTCGTTTTGAGACATTTTTGGATATACCCAAAGAAAACATTGGCTTCAACATTTTGAGGGGGACTGGGGGTTCTCGCCCAGAAAATTTTTGAAATTTGCCCTTTTAAACTAGTGTTTTATCTCATTTTAAAACTCTTTGGAGAACTCTCAAATGTAACGCTTGGGATTCCCGAAACGAAATTTACGTTGACGGCAGTTAAAAGGATTATGAGAGACATTCGCGGACCCCCTAGACAGACCCGGGGGTCCGCGGACCATAGTTTAAGAACCGCTGCTGTTGTTAAATGATTCTACTGAGGCATATATAGTGACTGAAACAAAAACAATTCCTAAGTATACTCCAGAATTATATTTCAAATACTAATAAGTATTAGCTATAAGAAATGCTTTAGAAATTTTTGCTGCTTTTACAAAAATACGCAAGACTTGTCAAGGGCTTTTGTGAATGCACTCGCCACAATTCAATAAGTTTCTTAAAAATTAATATTTGTTAGACTTCATATGAAAATTCAGATTTGTGTTTTCTGAGCAATAGGTTTTCTCCTATACGAAGTCAAAACGATTTCAAAGTTTAATAAAAATAACGTTTTGGCTATGCTCTACAGCAGGGGTTCCCAACCTTTTTGCACCTGCGTACCACTTGCCTTTTTGAGAAATTTTGGCGTACCACCAGACCTAAATATTTTAATAAACGTGTAATATTTACTCTTCTAAAAGTGTTCAAAGGCCTTTTGAATTAAATTCCTGAGAAAACTTCGTATTTAATGGTTAGAAATTTGTTTTATTTATAACATGCTTATATAATACAGGAGAAATAAAAAGATGAAAATGGTAAAAATTTACAGTTTTATTTATTATACCCATAGGTCTAAAAACATGCAAATGAAAAATTAGTACAAACTTAGCAAAAAATTAATCATCATACAAAATATACTTTTATAGTCTTTAGTGAGAAATTTGTTGTTGTTTGCCTGTGATTAAAATATCAACATTAATTAATTAATTAAGAGTAATTGAACTTATCTTCACTCTTAAGTCCTCTTCAACACTTATTCTGCTTCTATGTTTATTTTTTATGTACAAGAGTTCAGAAAATCTCACACAAGTAACTCGTAACAAATGACATCAAAAATAGCAGAGCTTGCCAGAAGATCAAAGGGTACTCGGTTTTACATCGGATCCAGAAGTTTATTAAAGATTTCTATTTAAAATAATCTTTCATGGAACTATCTTCTTTAAGATCGATAAAACTTTCTTTTAGTTACGCGTACCACCTGAAACGTTCCCTCGTACCACCAGTGGTACGCGTACCACCGGTTGGGAACCCCTGCTCTACAGTGTATTTAGACATTTATTGAAGTTTTATGTCAATAATACAAATAAATTTATTTTTAGGTCGGTAATCAATTAGCTTATATTTATTATTTTTAAGTATAATTGAAAGCAGAGTACATTATATAAGAATCTTGAAATTCTCTCTGTGTAAGGGGTTATTGAAAAAATTCACAATTAAGTTGCACTTTAAATGGAAGTGTCACCTTTTATGCATAAATTTAAAATTAATAAGCAAAGCTCAAAGAGGTTTACAAACTTGGTATAAATATAGTATAGTGCTGTCCTTTAAAAACAACCCACTCCAAATTGTACCCTAAAAACAACCCATTGAGATTTTTTAATAAAATAATTAAAATAATTTTACCATCTATGCCCTTTAGAGTGTCAGGGGTGTAAAAACTGGTCAAAGAACGGTTTATTTACATATTTTTTAAACAAGCTGAGAAAATGTAGATTTTTGACAAAAAATGTGCTTCAGATTTACAGATTTTGTAAAAATGTATGTTATAAAGACTTAAGAGCATTTTTCGCGCGTTTTTATGTTATCCCATTACTATGGGAATAAAATATTAAAGTTTTAGCTCAGTCCGCCAATTAGAGTCCTTCTAGGAAAAAGTGGTTTTTTTTTCAAATTCTTACTTAAATGGCTGCCAATTTGTAATGGATGGTTGGAATTAAAAATGCTTAGCACTAAAAAGTTAGGGAGGATGAGCCGCTAGTACAGTTTTTTGTACGATTTAATTATCTTTTTTATTAAGCTTTTAATGAAGAAAATATGAAACAGTGGGTTGTTTTTAAAGGACAGCACTATACGAGGATCGGAAGGATCTACGAAAGGAATCTTAAAAGAATTGTGGGGGACTTATTCTATATTTTATAATGATAACATTCCTTGGAGAGTTAAGTCGATAAAATAATGGTACATGAATCAAACTGGATGTATCTTAATTTAAGCCTTGTTACTAATTTTCTCTGAGATTTAATGTTCTATTAATAGGGGCTCATAACCCATTAAAAATAACTCTCTCAAATAGTTTTAGGGTTCTCTGTAAAAAGCATTTCGAAAGAGGAAAAAAAAATTAAATTCTACCTCTCTTTTTCTGGCAATATACTAATATTCTTTTATAAAGTTTTTTTTAATAGCATTTTAATTGCACTTAAAAAAAAAAAGAAATTCAGAAGTTTACCCAAGTTTAGTTTGGTTTTGGGACTATAAGAATTAAGATAGTATTTTGCATTTTTTGCGTCAATTGTCTTTACAGTATAAAATTTATTTATACGCAATTCATTGCAATAACTTAAGGCAAGTAATCATTTAACCAATTACTTGTGAGTGAATTATTGGTTTGACATAAGAAGAATACATTTAAGACAGACGTTTTTAAATTCACCTTTCAGACTGATATCATAACCTTATTATAGAAAACTATTATAATGATATACATAGAAAATTTAATATTTTTTGCAGTGAAAATACGATAAAGTCTTTGCCAGGTGACTTTGCAGATGCTCTTCCAAATTTAGAAAATCTATTTCTCGATGGTAACAAGTTACAATATTTGGAAGAATCTAAATTTGGAAAACTATCAAAACTAGCTTTCCTTAATCTAGAGGGTAAGTACAAAGTATTTATTAGTTTAAAAATACATAATCAGACGACACTTTTTTAAACACTCTAAAGTAATATGTTTCCTTCAGAAAACTACCTCATTTACAACCAAAGCAAATTTTATATTGTATTCTTTTAAATTTAAAAAAGAAATGAATTTCAGAAAATGTTTGATAATAGAAATCAAATTGAATAACTAATCAAATGAGAGAAATGTTAACAAAACATTTTTGATGTTATACACATTGTTATTCACTCTACAAGGTTTTATATTTATCTAAGGACAGCATTTGAGCAAACTGTAAACAAAATCTGTAAAAAAATCCTCTTTGATTACAAAAGTTAAATTGAAATTGCACAGTATAAGTTTAATAGTGGGAATGCCATAGAAAACCATGCAAATTTTCACAAAAAAATTGCGTTATAATTTGTTTATTAAATTTTGAATCTTTTATCGAGAAGTGAAATTCCAATTATAATATTATTACATTCTAAAATAAGAAGCATGTAGAGTTCTTTTGTTAAGATTTTGGGGGTGGGAAAAATTCATTGATTGATTCTATGTGCTTATAAAACTTTACTTTCAGAAAATCCAATTATATGTGACTGCAAAATGAGATGGGTGTTCCAAAAGTCATCCCTTGAAATTGCTGGTGCTTGCAAGACTCCCGCAGGAAAACAAATATCTGATATCACTCAAAATGATTTGTCTTATTGCTGATTGAATATTTCATACACGATGACAACAAAATTAATCTAGAAATCGGATAAATTATTTTTAACTTTCCTAATTGCTTTAGATGTTGAATTATAATTTTTTATTGACATTTTTTCACATTGTAAGAAAATCTATAGTACATTGTTGTATTTAACAAGTTTGACTGTACAATTATACACTTAAAGAGGAAAATCATTCTTTTATAATTTTAGTACATTTTATGACCTAAAACGGAAAACAATTAGGCACATTCTATGAAACGGAATGTAAGTTAATGTCTTTAAAAAATTACTCATTCATTAGGATCATATAAAACAATTCATATTATGAGAGATTTTGTGCGAATTACTTTGATTTGAGTTTGTTTTATAAGTAGTAAGCATCCCAAAGTTTTGAATTATTTTATTAAAAATTTTATATTTGTAGATAAAAAAGACACTTTTAACAAATGGTTCGGATGAAGGAATATTTATTTTATTATAAACGAAACGGTGAAGGATTTACCCTAACATAAATTTTATCTATAAAAACTTTAAGACCATTTGTAGTATTTAAAATGAAACTTACCCTTTGCCCCCAAAATTAATTCCTATATATTTCTAATTCTAGTACATATATATATTTTCAAATACTGTCAAATGCTTCCCTCAAAATTACAGAAAGTTAACTAAATATAGTTAAGGACAATCATATCAAAAGTCATGATTATCTTAACTAATAAGATATAATTTATTTGTTGACTTGAGAAAGTTCAAAGTCTACCCTTTAAAATTTGATAACAAAATTTATTCTATTCTACAATGCAAAGGTAATAATTTTTTGTTTGTTTAATAAAAGTATTTTAAAGCATATTTTTATTTTTATCTTGTAAAAGTGCGTTTTTTAACCTTAAATTTAGTTATGTAATAAGAAGATAAGCATTTAATCTAGTTTTAGACATAAAAACTTGCATTTTTAAAGGAATTAGAAATGTTTGCTTTCGGCAGTCTTTTAAATTTAATATAAAGCTTCTTGGACTAAAAGAAGTCTATTTTTTGTTCTCAGTAAGTGTTTTTTATATTCAGTGGCGTAATGGTTGTTTTAAAATTGTTGGTTTCTTCGCTTGATCTTGGAACGCTATGATTTGTAATTTTATTTAGTTTGAATTTTTCAGGTTCAAATAATTTCAGACTTCTTACAAAAATATTGAGACATTAGATTCAATGATAGCTAGGTATTGATACCTTGAAAAACGTGTTGAATATAGAAATTTGTTTACTTCAATTTTTCTCGTTTACACAATTTTAGAATAAAATAATCGTGATTGCATATATAATTTTTTACAGTTTTGTCACTTATTACTACTAATTTTTTTAATGAATATTTAAAAAAATAGTATCTTTATAGATTTTATATTAATACGTAAAAGATGAAAAATGAATTTTCAATGTTTAAAAGAGGAAAAATAATTAGTTTTGTGTGCAATTTACTTGAATTTGGATGCGTAAATTTCTATCCAATTCAGTTTTTATTTATGTATCGTGGAATAAGAATAATTTAGCTCTGATATTCGTGCTACCATCTATTAATATAAATTGGAAATAAGGCACCCCTTTCACTAGGGGTAGTGGTGTCATCTACCGAAAAAACTATAAAACGTGTAACGAATCTTGGACTTATGAAAAAGAGAGAAATTACACCTCTCATCACATTAAATATTTACTAAGGGGCTGTCACCCCCTTCCAGCTAATGCTCTAAACCCCCCGTAAACTGCTAACGCTGTTCCGAGGAGTTAGTTTCTTATAATGGACTAGTTCAAAAAATCAAAATTGCTCGAATATTTTGACCTCTTTAAGGCCTTGGAGATAATAATGGTTCTTAAGGATAATAATTCAAGGGATAAAATAAACCGTGGTCCTGTAAATCATTAAAACCTTAAACACTTCTTGCTCTTTCATTTTTCGAAAAACAGTCTCTTCTTTACTAATACACTAATTTTCCGTTTAATAACAAATCTTCAATTTGAAAAGAAATAATGTTTAAATTGTGGCACAAAATAAATCCCTTTGAATAAATAAAAAGTATATTAATGAGACTCGGTCAATACTTTTGCATTGCATCCAAAATGTAAGAAAGATTTCTTAAGTAAAATGCGCATTGGAGTAAATCTTAACAGTGGAAGTCAAAGTTCCAGTGTTGAAATATAAGTTTGATTTACCCGTTTTCAAATAGTAAAATGTAATATTTACTGTCTCTGGCACTCGCCTCCCTTTAAAAAGTTTAATTGGCACTCGGGTAGCTAAAGGGTGGACCATACTGTCTTAGGGGGCCAAGTGCAACCAATTGAGGTACCACGTCGGGTTTACCACTCGGCCGGGGCTCAAGCCAAGTATAAGCTCCCCAGGTCCAAAGGCTAATAAAACTGAGAGTGGAACAGTCTGATAGGCCAAGGTGGAATTTATTTGGGGGAAAAAAAATCAGCCTTTCATAGTCATTAAAACTATTTAATTAATTAAACTTTGCCCAATTAAAAATGTTAAATACAAATAATTTATGTATAATAAGATAATATGAGAATAATTAAAAATTACTTTATTATGCACTAAAAACATGGCACAACTTTATCCGTACAAAATAGAAACTCGTCGGCATACCAACCATGCCGGTGTTGTAGCATCCTTAAAGAAACTCGTAAAACGTCCTTTTAGGAAAGTAGCTTAATTTTGCATTGAATAAAGTCCTCATTTACTTGCCTGTGTCAAACACCATTCTCAATTGAAACAGACACACTCAGGGATTAATGAAAATTCCCTTTAAGTTTTAAAAGAGGAATTTCTCTAGTTTCCAAGAAAGTAACAATGAAATGCAATTAACAAAGATTGAGTGTGTTTGAGATATTTCTAAAAAAAACTCAAACAGGGCCCTGTTAAGAAGTGCTTTTCAATGTTAGAGGAGTAAAGGCAAACCTATCCTTATGTAACTTAACCTAACTTATAAAACATGCTTGGATAAGTTTGAAAAACAGATACTAGCTTGATTTAAGTAAACACTAAGTTTGATAGGCTATTCCATGTCAAGTTCTTGTGTACCAAGGGAGTACGAAAGGATCTGCTAACATTGTTATGTCGTTATTGTCCTTTTTCAAAACCATCCCTCTTTAATATCGGCCGGTTTTCGCTGACTAATATCGTTTCTTTGACATTTGATTTGATTAAAAACAAGCAAAAAAAACCCTCCAAATTTTATTTTTCAGGTTTATTAATTTTAAATCATGATATTTAGAATGTTTTAAATCTTGTTTGTAATAATTAAAAAAGCAAAAATATCTGACACTTATCGATATTCTCAATATTGACCAATATTGTTATGGCACTGATTATATGGTTCCAGTGTTACGTGGGTAGTCAATT
This sequence comes from Tetragnatha montana, assembly GCA_963680715.1. NCBI lineage: Eukaryota > Metazoa > Arthropoda > Arachnida > Araneae > Tetragnathidae > Tetragnatha > Tetragnatha montana. Next base: position 12,477,049 of record OY796676.1, on the reverse strand, counting down.
ATTGAAATTTATTTGTATAAAGTAATTACATATTTCTGATTTAAATAATTCTATGTAGACTAAGATATTTTCATTTTTAACAAGAACCTTTCATTGATGAAATAATATTCTGATAAAATTATCTGAAACAGTCCTGTAATAACAACTTTAATAGTGTCTTTACATAAAATTTGACGAAAATCTGCCTTGTGAAACATAACCAACTGTCTGCATATCAATATGAACGAACATAGCCAAGGCGTCATCAGTTTTCGGACATTTCCCCACTTCAGCAAAACGCAATCAAAAACTGCATCTTATAGCCTCAGCGAATTCTGATTTTTTTTTATAAAGTAAGTCAACTCCGGCAACTCTCACTTCTGTCGAAAACTTCGGAAATGAAGGCTGTGATGCTAATAACACCAACGCTCGTCCTCTCAGGGGTCGTAGCAGTTCTGGGGCAAGTCAATCCCTTCTTCCTCTGCCCCCCTCAAGAACAAGTCGAACCTTGCGAGTGCGTCAAAGAATGCGAGCAATGCGTCGCAACTTTCGTCTGCAGTGACCTGACCAGTCAGGACCAGATAGATCAGGTACTGTCCAGAAGTGGCGATTTCCCCTTCAGAGTGGCCGAATTCGAAAATTCCGCCCTCCAGTACATACCCCACACCATCTTTGAAGCCAAGCAGTTTCGAAGGCTGGTCATCAAGAACTGCCACCTCACCACTCTGATAGACGAAGGTGACCACAAAGATTCGACGCTCAGGGAATTGTACATGAAAAATATCTCTTTCAAGAGAGGCTTTAGGTTCCAGTCGTATACTTCCTTGAAAGCGATGGTGGATCTTTTTGTGGGAGACGTCGAGGTAAGGCGGATTCCTGACAACCTCACCGAGTTCTTTTCGGCCGAAATGAAGACCCTCCAGTTCGAGAATACCAGGACCAAGAGGGTCGGGGACCACGCGTTTGCTGGATTGACGAAGTTGGATTTGCTGGTCATTAAGAAGGGTTTGCTTACGACTGATCTCTGCTGCGTGGTTTCCCCAGAGCTTGACACAGCTCGTTTTGTCGTGAGTAGCTTGGCTCATTGTCGTGAGTTATCTCAAACGTATGATACCTCGAAAAAAAAATCCCTCTCCTTGAAGTTATAAGTATTCTCTGTTTCCCCTTATTATCTCGAATTATTTTTTCGATGATTTTAAGATGTGGAGGTTATACTGTATGTTAAATGATTTTACTGAGGCATAAATAGTCTCTGAAACAAAAGCAATTCCTAAGTATACTCCAGAATTATATTTCAAATATACTGATTATTATTAGCTATAAGAATGCTATAAAAATTTTTGCTGCTTTCACAAAAATACGCAAGACTTGTCAAGGGCTTTTGTGAATGCACTCGCCACAATTCAATAAGTTTCTTAAAAATTAATATTTGTTAGACTTCATACGACATTGAAGATTCAGATGTGTGTTTTCAGAGCAATAGGTTTTCTCCTATATAAATACGAAACGATTTCAAAGTTTAATCAAAATAACGTTTTGGCTATGCTCTACAGTGTATTTAGATGCATATTGAAGTGTTATGTCAAAAATGCGAATAAATGTATTTTTAGGTCGGTAATTAATAAGCTTATATTTATTGTTTTTAAGTATAATTGAAAGCAGAATACATTATAAAAAGAATCTTGAAATTATCTCTGTGTAAGGGGTTATTGAAAAAATTTACAATTAAGTAGCACTCTAAATGGAAGTGTCACCTTTTATGCATAAATTTAAAATTAATAAGCAAAGTTCAAAGAGGTTTACACACTTGGTATAAATAAACGAGGATCGGAAAGATCTACGAAAGGAATCTTAAAAGAATTATGGGGACTTAAAATAAATATGGGGACTTATAAAATAATGGTACATGAATCAAACTGGGATGTATCTTAATTTAAGTCTTGAAACTAATTTTCTCTGAGATTTAACGTTCTATTAATAGGGGCTCATAACTCATTAAAAGTAACTCTCTTAAATAGTTTTAGGGTTTTCTGTGAAAAGCATTTCGAAAGAGGGGGAAAAAATGAAATTCTACCTCTCTTTTGCTGGCCAAATATTAATATTCTTTTATAAATTTTTTTTAATAGTATTTGAATTGGAATTAAAAAAAGAGAAATTCAGTAGTTTACCCAACTTTAGCTTGGTTTCGGGACTGTAAGAATTACAATAGTATTTTGCATTTTTTGCGTCCATTATCTTGACAGTATACAATTTATTTATAGGCAATGAGGGAATTGCATAGGTGAGGGATTTGCTTAATTTTACACTTTTTTGATACGTTATAGTTTAAATCTCTCAAATATCAGATTTTAAAGTTCAAAAATATGTTTTAAATAACTTAAAATTCGATTTTATTTTTGTCAAAACACTAGTAAAGTCATGTGATCAAAAAACGGGATTTGACGTCACAGCGCCGTCAAAACTAGTGGATTGTTGAAAATAAAAGAAATCAGACTTTTCATAAAACCAAAACACGCATAAAACTCGTCTGTTTCTCTAGTGAACGGCCAGAAAAAGAAAAAATTTAAACTTTGAATCCTAATAATTCCAAAACCAATTAATATTTTTTGAAAAACAAAACGCCAATCTCTTTATAAAAAATATTTGTATGTGTCTTTAAGATATCATAGTTTTTTAGTTAAAACTTTATGAAGAATAGCAGAATGAAGCAAGCTAAGCATACAATAGCATGGCGAAACCAGTGGGTCCAAGCGCTGTGACGTCACACAGCAGCCATAACGAAATTACTGTTTTTCCCGAGAATACTGGAAACGACATTTTAAAAATTAATATCTTGGGGAATAGTTTTCCGATTTCAATAATGTTTACGTCATTTTTCATGGATTTTCATCCTCTATCATAATAAAATTTAAAAAAAATCGTGCAATTCCCTCATTCCTTACAATAACTAAAGACAAACTTAAAAGTAATCATTTACCCAATTACTTGTGAGTGATTAATTGTTTTGAAATAAGAATACATTTAAGACAGACGTTTTTAAATTCACCTTTCAGACTGATATCATAACCTTATTATAGAAAAAAACCTATTGTATCACTTTTGTGTACAAAAATAATGATTTAATATTAAAAAATAGTATTTTTTGCAGTGAAAATAAGATAAAGTCTTTGCCAGATGACTTTGCTGATGCTCTCCCAAATTTAGAAAATGTATTTCTCGATGGAAACCAATTACAATATTTGGAAGAATCTAAATTTGGAAAACTATCAAAACTAGCTTTTCTTAATCTAGATGGTAAGTACAAAGTATTTATTAGTTTGAAATACATAATCAGACGACGCTTTTTAAAACACTCTAAAGTAACATGTTTCCTTCAGAAAACTACCTCATTTACAACCAAAGCAAATTTTTTATTGTATTCTTTTAAATTGAAAAAAAAATGAATTTCAGAAAATGTTTGATAATAGAAATCAAATTGAATAACTAATCAAATTAGAGAAATGTTAACAAAACATTTTTGATGTTATACACATTGTTATTCACTCTACAAGGTTTTATATTTATCTAAGGACAGCATTTGAGCAAACTGTAAACAAAATCTGTAAAAAAATCCTCTTTGATTACAAAAGTTAAATTGAAATTGCACAGTATAAGTTTAATAGTGGGAATGCCATAGAAAACCATGCAAATTTTCACAAAAAAATTGCGTTATAATTTGTTTAGTACCTTTTGAATCTTTTATCGAGAAGTGAAATTCCAATTATGACATTACTACTATCTAAAATAAGAAGCATGTAGAGTTCTTTGATTAAGATTTTGGGGGTTGGAAAAATTGATTAATTGATTCTATGTGCTTATCAATCTTTACTTTCAGATAATCTAATTATCTGTGACTGCAAAATGCGATGGGTGTTCCAAAAGTCATCCCTTGAAATTGCTGGTGCTTGCAAGACTCCCGCAGGAAAACAAATATCTGATTTCAATCAAAATGATTTGTCTTATTGCTGATTGAACATTTCTTAAAAGATAACAACAAAATTAATCTAGAAATCGGATAAACTAGCATTTACTTTCCCAATTGCTTTAAATGTGTTGAATTATAAATTTTTATTGAATTTTTTTCATATTGTAAGAAAATCTATATCGTATGTATGTATACATTGTTGTATTTAACTTGTTTGACCATACAATATTAAAATTACAATTAAAGATGAAACTCATTCTTTTATAATTTTAGTATATTTTACGACCTAAAACAGAAAAAATGGATATATTCTATGAAACTAAAGGTAAGTTTATTTCTTTCAAAATGAATTTCATTAGGATCATAAAAAAAATTAATATAGATTTTGTGCGAATTAATTTGATTTGAGTTTGTTTTCTAAGTAGTAAGCATCCCAAATTTTTGAATTATTTCATTAAAAATTTTATATTTGTAAATAGCAAAGACACTTTTAACAAATGGTTCGGATGAAAGAATATTTATTTTATTATAAACGAAACGGTGAAGGATTTATTCTAATATAAATTTTATCTTTAAAAACTTTAAGACCATTTGTAGTATTTAAAATGAGTTACCCTTTGCCCCCAAAATTAATTCTTATAAATTTCTAATTCTATAAGTACATATATTTTTTAAAATACTGTCAAATGCTTCCCTCAAAAGTACAGAAAGTTAACTAAATATAGCTAACGACAATCATATCAAAAGTCATGATTATCTTAACTAAGATATACCTAATTTATTTGTTGACTTGAGAAAGTTCAAAGTCTACCCTTTAAAATTTGAAAACAAAAATCATTCTATTCTACAATGCAAAGGTAATACTTTTTGCTTGTTTAATAAAAGTATTTTAAAGCATATTTTTATTTTTATCTTGTAAAAGTGCGTTTTTTAATTTTAAATTTAGTTATGTACTAAGAAGATAAGCATTTAATCTAGTTTTAGACATAAAAACTTGCATCTTTAAAATAATTAGAATTAGTTTGTTTCCGCCAGTTTCTTGTATATTATGAAGGTTCTTTAGATTAGAAGGTAATTTGTATGACAATTTTAAAATATTTATTGTCATATTGTACTGTTGTTTTCTTCGCTTGATCTTAAAATGCTATTATTTGTAATTTTATTTAGTGGGTATTTTACAGGTTTAAATAATCCCAGACTTTTTGCAAAAATATTGACACGTTAGATTCATTGATAGTTTTGGTATTGATTTTTACCTTGATAAACGTGCTGAATATGGGATTTTATTTATTTCAATTTTTCTCGTTCACACAATTTTAGAATAAAATTATTGTGATTGCATATTTTTTATAGTTTTGTCACTTATCACTATTAATTTTTTTATGAATATTTAAAAAAAAATAGTACCTTTAGAGATACTTTTATATTCATACGCAAAAGATGAAAAATTGTTTTGCAATGTTTAAAACAGGAAAAATAATTAGTTTTGTGTGCAATTTACTTGAATTTGGATTCGTAAATTTCTTTCCTATTCAGTTTTCATTTATATATCCTGCAATAAGAATAATTTAGCTTTAATATTCGTGCTACCATCTATTAATATAAATTAGAAGTAAGGCACCCCTTTCATTAGGGGTGGTGGTGTCATCTACTGAAAAAACTATAAAGCGTGTATCGAATTTTGAACTTATGAAAAGGAAAGAAATTACACCTCACATTAAATATTTACTAGTAGGGGCTACCACCACCCCTTCTCACTAACGATCGCAACCCCCGGAAACTGCTAACACAGTTTAACAGAGTTTATTATAATGCACTAGTTGAAAAAATCAAAACTGAGCGTATACTTTGACCTCTTTAAAGCTTTGGAGATAAGAATGGTCCTTAAGGATAGTAATTCAAAGAATAAAAATAATCGTGAAAATAAATATAAAATACATTAATTGAATTAAAATAACAGCATGATTTCATTCAAGGGTCTGAATTCTTCACGGCGGCGGGAATTATTTGTCGGAGAACTTAACACGCGTTAGTGGATAGTGCCAACCTTTTCATATATATTGTTTTAAATTCTGATAGTAGTTATGATTGTTTTGTCATAAGATTTCCTTCCTAATATGGATTTACCTATCACTCTACTAAAGCTATGATTGGTCATTAAGTAGAGGGGAAAATATTTTCCTGCACAACTAAAAAAAATATGCCATATTTTAGGATTATCAATATTTTATCTAACTTGTTTTATTCATGTATTACCAAAATATTTTAGTAGTAGTACCTACTAAAAAAAGATGGATGCAGTAAAATTTTGACGCCATGTGACCGATCAGCATTTACCCGTTTTCTAAAATTAAACGCATTTTCAGAGAAACTTCAAGGAAGAAATACGACTCTCACGTAGTCTTAGGAGGAGCCATTCTCGCAATTACAGCTTTCGTGTTCATTGGAGTTGGAGCAACCAACTTATCGGAGCAACCAAGATTTGTTGGACCTACCTGCGTTGCTATTGGTTGCGTGCTTCTATTTGCTGGTGTGGTACTCTGTGGCTCCGGGATCAACTTTAACTCTAATGGAAACGGGCAAGAAGAAGAATTAAAAATGGAATCGTTGGATTAACATTTAAAGCTGAATAAACACTACAGATTTATTTATTTTTTAAAATTTCTGATGGTGCAAGATGAGCTACGGCTCTTAATGAAAAAACGACGACCTAGATATAAATGACGAGAGTTCCATTTTACTTAAATGACAAGAATGTACTTAAAATTGATGGCAGTATACTCCTTTAGATTGATTAATTCGAATGAAAAATTTTCAGAGAATGATAAAATGAAAATTTTTTTCTCAATTGTATTTAAATTTATTTTAAAATGGCCCCAAGACATCACCGCTGAATTTAGAGTGCCATGGTCATATTCTCACAGATGCAAGGATACAAAATTCCAGGTCTAGAAAGCTTTATAAGGTTCTATGTGAATGTATCTCTTAAATTTCATTAAATGTACTACACATATGGATAGGACGTTATCACTAATATTTCAATGTTACAGCTGAATATAAGGTTGTAGTTCCACAAATTAACCTTATCTATACTAATTATACTAAGTTATAACTAAAAGCCCAACACCACACACTGTTCGGGAACTTTAATCCTAGAGAAATATCCCGGGATATACGACAAAACAAGAGATATTACCTGAATTCGAATTGATTATATTTCCAAAACGATCTAATAATCCCTCAAAATTAAAAATGTCTTAAATACGGATTTCTTTAACGAAAATTGTTACTTTAGAATCGATTCGAAATAAATATAGTACAGCCATTCATAAGACTTAATTAAAATTAATTCCAAAATAAAAAATTGCCTTTGAGGAAATTAAAAGCTATAACAAAAGGATCGAACAAAATACTAATAAAATAAACATACATAAGTAAAATAAGCTTGCTTTTTATTATGCAATACAAACATTAAAACAAGATAAACCTTTGCTTTAATATAAACTCGTCGGCGTTATAACTTCCCGTCCGGTGTACTAACGTTTTTTTAAAATCTTAAAATTTCCTTAGAGGGAAGTAGCTGAAGCAGTTCTTGAACACAAAAATTATTTCCTCTTGCCTTTTAGGGCTTTCTTCCATTTTTTCGGTCCCTCGTAGTATCTTCTCCGTCCCTCAGGTTGGGTCCTGTCGTCGATGTTTTGTTCGTCTCTCATTACATCCACCCACGGAATTTCAGGGTAACCGAGCACCACGTGACTGGTGACGACGATGGCTAAAGTCATCATGACCGCTCCTAAGCTAATGACGATGCATACGGGGAGCGATAATCCAGTTGTAAGTGACAAGAGGACCGATGCAATGCAAACTACTACGGTCACAGTGATTGTCATGATGATCGGAAAAAGAAGAATATCTGAAAAAAATTAACGTTACTTTCACTAATGCAAATCAAATCTAACAAGCGTTTGATTGATTAAAGCTTAAAGCCGTTTAGGCCTAAACAATTGAAAAAGTAGCTATTAATTTAACTGTCTATACCACGAACTAAGATTGAATAAACTAAAATTGGAAGTATCGATATATATTCGAATTACATAAACCAACTAATGCTCAGCTTGTCTGTACTCTACAGCAACGTTTCTTGAACCCAGTACGTCACAAATGCGGAAGGAGAAATCGGTAAACACAAAGCTTGTTGGGTTGATAGGAGGAGTTTCGGTACGCAAATCTTGATTGAAAAGCACTATATATACACGGGTTTAACAAAATAATGATATATTAACGTTCTTCATTTCACTCAAAATTCAGGCACCGCGATAGGAACTACTTTGTTTATTAGAGACGTCGTAGGGTCAACTTAAGTTGCTGTCTAGTATAAATATAACGCAGCTTTTAGAGTAAAAACAATCAGATATAAAATATTTAAATAAAGCAAAGTGTTTTGATAAACTAAAGCAGCTTAGGAGAGTACATAAAGCTAGTAGTAGATCTCTAAATATAGCAATATGTGCAAAATTACGGCACAGCTTCGATAAGAGTCCTCCAGCCGACATGTTTACCCATAAGCTCAAATGATGACGACACTTAAGCATATTCCTGTGGGTACTGTGGATAAACATGGCGGCTGGAGGACTTACCGAAGCTGTGCCGTAATTTTGTACATTTAGTTAACAGCTAACAGTTTGAAAAAGCTAATAAAAACTAAAATAATAGCACGTTTAAGAAAAAAAAACGTTAGAACTTCTCTAAATACAGCATTATGTACAAAATTACATTTCGTTAACAGCGAATAGATTGAAAAAGATAATGAAAATCAAATAATAGCCCGTTTAAGAAACCACGTTAGAATTTAGCATGTCTAAGCAAGATTTCATCATGTCACTGCTATGACTAATTACAATTGAACATGTTTGAAATTTAAAAAAAAAATTTCTTGGTAATATTAATCAGCATAAAAAGATCTAAATAAATCTTAAGCAAGAGGTAATGTTTTGATAAACTAAAGGCAGCTTGGGAGAGTAGAAAAAGGTAGATTTCTGAATATAGCAATATTTACAAAATTAACATTTCGACAAATGCGAATAGTTTCAAAAAAGCTAATAAGAATCAAATAATATCATGTTTAAGAAAAATAATAAGAATTCAGCATGTCTAAGCAAGATTCCATCGCGTCACTGATATGACAAATTACAATTAAACACGTTTGAAATTAAAAAAAATAAATTAGTTTCTTAGCAATATAATTCAGCATTAAACCTTTCTACATTAGATATAGAGATCGCAATACATACTACAAATCTTATGAAACCAAGAAAATAATACGATTAACTTACCACGTGAACCAAATAGCCAACAGGTTTGGATGTTCTACGCTAAAACCTACGGACAGGACTGCGTTATTCGTTTTGTCTGAAGCCTACGCACATAAATTTTGAATTTATAAAGAAATGTTTTAAACACAAGAAGATCATGCAAATACTATATCGATTTAAATGTATTCTTCTTTTTAATTTAATATTTCTAAAATCAATGTCTTAAATATTGGTGGCTGGTAAAACAAAATGTTCCTATCTCCTTTAGTCTTATAATTATAAGCAGTGAAAAAGGTAGATGGTTACAGTTCATGATTTATCAATATCCTGACTGTGCCCTATTATAAAATCTGCCTTAAACAATATACGTTTTTGTCAAGCTGTATGTATTCAGGAATATAAGTTAATAGTCAGAAATGTAATTACTAAAGACATTTTTTATTTTAATTCAAGCGTTGGGTTTGGATAAATTTATCTTATGTAATATTTTTGTATCCTGTACCATTATTTCGGAAAAAAAAATCAACATTTAAAGTGTTTATTTTTGAAAATGTACTTATTAAAAAATGGAATCTAATCAATAAAAAAATGTTAAGAAAAATAACATATTATCTATGTCCTTGTCCATTGATGCACTCCAAACCCTCGATCATTATTATTACTCAAATACCGGGGGATTCAGATAAGTGTTTCATAACTTCTAGGGGAGGTAAGGTACATCAAGACGAACAAGAATCGGTATAGGTTAGGGGGTCGCAAGTGGGGTCTAAGGGGTGAAAATCACGGGTGAAATTTAGCAAAAAAACTCGCATATCTGGGCAGAAAGAGATACAATTGTTCGATTCCGGCAATTTTTACATTCAACCAATTCAAATTTTTCATGTAAAAACGAGATGCAAGTGTTTATTCTAATCAAAACCAGACCAATAATTGAATGAGGCATGCGTTGTAGGTAGATTAAAGTTACAATTGTCCCTTGGTCAGACTTTAGTTCTTTGCTACATGTAACTCCAAACAACCAACAAAACTCTAGTATTAAGATGTTTTTGTCGTGACACTTTCTACTGCAGTCTATCTTACAACGCATGCCTGTTTCATTTATTTCATCATTCCCCAAAACCATTGTACTAGTTGTAAAGTTTTTAACCCTTTCATCATAAGCCACCCGAGATTACCATTGAATCCTATGAAAAATTTGAGGCGGATAGGACTGAAAGGGTTACAGATTTTCATGTGCAAATAAACGTTGTTTAACATTTTACCTTATCATACCTTCATCCTTCTGGGGTCGATAAATGAGCACCAAATTCGCTTAGGGCAGAGTGGTCCAACCTGCGGCCGTCGAAGGGATTTTCATGGCACTTGGCCACAAAATGTAATGACTCAATTAAACTAAATAGAAGGTAATTTGCTTTTCAGCTTTATTTCAGAAACATGTTAAAAACCTGTTTTTATTGGTCGAATTTTCAAAAACCTTTCCAAGGTTCCCTGGAACCCCCTTTGAACTGTTTTTGACTTGCCTTAAATTTCAAAAGGGTCATTAAAAATTCATCAATAGAAGATCCAGGCATGTAAAAGGAATTATCAAATCAGTAGGAACTATGAGTTGTAATTCACATTTAATGTACAAATGTAGTTTCAGAAATTTCATTACAGCGTTGCAAATGTATATTGCAGTTTTATTCAATTTTATTTCTATACATGTATTTAGAACTCAATTTTAATAGTTAAAAGTTCCTATAACCTCTTGAAAAAATAATCGAATATCTCCGTTGGATATGAACTAATTTAGATCGACACTTTTACCTGTAAATCACTAAAACCTTAAATACTTCTCGTTCTTTCATTTTTAAAACCTTTTTTTCTAAGAACGGTCTCTTAATAGACTAATTTTCCGTTAAACAACAAATCTTCAATTTGAAAAGAATTATAATTTGTTTTAAATTTTAATTTTATAAATATGAATCAAGTAAAATAATGTTTAAATTGTGGCACAAAATAAATTCCCTTGAATAAATAAATAAAAAGTATATTAATGAGACTCAGTCAATAATTTTTCATTGCATCCTAAATGTAAGAAAGATATTTCTTAAGTTAAATTCGTATCGGAGTAAATCTTAACAATGGAAGTAAATGTTCCAGTGTTGAAATACAAGTTTCATTTGCCAGTTTTCTAATAGTAATATGTAATTTTTACCGTCTCTGGCACTCTCCTCCCAGTAAAAAGTTTAATCGGCACTCGGGTAGCTAAAGGTTGGACCACACTGTCTTAGAACGTCGGGTTTTCCACTCGGCCGGGTCTCAAGCTAAGTATTGGCTCCCCAGGCCCAAAGGCTAATAAAACTGAGAGTAGAACAGTCTGATAGACCGAGGCAGAATTTTATTTGAAGACAAATAATTCAGCCTTATTAAAATCCTCCATCATTCAGCCAGCCATCATTAAAATCTCACATTTCATAAAGATATTTAAATTCAAATTTTAGAGCAAAAGCTTATATGGAACCCTAATTTTACTTTTTAATTAATTAAACTTTACATAATTAAAAAAACGTTAAACACAAATAATTTGTGTATAATATGATAATATACGAATAATTAAAAAATACTTTATTATGCACTAAAAACATGATAAACTTTTTCCGTATACAATAAAAACTCGTCGGCATTACAACCATGCCGGTGTAGTAACATCGTTAAAGAAACTTGTAAAACGTCCTTTTAGGGAAGTAGCTTAAAAAGTTCTAGATATTAAAATAGGAGTAACTTCTTTCTTGACTTTCTTCCCTATGTTTTTCTTGTCTCTTTCAAGTCTATCATACCGAGTTCTCGCCATCAGTGTTTTAATGGCCACCATGAAGGAAACTCAGTCTCACCCTGTCATCCCATCGAAGTCCAGGAAAATCAAACATTAAACCGAGGAAGAAGACTAATATAGTGATAAAACACTCTGCAAAGCTCAAAGCAAGGCACACCAAGAAGGCCACTCCAGTTATAAGTGACAGGAACAATGATTTAAGGCAGACAACAATAACTGTTAAAATTTCCATTCCGTAAAGGATATCTGAAAAACAAATTTCAAAGTTACTTTCATCAGCGGAGAACATAACATTAAATATAATTAGTATCCTAATTAGAACAGTTTAGGCCAAGGATATTGCAAAAGTAGTTTTTTAGCAGTTAATACTACGAGATTGAAATAAATGAAATTAGTAGACCAAAAACTGAAATTAATGTTCAAATGGGAGATACACAACAGCTTTTAAACTCTGAAAAATCCGATTATCTCGTAAAATTTAAGTTTTAAAATATATATCTTTTTAGATTACATACATTGTTTCAGTTACAGCAAGAAACAATCGCGCAATTTACTATCCCGACCAATCAAAACTAAACGGACGCCACATTTTACAGTGAAATAAATTAAATGTAACTTTCATACTAGAGTGTAACGTTTCTTGACCTTATAAAGTCACTACACGGAAGGTAAAACTGAGTAGACAGAAAGCCAGTTTGGTTACTAGGAGTTTAGGTACACAAATAGTGATAAAAAGACTATATATATACACACACATTGGTTTAAAGTTCTTAATTTCACTAAAAAATTCAGATGCCGTGCTGGGAATAACTTTGCTCTCAGCTTGTTTCTCTAGGGTCAAGTAACGCTTGCAGTCTAGTAAAAAACATTACAGATTAAACCTCCTTCCAAAACCGATTATCAAAGTTTAGATTACTAAAGGAAATATCTCTTTATAATAAAACATTAATATAAACGATGTGTTAATATAAACATGTACCCAATTATTATTTTGTTAATAGAGAATAGTTTCGAAGTTAAAATTAAAAATTGAATAACAATAGAGTTGTTCACCGTGATGCTGACTATAAAATTTAGTGATAATATACTTCAATAAAATTAATATGCATTATTAATATTCAATAAATTCAACAATCTAAATATTCAGCGAATCCAATACATAAATTTACTACCCATTTAAGAAATAGCGTAAGAATTACGCATGTTCAATAATGGTTTTAATATTTATAGTTAGACTTAACACTAAATTTTGAACGACTTCATCATGCGTATTACAAAAATTACAACTAAACAAGATCGAAATGGGAAGAAAATGGTTTCTTAGCAATATAATTCAGTACTTAGCCTTTCTAAATTAAATCAAGAGATCACATTAGAAATAAAAACTGCGTACAAAGTTTATAAAACTCAGAATATAATTGGGTTCACTCACCTAGAACTAAACAAGATCTAATTTCCAAAGGTGCAATGCAGGCAGATAAGTTTTGAATTTATAGAGATTGGTTTAATTTGAATATTGATTTAAGTCTGTTCTTCTTCTTAATTCAATATTTCTAAAAGCCATTTTTAAATATTTGTGGCTGGTAAAGCAAAATGTTACTCTTTTCTGGTGTCATGTAATTTAGCACTGAAAATGGGGGATAATCTTGGTTTATAATTTTTATGGCGATACCAGAAACCTAGGGATAAAAACAACCCTGTTTAAGTGTTCTTGTTAAGCTGTATATATTCAGAAATATATAAGTTATTAATAAGATATGGAATTTCTACAGTTTTATTTTTATTTTGAATCATATCTTGGTTGTTCACGGTTGTTCGTACAAATATATCATATGTATGTAATATTTTTATATCCCATACCATAATTTAAAAAAAACCCCTTTCTTAAGTACTTCTTTTAAGAAAAATATTTTCGAAAAAAACGTTTATCAGTAAAATCAATAATAAATATATATAAGTAATTCAATATAAATATACCTGTTCCTATTGATAAAGTCAAACACTCAATCATTATTATTTAGTCAAATACCATAGTACAGGGTGGTTACAAAAAACATACCTACTTTAAAATTCTCTACAAACAAAACTACTGGTCGAAAAAAATCTGAAATTTTAAAGAGGACATTTTGAAGGGATGGGAATTTTTTTAAAACAAAACAAATTGGTAAATTAATTAACTTATTTAAGTTTTTGCTTTGGATTGCGGAGCGTCACAAGAAGTCCAGAAGGTAAATGTCTATCAAAACTATCATATCAGACACTTAAGAAAAAAGAAATTATAAATATCCCTTTTTCTCAGCAAAATTGCCTACTTTCTTAAGGGATGGTTAAAATTGTTTTTCTTGAGTGTTTGATTTGATTGCTTGAATACACATTTACCTTCTAAACTTTGGGTGACGGTCTGAAATCCAAGACTAAACCTTAGTTAAAATAATTAATTTACTAATTTTTTTTGTTTCAAAAAAATTCCCATTCTTCAAAATGGCCTCTTTAAAATTTCAGATTTTTTCGACCAGTAGTTTTGTCTGTAGAGAATTTTAAAGTAGGTATGTTTTTTTGTAACCTTGTTTGTTGTTTGTTTGTACAGATCATACCCAATATGTCAAGTTTACGTAACTGCAACCAGAAGTAAACGAAATTTGGTTATACATGACAAAAATGGACAATTCTTGAACGTTTGTGCAGCTTGGGTTAAAGCAAAACAGAAGAACTAACTGTTTGACTACAAGAGTTACAATAAGGAAGTCAAATTAACTACGTAATTTCTAAACATACTTAAGGCGGTAGGTGCACAACTTTCGACCAAAAAACACATTTTTCAATTTTTGCATTTTGAACAAGTATTACATTTTACGCTTCGAACGATACCAAAATTATTATAGAAGTAGAAGTATAGCGGAGTAGAAGTATTTTTAATTATTTAAAAAAAAAATAATTTAAAAAAATGGATAATTAGCTCTGATTGTGGTGCCACGCCCCCTCAAACCAAAATAAACGTTCTGTTATATGTTCAGCCTTGAAATTTAGCTTTTTTTTTAAAAAAAAATTGTGGTTTAAATATTATAGATATGGTGTGATATGCACTTTAGTAATAAGTTAGTTTTTTACTAAATTTCATTTTTCTCAAAACTGTATTTTTTACCACATAAGGAACATTTTCTCAAAATCTATTTGTGCAAATTACTTATAACTTGGTATTATAATTAATGTCTCTATGTTACATATTATAATGGGGGGGGGTTCTCAAAAAATTCATTCAAACTGAAGTTACTGTATGATACATCATGAAATTTCTGTCTTTTTGAGAAAAAAGCAAAGTACATCCAGATAGTAATTTTTTAAAAAATAACCAATCATCATAGCCTTAAAATCTCCCATTGTAGTATGTAATATAGTTCAGGGAATACTCAGAAAAAAATTTGGGAACTTTGATTCAGTACATTTTTAAAAAATGTTCCTTAAAAATCCTCATTTTTAACATTACGGAGATAGGGACTTTTTTCGTGCACCTACCCCCCCTTAAAAAGTTTGGTTTTCATACTGAATTTTCTCTTATTAACAAGATTTTTTTGAGCAACCTTAAAGACCATAAAAAGTTATTTAACCGTTGCGGCATTTATAGAATTTTATGTCAGTGTTAACTTTTATTCATTAAACAGACTTTACAAGCTTGAGATTTAGATTAAAGAAACAAATATTATATGAAAAAGCATTAATTGGAAAAATCTTCTATGGCGAGTCATTCTTAGGGTTTTGACCTTAAATTTGGTTTAGATTCTGCGTCCACTATTTTGAAGTGCGATAGTGCTGTTAAAGTCTGTCTGTCCTCGCTTGGCACGAGTGGCAAACCTAAAATCAGTACCCACAGCAGAAAAAACAGTAACGAAAAAGCCATAAAGATGGTTATCTCACTTCTATTAGATACCCGATACCCTGCACTCGCCACTGCTTTTCCTGCTGTGGGACCTGATTTTAGGTTTGCCACATGTGCCAAGCGAGGACAGACAGACTTTAATCTCAATTCACTAATTCCCCAGTTAAGGATTTTACCAGTGCGCCCTTTCTTTCAGCTGTTTAGAAATCATCCCCCTTTTGGTATATTTGTATTAATAAACCCTATTTTGCCAACTGTATTTAGATTCACAGTAACTGCCTTTCAATCGTTCAACCCTAGATATCCATTGAATTCTATGAAAAATTCGGGGACGGATAGGACTGAAAGGGTTAAATATTTTCACGTACAAATAAACGTAGTTTGTCATTTTACCTTATCATACCTTCATCCTTCCGGAGTCGATAAATGAATACCAAATTCGCTTAAGGGGCCAGTCCAACCAATTGGGGTACAGGTCAAAAGCTAAGAAATTGTCACTCCAGGCCCAAAGTCTAACAAAACTGAGAGTGGCAGTATGATAAGCCCATGAAGAATTCGTCATCTTAATATCAAACACTACTATCTCCGTTCGGGAAACTTCGTGAATACCGATCCTCAGCGATCGAACCGTTGGAGAATCTAATTTGATTGGTTCGTAAGCGCTGACATCATCGAGCTGGAGAGTTTGAAACCATACAAATGAGCTTCTCCAACGATCTAAACGCCAAGGATCGGAATTCCCGAAGTTTGCCGAAAGAAGATATAGTGTAATAGTGTTTAATGTTAACGTGACTAATTTTATTCGTACAAAAACATTTCAGCCATTCATAGTCATTAAAATCTCTTAATTTCATAAAGACATATAAATTCAAATTTTAGAGCAAAAGCTTATATGAAACCCTAATTTTACTTTCTAATTAATTAAACTTTGCATAATTAAAAAATGTCAAACACAAATAATTTATTCATAATAAGATAATATACGAATATTTAAAAATTACTTTATTATGCACTAAAATCATGATACAACTTTTTCCGTATACAATAAAAACTCGTCGGCATAACAACCATGCCGGTGTAGTAACATCCTTAAAGAAAGTCGTAAAACGTCCTTTTAGGGAAGTAGCTTAAACAGTTCTAGATATTAAAATAAGAATAACTTCTTTCTTGACTTTCTTCCATCATGTTTTTCAGGGCTCTTTCAAGTCTATCACTCCGAGTCTTGCCAACTCAATGTTTTAATGGCCACCATGAAGGAAACTCAGTCTCACCCATTCATCCCATCGAAGTCCAGGTAAATCGAACATAAGGCCGAGGAGGTAAATCGATATAGTTTAAAAACCTCTCTATAAAAACCTCGGCGATAAAAACCTCTGCAAAGCTCAAAACGAAGCACGCAGAGAAGGACACTCCAGTTATAAGTGATAGGATCAATGCTGTAATGCAGATAACAATAACTTTTAAAATTACCATTTCGTAAAGGATATCTGAAAAACAAATTTCAAAGTTACTTTCATCAGCGAAGCACATAATTAATATAATTAGTAACATAATTAGAGCCATTTAGACCAATACGGACAAAAGCAGTTTTTTTAGCAGTTAATACTACGATATTGAGTGAATTTTTAAATTAGTACCATTGGTAGAATTAAGAACCCAAAACTGAAATTAATGTTCTAGTGGACCAGGTAGACATATTTTAAAAATCGAAACAGTCTGATAATCTCTTAAAATATAAATTTTAAATGATTTTCATCTTTTTAGATTAGATTGATGGTTTCAGTTACAGCAAGAAACAATAGCGCAATTTATCACCCCGACCAATCAAAACTAAATGAAAGCCATATTTTACAATGAAATAAATTAAATGTACCTTTTATACTATAGTGCAAAGTTTCTCGACCCTATAACGTCACTACACGGAAGGGAAAACCGAGTAAACAGAAAGCCAGTTGGGTTACTAGGATATCAAATCAAACAATATATATATACATATATATATACAATATCAAAATAGTTATAAAAAGACGCTTTATATACAATACACATTGGTTTAACAAACTAATCATATTTATAAATTAAAGTTCTTAATTCAAATAAAAATTAAAACGCCGAGCTGGAAAAAAACTTTCTTTTTTGCTCTCAGCTTGTTTCTCTAGAGTCAAGTAACGTTGCAGTCTAGTATAAAACATTCCATATTAAACATCTTTTTAAAACTGATCAAAGTTTAAATTACTAAAGAAAATAAAACCTTATAATAAAAGCACATATTCAATGTATTAATTAATATTACCAATAATAGTACCAATTAATATTTTGTTAATAGCGAATAGTTTCGAAAAAGTTAATTTAAAAATTGAACAGTGGAGTTTATCACCGTTGATGCGATTATAAAATTCAATATATATGCTTCAATAAAATATAAAATAAAGATGTACGATTCAGTGAATTCAACAATCTAAAAATTCACCGATTCCGATGAGTAAATTTACTACCCATTTAAGAACTAGCTGAAGAATTTAAGCACGTTCAATACTGATTTTAATATTATACTAGTTAAACTTGACGCTAAATTTTGAAAGACTTTATCACGGGTTATTACAAATCAAAACTACAAAACATCGAAATGGGGAAAAATGGTTTCCTAGCAGTATAATTTAGTACTTTAGAAGAGATTACATTAGAAATACAAACTACAAAGCTGATAAAACTCAGAATGTTATTGGGTTCACTCACCTAAAACTAGGCAAGATCTAATTTCCAAAGGTGCAATGTTGGCAGATAAGTTTTGAATTTATAGAGATTGGTTCAATTTGAATATTGATTTAAATCTGTTCTTCTTCCAAATTCAATATTTCTAAAAGCAATTTTTTAAATATTTGTGTCTGGTTAAGCAAAATGTTACTCTTTCCTGCTGTCATGTAATTTAGCACTGAAAATGTGTGATAGGCTTGGTTTATAATTTTTATGGCGATACCATAAATTCAAGGATAAAAACAATCTTATTTAAGTGTTCTTGTTAATCTGTATGTATTCAGGAATATAAGTTATTAGTAAAAAATGGAATTTATACAGAGAGATAGTTTTTTATAAAATAAAATCTTGGTTGTTCATATAAATATATCATATTTATGTAATATTTTTATATCCCTTACCATAATGTTGAAAAAAACCTTTATTCTATTATTCTTTACTTTCTTCTACTATTCTTTACTTATTAAACTTTATTTTTTATTTTATTTAAAATTAAATTTGAATTTATATTATTCAAAATAAAAACCAACTGTGTAGAAATTCCGTTTTTTTTACTTATAATTTATGTTCCTGAATACGTACGGATTAACAAGAACACTTGCATAGGGTTGTTTATATCATTGGGTTTATGGTATCGCCATGAAGAACATAAACCAAGACTATCCCCCATTTTAGTAAAAATTCTGTTGTGTCTGTCTTACTTGACGAAGGTGTATAAGCGGATCCTTGAGATCAAGCACAAATACCGGAAAATATATGTAACCACAACCCAGAACCCAGATCACTCATTTTCAGTGCTGAATTACAAGACAGCACAAAAGCGGAACATTTTGCTTTACCAGCCAAAAATATTTAAAAAATCGCTTTTAGAAATATTGAATTAAGAAGAAGAACATATTTAAATCAATATTCAAAATAAACCAATCTCTATAAATTCAAAACTTGTCTGCCTGCGTTGCACATTTGGAAATTAAATCTTGTCTAGCTCTAGGTAAGTCAACCCAATTATATTCTGAGTTTATAAGTTCTGTATTATTTCTTATGTTATCTCTTGATGTAATGTAGAAAAGCTGAGTACAGAATTATATTGCTAAGAAATCATTTCTTTCCGATTTTGATCTTGTTTAGTTGTTATTTGTAATACCCGTGATAAAGTCTTTCAAAATTTAGCGTCAAGTTAAACTATAAATATTAAAATCAGTATTGTACATGCTAAATTTTTACGCCATTTCTTAAATGGGTAGTAAATTTATTCTTTAGAATTAGTGAATTTTTAGATCATTGAATTCATCGAATGTTAATCGTAGATCTTTATATCTTTATTTTATTGAAGTATATTATCACTAAATTTTATAGTCTGCATCACGGTGGAACATTGCCGTTGTTATTAAGTTTTTAAATTAACTTCGAAATTATTCACTATTAACAAAATACTAATTAGGTACGTACATGTATTCAATGTATTTAGGTAAACATGTTTTTATTACAAAGGATTATTTCCTTTAGTAATATAACCTATAATCAGTTTTAGAAAGATGATTAATGTGGCATGTTTTGTACTAAACTGAAACGTTACTTGACCATATAGAAACAAGCTGAGAGCAAAGAAAAGTATTCCCAACGCGGGGTATTAATTTTTATTTAAATTAAGATCTTTAATTTAGAAATATGATTAGTTTATTAAACCAATGTACAGGGTGGTCCTAAATTCGTGGTACAAACTGGGTAGGGTAGGTAGAGTACATCAAGATGAACAAGAATTTGTATAGAAAGGGGGTCGGCAAATGAGTTTTAAGGGGTGAAACCCCGGTGTGAAAATCAGCTACAAAATTTGCATATTTGTGCAGGAAGAGATTCAATTGTTAGATTCCGTAATTTTTTACATCAAAATAATAAAACTCTTACTTCCAAGAATTAATTTTAACTTTCTTCTTTTCGTATCTTTTTATCACGATCTGGATACCTGAACTCCTAGTAACCCAACTGGCTTTCTGTTTACTCAGTTTTTCCTTCCGCGTGGTGACGTTATAGGGTCAATAAACGTTGAACTCTAGTATAAAAGGTACATACATTTAATTTATTTCATTGTAAAATATGGATTTCATTTAGTTTTGATTGGTCGGGGTAGTAAATTGTGCGATTTTTTCTTGCTGTAACTGAAACCATATATGTTATCTATAGATATATATTTTCGAGTTTAAAAGCTGTGTGATATCTGGCCCATTCAAACATTAATTTCAGTTTTGGATGTACTAATGGTTAATTTCAAATCATTTCAATCTCTTAGTATTAACTGCTAAAAAACTGCTTTTGCAATATCCTTGGCCCAAAGGGCTCTATTTGGATACTAATTATATTTAATGTTATGTGCTCCGCTGATGAAAGTAACTTTGAAATTTGTTTTTCAGATATCCTTTACGAAATGGCAATTTTAGAAGTTATTGCTATTTGCATTATATCAATCATCCTATCACTTTTAACTGGAGTGGCGCTCTTAATATGCCTTGCTTGGAGCTTTGGAGCGGTTTTTATAGCTGTATCAATTTATTTGATTTGTCTAATGTTTGATTTGCCTGGACTTCGATGGGGAGAATGGGCGAGACCGAGTTTCCTTCATGGTTGCCATTAAAACACTGAGTTGACAAGACTGTATGATAGACTTGAAAGAGAGAAGAAAAACATGGGAAGGAAAGTCAAGAAAGAAGTTATTCTTATTTTAATATTAAACTGTTTAAGCTACTTTCCTAAAAGGACGTTTTACGAGTTTCTTGAAGAATGTTACTACACCGGCGTGGTTATGCCGACGAGTTTTTATTGTATACGGATAAAGTTGTACCATGTTTTTACTGCATAATAAAGTAATTTTTAATTATTCGTATATTATCTTATTATACATTAATTATTTGTATTAAACATTTTTTAATTATGCAAAGTAATTAATTAAGAAGATAAATTAGGGGTTCCACATAAACTTTTGCTGGATGGAACCGGGATGAAAAAGGCGCCGGAACACCAACATGAAAAAAGACTTCGGGAACACCGGGATATTAAAAATTACCGGGAATACCGGAACATGAAAAAATACCGCGGGATATGAAAAAAATACCGGGAACATCGGGATGATTGGTAATACCAGATACAGAAAATTAGATAAGTAACTTGTGAGAACTAAAATAAATTAGTACACATACACACCCGTGCAAGGCCGGGCATTTCAGCTAGTCAAATTTATAAAACTTAGATTTGATCTTCAACAGATCGCAGATGTTAAAGAAGATTGTAGCAGATCTTAAATATGAATATAGCAGATCCTAAATAAGATTATAATAGTAGATCTTTAAGATCATAAAACGAAGCTTAAAAAACCCTTAAGAAGAATTTGGTGAGAATGGATTAATTTATATTTGAGAACAAGTTGTTTACATGCAAAGCAAACGAATAAAGTGACTAAATTTATTCGCTAAATTCAAGTTGGCAAGCGAAAATTTCGCGCCTTGCCTTAACTGATGTGTAAAAATAAAATGTAATTGTTTATAGTTTTTCGTAGTTACCAAGGTAACGAATTTTAAACCTGTGACGTCCACCCGCCAATTCAAATTACACAAACTATAACCTACTATCCACCTTTATTTTCAAGCCTTGGAGGTGGACAATTTTCGAGAGAAAAATGCACAACCTCATGTTGCACACAATGTCCAAGCCTTTTACCCTGGCCAGCCCGTTCACCAGAACCAACGTCCATAAACGTGTCCTCTAAACGAGGATAAATCACCCAGCCCAGTAAACGACGTCCGAGGATGCACCAGATGAACTTTGTGTATGTGGGGATGCACCATGGGGCCTGAAAATTCCCAAAAGCCCATTTAATGCAAGCCACTGCCCCTCAATTCCATGGCGGGCAGGGGCGGACACCTATGGAGATATCCCTCATTTCTAATTTTCTCGGCCCCCGCACTTCAATGAAGGCTGTATTTTTAATCAATTAACATTGACACTATGTGTTATCACCGAAATAAATTTGGCTTTGATATTAATCAGGATTTTCAATTGAAAAACAGTATTTAATAGTCATGAAAATGTTTTAGGGGAGGGTCGAATCCTTTAACCCGCTGTACCTTACACACGACTCACAAGGTTCCTATACTTACAGTCATATTCATAGCCATCAGCGTCGAGGTTAACCAGCGGTTAAAGAAAGGAAAAGTAGCTTTCCGTTGACTCTAATTGGTGGAATTCTTCTTTGACCAAGGATTTAACACTGACGCTGATGGCTGTGAATATGGCTGTTATAATACTAGGCACAATCATAAGCGCAACACCCATGCACTGTTTTGGAACTTGTGTTAAATAACTTTACTCTAGTTATTTGATTGGTAAAAAAACCCAAAGAGTGTTCGAAAGAGGAGGAAAGAGGTTCGAAAGAGGTTCAATGCCTTGCCGGCTTCTGCTGGTCTTGTGGGTCAACTCATTCCAAAATCTAGAAAATTGCTTCTTCTAATACTTTTGTGTCCAGGGTTGTAAATGTTTTTTCTAACAAAGATTTCTTAATTCCGGAAAATAACTACGCATTAAAGCTGAAGCGATCCATCGAGTGTTAATCGTAATAAGAAGAAAAAACTTAATTATTCTAACTTAATTGTTTTTCCTTTTTGTACAAATATTAGCAACAAATTTTTAACTCAGTACTTAAAAGTTACTGTTTGAACTAACTCTGTTTGACAACAAGAGTTACAATAAGGAAGTCAAATTAACTTCATAATTTCTAAACATACTTAAAAAGTTTGGTTTTTGTTCTGTATTTTCTTCAATTAACAAGATTTTTTTTCATCTACCTTAAAGATCCTATAAAAAAATTACTTAACCGTTAAACGGGATTTATAGAATTTTATTGTAAGTGCTGACTTTTATTCACTGGACAGACTTTACACTCTTGAGATTTAGATTAAGGAAACAAAAATCATATGAAAAATCATTAAGTGGAAAAATCTTCTATGGCGGGACAATCTTGGAGTTTTGACCATAAATTTAATTTTGATTCTGCGACCAATATTTTAAAGGCACTGCGTATTTGGTCGGCAAATATACAACTAAACTCTACTCTTATTTCCACGGCAACGGTTCTGATTGGAGATCACACTAAGCGCCGGGACTGCTACGAAACCGCAAGACCTACGGCGCATGCGCTAACTGCCATTTTTTGCCGGCCAAATAGACACTTCCTATTTGGCCAGTGAGATAGTGATTTTTTTCTTGATTTCTTAAAGGCTTACTTAATTCACCAATTCCCTAGTAAACAATTTTACCAGTTTGCCCTTTCTATCAGCTTTTCGGAAATACTAATTTTGGTCTGCAATAGAATTAGACCCCCTTTTGGTATATATGTATTATTAAACCCTATTTTGTCAACTGTATTTAGACTCACGGTAGCCGCCTCCCCTTTCAATTTTCTGGATAAACCCTTTAAATATTAAACCACCCGAGATTACCATTGAATCCTATGAAAAATTTGGAGCTGCTACGACTGAAAGGGTTAAAGATTTTCACGTGCAAATAAACGTCCATTTTACTTTATCATACCTTCATCCTTCCGAGGTCGATAAATGAGCACCAAGTTCGCTTAAATTGCAAGTCCAACCAATTGGGGTACAGCTGGAGTTAGCAACTCGGACTGGTCACAAGCAAAGCAGTTGTCACCAAAGGCTAATAAAACTGAGAGTGGCACAGTCTGATAGGCCGAGGCGGAATTTGTTTCATTTAAACACAAATATTTCAGCCATTTATTGCAATTAAAATCTCAAATTTCCTAAAGATATATAAATTCATAAAGCTTATATGGAAACACTAATTTCTCTTTTTAATTAATTCAAATTTGCATAATTAAAAAATGTTAAATACAAGTAATTTATGTATAAGATAATATACGAATAATTAAAAACTACTTTATTATGCACTAAAAATCAATGTTCAACTTTTTCCATATACAATAAAAACTCGTCGGCATAACAACCATGCCGGTGTCAAAACATCCTTAAATAAACTCTTAATACGTCCTTTTAAGGAAGTAGCTCAAACAGTTCTAGATATTAAAAAATGAAATACTTCTTTCTTGACTTTTTCCCAATGTTTTTCTTGTCAATTTCAAGTCTATCATACTGAGTCTTGCCTACTCAGTGTTTTAATGGCCACCATGAAAGAAACTCAGTCTTACCCATTCATCCCATCGAAGTCTAGGCAAATCAAACCCTAGCCCGAAAACGAAGATTGATACAGTAATAAAATAATAACATATCGATAAAAACCTCTGCAAAGCTCAAAGCAAGGCTCGCATAGAAGGGTACTCCAGTTATACGTGATACAAGCCACGAAAAAATGCAGATTAAAATAACTTTTAAAATTGCCATTTGGTAAAGGATATCTGAAAAACAAATTTCAAAGTTACTTTCATCAGCGGAGCACATAACATTAAATATAATTAGAACCCTAATTAGGGCCGTTAGGCCAAGGATATTGCAAAAGCAGTTTTTAAGCAGTTAATACTATACGAGATTAAAATACTTTGAAATTAGTACCATTAGTAGATCCCAAACTGAAATTAATATTCGAGTGGGCATGATATTACACAGCTTTTAAACTGAAACAATCCGATAATCTCTTAAAATATAAATTTTAAAATATACATCTCTGTAGATTACATATATGGTTTCAGTTATAGCAAGAAACAATCGCGCAATTTATTACCCCGACCAATGAAAACTGAATGACAGTCATATTTTACAATGAAATAAATTAAATGTACATTTTATACTCTAGTGCAACGTTTCTCGACCCTCTAACGTCACTACACGGAAGGAAAAACCGAGTAAACAGAAAGCCAGTTGGGTTACTAGGAGGAGTTTCAATATCAAAATAGTTATAAAAAGACGCTTTATATACAATACACATTGGTTTAACAAACTAATCATATTTCTAAATTAAAGTTCTTAATTTAAATAAAAATTAAGACGCTGCTCTGGGAATAACTTTCTTTGTTTGCTCTCGGCTTGTTTCTCTAGGGTCAAATAACGTTACAGTCTAGTATAAAACATTCCAGATTAAACATATTTCCCAATCCGATCAAAGGTTAAATTACTAAAGGAAATAACCCTTTATAATAAAAATATGTATTCAATGTAATAATATAAACAAATAAACATGCACCCAATTAATATTCTGTTAATAGCGAATAGTTTCGAAAAAGTTAATTTAAAAATTGAACAGTAAAGTTTATCACCGTGATGCGGATATAAAATTTAATGACAATATACGCACTTCAATAAAATATAAAATAAAGATATGTACGATTCAGTGAAAACAACAATCTAAAAATTCACTGAATCCAATGAATCAATTTACTAACAATTTAAGAAATAGCGTAAGAATTTAGCATGTTCAATACTGATTTTAATATTTATAGTTAAACTTGACGCTAAATTTTGAAAGACTTTATCACGGGTATTACAAATTACAACTAAACAAGATCGAAATGAGGAAAAAATGGTTTCTTAGCAGTATAATTCAGTACTCAGCCTTTCTATATTGCATCAAGCGATCACATTAGAAATACAAACCTTATAAAACTCAGAATATAATTGAGTTGACTCACCTAGAACTAGACAAGATCTAATTTCCAAAGGTGCAATGCAGACAGATATGTTTTGAATTTATAGAGATTGGTTTAATTTGAATATTGATTTAAATCTGTTACTCTTCTTAATTCAATATTTCTAAAAGCGATTTTTTAAATATTTGTGGCTGGTAAAGCAAAATTTCCTCCTCCCTGCTGTCTTGTAATTTAGCACTGAAAATGGGCGATAGGCTTGATTTCTAATTTTTATGGCGATACCATAAACCCAGGGATAAAAACAATCTCATTTAAGTGTTCTTGTTAATCTGTATGTATTCAGGTATATAAGTTATTAATAAAATATGGAATTTCTATTTTTTTTTTATTTTGAATCAAATATTGGTTGTTATAAATATATCACATTTATGTATTATTTTTATATCCCGTACCATATAATATGAAAAAAAAACTTTGTAAAGTATTTCTTTTAGGAAAAATATTTTCTAAAAAATTGTTTATCAGTAAAAAAGTTAAGTAAATTCAATATAAATATACCTTTTAGCTGTTCGAAATCCTAACGTTTGTCTGCAATCGAATTCAACCTTCTTTTGGTATGTTTGTATTTTAAAATATTAAATCGTACTTTGATTCACTGTAACAGACTTTCAATTTTCTGTATAAATTTGCCATCTGGCCGAACTGTTGATGACAAAGGAAATCGAAGTTATCCCCGATATCCCGAAGTTTGGTCGTTAAATGAGCACCAAGTTTGCTCAGGGAGCAAGTCCAACCAATTGGGGTACTGCGTGGAGTTAGCCTCTCGGACTGGTCACAAGCTAAGCAATTGTCACCCCCAGTCACCCCAAGCCCAAAGGCTAATAAAACTAAGAGTTGCACAGTCTGATAGGCCTAGGCAGAATATCCGTCACTTTTATACTAAACATTACTATCGCCGTTCGGGAAACTTCGGAAATCCCGATCCTCGGCGAGCGAATCTTTGGACAAACTCGTTTGTCGGTTTCGTAAGCGCTGACGTATCGAGCTGGAGCGATGGAAACCGATCAAATGAGCTTCTCCAACGATCCAAATGCCAAGGAACGAAATGCCCGAAATTTGCCGAAAGGAGATAGTGTTTAATATTAACGTGACGAATTTTATTTGAACACAAATATTTCAACCTTTCATCTCAAATTTCATAAATTCAAATTTTATGGAAAAAAGCTTATATGGAAACCCTAATTTATCTTTTTAATTAAACTCTGCCAATTTAAAAAATTTTAAATACAAATAATTTATGTATAATAAGATAATATATTAATAATTAAAAGTTATTTTATTATGCACTTAAAACATGGTACAACTTTTACCGTATACAATAAAAACTCGTCGGCATAACAACCATGCCGGTGTGTAGAGTCTGTCTGTCCTCGCTTGGCACATGTGGCAAACCTAAAATCACTACCCACAGCAGGAAAAGCAGTGGCGAGTGCAGGGTATCGGGTATCTAATAGAAGTGAGATAACCATCTTTATGGCTTTTTCGCCACTGTTTTTTCTGCTGTGGGTACTGATTTTAGGTTTGCCACTCGTGCCAAGCGAGGACAGACTATAACATCCTTAAAGAAAGTCGTAAAACGTCCTTTTAGGGAAGTAGCTTAAAAAGTTCTAGATATTAAAATAAGAATAACTTCTTTCTTCCCCATGTTTTTCTTGTCTCTTTCAAGTCTATCATACTGAGTCTTGCCAATCTCAGTGTTTTAATGGCCACCATGAAGGAAACTCACAGTCTCACCCATTCTTCCCATGGGAGTCCAGGCAAATCAAACATTAGACCAAGGGCTAAGATTGATATAGCGATAAAAACCCCTCCAAAGCTCAAAGCAAGGCACACATAGAATGGCACTCCAGTTAAAAGTGATAGGAGCAATGAAAAAATCCAGATTGCAGAAACTGTAAAGATGGCCATTTCGTCAAGGATATCTGAAGAACAAATTTCTAAGTTATTTTCATCAGCGGAGCACATAACTTTAAATATAATTAGTATCCAAATAGAGCCCTTTGGGCCAAGGATATTGCGAAAGCAGTTTTTTTAGCAGTTAATACGAGATTTATATAATTTGAAATTAGTACCATTATTAGATCAAAAACTGAAATTAATGTTCGAGGGGGCCAGATATTATACAGCTTTTAAACTCTAAAATATCCGATAATCTCTTAAAATATAAATTTTAAAATATATATCTGTTTTGGGCAAAGTGATTAATTGGGCATTATTAATAATGCCCGAAGTGAAGGTGGGCAAAGTGGTAAATTTCATTCATAAATTCCACTGAATTTATCACATTGCCCGGGCATTATTAATAATACCCGTATTTATCACATTGCCCGTAACATATCTATGGATAACATGTATTGTTTCACTTACAGCGCACCATTGTTGGCATTATAATCCACTTTCCAGTATAATGAAGAAAAAAACAAGCGGCACCCGGTTGTATAATGAAACCTAAATAACTTTCTTTTTTTTGCTCTCAGCTTGTTTCTCTTTGGACAAGTAACGTTGCAGTCAAGTATAAACAATTCCAGATTAAACATCTTTCTAAAACTGATGATAGTTTATATTACTGAAGGAAATAACCCTTCATAATAAAACCATGTATTCAATGTATTAAGATAAACATATACCCAATTAGTATTTTGTTAATAGAGAATAGTTTCGAAGTTAATTTAAAAATTTAATAACAATGCAGTTTTTCACCCTGATGCGGAATTTAAAATTTAGCAATTACATACTTCAATAAAATAAAGATCTACGATTAATATTCGATGAATTCAACAATCTAAAAATTCACTTAATCCTATGAATAAATTTACTACCCATTTAAGAAATAGCGTAGACATTTAGCATGTTCAATACTGATTTTAATATTTATAGTTAAACTTGACGCTAAATTTTGAAAGCCTTCTTCACGGGTATTACAATAAAATGCTTTCATAGCAATATAATTCAGTACTAAGCCTTTCTATATTACATCAAGAGATCACATTAGAAATACACACTACAAAGCTTATAAATCTTAGAATATAATTGAGTTCACTCACCTAGAGCTAAACAAGATTTAATTTCCAAATGTGCAATGCAGGCAGATAAGTTTTGAACTTATAGAGATTGGTTTAATTTGAATATTGATTTAAATATGTTCTTCTTCTTAATACAATATTTCTTAAAGCGATTTTTAAATATTTGTGGCTGGTAAAGTAAAATGCTCCTCTTTTCTGCTGTCTTGTAATTTAACACTGAAATCTGTTGTGTCTGTCTTTCTTGACGAAGGTTTATAAGTGGATTCTTGAGATCATGCACACAGACCGGAAATGTATGTACCCAGAATCCAATCCAATCCAATCCAATCCAATCCAATTTAGCATTGAAAATGAGTGATCAGGGTTCTGGGTTGTGGATACATATATTTTCCGGTATGTGTGCTTGATCTCTAAGATCCGCTTATACACCTTCGTTTTTACTAAAATGATGGAGTCAAACACTCAATCGTTCTTATTAGTTAAAAATTAAAAAAAAAATGGAAGAACTAACTGTTCGACTACAGTGGTTGCAATTGAGTTTAAAAAGGGAAGACATTTCAAGACAACTTTCTGGTTTAACATTTAAATTTTGTACGAATTACCGGTACATTTACCAACCAGAGCTGCACCAAGGTTTTAAGTCTACTCTCCACCTTTATCTTCAGGCCTTGGTGGTGGACAATTTTCTAGAGAAAAAGGCACAACCACATGTTGCACGCAATGTCCAAGCTTTCTTCTTATCCCACCAAGTTGCTTGTTTACCCTAGGTGGGTTCACCGGAACCAACGTCCATAAAACATGTCCTCTAAATGAGGAGAAATCACCCAGCCCAGTGGTTCCCAAAGTGGGTTCCACGAAAAAATTTAGGGGGTTCCGCTTGACAAATTTTATTTCCTTAAAAAAAATAAGAATGGTGTTTTTTATATTAAGTTCATCAAAATGCAAATCCTACCAAAAATATGTATTAAATTCTTAAAAATGTATGTTTTAAATTCGGATTAGATGTACCAAAACAAGTTAAAACCCTCTTTTAGTAGTCTTAAGTAGGTTTACTACGAGGAGTTAAGGTATCCAAATCGTGATAAAAAGACGCTATATATACACATTGGTTTAACAAACTAATCAAGTTTCTAAATTAAAGTTCTTAATTGAAATAAAAATTAAGACACCGCTGGGAATAACTTTCTTTGTTTGCTCTCAGCTTGTTTCTCTTGGGTCAAGTAACGTTTCAGTCTAGTATAAAACATTCCAGATTAAGCATCTTTCTAAAACTGATTATAGTTTATATTAGTAAAAGAA
The DNA here is from genome assembly GCA_963680715.1 of Tetragnatha montana. Classification (NCBI taxonomy): domain Eukaryota; kingdom Metazoa; phylum Arthropoda; class Arachnida; order Araneae; family Tetragnathidae; genus Tetragnatha; species Tetragnatha montana. The sequence goes on along the minus strand of OY796676.1, from coordinate 12,446,369 downwards.
ATAACCCTTCATAATAAAAGCACGTACTCAACATATTAAGATAAGCATGTACCCCAATTAGTATTTTGTTAATAGCGAATAATTTCGAAGTTAATTTCATAATTGAATAACAATGGAGTTGTTCACCGTGATGCCGATGCAGACTATAAAATTTAGTGATAATATACTGCAATAAAAATTTAGAGTGCACAACGCTGATTTTAATATTTATAGTTAAATTTGACGCTAAATTTTGAAAGACTTTATCACGGGTATTACAAATTACAACTAAACAAAATCGAAATGGGGAAATGAATAGTTTCTTAGGAATATATAATTCAGTACTCAGCCTTTCTACATAACATCGAGAGATCACATTAAAATACAAACTACAAAGCTGATAAAACTCAGACTATAATTGGGTTTACTCACCTAGACAAGAGCTAATTTCCAAATGTGCAATGCTGGCAGATAAGTTTTGAATTTATAGCGATTGGTTTGAATATTGATTTAAATCTGTTCTTCTTCTTAATTCAATATTACTAAAAGCGATTTTTTAAATATTTAAGCAAAATGTTACTCTTTCCTGCTCTCCTGTAATTTAGCATGGTTTATGTCTTGGTTTATGTTTTTATGGCGATACCATAAACCCAGGGCTTAAAACAACCTTATGTAAGTGTTCTTGTTAATCTGTATGTATTCAGGAATATAAGTTATTAGTAAAAAATGGAATTAATGCAGAGAGATAGTTTTTTATTTAAAATAAAATCTTGGTTGTTCATATAAATATATCATATTTATGTAATATTTTTATATCCTTTACCATAATTTTGAAAGAAAAACTTCATAAATTATTTCCTTTAGAAAAATATTTACTAAAAATTAGGGCTTATCAACAAAAAAAATAGTTAGGGAAATTAAAATATACCTGTTCCTATTGACGGAGTCAAATACTCAATCGTTCTTATTAGTTAAAAAAAAAATGGAAGAACTTACTGTTCGACTACAAGAGTTGCAATTAAGTTTAAAAAGGGAAGAAATTTCAAGACAACTTTCTGGTAGACATTTAAATTGTGTATATTTATTTTTTAATTTTTAAGGGTAGATACTTAACAAATTTCTACCGTATATTTTCATATCATACACTATTAAAGTCTATAGAAGGTTGATTTTTTAAAAACTTTTGAGAGCAATTAAATGGATTGAACGCTATCAATCAATGCTATCAAAATGCTCTATTCATGGGATTGAATGCTAAATAATATGCTACAAAGCCACTGTCTATTTGGACGTACAATATACAACTAAACTCTACTCTTATTTACACGGCAACGGTTCTGATTGGAGATCAAACTAAGCACCGGGACGCATGGACGCACCGGAATGCTCATGGGCCAACTGCCGTTTTTGCTGTCCAAATAGACACTTCCTTCTACAAAATAGTTTTTTTTTTTTTAAATTTAATATTGAAGGAGTTTTCTGATTGGTGGCTGATTATTGGACAACATGGAGACGCTGAAACCCCACAAAACTTCAAGGGTACCATCTATGAAGCCGAATTTTTATGGAAAGAATTTCAATTCATTTTTGGTTATAGCCTTTCAGACTTATGCAGAGTGTATCAATAATAATAATAATAATGGAACAAACTTCTATGAGGGGTATTACACACCTAGACGATTTAGGATCACATAGGAATGGGGGGGGTCAAAAATGCACCCCTAACGACATTACACCCTAACTGTTTTTATAAGCAAGCATGGGAGGTGTTATAATGGAAGTTGACATGGTGACCTTTAAAGATTAGATTAAAACTAGCAAAATCATTAGATTTAGTTACGAGGGCTGTCCGTAAAGTAAGGTTTCCAAAATTCTGCAGATGCGAGGAACACTGTTTTATGGGGGATTTGTCTACACTGGCCTGTACCTTGGACCCTTTTCTTCAAATCCCCGCCCCCACCAACTGTCTGCGATGCTTATTAAAGGTTTGGCAGCTGTTACAGCTGGAGATTTCGCTGTTTCCTCCCGCCAACCCCGTTATTCGTCCCCCATAGACCGTCCAGCACGTTGGTCGTATTGGGCGTTTGTACGTCCGTTTTTTAACTCTCTGTACCATTTGCGCACATTTTGTTCTCTCATACACTTTTCTCCGTAGACTTCACACATGTGGGAATGACTTTCCACAGCCGCAATGTTTTTCGCACACAAAAAAACAATTTCAGAGAGTGGCGAGAGAAGCGAGTGGAAGCTCCATCTCTAACAGCTGCCAAACCTTTAATAAGCATCGCAGACAGTTGGTGGGGGGGCGGGGATTTGAAGAAAAGGGTCCAAGGTACAAGCCAGTGTAGACAAATCCCCCATAACAGTGTTCCTCGCATCTGCAGAATTTTGGGAACCTTACTTTACGGACAGCCCTCGTATTTATTACACTAAAACAATTTAAAAGCTGAAATTTCTATCGTATTTTTTTAGATCTTAGGCTTAACCCGTAGCAGGGGACGTGACGTCTCACAGACCGCTCAACATTTCCCTCCCCTTCCCCCTACCACATGCTGGGTCGAATTGAATAGAATTTTCTCCTACCTTCCCCTTACATAACCTTGAGACTGACCCCTTCTTATCAGCAAGTTTTTCCAAAAACATCCGTTCGAAATTCCACAAATTCTTTCCCACGCGGTCCAGCAGACCTCAGGTCCCACTCAGTGTAACGGTTTTCGTCCAGACTTAGTACGCGCATGGCTTTGAAGCTCGGTCCGCGGAGATTAATTTATCCTTCTGATCCGGGTTATGCGGAAGAGTTAAAAAATATTATATGAAGTTGGGAGGGATTTTAGAGTGGTAAAGATTACTATTAATAAGATTTCTATGAAAAATTTTAAAATTTTTTTGCTTCTAAAACACTGGTGAAAAACTGATACTTCAGGTAGTGTCAAAATTTTTTTGTATTGTTCTACAATGATATTTTTCCAATTAAAACTTGCATTACATATTAAATAATAAAAGCAAAACAATTAATTCATAATAGATGCGTTTTATTTTAAATTATAAAGAATTTACTGCACCATGTGGTTTCTATCGAAAAATTTAAGGCTCTTGGAAAATTGTCTGTGAAAACTTTTATTTTATCATAAAGTTAACAAATATTTTTCTATGAAGAGATAAATGTTCCAAGAACTATGTACTGAAATATCATAATCATATCTTAATTAGAAAATTTTTAAAAAAATATAATGTTGCGCGGTCTGTGAGACCCCACGTCCCCTGGTATGTTCCATTTTCTCACCTCCCCTGTTACGGGTTAAAATGGTCAAAACTTACTACATGCTTTTACGATTGAGATATTACGATTGGTTTGGTTAAATATTTACTGAAATTTCAGCTCTTAAATTGGTTTTGTGTAATAATTGCCGGAATAGAACGATTTTTCCTGTTTTAAAAAGTTTAGTATCAATTTCCACTGGAGATTGATTATACAGGGTGATTCAGATAAGTGTTTCATAACTTCTAGGGGAGGTAGGGTACATCAAGACGAACAAGAATCGATATAGGTTAGGGGGTCGCAAGTGGGGTCTAAGGGGTTAAAATCACAGGTGAAAATTAGCAAAAAAACTCTCATATCTGGGCAGAAAGAGATACAATTGTTCGATTCCGGCATTTTTTACATTCAACCAATTCAAATTTTTCATGTAACAATGAGTTGCAAGTGTTTATTCTAATCAAAAACAGATCGATAATTGAATGAGGCATGCGTTGTTGGTAGATTAAAGTTACAACTGTCCCTTGTTCAGACTTTAGTTCTTTGCGCCATATAACTCCAAACAACCAACAAAACTCTAGTATTAAGATGTTTTTGTCGTGGCACTTTCTATTGTAGTGTATCAACTTACATCATATGCCTGTTTCAATTATTGGTATGTTTTTGATTAGAAAAAACACTTGCATCTCGTTTTTACATAAAAAATTTAAATTGGTTGAATGTAAAAAATACCGGAATCGAACAATTGTATCACTTTCTGCCCAGATATGCGAGGTTTTTTGCTAATTTTCACCCGTGATTTTCACCCATTAGACCCCACTTGCGACCCCCTAACCTATATCGATTCTTGTTCGTCTTGATGTACCCTATCTCCCCTAGAAGTTATGAAACACTTATCTGAATCACCCTGTATACAACATACAACCTCCCTTATAGAAACCCCTATGTCGTTAGGGATGGACTTCCGACCTACCCCCCATTCCTATGTAATTCTGAATTGTCTAGGTGTGCCCTACCAATCCTAGAAGTTTGTTCCATTATTATTAATACCCACTGCAGACTTCTTAAAAAATAATTTTACCTTATTGCCTCTGAAAATTAAAAGGCAAACTTGAATAAGCCGGGATCTCTGTGACTCTCTGTGATTCAGTAGAACTCCCCAACCAACGAACAATTTCGAGATAAAGAGATCAAATTATAAAAGGCTCCCAATGGAAAAATATTCTTTTAGAATCGCCAATTTTTGATAGACTTAACAATTCAGTTGTTTTTGTCGCTAAAATTAACACAATTACTAACACTTGAACCATAAAAGAAAGTAAGCTAAGCAAATATTTCGTTTTAAAAGTAAAACTTTTTTCATGCAATAGATAAATGAATTTGGAATGCGTAAGCGTTTATAATATGTCAAGGTAATGGAATCTTCTAAATCTTCATGTAATTGTGATATTAATAAGTTGGTATTAAATATATGCTTAAATTAAGTTTTATCCATAGTATAACTTTAAATGCGATTTATTAAAGATCACTCAGAAGAAGAGCATTAAAAGCATCACACAAATCAAGTTTGACTGAAACCTGTGTCTTAAAAATCAACTAATTACATAATAATAAAATGAAATTCCTTTATTAAAACGTAATTACATACACATACAGTATCTCACAAACTTGTCAATGGAGTCATTTTTGATGAGGAAACTTGTAGGTTATAATGCTGCTGAGCTAAAAAAAATAACATATTGAAGACGGGTATATATCGTGATAGCCTTGCGCTTTTTTGTATTTTTCATTAGATCTTGCATTCGAATAGCGTGGAAAGTCAAGCAGGAGTCATAGCTGGATGAAGGTCCTATATCTTCTCCTATATGTAAATTCTCAAGATTTTGTAAGTGAAATATGCCAGAAGTACCATGAGGTAAAAAGCCGCTATCGACCAGTAGACAGTCTGCACGCTTTTTGAGTATGTCCATCCAGTTATATAGGCTATGCTAACACCAATTAGTAGATTTACCATCAGGGGTAACGCCCTTTTCATGATTGATTCAGGAATCGTAGAGTTTCCTAAGGGAAAAAACCGCATAAGTCACACATAAGAGAATTTTTTTGTCAACTTAATCAAAGTCTGATTTGCAATCCTTGCTTCATTTACATGGTACTGAAGTACACAGAGATAAACATGGTTACATTGAGTGTCATTTTTGCCCATGGAACCATGTATAGGGAGTCTGTAGATCGTTTCCAAACTTTAAAAAGGATGTATAGACCATAGCCACCTATAGTATGTATTAGATCATTCTTAATCCTAGAGATCTATCTGAAGTTTTAATAGTTCTATTTAAGAAATTTATTCTCAAAGGAGATAATTACGAAAAATATTTTTTATATAAATAGTAAAAAGAACAGTTTAGCTCAATATAACAGGACTTAAATCCTTCCCCGAACTTTTTAATCAACATCATTCAAATTCTTTCTGGCTCCTAAAAGGTGACAAATATAAATTGGAAAATAAGACCATTGATAGATGAAGGCTCTAGACTCAAATATTCGACTTACCGCTATTAAAATATGAAACCAATCTGATACCAACAGCAGGTACACACTCGGTAAGTGTCGGTAAATTAAGTAACAGTCACACAACGAGAGTTTTATGAGTTTAAAAAATAGAATTGTTGATTTGGTTGAGACATTTGCTTGCTCTATTGCGAGCCGCTTAGCCTTCTTCTTTCTGATAAAATCAAATTTTTTGTGGTTCACCTCTCTACAACTATTAGTATAATTAAGAAATTAAAACAACTTTCCATAATATGATATGAACATAACATGCAAATAATTGACTAGTGAGACGAGTCTGCATAGAGTTGTAATGAAAATATTCTTAGACATTTTACCGTAGTGAACACACTTTATAATTTTTGGGGTCAGAAAATCCCATTGCTTTTTTATTTCATATTTTAGTTTTAGACATGTAAACAAATTGAGGAGTTGAGCCCATTTACACATGGTGGTATGAGCACGATCGAGGAATACAAAATCTTGCCTTAAGACATATTTGCGAAAGATTTTGCATGCATAAGCTTGGTATATATGTCATCAGATTTGTGTTTATCAATTTGGGGATTAAAGTTAAAGTCCTAGCTTTTCTTTCGTTCGCCAACATAATATCATACAGTTCCATTTGCTTTTTGTGGTTAACTAAAAATTTTTTAACGGGAAATAAAGTATTATAATTTTTTTTGACGTGTAACCAACTTTGAGAATGTAACCAACTTTGATTCAACAGTTGTTACCTAAGAAAGACCTATGAAATTATGTAGTAGACTATGATCCCCTGTTACAGAAACACAAGTTTTTAAACCCCGCTTGGCAACTTATTAGAAAGTGTTTCTACAAACTTTAGACATTCTCAAAACAGCTTTTTCAGAATCCTGAAAAGGTTTGAACTTTGTTTTTTCACTCTCTAACAAGTTGTAAAACATGGTTTGAAAGTTCCAATTGGTGTAAACGGATATTTACTGGATCTTATATCTTTTTTATTAACTGATCTTATTTTTAATTTTTTTTATTGCAGATTTCATTTTGAAAATGCTTAAATACATAGGAAGTATTGTCTTCTTTTATGGGCTGTTTTTACTTTTTTGCTGGTTCTACACTCATGATCCGTTTTCCTTTGGAACTGTATCCATCCTTTTCCTGTCCGGTGCAATGATATCCCTTGTTTTAGGATGCGTGATGTTGTTTAAGCGATGAAAAAAAACCTTATGATATTTTCAGAAGAAACCAGTTTCAACGATTTCATCTGTTGAACTCAAGAATACTGTATTGCATATTGCTTAATTTCCATCTGTTTTGTTAATTAAAATGTTTGAACCAGTTTTGTATTAGTGTGTTGTCTACTGATAAGAATCACGCTTAGATCTCACCTATAACGTAAATTTAAGTAAAAAAATATTATTTGATGTTTTATAATAACAAAGTAGTTTTATCCGTCTTGCAGAGTTTTAGGACTGCGACGACATTAGTGTGACGTCACTTGCTTGTTTGGAAACGTTGATTCTATCCGTGATTGGTTCCGTGATTGGAAGTAAATCCGTACGGAACCAATCACGGATGGAATCAACGTTTCCAAACAAGCAAGTGACGTAATGACTAATGTCGTCTATTCAAAACATTGATATATATGTTTTATTTGTATTTGTTAATTTCATGAATTTAAACAAATGTCGCAAATAGAGCTACATTAGACTGCAACATTACTTGATCCTGGAGAAACAAGCTGAGAGCAAGCAAAAAAGTTCCTAGCGCGGTGTCTGAATTTTGAGTGAAATTAAGAATAATTTAATTTAATTTAGAAATATAATTAGTTTGCTAAACCCCTGTATGTATAGCAACTTTTTATCCCGATTTGCGTTCCGAAACTCCTTTAAGCAACCCAACAAGCTTTCTATTTACTCATTTTTCCTTTCACAAACGTTGCAGTCTAGTATAGTAACTTTCTTACATTTAGAAAAACAAACTGTAAAATTATTTTGAATTTTTTGTTCAACTAATTGAGCAATACAAAATAATTCCTCTCCTTGATCAGCATTAAGAGTAAGGAAAAATAAACAACCAACTCAGTTTATAGATTTTTCAAAAATCTAGTCTTCGAAAGTAGAATACCATCTCTGTCATTCAAAGTAACGAATTTATTTCAGCAAAACAGATCCAATTTCAATGACTTATTCAATATTATCCGTGGAAGGATCAGATAAAAAAAACCCCGACATCTACGAGTAAGCTTTTCGTGAAATCTCTCCTCATTCAGCGATTTCTACACTTAAAACAGAAAAATGTGTAACCCAAGACACAGTCTCTTTCAAGATGAAGCTCTCGGCAGTCTTCCTCTTATTTGTTTCATGCGTTTTAGGATGCGCCTTCGCTCAAATCAACCCGTGGTATCTGTGTCCAGAACCAGAAACCATCACCCCCTGCGAGTGCATTAAGGCTTGCGAAGACGACTGCAATGCCATATTCCATTGCTCGAACCTGACCAGCCAATCCCAAATCAACGAAGTGATCGAAAAGAGCGATTTCCCCTTCAGATCCGTCCACATAGAAAACTCCGCTCTTCAGTACATCCCCCACAAGGTGTTCGAAGAGAAGAAGTTCCACTACGTCACGATCTCGCACTGCACTTTTCTGAACCTTATTGACGGTCCTTTGCATATGGACACCCCTCTGCACTTTTTGCGGCTCGACAGCTTGGTGTTCAGACGCGGATTCAAGTTTGAAGTTTTCTCTTCGATGAAGCTGGAGGACCTCATAATTAAAAATATAGACGTGAAGAAAATTCCCAACGATGTCTGCCATCACTTGCCGTCGGAACTGGAGAACCTGGATTTATACCGTACAAACACAGCGAAAATCGGGGATACGGCGTTCTCCGCATGTCGCTCCTTAAAACACCTAAGTATTACCAAAGGGAACATAGAAACCATTAAGGCATCGATGTTCCCCAGAAACCTACTAGAACTTGTCTTGACGTAAGATTTTATTCATAAGTTGAAAAATCAACTTTATATTATGCTAATTAGTGTATGTTTAACCTATTACCAATTACTACTTACTCACTCTTAAATGTGCAAAAAATCAAATTGAATCGTATGTTTAAAAAAAAGGAAATTTAATTTTACTGTTCATCTCCCAAATTTTATTACATCTTCAAAATCCTATTTAGAATACAGAGCAGTTATCAAAATCGTTTAAGTATTTTTTACAATCTTCTATACGTACATAAGCTTTACAACATCTAGTTTATATAAATTGAATTCCTTATTAGACAAGAGATTGTAAAAGGCAGTCTCAGCAAATATATTTATGAGATTCTAAATGTTTATAGTCATTCTCATTTAATGAATTTTAAACACAACAAATACGAAATTTATAACACAAGTTTAATGAGTTAAATTTTGTCTCAGAAAAATAATATAACTTATAACTTTAATTGCTAATATAATTTATTTGTTTGTTTTAAAGAACGCGTTAAAACATTAGTTTAAACCAAATCATTACCTTTCATTTACTTCCATTTAAAAATTTTCCAGTCATCAAAAAAGAGAAAAAGAAAAAAAAAGTTTTGTATTTTTTTTAGGGACTAGGGGGCCTGCCCCCTGCTCGCTATCGCTCACCAACCCCCGGAACTACTTCGCAGTTCTTTTTAGATCGCTTCGCGATCTCAGCGAGCAAAGCTCGCTTGTTCCATCTTACCAATCACCCCGCTGGTCGGCTAAATTAATGCTCCTTTACAACCGAAACTACTTATCACTCTTGCTGATAAATAATTTAATCCAAATCATCCCGAAAAAACTATTGCTGAAACATTACTTTCCTAACTTAAATTGAAAATAAAAGAAATCACACATAGTGAGCTATCGCTCACCAACCCTCTGAACTGCTTCGCAGTTCTTCTCAGATCGCTTCGCGATCTTAGCGAGCAGAGCTCGCTTGTTCATCTCAACAATCCAGCAGAAGCCTTTTCTCCGTATAATTTAATTGAAATGTTAAAAAAATATTCAGCAAGTCTACTAATAACCATCAACCACTTTGTAGAAAAAAGCATTGTTGAAAATAAAAGAAATCAGACTCATCAATAAAACACGCATAAAACTCGTCTGTTTCTCTAGTGAACGGCGAGAAAGAGAAGAAAAAATTGAAACTTTGAATCTTAATAATTCTAAAACTAATTAGAATTTTTGAAAAAACAAAAAGCCAATATTTTTATAAGAATTATTTCTATGTGTCTTTAAAATATCATAGTTCTACTGTGATTAGTTTTGCTTTTATAACGAAAAATTCGAAAAAAGGGCGAAGTGGTGCAAATCTGCACATCTAAGAGTATGTGTCTGCAAAAAATCATATTTCTGCTGCTAATAGATTTTGCTGGGGGCGAACTCGCAGCAGAAAAAAATAATTTTCGACTTTGACATTAAATAACTCTAGAACTAATTATCTCATCTATTAGCTTTTAGAACGAAAACGATCCTCATACACTTGAATAGAAATGTTTAAAATTTCACAAATTTCCGTGGAATAGTTTTTGCGTAGTGAGAGTTCAAAGTGTTCAAAAATAAAATTTTCAAAAGCAGCGGCGGCGGCGGCGGTCACTGTTACTTTTTTTTAATATAGAGAGAATAGCTAGTTACAATAATGATAGACTATTTCAAGTGAATTTAAATTTTAATAGTTTTTTTAATTGCTATTAGCTAATCGACTTAAAAAATAGGTATTTTTTTTATTCATACATTGTGAGACCTTATAACAAAATTATGTTGTGGTTTTTACTTAAAGTGTTATATTTTAGGACAACTGTATAGAAGTTTCTTTTACCTTTTATTTTACTTACTTGAACAAGTAAAATTACCATTTTACTTTTGAATGTACCGATTTTCATTCATACGTACACTGCTTTAAAACTTGTTTTCAACTAATGTTAGTAAAATTACTTTTCAGGAATAACAAAATTAAAAATCTACCTAATGACTTTGCAAGTTACTTCCCGAAACTTGCATCCCTCTACTTGAATGAAAATCAACTCACTTATCTCGAAGAAAACATATATGGAAAGCTTCCAGAGTTAAAATATCTAAGTGTAAGAGGTAAGAACATAGTTTTTATTCCATTAGAACTTTACAATCTGTTAAAATTTCTGTGTTGCATATACTGTATTGCGATATATGTAGAAGTGTTGAAAAAAAAAGGAACCCTTTTATTTAGAAATTATATTTTGTACATAATATTTTATAGAACGTAGAACTTCTTTTAAAATAATACACAAATCAGAACATACCCTGTACTCAAATTCATGTTCCTAAAATAGGTGCAGTTATTAAAGTAGATTATAATATTGAACTTCATGTGCTATCTTTTGTATTTTAAATGGTGAATCGTAAACTGAACTTTCACAAATAATGCCGTTTGTGAAGTTTAAATCTTTTATCGAACAAACTTACAATGGATGGATTATAATAATAATTATAATGAAATAATCCTGTCCTGGGTAAGAAATTAAATTTATTTATCACAACGAAATATAATCTATATGAAAACACAAATACGCTATTTTTACACCAAACAACAAAAAAGAAAAACTGCTAAAAAGTATCCGAACAGTAAAAAGTATTTGTACTTAGTATTATCACGTTGACCGTTTAACAACTGTCAAATTCAGCGGCGCAGTTATAAAACAATCAATGCTCTTTGATATAATGTTTTCTGATTCAGTGGCACGTGCTTGACACAATAATACGCAAAAACCATTATTATAATAAAACAAAAAAATAGAACAATTTTGCGCTTTTTTAAAATTTTTGTAACGTTAATTTTTCATTGATTACATTTAATTTATTAGTATGAAAAGGGCTACATTTGACGATATTTAAGAAGTCATCTTTTTTTCTGAAAAAGAAATACTACTGTTTCGTATAACCTTTGCATTATGATATAAAGAGGTTTATAAACTACTATATTCTGATTAATATAATATTTGAGAAAACTAAATTTCCCCTTTATTTATCAAAGACAATTCTACTTTTTTATACAATATCATGAGTTTTATCTGTGTCATTCCAGATAACCCTCTCGTCTGTAACTGCAAAATTCGTTGGAGGGTAGGTCGACAGAGCCCCTACATAGACGGAACCTGTCCAAATCCAAACATGCATGGCAAAAAAATCATGGAGTTGACTGATGAAGATTTTGCATACTGTGTTTAAATATATTGCCAAAAATGACTTGTTTGCAAAGGCGTATTTACATGTTTTATTGATTTACCTATATATTTATATTTAGAAATGTAGTCCATCTATGAAGTAATAAAATGTAAGGTTTTATTAATTTGTTGTTGAAAGAATTCCAAACAAAAGTTTTACCGCAACTTCCCAAACAATTTGGTTCGAAAATAGGTTAATTGTTGTTGTGTTTTCAGCCTAAAATAAGGATTTTCAAAATATGTATTTTTACTGTTACTATAACTACTAGTTATGTTACTACTACTATGTTACTAGATGCCGATAAACCAAAGACCTACAATTTGTTCTTTTAATAATTTAATATTTACTTTATTTCAGTTAAGTCTGGACCAATTTTGTGTTTTGTTCCCAAAATTTGTCAAACATTCATATTTCTTAATAAATCAAATAAATATTCGTAATAAAAAATATTTTAGAGCTAAATAGTGAACAACTCAAAGTTTCTTTTCACGATACAAATTTTGGTTGGACTAAAAGTTTATGGATTTTTGAAAAATATCAAGGAAGGAAAAGTAGTGCAAAATCTAGCAATTTATCAAAATCTAACGAAAAGTTATGGCAAAGGAAGTTTAAATAATAAAAACCCTTGTTTAAAGTTTATGAAATTTTACAATGTATTAGAGTGTCTATTAATATTGTAGCACGTTTTTTTAAAACTTAAGAGTCGAACTTTTTTTCTGCGCAAAAAATAATTTATGATTTAGTGCACATCAAATTCTCTAAAGAGCTAAAAGGTCTATTTCACAATATTAGCTACAGATACAAAAATAACGGGCTTAATGTGTTTTTTATTACTTTTACAAGTACTCAACACACTATAATGAACAAAATCTAAGAATTAAATCTTCAGGAAAACTTAACTTATAATTTTATGAAACCTTGAATTATAGATTTCATTAAGTTTGGAAAGTTAGAAGACAATGTCTTTCTTGTCACCACAAAAGCTTCAAAATTTTTGTCATTATGTCACAATAAAATTAAAAAAGAAAAAAAATATTTTCCCTTTAATCAAGATTCAGGTTCTAATATTAAACATTCTATTTACATTAAAAAAACATTTAGTAGAACACCTTCACTATGCCACCAAATACTCCACAAAGTTAATTCATTTTATGTTCTTATTGGCCCTATTTGTACAATACCATTTAATAAAGTGTTAATAAATCTACTATAGTTCTTAAGATCTATCCCTTAAACTCTGGTTTAATACATTGGGACTGAAATTAATATCTCAACTCCTATAATACTTCAAAGACCCGATAAGATTTATTCAAAACTACAGATAAAATTCGGTTAACAGCTTTCTGGGCCCCGAGCCTTATGTCGTATGTTGCTTATGATTACATTTAACCCTGCTGTACTGTTGGGGTCTATTTGACCCAAATATTTTTCATTTGCTCATAAAAAGGAAACCCCTGGAGATATTGTCATGAAATTGCATGACTTTGTTGATAATGGACATAAATACGTAAACACTGAATTATTATCATTTATTTTTATTTACAACCAAAATTTTTCAACTTATTCTTAATGTACTGTTGGGGTCAATATGACCCAATTCTAGTATTTTTTTCTTGTGCCTTCACACTTCCATATTTCTTGGAATCATTCAACGGAAACGAATTCCTTTTCGAACTTTTTATGTTTATTTTTATTTTTTTCTCGTTTTCTTTTGTGTTTGATCCACGTGTCAGGAAGGCACATGCAGTAAACTCCTCTGGACCAAACGGTTGGGATATGTGAAAATGCAAAGTTTTGGGATGTTTGTTTTTTGTTATTTTTTTTATTTGTATGTTTAGTTTATTGCTTTATTCATATATTTTATTAGCTATAATTTAAAATATACTTATACAACTTAAGATATAATTATTTCCAAAATTTAACTTTTCATTTAAGTATTTTTGAGTTGTTCATTTGTATGTTTAATTTATTGCTTTATTCATATACTATTTTATTAAATATCATTTAAAATATACTTATACAACTTCAGATATGATTATTTCCAAAATTTAACCTTTCATTTAATGGTAGAAGTGATAATATTTTGAATGGGGTCATATTGACCCAAACAGTACATGCGCGTAGCAAGTCGGAGCAGTGCAGCAGGGTTAAACTAAATTACATATTCATTTGCATTCATTCTACGTCATATTTGATATCTTTATAACTTAAATAAATTGTATGTAGTTCATAAAACTCCTTGTAACACTACACTAGACTGCAACGTTTCTTGACCCTGGAGAAACAAAACAAAGTAGTTCTCTACGCGGTGTCTGAATTTTGAGTGAAATTAAGAACGTCAATTAAAAATATGATTAGTTTGTTAAACCCATGTATATATAGCGTTTTTTTTTTATCCTGATTTGCGTACCGAAACTCCTCGTAGCAACCCAACAAGCTTTCTGTTTACGCAGTTTTCCCTTCCGCTTATTGACGTCAGGAAACGTTGCAGTCTAGCATAATCAATCACTTATACATATAAATAGAAATTTAAGAAAAAAAATCTTAATCAGCAACCGATCTATTGTATTTTCCATCTTCGAGGTCCCATCAAACAGCCACGACTGCATCTCGACCAAAAATCCCTACATCATCACTTCTCCTACAAACTGTAGACGTCCATCGATAAGCTTTCCGCCAGCTTTCGCCCACATCAGCTGGTTTCAGCGTTAAATGCGACGGCCCGTGTCTCGACCCTCCCAGTTAAAAAGACCATGCGGACCTACATCGTGCTTTTGGCCGTCGCCGCGGTTCTCGGCTGCGGGGCACTGGCCTTCTCCCAGCAACAGGTCAACCCCTTTTTCGTCTGCCCCGACCCCGCCATCATCGAACCATGCGTCTGCACCAAGGATTGCGAGCGGTGCAACGCTACTTTCGTCTGCAACGACCTGACCAGTCAGGACCAGCTAGATGAAGTGCTGGAGAGGAGCGGGGACTTTCCCTTCAGGGTGGCCAAGTTCGAGCAGTGCACCCTGCAGTTCGTCCCGCACAAGGTGTTCGAGGCTAAGAAGATCCGGCAGCTGGACATCCGGGACAGCCAACTGCTCACTTTGCTGGACGAGGGGGCCGAGACCGACGTGCCTTTGCAGAGTGTGTGGCTGGAGAACATTAAGTTCAGGAGAGGATTCAGGTTTGAAGTTATTATTAATCATTAGCAATGTTCTTTAACTAGATGATAAGCAAGTTCTTTTATGCTTGATGAAGAACATTTGGGAACAGAAGTGGCTATCCTATTGTATAGTAGTGTAAGGAGCCATTCACTAATTACGTAAGGATGATTTTGGCAATTTTTGACCCCCCCTACCCCTATGAACTTAATATTTTTCAAACCCCTCCCCCTATTCCTACGTAAGATTCCAATAAAATGTTAGAAATTGATCAGTTATACTGAAACTCTATTTATCTATATTTGACTCTATAGTTTGTCTCTCTATTACTCTATTACTATTAGTCTCTCTATTACTCTATAGTTTGACGTATATTAAAGATTTTTATTTTCAACAGATAAGTAATATTCTTGCCGTCAACTACATATTGCCATTATATTATTATCTCTAGTCTTTGGAATACCATTTATCAGTAATTATTAACTTGGAAAATATTACGTAAGAATGGGTTTGACCCCTCCCCACCCCCTAAGGAAGGGTATGTAGATATTTTTCCAACCCCCCCCTCCCCCTCGGGACCCTTACGTAATTAATGAATGGCCCCTAACAAGTGACCAACATATCGCCTCTCTGAAAGAAATCGACGTAACTCATAATTGGGAAACTTTACACTAAAACAGGTTTTAACCTGTTTTTTATAACAGGTAACAGCGGTTTTACTGGAAATTGTTTTCACTGCCGAACTTACATGCCCTGCAGTGTTGCTAATGCTTGCATTCTTGGCGTCGCGTTCTCTAACACATGCCTTTGAAATTACCAAGCAAGCGATAACGCGCCAACTATAATTGCCAGAAGCCCTGCTAATGACGGGCACTCTTTTTCGGAGTGCATTTAATGGCTCACTCCACTTCTCTTTCTCCTCTATGATAATCACTTGAATTATTTTGTTATAGAGCATTTGCAATCACGTGACTTGTACTTAGCAACCGCCCTGACAACAGGTGCGTTGTCCACCAGCAGTTGAAAGAAAATAACTGGTCGTGACGTCATGTGCGAATGCTCTATTGCTGTATAGAGCATTTTCAATCACATGACTCGGACCTAACAACGGCCTTAGCAACAGAAGATGTTATAGTTTTTTGCCCTACACAGGTTAACAGTTACAGAAAATGACTAGCCGTGGAATTCTTCTATTGGAGAATTTGCAATCACGTGATCCCATACCTAAAAACCGCCTTAGCAACAGATAAACAACGGCCTTAGCAACAGTTAAAAGCCCTACAGAAGGTACACAGTTAAAAGAAAATAACCGGTTGTGACGTCACCTGAAAACACTCTATGTAGCGATGTGTAGTTTCTTTTGTCTACTGAAAAGTTAAGAAAAACGAGATGCAGCGCCTTAAACGACAATAATCGAAGAATGAAAGAACTAGGCAGAATCACTAGGAAGAGGGTAAATGAATCGCCAGTTAGAAGAAGGGAATAAGTCAAAAAAAATTGCAAATTGACTTTTTGTGCGCAACAAAAATCTCCAAGCTTCGCTCTATACAGGAGTGTAAAGAGGAAAAAAATAACTACCCCCTATCGGCAGATATAGCCCCTTGAATTTGCGAAATCGATCTCCATTCATTGTATTTTTTTATTAAATTTAAAACTTAGCTTAATTTGTCCTTCTTTTCTTATTCCTTGGCCTGTAAACTTAGCCAAAATAAAATTTGATTTGAATTTAATAGCGTTTTTTCTTTTTTTAACCAATGGATGTTTGACTCCATTGATATTATTCACTACTTTTGTACCGTGAACTACGAGTAAGCAGAAATATAATTTAAGTGTCAATTTAAGTGGTTTTTAAGAAGGCTTACCTCCACCGGTTTCATCTCGCCGAGTCTGCTCTCTGTGCACTGTGTGAGGGGGATGAGGAGGACATTAGTCACATCCTCCTCGGATGCACATATCCCATATTCCATCGGGACATTCTTCGGGGAGTAGCGACCACCGTGGAGGAAATACTCAAAGATAAAAAAATTTTGGACCCTCGCCTGCCTTTCATATCAGGGACATCGAGCTATCGGCTACAATTAGCCGGACGCTCGTAGCAAGAAGTAAGTAAGAAGGGAATAAGTCCATCCTCTTTTTTGAACTGTAAAACATTTTTAAATACACTTATAATTTTTTCGATGATTGTTCTGTATTCTTAACAGTGCCATGAATTTCCTGTAAAAATTTGGTGGCTATAGGATAAAAATTCCATTATTTATACAGTTTTTTCCCGATTTTCTCAAAACTTCGTTTTTGGACTTATTCCCTTCTTCTAACTGACGATTCAAATGTACTTGGTGCACTTGCTGCACTAAACCTAGGCAGTAACAGTGAACTTAAAATATTTAAAATAACATTCATATCTTTTAAATACAATGTATGAAAATGTTTCTCCTAGTTTGCAAATTTTTTTCTCTATGATATAGATTCAATGCATTCACCTCCATGAAACAACTGACCGATCTTTACGTTGAAGGAGTCGAGGTCAAGAAGATCCCTGATAATATTGAAAAGTTCATTTCACCATCAGTCATTGTCTTGGAGTTTATCGAAACTAAAACGTTGAAGATTGGACCGACCGCATTTACAAAGTTGAATAACCTGAGAGCACTAACAGTTACTGGGACTAATGTGAAGACAATAGAAAAAACGATGTTTCCACCTTCTCTGCAGTTCCTCGATTTGTCGTAAGGAATTTTTTACAATTTTTCTCACCTAAAATACCTCTATTATTTAAAAAATAACTCATCTAATTTTACTTGACTAATTTCCCAAACCTCCATATAATACAATATCTCAGATTTTATCTACCTTAATTTAATGTGATATTAATTTAAATGTTGCTTATTATTATTCTTATATTTCGTTACTATTTTTTTTTAAATCAGATATCCATTTAAAATTTATTAAAAGCCCTAAGACATGTTTATAAAATAATGTTTAAAAAAAAAGAAACTGAAAATATTTTTCTAGTTAAATAAAATGGTTAGTATCTTAAAAATAATTATTTTAATTAAATAAAAATATTAAATACTTACATTTTTTTTCAGTGAAAATAAGATTAACGATATCCCCGATGGTTTTGCTGTAGGTATGCCTAAGTTGATTAAGATTTTACTCAATGGAAATAATATACAGTTTATTAAGGAAGAAGCTGTTGGAACAAATCACCCAACCCTTGAAACCATCATTCTTACCGGTAAGTAAGCGTAAATTAAAATATTAATCATGGCCATGTTATAAAAATGCACGAAGAAAATTGAATATTAAAACGAATATTACAGGATACCAATATGTTTCTATGATATGTAGAGGTTATATCTTTTTAAAATTTAGAGATCTAACCAGTGGCGTATATAGAAATTTATTTCGGGAGGGACCCAAATATCTTTTAAAAAATTTAGCCAATACATGGCCCAAAGTTAGATTTTTGCACCAGGAGAGAGGACCCAAAATTATTCATAAGCCCTCCATACATATTTGATAGATTCAATTTAGTTCTTTAATACTTTTTTAGGAGTGATTTACGTTTTGATGAAGTGAATGTTAAAAAAATGTGAATAATAGACGCTTACGTTGATCAATGTTCTGTTTAACTCCTTCGGTCCTGATCGCTTCAAATTATCTATTGGGTTTAACGGTAATCTTGGGCGGTTTAGGAAAGGGTTAAATAAAATAGTAGATGTCAAAACATTTGATAAGAATACATATTTAAAGACACCATCGGATGTATTCTTGAAGAAATTTGCCAGTACTTTAGTAAATATTAAAAACTATTTAAAATCATTTAAGTGCGAAGTAAATAAATAAAATTATAAAAATAATTTCATAGTTTATAGTAATTTTGAATAGTTTTTTTGTTTTCATGTTTTATTTATTTAATGGGTTATTTTTCCGTTCGTTTCAGAAAATCCGCTGGTATGCGACTGTAAAATCAAATGGACCCTGACTAGAAAGCAGCCTGCAATTGAAGGAAATTGTAAAAACATGAATAACAAGAGTGTTAGTGATCTCACAAAAGACGACCTATCCTATTGTGATTTGTGAAATATGAGAGAAAGGAAATTTCTAAGCGGTTCATAGATAAACTCATGATAGAAATCTTTGAATCCATATTTCATGGCTGGATTTTAATATTATAATTGTCCTAAATTTGCCACTGGTGAGATATTTGTTCTTCCTTCGTCACAAACACATAATATTTCATGAAAAATAATTGTTATAAGTTATCCTTATTAAGATTATTTAAGTTATTAAAGACTAATTTGATAATATTTTCTTTCTATTTGTACAATAGTTCAAAATAAATTATATGTATTACTGAAATTTGTTTGTTTTATTATATACCTGATTTATCAATCATACAATATTTAAATTATTATCACATGATTGATATTATTTAAAAAGAAAGGTTAGCTATAAAATGTCTAAAGTAAAAGTTTTAAAGTTTATTTACTAAGGAATCTTTAAAGGGCACAATTTTTATTTCCCGTTTTATGAAATCGCCGTATACGGGAGCCTAGTTTAAATAACTGACAAAATCAACAGATGCAGTAAATGGATTAAATTTTATGGACAACAGTTTCTGAATTAAAAATGATTACACATTAAAATATTTTTAACAGTTGAAATCATTCCATTGTAAATCCTTCAGTTCTCGGCCATTTAAATTCTTTGGAGAGACACATTTTCCAGAGATATATGCAGGCTTGGCTCTTGCTAACCATTGAAGAAGACAGTCACACTTCATGGGGTTACCTTAGAGTGACGTAAAAATGAAAATATTAAAAAAATCTAATGACCATTATCGACAACAACTAAAAATGTCTATCAAATTCTTAATTCATAAACATTTATTTTTCCTTTTCAATTTTAAATGTGAAGGAATTATTGAATACACAGTTGACTCCGCTTATTTAATGTGATCACTTTTGTCCAAGAGTTGAATGATATAACAACATCCGATTGATGATGATAACAATAAGCGATTTGATATTAGAAAGTTTCAAACAGTGTAACCCGAGTGTTAGCTTTAAAATCATAATCATTATGACATAAAATAGTCCTAATTGAAGTATTAAAACGATTACCTAGTATGAATTTTGTAACTTTTGCATTCTTAAAGAAAAATATGAGAATGGAACATGTATCACTAATTACTATATTAATGACTCATTTTGTATGATTGTAGATTAAAATTGGCCTTCAAGCGGGAAAATGAGGTTTTTAGGGGTTTCATCAGATTTCGATAACATTAAGCGATATATTGATCACATAAAACATCACATTTTGCGACAAGTTAAATAGGAGTGATCGGGACCGGACAATTTTGATAACATTATCTGATTGATAGCATTAACTGTGATCACAATGAGTGGAGTCAGCTGTAATAACCTTCTAAAATACCCTGTTATTTGATATACTTACCTTCTAAGCCGATTGAATTTAGGTTTCCAAAGTTTCCGTCGAATGCGTTTTGGGAGAGACCAGAAAGTTGATTATTCCTCAGCGTAATTGCCTTTATGTTGGGCATTCCGTGAAACATGTCTTCGGAAATCTTCGATATTTTATTATCGCTATGAAAGTAAATAATTCACTTGTAGAATTATTTCATTTATAAAAAGCACTAAGTAAGGAAATATTCATGTTGATTTACGCCAAAATTATCTGACTGAGTACAAGAAAGATCTCGAATTTTACCACAAATTTTAAGAATCTTTTTTTTAAAAAAAATTCTCGGTGCTTTTCAACAAAATGATTCACTAAATAAGTATATTTACAATAGTTATTAGGAATTTGTGAAAAGGGTTCTCACTCACCCAACTATTTTGTTTGTGCAGTGGAGTAATTTTTTGGAATTAAAAAAGCTGGAGGACACATTTCATGTTTCACGCCATTTTCACCATTTTTTGTGTTACTGTCTGTCTATCACAAGTTGAGCTCTCGTTTACATTTCTGTTGCCAAGGCAACAGGACAGTCCTCATTTTCTACGGGGGGAATTGGTGCATTGAATCCCTAGTCCTCTTTGTTTATGACTATGTTATATTATGGTTAGGTTTTGACTATGCGTCAAAAACTTGAATTTTGTTGCATAATTATTGATTAATGCTCTAACAAATGCAATATACAGGAAACAGATAATTTTTCCAGAAACAGTTTTGCTTATTATACATTTTCTTCTACATACGGTTAGTTAGCATACTTTTCTGAGATACTCATGGAAGGCTTTATCCCTCATTCTTTACAGACTTAAATGTACCTCCAATTCCTTCCTTAACAACTTTAAAAAGAACTTATTTGAAAACTTTCACAAAGAAAGTTAATAATATTACTTTCTTCTAAAATCAATACTAATTAAAAAAAAATGAAATGTGGCTAAAGTTGATATCCAGGCTCATCATCAAACACTTTGATGTTGTTTTAAATAAATGAATATTTCTTAACATAATAATTAAGTTAAAAAAATAATAAGTTATATATTAATTAAAAGAGATACAAATATCTGAAGCTATTTCCAAGCTTTGACATTAATTTTTAGTTAACCATGAATAAGGTACAAAATTATATCTTATGAGTAGACTGGAAGGAGCAATGCCATTTCACTTTGAACAAATATAGCTACATTTTCAAGGATATCTAACTGTAATATTTCAAAATATTCATTAATTATTAAAAACATTTCCTAGATTATTGATAATTATTAATGAGTTTACTGATAATTAAAATGATTTAATCTAATTTATTTTAGAAACTGTTATAATTTGTTTTCAAAAGGAAATTTAAGTTGTTTTTTGTCCTAAGATTCTGAAATGATATTTTTTATCAAACGAGGTAGCAATTTATGCTTTTTAACAATGGCTATTTCAATAGGCTAAAAAGGAGTAAAAAAATCGCCTAAAAATGGCAAAGAATTGTTCAATTTCCCTTTCTTAGTGCGCACCTAATAGTACCTAAAAGAATCATCGCTTCCAAATTTAAAGCTTCTGGATTTAGTAGTTGTGGATATATCGTGATGATATGAGTATGTACATGAGTCAGTGGAATTTGTCTTTTATATGTTATGTATACTAGCTGATATGACCGGCCTTGCACGGGTGGAGTGTATCAATTGTTTTTAAAGTTTTCTTAAGTTACATGCCTAATTTTCCATATCAGCAATTATTATCAATCTTTCCGATATCCCCGGCGTTTTTATTTCATATCCCGGTGTTCCCTATAATTTATTTTATCTAAGGCCCATTCACACTGTTTCACTTTTATCTTCATTTTCGAGGAATCATCCAAAGTGAAAAGTGTGAATTGGCGTTTCACTCTATACTCCTTCATTTTTCTATGGAAACTAGCGATTCACAGGAGTGAATCACTCGGAATGAACAGTGAAAATGAAGGATGAACAGTGAAAATGAAAAAGTGTGAATGAGCCTTAAGAGTGTTCTCGGTGCCTTTTTCCCTCATGTTTATAGAATATAGATAATTGAGATAATATGACATTACTTACTCGAAGTACAAATATTGCCCATTGAATGTCTCATCAAATATATCTCGAGATAACTCTGTTAGTTTGTTTCCAGTTATTGAGACTGTTCTAAGTTTGGTGAAGTTATAAAAAGCTCCTGTAAAAAGTAAATATTAATAGCTTAAACCAGGAATGTCAAACTTCACACCCGGTCATGCATTAATTAAAACTATGAAGATTCACGTGGGTCACGTGTTACACTTTCAAATTTCCTTTTAATTTATTTTGAAAAGACATTATTTTTAGATTAGGGATTTTAAGTGGCTAACTTTTTAAGTTAGACATTTTATTAACCCATGATTATAAATCATGGGCAGTTTTATTAGGCTGTAATAAATGAAGTTGAATACTGTACGAATGACGAACATAAAACCTACCTTTTATGATAGACTTCGTATTTGTGCTCCAGAAAAACAACTGCTCTAAACTTTTTGGTGTGTATTGATTGAAATCCTTTCCCAATGACTTAACATTGCCGTTAAATATAGATAAGTAACGTAGGTTCTTGATTGGCTCCAAAAGACTCCATATAACGCCCCTGTATTAGAATAATTTTAGTTTTCCATCAGTCTAAAAATTGTCACTTTTTAAAGAAACTGATGCATTAAAACCTTGAGAGGAAGATATTTGAGCTCACCTTAGGAGAACTACCCTCTCCATGTAAATCTTCCATAGATCGTCTACAGATTCTGGTGATGAGTCGAAAATTTGATTTAAAGTGACATTCTCCAAGTATAGTTCGAGAACTTTCACTTTGTCAAAGAGATTATGGGGTAAGTATTGTAATGAGGCAGACTGTATGTGAACCTGTAATTAAGAGGTTTAAAAAAATCTTATTTTTGTATCAATACAAAGTAAATGTTTGTATCCTAATCGCTATTATACCATTCAGCCCTGACCACACTAAGTTATCTATAAGATTAAATGGAAATGTAGGCTAGTGTGGTCTAGGTTTGAAAGGGCTAACAAAAAATTTAGTTTATTAATGGATTTTATTTTCATTCAAGCTAATATTGAGGATTATTTCTTAATGTCAGTTTTAAATGAAAAGTTAAGTTTGTTTTGAATATTATATGGAGAAAATGATGCAAAGAATAAAATTCCAATGAGTTCCAAAAATTATACATTCATTTTATTTTATTTTAGGCAATAAAAGTAATAAGGGGCCGTTTAAATATTACGTAAGCACCTGACGGGAGGGAGGTGGTTTCCTCTTTGCTTATTTTCCCTGACAAAGGGGAAGGGGGTATTAGTGATGCTTACGTAAGACGTTACAAACACTTGACTTGACTTGACTCTCTTCACACCGATGTGGTGTATGAGGCCGCAAGCTCAGCCCTCCACTCCCGCCGGTTAAGTGCCACAGCCCTGGCAGCCCCCCAGCTGGGCCAACCCAGGGAGTTTCTTTCTGTTATGGCCATCCTACGCCAGGTCTGCCTGGGTCTTCCTCTTTTTCGCCTTCCTTCAGGTGCCCAGGTCAAAGCGACTCTCGTAGGGTCTGTTGAAGACATTCTTAAGAGGTGACCAATCCAGGTCCATCTGCGTTTCTTTATTGTTGATGTTATTGGTTCAGAAGTAGTTCTCTTGTACAGTTCCGCATTTGTAATTTTATCTGGCCAGTAGATTTTTAGAATTTTTCTTAGACATTTGGTTTGAAAACTGTCTAACTTGTTTTCCTGTAGTTTTGTTAACTTCCAAGATTCGCTGCCATATAGTAAAACTGATATTATGGTTGCTTTAAATATTTGTAATTTAAGGTTTGTTTTTATATTTGTGCTTTTCCATATTCTCTGCAATTTCCTGTAGGCATTCTGCGCTTTCTTTATTCTTGTTATTATGTCCTCATCTGTTCCCCCTTCTATAGTTACATTCGCTCCAAGGTAGGTAAAAGTCTTGGTTTCCTCAATACTTCTTCCATTTATAAAAATATTATCTTTTTTATTACTGTTAATTTTGAGTAGCTTAGTTTTCTTTTCATTTATGTGAAGCCCGACCTGTTTTGCTGTTTCTTCTAATCTGGTGGTCTTTATCTTCATATCTTCTATTCTAGATGTTAAAAGTACAATATCATCTGCATAGTCAAGGTCTTCGAGGCAATCGGTGACGTTCCATCTAATACCGGTTCTTTGATCTTTTAAGGTGTGTCGCATTGTCCAATCTATTACAATGTTAAACAGCATTCCCGACATCACACATCCTTGTTTGACTCCAGTTTGAATATCAAAATTCGTCGTGTATGTTCCATCCACTAGGACTTTCCCATTACTGCCCTCGTAAAGATTTCTAATTATGTTGACAATTTTTTCTGGGAAACCATATATCTTTAGGATTTTCCAAAGGCATACTCTATCTATGCTATCAAAGGCCTTTGCGAAGTCGATAAAGTTTAGGTACAAAGTTGAATTTAATTCAACACTCTGTTCAATGATGTTTCTAAGAATGAAAATCTGGTTCATTGTTCCTCTTCCACCTCTGAAACCAGCCTGTTCAATTCTGAGTCTTTTATCAATACTGTCTTTTATCCTGTTCATTAAAATTCTTGTGAATATTTTATATGGCACAGACAAGAGGCTTATCCCTCTCCAATTATTGCAATCTGTGAGATCACCTTTCTTCGGTATTTTAACTATTTGTGATTCTTTCCAGGAATTAGGGGGGGTTTCCTCTTTCCATATTAAATTAAAAAGTTTGTGCAAAATCTTCGTAGTTACTTCTAAGCTGTGCTTAAACAGTTCAGCATTTAAATTATCATTTCCACTTGATTTTCCATTTTTCTGCATTTTTATTGCTTTAGTAATTTCTTGCGTCGTAATTTCATTCATATTTATGTCTAGTTCTTCAATATTTTCATTGAAAGGAGAAACAATATCTTGATTGATGAGGTCTTGCCTCACATTCAACAGTTCTTCAAAGTATTCCTTCCATCTTTGGTTAATCTCCTTCTCCTGTGTCAATAACTTTCCATTTTTATTCCTTACACCACTTGTGTTTTTTGCATAACCTCCGCTAAGTTGTCTAATTATTTTGTAAACCTCTCCGGTATTTCCAGCCTCACTCGCTCTCTGAGCGTCTTCAGCTAGCACCTGGTAGTGGTTTCTCTTATCCCTCTTAGCTTGTCTCTTCACCATCTTATGAAGTTCCCAGTACTTCTTTTGATGTTCATTCCGTAATCTGTCAGACTTGCAGTTGTTTATTCTTCCCTTCATTCTCTTCCTTTCCTCAATGAGTTTTAGAGTATCTCCTGATATCCATTCCTTGTTAACCTTCCTGCCTATCACTCCTAGAGTGTCTTTAGCAGCATTACTGTAGGTTTCTTTGCATGCGTCCCATAATTTCTCAATCTCATTCTCTCCTTCTCCAATATCACTCGAATCCTCCAGAACAGCAAAGCGGTTCCTTAATTCGGTGACAAAAACCTTCTCGATTTTCTTTTCCTTGAGTTTTTGTATGTCATATCTGATCTTTTTGGTTTCCCGGTTTCTGTTTGTTTTTGCTAGTTTTAATTTGATTATAGCGATTAACAGAAAGTGATCAGATGCCACGTCCGCTCCTCTTTTAACTCGGACGTCTTGTAGTGAACTCCTAAAGGTGCCGTTAATGGCAATATGATCTATTTGGTTTCGTGTACAAACACTACATTTTCGAAAATCTCTTGTTTCTTGCATAAATATTTGCATAATTCAACAAAAATAAATTTTATATTAACATTTTCATTTTGATTAAAAAAAACAAGGGGAAGGTTCGGGCATTTTTCAAACGTAATTATGAGAGGGGTTGCAGTTTGCTTATCTCTGCTGACAAGGGGGAAGGGGTCATAAATGTCCTAAAACATGCTTACGTAATATTTGAACGCCCCCTAAGCTAACAAAACAACTTAAGAATAAAAAAAAGAAACTTGAAATATCTCATGCATTTAACATAAAATAAAATTATCGTATGTATTTTAAAAGTACAAACTGTCTTATAAATAGAGATATCACTTCATAAATGAAGATACAGACGGGGTGTTTCAGCCAGACCACCCAAATTCTGTAGAGCCAGATTCCTTGTGTGGGGTACACCAAAATAATCTAACTAAGAACTGTAATTCTACGACTCCTAGGTTCCTCTTTAGAAAAATGTGACGTCTTATCCGGTGTATGAGAAAAACCGGCCGCGCATGCATATCTCAATATGGGTTTGTTGATATTTTTATCATCTTAGTCGGAAAACTATGTATATATCAATGTTCTTTTTTCCATCAGTTTTTTGCGAACACCGAATATGACGCCATCCTTTGTTCTCAAAAACTATAGATTTTTGAGGTTATAAATCTTCGGACATTTTTATGTACTTCACGCAAATATTCTGGCTGTGAAGAGTTTGTGGTCAAACTAAAACACTTAGTATGTGAAAATTTGTATGTAGTCAACATCCAAATAATAGGAAATAGTCAAACTTAATAATAAGACCTTACCTCCTTGTACATGTATCTCTCTGAATTTCGAAACACCTTTTGTAAATCGTCAGCATCACTCACTCCCTTGCATTCCAAGTAAGCATAAGGAGTTGTAGTGCATTTGCAAGGAAGGACCAGATCCTCGTCCGGGCAGCCCGTTTCACTAGATCCCAAGTGAAGTAGGGCCACGAGGCATAAAATTGAAAGGAACTGCTTTAACATGGTTGTGAATTAAATGTGTCTGTCTGGTGGTTAGACTCAAAAAGTAACAGTTTTGGAGACGTGTTGTTCTTAATATGCCGTTGGAATCAGATAAAGATCATCCTCAGCTGAAGGTGCATTTTAGGTTTTGTATCGTATATCGCTGATTATTTTGTACTTGCTAAATGAAGAATTTCAGCATCTGATTTGTGAAGATACCGGTTAAGCGAAATGTTAAATTCTGAAGTAGATACTATTTAAAGCTATTTTTTTTCATAAAAAAGTTTAAATTAATCTTGTTATAAAAGTAGTGAAATTTGAAATTAATTCCACTTCACATATGGTGTTTCGAAAATCGTCTCCTAGGGTTAAGGAAGTAAGGTGTGCCCTTTGGTAAGTGATCATGGTACCCATGGTTACAGTACCAATGGCGGCGAATGATGAAAGTTAAAAAATAAATTAAAAAACTACAGGAGGAAAACAAAAACTTCAACGAGAAAATTGTTGGCGATATCATGAAAAAGAGCAGAAAATAATACTATAATTATTATAAACCCAATTAGTTTTAAATTTATGCAAAATATGAATTTATAAACAAAATATAGAGATTAAACCTCAGTGTTAAAAACACTACTTCTTTTTACAAAATATGTTTATTTTATTAAAAAACCTATTCCAAACTTAATTAAAGTAAAAAATAACGTTATATTTCGTTTCTTTGACCCAAAAAATACTATATATGATGTATCGCATGCCGTATTTTTATTTTAAAAAGTATTGATTTCAATGGGGGCCATTTTGGACGCCATCTTGATTTATAAAAAATCCTCAATATTTGCAGAGTGGCATCAATCGGTTCTGAAATCTACACCATCAACGCTACCAGAAACCGTCATAAAATTCCATACATACTCCAATACACACTTTTCGAGTTGGCACCTCGACTATCATAACTTTTTGACTTTTATACATTCTGAATTATAATAGTAGGGGAGCCCATGATACTAAATGTGGATTTACTCGAGCGCGTCAGATAATCATAGGGGAGATACCTTGCATGCTTTTGAGTAACTCCACCGAATATAAGCTCTCCATGTTGGTGGGTTTGTTTAGAACAGCCCGTCAAAATTTGAAAGAAAACTAGTTACATTGACATAATCGAGCGCGTCAGATTGGCTACCAAGACAGTTTACAACTAGTTGAGCCTAGTTTCCTGGCTACTAGTCTATAAACATTTTGTTTCGTACATTTTTCTCAAAAAGAGCAATAGCGTCTTACCGGTCTTGGCTTTACTTCGAAACTTTGTAACCCTCCCGCTCCCTTACCCACCGCTCAAATCGGCAGATTTTAGAAAATGTACACTTTTTAGCTGGTAACTAACCTACCTTATCTTTATCTGACGCGCTCGAGTATGTCCATGTAACTAATTTTTTTTTTACAAATCTGACAGGCTGATCTAGACAAACCCCCCTACATGGAGAGCTTATATTTGGTGGAGTTACTAAAAAGCCTGCAAGGTATCCCCCTTATGATTATCTGACGCGCTCGAGTTACTACCCAAAAACACTCTGGGCTCTCCTACTATAAAGTATCTATTTTATAATTTTTAGGAACCTGTTGTTTTTTTTAAAATTTATCAAATTACTATTGAACATCTAAAATTAAAGTAAAATATATGTGTGTCATTTTAATGTGCTGATAATTCAAAATTAGTCGCTTATTCCAAAAATATTTGGAAAAAAAATCATTGTTTCTAAACATAGGGCTCCCTCTACCAGGAGAGCATCAACACAAATTTTAAAAAGGATGTTTTTTTAACTGCAATTGATCTCACGACAGTAGATTACTAAAAAAACGAGTTGAAGCGTGGCCATGGTTGAAGCCCCTGTTTTTAAGAGGCAAATTTTGAAAATCTCTCTGGGGGTGGACTCCCAGTCCCTTTTTTATTTTGCAGCTTATTGTTGCTACCACAATGAAATAATTTGATATGCTTAGATTCAAATCCTACCTTCTAAGTTTCTAAAAAGTTAATTGAACCTCTAATGCATGAATGTAATTTATAATTGTGGGTCGCGATGTACAAAAGTTTGAGAACGTTTAGTGGCAATCGTGGACGGGCTAGAGAAGGGCTAAAATAGTGGATTTCAAAACATTTGATAAGAATATACAGTTAAAGACACCATTGGATGTATGCTTGAAGAAATTTTCCAGTACTTAAGTAAATATTAAAACCTATTTCAAATAGACGACATTAGTCATTACGTCACTTGCTTGTTTGGAAACGTTGATTCCATCCGTGATTGGTTCCGTAC
This sequence comes from Tetragnatha montana, assembly GCA_963680715.1. Classification (NCBI taxonomy): domain Eukaryota; kingdom Metazoa; phylum Arthropoda; class Arachnida; order Araneae; family Tetragnathidae; genus Tetragnatha; species Tetragnatha montana. The sequence goes on along the minus strand of OY796676.1, from coordinate 12,416,734 downwards.
GGATTTACTTCCAATCACGGAACCAATCACGGATAGAATCAACGTTTCCAAACAAGCAAGTGACGTCACACTAATGTCGTCTATTATTTAAGTGTAATGAAGTAAATAAATAAAATTATAAAAATGGATTCATAGTTTATAGTAATTTTGAATAGTTTCTTTGTTTTCATGTTTCACTTATTTAATGGGTAATTTTCCCGTTCATTTCAGAAAATCCGCTGGTATGCGACTGTAAAATCAAATGGACCCTGACTAGAAAGCAGCCTGCAATTGAAGGAATTTGTGAAAACATGGATAACAAGAGTGTTAGTGCTGATCTCACAAAAGACCTATCTTATTGTGAAGTAAGAAAGAAAATGTCTAAGCGGTTCATAGATGAACTCATGATAGAAATCTTTGAATCCATATTTCATGGCTGGATTTTAATATTAAAACTGTCCTAAATTTGACACTGGTGAGATATTTGTTATTCCTTCGTTACAAACACATGATATTTCATGAAAAATTATTGTTATAAGTTATCCTTATTACGATTATTATAAGTTATTAAAGACTAATTTGGATAATATTTTCTTTCTATTTGTACAATAATTCAAAATAAATTATGTATTACTGAAATTAGTTTGACTCGTTATAAATCTGATTGATCAGGATGCAATATTTAAATTATTATCAAATGATTAAATATTATTTAAAAGAAAGTGATCTATATAAATAAAATGTATAAATTAAAGGTTTTAAAGTTTATTTATCAATCAATCTTTAAAAGTCACAATTTTTCTTTCGCGTTGTATGAAATCGCCTTTATACGGCAGTCTACTTTAAATAACTGAAAAAAAAAAGTCAACAGCAGTAAATGGATTAAATTTTATTGACAAATAAAAAAAATTATGTATTAAAATATTTTCAACAGTTGAATTCATTCCATTGTAAATTCTTCAGTTCTCGTCCATTTAACTTCTTTGGAGAGACACATTTTCCAGAGATAGATTTTGGCTTGTTTCTTACTAACCATTGAAGAAGACAGTCGCACTTTAGGGGGTTTTCTAGAGTGACGTAAAATTACAAACATTAGAAAAATTGTGATGATGATTATCGACAGCAACTAAAAGTTTCTATCAAGTTCTTAATTCATTAACATTTATATTTTCATTTTTAATTTTAAATGTTAAGTTTTGAATAAATTATTGAACACACAGTTGACTCCGCTTATGTAATGTGATCACTTTTATCCAAGAGTAGAATGATAACAATACCTGATTGATGATAATAATAAGCGATTTGATATTTAGAAAGTTTCAAACTGTGTAACCCGAGTGTTAGCTTTAAAATCATAATCATTAGGACATAAAATAGTCCTAAAACGATTACCTAGTATGAATTTTGCGACTTTTACATTTATATGAATATGGATACATTTTAATAAATGGAAAAATATGAGAGTGGAACATGTAACAGTAATAAATTAATGACTCATTTTGCTTGATTATGTATTAAAATTGGCCTTCAAACGGGAAAAAGGAGGTTTTTAGGGGATTTCATCAGATTTCGATAACATTAAGTGATGTACTGGTCACATAAAACATCACATTTTAAGTTAAATAGAAGTAAGTGATCGGGACCTATAGTGAAGATTTAAAATATAGGAAAATTGGGGGGGGGGGGTAGTAGATATGTATAGGTTAGTACATTGAGGGTTGTGTGAATTAATAAATTGTTGGTAATACAAGTGATAACTCGCAATAATAGGCGTGCAAGGGTGCTCTCGTGAATCCATGCTTGAATTAAAAGTATAAATCATTAAAAGGGAATTGCCGTGAATATTGAAAATTACTATTGTAAATGAAATTGACAAGGAGTTCAAAATAGGAATATTGAAATGGAAAGTTTTTAACTCACAGTTTGATGAGCTGTAGATGGGCAATTCCACGAAAATGTCAACCAGAACATCAAAATTTAAGAAGTTAAGAAATGTTAAAAGTAATGATAAAATTATATGTAAACAAAAATTGTCATCAGAATATAACCTATAATTTTCTACTTTAATTGCTAACCTCTTGAGTTAACTCTTTTATATCATTTTAGTACACTATTTTGATTTTTTTGCATTGGGAGATTCAGAAATGTCAGTCAGTTACCAGCCACACGTCAGTCAGATACCATATTGTAATTACTATCATTCTCTATTGTAGCAACATTTTAGAACTCAAATGCCATATTCTAAAAGCTTATGTATTGTTCTTTATCACCTTTGTAACTTAATTGAAAATTCCAATAAATTTCAGAGGAATCTCGTATTGACTGTGTTAACTTTTCATAGAGGTTGCATAAATGTCTGTCAGTTACCATGTGTTTAAATATTTTTCAAAAATAAATAAAAAATATATTTTGAAAATTTAATTATGCCATTATGTATATATAGCTAATAAGAAAACAATAAGCTGGGTGGAAAATATTTTTTTTTTAAAAATGTATTTTGGGGAAGTAAATTACAAAATACTTATTATTTTCCATTGTGAATGTCAGTCAGTTACCCGTGGAATTGCCCAGATGTAGATGGTCTGGTAAATAACTGAAAGTTTATCCGGAACAAGTAAAGGTAGCACACAAGTCAGTTCAAGAAAAACACGATCTTGAGGCACATCGTTTTTATTAATTTTTCGGGACACATTCTTGATAATCACATTGTCCATTGGCAGGGGAACAGAATCGAAATTGGGATACGATACACACACTAAGATCAGGCGGAAACACACGGATAACTTTGAGATGCGGCACAGTAGCGGTACAGTGGCTAGAATGGTATAGTGTCTTTATCACCATAGAACCGCGAACAAATTTCTGTTTTCGAAAAGGAGGAAACCACCAGAGGGCGATGGGTTCCCACTGTCGCGGGTTTACTATCGATTTTACATTAAAATCGCATTGTGAGTTCGAATACGAGTGAGTTCGGAAACATATTAATACTTTGATAGAGGTTTAAGCATTTAATTGTTTTTTATCTAGACAAGTAAAGAATTTAAGGGTTTTTTATTCTTTTAGAGCATTTGAGAGTTCATTTTTTGCAGAAAATAGATGGCGCTAGCGTTCTTGCCGTCGCGATGCCATCAACTTTTTTCGGCGCAAGTTTAGAACTGCTGATGCGCCAATTTTTAGCGATAAAAGCAACCCTAATACAATGTTAAAAGTGCCGTTAAAAAGCCAAATGTGTCGTTTAAAAAGCCAAATCTCGCCAACCATCAGCAGTTGTGAACTTGCGCCGCATTTTTATAGCGGTAGCGACACTACTCCTTAGACGACATTAGTGTGACGTCACTTGCTTGTTTGGAAACGTTGATTCTATCCGTGATTGGTTCCGTGATTGGAGGTAAATCCGTACGGAACCAATCACGGATGGAATCTACGTTTCCAAACAAGCAAGTGACGTTATGACTAATGTCGTCTATTTATGAAAGGGATTTTTTCTCGGATGCACAACATTACGCGCCACTATTTTTATCGATGAAGTTATAGAAGGGGCAGCAGCAACATTGGTTTCACGGATCCAGGTTTGGTGGTGATGACCGATAAACCTCTCGTTCTGATCAGTCGTAACGATGAGGGAGGAGAGGAGCATGAAGAAAACAAAGCAGATCGAGAAAGGATATGTGATGGATCTCCATCACAGGACCGGTCAATTTTGATAACATTATCTAATTGGTAACATTAACAATGATCACAATAAGCGGAGTCGGCTGTAATAACTTTCTAAAATACCCTGTTATTTGGGTTACGAAGTGTCTATTTGGACGGCAGTTGGCGCATGTGCCGTAGGTCTCGCGGTCCCGGCGCTCCAATCAGAACCGTTGTCGGGCAAGTGCCGGGTAAACAGGACTAGAGTTAGAGAGTATATCTGTCGGGCAAATAGACAGTGCCTAATTAATATATTTAAAAAAATTTGTGAAATTTCTCAAAAATATTAAAAGCAGTGTACTTACTGTATTAGCTTTATTGACAAAACAAACAAGGTTGGCGTTTAAATGTACCATTTCTATTTTAATAAAATGCAATATTATGATCATTAATTATTTTTTAAGTAATAAGGATACTAGGTTGGAGTTAATATGATTTGAGTTATAAAATAACATAAGAATAACAAAATTTATTCCATTTTTAAATAACTAGTAAAACGTTATATCAAAGTCTACAATGTATGAAATGATGGACAGTTAAACTTTTTATAGTCCAGATCTTTCAGGGGAAAACCTTGCAATGAAATGGGTTTTTGGCATTCTCCAGTCACGACCTCAGGCTTGTGTTTCACCATCCAGTAGATACGACAATCACATTCCATAGGGTTTCCTACAACAATATTCCTGAATATTTAATTCGTAATTGAAAGGAAGAAGAATCTCACAATAATACATTCTAAAAACAAAATTGAGATTTTTCTACTACTTTTACTTTTAAAGTGAATAATTTCATCGTTCATTTAATAACAATTCACGAGTAACATTAAATAGAACTATTGACGCTTAAACATAAATTCCCCAATATGTTACAAAAAATACGCATAATAGAGTTATTTACCTTAAAAATGCTTCTGATTAAATTTTTTCGTAGGTTATTGCCGTAAAAAGTAAATTTTTAACACAAAATAAGTTCATTATAATTTTTTAAAAATTGTAATAATGGTTTAAAAGCTAGTTTTGAACCTAAAAAAAATTAAATGTTATTTTAAATTAATTTAATTGACTTGACTATCGTTGAACTTTTCTCGAGAACATTTGTTCATTTCCTAATTTAAATTTTTACCCTCATTTGATTTTTGATTAAATTACATTTTCGAGTTACAAGACATTTTTGAAAATAATGTTTTTAATGAAAACAAGCATTTACCCATATCCCTCAATTCCTTCACTGCAAAAATAAGCAATCTGAAAACCCCTTCCCCCCCTTATTATCCCCAGATTGGTCCTAAGATGATAAATAACCTAAGTCTTACCTTCTAACAGTAAATATTCAATTCTTTTTAAGCTGGAAAACTGGGGAATCGTTGCAATCATGTTTCCTTTGAGACCAACTGTTTGTAAATTAGGCATATCATTGAATAGGTCGTCTGGTATGACCTTCAACTTGTTATAACTGTTAAAAAAGTTAGAATATTAAATCTCGAGGCATAGAAAAAAGAGCTATGGAAGGTGTGAGGGGTAGAAGGAGATATACATAACAAAAAGCTTGTTTCGAAACATTTGATTTTAAAGTTATTTGCTAGTATTTCTTGTAGTTAGTTTTTGTAAGTAAATAAACATTTACGACAATGATTACTTTTTCTTTCTTAAAAAAAATACAGCACATACATTCTTCTCCTTCTAAACAATAACTTCAATCCATGATTTGTCTTCAGTGCCAGTGAAGTGGACGAAGGAGACTTGTCATATTATAGCCTTTATGTTAACGTACCTTCTTCTTTACCTGTACACACTGTACACTTTGTTTTGGTGGCATTCATCCTTTTTGAACCTGCTATCCCTCTTAATAACTGGTGTCTACTAAAATGTCTATTCGCCCACTGCAATCTTCTTATGTATTAAAATAATTTGGTTTTTCTTTCGGCCGGCCGCCAGTCCGCACCCCCGTTCCGATTTGGACAAACTCGGTCTTGATCGAAAGCTTTCCACGCCTAGATGAGCCAATAATATAACACGTTCCTCCAAAACCTTCCATTTTTAAATTACGTGTTTTTTTTCGTTTTGCCCCCATGTTAACTCTATGGGGAAGTTCCGTTCGGGTGGCCGCCAGACTGAACGCCTGAACCGATTTGGACAAACTCGGTCTTGATCGAAAGATTTCCAACCCTAGATGAGCCAATAATATGTCACGTTCCTTCAAAGCATTCCATTTTTAAATTATAAATTTATTTCAATTAGCCCCATTGTTTTCAGTTAATATTTTTACCAACACAGGCAAAACGTCTTTTAAAGAGCGTGAAGAAAATCTACTTTGAAATTATCAAACTTCAATGTTTTGACGTTTTACTAGATTTGTCGCAAAACGGGGATACTAGGCATATTGGATTTATGAAAAAAATACTGGTACAGTTTTAATTGAAGTATTACTTCTTTCTCTTCAGATGACGCATAAGAATAAATTAGTTGTGGTTAGAAAAACCTATAATTTGATTGAAAATATTGAACAGTTTAGCGCTGACGATGCAGCTTAAAAAAAGTAATAAATTGTAAAAAATTTAACTGGCGCTGCAAGCGTGTGGTAGTAACGAGCGAAGCTCGCATCAGCGCCAAAGGCGCGTAATCTAGCTGGTAAGACGCGGCTTTGCCGGGTCAAACCAGCTAGTATTTTTAAAAAAACATTCTCACATATATTCCTCTTCCTCACACTCAAAATGATGCATTTGTTAAAAATACGAGAACAAAAAAAATTTCTTAGATTGGAAAGGCCATTCAACGATGAAAATAAAATCCTAGGAATTTCTAAAAAAATATATATACTAGTTTCGGAACCAAATGCATTTGTCTTTTGTACTTACTTAAAGTGTAAATATCGCCCATTGAAAGGGATAGGGAACATATTTCGTGTTAATTCAGTTAAATCACATCTTTCGATAGCTATCTTCTCCAAACTTTTATATTCAGCTAACACTCCTATAAGAGAAAACTAATTTTAGGTAAAGTTATTAAAGTTTTTACGTATCTTTATAGTTCATAGACATTGGGTAGAAAGAGCAAGTTGGCATTTCTTACCAGGTTTTATATATTCAGTCTGAGTCTCATAAAATGTTAACTGTTGCAAATTTTTCGTTAAGTATTCTTCAATTTCTTCATCCAATACGGGAATTCGGTTGTAGTATATATTCAGAATCCTGAGATTTGTTAAGGTCCTCAAATATTCCCAAGTAACACCTCTGTTAAAATAGAAAACAAATAAATAAATATCTATTGGTTTTAAAAAATAGTAAAGTAGTTAAGTCAAATTTATTTCAACCCTAAGGATATTAATTTGTTATGAAACTATGACAGTTATACTATTATAATATGGACGTTTCTCAAAATAAAGAGCTAGAGAGAGAACTTCTGAAGAATGTTAGTATATATTACCTAATGAAGAATTTCAAAGATAATTTAAGACCCAAAACAATTATTAAGACGCTAAAGTGCAGACAAAAGTTGAATATTGATCTTGCTAAACCACCCCGACCAAAAGAAGGTTTTATTGCACTTTTGGTCTGCGGTTCCAGGTTTAGACAAGTGATAAAAATCGCACCTTACAAAACTGGGTATTCACCTTCAAAATTTTTACCTTCTTCATTCTGGTATAACTTTTATTTGGTCAACAAATCATAATTTCGTTCCAATATACGAACTACATGATGGCAATTATTTTCATTACTTTAAATTTTGTAACAGCAGACAACATTCATTATTTTTAAAAGTAAAGATACCCAATCTAAAGGATGATATTTAAACCAATCGGTTAATAAAAGTATTTAAAATTCACACAAGTAAAAAGTGGCATAATCAATGCTTCCCCAATGATAGCTTCTTTCATTAGTTATTGCTCCAAAATAGAATGCTTTAAATTTACCTAAAAATATGAGTCATTTCGATGTGGAGAGAATCTAACATTTCTAAGTTTTCCGGAATTTCGTCGAAAAGCTCTACAAGTGTTACATTCACAAGTTGAAGTTCTCTTACTTGAACCCCTTGGAACATATCTGATGGCAGGTACTGCATAACTGAGTTTTCCAAACGAACCTATTTAAAGAAATTAAGAAACTCTTTATTAAGATATGATTGCAGATTTAATGTTTCTTTATGTATCACGTTTACTTTATAAACATGTCGTCTCATGTAAAGTTGAAAATCAATAATTATTAATCAGATATTAATTTTAAAATATCATAACATCTTTAAAATAGGTTTAAAAGTTGAAAACGTATAGAAAGCCCAATTTATGTGTAATAGAAAAGAGTAGGTATGCAAAAAAAAACCCCAGCAACTGATGAACAGATCATATCTCAAAAACGTATTTAAGTATATTTCGGGTAAAGTAATAAAACGTGGATACTATTAAAAATACTCTAAGTGAGGCGGGCAATGTGATAAATTCAATAGAGCATTTTCAATCACATGACTTGGACCTAACAATGGCCTTAGCAACAGAAGATGTTACAGTTTTTTGCCCTACAGAGGTTAACAGTTACAGAAAATGACTAGCCGTGGAATTCTTCTATTGGAGCATTTGCAATCACGTGATCCCATACCTAAAAACCGCCTTAGCAACAGATAAACAACGGCCTTAGCAACAGTTAAAAGCCCTACAGAAGGTACACAGTTAAAAGAAAATAACCGGTTGTGACGTCACCTGAAAACACTCTATTGCATTTATCAATGAATATTTATCACTTTTCCCGAAATACGCGGCCATTATTGATAATACCCAGATTTATCACATTGCCCGTTAGATAATATGCACTAAATACGATAAGAAATTCAGAGGAGTAAACTTCAAAATTAAAGAAAAAAAAAGAACGTTGGCATTATTCTCCATTTTTAGATTTTTAAGACTTTAAAGTACATATAAAAAGTACTTACTCTATAATACCTGTATCTAGAGGAGCGAATAAATATATTTCTCAACACATCGGAATCATCAATATTCAGACATGTCAAATAGTTAAATGTATTACTATTACAAATACACGGGAAAACATCCTCAGCCGGAGGACATCCTATTTCAGATCGTTCGCTGTTAGAAAGAGCAAAACTCGACAAGAAAACAACCATCCAAATCATTTTTGCAAATATGTACAACTGTATACGATTTAGACACTCGCATTAAGAAGTTACTGTTCAAAAGCTGATATTTCTCACAATGACATGGCATTTCTTCTTTCATCTGAAGATTTATCCAGAAATAACTAATGGGAAAAAAATTATTTTCGTATATTTATCAGTTTAGGCACATGGGAACTTGGTGATAAATACAGGTGGTATGAATCAAGGTGGCATACCTGCGAGTGGGGTTGGCTTCTTGCGTGAAACGTGAAACTTTGATTTTCAGAGAGCCCGTTAAATCCCACTATACAATCAAACCTGTATAATTAGATATTTAATTATTAATATACATAATTAGATATTTTTTCCTCGATAAATTCTTTCCCAGAAATAAGAATAAAATCAGATCAACAAACAGTTGAGGATCCTTGGGAGCGTTTCTAACATCTGTAGTTGAGTGAGTCCGTTGGTGTAGAAAAATTTCTCTAATAAAGCTTTAGTAGACTTTTATCTGATAAAATGTGTTCCTCCCATTTTCAATAATATAAAAAATCACGACTATCAGGCAAACTTCTAATAAAATGTACAATTATTGAAGCAGTTTTTATGAGAATATGTACTTCCCAATCACATTCAATAACATATATAATGTTTTTTTTTTAATTCTTGTAAATTAAGTATTATTTTATCTTTACATAGATCAGAAAATAAATACAAATGTACAAAAATTATTACTGGTGGCGTAATTCAGATTGTATTGAAGGTTGATTCTTGGAGAGGTTTTTATAAAATTTTGAAAGAAAATTACTGCTCTGAAAACCATTTATATACGTGAATTATCTGGTTTTATAGTAACAAAATAAGACATCCTGCTTGACACTATGACTACCAGCCGTGTGTCTTGTAAAATAAATGGTTTAATAGATAGGTGGAAAAGTGGCTTTTTTCTGTTCTTTCTTTACTGAGTTCTGAGTGTAAAAAGCAAATGAGTCTTAAAATTGTAAACAAGTTAAAGTAATTCTGAAATCAAATTTATTTTAATTTTTAATTATACCTTGCTGACTGAATACTGAGAAGGACCCGAAATTATTCCTTTCTTTTACAGCGACAAGATAAAGTAAAAAGTTGGAGAAAATATTCCAAGAATTATATTTAAATTTTCTTAAATTTCGCTGACAGAAAAATGAACCAGAATTCAAATTTTTTTTTTACTTAGAAATTTATTTATTTATTTCCAAATGTAGTGAAAACAATCTGCCTAAATAACGAAGTTATTTTTTATGATGTGATAACGTATGGATGATAATGTTTAAAACCCTATTAAAACCATTTAATTAAAATGAGCATTGTTTCATCTACTCTAACGGTTCTTAAACTGTGGTCCGCATACCCCCAGGGGTCCCCAGTTCCTTCCTAAGGGGTCCATGAGTTACCTTTGGGAATACTCAAGTTACCTTTGAGTGTTCCTCAAAGAGTTTTAAAATGAGGTAAAACATTAGTTTAAAGGGGGCAAATTTCCAAACATTTTCTGGGAGAGGACCCTCAGCCCCCTACGAAATTTTACTTTTTTTATATATTTTTCCTTGAACATTCTGTGGTTTAAAAGGAGCTTTTCTCTTCGGGTGTGACCAAAAATGTCGCAAAATGATCTAACGCAATAGTTCTTGAGGCACATTTTCAAATATTTTCTCCCCCAGACTTTCCATTATTAATAAGAGTAATTGTAAATTTTAACATAGTGTGGAATATAATTTAAATACTACTTTTAAGTTATATAAAACTCAACAACTCGTTAGAGAGTACCTTAGGAATAACGTTGAGTCACCCACCCCCTTCCCCGAAACAAAAGTCTGGTTGCGGCTCTGGGGGGGGGCGCGATGTCTGGCTGTTACACAAAGAGTTTAAGAACCGCTGATCTACTCAATGTTTCCGTTCTGAAATCAAAGCCTCCTTTGACCCTGTGCTTTATCAATTAAAAAAGTTGGATCAAATACCCCTAATTATTTTTTCTCACCCAAGATTAAATCTATTTCCGTGATTTATTTTAATAAAAAAGTTGAAATGTTAGTCTTTGAATTTTTTTTTTCAAAATTATACATATTTTTTAAAATATTTTAAGGTACGAAATCTGAAAATTATAGAATGAGACTGCAATTGAAGAATCAGGATTAAAGCGTTATCGCAACCTTTACCTTTGTTACAGGACATACTCCATTTTCAGATCAGCATATAAATTATAAATAATCAATAAAAGCATAATGATTTTATTTTATTACAGACACTAAAAACAAAATTATCTTAACCATCCTACAGAAGAGGATTTACATTCTACTGACTCAGTGGAAATAGCAAAGATAATGCAAGCACACCATAAGATATGAATCAATAGAGAATCAATCTTGTTATCATCCAGGAGGTTTAATGATACTCGGTCAGGTATCCAAATATATCCATAGCAGGTATGGTGTATATTAGCATTGTAAAAGGTCCGCATCTAACTCTCTTAACTCTGTATCTTCTAATTCTGTTGGTAGGTTACATCTTCCAGACAGAGAGAGTGGCTTGTTTTCAATTAGCCATTTCAAACGGCAATCACAAGTTAGAGGATTACCTGAAAAATTGTAAGAAAAAATGCATGAAGTTTCAACAGACATTACAAGCAGTGTGTCTATAAAGGAAGGGTAAAGGGATTTTGTTAGTTAAAAGATGATTTGATAAGGATGAATATTTAAAAAAAAATATTGATATTAAAAAGAGAAAAAAAAAACAGTTGAAAACTTTGAGTACATATGAATCTAAATAAATTCAACATTGACTGAGACATTTAACAATTACCACCTAAAAATCTATTACACAATTTATTAACATTATTAGGGGGAAAAAATCTTGCCTTTTATTCCTATTTCTATTATTTTTTTTTGTTAAATTACCAAAAAGAAGGATTGGAAATACATAAAACCAAAATATTGGTGATTTACTTGATCAGGTAGAAAAAATTACCTTCTAACTGTAAGTACTCCAGATTCACAAGACTCCCTTGAAATGACGGTTCAGGTATTATGGAAATTTCATTGTATTTCAAACCAACAGTTTGTAAGTTTGGCATATCACTGAATAAGTCATCAGGAATAACAGACAGTTTATTTTTGCTGTTAAAGTTGAAAAGAGCTGGTTAGTAGATTATTGTAGTAGAGTATAATAATAATAGTAGTTATAATAGTAGATTATTGTACAGAATACATATTTATAGAAATAGTGATTTTTTTTATAAATATGTTTCAAAATTCATGGAAATTCGTATTTAACATTATGATGTACTAATTGTCATTTTCAAAACCTTCATTAATTGGAAAAGACAAAAGAGATATCATATATGTCAAATTTCAATATTACTTTAATGTTGTAATTTAGTTACGTAATTTCCAAATTTTATTTCAAATAGTATACAAATACTTAATTTAAAACTCTAAAAATAATAAATTTAATCTTACTTAAATAACAAGTATTTGGCGTTAAATGGACTAGGGAATATGTCTCTGCTCAAACTAGTCAGCTTACAAGATTCAAATGCAACCTTTTCGAGATTAATGAAGTTATCCAAAGTACCTAAAACAAATATAAAAAAAGGAGTTATGTTTGAATTAATGAGATAAATCGTTCATTTAGCTATATTATTTACCAGATTGAATTTTAATATTACCTGGTTTAATTTCTTTCGTCCCGGTTTCATAGAAAGTAATCTGTCTCAATTCATTAGTGACGTGATTGCTGAAATCTAGTCCAAGAGATCTAATATTGTTGTAGTATATATTCAAAACTCTTAGATTAGATAGAGGTTCCATAAGACTCCACATCATTCTGTGTAAAGAAATATAAACATATTTATTTAATACAAAAACACTTTAAAAAATAATTCGTTAGTAGTAGGAGATACCTTATTAAAAGATGCATTTCGTAAAATATGAAAAAATGAGGTATTTGCACGTTTTGAGATTAAATTTTATAAAAATAGAAGGAAAAAAACAACGAAGAATGACGTTTATATCAAGTATTTTCGTATCCTAGTTTCTGATACATAAACTTTTGAAATTTCGTTTTTTGTTTGGGTGCTAAAACACTTTTTAATCAGAAATCATGCGCTGTGACGTCACATCTAATAGAATCCCGTTTTCCAATCATTGAAAAACAGTAAAAACACTAGTTTTGAGTGCGCTGTGACGTCCAATCCCGTTTTTTGATCACGTGACTTTACTAGTGTTTTGGAAAAAAATAAAATTGAATTTAAATTATTTAAAACATATATTTTTGAACTTAAAAATCTGATATTTGAGAGTTTTAAACTATAACGTATCAAAAAAGTGAAAATTAAGCAAATCCCTCACTTATGCAAATACCTCATTCACGATACTTTATTGTTTTTAATTTTAAAAATTAGTTGTTGAATATTACCTTCATAGAATATACGACATATATCGGATCGCCAACCCTGTTTTTTATTGCACAATATGTAGTCTAGAAGAATTCTAAGAATTTTTACAGACTGAGGAAAAGTTTAATTAAAAATGTACATTTTTGCTTGGTTTTCGAAATAATTCATTAAATAAATTTAGAACGGTTCATATTTACAAAAAAGAGGCAGCTCGATAAAATTTAATAAAATTAGTAATTTCACAAATCTTCCAAATAAAAAGAAAGCAAATTTTGACTTTTTCAATGCAGTTAGAAATTAAGACAATGTGCTATTAGGATTTTCATTATTTATCAATTCATTTTTATTGCGATCTCAAATAGTCATCCTGCATTGGAAATAAGGAGAAAAATTTTACCCCTAAATTAATTTTAAGCTTTTGGGCCGTGCTGCCATCTTAAAATCATTTGCGAAAAAACGATACGCATTAACTTTATCTTTTTTACACGAAAAGATAACAGTTAGATACCTGAGGACTTTGGTGTTTTCAATGTGCAAGGTGTCCAAGTCTCCCAAGAACTGCGGAGGTTTGTCAAACAATTGTATTAGAGTCACATTCTTTAAGATCAGCTTACTGACTCTCACTTTCTCAAACAATTCTTTCGGTAAGAATTGAAGAACGGAATACTTAATTTGAACCTACGAAACAAAATATTTTTTTTTAAAGATCAAACTACTTTAGTAAATATAAGAATATGGGTGAAGGAACATTTTTTGTTAGTTCATGAATGGTAACATTATTATATATTGAAGGAATGTTCCTGCAGTTCACCCAGTTTGTTTTTAAATTTAAAATAAGAATAATACTGAGGTAAATAATAGTGTTCGGCAACTAGTGGTCAAAAAGTAGTTAACTACCAACTACTAACTATTCTGGGAAAATCTAGTTGCAACTAGTAGTTAACTATTTTTTCCTAGGACTAGTTGCAACTAGTAGTTAACTATTTCCCAAAGTAGTTAACTACTAGTTAACTAGTCTATTTAATTTCATAACCTATTTTTTGCCCAAATTCTAATACATCTTTCTTATCTATATCACAAAAAACTTTATGCTTCGCTCAAAACGGCGCTTTATTTCTGGTTATGGTATTTAAGTACTCTACCATGACATTGGAGTTATAAATAGCAGTGTAATTTTTGTATATTTTGATAAAAATTTTAAATATTTTTGAAATTTTAAACAATATTTTTTTTAAAGTAGTTGAAAATTTGAAAGTAGTTTCAACTAATAGTTATTAAAAAAAGTAGTTCAACTACTAGTTAAACTAGTTTAAACCAAAAGTAGTTAAACTACTAGTTAACTATTAGTTGATCGGTAGTTAACTACTAGTTGCAACTAGTTCTAGTTAACTAGTGCCGAACACTAGTAAATAATAATAAATATAATTTACCTCTGTGAATCCATATTGTGCAGAATTTTTAAAAACTTGTGATAAAACATACGAATCATCAATATTCTGGCATTCGAGGGATGTAAATGGGCTATTATAGCAAACACATGGTTTAATATCAATGGGTTCTGGACATCCTTGCTTTGGCCTAGCGTTTAAACCGGCATAGCTCTGAGCCCACAATAAAGCCTGCAGAAGAACCCAGAAGATCATTATTGTTTATTTTGGCGATAGAAATCTAAACACATTTTCTGTGTGTGTATTTTACTATTTATACATTTCTTATATTTTTTTTATCTGTTCTTCTTTTTCCTCCGATCAAGGCAACTCAATCGGAAAAGATAAGAAAGATGCGTGGTTTCAAAAAATTTTCTACTTAATGATAAGATGTGGAAATTTATCAGGTGGTTCTGGAGTGATTTAGGGAAATCTCACTACTTAATATCTGAGTAACTACCTAACTGACAGAAAGTAATAGAGAATGTTTTTGAAAGATAAAAAAGTAAGTAAATAATTCTGGATTGCGCTTATAATTGGAAATGTGTGGTCAACATTTCTAAAATGTCCGCAACTTAGATTTACTTAACTTACTTAGGTTTATCACCTTTGAAAATTGCATTGCACTGGAAATAAAATATTCCAAAAACGATATTGATAAAAGCCTTTTTTCTCGAATCCGGAGGAAAATATACATAATTTTATTGGGGCTTTTTCATATTTTCAGATTGTGTTTCATAAAAAGCTTAGCTACTTTAACTCTATGAAAGATTCGATCTTAAGTTATTTTAAACTAACTACCTTGATTGGGGACTATTTAGACTTTTTATTTACTCTTTCAAAAGATAAAAGACAGTCCAACGGAGAGTCATACATGTCAGAACAGCTTGTAGTTTATATTATTTTTACAAATTTCAGTTCTTTTCTAAAAATTCTTTTTGTTTCTTTATTTTTACAGGATGCTTTCCAATAGTCCCTAAACTTTGGGGATAGCAAGGACGTGAATTTGACTCTTTTAACTCTCCAAATTAAGGTTGCTTGTTCTACGATGAGTAGTTTGCTTAAAATCTAAAGACAAATAACAATATCAAGAAGAAGAAGACGAAGCAGCTCACAGCAAGCTAATGTCTCCATTACACCGCCATCAGCATTGTTTACAATATTGAACATTATATCAGAGTTTAAAAAACCAACAAGATGAACATTTTTTTTCCAAGAATGCGAGAATCATACACTATTCCTTTGTTTATGCTGACAACTATAATGGCTGCAGATGCATTGAACTTGACTGTAGAGTTTCACAGAGCAGCGATTATAATACTCAAAGCTATGTCATATTTGTCGTTCGATGTAATTTTATTGAATTCTGTTCTCTCGCGATTTCTGCCAAGCTCAATAGCAAGAATCTTTAAGAACCGGCTTATTGTATCATTGGAGGAAGTTTGTAAAAGTAAATGGATCCATGACATTTCTATTTTACTGTCAATGTATTTGGCAGGACGCAATGGAGCTTTCTATAGAATCGAGGAATCCAGTTTTTTACCGTGTGTCTTAAAGATACAGACACGGTGTATTGTTCAGGAGGGGATATCCTTCATAACGTTGATGAGGTTCTTGATTGTTATCAGGTGTGTGTGTTTGTATTTCAAGGGCGTGTATCCTTTGGTAATTTTTGTGTTAACTGGGATTCTCGTTTGTGTGCTAATTTCACTGTTAATGACGGGTATTGATGTCATTTATGATATGATGGTTCTGATTAAAAAACAGATTTCTTATGTAGTAATTGAAAAATTGTGCTATTTTTATTAAATTTTTAAACAGTAAGAAATTCTGTTTGTGTCTGTCTTACTTGTGATGAAGGTTTATAAGCGGATCAAGCACACAAGCCCCCCCCCCAAAATAAAAAAGCAAATTAAATAAAAAATACAACAAAGTTAAATAGCACCAAAAAAATTCCAGCACTTCTAATTTAAGGATAAAATATTATATTGAATCATTGAATATCATTTGAAGAAAATATCGAGGAAATAAGGACCGGAAAATGAATTGCATTACAAAAAGTCTTCTCAAATCAATCAAAAACCCTTCTTCTGAATTCTTCGGCAACATTCATTCAAATTATTCTAATTTGGACATGAAGAACAAAATAAGTTAAATTTAAATTCCTTCGTTTTCTTTGAATTTAGTAATTCAGAACTATTAAATCTGCTTAAAAAGTTTTCAAATGCTGATAAATACGACTATGATGGAATTACAATAGCATAAGACTTATTAAAAATATAGCCAATAATAATATAGATTTCATTACTAATTTCGTAAATACCACAATCATTACATCTGAATTTCATAATCCCTCAAAAAAGCTACGATAACTCCTATATTCCATTCTTCCCTGTTTTTCTAAAGTTATAGATAAATCTATTTCTAGCAGAATGTACGATTATTTATTTAAATTATTTTTTTTTGCACTACTAGGGGGCCTGCCCCCTGCTCGCTATCGCTCACCAACCCCCGTAACTGCTGCGCAGTTCTTTTCAGATCGCTTCGCGATCTTAGCGAGCAGAGCTCGCTTGTTCATCTCAACAATCCAGCACCACCCTCTTGGCTTAATTAATCCTAATTAATTAATTAAGCTTAATTAATACCGAAAATACCTCTCTTGCATAAATAATTTAATTCGGATCATTCCTCCAAATTAACAGAACAAAATGTTGTTGAAATATATTCTTTTCTAGCTTATGAATAATTTAATAATTTTCTAAAGTTATAGATAAATCTATTTCTAGCAGAATGTACGATTATTTATTTAAATTATTTTTTTTTGCACTACTAGGGGGCCTGCCCCCTGCTCGCTATCGCTCACCAACCCCCGTAACTGCTGCGCAGTTCTTTTCAGATCGCTTCGCGATCTTAGCGAGCAGAGCTCGCTTGTTCATCTCAACAATCCAGCACCACCCTCTTGGCTTAATTAATCCTAATTAATTAATTAAGCTTAATTAATACCGAAAATACCTCTCTTGCATAAATAATTTAATTCGGATCATTCCTCCAAATTAACAGAACAAAATGTTGTTGAAATATATTCTTTTCTAGCTTATGAATAATTTAATCGAAATGTTAAAAAATATCCAGCATGTCTACTAATAATCATCAACCAGTTTGAAGAAAAAAGCATTGTTGAAAATAAAATAAATCAGACTCCCATCATAAAACTCGTCTGTTTCTCTAGTGAATGGCAATAAAGAGAAGAAAAAATTAAAACTTTGAATCTTAATAATTCCAAAACTAATTAGAATTCTTGAAAAAACAAAAAGCCAATCTTTTTATAAAAAATATTTGTATGTGTCTTTAAAGTATCATAGTTCTACTATGATTAGTTTTGCTTTTATAACAAAAAAACAGAAAAACCGTCAAAAATTTCGAAACTTTAAAACTTAATTACTCCAAAACTAATTCAAAGTTCGAAAAAAGGGCGAAGTGGTGCAAAACTGCACATCTAAGAGTATGTGTCTGCAAAATATCATATTTCTGCTGCTAATAGATTTTGCTGGGGGCGAACTCGCAGCAGAAAAAAATAATTTTCGACTTTGACATTAAGTAACTCTAGAACTAATTATCTCATCTATTGGGTTTTAGAACGAAAACGATCCTCATACATTTGTCTAGAAATGTTTAAAATTTCACAAATTTCTGTGGAATAGTTTTTGCGTAGTGAGAGTTCAAAGAGTTTAAAAATAAAATTTTCAAAAGCAGCGGTGGCGGTCACTGTTACTTTTTTTTAATGTTCTCATTGTGGGGGCACCTTTACGGTAAAACATATATAGAGAGATGGTTTCATTAAAGGAAGGAATAGTGAAACTGCACTATTATAATTTTCCAAATTCATTTATAACAGTTGTTGGAAATCGGACTAGTAGCAGCGCTATCTATTTGTTTATTTTTAGTTAGAAACCTTTTGGCAACCAGGAAGTGACGCGTGATATTTTTTTGTGAGCTGTAAAAATTTGGATATGAAAAATGTTTTAGATCAATAGAAAATATGAAAAAAGTGTAGTTCTTTGTGTAATAGTTAATTTATTTTATTGTGCTGTACCCATCAAATTTCGCTCCTCTCAGATGTCAATGTTTGGTCCGGCTGCCCATATGCAAGAATTTGAAACCACAACAGTAAAACAAAAGTAAAAAACAGTAGCGATATATCAGTTAAAAAAAAATACGTTTTAGCTGTTTTTCAGGGAAATATTTTGACTTGGTTTAAAACTTATCTTTCCAATAGAGAACAACGTGTCAAAGTTAACAGTTCCAATGTCAGTGAACTTCTTTTCTAGGTTTGATTTCCAGATTTGATTGAAGTTGGAAAATGGTTCACTGCAAATTATATGTGCTTAAATTTGGATAAAGCAACATTTTTATACTTAAATCTAATATAGTCCAAAATGAAATTAATCTGAAAATTTAAGTTTTTTTTTCTTTACAATGTATTATGTATGTGTTTTCTCTGTCACCTGAATGGATAAATGTTGTTAATAAAGCTCATTATTATTATCATCAGCTATATGGCGCTGGGATGCGGCATAGTCTAGAAACTCTGATTTCTCTTGAAATCAGCTACGACGTTGGATTCAGGATCGGAAGTTGTTCGATTCTTTATAGTTCTCTTGTTATAATGAATTCCTTGTGTTATTTCAATTATTCCCAGCTAAATTAACCCTTCAAATGAGGTAAAAAATTATCTTGTCCATAGTAATTTCTTTTACAGTGGAAGCTCTTATAGCAACCTTACTCTTATAAAAATACTCTCTTATAAAGACCCAAAAATTAGTCTCTATAAGAGCACTTTTGTGCTCTTATAAAGACTAATCTTCGAATCGATTCAGCTTATCGAATACTTTTCTGGATCGGTTTGTGTGCGTTACACCAGAATTAGCCAATAAACAAATATCAGAGTATGACAAACAGCACCAAGTAACGATCGCATCTTCTTCTCGCTTGCTTTGCCCGGGGTAACCGGCTACAATCCCAAACGAAACCTTTCGCTACCTAATGTCCTTGTTGATTTTAGACTTTAAATTTATTAGCGTATTCATTTATCTTTCTTTATTTCCAATTTTTTGACAGATCTAAGACATAAATTTTTCAAATTGCATGAAGATGCAGGTGAAATTGATGTAATAAATTTTGTTGGGCATCAGACCTTTCTAAGGAAGCTAAGCTATGCAATAAATTAATATCAAAATCAAAATTTAAAAAGCAAATATTTATACTAGTTGGTTTTAAGTGGAGATGGAAATTTTGCCCTATATGCAATTCGGAAAGGCACTGTCTATTTGGACGGTAAATATACAACTAAACTCTACTCTTATTTCCACGGCAACAGTTCTGATTGGAGAGCCGGGACTGCTACGTAACCGCGAGACCTATGGCGCATGGGCCAACTACCGTTTTTGCCGTCCAAATAAACACTTTCATTCGGGCATATGCGCTTTACTAATCCCATAAACTTCCCTATAGTAGCACAGCTCATATCAAATACGTCAAGTTTACGTAACTGCTACTATAAGTAAACGAAATTTGGCTATACTTCATGATAAAAACTGGACGAATCATGAACGTTTGTGTTGCTTGGGTTCTTCACCCGATACCCCTGTATCATACAAAAATCAATTAAACAACCAACGTCAAGGGGGCAGGGCGGCTTAGATGGATTACGTACTGCCAACTATAATACGCTAGCAGTCTCTGTACTGTACCTGCAATAGATTCGATTCCAGCCTTTGCCCTAGGTGTATTTTCTCCCTCTGTGACAATAAAAAATTATGCTGTATATCTTTCTTGACGAAGGTTTGTAAGCGGATCCTTGAGATCAAGCACACAGACTGGAAAAATACATGTAACCAATCCAATACCAATACCAACGTCAACCGGCACACACACCTGAAAATATATGTAACACCAACCAACCAACCAACGTGAGTCTGAACCGGTGTAGAAACACTACATCTAAACTCTTTGAAAAAATTTTTACTAATATATTCCAATCGTGGAGGATTTTAATCAGAATTAGCTTGATTGTCTTGGATTAGTTCATCGCAAGAATGGAGGAAAGACAGGCCTATCTGAATTGGGTTGCAGACTTAGTAATCAATGTCGCACTGGCTTTTGTTTATAGCAGTATAATTTACGTCTTATTCGATATCCCCTACATTAGCTACCTAAGACGGACCAACATTATTTGGTGGAGCATTTACTTGATCCAGTATTCTTTTGAAGTTCTCCTTGAGTCTGGAGTGGTGTTACAGTTCCCATTAGAAGCATGCCTCCGATATTTGAAGGTAGCCAGGAAAGCATGCTCTGCAGCATTCTCCGTTCTAACCTTCGTACTGTGCGTGATGGTGATGATTACTTATTTCTGTGAAGCAGGTGACAGACCCCCTTTCATCCGTAGAATGACAGATCCTCTACGGCGTTTTATAATTGCTATGCCTGTCATGTGCGCTCAGGTTCTCCTGGTCCATTATGCTGAACCGAGTGGATTCTTCGTTGAAAATATAAGGCTGACTTTACTTATGTTTTCTGCGGCATTTGTGGTTTTTAATATGAGAGAGCTCTCGTTCTCCCAGGTGATTTCTTCGATTGATTGGTGGAGGTTTTTTAAAATTAATTCGTTCGTTTTGCTGTACGTGGGAGCTGTAGTCGGTTTGTACGAAGGGTGCTATGCCATTTGGAGTTGTATGATTGTTTAAATATTTTGACGAAAACTTATGATCATCATAATGTTTTATTTGACTTTGAATATCATGAGGAATTTTAAAAACTTTACTATTGTGAAACTTTTTTTAAAAATAAAAACTGTTTTTACTATTTTGAGCCTTTTTGTTACTTTTAAAAAATTAATTACAGCAATATTTGGTATTTAAACAAATAAGGAACCATTAATATAAAATATCTTTACTTATCGCTTTTATTCACTTTTCTTTGATGACATTGTCTTCATTACATTATATTCATCTATTTAATACCAGGGATAACGGATAAGCACTGTTAATTGTTATTTCAAGAAACTATAAGTTTAAATAACATCCCCAAAATTTTTAGGAAGCTCCAAGAAAAGCTTTCGTATCTTTTTACTGACCTGCTTTATCATTATAAATGTATCAACTTAACACTAAATAACTCTTTTAGAAGATTTTAGTGAATAATTTGGAAATTTAATTTCTTTCAACCAACTCCTAGTGCCCAAATGGGTAAAGGTCTTTTCGAGCAAAATCTCCATCATTCTCTCTTTATCTCTTGGATTATAGGTGGGTAAAGCTATGTATGGAAATACTATGTATAATCTATCGAAGCAAATTTTAAGTGACACATTTGAACCAATTCTATTGCATTTTTAATCCAGGAATGTTTTATTAAATTTTGCAAGTTCATTATTTTGTTTCCACTTATTGAATATTTTAGGAATTTAGGGCCAACCCTATAGTTTTCTTATGGGACTGAATCATCATTATCTGTCTATCAATTGGGATAAGAAGGAATGGGAAAACTTCCAGGAAGAAAGTTTTTTTTTTTTTTTTTTTATAAAAGCTTATTTCAGATTCCTTAATAAGATAAGATAATATAATATTATACACTTTTCAAAACAATTCCCATGCATTACAGAGAAAACCGAAGTCAATCAACCCTAGCAGCACAGCTCATACCAATTGTGTCAAGTTTACGTAACTGCAACTATACTAGACAGCAACGTATCTTGAACTCAGTACGTCACAAATGCGAAAGGATATTGTGTCATTTTAAGTTATCTAAAACTTAAATGTACTCGTTAGGGATACCTTAAAAATTACGTTAATGGCCCAGCCCCACTTAAAGAAATCTTTGCCCCCCCCAACCAAAAGCTGAAATGACGCCCCTGTTTGATATCGATCACAGAAAAAAAAGTCGAACAGAGTCCAAAACTCTATTTTTAGGCCCCGTTTACATGGACCATATACCCGGGTATAAGTGGCCGGTATACCCAGCAATCCCTATGAAAGGGAAAAAATGCAGGGTTTAAATAAATTCAACTGTTTACTCGGGAATTTGAATACCCGGCTTTCCCAAGATGCATTTCGGTCTCACTCAAAGCGAAAAGTCGTCCATGTTAGGCTTTAGTTAGTATTTATTGGAAAGTAACGAGTTCTTTTTTATTTCAATTGGATATTTAAGATTGATTACTATCTTAAATGTCGAAATAACTTGAAAATAATCCATTATGAACGCAAAACTCCAAGACGAAAACAGATAACAGAATGTAAAAAAAAAACACAAATCGCAATGAATGATGGGACCAGTGACGTCTATACCCGGGATTTGAGGACTGGTCATGTTAACGGGTTTACAGCACGGTTTTCATTATCCCTTTCCCTTGCATTATACCCGGGTGCGTAATTCTAATTCCCACATGGGTATGGAACGAGCGCTTATGCGCATGCGTGTAGACGAAAAGAATAAAGAAGGTATAAAAAGTTTTAAGGTTTCTGAATCTCCAGTAGAGCAGTGGTAGCGTGCTTGTGTTGCATGAAGCAGTTCGCGGGTTCTATCCCCAGTTGTTATTTTATTAAAATTTTCAAGAAAAACAGCAAAAATCAAGTCCACACGCATGCGCATTTGATCTATGTTCCTTATCCATGTGGGAATTTGAAATACGCTACCCGGGTATAAGAGTGGCGCATGTAAACGGGGCCTTAAATGCCATCTTATGGTAGAGGACAGCCCTGTTAATGTCTGTGATTGAAATTGAATGTCTGTGAGCTGTAGGGAAATTTGGTGGCCTTAGTTGTGATTGGCTGTGACGTGTTCATTCAATCGGTCACTTTCGGGGAGCGTATTAAAGGATTCGAGTACAACTATTAAGATTCTTTTTCTCTGCCTCTCGTGACGTGACAAGGGAGACGTGGGTTTTATGATTAGTAAATGCGATCAAACTGCCCCAAGGACCCTTATCGAAAGACATACCCAATGGTTTTTTTTTTTTATTTCCATAATCGCCTATGGCCATGGACTCTTTATTCTGGTACTCTGTAATATCGATCAACTTCAATTTCATAAATAATATCAACCACAGAGAAAAATCCTAACAGGGGGTCCACAAGGTTATTTTCGAATTTCTGTATGAAGTAGAGGGCAGCCCGGGAAAATCAATGAATGACAGCAAGGTATATACAGGGTGTCCCACGAAAAGTGGCCCAACCCCTATAACTTTTGAACCCCTACAGATATAGTCATGAAAGTGGGGTCTAGGTATAGTAAAGTGACCATGCCCTATCCGATGAGACAACTTTCAACGCCCTCTAGCGGAAACTTTAGGAGTTATATTTTTTATTTTAAAAACTATGTGAGGTATGTGGAAAAAGTCAATGACTAAGTTGTAGAGCAGCATCGATTCATTATAAATCGACACCTCCACAACAAAAATGCCTACAATAAAACTCATTAAACGCCCGTTTATTTAATTGTGATTTGGAACACTCAACCTCACGAAGCGCTTAAAACGCTTTCGTGTTTATTTGAGGTCTCGAACACTTAACCTCATGAAAATAAACTTTTTACTTTTACCGCTGATGCTGTATGTGCTTCCCGTCCGCGACAATGCACATTTGGACTCTAGATTGAATATCGAGTTGCACATTTTACACCTCACACACAATTACGCATAATTAAACAAAAATACCCAAAATTCAATAGCCTCTTAATTAGTATATCCATTAAGACAGAACGCTTCAAGCACCAAGTTACTATATGCAAAAGCGTTTCGTGAGGTTAAGTGTTCGAGACCTCAAATAAACAAGCAAACGTTTTAAGCGTTTCGTGAGGTTGAGTGCTCCAAATCACAATTAAATAAACGGGCGTTTAATGAGTTTTATTGTAGGCATTTTTGTTGTGGAGGTGTCGATTTATAATGAATCGATGCTGCTCTACAACTTAGTCACTGACTTTTTCTACATACCTCACATAGTTTTTAAAATAAAAATTATAACTCCTAAAGTTTACGCTAGAGGGCGTTGAAAGTTGTCTCATCGGATCACTGAGCTATAAACAAACTGGAGTGACAACTGAGCGTGCCGAAACCGCATCACACCTTATCGAAGTTTGTGTCTACGCGGAAAAGATTTCCATCTTCTTTTAGATTTCCCCATCTGTTGGCACAATTGTATGCACAGCATGATCGGACCATTCTAAATGTTGCTCAAAATATTTTTAAAAAAGGGGGTTTTCTAGAAATAGTTCAACTCACACAATGTTAGTCAATGGAGAAATTCGTTTGTTTTGCCCGGTTCGCTCAAGCGAACCGGGCAATTGTGACCATCCGCGCCGGCACGTTCGGTCGCATGTTATATCATCAGAGGTTGTCACTCCAGTTTGTTTATAGCTCAGTGCATCGGATAGGGCATGGTCACTTTACTATACCTAGACCCCACTTTCATGACTATATCTGTAGGGGTTCAAAAGTTATAGGGGTTGGGCCACTTTTCGTGGGACACCCTGTATATAGGCAGTAGATTTTGGGGGTCAAAGCTGTGATTGGCTGTGACGTGTCCATTCAATCTGGTCCTTTCGGAGGGCTATTGGAGGATCAAGATTTTTTCTCCGCCTCTCGTGACGTGACGCGATCCCAGCGCCAAAATAGCCCCTAACTTATACAATATTCCATGCTTTTTCGATTTCCACTATCGCCTATGGCCGTGGACTCTCTGTTCTAGTACTCTGTGATATCAACTTCCCAACAAATTTTTAAACGAGCATAACATTTGTTGGTTGGGTTGGGTTTTGGGTTACATATATTTTCCGGTATGTGTGCTTGATCTCAAGGATCCGCTTATACACCTTCGTCAAGTAAGACAGACACAACAGAATTTTTACTGGCACAAAGAAGGAAAATACACCCAGGGGTGAGGTAAGAATCGAACTCACAACGGAGCAGTGCGCAGACTGCTGGCGTGAAAGGCAAAGAGCAAACCAAACAGGCCATCCGTCCCCCACATAACATTTGTAACAATCGAACGTCTCAACTCATTTACAAAATAAATTTTGCTTATATATATGAACTATTGAATCATTTAGCAAGCACAAGTATCTATTCATACTGAAAAATTTTATTATTCCCTTGGTCGTTTCGGACAAATAATTCTTCAGATGTATCGACAACACGGTCGCCGCCGTTGGGATGACTCTGCGATCTGGAAAATAGGCTTGTTGTTCTTGGATGTTCTGTTTCAAATTATAGTAAACTTTTTCTTATTTGACATTCCCTACGTTCTTTTCCTAAGATGGGCTAACATCATTTGGTTGGACATTTACTTGATCCAGTATTTCCTGCAAGTTCTTCAAGGGTCTGGCATAGCGCTCCAATTTCCAGTAAAAGCCTGCCTCGAAAATTTGCGGGAAGCCAGGAATGCCTACTCAACGGTATTCTCTCTTCTTACCTGGTTGTTGTGCATGATGGTGATGATAACTTATTTCTATAAAAAAGGACAGACATGGGGACTGAAAAGCAATAGGAATAATTTAGACCGCCTGATGAAGTCGCTTCCTGTTATGTGCGCGCAAGTTCTGTTGTTTTTTTGTGTAGAACACGGTGGTTTCTTTGATGCTAGTGTAAGATTGGTTTTACTGATGTTTTCTGTAGGGTGTGTGATTAATGTTCTAAAGGTCCCGTCCCCACTGGTGCTTGGTTTAATTGATTGTAGGAAGTGCATAAAATTTCATTTGCTTGCATTGTTGTTCCTTGGAGCAGTTTTCGTTTTGAATGAAGTGTGCTATTGGGTTTATGTGACTGTTTAAAAATATGACGGAAACTTGCAAGTTTACAATACAGTTTTATCTGACTTCACAGCTTATGTGAAATTAAAAACATTGTTTTATGAAAATTTAAAAATAAACTATTTTTATACGATTTTGTGACTTTTATATTGCTTTTAAAGGATATGTTAACATTATTTGGTATTTACTACAGGTATATTATTATCGGATATGTGCAACATTTTGATCTAGATCAGATTTATACTCAACTCCATGCTGTTAGATCAGAGGTTCTCAAACTGTGGGTCGTGACCCATTGGTGGGTCGCCAGTCAGTTTTTGGTGGGTGGCGTCAAGATTTTAATTTATCTGAATATAGTAACTTTTGTTTATAATTTTTACAAACGGATTGTTGTCTTTTGAACTTTATCAAACTACCATTGAATAAAAATAGCAAAAAATACCCTTCTAGGTGTTGAACGCAAAGGACAATTAAAGGAATACATAAGCCACTTAAATGTGATGCAAAATAAGATTTGAAATAAAATTAACGATAAAATAAGATTTGGAAGATAGAATTAGTTTTCTAAACGTAGAACTCCCCACATCAGGGAAGGAGTAATACAAATTTTAATTTTTTAAGGGAATTATTTTTGTAACTGTGATTTATCCCAAAGCGAAACCCTGTTTTCAAGAGTCAAATCTCAAAAATATCTCTGGGGGGTCCCCCAGACCCCCTTTTTTGTGGAGCTCTTTGTTGCTTCCACAATTAAACTACTTGATACGACGAGGTTCAAATAATGCCTTTTAATTTCCCAAAGATTTGATTGAACCTCCAATACATGAAGGGGTGTCGGAACCCTTTTTACGGCAAAGCAGCTCTCCACATTTTCTCAGGATCTATTATAGATACCAGCTTGTAATTTTTAACATACCTTATTTACATCTATTTCATTACACTGAAGAGAAAATTTGGCAAATAAATCTTTTTTTTACGTTTTTTAATGTTTTTACTTATTATCAAAAACCATAAAACACCATTTTTTCGATTTTCTTTCTCAGAAACTGCTGTTTCTATTGATCTAATTTTTTCACTGATTGTTCATTATGTTTAGTTTATACTGATGTGAAAAATTTTCAAAAAAATCACTAATTTTTTTTTATTAAAATATATTGTGGGGAACATGCACTGAATTTCACTTTTTTACGTAATTTACTGAAATTTTTTTCAAAAATTAAAAATTTAGCAAATGGTTAACCTCAATATAATTTCACATATATAATTAACTTATATTCAAAGTTTCAAATCTATATGTATTATAGATTTCGAGAAAAGAAAATCGAAAAAACGGTGTTTTATGGTTTTTGATAATGAGTAAAAATATTAAAAAACGTAAAAAAAAATTTTTTTTTTTGCCAAATTTTCACTTCAGTGTAATGAAATAGATGTAATTAATGTATGTTATAAATTACAAGCTGGTATCTTTAATAGATCCAGAGAAAAGGTACTTTTAATGTGTGGAAAGCTGCGTTCACGTAAAAAGGGTTCCAACACCCCTGAATGTAATTTATTATTCTAACAAAATAGTTGGTGACCAAACCCCACACGAACGAAGCTAAAGTCTTATGGGGTAATGGGGAAATTGACTGCAGATGAGGTGGGTCGCGTTACATTTTGTTTGTAAAAAGTGGGTCATGATGATCAAAAGTTTGAGAACCTCCTGTGTTAGCTGATTTTGCGGTTCTTGCGTATTATCCCAGCAAATATCATTCGATTCCAGCATTTATTACGTAAATCCAATAGAAGAGCTGAAACATAAGTTAATTTCCATCCCACCCAATATTAATTTTTCAGTCTTTAGGCTTAAAATAAGCTTATAATATAAGTAAAACAATATACTATAAGCTTTTCATGTTGAGAAATTACAATTTGACGGAATTATTATTTACTGAAATTATCGCTCTTTAGTTGATTTTATCTAATTCGTTTTGTAATCTATCGATTTTACTGGTTTTTAGTCAGATATTAAAGGATTAAGTCTCAATTTCCGCTTAGGATTATTCAGTCTCTCATACCCCCTTAAATCCCTATCGTCGTGAAGAGTGTATTTTTGACCCCCTCCATTCCTACTATATTATTCCGAATTATAGTATAGGTGTACCCCACTCTTTCTAAAATAAACACATATTACATGTATCGTCAAGTGAGACAGACACAAACAGAACTTTTACTGGCACATAGAGAGAAAAAATACACCCAGGGCAAGGACAAGAATGGAACTCGACACCAGGTACATTGCTTAAATTGCTAGCTTAGTGGGATGCACGTTCACGTTCTCACTAAGTCACCCCGGCCCCAAGATAATATGGTTATTTTAGTTAATAATACGCATAAATCTGAAAAGTAGCTGAAAGGCAATACAAATTTGTCCATTTTAGGAAAATGTACCAGTTTATAGTGAAAACTGTAACTGCAAAAATTTGATATGGCGAGTCATCAACAAATGCTATAAATAACCGTTTATGAGGATTTTTTCCTTTCATCCTGGAAAGTTATATTTGGTTTTAGTAAATCTTGTTAGAAAATATTTTTTTTCTAAAATGGCAGGGAGTGACGAGCTTGTAGATGCTGTGGTATGTTTATACTGTAATAACATTCAATAATTTCAAAATATCGTTAGTATAAAACTAATGTTTTAGAGAATCATTTTTCTTTAAAAATCTATTTTTGTTTATGAATTCTTATGATGAAGAGTTAGTTCTATAATTATGTATTTTAATGTTTAATTTTGGGGAACAGCTTTATAAAAAGTTCTCCAGCCGTCTTGTGTAACCACAGCAACATACTTAAGTGTTGTGATCACTGAGCTATATATAAACCTGGTGTGCAAACTTCCTATATTTTAACATCATTAAAATCACTATATTATATAACTGGTAATATAGTTATTATAAGTTTATTATTATATAGCTCAGTGGTCATCATTTGAGCTGTGGGTAAACATGGCAGCTGAAGGACTCTTTCTAAAGTAATTCCTTTTTTTAATTTAAAATGAAGATCAATAATTATGTGATCTATCATTAAAAATAAACAGTTATAGGAATTCAACTATCGTTTCGTGGTGTAAAATTGTCAGACAAATACGAACCTAAATTTTACTGAATTATTTACTGTGGTATATTATGCATGATTAACCTATTCATACTATAGCTTGGCGTCATCTGATCCGTATTATGATTGTCTGTTAATGTTAGTCTATAAATTTAGCTAATGAGAAAATATTATGCCAAGACTAATAAGTCACATAAGAAAACTGCCCACTCACACTTCGTTCGTTTTAATAAGTAAAAATAAAAATATTAATTAAAAGATATTTTTAACTCCTCCGAGAGTGCATTACACTCCTTGAAAATCGGAAATACTCTTTAAAAAACTAACCAGGAGTACTTTCACTCTTTGAATTTTTCACAATGGTTTAGCTTTAAAAATGTACCGTGCAGAAATTTTTTTGCAGTGATTCCAATGAATTATACTTTGCAAATACCTATGAAATTTAACTTTATATAAATGGTTTGTGGCCATAATGGCGTAACCCAAAAAAAATTTGGAAAGATTGGATCTAATTTTTGACATTTTAGGAGAGGAATATATTATATTTTTTTCATTTATTGTTCTGATGCTTAGGAAGTTTGATTGTGGTTTTCGAATCTCTGTATATGTAGTTTATGCTATTTCAGTATTTCACTCCCCATAATTGAATTTCACACCTCCTAAAAAAGTCAGTGTATTTTTACTCCAAAAAAAAAATCCTAGAAATAACACTGCTCACACGTTAAACAAACCGATATTGTTGCTAACGAATTCCAATTTATTAATATTTCCTTCGATATTTTCAGGGGCCACAATTCAGATTGATACAGACAAACTGATATTGTTGCTAACGAATTCCAATTTATTAATATTTCCTTCGATATTTTCAGGGGCCACAATTCAGATTGATACAGACAAACTGATATTGTTGCTAACGAATTCCAATTTATTAATATTTCCTTCGATATTTTCAGGGGCCACAATTCAGATTGATACAAACTGATATTGTTGCTAACGAATTCCAATTTATTAATATTTCCTTCGATATTTTCAGGGGCCACAATTCAGATTGATACAAACTGATATTGTTGCTAACGAATTCCAATTTATTAATATTTCTTTCGATATTTTCAGGGGCCACAATTCAGATTGATACAGACAAACTGATATTGTTGCTAACGAATTCCAATTTATTAATATTTCCTTCGATATTTTCAGGGGCCACAATTCAGGTTGCTATACGTCCCCATTCTCGTAGTGATTATGCTGAAGTACCACCAGAAAGGGATTGAGATGTGTCTGAGACTACTGCAGCTTTTTCGATTTAAAGCGTGGATGTACATAATCGCTTCCAACCTTCACGAAAAGTTCCTGAGGTACGGAATCCTGAGAGGAGGCATGTTCGAAAAGGGTCAGTTGGCATACTTGACAGCAAGGAGCAGGTTTCCATGGGAATACTACAACATCATGGTAGCGACCGTTGCCCTTCTGTACTGCAGAGCCCGTTCGGACGATAGAGAATTGCGACTGAGAATCTTGAGGTTTCTAATCTGTGCACAAATCGCGTACTTATTATTGAGAATAAATAGTGTACTCGTGTCGTTTCAAGTTATATGTACTATTTGGCTGGCGTTTGCTTACAAGAATGAAATCGGTGTTAATAATAGTACTCCTTTAATTGAAACCCTTATGAAAGATGTGGGAAAAGGATTGTTATTTGCAGTGCTGATGGCCTTTGCCTTCTGTGCTCTTTTTCTCGCGACGGCTGCCGAAAACGAGAGCAGTAGCGTTGCAACTTCGTAAAGTGTGTAGTTTTCTCTGTGTTGTGTGTAATTTATCGCGAAGATCTTAGTCGAATTTGTGTTGTGAAAAAACCACTTTTAACTGTAATAAAACATGTATTTTTTTAGACCTTTGATTTTTATTAGTACTCAGCCTATCACTGTCAAATCATGCATTTTTAGTTCGGATTATTTAATACTTTAAAGTAGCATTTTTCAACCTTTTCTGCGTCATGCCTCACTAAAGCTTTTCCGAATTTCGATTTTGCTGTGTGTTTGTATAATTTTAATTTCGTGAATTGAATAGTCTTGATTGGAAAAAAAAATTAAGTTCAAATAAATTTGAGTTTGATTGGTTATCGGAAAATGAAATAGAGTTTTATAATATCGATAAATTTAAATCTTTTTTGTTGCAGAGAGTAAACAGATACGGAGGTATTTTGGCGTCTTGTAAAAGTAAATATGATTTTTAAAAATTTTGTGATGGAAACTGCAGAAATAGTTGTTATAATGAGTAATGTCCTTTAATCTATGCATAATCTCAATATACCGGTCACACTCAATCACTGTTTGTTCATTTGTTTCTGAATTAGAATCTATACTATCTAAAATATCCTGCAAAAACTTCAAATTAATAGGTGATATCAACATAGATCTATTAAATTTAAATAGATATTCCACTTATATTACCTGGATCTTTTGAGTGCTTTCGGTTTCTCATCACATGTAACTGATGTAACTCTTTTATCATCTGGCACCTGTGTCGACCATGTATCTTCTCGATATACCTCTCTAAGCATATCAAAAATATATTTGAATTTGAATTTTTATTGTCACAAACACAGTATTACAAAAAATACAATGAAATGACAACACAAAAGAAAACAAATATTAAACATAAAAAGACAGATAAAAATAAAAAATAATAATTATTATTATTTATGTGATACCAAAAGGCAAATTCCGCACGTCTAATCAATAGTATATCTGACAATTTTCCTATTGTGTGCAAGCTAATACTCAATCGATCTGATAATTTTACTGAAACCAACAACGTTGATATAATTAAATTTAAAGCTATTAATTATAAAACGATCGAGGAATTTATAACGAAAGTTATTCTAAAAAAAGTTTTTGGTGAACGGTTTCCACAGAAAACCTTTTTAATTTTTTAATTTTATTTCGAGGATTGTAAGTAAGCTGTTGGATTTTTTTTATAAATTCTCAATTTTGAAATATTTCAATTTTTTTAGATTACGGATAACGTCTCAGTTACAAACCAAGTACTATCAAACAACTTATTATTATTATATATGGGGGACGGATGGCCCGTTAGGTTTGCTCTCTGCCTTTCACGCCAGCAGTCTGCGCACTGCTCCGTCGTGAGTTCGATTTTTACCTCGCCCCTGGGTGTATTTTCCTTCTTTGGGTCAGTAAAAATTCTGTTGTGTCCGTCTTACTTGACGAAGGTGTATAAGCGGATCCTTGAGATCACGCACACATACCTGAAAATATATGTAACACCATCCAACCAACCAACCAACCAACTATAATAGTTGCCTAAATCTGGAAAGCTTTACGAAGTTTCTAAAATATTCCAATTTTCCAACTTCCTCTACCCATGCGAAACAAGCTGAGGAGCTAACAAAGAAAGTAGTTCCCAGCTCGGGGTCTGAATTTTGAGTGAAATTAAGAACTTAAATTTAGAAATATGAGTAGTTTCTTAAACTATCGTACTGAAACCCCTTCTAGCAACCCAAGATGCTTTCTGTTTACTCAATTTTGCCTTCCGCGTCATAGGGTCAAGAAACATTGCAGTCTAACATGAGTAAATTTTTTTTTCTTAAAGTTTCATCTTTTTGGTCCCCTTATTTGTATAAGAGAATTCTTTCTATTAGAAGAACTCAAATTACACAAGATTTAAATTTTTTTTCTAGTAGTACATTGCTTACATAAATTGATTCCACACAGAATTACATTTTTAAACTGAACTCAAACTTTCTGCATAGAATTACGGTTTAAAAATTTGAAATTTTGACATTTCTGAAGGGGGCATATAAAAACAATAGAGTGATTCAAAATTAGACGATAAAAATGCTAGAGGTTGTAGGTGTGTATTTCTAGATGACCATGAATCAAATAGGAATATGGGGCTGAAATGGCACCCCTAACGACCTGGGTTTTTTTTATTAAGGGAGCATGGGGGGTTGAATAGTTTTTAGTGGAAATTGACACTTACAGCTCTTTAAGATAGGGTTGTTAAAACCATCAAAATCGTTCGATTCCGGCATTTATTACACTGAACAAAAAGAAAAACTTCGTTTAATTTCTAACCTGCCCAATCGTAATTTTTCAATATTAAGCCCTAAAATGAACTTAAAATAAGTCATATGGCCTATTGTAAACCTTTAAAATTAAAAGAATTTCTAGGAATTTAGCTATTTTACTGGTTTTAATCCAATCGTAAAAGATTAAGTGCCAATTTCCACTCGAGATTATTCAGTCTCCCATGCCCCCTTATAACCCCCCCCCCTGGTCAATAGGGGTGCATTTCCAACCCCCGATTTCTATATTACTCCTAGTCGTCTCTATAGGTACCCCCTACATCCCTACAACATCTAGCATTTTTAACCTCTAGTTTCGAATCACCATACCTAATTAAATTCAAAATTTTTAAGTAAAGCTTCTATTTATCACATTTTTATTTTATATTTAATTACCTAAATACCTGTACCAATATTTCACCTAAAAACCTATTTCAAGGGTTTCAAGCTTCGCTATAAACCTAACCAACAGAATTGCGAATACTTATTACTAATTTCATGGGTGTTTGAAACCATCAGCAAACGAATCTTGCTTTTGTGTTTCATATTTAATATTTAAAATGCTCATTACCTTTTGTGATCGCTGACTAATAAACCAAATATTCTACTAATTCGATGATTCGATGAATAAAATTCAACCTTTATGCAACTCAAAGTATTTTAAATATTTTCTTGATCTATTAACTTCAACTGCAGAATAAATGTATTATGCGCAGGCAGGTAGTTCAATCTAGGTGGTTGAATAACATATAAATTTTTAGACGAGAACGTTTGAGAAAGTCTTAGTAGTTTTGAAAGAGAAGCAAAAGGAATTCACCATGGTGGTAAGATTTATACGGAGTTTTATAAATTATTGATGCGTTTGTAGCAACGCCGAATTAACTCTAATCTTTCTGTTAAGTTGGCTCGTTGTTGCGAATCAACTATTAAATGCTTAACTTTCTTAGACAAATAAACTCATTGTCGGTTATCGTTCGCGTTTAGTTGCATTTTAAATGCTTATTGGACACTAAATTTTAATTTATTTAGGAATAGTATGACTGACGATTACAAACATTGGTGTTACATGTTTATGAAACTATTTGAACGTTAAATACAACGTTGTTGATATGGTTCTTTTTTATAGGATTCCTCTTTTTTTAAAAAAATAATGAAAACTCCTTAAGGAACGTAAAAAATTTAATTTTTGTAACAAAATGTCTATTTTTAAGGAGTAGGGAATGCAAAGAGTCGTACTTAATATTCTGAAATACCCTTGTAATCAGCAAAAATGCCGTAACTCAAAACATTGCATTCTTGAGGTTTTAAATTCGGATATTTTCCTACTTTAAGAAAAATTAAAGTTTTGTCTATATCGAACACATACTAAGAAACTGTTATATTTACTAAAACTTTCGGTAACTAAACAAACCCCTAGCACACAAAGATTCATTATATTCAATAAATTTTTAACCCCATCAGTTAATAGAATATTAGAAATTAAAAACACTTCACAAGGGGTATTAGAAAGTGATCATAATCCCCGATCTTTTTGTTTAATACATGCATTGTAAGAAATTCCCGTAAAATGTACGGTTTTAAACTGTGGCAGCTGGGTTGGTTGTGGAAAACCGTAAAAATTACGAAGTAAATTAGTAAAAACAACGGCTTTTTACCATCTTAACCCATGATTTTGGTTTTGCAAGGTAAAACACCGTTGTTTTTGCGGATAAACTCAGTGATTTTTACGGTTTTCCTCAACCAACCCAGCTGCCAGTTTAAAATCGTAAATTTTACGGGATTTTTTTTTACAGTTGTGTTATTTTTAGGTAAAGCCCAAAATACATAAAATAGTTGGAACAGTTTTAGAAAGAGTCCTCACAGCAGCATGATTAAGTGTTGTCAGGATAGATCTAATAGTATACTATTAAATCTCTAACAATAATGTACCAATTACTATTACTTTAAGGATCTAATAGTAATATTAATAGTTAGACCTCTATGGTTGTCAGTCATAATTTGAGGTGTGGGGAAACATGGGCAGCAAGAGGACTAGTTCTAAAGCTGGGCCAAATGATCTTTTAAACAGGAAAATTGAAATTTGTTGTGGATGCTTTGACTAATAAATAATGGAAAAGCTTCAGAAAGAGTCCTCCAGTCGCCATGTATAACCACAGATCCCAAAGTAACATGCTTAACCCATTAGCGCCCATTGATCTATTTCTAGATCGCTAAACATAGGGTGGGAAACTCACTTTTAAATTACCTTCTACCCACCCCACACATTCCAAACTGCCCAGGGGGCAAGATAAGGCATGCACCTGTTTTACAACACGTGGTTTTTTTGTTTGGTTTGGTCATTGATCTACAGCGATAAGGAGAAATTTGGCATCGCCATTTCATTCCGCAGTTTTTCGACGTTTCTTTGCATAAACCCTGGAAACAGCTAAGCGGTACCAGTAAGATAAACTTATTTTGGTGTTTTAATATCTTCATAGATGTGGCTATTAGGATATAAAGCGGTGTTATGTTAAAATAAATTTAAGTGGTAAAAATTCTTGCCGAAATGTTGCTGATCTAAAATTAGATCACTGGGCGTTCGGGCAATTATTTTTCATGTGTTGCTTACTATGCGATTATTTAGTTTTTCCCAATTGAAACTAAAAAATGAGTCTGAGAATATTCAGTTATGTCTAGGATGAAGTCAAATATATATTTTCTGATGAAATTGAAAATTATATTGTTGGTAATTAAATTTTATAATTTCTTTTGGTCGATAAATGGAGGGTAGACAATCATGATTTATTGCTAGTAAACAAAGCATTGCAAATAGTGGCAAAAATTATCTGTGTTTATTCACATAAATTTATTAGTACAATACAAATCTTGTTTTGAAATAGTTCATGTCGGAAATTATACGACAGTAACATTTTTTCGAGGAGCTGGAGAAAATATCGAATGGAAAATTATAATTATTTAAAATTCTCCATAATACAACTTTTGCAACTTTAAAATTGACGCTGTGGTAAAATAAATTATTGGAATATGCAGGTAAAAAGCTCAAAGACGCAGCCTTTTTAAATGTTGGCTGAGTAAGACCAAGTTTCGTTTTATTTCATGACCAATTTCATTTTATGGTAAAACAAATTCATAAAATTTACGCAACATTAAAACTAATGCATTTTAATTTACTTTGTGTTCAATCTTATGGCATATTTTTTTCTATAACATACTCATCAATTTAAAGTTCTTGGTTTATTTTCCCATTTTTCCCACTAAATACTTCCAGCATAAGCTATTTATGTAGTTTATCTATTATATTATTTAATTTTATTATTATTTAATTATTTTTCCACATATTTATGAATAAGTATGTGTTTCTTAAGGAGAAGTACTAAAGTTTCTACCTATTTTATATTTTTTAAGGATTTTTTGGAAGTTCTACTATTACTTAGCTCAGTGACAAAAACATCCCAGAACGCCCAGTGATCTATTTTTAGATCAGCTATTTTTAAAGAAACTAATGATTGTTTTTACAAAATTTGTTTATAATATCCATATTGAAGGCAAAATACACCAGATTCATGATTTTTATAAAATTTGGCCGAAAAAAAATAAATTGGGCGTTAATGGGTTAATTGTCATCATTTGAGCTGTAGATAAACTGGCGGCTGGAGGGCTCTTTCTAAAGCTGTTCCTAAATAACTTATGAGCTAAATTGCGGTCAAAAATTATTTTCAGTGTTCTCAATCCCTTTCTAAAACGTTCGCTCCTCCCTGCTTTCTAAAAATGTTTAATATTTCGTTTATAGTTATTATTTTGTACTGTTCAGATTCCATACAATTGTAGCTTAAACTTAACGTACGACTTGCTTTATTTGACAGGACCTGACTATGAAAGGGTTGTTGTACGATATGCCGTTTTTCTTTGCCGCAGTATTACTGACAGTCGGCAACAGGAACGCCGACCTGGGAAGAACGCTGTTTTTGTTGCTCATGAATAGTCTCCGAGGACTAGGATGGACAATTTGGGTCGTCAAGCTGTGTACAGCTTACTTCACGATTTACGTTCACGAAGCGGAGTTTCTACTGACTGTGTCCAACTTTTTGAAAAACCTAGAAAAATCGTATGCAGCTACTACAAACTCAACTATATGCACTTTGATGCTCGTCTTAATATACATGAGAGAGAAGACAGTTAGCAATGAATTGAGGCATACTTTGGTGAAAAATGCTATGTGCACTAATATTCTGTACCTGATTTTAACGGATAATTGCTTGTATTTTAAACTTGTTTCCATGGTCGTGCTGATGATCCTGTACGTAGTTGATCTTGAAACAAACGATTGTATGGTGGTAACAGAAAGTTTCGTTTCGGATTTGTATCAAGCAGCAAGGGGTATTTTTATTCTGATGGTAATGTTCTTTTGTCCTCTCCTAATGCATGTTTATTACCCAGTATTCCAAACCTGGTCAGGGCCTTCTGTCAAATTTTCAGCCTCAGCATGAATTTGACTTTAATATGTTGTATTGGTTATTTGTAATGCCAAGGATGTGTGTATAACTGTTTCTCTCGAACTTTATCTTGGAAATCATTACCATATTGGTTTTAATACTTTAATTTTAGAAATAAAGATTTGTGTGAAAATTGAAAATTGTTTATCGAATTCTTTAAATAAATTTATGGTGTTTCGTAAAAAAAAAGTCCCTATAAACTTGAAGCGCTGTCTATATTTTGGAAAGTTATTTTCGGAATAAGAAAAATCTTATTTGTGATTTCTGTGTTGAACCTTGCATTTGATGTTTCAAAAACTGATTTCTTTAGTATTTTTATTTAGCGACATTTACTTTTAAAATATACTCTAAAATGCTTTTAACGTTTCTGAAATTTTAATTCCGTAGAACCTGAAGCAGCGCAAGAGAAGTAACTTTACAAATTTATAGGTCTATATTGGATTACATTAAATAAATGTTTTTTTTTAATTTCGCAGTTTTTAGAAATTAGATACATTTTTTAAAAATATCAATCTCAAATTGGCATTTTACTTTAAGTAGATCTTTTATATATCGTAGCCGACAAATCTTTTTCTAAAAGTGGGAAAAGTTGCCAAAATAGACGATGTCCACGTAAGTGACGCTACGTGCTTATGACGAAAACTTACTAAATCATAGTAAGACTTTTGGTGACACCGGGGGCACTTGGCACCTTGCCTTTATTTTTTTTCCACAAAGGATCCAAGAGCACTGAAATTTCGATAATAGGGAGAACATATAAAAATAAAATTTCAACCAAAATTTCACAGCATAGAACAAATTCTTTAAAAAATAATTATTCATCAAAAAGACAAAACCTTTGCCAACCAACTTCCGTCTCATATTTTTCAGAGAAAAAAAGTATTTAAGAATATATACAATTTCGCTAGTCAACGTATTAAATGTCGCATCATAACGGTAGTAAAAATTTTAATGAAGCTCATTAAAATGGCTCGTAAATTTAATCTTATAAATGCAATAATACTGTATAGATATATTTAAAAAATTGATTGAAATAGATTATGCAAATATGATGTATTCAATAATTATGAGATTAGTTTGATTTTTCAATTAATTAACTTTGATGATATAACTTGAATTTTTCTATTGGTAAATGAAAATGGTTTGTTGAAATAAAACAGCTTTTTTTTAAAAGTAATTAATTCTGTGGTTTATTAAAAAAAATTGATGGAATCCAAAAGTCATTAAACAGGGATGGAGGACACACACCAACCTGTTGCTAGGGCGGTAGCTAGGTGCGGAGGTCAAGTGATTGCAAATGCTTCAATAGAAGCATTCGCACATTACGTCACGATCAGTTATTTTCTTTTATCTGTTAACTGCTGGAGGACAAGAACCTGTTGCTAGGTGCGAGTCACTTGATTGCAAATGCTCCTATATTGACCATGGAGAATCCATTGGGATGACCCGCAGTGTCCCCAGTGGCGAAATAAGAAAGTTAAAAAAATTCATCAAAAACCAAAGGAGGTATACAAAAATCTTTGAGAAAATTGTTACAAAATTTAAGTATCTTGGATTTTTTAATTAAAAAATTTCGCAAACTTGTAAGTTTCTTTGATTTTTTAGTTAAAATTTGTCTTTATTTGCCCCGCTGGGTTCATTCGCGATTCCACCCCGAAGCTCGTCCTTAAATTTTTACTTCGAGCGGTTCTAATGATATACTTCGGCAATATTTCAATAATTAAAAGAGAAACATCTAAATTAAATTAATTTAAATAAGTGAACATTGAAGTTTTGAAATGAGTACGAATTTGCACAGCGCCATCTAGTGGTACTTTGAGTCGAATCTCCAGTGCGAATCTCAAGACATTGGTTCCAAATTAAAGCCATGAAATATACTTTTGAAACACCCTGTATGTTATTTCACACATATGCCACTAGGTTGTATTTGTGGAAGACGCTAAAATCTTTTGGTCGATCTAACT
The DNA here is from genome assembly GCA_963680715.1 of Tetragnatha montana. Classification (NCBI taxonomy): domain Eukaryota; kingdom Metazoa; phylum Arthropoda; class Arachnida; order Araneae; family Tetragnathidae; genus Tetragnatha; species Tetragnatha montana. The sequence continues at coordinate 12,376,677 of OY796676.1, read as the reverse complement.
GCTCTTTCCTTCTTCTGTTTCAGTTCTGTGACCACAACTTCAACAAATCATTACTAACTTCCACTTTAACTTAGCTTCCCGGCTTCCCTTTGTTTTTGTTATTGTTTGGTTGGTTTTGGAGAAAGAGTGGATTTTTAATATTTTTAACGCTCTGCATTTGCATTACCACTTGTGAAGCGAGAGAAATCTTGCATTATTCGTTTTCACTTAATACGTCGGTGAAGTCTGACGTCATCAACATGGCGCTGGGGACAAACAAACCCAATCTCTATGGCGTTTAACATGGGAGTGTTAAAGAATAATTTTTTAAAAATATTAATCGTAATTTCTTAGGGTATAGAACACCTTTCCCGCATAGTTAAAGGTATGGCAATCATTTATAAGTAATCCGAGTATTTTTATTTTGCTTTTCTGTTTGAAAATTCAACGATAACATTTTAGGTCCATTGGTACCAATGGAGTCTTAACACGATAGTGTGAAAAGATATTAGTTTTAGAATATTGTCCTTCGTTTGTTAACTTATAAAACCACTTTACAGTATATTTTAAGGTATGTTAATTATTTAATAACAAGTATAATTTAGATTTTCGGTCTCATTTTTTAAGATTGTAACAAGAAATTTCATCTCCATTTGTTTATCATGCGAGTGTGAAAATATATGTTTTTATATAATATTCAACGTTCTTTGGTATATCACACCACTTTTGAGCATAGTTAAAGGTATGTTAATCATTAATTAATAAGCAAATTTATTACTTAGGCTCCACTTTTATAGATTTAAATAAAAATTAGTATCTCCATTAATGTTATCAAGTGAGTGTGTAAATAGTTTTGTTTTAGATATTTATCATCGTTAGCTACACTTTTATTATTTCATTTTAGTATTATATTGTTTTGAGGCTTTGTAAAAATAGTACTATACTGTATTTTCCTTAACTTTTTTTAATTTTTTTGTTTGATCTACATTTCTACCCATTTATGTTATTATTGCACAAATAGAAGCATTTTAGCAACAATGAGTATCAATTAGCTCAAAATTGTTTATTATAGACAAAATAAGAGTTAACAAGTTTTTTCCCATTCTGTTTTAGGTTCTATTTATTTATATTAGAGAATTGAATCACATCCAAGTTCCAGCTCACAGGACATTTTACATGTAATGAATGAACCTTACTAAATGGTTCTTGGTTTTGATGACCACTTTTGTGGCATCAATTCTAAGCGCTTTTTGGTTGATCATTTATATTTGTAAATCTATTTGTGTCTATGGTTTAATACCTGAATTAAACCAGTCTACCAGATGTTTTAGGGAATGGCGACTTACAATGGAGTTGAGGTAAGCATCTTATTAAACATCGTGTGCTCTTTCAGCGTTTGCATTCCCTCTTTACCTATCTATAATCTTCTAGAAAAAGCAATCATATTTTGTTTTTAATATCTATGATGTGGCAGTTTTGTGTAATTTCATTAATCAGATAAGTTAGATACCCACAAGGTCCTAAAATGTGGACCCCTGTAGCTGACTAGATTGATTTTCTCAGTATCTATCTGGCTATGAAATTTAAAACTGATTATGATCCATAATGACAGATATTTATTACTTAGACCATAAGTGATTGTTTTGTAAATAATTTTAATAGATGAAAATATTCCCAATTCCATATTTTGGAAATTTCTAAACATACAAAGGAAATACTGTTGTTCCTTTAACCACGGCTTACTAGATGTACTTATACAGGCTAGCCGAGTTTTAAACAATGAAAACCATTTGACAACTTTTCCCGCTTGGAGCGCTACAAGACCTACCTATATCACCCACCGCCTTCAACACTGTGGATATGCTTTGCTAGTTGGTCCAGTATTGCCATCTGTATTTGCAATGATTTCCGTACTCGGCTAGCCTGTATAAGTATCTAGTAAGCCGTGCTTTAACACTTTCTATCTGAAGCCTCCCAAGGCTCACATTGAATCCAATGAGAAATTGGGGTGAATAGGTCTGAAAGGTTTAAAAGCAGTCATTTATTACTCAGATACTTTTAGATCTCTAAAAAATTATCACATTATGAGCTAATTTTGCAACATTCTTATGCATGTTTGTATTAAACTGATTACACAACTAATTGTTTTTATGACGGATTTATTAGTGTTGATCTGATTTTACTGAATTCATCACTGTAGTGTATATTATATTGATTGATTGTTTTAACACTCATCTATCTAAGTGATTATTACCTGAAGAAAAACTAAATAATCAAATTGTTTGTTAATTTTAAATTAAATTTTGGTTAAACATGGCAGACATGTGCAAGATTAAAAATATTGGATGTAAAACTTCACCAACTTGCCAACGCTCACTTACAACTTCACAACGCTCACTAAATATATGGATTACTCTCACCTTTGGCAGAATCCACTTTGGTTCCTTACTTCAAATCAGCAATAAATATTTATTTACATGGAGATCCTATAATATTCATTTAAACTAAAACAAAGACACTTTAAGATTAATAACTTTAATGTTTCAAAACTGAACCTGTTGAATTGAAAAGTTCAAATATCCTGTCCTCTTCCTGTCAAAAAATCCCTATCCTATACCGACCCAAAATGAATGGTAATTGCTGATTCAAGAGAGAAGCTAGGAATGATGTAGAATTACATAGTTGCCTGGAAGAAGCAGATGTCACTCGAATTTTCAGTCCTAAAATTGTCATTAAAATGCAAGACACAATTTTAAGAATTGGATAAATTTAATGTTTAGTCAATTACAATAATAGCTTGACGCAGGGGCGTAGCCAGAGGGGGGGGGGATTTTGGGGATATATCCCCCCCCCTGAAACTTTCCTTTTTTGACCATAGAAAACCACTAAAACTACCCCACATCCCCTCCAGAAATATCAATACCCCTCTCTGAAATTTTTTTCTGGCTACACCACCGGTCCCATGTAATATTATTGGAAATATATATTCGTGGAATAGCATACATGTCTCATGCTTTATTTTTATAACTTTAATTAAAATATTCTGCAGACGCACTGGCGTAGTGGTCAGAGCATCTGACTGCAAAGCCGTACGTCTGGGTCTGGGGTTCGAATCCCCGTTTGGCATGGATGTTAGTTTCTGTCCTTGTGTGTGATGAATGAATGTGGCCCCCCTGTAAAAAGGGGCTGTGGCTGTGTGAATGTGGCGTGGGCAACAGTACTTCACCTCAGTGGCTACGGTCTACAGGTGCCCACTGGGTAATGCAAAGTAAGTACTGCTTCGGCATTATCTGGGTTAATGAACTTAGTTAAGCTGTAGGTAACTGTTTAAAAATTACCTGCCATTAGAAAAATATTAAAACCTTTATTGATCGAGAAAATATTAAAAATTTTCATGAAAAATATATGAAAGGTTGACAACAAATATGGTTGAAAAGGATGGGCACTGGGCAGTTACTGAGAAAATCCAGTCAGCTACTGGGGTCCACATTTTAGGAGCTTGTGGGAAACTTATCAGATAAATTAAAATACACAAAACTGCCACAAAACAAAAACAAAATAAGATTGCTTTTTCTAGAAAGTTATAGATAGGTAAAGAGGGAATGCAAACGCTGAAAGAGCACACGACGTTTAATAAGATGCTTACCTCAACTCCATTGTAAGTCGCCATTCCCTAAAACATCTGGTAGACTGGTTTAATTCAGGTATTAAACCATAGACACAAATAGATTTACAAATATAAATGATCAACCAAAAAGCGCTTAGAATTGATGCCACAAAAGTGGTCATCAAAACCAAGAACCATTTAGTAAGGTTCATTCATTACATGTAAAATGTCCTGTGAGCTGGAACTTGGATGTGATTCAATTCTCTAATATAAATAAATAGAACCTAAAACAGAATGGGAAAAAACTTGTTAACTCTTATTTTGTCTATAATAAACAATTTTGAGCTAATTGATACTCATTGTTGCTAAAATGCTTCTATTTGTGCAATAATAACATAAATGGGTAGAAATGTAGATCAAACAAAAAAATTAAAAAAAGTTAAGGAAAATACAGTATAGTACTATTTTTACAAAGCCTCAAAACAATATAATACTAAAATGAAATAATAAAAGTGTAGCTAACGATGATAAATATCTAAAACAAAACTATTTACACACTCACTTGATAACATTAATGGAGATACTAATTTTTATTTAAATCTATAAAAGTGGAGCCTAAGTAATAAATTTGCTTATTAATTAATGATTAACATACCTTTAACTATGCTCAAAAGTGGTGTGATATACCAAAGAACGTTGAATATTATATAAAAACATATATTTTCACACTCGCATGATAAACAGATGGAGATGAAATTTCTTGTTACAATCTTAAAAAATGAGACCGAAAATCTAAATTATACTTGTTACTAAATGATTAACATACCTTGAAATATACTGTAAAGTGGTTTTATAAGTTAACAAACGAAGGACAATATTCTAAAACTAATATCTTTTCACACTATCGTGTTAAGACTCCATTGGTACCAATGGACCTAAAATGTTATCGTTGAATTTTCAAACAGAAAAGCAAAATAAAAATACTCCGATCATTTATAAATGATTGCCATACCTTTAACTATGCGGGAAAGGTGTTCTATACCCTAAGAAATGACGGTTAATATTTTTAAAAAATTATTCTTTAACACTCCCATGTTAAACGCCATAGAGATTGGGTTTGTTTGTCCCCAGCGCCATGTTGATGACGTCACGACTTCACCGACGTATATGTATTTTTATGACTCCTTTTAAAATTTTTTAGGGTAAGCGCTGGGTTAATTTAAATTACTGGGTGTTTAGTTTGAGTTGTAATTGCAACTCAAACAATACGATTTACTAAAATAGAAGTGCATGCAAACATTACCTTTTATGATCTTTAAAATATTTTTATGCTAAATTAATCGCTTAATTTTTCCATGTTTTTAAAACATATTTAACATAATATAAAACAAAGCTTTAAAATTAAAGAGGTATATATTTAATATTTGTTATTTATTTTAGACTTATTTCAACAGGTTGTGTGCTCCTTAACACATCGAAATGCCTCTCTTTGGAAAGAAAGCCCCTGGTATTTACATCTCTATTGCTTACAGTTTTCACTGATTGTGTGAACTTGCAGTGCCATAAACATTCTCATTTTAGAAGAACCGTGATGTTTGAAGTAAGTTTAAATATGATAACATGACACAGTTTTCATGCTCTAATTAATTGATCTAATTTTTTTAAAAATGACAATAATAAATTGTATAAATAATCACTGCTTCCTTAATATAATCACTTATGATCACTGCTTTTAAATCTTATGAAACAGGTATAAAAAGAAAACATTAACAAAAATTTGACTTTTTTCCTAAAATTTTCTTGAATCTCTAATAGAATTTTACTATATCTTTATTTTGACTGCCACTAAGAGTAGATGGCAGCTTCTGTCATATGGGCAATTCCATGTGACTCACGTTACATTCAGACACATATTTTGATTTTCTAATTGCTATTTAAGTAATGAAAATATTTAATTTTTCTCATTAAAAAGACATATTATTAAATAAATCAGCCCTATAAAACAAAATAAATCTTCCATCAGTTAAAAAAATTGATAATAAAAAGCACAGCAGTGTTTTTAACAGCGTGACTCACGTTACCTAAAAAAGGACATCGTTTTTTTTGAATTGTTGAAAAAGCTCAATTTTCTCCCCTTGTAAAATATTATAAAAATTAATAAATACATCCAAAATATTCAGAACATTTGAGGCTTTCAAAAATCATCAATATAACAAATCTAATATGATTATAATTAACATAAGTTGCAATTAAACGTGTGACTCACGTTACCTAGTTTTGTGACTCACGTTACATCTCTGAACTACCTTCTGTAAAAGCTCTACTAAATTTTTTTTATAAAACAATCTGTAAAATGAATTATGTTACCTGTTTATTTATTGAAAACTCTTTAGAATGCAAGTATAAATATTAAACTTATTCTAATACTTTAGGTTACACAGAGCTTTGAATTTCACTAAATTCTTGCTGAAAAAATTAGAAAAACCATGCATTTTGGAAGATTTTTTCTCATAGAACAAAAAATAATTTTTTACTGTTGCTGAACTGTGTTAATAATATTCCCAAACCTTTTTCAATTAAATGTAACCATATTTTAAAATATATATGGTTAAAATGAGGTTTTTTCCTTTAAAAAAGGATTCCAACTCTGTGTCCCATGTTTCATGGAATTGCCCATATAAACATAGGAAGAGACTGTTCGAAAAGTGATTATTTCACAAGCTTCTCCTCTCCCTGTGTCCAACGGTGATGTTAAGTAGAAAGAAGATAACAATTTATACTTAAGATTAAACTACGGAGTTAAAAATTTAAAACAGTCAAACATCGACAAACATCACAATCAGAGTAAATATAATTTTAATGCTAAAACCTTTCTGGGGGGGAGCCATTCAAATACATAGTATTATAGAAGAACTTTATCATTTTAAAGGATGTGAATGATGCTTACATGCTACAGTAAGGAAATACAATAGTAATGTTAAAAGTGCTTGAGTATAAAACCTTGTGCAAATAATTCCATTCTTTATGTAAGGATAAAAGTTGAAAACAAATGCCTGGCTTCCATTCTTTTTCTTAGAAAAGCAAAGACAGAAGCATCAGGAATGCATGCCATTATTAAAAGAATGCCAAATACATTAAAATACCATTGCATTATGAGGTCATTATGACTCATTGAGACATCTACTCCGAAATTTGGGAACTAAAATAATTAAACAGTCTGAAAAAGTATGTATGAGAGGCAATATGGTTAATAATGGAAGTCCCTGTGTGCAACATTTGAATTCTGCTTGAATAAAAAACATTATAAGTGTAATTTTTTTCATTAATATTTTATTTTGATTAGACAGCTGTTGTTCTAAGGCTCTTCTAAGGTTTTTTGGGTTCTTTTGTCTTTTCCTTAACTCTGACGATATTAATCACAGGAATGGACAAAACATTTGGAAGTAAAATAAATTACAACCTCTCAACCTAGAACCTATACTTAACATTCTAATTAGATAAGGTTAAGGTCTTTTAATTTCATATAAGATTCCAGGTTCTCCTTAATAAAGGAATTTTTCTACAAAGTACACCACGTTGTTGTATAGAATGAATAGTAATGGAGGCCTACGCGAAGCCTAACCCAAATACTACACGAAAACTAATCCAAGTTCACTACACAAAACAACACTATGAACCATACAACACAAAAGTCACTAAAACAAACTACTCAACCAACCAGAATTCCCCGTAAACACACAATTCAAAATCAATCCTGATCCCCTCTACACGAACCCACTACAAACTAATGCAATAACCTATAAACACTGCACAACCATTATCAATACACAAATTTCATCAGCAATCTAAACAACAAGTCAATCTAATTTCAATACCAATAATTTCAATCCAACTATACTAAACTCAACAAACAAGTCACAACTAAATCAACTCAATCCCACTTCTGACACCAAAAAAATGTTTACTAACCTTAAACTCAAGCTAATCTAATTGCAACTCACTAACCACATCTTCAAATACTGGCCTGTGCAGGGGGACTCCAGAGAAAGCACCAAAGGTAAAAATCACCTCGTTTATTGCGAGTTTCACAAGTTACATTTTTAAAACAAACTTCATCAAAACTGGAAATAAAATCAACATAACAACATATATATGCAGGTAAATCAACAGTAGCGCCACCTGGCCGTTTTACTGTGGCTCCATCTAATAACAAAAATTATTAACAGAGTTGATAAGTGTTTTTATTGTTAAAATTTGTGGCATTGGAAACATATACCACATTTTACATGGTATATACAAATAAATGAGTACTTTATTCTAATTCTTTTATCTAAGGCATGCATTTTTTTCTAGATATTTCATTTTTTGGATGTGGAGTACATCCCGATAATACTCCTCGGTATCATGATTGGCGTGAGAGGCCCAGATCGAACCGGACCAATGTTGTTATACACTATGAATAGCATCGGAGGTGTAGGGTGGAGTGTGTTCATTGCCAAAAACTGCTTAGAGGCGTTTTCATCCCCTCTTTGCTCTGCAGATCTTCATCCAGATTCCGCTGAAAATTTGAGAATTGCCAATCACTTTTTCATCACTTGTACCCAGACCAATGCATTCGTTTTAATCACTTTCTCCATGTTCGTCCAATTCAAGATTGAAGACGATGCAATGAGGCTGCATCTCGTGAGGAGTGCCATGGGCACAAATGTTTTGTACTTCTTCATGAATCCCAATGGACTGGTTCCCCTGCGAGTTGTGTTCCAAGCTTTGTTGATTATTCTGTATCGAATTGAACATGAATCGGAAAGCTTTGTTGATGTGACTAAAAATATTATAAAGGACTGCTGGTCAGGAATATTTAATGTGGCATGCATCATTCTTTTGTTATTTATGCCTTTGGTACAAGGATGTTTTATGAATAGCATCTCAGGTAATTCTCAGTCTTCAAAAGGGATGAATGACTTTTAAGAGTATTTCTTAGTTATAATTTTTTGAAGACTGAATAATTGCACTCATGAGTATATTTATTATTTTTTTGCCCATATTTATAATTTTATGGGTACTTTCACATTATCTACATGCAATGGATTTTACTCTTTATTGGAACTTATATTATTCTGAGTATTGCAGAACTTTTTACTTGTTTGACCAATTAAAATGTCTACAATTTCTTGTTTTTAAGTTGTTGTTTTTTAAAAAAGTTGCCAATATTGGTTAGTTGCCAATGGATGTATGTCGCACACTTTTATGACTTGGACTACTTGTGACCTGACTGTAAATATTCGTCTAGTCATTTTTTATAGCTATATGTAGTTATTATTTATAATTTTTATTTTTTATTATGTTGTTATTTATTTTATTATTATTATTTATTTTTTATTAAAGTTATAATTTCTGAAACTTTTGATTGTAGAACTTAATTTTACTTGGAACTTGATTGGGAATGTTATGATTTCAAGTGATGGTAGGAAAAATAATCATTTATTTATAATTGTAATATTGTTTTACTTATTCTATGGAAATTTATTAAAATTTTAATGGACTTATAAATAATTGTTAACTTAATTTACTTATTGTTTACTGGACTTAGTTTAGTGCCATATAGGGATTTCTTTTAAAAGAGACAATAAGTGAATAGGATTAGACATTTTTGAATATCAGTCTCAAAATAATCTGTATGTTTTCGTTATTAGTGATGAAATTTATATGGTAAATATTTCAAGAGACCTAATCTGTAAAATCCATTCTCATCATTGTTTTTGTAATGTGCTAATGCCACCTTAATTTAACAATCCTGTAATTAACTACCTGTCGCAAATCTGCAAAAAATATGAGGTAGTTTATGAGTAGTGTTTTACTCTTATGAAACTTATTTTATAAATATTTTTGATACATTATTTATTTTATATGTGTAATTCAGTGACCAGGTTTTAATATTAATTATGAAATTGATCTTTGTTGTTGTTTTGATAATTTTTAATTTTTTTTTGCATTTAATATTGCTTTGATTTATGTGACTAGGAATTGAAAAAAAATAACCTTTTGATGTTCCTTAAAAATTTTGAAATAAAAAATAAAAAGAAAATTACAGATAATAATGTTGAATCAATGTCTACTGTGTGGAAATGAATTTCAGACCTTTGCTACTTGTGCCACTAAAGTTAGTCACACAATATTATAAATATAACTAGCTAAATATTTATTAAAATTAATTTTTCCAACACTATAGTTACGAATAACAGAGGTAACTTCATTCTTATTTCCTGGTCTCGTTATGGAAAACTGTAAAGTTATGTTGAACAGCTGTTATTTTCTATTTTGGTGGTTTTACTGCCTTAAAATTACAATAAAAGTGAGTAGAAGGCTTAATAATTTAAATGCAAATTTTTATGTTTTATTAATGCAGGGATAGCCAACCCGTAGCATGGTGGAGTTAAAACAATGGCACAGGAAGGCATTGAAAAATTTGATGAAATAATGTTATGTTATCATTGAGGTCTCATTCTCCTTTTATAACTTATAGTTTTATGATGAAATCCTAACACAAAACAATCATCTAGTGATATATTGAGCTTTTTCAACACATAATAAGAAACGAAGTGACCTCTTACAACTTTTCAGTTTGGTCTTTAGAGTTAAAATGAAAATAGCTCAAATGTGTTACCTGAGGAGCTTGTGTATCATGGTATTCATTCTCTATCATCCTGCAGTCATGAATTACACTCTAAATATTGCATTACGAGTACAATGATTGATTCCTTCTTTGATAAAAATGTTAGGTTAGGGGGTTGTTTTAAAATACTAATTAGTGTTTAAACAGTATTTTCAATCAATTATTCTCTTGTCAACAAATTTGCAGTATATTTGATCCACACAACAACCAAAAGAAGGACGTGCAAATCTTTTCTTCAACTGCAATACGCTAAAAAAGTTTCTCCATAAACAAAATGGGAGGAAAAATTACTATCATAGATTGAAAATACATAATTTTTCCAGGTTTGTATTATATGCTCTGTAGAACTGTTTTTAAATTTTGGACGCATTGCTTGCAGTTTATCCACTGATCAAAGGGAAAAAAATTATTATATTTGAAAGTTGGAAACTTTCATACTATTATATGGAACAGTGAAACGGTTCCAAAAAAAATTTATACAAAATCTACACATCTGCGACTTTTTGAAAAGAGTGAAAGCAATCATTCTCCCTATAATTATGTTTTTTTTTCTCATTAACTTTTAGTGCATTGTCGGATTTCATGATCATCTTTAAAATTCTTTTATAAAAACTGAATTGGTGGTGTGATTTCTGAACGGGGTGTTCATCCTAAAAATTAGCACTTCATACAAATCCTATGGCTGTTAACACTATTTCTAAAGGTTGAGAAAACGAGAAAAACAGAAAAGTTGCAAAAAAAAAAGAAAAATAACGTATTGGTAATTTTGAAACTCTTTCAGAATTCTGATTGTTAACTTCCATTATCAATGTTGCATTAAAATCAAACGCCTGTAAAACTTTTTGAAACATTTTTCCCCGAATGGAATCACATTTATTGTTGAAAAATTATTGCATTTTTTTCTGGAGGTATAAAATGGGTGGCATTTGGGTTTTCTTTAGTCTATAAGGAATTTGTTTGTAAGTACGACAAGTTATAAGTTTTTGTGTCCTAAGATACTTCAATTTTAAATCTTGTAATCCCCTTTGAGGTGAAAGATTTTTTTTTTCATCCCGTTTATCACACGCTCTAAAAGGTGACTTTAAAAAATTGATAATTAGAGACCAAAAACCTCCCTTTTAATCAAAATCAAAAACTTATTTTTCTCATAATTGATGTCGTTTCTTAAGTTTTAAAGATCTCACTAATTTGATTGTTATTCTTTACATTTTTTTTTCAGTTAGGAGCAAATATTGAAGCCGTTCAAATATTACATTAGGCTTAACTTTTGCTCACCCTCCTATAGTCAGCAATAAATAGAAAAAGCATATCCCTCTACTTAAGGTTCTTGCTTAAAATTAAACAGACCCTGACCCTTTGACACAGTTTAATGACAGAATTGAATTATTATGGAAATATCTCTTTAGTTTTCAGTTGAAGTGCCTCACTAAACTCTTAGTTCCAAGGACCAAAACGTTGAACTTAAAAAAAAAAAACATTATTTTTGTAAAGTGCGTTTTCTTTTTGTTTTGAACCTAAGGTATAATTTTACTTTTTTTATAACTTTATACTTCAATTAATTTTATTTATTGCCTTTGCACTTATACTATAGATATTTCTTCGTGGCATTGAAGGGTATTTCAAAATCATCTTGTATTCTAAGAGTCAAAGGGAAGATAACTGTACAATCAAATATGAACTAATAAATTATCGCAATAAGTAATAAATTAATAATCAGCTAGAAAACACATTTAGCACAATTTTAGTCCTCTCATTTAGTTATGGCTCCCGTTCAATAAATACTTTGGGGGGGGGGATCCTGTTTTCGTGGAATTAAAAGATTCCTGTTTGAATTTCTATTTAAAAATATAGGTATGTTCCATTGTTACAGTAATTTTCTTCTTAAAATATTTTTTGCATCAGTTCATATCAAGTCGCCATCTACCTAACTTTCAGAGAGTTAGTGAGTTGTTGTGCTCCATGAAATAACCTGGGAGTCGTTTACTGTCTTCATGAAATACAGATGGCGTTTCACAGCAAAGTTAAGTGTTAAAAGTTTTTGAACTGTTTTCTGTGCAATGTTGAAAATTTGTTCATAAGATAGAGATGTATAGAAAAACTTATATTTTCAGTTGGTACGAAAGTTTCCTATTAGGTAGAAATGACCAATTCTTAACACTGCATTTATAGACTAAAAAAAACTAAAGGCTCCTTCAGACTTCTCTGTTTTGATATTCATTTTGGAGTGAAAAGTGTGAAGTGGAAAAAAAAACCCAAAGTGAAAAGTGTGAATTAGCGTTTCACTCTTTAATCCTTTACTTTTCTATGCAAACAAGCGATTCACAGAGTGAATAACTCTGAATGAACAGTGATAGTGAAACAGTGTGAATTAGTGTGAATGACCCTTAAGGATATTTTAAATGCTCTTCAGGCTTGTTTAAAAAGTAATTATAAATAGAGAAGGATTATAAAGACACAAAAAAAAGGAAGGAAATGGTTTTCTTTTAATAATTTCTGGAAAGGGGAACATCTTTTTTTGTGAAATATTTTTGGGCGTATTTCTTTATACATAAAAACTTGTTATCCAGTTGCGTCAAATGAAAGTTTTAAAGCAAAAATAAGCCCTTCTAATACACTAAAATAATTAGTGAGTATTTTTCTTAAATTGAATATCTTCCAGGGATTAAAACCAAAAGAATATCAAAATAATTTTGAGCGCTACTTATTTTTTCACTTGTTTTCAAAACAAGTTTCTAAGAATCATTGTTTTTTTTTTCTGTTAGATCCAAATATACAAAAAATAATTGCTTCAAATATCACTGAAAATTGTTAATTGGTAATGATAGTGATGGCAAACAAATATGTCTAGTAATAGACATAATTTACAAAAAAAGTTCTCAATATGAGATATCGCATAATAGGATCTGTCATAATATCTCATACTATTAGGAATTTACCCTTTTTATAAACAAGCGTAAATAAATTATTAATGACGATAAATAAATGAATTTTGAAACCTTTGCATTAAAATTCAGATTCTTCTGGATCTGAGTAGGAATCAGTTAAGAAATATTAAGAACACATTAATTTTGTTTGCCACAACGGTCGTTCAAAAAAAGGCTTCAAAACTTTTTTGTGTGTTCATAGTTTTGCGGTGCTCTCAAGGCTTAAGATGAGTTGCAATTGCTCATATTATGATGTTTGTGGTCATAACTGTATCCAATTTATTAGCCCAAGCCACTCACAAAACGTATTTATTCCGTATAGTGGAGATATAGGATACCGCCGTATTAGTAAGGCATCACCTATCCCACATTGGGGCACTTTCCTCTATATATTTCAAATAAAGGGGATAATTTTCTCCTTGCTGAGCATAATTTTTCCCTTAATTTCTGTTTATAGTTATTTTATGTTAGGAAAGTTTATGTTATTAAGTAAAACATATTACAATATTTTAAAAAAAGCTTTCAAAATCTTACTTCTTTGCAGCAGTGTCAATCGAATTGACCAAAGAAGAAAGAAAATATATCGTAACTAGAGTAAAATAAGTTTTCCTTTTATATCTCTACTTACTACATAAAGATGCAATAATTCAAATATATTTTTTTTATATTTAGTAAGTGAAAAATTAGTTGGAATGTAACTAAGATTTTGCATCGTCATGAGATATCTGTAAAAAATAAGTGTATTTATTGCGTTCTCAAATTGGGTGGCTTAAATAAACTGATGAAATGTATCTATCTCTAAAAAAATATGAAACCTATTCGAAACTTAAATAGAATGAATCCATGCGATGTCTATATTATTCTTTTTAATTTATTGATCACCGTTAAGCTAAAAAGTGACGTAAGCTCTTTTTTTTTCGAAGGGTGCAAATTTTCACTGAATTTACTTGTAAATACATTTTTCTATTTTGATTTAATAGGTTACACGGGTAACAAGATGTAATTTCGTCATTTCAGTTACGGAGTGATTCATAACCATTGCTATGTCAATGCTAAGAATCACCTGTCATCCATACTTATTAGATGATATGAAACTTTCAACCGATCCTTTGGCTATAAAAGGAAGAATTTTAGACTTAACCCTTACTTTTCCTTTGTAAGAAGGAGTTCCAGCATAATGGTAAGAAACTTTTTCTAAATACGTTGTAATATGATTTAAAAATTTTTAGTAACCCTCTTTAAATTATTTTATGGAGGGTTGTGTGAATTACTAGTACTACAGCAACTTCATCATAATGCAAGCTCGGATCCTGGTCGACTGGTCAATTGCCTGCAACTCGTTAATTTTGGTTAAAACTGCAAAAAGGTTAAAAAGGTTCTGCAACTGGATAAAAGGGAACAACTGGTCAATTGCCCCCCCCCTTTGGGCTCGGACCAAAACGAGTTAAAACCCTGCTTTTTGGGTCAAATTTCCAAAATTTTCTGGGGGAGGACCCCCAGACCCCCCCTTTTGTGTTTGTAACAGTATTATTTACTACTTTTAAATTAAGTTCTTAAAGATGCAAATACTATCCAAAAATGCATTAAAGCATTAAAGTAAAATTTCATAGCAGTCAACAGAAGACTTAAAATAATTTCATTTTTGAGTGTTGAGTGATTAGAAATATGGCGTAACCACCACAATCTTCAATTAGATCTGTATAAATCTATATAAAATTAGATTAAAATTTCAAGTAGATATTTCTCTTTTTCTTTACTTAAAAGAAGACCGATTGGAATGCATCTTTGGGTAACTTATTTATTTAATACTTTTTTCTAAGAACAAAGACTCTCAAAAAAACTTCTTACTTTACTTCAATTTCTCATTACTCTGTCATTAAAATGTGTTCTTAATGTTTTCAGATGATTCGCGCAACTTACATATTATTTACCATACTTCTGGTTCTTTGCTTTGCCAGTGATGTCAACGCCTTAGGAAGATCTGTTCTGGAATCGCTACTGAAAACCGTAGAAAATCTGCTGGATTCTGTTCTCGGTATCGTCAAGTCAATTGGAAAATGAGGAACTAACTGAATAGCTTAGGTATAGTCCCAAACATGGTTCTGTAAAAGTTGCTAGTTCATCTGTAAATGTGCTGGATTATCATAATTAAATCATAGTCAGAGAGCCCTCGACAAAATCAATGTTTCATTTTATACAACGCCATATTTTAATAGGATTAGTAGTTTACATCATTCTAATACGAAAAAGTCAAGTCTTACACCTGGGAGGTATGGGAAATGCGTGCACAGCACTATGTCGAACATGTCAAACTTACGAGGGGGTGAAGAATTTTATTCAAGCTGAAATTTTTATGAGAGGTTATTTGAACAATAAGTAATAATAAGTAAGGAGTAAGTTAGGGTATATTTTCACATAAGGAACCGGGATGAAAAAGACGACGGGATGATAAGTCACTGCTAATCCCAGAAAGACATATAACTTGATAAACCTGATGATTTCAATTGGATTGTTCTTTCACAGCTAATGTAAAAAGCGGGACAGGATGAGTTAGGTTATATTTTCACAGTAAGGAACCGGGATGAAAAAGACGACGGGGCGACGACGGGATGTTAAGTGACTGCTAATCCATAAAAAGAAAACACATGTAACTTGAACCTTAAGAAAATATTTATAAATTAAGTCAACCCGTGCAAGGCAGGGTAATTCAGTTAGTATGCATAGAAACTAGTTCAGGTCATATTATATTAAGAACTTGAATACTAAAATAACAATAATAACGGTAAAAAGTTCAGTTATCAGCTGTTGTATCTGTATGATAACTGCAATGACTCATATATCTGGGATTTGCTGCAACTATAAATCTCATGAATTTTAAATTATACAGATAAAAAGGAAATCCAGAAACTACAACCAAATTCAGGACTAAATTTAACAGCATACTATGTAGTATATTTAATTGTGTGTCATCTTTCTTGGTAAGGAAGAAAATCTTTTGTTGGGGCAAGGAACATTCTGTATGGCTTTGATTACAGAATTTAGATACTGGTGTTAACGAATTTCTTAATCAGTTACCCAAAGTGAAACAGTTTTTTATGTAGTGAATGTTTTTGCTAACACTTCAGTGGTGTCTTTGACCACCTCGGGCTAAAAGAGAAATTTCCACCGCATATAGTAACCGCATTACGACGCGCGGTCGAATCAAATGAGATATCCTGATTTCATTGCTTTGAATTTTGTTCTTAAATGTAACACAGAACAAGGATTCCGAGCCAAACCGATATTTGAGCGAATCGACTGATTTTCTGCCTCAAGAATCGCATACAATTGGATTCTGGGATTGCTTTCTTTTCCCTCCTAGCTTCAGAAAGTCAACTCTCAGGGGACTTCGAAAGCAGTATTATGTTAAAAGCAAAAGCAAATGGATTTTGTTTCCGTTTTTTCGTCGTCTGTCTTTAGAAGCAGTTTATTCCGACGCTGCAGTAAAATGACTCTGTGAAGAAAAGAATACTTTTATTGGGCCTGTAAGTCCATCTTTAAAGTGAGAAAAGAAATTTAAACTAGCGTAAATATCGGGAATCTACGTCTTATCTTTGTCAGCTCCTCTCTTAAATGGAAGGTGGGAACTGAAAAGTTATATAGCAACCGAATTCAGTGATTACTTTCATTGCCTATACTCCATTGCAGGGGATTTATGCTGTCTGAAAGGATTGAAATAAATTACCAGTAAGTAACAACAGCTTTGGGTGAAGAACACGATTTTAGTGGCCCGATTCATTTAAGTTACTACATCCTTTCCCCATTTCTATGAGATTTTTCTTTCGAAATAGTCTAAATTCTGATTTGATTTTTAGAAACTGAATGATATGTGATAGAGAGACATATTTGTGTTTTTTTAAAAACTTGTTGCTAACAATTTTCTAAAATACAAGGAAAGATTACGTGTGCTTTATATTTAACAGTATTTAGGATGTTTTTATCATCAGATTTTCTGCTTAATTTTAAAAAGCTAATAAATTTTATAAAGCTTTAAAAAATATGGACCAAGAGGTCCCAGACGACTATGTGTATTGTTCTTGTGTTATTTTTGTTCTCAAATAAATGAATAAATAAATAAAAGCACATACTGACATTTATGTAACTATGAATAAATAATTAAATTTTTAAAACATGTTGTGAAAGTTTACATAATGAATCTTAATCATCAACTTTACGAACAAATAAAATTACTGAAATTAATTAGTTGTTAAGATTAGTAAATTGTGTAGAATATTACTAAATTTTAATTAAGATAGTAAACGTAAAAAAAAACCTTTCATACTTTGTCGAAGGTAATTATTGTAGCCTAAGTTGTATAAGATTTAAGGTTTATAATTTTTATTTCAAGTATGGATATTCGAATATTTTTACCGTGTATCAAAGTTCCGCCTTGGAAAAAATCCTTTCTAGGATTCTCAAAGATCCCCTTCAAGCAGAAAATATGAGTTGAGAGTATAAAAACTCTCAAAATATTTACTTATCCTCTAAACTTTTTTTTTTCATCTGGAATGCTGTATATATTTCAAAGGGTTGAAATATTTCACTTTTCAGACACTCAAGAAACAGCATCTTCATGATACGGATATTTTACAGATGAATAGGAATTTTGTTTCTTTCCGAATATTTTTCGTGATATGGGTGGTAAATGTTTTTCGTGATACAACGTTCTCTCTGAAACCTCAACTAGTCACTTTACTAGGTTTAAAATTTTAAGTACGTAACGATTTCTGTAATGTTGAGTTGAAAAGTATAATGAGGAGGTACTCGCAACTGTTAATTAAAACACGCGTTTTACTTTGATGACTCAAAAGAATTTGCTTCTCTTTCTCTAAATTTGTGCAAAATAATAAAAGAAAAATATAGAACTGTATTTTGTCAGAAGCTTAAGAGAACCCCGTGTAAACAGGATACTTAGCGGAAAGTATGTTTTTTAAATGCAAATAAACTAAAGATTTTAAAGACATTAAGTTTTCACATTAAAAAATAGAAAATTGTGGGATGTGTTCTATGTGGAAAAGTCATTATCAATAAATATATAAACTAGTGAAGAAATATGAAAAATATTAACTGCCTAATTTTAAGTGTCTTAGATTTCATTCATTGGTGTCTTTTTTATAAAAAAATCATGTACTAGATCAGCTTTATATCTGTAGTGTTCGGCAACTAGTGTTCAAAAAATAGTTAACTACCAACTACTAACTAGTCTGGGAAATTGTAGTTGTAACTAGTAGTTAACTATTTTTTCCTGGGACTAGTTGCAACTAGTAGTTAACTATTTCTCAAAGTAGTTACCTACTAGTTAACTAGTCTATAGAGTGTTTTCAGGTGACGTTACAACCGGTTATTTTCTTTTAACTGTGTATCTTCTGTAGGGCTTTTAACTGTTGTTGCTAAGACCTTTGTTTATCTGTTGCTAAGGCGGTTTTTAGGTATGGGATCATGTGATTGCAAATGCACCAATAGAAGAATTCCACGGCTAGTCATTTTCTGTAACTGTTAACCTCTGTAGGGCAAAAAACTGTAACACTTCTGTTGCTAAGGCCGTTGTTAGGTCCGAGTCATGTGATTTAAAATGCTCTATTTAATTTCATAACATACTTTTTGGCAAAATTCTAATACATCTTTCTTATCTATATCACAAAAAAACATTCATACTTCTCGCAAAGATGGTCTTTATTTCGGGTCTCTAACTTTGATAAAAATTTTAAATATCTTTTTAAATTTTAAATAAATTTTTTTTCAAGTAGTTAAAAATTTGAAAGTAGTTTTAACTAGTAGTTAATAAAAAAGTAGTTAAACTAATAGTTGAACTATAGTTCAACTATTAGTATTATTAGTATTATAACTATAGTTCAACTATTAGTATTAGTATTAGTATTATTCAAATTAGAACTATAGTTCAACTATTAGTATTAGTATTATAGTTGAACTATAGTTCAACTATTAGTAGTTAACTAAAAGTAGGTTCAACTAAAAGTAGTTAAACTACTAGTTAACTACTAGTTGATCGGTAGTTAACTACTAGTTGATCGGTAGTTAACTACTAGTTGCAACTAGTTCTAGTTAACTAGTGCCGAACACTAATAATCTGAGCTATCTAATTCCCCACAGGAATTTCACATACATTCTTTCTTATGAGACAAGAGAAGTTTAACTTACTAACTACTTCATACTACGTTTCAAACATTTCTTTACAAAACATTTTCATCCTCTATTAATTTCTATTCCTAAACTGAAAAATAAAAATAAAACATTTAAATTTGTTTAAAATCTATGGTAGATCTATCAACTTCTAAAGGGAGTTACTAATAAAAAATAACTAAAATAGTATTCTGACCACACACCTCTCTCCAAAAAATGTTTGGGCTTCACTAGGAGGAATTTATAAGTTAAACTTTGAATTTACTATTAAACTAAAAGGTTTTCCTCCTTTATCTCTCTTACATAAAACAGTGTTTTCATCACACACCAGTCATCTTTCAGTAAAGAGACACCTCCGTGTACTAATAATACTAACGGGAAAGAGGCCGTATTCGCCATTTTTTCCCATCAGTGATCCATCATTTTCTTACTCTATGTGCGAATCAGAGATAAAAAAAGACCATTGAAAATTGCTCTTCTGGCACTAAGAAACCAGAGATTTTCTCTCATTGTCGGGAAAAACCTGTAATGCTAAGACCATGCAATAAGTATACTTAAGCTTCGGTACAGATGCGAAAAGGAGTCGTCGTTGGAACGTATGTTTCATTTCTCTGCTTTTGTGGGGAAATGTTGTCTATAAAGATGTTTATTTGGCTCTGAAACACGAGAGTACTCAATTAGTCTCATTATTAAAAGTTATTAAACAGAAAAGGCATTTTTAAAAAGTCTCATTATTAGTTTATACATTAATTACTCAATGCTTAATGCTTAATTAAATGCTTTTGTGCATACTCATTCGTATTTGTGAATATAAACAGAAAATAGGGAATGTAAGCAGGAAAATAATTAATTTAGTTATCTATATGAGGGGAATATAGTTGACGGACCTATTTCAAAACATCTATTTTGTGAAACCAAGACATGTTTTTACTTGAATCCAGTACCATATTTGTCTAATAACATTAAAAACTTCTAACATATTATTAGTCATCATCGTAATTATTATTGAATCGTAAATATTTTTTTTTTATTTCCAATGGCGGGGAATACATACAGATATAACAAAGAACAATAAACATAAAAAAGATGGAAGAAACAGAGAGACCGAGGTTATCATCATCGTAAATATTAATCATCATAATAATTTATTGCTCAAGTATACGAAACATTTTTGATAATTATAACCTGGGGAAATTCTTTAATTAGTATATCTAACTCAATATGCAACATTAATAAAAAAAATAATGTATTAATTTAAAAATACTGAACATTTTTATATGTCTACATTTTATTAAATTTTTAGCTCTTGTCATTTAAAATCCCGATTTAATCGATTATAATCGATAAAAGATAATTTATTGAGTACTATCTCTTTATAATTTGGGGTGGATGGATAGGGCTTACTTCAAACTATCCAAAACTCGAATAATCTCAAAGTTATTAAATTTATAATAAATAAATAATAACAAAGCATCTTTTATTTCAGTGTAGTTATTTAAATGAAAAAATGTAGTTCTATGTAAATATACTCATTCTCTCACATCTTGTGAATATATAAAGATATTTAGCTTTAACTGCTCAAATAAGTTATTTTAAAGCTTTTAAAAGCTTTCTAAGAATCCATTTTGGATTTAAGAGATTACTGCAATATTATTATCGTCATCATAATTTAAAACTTGGTTAAGTGTTCTATGGACAACAAAAGATTAGTTTTAGCTTCATTTGCTGTAGAAAAGGGTGGAGTCTCCTAGTTTCTCTTGGTCTGGTACTAGTTTCTATGGAATGAACAACTGTTTACTTTTAAGTAAACAAAACTTCTACCCTGTCTTTGGGTAAAAAAAGTAACTCGCAGAAACTCAACACATTTTTATGAACTAAATTTCTCAATAGGAAAATATTAGGAAACCCTTCAACTTTTTTCGGGAAATTTTAGAGAGCTTATCAAAGATGCATAGAACTGCTAATTACACTATTTTTGACTTCTTTAAATAATGAACATCTCAATTCACATTTAATTAAAGTCACACTGAGAAGAAATTTTATAATAAAGTTAAGCATTTTATTTTATTAATTTTAAAAAGCAGGATTTTTTGGGGGGTAATTTGTCGAGAATATTTTTCCAAAGTGTTTAGTTGTGTAAATATTGTGGGAAAGAATTTCTTCAAATCTCTATCGCTTTCATCTAGCGGCAAGGCAAAATTATTTCTTTTAATTCTTATTCTCCTTATGAACTCCTGCAAAGGTTTTGAGCTGTTAATTTATCACAATCCAATACAGACGACATATTGAAAGGTCACCAATTTTTTCATTAAAAAACCCTCGAAAGTGTTTAGTGTTGAAATTTGAAAAACTCATGGTTTGATGTAGCTTATTATTCTGCACCAAAAATTAATTTACAGTTAGATATATTCTTGGGTTTCGTTAATACATTTATGTAGCCTAACTAAAACTCATTAAAACTGTTATTCATAAAGTATTCTGTTTTTGTTAAAAGTCTTAGGGATCGATCGTTTTAAATCATGAAAGAACAATATTGTGATAATTGTCACCCACTTATTCAAGAAAAATGTGGGTGTGATTGTTAATTGTGCGTTTTGAGTCTTTTCAAACAACAAAGCTAATGGATAATGTTGGTGATAGTTTAAACTGTGTTGTTTTTAATGTTAATAAAACATGATATCAACTGTGAAATTTCCCATTAAAAATAATCTTTAACGTCATAAAGGTTTATAGATTGTTTTTTTATGCTTTCTTAATCCTAAAATCCACTTTCCTATTTCAAATTAACCTTTAGTTGATTCCAGGGAAGCACTTAGCATAAAATAAAAAGCACCAAATGTAATGAATATATATTTTGAATTTCCTGAAATCTATGAAAAGATTGCAATTAAACTTCGGTCATGGTTTCTAAACTTTGAATGTGAATCCTTCCTAAAACTCACTACTTATAATTGAAGATGCTAAAATACGTTCATTCCCTTTTATAATAAAAAGTAAAATAAATTTTCTCAACATTTCAATTAAAATTATTAGTTTTACAACAGTTTTTTTTAATATTTTCACTTCATTTATGTCATTAAAGCTCAGAGTTTTTATGCTATCTAATAAAAAACTGAAAACAATTTTTGTGTGAAATATAATTGCTGTTTGACTACTTTAATTGTAAAAAGGTTTATAATGTATTTAACAAAATATTTCCTACTTTTTTTACTTCATGTATTTTAATGAATTTTGGATATAAATTCTCCACTTGGGAATATTAAAACATAATTTAAGCATGTATTTTGTCTTTGAATAGTTAAAGCAGAGTTTTCAGACATAAAAAAACATTTCTTTTTATAAAATCCTATAAAAAAAACCTATAGCCGTAAAAATTTTTGTAATACCTAGTTCATATTTTATGATTAAAAATACTTTTTAGAATGTTTACCACAATATTGTGCAAAGTATTTTTATTTATCCAACATTAAAAAATTGTGGATCCTGAAAGGTTCTGAAAAAATAATGAGCTCTATTTCATAAATAGTTGTGTGTGGTTAAGTTACAATGTTATAAAACTAACTTAAATTTTCAGAAGTATCACTTATTTAAGTGGGTAAAATTTAATTTTTGCCGTTACTGATATTAATGAGTAGCTATTCGAATTTTCTAAATAATGCTAAAAATTGGTCATCTTTAAAAATATAAATAATTTTGCATTCAATTTTGAGCTTTATGTTGAAGGTTTTAAACAAATTTATGTTACATCGTTTTCATTTCTTTAGAAGCTATATCCACTCTAAGAATTAAATGTATTTTTAAAAAGAAAAAAATGGGATATGAGTTTGTTGTTGTATCCAAATCCATAGACAACTATGGGTTTAACTTTTCTCATTTTTTTAGCATAATACTTCTGAAATAATCAGTAACTTTTGAAAGAGAAAATTCAGTGTCATATTCTCAAAAGGAAAAGAAATATAACTTTTCTGAATTTAAATTCTATTTATCTGAAATAAGAGAAACATTTATTTGTTTGTGTATCTTAGTCTCTTAAGAATTTTTCCAAGAACATTTTGTTTACGAAATTAAAGAGAGTCTTTTCCAAATAATTTAAAACATGATGATCAGTTTATATAAGTAGTTCAAAGCTAGTTCTCTGTACTGGATAGGTAACCCTAGCCGCCCGAAATTTACCATGGTTTTCAATGTGAATCTCGGGCGGTTATAGACTGAAGGGGTTAACAATTTTCTTTGGATCGTATCTTACCAGGCTATGAAGAAATTCAATATGACATTCAAGATTTGACTGATTTGAATGTATTTGAGGAAGGAATAAGGGCTTCTTTATTTCTGAAAGTTATCTCATGTGACATTCTTGACTTTCACGTCAACTAGTTTATTCCAATGCAAAACAAAGCGACACATGATCCTTTTCAATATAAATTCTTCCTTCACTGTTTTATATTTTTCGCTTGCCCTCTTTTCCAACGCACAGTTCATTTCTTTTTTTCCTTTCAAAATGGTTTGCTGTAATACTACTTCTCAAAATTTTAATCGAAGGATCAAAGGCGAAGAAATTTAAAGTGTCACATTTTCTTCTGAGAAGAGACGTAATTTACTAAGAAGTGTTTGATACTCAGTGCTTAAGTTTTGAAGCACATGAATTTTCATTATAATGGAGAGTTATTTGATGAGTACAAAAGCATTTCAATTTAAATGTAATTAAATACATTCTGACTGCATTTATTTTCAAGACGTGTAATTTAAATAGATATACATGTGGTGTCAGGTGAGATGATAAGACTTCCACAGACAACAAGTTATAAAAAAATAGATATTTAATGATAGATACACTCTCCACGGTCACACAGACCCGCCGTAATCACACAGATTTCTATAACAACCACCACACTCCACAACCCAAACACCCTCTTAACGGTCACACAGACCAGCCATTTCCACCCAGATCTCCAGAACACTCTACACTACTCAATACCCAAACACACAATCTCTCTCTCTCTCTTCCAACATCGAAATAGTTCTCACAGTTAATATACGCGCCATCTGGCGTGAGTTCTGAGACATAGCAGAGGTCTGGCCCTACAACTTCTCGGGCATCCGACGTTTTGTGACCTCACAATTTAGCATACAGGAACCTGGAAAGACAAAATAAAAAAAAAGAGTACTTGTTCACACACAGTATCTTAAGTACTTAAAGTTTCACAAGGTTTAATTAAATCTGCCGAAAATTCAAGTCCAGTAATCAATTCCTGTATCGTAAGCAGTAAACCTCAACTCTCATTTGCGAAAATTATGTCCCTCCTTTGAAGCACCATAACTCTCCAGTTTCCGTGTCTATCTTGGCGTTCCCTATCCAGTGTTCTTTAGGTTCAGGTCCCTCATCTTCATCCAGCTTGTCTTTAACTTCCTTTGTTTCCTCTCCTCTAAACTCGGCTTCCGCATCTTCTGCTCCAGTTCCACGAAACTTGACTTCAGCCTTCTCCTTTTCATCTCCTTTAAGCTTGATTCCAGCTTCTTCTTCGACTTCTCCCAGCTTGACCTCAATTTCCTCTGTTCCATCTCCTTCAAGCTTGATTCCAGCTTCTTCTTCGACTTCTCCCAGATTGACCTCAATTTCCTCTGTTCCATCTCCTTCAAGCTTGGTTCCAGCTTCTTCTTCGACTTCTCCCAGATTGACCTCAATTTCCTCTGTTCCATCTCCTTCAAGCTTGATTTCAACTTTTTCTTTCTCGATTTCTCCAAGCTTGACCTCAGTTTCCTCTGTTCCATCTCCTTCAAGCTTGGTAACCGACTTTTCTGTTTTAGCTTCTTTTAGTATGAATTCGGCCTTCTCTGCCTTTCGCTCATAAACTAACGCGGTTTTCTCTATCCAGTCTTCTTCAGGTTTGAGTCCTCCAGTTTCATCTTTAAGTTCGTCTCCGGTATCCTCGGTTTTCGTCTCCTGTTCTCTATCTCCTTCGGGTCCATTTTCATTCTCTTCCTTGACCTCCTCCTTTTCGTCCTTCCTCTTCTCAGAAACTATATCTTCTACCACCTCCATAGATTCTTTTCTATCTTCATCTTCTTTCCACTTCAAGACGACGTTTCTGCTTAGAGCATCGGCGTTCCTCAAATCAATTTGGCTTTCTTTAACAGCATCAACAGTACGACTCAGAAATGCATTCACACATCGAACCTCTGCTTCTTCTAAATGCGAAACCATATCATCCGTTTTTTTCGTTTCTTCTTTTTGCTCTTTTTGGTTCGAAAACGCGCTTTTATTTTCTTGCGTTCCTTCGACCTTGAATGGAGAATTATTCGGATTCGGTGTATCTCTTTTTCTTTCTTCACTAGAGTTATTTATTTCGCTCATATCAATCCAATTGCTAGCTTTCGTTTCATCGGGATAAGCTATTCCATTAGTATTTACAGTATCACACTTTTGTTTAACCATCAACTCACCTTTTGATAAAGTTATGTCCAGTAGTTTTAGAACGTTCATTCCTACAATAAGATCAAATTGCAAATTCTCAACCACATAAATTTTTGCTTCAATATCAATGTCATCAACAGTAATTTTGCTAATGAAATAACCAATAGAAGACACACTTTCATTTATTTTTCCGGCTAAAATTATTTTATCATACCTGAATGAAGGAGGATTAAGCTTTTTGAATAAATTATCACTACACATAGTTACTTCCCTACCAGTATGAACATTAGATACAACACTTTGATCCAAAATAGTAACTATCATATTAATTCTTGATGGAGACGTTTTTAAAGTGGTTTGATTAATTGATTTTCTTTCAGTACATTCAAAGCTTTTATGATCAACATTATTACAGATTCTACATTTTATAGAATTATTCTTCGGACAAAATTTACTGATGTGGCCATAACTATTACATGCATAACATTTCACATTGTTCTCATCATAAGTGTGAGCTTGAAAGGAGGATGGACTTTTGAAAATTTCCTGGGCACAGGGCTCAACTTCCTTCAAGATTATTTTCTTAAGACTCTCATAATTTTTATAATCTTCATCACTGACATTCACTAACAGATCTGCAGTTATATCCCCCAGTAAGCATAATAGCACTTTCGGTTTCATCTCGTTATCTACCTTTTCGAATGCAAAAGCTTTTTCTAAACTTGTGAAGAAATACGACCAGCCTTCTGGTTTTGTGGGAACCTTCACTGTTAAAACCTTAATTATTATCACTATTTGCTGCAATGATTTTGTTTGGGATCTGTCCACCCTGTTTTTCAACCTAGCCGATTCTAACTTTAATTTTTCTAATTCGAGTTCTTGTTCCCTTTTTAAGATTTCAATTTCTTCTTTTAACTTCTCCCTTTCCTCTTTATCTACTCTAGCGGCTATAATCGTTTTTAGCACATCTTTTGTGGTCTCCTCATCATAGTCGTCCGCCCCCAAAATCGCCTCTTTAATAGAAATCACTTTAGCATTGGGTTGAACTTCCACTCCCAACTCTTCCGCTAATTCCAGCAAGTCCTCCTTTCTCGACCCACGCGTAAGATAAGACATTTTATGGACAAAATTGACTCACAGTTTGAAGCTTGCTTGCACGTTCGTAGTCGAAGTTTCGATTTCCTTTTCTCTTTTTGCTCGGTTTCTCAAGCTCATTCCGGCCGTGCCCCCATTTTCTGTGGTGTCAGGTGAGATGATAAGACTTCCACAGACAACAAGTTATAAAAAAATAGATATTTAATGATAGATACACTCTCCACGGTCACACAGACCCGCCGTAATCACACAGATTTCTATAACAACCACCACACTCCACAACCCAAACACCCTCTTAACGGTCACACAGACCAGCCATTTCCACCCAGATCTCCAGAACACTCTACACTACTCAATACCCAAACACACAATCTCTCTCTCTCTCTTCCAACATCGAAATAGTTCTCACAGTTAATATACGCGCCATCTGGCGTGAGTTCTGAGACATAGCAGAGGTCTGGCCCTACATACATTTAGGACTAATATTCCATTAGACATTGTAAAGATTATCAACATGATTATAGTTGGCATATTTTAGCCGTGTGTCGCTTAATAAATACATCAACTCTATTAAAAGTGCATTAAAATATTGTGAATTGAATAGGTAATGAAAAATCAATCCAAATTTAAGATATCTTTAAGAAAAGAGATTTTGAAGGTTTATTTTACTAATCCATATATTGCTGACTTTCAAGAGATTACATTAAATTGTTATATGGTATAGGAAAAATGTAAACATTTCCTTTAATAATCTATTATATTTACTTATTATGTACTCGGTAAATTATTTACTGGAAGGAGATAATGGTGAGAACTTAAGAGAGAGATGAGTATAATTGTGAGAACTTAATGTGTTTCGAATGTTATTAATAAATACATCAAAGAGAAATCTTAATTTAGAATGCAATCAATAGATCTTGCTGTGTTATAGAATGATAAGTTAATTTTAAATACTAGTACCCAAGGTTAGTAGAATAAGACTAGATTTAGAGGCTAGTTTTAGGCTAGAAATGAAAAATTTCAGTGACGTATACAATTCACTTCGTCACTTGTTTAAAATGTATACTATACATTTTAAACAAGTGACGTCAGTTGCAGCTCCTCCTTTTCCGTCATATTAACAAATCCATTTTACTTGTGTGGGACTTGGGGAGGAGCACTATAGATAATGGATTAGGGATTTTTTCTATGAAAGAGGGATATTTGAACTTCATTCCAACATACTCAGCTGTGGAAGTTTTTAAAATTAGGTGTCTTTCCTTTATGATGCGTTATCATTTAATCTATTATGTTGCGGGTATATGCTCAAAAAACACTCGATATACCAGACAAAACTTAATGAAAATAAAATCAAAATATCACTATAGTAATAGATATTTTAAATAAAAGTATCTCCCTTCTCAATGTAAATCATTTTAAAATCTGAATCAAACCCAGAGCAAAGCCAGTCTAGAAACCCCTTGAGAAATCTTATTGGGTTCATGACTTTCTTCAAAAAAGTATCCCCATCAGGTTTATGAAGACGGATGACACCTTGAATCTCCTTGAAGACACCATTGTTCTTCAGCGCATCTTTCAAGAAGACGGAAACCCCCTTAAAACTCTTCCCTAACTGCAGGCGATCGCACAGAAGGCAGAAATTGAGCATTTATGTAAATCCAATGGCAAAAGGGTCGCATAGTGGGATGTCCCTTTTATACGCGATAGCTTTCGCGCATTCCCTATGGATAATATCGTTGCGTCCCTGGCTCAAAGTGAATTTGACGATCCCCGCAGTTGCCGAGGACATTTGGAAGGAATGTGCACGTGTTCCCACTTAGTATAACACTCGGAATCGCATGGGATATCATCGTGGCCTGTTGTCATGGTTACTTAGATGGAATGGGCTCAATATTTTCATCTATTGGGAGTCTTGGGTGCTTTTTGGAGATGGTCTTTTAAATGCAAATTTTCACGTTGAGGTGTTTAAGTATTCAAGAGAATGGTAACGACGGGTTTTTAATTTGATTTATTTGGAGTGGTGCTTAAGATTCAAAAACTTACGAAGTTGCTTTGAAAGATATTATGTGTTAACTATTCAGATATGATTGCTATTCGAATAAGCAAATCCCTCTCAAATTTATGGACTTCTCAATGAAACTAAAAATACTTCTAAAACGTTTGAAATATATCCATGTATGAATTTTAAATCTAAATTTACAATTGTTCAAGGAATGGTTTTAGTAACAACAAGCTAGGATCAAGGACTAAGAAAATTAAATATTTTTAACAAGAATGGAATATTTGAGAACTTTTAAATATTTATACAAAGCCTATCAAGTCTTTTTTTATTCAATAAATAAGTAAAATTGCATAAAAAAATATTTTACTGATTTACACACACTGGGGACCAATTCTGAAATCATAGTAGCGCATCATTCTTATAGATGTATTACTTTATTTAATTTGAAAGAATGCTAATTGTGACCCTACATTCATTTCAGATTTGGGTTATAACATAACTTTTTTAGCAAACAAGTCCACACAAACTCTGCACAGCCGGATTCTTTGGGTGGAGAGCATAAAAAATGTCCAAAGAACTATACCTCTTCTATCCATAATTTTTTATAAAATTGAGACAGAAAACGATATGAATTCGCATCCGGTTTAAGCTAAAAAAAGTTTTACAGAAAACGGGACAACATATCCATAAAAAAACAAATCTACTTCATACGCATGCGCGCACCGTGGAATAAAATAATTAAGCTTTTATCGGATATACGTCACATTTTCGAAAAATAAAAGTCGTTGTAGAGGTAAGTTCTTTGGGCAAAATTTATCTACTCCGCGCGAGGAATCCTTCTGGGCAGACTTGTTGAAACACCTTGTGTTTACATAATATTTTTCACACACTTCCACCTCAAGATAATTTAAGCAATTTACGAAATAATGCATTTTATTTTAATATTCAAACTGAATTTTTGATGAAGAAAAGATTGTTTGTTTGATGTTTGAAAATTGTTAGCGATAGAAAATAAGATGCACTCAATATGGAAAATGCATGCAGTAATTTTGAAGTAAATGCGAATTTTTTTTTTGTGACGAGAGCAAAACATAGTATGTTTTTGTTTAGCTTAGGGTTTTCGAATAACAGTCTTTGTTTTGAATATGTTTACCAGTTTTGTAATTATTCAAATTGTTAAACTTTTTTGAGCGCTGTTTGTGAAAATGTAGACATCAAACAATTCCTGAAGTTGGCTTTCTTATATATAGAGAAACAGTTATTATTTTTAATAAATTAGTTTTTGAACTAAATTTTTCCGTTTCTATATGCAGCAATCGATATTTTCTGTAATACTCTAAATAGATTCAATTAGTAAAAAGGGAACTATGAAGCTATTAAAAATAATTGTTTCACCAATGTACTCGTATATCACCTTTATGATGATATTTGCAGTAGTTTTATAAAACTGAAAAAAATTATAATTTCAAAAGCATTTTTACATCATTTCCATTTCACATTTTTGAACCATAGTTACTTATAGTAAACACACCAGTACCCTACCACTACAACTATAAGCCATTTACGAGCATAAAATTTCTATATTTACACTTAATTTGCATGTCTATACGTTTCTATTATTTAAACATTTCAAGATCGTAAAATTGAAGTTGTCGATTACTAAAACACATGGGAAAGTATTGGTGCCGCTTACCCTGCTAAATAATTCTCCTTTAAAGATCTTAAAATCGGGAAACGATTATGTGGCTTAATGGATTTGAAACCAAGTTCCCTTTCGTACACACTGGAAGCAATCCTTCAGTTGAGTGTTGAAATTGTCTGAAATAATGTAAATGACGAAGTAGGTATAACACATTTCTAAGCTTATCTCCAAAGTTACACAAATGGTTAACTGAATTCAAATGGGTATGTGACAGTCTAAAACGTCGAGACAGCTTACACATGGCCTTGTCTGTATAATTCCGGTTAGGGAAACCATTCTCCTCTACCATAGTCTTGACTTCTACTTATCGGAAAGCCGAGTGTAGTTTGATATCCGTATTCAAGCATAGGATCTTGGAGTATGTTTCAGTTAGCTAATGCAAATTTCCTGCAATGGTATGTCGTAAGAGGTATCAAGCACGTTATGAGTGAATTTGATACTAAGTATACAAATTTTATATTAGGTTTTTTTAATTATATTAGGTAAGGTTTTTATTAAAAAATATTCATGAGGTAGTAAACAAACCTTTTACAGTGGAAATAGTAATTAATAGTTAATATTTTATCATCCGTCGCAAGTTATTTATAATAATAAACTCACCTTAAATATCCAAATTATTAAGGCCATTCTTTTATATCAAGACCATTTTTCTGATTTTCTGATCCTGAATTTTAATTATTTTTTATATTAGAAATGTGAAATAGTAAAATGTTTATTAATTTGAAAATAAAGTTACTTTTATATAATAGTAGGAGAGAGTGGAGCACTTATAGACAGAAATTATAAACACGTGCTAATAGGTACTAATAAATGCCATTAAAATCTACTCTTCAACGTACTTTTGAATCTTAGGTATCTCTTGATAATTAATTACACCAGTTTCTTTGTTATGCGTGCTTCAAAGTTTCTAGAACGTGTAACTTGAAAAACCTTTTTTTTTATATAAAAGAAGTTTACTCATTCTTGTTAATAAAAACAACGTGTATCTAATAATATTCTTTGCGAACCTAAAAGAGCAATATTAAGTTCAATATTCAATAGAAAAATATGGAAAATTAATTTTACTCAATGTTTTCTCTATCGAGATCTCTTTTATAACAAGTTGCCCATCTATATCACTTCAAATTTTAATAAAATTAATCTAAAAGGGATTTTTGTTTTTATTTATTAAATTTGGGTTTTTCTCTACAAAGCAGTAGATCTTTCTACCCCTTTCTATTTTTTCTTTCTATTTTGTTAAATTTTGTTTTTGCTTGGTTTAACGCTATTGTCTTTTTTAACTTGCATTCTTTTTGTAGTTTTGCTTTTGTTGTTTTCACTTGATGTATTTATTTTTTTTTTGTCCTATCTGTATAATACACTTTTTTTAAAAAAAAAAACAAATATTGTGTCACCAGGAAGGGCTAGGGCCCCCTGATGAACAGTATTGTATTCTTTATTTTTTGTTTCATAAGTAATGAAATATCTTTCTGCATGTTAAAACATAAAAAAGAAGTTAAATACTGTATTTAATAATTTAACTTTAATCTTTTTGGTACTATGAAATTATGTGAAATTGTATAATCAATAACAACTTTTGCTCCTTTCACAAGTCTTTAAGTCTCTTTAAAGCCAAAAAATTAAATTTATAACTGTTTAATATCTTCAAAGTAACATCAGTCTTTTGTGTACAAAAAGGGAAAAACTGTTACACAAAAATTAACACATTAAGTAATTTAAGTACCTCCACCTTAATTTTACTGTGACTCTAACTTTAATGTATCTTAATTTCTGGTATTACAAGTGTAGATATGGTCTCGACTGTAAAGTTGTAAAGATAAATATAAAGAGATGCTTTTTAAAATATTTATTCGTCTAAGTATGAACCAAACACAGCAAATCAATAACCACATGACATTCAATTTGAAAGTAGTACATCGATCGGAGTTTTAAAGAAAATCTGCGGAGCCCCATTTTACACAGATTTTCAATAAAGATTTCCATTACATTTAGAAGGGGTATACAACAAACGTTACAGCATTTAATCAACACCAAATAAATGTTATATACAATTTTCTTTTCTTTTCGCAGCATTTTACTCAAACTGTTTCCACATTTTTAAGAAAGTAATATGTTTATATACAATATTGATTTACCCATCTGTTACACTTTAATAAAGATGTATATATAAGTGTATTAAAATGTATTATTCTGTCATTTCAAATATGAATCCGGGCGTAGTACTCTCATGTTATTTGAAGATACAAATGATAAAAACTACCTTTTCAATATGTGAAGAAAATATATTAAAATATAATTCAAGAACATTGTAAAATCAGTATCGAATTTCCCATAAGGTTCTTATTTGTGCCCCTTTTCAATTATCATTTACTCAATTTACATTGTAAACAATATATATATTTTTTTTAATTCGTAATTGGGTTTCGAAACAGAAGTTTAAGATTACTGAAATGCGCATTTTGATATGTGAGCAGAAAGTATACTATCCGTATTTCTAGGAGTCTAAAAATAAATGATCTCGTGGTTAAAAACCAACACATTTTAATATTAAAGAAACTTTTCATTGTAAACGATATTATATAAAGAAGTTTTCAAAGAAAGGATTAAACAAAACCTTTTATTCTAAAGAAAAATAGAGATTAATTTATATTAATAAAAATGTTTCTTTTTAGTTTTCGTACAATAATTTCAAAACTAATAGAATTATAATTTATAAAACAACATGTTTTTAATTATAAAATATACCACTCTACAGGTTTGTATACAATATATTTTTGTTTCTTTCTTTTATAGAAAAATATATATCGCATTGGCTTATGATAAAATTATATGCTTTGCTTATAATGCAGCATATTATTTTTTATAAATTATATCAGATTGAATATAAGGAAGACCATTATATGCTTTTTCATTTTATTTTAAACTTTATTGTGACTATCGACTTCTTCATATCTATTTTGCGATATACATTCTTACAAACATAATATTTAAATTTATAAATTAAATATTTCTCTTAAAAAGATTTCAATAAAGTCATCTATAATTTTAAAATATTATAGTTACACATCATATAGTGATATGCCGGACCAAATTATCTTGTTCAATTGTGACTTACAATATCAAGGAAATCATGAAATATTTGAATTAAATCATTGAATAACCACAGAACAAGCATACTTGTGGTAAGATTACGAAAACAATTGTTTACACGTATTCTCTGTTTCAAATAATTACATAAATACAACATAGAAACATCGATAAAGTAGAAATGGGGAAGTATTTAATACTTAAAAAAATATTTATGTACAGAATATGCAACAACAAATTAGATAATATGTCTACATAATATTGCTATTTTGAGTTTTTACTTGAAAAGATACAAAATAAAAGCAGACATTCATTTATACTCTTTCATATTTTTCTTACAGCTTATTTACAAATGCATTTCGAAAAACTATCTTTTCGATATGATAGAAATCTTCGTACTGTTATTTATTTAATCTGCTGTTATAAAAATAGTTCCATCGTTATTGAATTTAGTTGACGTTGTACATGGAAAAAGGTGAAAAGGGGAATCATTAATGTAGTAATTTTGAATTTAACACCCCTGTGTATAAAAGTTTAAGCGTTTTTTAGACTGTTGTGAATCACATGTTTATTTATAAATTTCCATGATTGATATGAAAATGCGAGAAAATGTCATAGTAAGTTGAACATTTTTTACATTTATTCAAAGTTTGTTAAATATATTAAAATGTTACCTACTAAAATATATTAAAAATAAAAAAATAAACCAAATTAAGGTTTTTCTAATATAAGTTCCCTCATCTTATTTTGAAATGGCACATTTTTTTTCTTAAATAACTTTGATAAAGTTAAGTAAACGCATTTCTTAAATTGGAGACAGTCGTGTTTTAAAAAGCGTCTATGATAATTTAAATGTAAGAATTAATTTTTCACTTATTGGAATATTAAACTAAATATCTTTTATTACACATTTGAAGTTACATTTTTATAAAATCGTGAGTGCCTTTAAAGCTGCTTTATCAGTAGAAAAATAGTATTTTATTAACTCCTTAAAATTTTAGCAAGTCACCGCAAATTTCAAATTAAAAACTTTTTTCATGAGTATTTCTTTTTTTCACGCGTCTTTTTATAATTCAAACACAACAGATAACTAGAATTTTCTGTTATTAAATCAAATAATTAAAAATTTCCATTTGATAAGAGAAGATATCTAAAGCTTCAGTGGCTTTCCTCCTTTGAAAAGAACCTTTAAAAACCACTTCAAACTTGAATGCATCTATCAACCCAAAGTTCAAGTTAATATATCAAGGAAATTCGTGAAAATTTTGTAAGTCTGCTAAAGATTAAAAATAAAAAAAAATCCTTGGTGATATACAGGGTGAACCATAAGTCCTGCCCCTATTTTAAAATTCAATAACAAAAAAGCATAAAAAGATAAAAAAAACGTGGTTCAAACTAAAGATCAACAACAAAAAAAAACCCAAAAAAGAAAATATGTCGTTTGTTGCATCCTACACATGGGTTACTAAAAAATTTTACTTCAAAATTTTTGATAGATGGCGCTACCATTAAAAACTAATAACAAAAAAACCCAGAGAGATAAAAATACGTCGTTTTTTGCATTCCATTGTGGTTTCACGCAACAAACGGTATATTTTCTGTTTTTTTTTATTGTTTTCTAGTTGATTTTAAAATGTGGCGCAATCTATTTTAAATTGTGTGAACTATTGATTTTCAAAAAATTTTGCAATAACATTTTAGAGTTTTCCAGAAGGATGCAACAAACAAACCGTATTTTTTTATATCTTTTTTGTTATTGAATTTTATAATGGAGGCATGCCTTTTAGTTCACCCCGTATTTTTATGCGCTTATACCCAATAGATAATTTTAGTCTATCCACAATTGTTTTAATAGTTAAAATGTGTCATCATCCGAAATTCAAAAAATAACTAATCTTACACTCCGACTACTACCGCCCTCCTTTTTCAAAGAATATCATTGGCTACTTTGGTCGTTTTGGTGGCACTCGTCCCCCCGTCCCTCTCCGTCTTCTCGAAATCGGTTCTCCGCGGGCGGTTGTACCTGGGGTTGCAGTAGATCACCTTCCGGAACGCCTTGCGGAAGTTATCCGACAAGAACGCGTACAGGATGGGATTCACGCACGAATTCATGTAGGCCAGGATGTGCGACGCGATCTGGATCACTATATTGACCGGGTTGAGGTCGTAGGCGCTGACGCTCTTGAGCACCAGCACGATCTGGATCGGGCACCAGCAGAACGCGAAGATGACCACGACCACCACCACCATCCTGGTGACCCTTTTCTTGGACTTGACGCTCTCGGCGCTCATGTGGCCGCCGGGCGCGACGCCGAACCACAGCCGCTTCAGCATCAGCATGTAGAGGCAGAAGATGAGCCCCAGAGGGATGATGTAAGAGGACAGGAAGAAGCAGATCTGGAACGCGGCGTAGTTGTAGCCGTCCGCGGCGAGGAAAACGCACACAGAGTACTCGGTGTACGCGAACATGTAGTACAGCTCGCCATGGCTCTGCAGCGCTGGTATGCAGCAGAGCAGAATCACCACCCACATGAGGCCTATCGCTATGTAGGCGTTCCGCTCGGTGCGGATGGACATCGAGGTGACGGGGTGGACCACGGCCAGGAACCGATCGAGGGACATCAACACCAGAGTGTATATGCTGGCGTAAGCGCAGACGATGACCAGGTACTGTACCACCCTACACCAGGCATCCCCGAACGGCCAGTAGGGAAGGGCATAGTCCCAAGCCGTGAAGGGAACGCAGAAGACTATGAAGAGCAGGTCCGCCATGGCCAGGTTGATGATCAGCAGGTTGGTGGTGGATCGCATCTGGGGGTTGCAGGTGACCACGATGACCACCAGCGCGTTGCCGAACAGCCCCACGACCACGATGATGCCGAAGAGGATGGGGACGACGATGCTGAGGATGTGTTCCATGGCCACCGCGTCGCTGTAGTCGTGTCGCCCGTAGTCGCCGTAGTCGGACGCGTTGCCACCGCAGTCGGTTCCGTTCGAAGAGGAACCGTTGGTGCAGAGGAAGCTGAGGTTGGTGGCGAGGCCGCTCAGGTCTTCGTACACCGGCGTTTCTTCGATGTCCGCGTCGATTACGAAGTACTCTTTGTCGCTCATCTTTGATGAAGTACCGGATGGGAAACTGTGTTTTATTTATTTAGATGCAGTTGAAATGTTAACGTAAATTTTGGGAAAACCGAATCTAGTTTGAAAACCACTATCGCGTGTTTCATTTGTCCATGTGGTGATCTTCGTCCATTTTTGGTTTCAATTGGTTGTTCGTACGGATTTTTAAGTAATTAGAAGCCTTGTCAGTTCTTGATTCACCAGAAACGTCACACTATATCTTCTTGGGCACTGAAAAATATTTGAATCAATATGATGGAAGCAATATACAGGGTGATTATAATTAAAGCTTTAATTTTTAAAGGCTGAGAAAAGAGAAACACTGGTCAGAATGACCTCATATTTCACCGGAAAGCCACCACAGTAAAATTTTTTTGGTGGAAAAAATAGTCCCGAAATTGGCCGGTAGGTGGCGCTGTACACGTTATAGCCCCTTCAGACCAAACTAACAGATAAAATGAACCAATAGAACGATCTTAAATGTTTTTAGTTTGATCTGAAGGGGTTATAATGAGTATCGCCCCCTATCGGTCAAGTTTGGGACTATTTTTCTTCTACCAAGAAAATTCTCAGGTGAAATAGGATGTTATGCATACTTTTAACTAAGCACATAGGAATATAATTGAGAAGAATTTTTGTATCTCTAAACTTAGTTTCATAAAATATTTTCTTCTTTTTAAATACTATTGTGAATGAATATAAAACCAATAAAACAAGTTAGAGAATAAAATTCAGTGAATAAAGTAATATTAATGCATAATTATAAAAGAAAATAAAAAAATTCTCAAGGTAGTAATTAATAATAAGAAAAAATTTTCAAACAATGAAAATAACATACTTGCTTATTCCATAAACAATCCTACAAGAAACATCCTTGTCTTCCTTCAGACATCTCTTCATATTTATATGGAGATTTCAAACATCGATTCATTCCTAAAAAAATCCAAAACGGGTAAATTAATCAGATATTAACATCTGAATGTTAATAAATTTAATAACAAAGTCAAAAAGATATTGATTCCTGTGAAAAACTAAACGCGTTCATGATATTTACAAAGAAGTTAGATTAAAATCTCGCGAATAAATCAGATTTTTATATTCCCTAACGAGATATTTACTTTATCTCTTTGCCCCACTAAACACGCCTTCTATCTTCGTGAAACTGCTCATTTTGTGATTGTAATTGATGAATAGCTTTAACAAAAATAATAACGTAATCTTTTAACTTGAAAAATTCTTTCAGTTTTAATATACAGAAGAATTAATAAAAAAGAATAAGAACATTCCTACAAAGACACAAACGAAACCAGAAAGAGTTCACGGTTAATAATCTTCAATTTCATTAAATTGCTCGCTCACCTGCAAAGAAAGAATAAAGCGAGAACTAACAATGAGCCGAAACTAATTAAATCAGTTATTCGAAAATAATAATAATAATAGTGTAGTCTCGTAACATTTCAGTTAATTACTTTCCCTGTTAAGATAAGAACATCTGCAATGCAAAATGACGCTTAACTTCTGTTTTGTGGGAAACGAAATTATTGTTGCTCTCTTGTTATGAGTAGGGAACAGCAGGTTTTATTAAGTAATTTTAAGAGTACAGTCTTTGTTTTCTTACCAAAATTGTTAATTAGGAAATCGAGGTAGGAATGATAATTTTATCATTGACTCGTTTATTAATATTTGAATTAAGAAATTTATGTTTTGTTTTCTTGCAATTTTGTGAAATTCTAATCATAATTTTCTTTCAGATATTTCTACTTATAGATGTAAAAAGGATACAGAAAAATTTAAGACTTCGGTCAAGGAATTTGATATAGTAGATATATTTGTTTTTTAATCATGTAAATAACTATTGCTACGGAATTTTTACAAAAATAAACGACTTGTGATTATATGGAAGAAAAATAAAGATAACAACTGGGTCATTCCATTTCAAGTGGTCCAGCACTGGTTGCTCGACCATTTTTAAAAAATCTGAAATTTTTTGTACATCAACCCTAACCTAAAAGAAGATCAAAACAACTATTATTTTTAATTTAACCTATTTTGCTTGTCCGCAGCAGCCATGCAAATTTCGACGTTTTAGCAGTTTTTGCTAATTTAAGCGTTTACGGGATTGGAAATATCTCCCCTTTAAAATCTCCAAATCAAATGGGGTTTGGAGCAAAATTGTTTAGAATAAAACGTTCTAAAAGACTAGAGCAAGTATGTTTTTCTAAAATAAACCCTTAGGGGTGAAATTTTAGTTTAAAGTTGAAATTTTTTTAAAAATATCTGCCCACTTTAAGAAGATTTTTATATAAGAAGGAAACCTGTCAGGGCACCAATATTTTTTTTATTAATAGTCCAAATACATTTTAGGTCATATGCAAAGTTTTGGATATGAGCCTCAATTTGTCTTTATTTAAAAAAATCTCAAAGTCGAAGATTTGTCAAAATTTGCAATTTTGAGGGTTAAATATCTCTGGTGGGGGACCAGTTAAAAATTTTAAAATGGTTCATTCTAGAGTACTATATATTAGTGTTAAGCTCAAAACGTTCATAGGAGGAGATTTGACTACAAGCCGAGGTATGATTTTTACAAGGTGCCCCCAAATGTCGCAAAATTTGGAAGTTAAGGATTTCTACAAAATTTGTCTGTTTTCAAGAGAACTTTTTTATAGGAAGGAAACCATTCAACACAACACATATTTTTATACAAATAGTCCAAATGTAATTCAAGTTACACGCAAAATTTGAAACCTGAAACTTGGTTTTTCTTTGCTTAAAAAAATCCCAAAATCAACGATTTGTCAAGAATTTCACTTTTTTAGAGTGATATCTCTCTGAAGGAGCAGGAGATAAAAATTCGAAACTTTGTCATCTTAGAGTATATTATGGTAGTGTTATGCCCTAAAAGTTTCAAGATGGAGGATATCTTTATCCGAGTATCTTTTTTTTTTAAATGCTCTATTTTAATTTCATTAAGTCCTTTGGTAATAACTTTTTTTATGAATTTTTAGTGGATCCGAACAAGTATTGCCAAAGAGATTATGATATTTTAACAAATACTTTTTCTCATGATATTTGCATGTATTTTTGACAGATTTATTGATCCTTAGAACAATCAAATTTTGATGATCTTCACTTAGTTCACTTAACCGATTAACCTCAAGAGTTACTGGGCCATAAGGGGACATCCATAAATTACGTGAGGTGTTTTTTTTCCAAAATCTGGATCCCCCCTCCCCCCTTGGTGAGATTTTGCTGGACCCCCCCCCTCCCCCCACGTGAGATTTACCTACAACTTTTTAAAAATTATTTTCCTTTCTCATACATATTTAAAAAACAAAGAAAACCGAATAATTTCTAACTTAAAAAGTTGACGTGAGATACCCCCCTCCCCCCTTGGTGAGATTTTTCCAAACCCCTCCCCCCCCTTTTTGACCTCATGTAATTTATGGATGTCCCCTAAACAGACTTGTGACAATTTTCTCTGATAAGTTGACCCACATCACAATCCATTTTCTTAACATGAACTTGCGACTAATAAAAAAACATGGGTACAACAACAAAACACCTTGGTGAATCAAAATGTTCTTCCGATCTTGGTGCAGGTTTGCAGTATGCAATAAAACAATTCTCATCGCGGTTTTCTTCTTCCCTCTCCGTCTCTCAGGTTGTAAAGATTGTCAATGGCTGAATGCTAAGGTTAAGTAGTTAATATAATTACTTATATCAAGCCCAACTTTAACATATGTTTGGTAAAAAATAGAGATAAATATTTTAATTCATAAAGTTCATTGCTAAGCTTTTCTATATTGCTGTATTTTGTATAATTAAAATTAAAAAGTAATGAAACATTAATAAAATTTACAAAATAATTGTAAAGTAAAAAAAAAAAATCACTTCAACAAAAAAAAGTTTAATATCATCCTTGCCATTTCTATGTTTGTTGCCAAATAATCCTCCATCTTGAAACTTTAAGGGCCTAACACTACCATAATATACTCTAAGATGACAAAGTTTCAAATTTTTATCTCCTGCTCCTTCAGAGAGATATCACTCTAAAAAAGTGAAATTCTTGACAAATCGTTGATTTTGGGATTTTTTTAAGCAAAGAAAAACCAAGTTTCAGGTTTCAAATTTTGCGTGTAACTTGAATTACATTTGGACTATTTGTATAAAAATATGTGTTGTGTTGAATGGTTTCCTTCCTATAAAAAAGTTCTCTTGAAAACAGACAAAATTTGTAGAAATCCTTAACTTCCAAATTTTGCGACATTTGGGGGCACCTTGTAAAAATCATACCTCGGCTTGTAGTCAAATCTCCTCCTATGAACTTTTTGAGCTTAACACTAATATATAGTACTCTAGAATGAACCATTTTAAAATTTTTAACTGGTCCCCCACCAGAGATATTTAACCCTAAAAATTGCAAATTTTGACAAATCTTCGACTTTGAGATTTTTTTAAATAAAGACAAATTGAGGCTCAGATCCAAAACTTTGCATATGACCTAAAATGTATTTGGACTATTAATAAAAAAAATATTGGTGCCTTGATAGGTTTCCTTCTTATAAAAAAAATCTTCTTAAAGTGGGCAGATATTTTTAAAAAAATTTCAACTTTAAACTAAAATTTCACCCTTAAGGGTTTATTTTAGAAAAACATACTTGCTCTAGTCTTTTAGAACGTTTTATTCTAAACAATTTTGCTTCAAACCCCATTTGATTTGGAGATTTTAAAGGGGAGATATTTCCAATCCCGTAAACGCTTAAATTAGCAAAAACTGCTAAAACGTCGAAATTTGCATGACTGCTGCGGACAAGCTAAATAGGTTAAATTAAAAATAATGGTTGTTTTGATCTTCTTTTAGGTTAGGGTTAATGTACAAAAAATTTCAGATTTTTTAAAAATGGTCGAGCAACCAATTTTACTTTTTTTGGACCACTTGAAATGGAATGACCCAACTGGTAATATTTGGATTTAACTATTAAAATTCCCGGGGAACTTAGGTGTTTCAGCAGCTTCATCAATTGGCATAGTTAGAGCTTGATGTGCTAATAATGTATCAGGATAATTCGAAGGACAGGCAGATAGATGTCATAGTCTAGAAATAGCAATAAAAAGAGCAGGGGTATTCCGAAACATCTCCTTCTCTAGAGCAAGTTTTTCTTGCAAACAACTCTGAAACTATAAATATGGGGTTGATGAAGATGTTGTAGTTCATAGGTATAAATCCGTATTTTCACCAAAACCACACAGACGAAAATGACCCCTATCACATGTAAAATAAACTCATGCAGAATTAAAGGCGTGTCCATAAATATATCATAGAATCTATACTTTCCATAAATCTCTGTGAAATTATTTAAAACTAACCATAATAAAAAGACGATTTCAGACAACTGTCAAAAGTTTGTAATCTAGAGCTAACACGAATTTAACAAAATCTCACACCACATCAACATTGTTTGAAAGACCTATACTACAGCCCAGTCTTAAGCACCATCAAAAGTCACCCGTGCCCGTATTTACATGAGTGTCACTATTTACAACTTTTACTCTTTATATTTAAGTAGAATTAAAAAAAATATTGTAAGTACTTATGCACATAATAATAAAAAAGTATAAAATATAGTTAATAAGTCATTTTCAACATAACTAATAATAAAAGTTTATCAGTTTCAACCAAAAATATTTCAAAACTTTACAAATAAATGAAACTTCTTTGAAACTATACCAAAAAAGAGTTCCCAACTTCAATAAAATATCAAATGATTTAAAAATTTTGGCCCTATATTTTTTTGTAGATTATTTCAAAGTAAAGGCTTATTAAAAGTAAGATTGATACACACACATCGTGTTTCAAACAAACCACAAGATAAAAGTGTAGTTCACCTGCTCATTATTTGTTCTTAAAACCTGAAACTTAAACATTTATACAGAGTTTCTTTCATCACAGAAAAATGCTTCTCAAAATCAAAGTCGATATCATTCGTATCTAGTTTTTTATAACCATTATAAGAGTGAAATTGGGTTCGTTCTATTCAAAATAAATTTATTCATCAGAAAAATGCTGATAAAACTGTTCTCTTTCTAAAACTAATGATAAATATTTATTGAATCCAAGCTACACTAACGATCTTTTCAGATGAAGTAGTATAACTCCAATAAAACTTTCACGTTCATTGCCTTTAATCGAGAAAAAGACGAGCAACGTATACAAGTGTTTTCCCAAAACAAAAACATAGTTTGTTTATTTTGACGAAAGTTGAGAATATTTTTATGTAACCTCTGGATTACGACACTAATTACTAGCAGTGTAAAGATAAATAACATTCTTTAAATATTTAATGAAGTGGAAATCAATACATTTGAACTAGAAATAAACAAACATAAGGAAATTTCCTATTTTTTTTAACGAGCTATATACTTGTATGCACGCTCAAATAACTTTTATTAATCCATTTTCTGATAATAACGAAAATGTTAAAGTAATTCTAAATTAACAACTAACTATACATCGAAGATAAGTAAATAGTATGCACTTGACATACATTTACCGATATTCGATAGTCTGTTTTATGTACAGTATGTGTTATGTTTGAGGTTTTTTTTATTCACAGTAGGTAAGTAAAAATTTTGATCATGTTTCAATCGGTAAGTAAATTTAATTAATAGCAAAAGGTTACCTTATATTGCTTAGCCTAAAAATAGGCATTAATCAAATAGTTAAACTGGTTTGTACACGTAGTATTCATCTAAAAACATTTATCAAAAC
Organism: Tetragnatha montana; assembly: GCA_963680715.1. Taxonomy (NCBI): domain Eukaryota; kingdom Metazoa; phylum Arthropoda; class Arachnida; order Araneae; family Tetragnathidae; genus Tetragnatha; species Tetragnatha montana. The sequence goes on along the minus strand of OY796676.1, from coordinate 12,333,127 downwards.
CGCAATCTAAAAAACCCCTTTATTTCTTTGAGATTAAGAATTTAATAAAAATTAAAAGACAATGGCATTAACATTAAATATATAAAATTTAACCACACGTAAAGCCGTATTTATGAATTTTACAATGATTGCTTCAAAAAAATATATTACAAATTATTTTGGAATGCAATGCTCAAAATAGACAACCTAATGAATTTTTTATTCAAGACCGCAAAATCTCCCTTCATATAACTGAGTTCAATATTGTTTTCTTATATATTGTTTTCCTTGGATTTAGATAACTTATCATAATAAAGTTCATTAAATTGTTTTGAATTTTATTAGCGCATTAAACAATTCTCATATAACATGGGGATTTTAGGGGGAAAACTCACTGTCAAACAAAGATAAATGGATCATTGCTATTTCGTCTGTTGGATGCTTCTCAATATTCAGGGGAAGTAAAGCCTTCAAAAAGCTGTGTGTGACAAGCGGAATCTCTTTGGAATATGTCTCTGTCATAAGGACTTAGAATGACACGCATTGCTTCCTTAGATATTCAAATAATATTTCTCTTCTGCTTCTCAAAGAAAGTGGTGAACTTTCGGGTGAATAAATAATGTTTTTTTTAAGGTTAATGGTTTTTTATGGGTTTATAATAGTTATTTTGAGGTTACGATTGATAAATTACTATAGGTATTTTCATTTTTCATACCTTAAAAATGATAATTTTGTTGTGATAGTCGAAATGTGTGTTTTCAATCATTTATCCATGGATTTGATTATTATAAAAATGAGCAAACACCATATAGATCTAATAATATATGCTATTAAACCTCTATGGCAAACACTGAAATTAGCACATTAATTCATTTTCACGTGAATATAAGTTCAGTAAGATACTATATCCAATTATTATGTTTTAATTTGATTATCTCTAAGAATATTAGTGACTGCTATTGTTAAGTGAAAATATTGTACTTACGGCTTTTTGATAACTTGAAAAACATAAGCTTAATTAAAAATATATTCATATGTTTCAAATTATATTATTTAGAGTTGATTTGGATAGTATTTTTCTTCAATGTTTAAAATAAAATTTGTTTTAGTTTCCTAGGAAATTTTACAGAAATTTTATTTAAAAAAACACCGAATTTTCATTTAGCACTATTCTTAACTCATTGAAGTTAAATTAAAAGAGTTTACATATTCGGAAATAATTTTTAGTACATTTTAGAACGAATTATCCTAAATAAAAATTGTATCAACAAAAACACAAACTTTCAAATACTTAACTTGAGATTTTTTGTCACTTTTTCCGTAATTTAGAATAAATACTATTAAACTTATTGTAGAATATAATTTGAGAATAAAATAAGTTATCCCTCTTAAAACCTAATAAACACAAACTGCTTCTATAATTTCCACGCCCCAGGAGACTAACAGTTGTGCTACGTACTCAATTTCTACTAACTGCTTAAAATTCCTGTCTCACAGAAAGAATTAATCCAAATAATTCCAACTCCTTAGAATTTTTTTCTTTGCTTCTCCCCCTCTAATGAAATAACTAATTCTTTCCTACTTGCCTCCTTTAGAGTATCAAGAAGTTAAATACTTTACTGGAACTCTTTATAGGTCATTCCCTGAATATTTTTAAAAGAGACGTTGAAACTAACAGGGGGACGTCGTAAAATGAAATCTAGCTTAGTTCGAGGAGAATCTTAAGATTGTAATTTTAACTAAATATGTATGATATACATATTTGAACTAAATATGATACATGAGCACTTACAAAATGTTACAAGTTTCATTAAAAATGCTGAATTCAAAATTTTTTTCAAGATAAATATATATATTCAAACCATTTATGAGTGATTTAATGAATACATACTTTTATAAATGATGGTAAAGCATTCCAAATTTTAGGCACGTATTTATGTATTTGTTAATATTAATATATTTCCTGTTTATTTTATACAACTGTCTCTAAATTTACCAAAACATATTAATATTGTTTACAAAATTACTATGTTTAGTTAAAAAATTCAAATGAATGTAGTATTATCAATATTATGCTTTGCAAAACAGAAACTATGTTGAACAATGCTTAACAGGTTTGAAAAGGTCCTTCATTATTCGTCGTTTATTTGAATACACAATATTTTGGAACAAATAGGAATGTATAAAGAAGCATCAAAAGCATAACTATGCATTTCGGTTAAAGGTTTTGAAAAGTTTATAATGCAAATGCATTCATATATTATTTTAAAAGAACTGATATACAGATTCATTGTACTCTATAGACATCAAACTTTATAAAAAGCTTAGTTACACAATGCATTAATGTAATAATTTTGATTAAAACCACAGAGAGAACAGGTGTTGCATTGCAAGATGTTTTCTCTATAAAACCTCGCTTGTAATTTAATTTGAATACAACAATAATTGAAAGGGTGACAGGAAGAACCAGGTACATAAGTAACAAAAAGCTTGTTTCGAGTTATTTGGTTTCAAAGCGTTTTGTTCGTATCATTTGTGGGCACATACCTCTTTTATGGCACTCATATCTTTGTTAATATTGGTCCTCTAGAGATGTAGTTTGTACTAAAATGTATGTCTAAACGTACCCTATTCATCCACTACAATAACTCTTTTGTTTATTGAAAATGTCACATGCCTAATTTTTCTCCTCACTCCTTAAATTGCTTATTATTATATCTATAGTATACGTATATCCGTATAAATTTAACAACAGCAACGTGGTTTGTTTGCACAAAATATAAATTTAAAAACATACAAATTTTTTTTCGCGGATGCTTGGATCCTCTTCGTCAGTATAAAGATGGTAAACCTAAATTCGTATAGTTTTATACAATACATTTCGTATATTATATTGTATATTATATAGTTTACATATCATACGTATAGCTTTATAAGACACGGTGTTTAAACAAGTGCACCCAAACTAACCACATAAGATTAAGTCCCCAGAGAACTATATTCCTTTACGCGATTCCTATTACTTTTTAAAACATGTGACGTCAAATCCGATAAAAACTTAACTATTTCCTTCCAAGTTGGGTGTATTCATGCGCGATGTATATTTTTAACATCTTAATGTGCAAATATATAAAAAAAAACATTCTTCCGTTTTTCATAAACTTTTTTTAGCGTTAACTGGATACCCATCATTTTTTTGTCCCTATTTTCTTGAAAGTGTGTCCCAGATTTATAGTTCTTTGGTAATTTTTTTATGTACCTACTTCACGCAATGAATCTGGTTGGGCTGACCGACTTGTTGAAATATCCAATATGATAATTACTATTATATTTTTTTCAAAGCGTAAAAGTGTATAATTATCACATCAATGGTGTACAATAATAATATAGGAATTTAGTTAATGGATAGGTATATTAACAATGAAATATTATTTAAAGCTCGTCTGTAAAACTTATACATTATTATTTTTACATTTCAATTTACTATATTTCCGTGCATTAATTTAAGCTTAAACAAGCACATTATGTTTAGATAAATCAAAATAGTCCATCTTTATACAAACATACCGTCGACTAAAGCATAAAAATCACTTCACACTGTTAAATTTTATTTTTAACTGTTATATTTTAAATTTTTGTTTATTCTTTGACTCAATTTTCCAATAACATTTGCCTTGTAATATCACTTTTATCGCATCTAGAAGTGAAGATGAACTGTATCTCCGTAAAAGGTTTTAGTTAGATTAAAATATATAGTCTATTTTCCACTAAAAAATTTATCTCATTTTAAAAACCAAAGCAGCTTATTTAAGGCGTTAATAAAAACCTGAATTTCGACGTCGATGTATCATATATAAAATGTTATTTAAAACCTTTTAAATATGAATTGGATTTATCCGTCTTTGAATGAGAAATGTGCAACACATTTAAGTTATCAAATTACGTTGAAACTTCAAAATTTGAATTAGTTTTGAAGTATGTCATTATGTTTTAACATTTTTTCTGGAATATAGTTAATATAATTATAATCTCATTTTAATGAAATATATAAAAGGGAATAAGGATTAAAGTAGACTTCATACATTCATTTAAAATTAGCTTGCGGGAAATAATTTCAAAATATTTCGGTTTTTATTAAAGCAAGGAGACAAACGAATTCCCAAGGCATTTTTCTTAAACATGTTCATAGTCTAAAGCTGTCTAAAATAATGATTTTAAATTTTTTTTTGTGAGAATCTAGTGAGAGAAACTTAATTTTCTCTTCTTTAAATTAACCTTTCACTGTTCTAATCTTATTTTTAGGTAGAATGCTGAAAAAAGTACTACTCAATTTTCTTACTTCAATTTTTCAATCCTTTTACTGTCACTAATATCCAGATTTGAAAACAATCTTGACGTTTATACTTTCGCTAAAGGGTTTATGCACTTACCTAAATCGTTATTTCAATGAAAGGAAAAAATCTAAAATAACAAATAATCTAGGTATAATTTAAACCAATTTTATTTTTTACTTACAGCAATAGTAAATAAGCAAGGAGGTAGCAGCGAATATATAAACCAAAGAAACATTAAAGGTAGAATATGTTTCAGAAGCCTTCAAAATTTTGGAGAGCTTCAAGTATAAAAATCAACACAAAATTAAATGTTTTTAAAGCTACTGTTCGCTCCATCTATTATATGGTGCTGAATGTTGGCATCTCCATAAAACTGAAATAGAAAAATTAGAAATATTCCAGAGCAAATGTTTAAGAATAATATTGAAGATTTTATGGCCTAATACTCAAACAAAAATTTATTTAAAAAAATCATCGCCCATTCAGGAAGATATTCTGAAGAGACGATAGAGATGGAGTGGACATGTCCTTCGTTTAAAATGGGACTTCCCTGCTAACATCGCACTTAATTGGGCACCCGACGGAAAACGTAAAAGAGGGAGGCCAAGGCTTACTTTGCAGAGATATATGCCGAGATCTGTGCAAAGCAAGACTGAATGGATGGGAGGAGGCAATAGGATTTGCCCAGGACAGGGGTGCGTGGAGGCAGAGACTCGAGGCCTTAGGTGCCAGCTGGCCCGAAGAGGATAAGTAAGTATTTTTATTTACGACATTTGTGAGATTTACCTTTCTTTTATCTAAATGCGAATAATGTCGCACAAAATAAAATACTCGTTCCATATAAAACCGTACTCCACTACACAACATATTTAATTACTATCGAAACCATCCGCCTAAGCAGACTATTTTCATCAATAATGCATAAGAGCATAAATACATTTCATTTGTCCCACAATAAACACAAGAAAAGTCAGACAAGAAAACACTCCAGATCAGAGCAACACGTCCGAAGCGTTCTAACCCACCATTAGCCTCGTTCACTTTAGGCCTCCTAGGGGAACCCTGTGTCAGAAAGGGTACGGAAATGATCTTGAATCACGCGAGAGAACCTTTCAAACAAGCAGTTAGTCAGTCGAGAGTTGACTATATCTTCTCGATGTATAAATCAGGAATGCCGTTCTTGAAGTTATTTTAATTTTTAGGATACCTTGTTTGCTACCTCTCATCCAAACAAAATGAACATATTTTAATAATGGATGTTTACTTAAGGGAAAGTGGAAAGCTAATGGGGCACAGGGCTAATGGAACAAATTGATTTAATTGAAATATTTCAGAAAAGATTTATCCATCGCAGTTCTTTGTCTATGAATGATGTAACAGAATGTCTTAGCAACAGAATGCCTAAAATGAATGTAATAAGTCTAGTAAACATTTGCAGTATGGAATATTTGCCATGACAGTTTTTTTTTTGCTGAGCAGAAAGAAAGCCAGTTTTTTTAATTAGCCAAAGAAAGTATTAAATTTTTAATTGATCCTTTTTTGTAAGTTTTTAAGAATATTTTAATTTTATTCAAAGACAGTTTTAGATTTCACAAACATTGAAGAATAAGAAAATATCACTGAAAAATTATTGAATAGCACATGTTGAGAAATATTTTATACCTTAATATATCATTTCTTTAACATTGAGGGGGCTAATGGGACAAATTAATGTGGCTGAATACTTCTTTAAAAGAACATGGTAGTGCTTATTTGGTTTTGTATACATACTTAATTAGGTTGGATAGAATCCGAATTAGACAGTCATTAACACAATGTAAAACTAAAAAAAAGCTTTTAGTTTTTTAAATTGGACCAATCTCTCAAACATTACAAATTAACATCTCAGACAAACAAATTAGTAATTTTGAATATTCTGAAAAACTTTTTCCTACGTATGTAGACTAATCATATTTAGAATTATCCTATTAGGATAAATCTAATTAAGGAAGAATTTAGTTAGGATTAGTGAAACTAATCTTATCTTAATGCTTTTATAATAGCATTTACTAAAAAATTTTCCCATTAGTTCCCACTTCTCCCTATTTCAGAAAGCTGTTAGGTTTTCTTTAAGATCAGTGGAGTAGTACTGCAGTGTTCACTACCTAACAGGTCAGCATAATAATATGATATTATATGAGGGAAGGGCTTAGTATTTCTTAAGTGTATACAGTTGAATACTTTTGAATTGAAGAGAAAAGTAAGATATTAAAATAAAAACTGAGTTTTTTCATAAATGAGCATAACTACATACGCATTTGTTAGAGCATTTGTTAGAAAGTATTAAAATAAATGAAGTGGAGGTTGAGGATAAAATTAGGTGACAGACTATAAAAAAAAGACAAGAACATTATTTTAAAAATTACCAAAAAGTTCAACACAAAGCCTTTTGAGGCGAACATAATTTAAGCAACTTCATATTTCTCAAATAAAAATGATAATTTGAAAATAAACATCAAACGCAGATAAGTTTTACGCTTAAAAAATTCAAAATTTGTTGATTTTACACATTATGTTATACAAAGATAGAATCTGTTGGTGATAAAACATAAATGAACTAAAGAGTAGTTTTAGCTACTTTAAAGTAGCATAACTAATAGAGCATTTTCAGTCACATGACTTGGACCTAACAACGGCCTTAGCAACAGAAGGTTACAGTTTTTGCCCTACAGAAGTTTGACAGTTACAGAAAATGACACTAGCCGTGGAATTCTTCTATTAGAGCATTTACAATCACGTGATCACATACCTAAAAACCGCCTTAGCAACAGATAAACAACGGCCTTAGCAACAGTTAAAAGCCCTATAGAAGATTAACAGTTTAAAGATAATAACCGGTTGTGACGTCACCATGAAAACACTTTATAAAATGTTGTTGTTGTCGTCGTATCCTTAGGGATCAGATGGAGTAAACTAATAAAATGGATTCAGAATTAAATTGTGTACCACTTTAATTATCTCTACAGCGCAAAAGGTGTTATTTTAAACTTCTAGAAATATACTCATATTCAGTTCTGCCCTATGCAAAGGATTTTCAAATTTCTTTCCCGGCCCCTCGTAAAAACTTATAGGGAGAAGAATTTTCGAGAACATACATTTTTATGAAACTCAGCAAATACGCGTCTACTACCTTTTATCATTAGATGACTTTTTTACCTTCCATGCTACGCCAGCAGATTTTTCACATGTTTTTGAGAGTTATGTAGTTACTCGTTGGGTCATTTCTTTCTCCACAGACCTTTCTTTTTGATACTTTAAATATATAAAGTAGGATGATAAAAAATCTATCAAGATCACTTTGGACTTCTATTGGGTCTCTGATCCGTGTTCCCTGATAGCATTGAAAGGGGAAACAAGCAGAAAATAAAAGAATTTTTACGTAACAGGGAACGTTTTATATTGCTCTTAGTAAGAGAAAAGTATTAGTGACGTTGCATTGTTTTCAGATTTTGGGGATCAATATTTCTATATCTTTTCTCTTCCGGTACTTTCATCAAATCGCGTTTACTTTAATGAAACGCCTTTTGAAGCAAAAGTAAGTTGAGAAATAGTGACGCAGGAAAAAAAACTATAGGAAAAGACTTCCTACAGGAAGATTTACTTATTGTTGTTTCTAGATAATTGTTATTGATAATAAAAAGAAAAACAAAAATTAATTAATATTTTATCATTTACTTTTTGCTTTGTTTCCTATGATTTTACTTAAAGTTTTTACTTTAAGGATAAGATTAATAAGTTAATTTAATTAATAAGACAGGTATCTCTAGAGTAATAAATAGTATAGATATAAGAAAGAGTAAAAAAAGGGTTAAAAAGAGGGTCATAGTGTGATTTTGAATACTAGAAAATTATTATTTACGTAATGTCTATTGCGTTAAAAACTTATCTATAAAAATTACGGTAAATTGAGGCATTCATACCATATTACGGCCTGACACTTTTATTTTTATAGTATTAATCACCTATTTTTTAAATTCATACTTATAAACAAAATCCTTTTAGTATTTATATAACAGAATTTCTAGGCCTACTTTGAAAAAACACTCTTCATAACATATACGTATAGGATATATTTCTTATTCAGAATGACAAATATCTGAGTAAATATTTTTCACGGTCGTTGAAGATACACCTCCTTAGTGGAGTCTCTAATGTAAATTTGTAAAAATTTTCTGTAAATTTATGGTACCAAGGTTATTTTGGTTCTTTAGGGTATGGAGAGTCAGAAAATCTTTGGTACCAATTTTTCTTTTCACTTTCCTGGTGTAGAGGTCAAGTCAAAGGTCAAATTATATACTTCCATATTTTGACTGTTAGGCAGGTATAATTCAGTTGAGACGCATTTAAAATTGTTGTAAAATGGTGGAATTAAAGTAAAAAAGTTTCTGAGCTTTAAAATTATTAATTATAATTTTTTAATTAATTAATTAAAATTCGAAAAAAGGTAATTTTTTCTGTTTAGTTTCATATGAAGGTATAATTTGGTAAAAATACTACCATTTGTCTATTATATGGTGGTTAAGATTCTTTTTTAAAGAAAAGTTTATAGAAAGTTGGTTATTCAATGTTTTCTTTGAGACGAGATCAACTCAGAAACGCGCGCAGACAGGGAGCCAACCAACAGGAGTTCCCCTGCTGGTGTCAATACAGTATCGAGCTTTACTTCCAAAAACCTATGAAAGAAATCACATGTGGTTGTTTTCGAAAAGTAATAAACACGCCCAAAGAAAGCAGATACTACTTACGAATTCTCGACTGTAGAGACTTTTTTGTGACTGTAAATCTTTATTAGTGGAGTCTCTAATGTAAATTTGTAAAAATTTTCTGTAAATTTATGGTACCAAGGTTATTTTGGTTCTTTAGGGTATGGAGAGTCAGAAAATCTTTGGTACCAATTTTTCTTTTCACTTTCCTGGTGTAGAGGTCAAGTCAAAGGTCAAATTATATACTTCCATATTTTGACTGTTAGGCAGGTATAATTCAGTTGAGACGCATTTAAAATTGTTGTAAAATGGTGGAATTAAAGTAAAAAAGTTTCTGAGCTTTAAAATTATTAATTATAATTTTTTAATTAATTAATTAAAATTCGAAAAAAGGTAATTTTTTCTGTTTAGTTTCATATGAAGGTATAATTTGGTAAAAATACTACCATTTGTCTATTATATGGTGGTTAAGATTCTTTTTTAAAGAAAAGTTTATAGAAAGTTGGTTATTCAATGTTTTCTTTGAGACGAGATCAACTCAGAAACGCGCGCAGACAGGGAGCCAACCAACAGGAGTTCCCCTGCTGGTGTCAATACAGTATCGAGCTTTACTTCCAAAAACCTATGAAAGAAATCACATGTGGTTGTTTTCGAAAAGTAATAAACACGCCCAAAGAAAGCAGATACTACTTACGAATTCTCGACTGTAGAGACTTTTTTGTGACTGTAAATCTTTATTAGTGGAGTCTCTAATGTAAATTTGTAAAAATTTTCTGTAAATTTATGGTACCAAGGTTATTTTGGTTCTTTAGGGTATGGAGAGTCAGAAAATCTTTGGTACCAATTTTTCTTTTCACTTTCCTGGTGTAGAGGTCAAGTCAAAGGTCAAATTATATACTTCCATATTTTGACTGTTAGGCAGGTATAATTCAGTTGAGACGCATTTAAAATTGTTGTAAAATGGTGGAATTAAAGTAAAAAAGTTTCTGAGCTTTAAAATTATTAATTATAATTTTTTAATTAATTAATTAAAATTCGAAAAAAGGTAATTTTTTCTGTTTAGTTTCATATGAAGGTATAATTTGGTAAAAATACTACCATTTGTCTATTATATGGTGGTTAAGATTCTTTTTTAAAGAAAAGTTTATAGAAAGTTGGTTATTCAATGTTTTCTTTGAGACGAGATCAACTCAGAAACGCGCGCAGACAGGGAGCCAACCAACAGGAGTTCCCCTGCTGGTGTCAATACAGTATCGAGCTTTACTTCCAAAAACCTATGAAAGAAATCACATGTGGTTGTTTTCGAAAAGTAATAAACACGCCCAAAGAAAGCAGATACTACTTACGAATTCTCGACTGTAGAGACTTTTTTGTGACTGTAAATCTTTATTAGTGGAGTCTCTAATGTAAATTTGTAAAAATTTTCTGTAAATTTATGGTACCAAGGTTATTTTGGTTCTTTAGGGTATGGAGAGTCAGAAAATCTTTGGTACCAATTTTTCTTTTCACTTTCCTGGTGTAGAGGTCAAGTCAAAGGTCAAATTATATACTTCCATATTTTGACTGTTAGGCAGGTATAATTCAGTTGAGACGCATTTAAAATTGTTGTAAAATGGTGGAATTAAAGTAAAAAAGTTTCTGAGCTTTAAAATTATTAATTATAATTTTTTAATTAATTAATTAAAATTCGAAAAAAGGTAATTTTTTCTGTTTAGTTTCATATGAAGGTATAATTTGGTAAAAATACTACCATTTGTCTATTATATGGTGGTTAAGATTCTTTTTTAAAGAAAAGTTTATAGAAAGTTGGTTATTCAATGTTTTCTTTGAGACGAGATCAACTCAGAAACGCGCGCAGACAGGGAGCCAACCAACAGGAGTTCCCCTGCTGGTGTCAATACAGTATCGAGCTTTACTTCCAAAAACCTATGAAAGAAATCACATGTGGTTGTTTTCGAAAAGTAATAAACACGCCCAAAGAAAGCAGATACTACTTACGAATTCTCGACTGTAGAGACTTTTTTGTGACTGTAAATCTTTATCACCTTGTTACGACAAGAGTAAGCTTTTGCATCTACTAGAAAAGGACAAAGTTTCTTAGTTCTATACTATATTCCTCCTGGTGAACAATAGTAATAGATGGCATGGTTTTAATTTAGCAAATTAGTGGAATATCAACACATCTAAGGATCTTGCTAATCAATACTTGATTATATTAACAGTGTAGCTGAAAACTATAAAACCATTCACCTAGGTTTTGACCATTACTCCGTGGATTTAACACTAAAAACCTTAAAACAGTAACACGTAATGGGCGTAAAGGAAATAAAATTGATAACAGGCTTTTATTTGCATAGGTATGACCCCAATTAAAAGGGGACTTTCTTATTTTCTTACCAAGATTTACTATAATTTGAAAACAAATCAAGAAGCAGACGCCATAATAATATACCCAGTGGCGGCTCGTGAGTTAATTAATAGGGTGTTCACACATATAAAAATTAAAATTTACAAAATATCTAGAATGAGAAGGGATGGTGGATCAATATACATAAATCTAATTATAATCTAATCTAATTTCTTGGTTAAATTACACCCGCACATCCATTTATATTTGTCATAAATGTCATCTGTAAATTATCTTTTAAAGTCCCTATCTTTTCCTTATGTAATTTGGACAATGGTCAGATGAGGTGTTGGTCTTAAGTTCTTTATTTCAACTTTTTTTCCAACAGCAATTGGGAAAAATAAAGATGATTGCTTTATCTCAAATACGGAAATTTTATTTAACGCCATTACTTAAAAAGCATCCTAATTATATAACTAAAGTATTAAACAATTTTAATAAAAATATTTAAATTATATTTAAAAAGTGCTCTTACTCTTACTTTTCAATTAACAGAAAAAATCAATTCAATCAGAGGTCAAAAAAGAAAGCTGTGCCTAAAAAGTGAAGGCCTCGGCACACTAAATCTGTGCGTACGGGAATCTAAAATGCGAGGACGTAAGCTCAATATTCTTACGGCAAGCAGTCGGGGTTTCTTCAGAATCTCATATTTTTTACGCTCACACGTGCGAAAAAGGAAAGAAAAATAAGAGTTCATTCTTTTTTCGATTTCTCTAGCGTTTCCGGTAGTAAATTTTTCTTATTGAGTAGAGAAGGGGGGGAGGGAGAAACATAATTCTGAGTGTAAAAAAGAAATTTAGGATATATTTCCATTGATATTTATTTATCTTTATATTCGATTGTTGTTCTACTTTTTCTGTGGGTGTTCACGTGCTCCTGTGCTCCTATGGACGAGCCGCCACTGAATATACCATGTCCTTTATGCTACAACTTTAGGATACACTGTTCACATCTTGTCATTATATACTGATGTTTTCATTCTGGCTTTGAGATGGTATCCCCTTTTAGTCCTGAAGTCCTGTGTCATAACTGGAATAGGAGCCAAAAAACAAATTGTTTCTCTCAAATCCATTTATGATCGTCTAGGTGAGCAGAACTGATTGATACACTTCCTAGCTTTCATAGTTTTACTGAATGTGACACAACCGGGATGTTCAATGGAAAAGGAAAACTAACATGCTAGAAACCTTTTATAGAAGTTGAACCTCTCATAATTGAAGCATTTGCATCACTTGGAAATGAAAATTTATTGGATAGATATTTAATTGCCCTTGAAAAATTAGTTTGTAAGTTGTATAGGTGCCCTATAAAAAACACTAAAGATCTTCGTTTTGGTACCTATTCAAGAGATTACAAGCTGAGAGAGCTTACCTCCAACCCAAGCCGCTCTTAAACATCATACACTTAGAGCACATTAGCTTAGTTCAATAAACTGAAGCTTTGCTGAAACTAGCTGAAGCAATGTGAAAATGTGAAGGAGATGAAAAATGCAAATGTGAAGGAGATGAAGAAAAATGTAAGAACTCTTTAATGGACTGTGGATGTATCACATAGTGATTCCTCGGACTGTGATAATTAATAGTATACTTTCATTTTTATCATTATCAACACGTTTTAGATTAATTATTTTTTAGATGTTTTAGGTGCAAAATTACATAATTAACAAAATATTTTTGTTAAATTTATTAGTATAATAAGTATAACTTAACGGGATAAACGGATGATGGACCTTGACAAAAGTCACAAGTTAAGTTAGAAAACACTCTTTACTTTGGAGACAACGGACTATTTGAAAAAGAAATAATACTAGTTCATTAAGACAAGAAATTATGTTAAAGGTAGTTATAAAATGTGTTACAATTACTTGAGTAACTATAATTTAAAATAGCTTTCTTATTAATGCTTATTTTCTTGCAAGAAATACATTTTAATCAGTAGGTTTAAGAGCATTGGTATTTTTAATTAAATCTCATTAATTAACCGCGAATTAAAATCTTTAACCCACCAAAAAGTTAACTGAATAAGTATTTTAAAGTAATAAGTTGCGGAATTTGAAAAAAATACAAAAATACCAATTGCAAAGAGAAAAGTTTGAAATTTTGAAAAAATTAATAAATTTTTAATTAATTGAAATTTAATTAGTTTTTTTTTAAATTGAAAAGATATTTTGAGTATTTACTCAGCATTCCATCTGTATTCTAAATTTCATATTTCTAAAGTAATAAATAAGCTCATTATGTTAAAAGATCTATTATCTATTACTTGACCTTGTAATTAGCTTAATTAGTCTTAAAAGTTGTTGAAAAAATTGGTACCAAACTTTTTTATGTTCCTTAGACCATAAGTAAACCAAAAAACATTAGTTCACAGAATTTACAAAAACTTTTTACGAAAGCCTTTTTTTCGACATTGGAGCTTCCACTACCTCTTTGTAGTGTGTCTACTGTCAGATGTAAATTTGTAAGTTGGTTTATTTTTTTTACACGTGAATATAAATTAACTATTTAAAATATATAATGTAAAATACGATATGTGATCGATGTAAAACACTATCAAGCACTATAGCTGTCCGAATTTAAGTTTTAAAAGTAGTTTAAAAAATAATATTGTAAAACTAGATATTGTGAAAGAATATCTAGTTTCGAGGTGAAAGAAGCACCTCTCTTAAAAAGGATGAATAAACAAAGAACTTAACTTCAAATACACGAAATATTTATTTAAAGTTAAATTCCTTTTCAATTTATGTACATATTTATCTGAGTATTTTTTTAGGTAGTGGATATTTTTATCAACAGAGGCAATATACCTTTGGATTGGAAGAAGTAGAAGCAACAACTACAATATAAAATGTAATAAAACGGGGATTAGCGTCACAGATTAGGTGGTGATCGTTACTTCTATAAGTCGTAAATTATAACTGAAAATGGAGAAATTTAAAGAGAACGTTATTTTGTGTTAAAAACCCCCTTAAGAAGAAAACCTACAATTTATAACCTTTAAAGTAAATCTCGTTGTTTCAGAAAAGTTTGGGAGTTTGAGAAAATGAGAACTTCCCTCGCAAAACAAAGTGGAAATAGTTTAGAAACTTTATAGTTGTGAAAAAGAAAGGTTTTCATTTGAAAACTTGCTGTTTGGGGAAATTTTTTGAGTGTTTATTAAAGTGAAAGAGCTTTGTGTTTAGAAACAGTATTGGTTTGAGGACACAATTGAAATAGTTTTCGGATCTCTTTTAAGGCTGGGTGCGCACGAGTGACTAAAGTCACGGCGACCAGGATTACTAGTATCAAAAATATCACAAGAAAACAATAGAGCATTTTCAATCACATGACTTTACCTAACAACGGCCTTAGAAACGTTGTTTTTATCCTCCAGTGATGTCATGTGCGAATGCTTCTATTGGATGCTTATATGTCCCGCCCCTAACAACAGCCTTAGCAACGTTGTTTTTGTCTTTGTCACCGTGACAAAAGTCGCCCGAGCGCGCTCGCACACCTCGTATCAAGTCGTATTGTTTTTTTTATTTTAATTTGAATGGCATGTCTATATATAAAAAAATTAAATTCCAGTTAATCACTTCTATTGTGTAATTTTTTAGTACAAATCATTTTCTTAAAAAGATTGTAGTAGTTTTAAGTCTGTGCTAATATAATTTTAACTTATAAAAGTTGATATTTATATGAATCAAGAATCTTGAATTTCAATGCGAAGTGTTTATATGACTTAATATGATTTTTTTAATCAATAAAACTCAAATATTAAAGCTAAATTTTAACAAAGCTTTTACCTCCTACAAGTAGCATTGTAAACAACAAATATAATGCATATCTTTTTTTGCTACACTTTAAGGAGTAGTAAGTAATTGCGATAGCTTTTACAACTTCGCAAATTTCATAAGGAAGTTCTCGAAAGCTTAAATATCCATCATCCATCGAAGCAAAATCGTATTTTTTTAAAGACTTGTTGTTGCGTTTTGAAATTGTTTGTTCAACGGAAACCCAAACCCCTCCCGGGACGAGACATGTTTGACAGCGAAACAACAATAAAATTATCCCCGCTTTACGAGAACTTCACTCTCAGAAGATTCGCCAGCCACTGTCCTTTATCTTTACGACATCAGCCACGTTTCGGCACTACTACAATGCATGGAGCAACAGAGAGAAGCGATGGAAGTCATCAATGACGCCATGACGCTGATAAAAATACATCAAATATAATAAATGCTGCTGGGGACGGATAGTTTGGGTAACATCGACTACAGCATGTGATAGCATTTGTCGAACCAGCACCGCTGTGTCAATTTTATAACGGAAAATGATGGGAAGAAGATATCCTTTGTACCCCACTGCGGGGTCCCTTTCTTCCCTTATTGTATAAAAGCCCTAGTTTTTTCCCCAACATCGTAAAAAGCTCGCGTTTTGCCACTCCCTTTTAAGTTATTGATATACACGCCACTCTTTTTCTGTAGATTAGAGTGCGGAGAATGCGTTTAGTGCCCCTCAGGGATTTGCATTTTGATCAATCCCGCGGCTTGTTTCGGAAAGCCAGAGTTTTACGGGTGATTTTATGCTATATGCAAAAGGGATTTGGGTTATTCGTGACTTTTCTCTGTGCTCAATTGTGTGGGAATGCGGTATTCATTAGACTGATTACTTATGCTGCAATTGAGGGATACGTTTGAGTTTATGCTTCCTTGAATATGGAGAATAGTTTTAGTTTCCATTTGGGAGTACGTTTTATGATTGCGTTACAAAATGACTATCGCAAATGTTCGGGAAATTACTCGTGCAACACATCAATAGTAATTCTCTAGAAGTAATTTCCTCTGGTATTGTTATAGCATCTATATTGAGAAAGAAATGCATATAAAACACCCTTTTATAAGTAGAACACATGCATAATATATTTTATGGTAACATCTCAAACGCGTTAAACCACTCAATTTTTTTTTTTAGAAAACGCAAAACTAGCAAGAAGTAAGAAATAAACTGAAGCAGCACAAACGTTCGTCCAATTTTTGTCATCCATTGCCAAATTTTGTTTACTTCACGTAAATTACATACGTAATTTGACGTATACATAAATTTGACATATTTGGTATGAGCTGTGGTTTCAAGGGAAATAAATATACATCCCACAAAAATATTTTTAAAGAAGAAAAACGTTCCTAAGAAAATAGAGGTAAACCGTATATTAGTGTTGAAATGTGTGAATTTTTTCTTCCTATCAGCAATGTCTGTTCTATCTAAATGCGATGCGCCCAATAAAAGATGCTACCCATCTGTTTCCTACAGCAGTGTCTGCAACTTCTAAGGATTACGACCATCTGGTTGATGCCTGTATGATTTCTAGACAGCATTTCTGTCTTATTAAATCAATAAAAGGCACCAAACTCTCCTAAACAAGTATTGGACACAATAAAAGCCTAGTGGTGTGCTTTTATCTGTATTTCTAAGACGGGAGATGGTTTGGATTTCTTCTCTATCATTTATCATATAGTTTTGGAATATTTGAGAAAAACTTAAAATGGTTTTATGGAGTCGCTAGACTAGTCTTTCACCATTTTATAGAGGTTTTACATAATCTTCAGCTTTATCTCGAAGCTGTAAATTCCTTGAAACGAGATCATATTAAAATTTATAAAGGCTTTTGAGTAAATTCCTTGAAATGTTTGCGTAACGTAATTTTAATAAGTTTCAACATATTGCGTCAGCATAAATATATAGGTACCTATTAGTTAATTTATATATAGGGAATATGTTTGTAGTGACATTCTATCTAATACCTCTAATACCTATACTATAGATAAAGGTTATGTAAGTAGTATACCTATAAAGATTTTTTATTAATTTATAGAAATCATAATTATTATAAATAATAATTAATCAATAATTGATCTGTAGGTCAATTTCTTGATTTCAGCATTCAATGCCAAAATCGTATTTTTTTAATATGTAAAACCAAGTTTTAGTTTGACTTAATCTGGGCGATCAGGACAGATCACACAAGGCTAATGTAGCCAAAGCTCAAAATTTCTTATTTGGGGGGGGACTTAAGATTATTCAAGCTCTGGGTAAGTCATTAAAGATGTGGATAGTTTTACATTGCCAATTGAATACTAGGAAATTTATAAAACTAATAAACCGTTAATTTTTTTTTCTATAAATGCGCATTTTGAACAACTAACGGTAAATTATTTTAAGTTTTAAATGAGTATAAAGGGAATTAAATTAATTAGTTTATCAGTTAATTGGAGAAATCATTGTTTCATAAACATTAATCACAGTTATAAAATACCAAATAAAATATTTTTTAGAATTATGTACCGTGTTGGGATAACTCCCTATTCATCATAGCAAAGTCCAGCCATCTATCAAAAGGGATTTAGAGTAGTATTTTTATAAGGCTTAGGGCACTTTCTTTTACAAACTATTTCCACTGTTCTAACCATATTGGTTAAGAAACAAACCTATGTAATAGCATTTCCCGTCTATATTTATTACACACTGACAAAGAACCTAAATATCACTAACGTTCCCAATGTTCTTGTACAAAAAACTTATTCTTTTAATAAAATTAAGCTACTCAATTTTTCATTTCTTAAAATACTACAAAAAGTTCGTAAAGTGTCAGTTAAAAACTTCGGTGAAATGAAATGAAATAGATGAGCATAATGTATGTATTTGAATTAAAATTTTATGTTAAACACATCACATTATATTTTTAATTAATTTTTTTCTGAGATATTTTATTTTTTAAGAGACTAAAATATGAATATTTTTGTTTACCATTTTTCATAAAATTTTGTGCAATTGGGCGTTTGAAATTTTTGAAAAAATTGAAAGACGGAAAACCCCCGAAGATATCTATTAAAAAAAAGAGCAATACAATTTTTTGACTAAAAGCTAAATTTTTAGGATAATACCAAGAGAAACATTGAAAATCCAAAAGTCTAATGAAATCAATTTAACATCTGACAAATTTATTTAAGAGGTTATGAAACGATTCAGTGTTTAGTATAATCTTCATATAAAAAAAAGCTTTTATTATAAAATTCAAACGGATTTTAATATTAGTAATTATAAATTTATTAATTTACACTTTAATACACAATAATTGTTATTCAGTCTCAGAATTGAATTTATTTTCATTCTTATCATTTAAACTTTAAATGTTGAGGCTATTCTTGAAAAATATTTTTTTAGAATCATTCTGAGATGGTAATTTTTTTCTTCTTAAAAATTAATATCGACTTCCGGAAGTTCGATTAATGAAAATTAACGCTTTTAAAATTACATCATTTTCCAATACTTTTAAAAAACAAATTTATCTAATAACTTAACTGAAATAACTTTTTAAAAAGCCAGCAATTTATACTTCAGAACAGAATCAACTCCTTAGAAAAACTATCTACTTTTTGAATTAGATGGAATTCATATATACAGAAGGAAAAGAATTTCATCCAGATTCTCTTTATTCTATAAGAATTCCTTCATCAAAAGGAAATACCTACCTTTAACTAGATCTAATAAGTGAATTACCTTCTAGCTTTGAAAATTTTAGTTCAAATACATCCCTTTATTTGTGCCGAATTTCTAAGGCTAGAGGGTATATTCTGTTCTTTTTAATAAAATAGTAATACACCATTTTTTAAAGCTATTTTTTTACTGGGAACTAGAAACGAATTTTTAGAGTGACCAATGAAACTTAATTATCACTGTGGAATTCGCAGAATTCATCTCTTATTTCATCGATTCGTTGAAGCAATTCAGGAATCTCCGCAAGGGGTATACGATTCAATTTTTACTTAACAAGATTTAACTTTTATTTCTCTTTCTGGCGTAGGAAACTATTTCATTTATGAGAAACTGGGACGAGGATGTTAGTTAAAAAAATACGCAATGAAGGAGAAACGGCAAATATTGAATAATTCGCTACAGAGTTAAAGCCATAGAAAGAAACATCCTGAGCAAATTTGCTTTCCACATACTTTAATGAAAATTTATCTTTTCATTTTTTTATTACTTTAGGATATAAATTTTTAAGATAGATAGTTTTATGCAGAAATTAAATGTGCTTGTTTAATTTCAGTTTTCTAGATTTTCCATATTGGCGTGCACTTATACATTACGTGTGCTTTACGTAATTTGAGTTTGGTTATTCAATAATAAATTTATTGTTACAACGCTATTAAATAATAAACTTATTAAAATATTTTTTTATCTGTAATGCATTATTAAACTGCTTCTTCAAGAACAAAAATGAGTACTGACTTGACCATGTAAATGAGTGGAAAATCAATTCAATCGTTTCAATCTTGGTTTACGTGTTTAAATTATAAGGAATTCAGGTTTTGTAGATAGCTTATCATTATCTAGATCAATACTTCAAAACATATCTGCAGTTAAAATAATTACACTTGATAACATTTCATGCATTTTTAAAAAGACTGTGGAAAATTTAAGGAAGGTTCCATCAGCATTGATTTTTATCTATTTTAATTATAAATTATTAAAGTTACCCATACTGATTGTGTAATTGGCAGAATCAATAGTTCAAGAAATGAAAGACCATCAACAAAGAATACTAAATAATTTTAAAAAGGACCTTATCCAAATTAATTTTCAAATACTTTCATATTCTCTATTTTACATATTTTAAATGAATGAGGTTATCAATTATACTAATTATGTTTGTCTTGTTATGTTTGTAAAAAAAATGGTGTGTTTTCGAAGAACACAGTAAGAAAGATACAATTTAACAGGTTAATACGTGCCATTATTCTTAAAATATTTCTCAAAACGCTTTGAAAAACACAACTTCCCTTTTCTTTGAAAAATTTTTAAGCATTCTAAACCACGAAAGTGTTCTTAAATAACGAAGATTTATCACAACGCTCTTAAAACAAACTGGGTGAAGAATTTTGGCTTTTAAAACTTATACAACCCCCCAGAACTCTACAGACAAAATAGCTTCAAGGCGCAAAATATATTTACAGAAAGTAATTCTCCCAGCAAGGAAAATATTCTTAACTCGAACTAAGTCATTTGGCATCAAAGGCTGAAAACCGTTTACACAACTAAAACTTTTGTGTTAGTTTAAGGATATGGAAAAATTTGTGAATAAGTGTAAAAAGCGGTTTAGCCACATGCTCCAAGTTTAACTTGGTTCAACTTTTGATTAAAAGGTAAATATTAAGATTAAAAGTTATTCTTTGTTTATTGGAAAGAATGTTACTGGTAGTCCTCTATTTAGCTTATTCTTTCAATACGGTCAAACTTTTTGCAGTAGTAGTTATACATTCAAAATTCTAAGAGTATTAAACTTTGATCATTTTTAAGAAGTGTTGTCTTCTTAAAAATAATTTCAGCTCTTAAGATAGATCAAGGATTTTTCTACAACACAAGTTTATTTTTGACGAAGATATTTCAAGATACTACTTTTAATGAGTTATAGTTGTTACTTATTTAAATTTTGAACAAAAGAAATGATATCTAGTCAAACATTAGGATCAATTAATTACTTCGTGTGTGTTGTTTATAAGAAGATATAAATTTCGAGATTAGGTAGTATTATTTAAACTTCTTTCCAAAAATGTAATTTCAATTAACTTTTCGAACACTGTTAGTGTTAAATTAGATTAAAAGAACCTATTTATATGCTCACAATGAAAAAGCTCTACAGATTCTGAAAAAATGTGTCACTAAGAAACATCCTCATAACGTTTTACAAACATTGGATGGATAACAATTTTTAACTGCACACAAACTAATTAAGTTATGTAATATTTAGCAAATATTTTACACGTACCTATACGAATTGAGTAATGTGTAATGTAATAGCTGGAATACAAATCTTTATTCAAAACGGGTTAGTAAACTATACTCTACAAAGTAAACAACTTTGAAGCTAATAGATTTCATCAATGGCAGAAAATCCAATCCAACGCCCTAAATAAACTACGTGACACCCAGTATACTATGGGTTAACCAGAGTAAACCCAGCTCACACGGTAAGTGACGAGAGTTCTGATTTAGAATTTGGTCAACAATGAAAGTACACAGCTCTATCTTGATTGATGAAGTGCGTATTCCAATCCCTTTGATGCTCGAGCATGAAGCGAAATGTGTACGCTTATTAAACGAGGTGAACAAAAGTTTTGAAGCTTTTGAGAGGCACATTGTTGATGAATGAATGTAAACTAAGGGTTAGTTTGGTATTAAAATGTGTCAGATATAATGTGTGTTTGAGATAATTGAATGGATACATTTTGTCTACATGGAAGGTGTGTTGTTTGTGTATTTCAAAACATTTTGAGTTAATGCAATCTCATATTTTTTTTTGTGTGTGTGTTGGGAATTCACGTTTGTCAACTTTCAAATATTAAAAAATGTTGTAACAGAAATTTGAGAAAACATAAAGCTTGATTTATCACGGAGTAGCCATATTGCTATACTTCAGAAGTTCTCTTTTTTTTCTAATCTAAAACTTAAAAAAATTAAAATCTCTTTCATAGTTCCATAAATGTACGGGTCGGTAATTTGTTTAGTTTTCTGTTTTTTCAGACTGTAACATCATGAAAAGTTGGGGAAAAAAGTTTTGCCATGATATTAACACAACTAGCTCATGAAAAGGACTTAAAGTGAATACCCCAAAATATAACCGATTTTATCATAATTTCACCTGTTCGTATTCCAAACAAATCAGTGATGTTTTTTTATTAAGAATACGAATGAAATGTTATTTAGTGATTACTAGCTGGCCTTGCACGTATAGTGATTATGATAGTAGGTACCTCTAATAACTTTTATCACGATGCCAGTCTTCTCAACTTTTTCTTTTCCAAACATTTCTCAGTAACCCCCATTTTAAAATCTTTCATAATCTTTGTAACTACTTATTTGTACTTTGATACAACATTTTATACCGTAAATAGTTAAAATATTCTCAAAATTCTCCTTTTACCATTTTAAAGTTTTTTAATTACAAAATACAAAATGATCCTGGTTAGTCAGCCTCAAAAGCAACAAAGAAACAAAATTACTTAGTATTAATATTGTTTACACTTAAATAATTAATTTAAACAGGTCAAAAAATTCAGTATAAAAATGTTTACGATAACGTTAAACAAAACGTATTGACTTGTGATGCAATAATTTTATTTAGGTTATTTGTAAAGCTTAGCTCGTTTTTCCAAAAAAGTGTGTTGGTACCAGAGGTGTTTTAAAGGCCAACCTTTGGAAAATTCCTAGCCAAACTTAAGAATATTAATGAAGCCACGGGCTGTAGAAAATAGATTGTTGCGAAAAAATAATACTGAAACCTAGGGACAGATATTCGGATAGGGCCATTTTGGAGAAAAGATCTTAACTTTTTTTTTGGGGGGGGGAGGATGTATTCCATCAACCTCATTGTTCTGCAGTATTTAATTTCACAAAAAAAAGAGACGAAAATTCTCCTTTTTTTCATAAAATAAAACAACTATCTCCATATAGGTTGAACACTCTGTTTATTGCACATACTAGTCAAGTACAAAAATTAAAAGAATTTTTTTTGCAAAGAAGGATAAGGTTTTAAAAAAGGTATTTGTAATCTAATAAGGTTTACTTTGAGAAAAAATTACTTAACACCTTCACAAAATTTTAAAGAGATGCTAAACAACTTTTCTCGTTTTTCTCAAAATAAAAAATTCGGCGTTCGATATGGTTCTGAAATAAATGTTTCAATTACATTGACCCTCCCTCCCAGAAAAATCGAGACAGTCTTAATATCAAGAACTTTATATATGCTTATCATATAGCCTTAATAGAAATTAAGTACATGAAAAAACCGTCAAATGACAACTCAAACGAATATACAAATGACGTCACACTGTGACCTTTGTGAATTTTAAAGAAAAATGAGTTAATAAGATTCCTTGATTTTGAATTCGTTTTATTAAAATAAAGTTGAATCTTTAAAAAAGGGAAAATACATTGAGATTTATTACTTTTGCAGTTTTGTTCTTTTCTGAGACGATCATCCTTGTTTTTGTTCCAATAAGCCTAAATATAAAAGTTGATGTACTCAAAACATATTGTAAGAAATTTCGAGCATATTAAAGCAGTTGACATCTTAGACACATCTAATATTGCTTAGAGAGAGTTAAGGAAATTTTTTTGCCTTATTTTTAACCGGCTTAGATTAATAGTAAATTGCGTCTATACTCTGTCTAGACACTGACAAAGGAAAGTCTTCCTAATAAGTATCGTATTCCTAGATGATCCAATGCAAATAGTATATATGGTTC
Organism: Tetragnatha montana; assembly: GCA_963680715.1. Taxonomy (NCBI): domain Eukaryota; kingdom Metazoa; phylum Arthropoda; class Arachnida; order Araneae; family Tetragnathidae; genus Tetragnatha; species Tetragnatha montana. Next base: position 12,309,379 of record OY796676.1, on the reverse strand, counting down.
AAGTTCGAAAACTTTTCCTAATTCAAATAAGATTTCGAGTGAAATCGAGCTATTTTAAATTCGGCAATTTACCATTAAAATATCTGAAAGCCAAAGTATTAATGTTTTTATCGGGAAAAATTATGTAAAGCGGAATCTTAAATTCATGATCATATCATTATCGATAGAAACTAATTTTAATAAAAAATAAATCTGGAAAATATTTCAATAAGTTATTATTATTTTGTAAATTCTCTTTTTAGCAAATTAAAGGTAATTTTTTTTTTGAAAATTAATAAGGTATTTAAAAGTGGTTTAATGTTTGTATATATGTTATGGGTTATGGGCAAAGTGATTAATCGGGCATTATTAATAATGCCCGAAGTGGAGGCGGGCAAAGTGATAAATTTCATTCATAAATTCCACTTAATTTATGACATTGCCCGTAACATACATATGATAAGATTCGTATATTCTATTCAATTTTCATAAAATAAAAGACCACCAAACTAAACCAAAATATTTCTAGATCATGTTTAGGTTACATAAGCTTTGGCGTTAAACTTCAAAACAATGATACTAAACCAGAAGAAAGCACCAAACAACTCCCAAGATTGTTTCTACAAAAGCCTTTCTGTAAAAGGATCTATGCCGCAAACAGAAAACGTTTTTCGGATATTTTCCCTTTGTGATACCTAATTTATTACGACAAAATCCAGAATCATCTTCCTATTTTTCTTTCCTTTCTTCAAAAGCGGTTTGAAAATAGTTTTTATCAAAGACACAAATGTAATAGATGTAACGACGAAACTTTTGTGGAAACGTTTCGTTACCAAGGATACTAAATGCTCTAAAGATAAATCTCCCTTGTCTATTCACGGTCCCCCCTAAGGTTATAAAAACCTTGACTTCCTGCCCGGTGAAGCTGTCTTTCTCGACAGGACACTCTAGCCGACGTCACTCAGGATGTGGTAATTATACATCTTAGGGTTTTCTCACTGACAACTAGAAAGAGGGCTGACAATTAGGTTTTTGCTGTGAAGGGGATTTTAATAGAACCTTGGCGTAATAAATACGGGAAAATGACATGTTCAGTACCCTCTTCCTTACCTAATTTATCGGCCCTTGAATGTAACTATTTGATGTTATTTTTATACTAAAAGCTATTAAAGTATAAAATTACTTGTTACAAAAGTAAGTACTTAAATGCCTGACACAGAAAATCTGATAACTTTTAGTATTGACATACAAAAGAATTTTTCAAGCATTTATTTAATTTTCCACACACATTTGATTTCTTATTTAGTGATAGTGTCCTATCAACTGTGTAGAGATATATTAATATTCCATGTCCTCCCCAGATAACTTTGGCAAATAAATCTAAGACTTTTACTTAATTTTTAACATACATTCTTTCTTTTCCTGCGGTTTAGTTGTACCTAGAGTTCAGTCATACTAAACAATTATCTCTGAAATCGAATTAAAATAAGTTTGATTTACCTACCTTAAATAATTCCCTGTAAAAGTTAAGGATATTTTTAGTTAAAATAGTTTTATTTCAATTAATAAAGTCCTTTGTTTTTTAAAGTAACCCAAATAATATTTATGATTAATTTATTCTGGGATTTTACTTCACTAAACTAAAGAAGTAAGGTTAAGGGGGTAGGATCACGTTTCAGAATCCCTATCTCCGTAATGTTAAAAATGGGCATTTTAAGGAACAGTTATAAAAAAATCTATTGAGTGAAACATTCCAATTTTTTTACTGAATATTCCTTAAACTATATTACATACTTTGACCAGAGTTTGTTTTATTCTGATGCCTAGTTATTTTTTAAAAAAAACTTATCTGCATGTCTCTGTGATTTTTTTTAAAAACACTAAAATTTCACTATATTTATAGCCATAAGTTAAGTTCAAATGTTTTGTTTGAAAAAATCCTTGGTCAAAGTATGTATTAGAGAATCAATAATAAGTGTACAAAATTTCAAGTAATTCTATACAGTAGTTTAAGAGAAAATGTTCCTTATAGAGCAAAAAAATAGTTTGGAGAAAAATGGATTTTTGTAAAAAAAAAACGCGCTTTGACAGAGGAGGGAAGCTATTTTCAAAAAATAATTAAAAATACTTCCACAACTCGTAGAAACATAATTTTTACATCATTGGAAGCGTAAAAATTCATATTTTAAGAAAATGTAATAACTGAAAAATGGATTTTTTGGTCAAAAAACGTGAGCCTACCCCCTTAAGTTATTAACCGTATTTTGAATATCTTAGAAAAAGTCAAATTGTAGACAACGCAGTAGTTGACAATCCCATTCATACTACACAAACATAATTTAATAAAAGAACATGCATTTTAACCCCAGAAAAAAAATATTTTAATATTTCAAACCGCCACACGACTACAAAAATACATACAAAACGGCAAATAAAACGACCATATTCTCATTCATAAAGCTTTATTCGGCATTCTATTCAGCCAGATGCAATTCAGAGGGCCAATTCCGTAATGACAGAGAAAAAGTGACGCAATACGCCATTCAGAAAACCACCCTGCGTGGGGTCCCGCATAAATATATTGCAGTTCTCTCATAAAGCTAAGTCTCCATCTCCGAGAGAGAACTCCAAGCAATAAGACCGGCGGCCTCACTATATGGAACGCGATAGCATCAGTGGGCAACTCCATAGACTTGATTTATTTCATCTCTTGTATGCACCGGATCAAATCTTCCGTAGTTTCTGTCGTTACGGGAGAGAAAGGAAATGAATTTCGTTTTGGTAAGTCCAAAGATCGTGTTATTGTCCTCTCAGGTGCAATACTTGCTTTTTCAATAAAAGGAGACATGCTGTGTACAAATGTCATTTGTGTTCGGAGACTAAATATTGAGCTGACTCCGCGTTTAGGCGCTCAAAATGCATAGTTTTACCTCCCTTACAAAGTTATAATTTTCTCTCGTGGTTTCCTGTAATATACAATATATGTGTCATAGTATATCGTCGGCTAAAGGCACTAAGTCGCTTCTGGCTCAAGCCGTACACACAAGTTTACTATATTCCCAACTATACTTACTTTTATATTACTATATAGTTTCCCCGATTCAATTTTTAAAAAATCCCTAAAAGTAAAAAGTAAAAATCCCTAAAAGTAAAAAGTCAATAGCTCTTTAGCATACTATAGGAACGTTCGGGAAGTAAGTTAAGTAATTTTTTCTCATGGAAACTTTATTACGAAAGAAATGAAGATCCTTGCTATTTTTTTCCGACGCTATTTGAATCGCCAGTTAAAAAAAGGAAATAAGTCCAAAAAAAGGCAAATTGAGTTTATGTGCGCAAAAAAAAAACAATCTCCAAGCTTCGCTCTACCCATGAGTGTAAAGAAGGAAAAATAACTACCCCCTATCGGCAGATATAATAACCCTTTGAAATTGTGGCGAAATCAATGTCCATTCATTGTATTTTTTGATTAAATTTTAAATTGAAATTTAAGTTAATCAAGTGTTTCTTTTATACCTACCCTTTTGTGTTGTTAAAAAAAAGCTAAAATAAAATGTTCTTTTAATTTTAAAGTTTTCTTCACCTTTTTTTATCCAATGAATATTTGACTCCATAGATATTCACTTACTCTATTGAAAGTGACTCCTTAATGAGTCGGTTTCATTATAAATTTTAATTTTATTTGTGTCTTTCTTTATATTTTTCACTTTTGTGCCTTGAATTAAGCAGAGATATATTGTAGAATAAGTTAGTTTTTAAGATAAAGTAAAGTAGTTTGTAAGCTAAAATTTCATAAGGTTAAAAAAGAAAACAGTCCATCAATTTTTTTCTAAACTCACATTTTTTCGATGATTATTCTGTACTTTAAATAGGGTTCCCAGTACAAATTTGGAGGTTATACAACTAAAATTATATTACTTATAAACAGGTTTTTTTTTTCAATTTTCTCAAAATTTGGTTTTTGGACTTATTTACTTTTTCAAACTGAAGATTCATTTGTCATTAGATTGCAATCAGTCTGAAGAAATCATTCTTGTAAAATTTAGTTCCCCGCAATCCAAGAAATTGTGTGTCGCACAGCCAGCTAGCTCCCTCTCAACCTTGTTTCGGAAGTGACGTCTTGGATTTCAGTACCTGAAACAGGCGTAAATCTAATGGGGCAAGGCTCGCACAAGATCAGATTCGTCAATTAGGATGTGAGAGATTGGATTTCCCGACCTGCAGTCCCAATATTACCTCAACGAACTTTCCCTACTAACAGTTTAATTAGATAGAAGACCAATGATATAGGGCATTAACCTTTCCCTATAACCCCTATAATATAAGCGAAAGAAGCGCATGACTGCGAGAGGTTTTGCTGAAATAGGCGTAATACCCACTAAGGTGATAAAAAGAGAGAAATTCCATTTTTTTTTTCGATAAAAACATCTAGAAAGTTGTCATTTCGTGTTAAAATGATGTTTGAGATTATTAGTATGTCAAAAAATTGTAATAAAAACGCCCTTCCCGCTTTTATATTTTTAAAAATAATATTTTTTCTCTAAGGTATGTGCTAAATTTTCTTAAAAGACACATGCATTATATTTGCTGAAAAGAATAGTATCTCTTCTAAAAGGACGGCAGGAATTTAATTTTAATACTGAAGATTCCATTGAAAAGAATGTGGTAGAAAAACACAACACCCGATAGTTTATTATTTCCTTTATATAAAATCCAGTTATGAGCTGAAGAATTTCGATGAGAAAATATGTCATAAATGAAGATGTCTTTATAGGTGTTTTATGAGTTCCTTTGTTGTCTTAGATTACAAGACAAGTTCCTAAGAAATCCTTGTCAACCCAATAATCTGTTTTTCTGAACTTAAGAGCATTTTTTACTATAGTAAGCAATAAGGAGATCTTGACACCAGTTTACCGCGGTTTAATAATTAGAGCTGTCTTCCCTTGCGTTTAATAATGCATTATTGGAAAAACCTTATTTATTGAGAATATTTTCTTGTGGATAGTACATTGGGTTTAAACCACAATAAATGATTAAATTAAAGCAGTATGTTAATATAAATAGTAGTCTTAATTTTTATTACTTTATTAAATCAATAAAATAATAAACTTTACTTAGAGTACAGGTTGTTATTTTTAAATTACATACGTACATTTAAGGAATTATATATAGCTCTTATTAAAATTACATTTATATACTATTACTAGCTGACTTACCCGGCCTTGCACGGGTTTAGTTAATTCATAAATATTTAAAAAAGTTTTTCAAGTTATGTCTTTTCTTTTCTGGATTTCTTTTTCTGGAACTTATCATCCCGTCGTCCCCGTCGTCTTTTTCATCCCAGTTCTTAAATGTAAAAATATACCCTAACTCATCCCGTCCCGCATTTAAATTTGGATGTTACCTTCGCTGTAAAGAACAATCAAATTGAAATAAATCATCAGGTTTATAAAGTTATATGTCTTTTCTTTTTCTGGATTAGCAGTCACTTATCATCCCGTCACCCCCGTCGTGTTTTTCTTCCCGGTTCCTTACTTTGAAAATATACCCTAACTCATCCCGCCCCGCTTTTAACTTTGGCTGTTACCTTGGCTGTTGAAGAACAATCCAATTTAAATCATCATGTTTATTGAGCTATATGGTTTTTCTTTTCCTGGTTAGCAATCACTTATCATCCCGTCGTCCCCGTCGTCTTTTTCATCCCGGTTTCTTACTGTGAAAATATACCCTAAAGTATCCCGTCCCGCATTTTACTGTGGCTGTAAAAGAACAATCCAATTGAAATCATCAGTCTTTTGAAATTTATAGTTTAAAATCTTAAACAAAATTTCTATGAAGTATTTCCGATGTCCTTTTCAAAAATTACGCTTCGGTTTTTATAAATCACTTGATAAAAACTTAGGAAGTAAAAATCACAACCCTCATTGAGCCCCTTGGGAATAGTTTCCTACAGGATATTACAAACCGTATATGAAGTTTCTATCGTTTTCCAAAATGATATTAATTTAATCAAAAAATAATCCCTATGTGTAATTCAGTCAACAACTCCCGCCGCCAAAGCAAAATATTTAACTATACCTAATTTAATTTATATTCAAAAATGATAAAGAATCCATTTTTATTTGCATGATCCTACATCTCCAAAAATAAAAACATTTTTATCAAAATAATAAAATGCTTGATAAATCTCATTTTCCTTTTATCATGATAGCCAACTTCTTAGTAAAAACGGTTTGCTAGTACTTAACAATAAAAAGTTAGTGAATGTATAAGTCTAGTAAACCATGCCCCATGAAACAATGAAATAATTTCATCTCTGTTCCCATGGAAACTATTTATTTTAGCCTTTCCATCAATATATTTATTTTAGAAAAAAATTAAAATTACAAATAAAGGAAAATGTTGTTTCAAAATTAATTATTTGAATTTATATGTTTCCTGAAAATTGTTATAATTTTGAAATAGAAATTTACACTGTGTTTTTCGACTTAATTTGTTATAAATTATGAAATTATATTTTATCACATGAGGCCAGACGAAACCTCAAGAGAGAAATAAACCTACTGCAATTTACGCATTTCAACAATGCATAATGCTATTTCAATGGGAAAAACGGAGTAGAAAAAGCGCCGAAAAACAGGGAAGGAGTCGTTCGATTTTTAAATCCGTTCTTAGTGCGCGTCGCATAGCTGAGAGGAACGTCTCTGTCAAATTTCAAGCCTCTGGGTCCAGTAGTTTCGGAGATTCCGTGTTGAGTGTTTGTCACTTACCAGTGAGTGAGTGAGTCAGTCAGTCAGTCAGTCAGTCAGTGGTATTTGGCTTTTATAGATATAGATTACTTACAATTATCTTTAAATCTGTGCTTCCAACTTTATGGATAGAATTTATATAAAAAACACTGTTTTTACGTGGGATATTTTTATAATATTTTTTAATCAAGAACAATATGCCAAGATAATGGTTTGATAATGTCAAAACAAGCTAAAAAAAAGTATCGAAATTTGAATAAAAAAACCTGTCGTTTACGTAGCATAATACCCTATTGTTTTGACAAAACCCAAAAAAAGAAACTGATAAAATAAAAGTGACGAATAATAATGCAAAGACTCCTTGCTTCCGACTCAAAGATTATTATAAAAGGATATTGTTATTTCACAGAAATGGAAGTTTCATCAACGAAAATTGCCCTTAACTGTCTCAAGCAACCATCAGCAGTTGTTATTAGAAAATTCTCATTCTTTAGTTTTGAAACATGAAATTTAATTAGTCTTGCTTTATATCCTTATTTAACATTTCTCTTTCAAAACATGTTGTTCGAATAAAGGCTTTGTTTTAAACACGGACTCCTGGAGATTAATATTGTGGGTGTGGAGGAGAAAGACTTAAGTGGTTCAATCTGCATTTTTACTTAAAATTATTACTTTTATGAGAAGAAAAGAAAAACATAAGAGTATAAGAAGGGATGTTTTTTCCTACTCCAAAACACCCTATACACCCATAAAGTAAGGTTTAAAAAATGATGACTTAAAAATATTTCCCGGTAACCGGTATTTTCATTACTCTACTGTAATTACAATATTCTTGTTTATTTTGCATATGAACTGTTGAAGAATAATAACTTTTATAAAAATCAATGAAACTTTCAAAATAACTTTTCTGAATGTAAAATTTAGGTAGAAAAAAAATCATACTCCCTTCTTTTTAAAATTTATTCAGAAATTCTTGGTTGAGTAATTTAAAATCAACTATTTCTTTAAAACCTTCTTTAAAACATACTACTGGGATATCTTTTGAAAAAAGCATTGATAAATTTTTCCATATTCCTTAATAGGTAAGTAAGATTCTTAAAATTATGGTTTAATTTATTGTTAAGTATAAAGGTATAAGTTTTTCATAAAAAGGTAAACTAAATGTCTCATACAAGTGAGAGATTATAAGATTTCTATTTAAAAATTAGGAGGAGAATGGACTTAAATAACTAAATATGTTAATTATCATATAGGGATGACACCAACTATTAATGCAATTGGATCCCTACTTTTAACTAAGAAAAATTTTAAAAATCTGCTACAAAAGTTTTAAAAAAATCCTTAAAAGTTGGTTAGTAAATGGTAAATATTTAATCAAATCGATATTTCATTAAATGAAGGTAAGGTTTAAGAGCTCCATATAAATGTATATAATAATTTGTTTAACTGGGAGTATAAAGCTTCATCGAGATGCTTATTTTGCTTATGTGCTTTCACAACTCTCATATGCTATCATGTAGATTATGATATCAACACAAAGAATTTATGAGTACTATTTTCATAGAAAACTCTTGGAAATTGAGTATTCACATTCCAAAATATTGATAAACACGAAATCTTAATGCCTAAAAAAATGACTTTTTTGGGTTTAAATTATAGCAAAATACTTCATATTTATCACAATTAAATTTATTGAACAAAGAAAAACTGTAAATTAATAAAAAAAATATTTGGCAATTTTTGAATTACATAAAATGGTTGTTGTTGTTGTTGTCTTGTAAAAGAAATTGGTGCAGAGGAGTCAAATAGGACCGAAAGTATCCAGGACAACCGCAGTAACATCAACAACCCTCGAAGAATATATTGAGTTGATGCGAGGTAGCCAGATCGATATTGAAGAGTTTGGCCAATATAGCAGGAAATGTTTGTTACATAGCAATATTTGAATAGTTTTTGGAAGATATTCTAGCAAATCTTTGAAAAGTCTCTCATTTTTAATAATGGATTGGCCTACAAAACAGCGCCAACTTGGTGATGGGGGTCTATGAGGCTGCCACCAAAGTGGACTCTTTTCAAAACTATGTTGGTTGATATTTCATATTCAACACTATTTCAAAAGTAGGGTAAAATGCCCAGTGAATGAACACTTTTTTTGTTCATATGACACTAAGTTATTAAATGAATAAATTTACTCAATTATACATAAATCGAATACATACTTGAATATACGATTGATCAAACGAGATCTTATTCCTACCGCTACTAAACTTTAGTGGGAGTTTACAGAGTGATTAATTTCCTTATTATTTGATATTATGAGATAAAATGTTCATTCATTCATTTGGAAGTTCAACCTTTATAAATTTTGATTCTCTCAATCTCATACAGAACGCCCAAACGTGAAAACTAAACGAAACTGGATGACTATGTGCCCTCGAAAAAAGGAAGGCACTACGGATTTCAGGAAGTCACGCCAACTGTTACAATCATTCGGTGTATGGAGCCAAAGACAACCTGAAGTCGTTACTGCAAAGAAATCCTATTTTAAAGGCATGTCTTCAAGTATTGAACTCCTTCTAAACTGATGTTACTCACTCTAGATTCTTAACTACGCAAAATTAACTACATGAATTAAAATAAACCCAGTAAAAAGTAAAAGGAGATAGTTATTCTAAAAGTCTATCTTTTCTGAAGTGTTTGACCGTTTAAAAAAATCCACTAATGTGTTTACTCCTTTATCAATCTTCAAACAGAATCTCGGATATCTCACTCTCTTGACAGTACACACTGCCATTGAAAAATATCTTTTTTAATCGTCCAACCATCGCATTCTGTTTCCTTTTTTTTCTTAACCCAAATGTATGATTTTTTTTCTCTCTTAAGGAAACAAAACCACCTCTTGCCTTTAGGTATTTTTCTTAAGGATTCAGAGGGAGGCAAGATTTAGTGTTTGTTTTCTCCTCAGATTCATAATGGCTTTTATCAGTTGAGAGTTACTTTATCTTTATGTGTTAATGAGAAATATAATGAAGTATTGGTTTTTAGTTCAAAATTATTTTTTTCTTCAGTAAAACAAAGAAACAACTTCTCGTAAATCCTGCATTAAAGTTGTATTTTTTTATTTTAAAAAAAGTCGCGTATTTTAATGAGTTGGATTTCTACTCGCTAAGAACCTTCTAAAAGCATAATTATCCTTTCAGACACCCAATTATTTTCAAATACCGAATATCCCTTTAACGATATACATAGCATAAGATGACCCAAGTAGTATGTACTTTAGTTAAAATAGTGTCCGTAGCATGGCTCCAATTAAAACAAACTAACAAGAGGGTGTAAATTCATTTTCTTTAAGCTATGCGAAGCAGATGATATTTTTTTAATTAAAGCATAAAGGTACTGTAACTTTTTACAAATAAAAACAGTTGGTTTTAGAGTTTAATGGTTTCTTTGTTTTTTAAACCAATTTATATGAGAGGGAAGTAAATTGACTATGAAAACAAATTAGAGAAGATCTTAGTTACATAGGCAAATATATATTTTTATTTTGTAATGATTAAAATTAACTGAATTATGCTTTGGTTTACCGAAGTTTAAACTATCATTTCAAGCAAAATCTGCAAGTAATTATTATAATTAATGGTATAATAATAACTAGGTACTCGATGGGTTTATAGGGGAAATATGGGAAAGAGTACGCACAAAAAATAATTTTAAGAAGCAGTAAAATTGATGAGTCAGAGTCTCACAAATTTACTGAACGTAAGTTTATTGATTCACAAATCAACTTACAAAAAATGAAAGTCTTAGCTTTAAAGAAATTATGTTTAAAATCAAAAAGAAAACAAAAAAAATAATGCGTACTTTTACCCGCAGAAAACTTGCATATTCTTACAAAACAGCACCCACTGTCTTTTCGTAATTGGAAGATTCCTCCTTCATGTCACTTCTCTTAAAGTTCATAATCTATACAGGGAAATTCAGTCTTTTTTTCAAAAATCCATAAAAAATCGCAGTTTTACTTTATCAAGATGGTGAGCTAGTTTTCAGCTTCACATGACTCTCACATGATAAAGAGTAATTTGGGTTGTATGATTCTCTCTCTCTCTTTCTCTCTCTACAAAAATATCAACTATGTTGCCTATGCGCAGCGTTAGAAATTGAGAAAAAAAAAAACACTGGTCCTGCGGACCAGTGCTTTGCCAATCTTACTGGTCCGCAACAAAAATCACTGGTCCGACAAATTAAAAAGGACTGGTTTAAATTTTATTATTAAATAACTATTGCATTGAATGTGTGTACCAAATAGTAATGTTAAAAATTAATACATATTCAATAATATTTTTTCTCTTTCGCCGGGAGCTCCCATATCGCCACATTTCGGGATCTGTCATAAATGTGTACTTGCTTCACCAAATGCAATCATCAAACGCACTTTTTTTTGCGGCTAGAACTGGAGGGTGTGATATTTTTTCACCAGCCAGAAACACACTTGTCCGGCGGACTAGTGAATTTCTGATTCCACTGGTCCGAGCCGTTTTTTAGTTGTCCCGGACGCGTATTTGACAAGTGCACATTCATCTTGCAACAGGGGGAGGGATCTCTCATTTCAACCAATCAGAGCGCAACGGCATCAAAGTAAGACTGAAACAAGATAGTAAATAAACATGCAAGCGTGTTTTTGCTTTATTCATTGCTACGCAAACGCTTATTAATTGTAAATGTAATCCAAAACATGTCAGTAGATATAACATTAGTGATCAACGATGAACCTCATTTAAAACCATGCTTAGGTATTGTGTCATTGATTTTAATAGCGCAAATTTTTTTTACTTGAAATCAAAACTAGCTTGTGGTATATTAGTCTTTTTGAACTTACCAGATAAAAATAAATCAATAATGGACTACGTTTTCCCACTGTACTTTTAACTTAGCATACATGTAAACAAAAAAAAGACATCTTTTTAATAAATAGAAATAGTGATCTTCAATAGAGCAGAATTCCCTTATTACCTAATCTTTTAAGTGTTTTTATTTAAGGCACTTAAAAATGCTCGATTGCTGTTTTAGTTCAATTGATAAAGTATTTCTGTGACTGGTAGACAATGTCCACTAGAAGATACCTATTTAAATTACACTACTATATATAAATATGTTTTATAAGTGATGAAAAAATTTTGATGAACCTAAGTTAGCTGTATTCTAAGCTAGAAATTTCTTTAATAGCGATTTTTACTGGAATTTATATCTGCTCGAATCACGCATTTAAACTCGGAAAGAGCTTTAAATTCTTTTTCTACGAATTTATAAACGTAATCAGGCGGCAATAACTCTTCTAGAGACATCGTAAAAATTTAAGAACACAACGATCAGCACTATTAAGAATCGCGAATAGACATCAGAACAGCGCGCCAAAGCGTTTGTTTTGTTTACACACTTTCAGTTAGTTGCGCTCTGATTGGTTGAAATGAGAGATCCCTCCCCCTGTTGCAAGATGAATGTGCACTTGTCATATACGCGTCCCGGACCAGCAAAACACCCCAATTTCGAACGCTGCCTATGCGTACTACTTTGGCACCGATGTATTAATGCTCTAGTCGTCCATGAATAAACCCTAAAATTCACTGTAGTTAAATTCTAACGATGATGATAAGTTGTTCAGAAAGAAGTATACCTCATACTGGTATTACTTTGAAAGCATTCATTAGTTCTTCATATACAAAAAATTAATATTCTTTCATAGAAAAATTAGATGCAAACTCAAGGAAACCCTATTTTACCTGATAAATAAATACAGAATGTATGAAAATAATAATGCCAGTCTTTTAAGATAGCTTATGATACACTCATTCATGTGATCATACTCGCTCCCCTTTATACTGTTGCCAACAGGGAAAAACCGCTGCGCACTCTTACTCACCATTCCCATATGTTTCCTTTATGCACTCTCCTTAAAGACGAAAAAAAAAAGGATAAAGCGATATTTTTAAAAGGATAAATTTAAAAAATAACAAACATATTTCTAAGAACAAAAGAACTCTTATGAACATATTAAACAAATGGGAGTTTAACCCAAAGGGCTTATTATATAAATTACATTTTCTTATTCAGAGAAATATGAGACATATTTAGCACTCTTTGCTCGATTTTATTGAACTTAAATAAGCCGAGAAAGGCTATAATCAGGTAACTTGTAAACATTTCCAATTAACTTTAATCACTCAAAATACTTCATCGGCTCATCTAATAAGACCACCAATTAATCAAAAATACAGAAAAGCAAACATCACGAGAAAATAAGCGCACAAAAATCATCATCTCCCTCCCAAAACATCCAGAGAGGTAAGCTTAAACCTCATTAGCTCATGTAATCATGAGAAACAATAGAGAAATTTAGTGTAGTAACGTTATTTGGAGTATGAGCATAGCTCGCAGCTAAGTATGAGCTAACCTCTTTCGAATGGCTATTAATTTTTGATCGATTCTGTCCAAAGGCAAGAGTAATAATAAAAAACGAGACGACTTCTTATCATTCCGCACACTTTTCGACAGACTTGACGTTAACTTGGTTAGCGGCGGCATGAAGACAAAAATTACTGGACGCGTGGCACAATAGTTCTCCCCGTTTTTTTTTCTCTTCTCCCGCCATTTCTTTGTTGCCTTCTTGATCAAAAGTATCGAGTTCCGATAAGCGCATTAATTTCTGATTGGATTTCTGTACTTTTGCAAATTGATAAGATGGGAAGTTTTCCTATCCCTTCCTGTTAATAGGTTGTTTGGACAGACGAACGAATTCGAAATAAATGAGATTTCTGAATGGATGGCGCGGGATGAATTATGAGGAGAAAATTGACTGGGGGATTTTTTTTTTTTTTTTTTGAGTTAGCGTTCGAAAAATTAAATTATTGGGAACTGATTCTTAAGAGATTTGTGACCCTTTGCAATCTTTTTCCCGAAGTTTCTAAAGTTATTTCAAAACCGAAAACAAAGTGGTTAATGCTACGACAGTTGAAGCATGTGCACTGTGCAGTAATATGAGCTACTTATTACGTGTTTTAAAACCATTAAAATTATGTTATTTATCAATTTCGGCATCAGCACCGTGCGTTTAATAACCAAATGGACCCCGGTTTGATTCCTGACTGTTACTTTTGAGTATTTTGTTTTAATTTAACTTGTAATTTTTCAAAAATAGCAAGATTGGAGTAGAGTTTAGTTGTAACTTTCGTGGGAATAACCAGTGCCAACCGAAAAATAAATTTAAGGTTTTGATTTGTGAACATTTTACGGTGACCTCGCTCACCAGTCAATAAGTCAACAATTATTTTTGTTGAATATAAGCCAGCTGATGAGAAGGGCAATGGTACTTTTTAAAGGTGTTTTATATTGATTACTTTTACCAATATAGCATAATACCCTATCCTTGCACCCGGCTAGTCCTAAACTACCGGGTAATGTTTCGGAGAAGTCTTTTGAACGAACTCTCTCGGTTAAGAACTGCATCCAAACCAGTTCCTGTGATGTTCCAGAAAAGATAAATTCTCAGTGGATTAAATATGGATATTTTAAAGAGAATTACACAGTTGCACTTCTAACTCAAGTTATTTTGAGTTTCTTCGAGGATATGCAAAGTATCTAAAACAAACCTTTCAAACTAAATCCCAAAGATTTTAAAGTCTAACAGAGAAACAATGTAAAATGTATCTTTTTTGATCATTGAATTTTACAACATCAAAGTCGAACATGTCTCAATATTAAGATTGATAAATTACATAGAATTTTATCAGTTTACTTTTTTTACGACTGACTTAATGTGCTTGAAAGTTTTGTATAATTAAATGTTATGTGAGCACTTAACGTGGGAGGGGGTTTTCTCTTTGCTTATTTTTCCTGACAAGGGGGAGGGGGTATGAATGACACTTACGTAAGATGTTAAAAACACTTTATTTTCCAAAATCTCTTTGTTTCTTGCTTAATAATTTCAAAATTCAACCAAAAATAAAGATGAACAAGAAAACAAATTTCAAGCATTTTGACTCCACAAGAAAAAGAACAAAGAGGGGTGTCAGACAGTTTTCTTAAGAAATTAATTGTGAAGGGGGTCGTAGTCGTAGTTTGCTTATTTTTGCTGATTTAGGGGGGGGGGGGTCAAAAATGACCGAAAACATGCTTACGTAATATTTGAACGGCCTCTAAAGTGAAGATGTTAAACAAAAACAAATAAAAAAGCTTCTAAGGTTTTGAATTAAACACAAAAAAACTAGATTCTACTCTACTATTCCCATCATAGTCGAAATAATTCGTGAAAATATTCATTCCATATTTATCTCTATGCCATGATATTCACTATCAAGTAAGACATTATTCCTTTTAGTACTTCTTTAACCAGTGGAAAGTATTATAATTTCTTTGAAAAATCCCGACGTTCTTTCTAAATATCCAAAACCCAAAATATATACTAAACATTCAAATAAATATATCTTAACATAATATCAAACAATTTTCCTAACTAGTATCTCCCGTTCTTAAGTTTAGTTCTCCTCTACTTAACGTAATATACGATTCGCTGCATATTCTGTGAAATGGGAATACATACTCACCGCACTTAGAAACTTTTAGTATTACACATCTAGAGGAATACCTCTAAGAATGCGGATGCCTAAGAGAATTATCGAGATGTGTAAATACTACCAGCGAAACTTTAAACTTGCAAATATATCGGGGAAGATTAAAAGGGTTCTTCCAAGTATTTTCGGAATTGGTAATGGACTAATTTTTTGACATCGGAAAAAAAATAAGTCTTAGATTTAATACTTTTAATGTTAAAGAGTAGAAAATAAATTTGATCAAGGTTTTGAGAAATCGATGAGATTAAAATAATTTATAAAAAATTCATGTTAAGTATATTTGATGAATGTTTTTCAAAATCATACCTAATATTCTACGCATAAAATTAAAATCTATCTTTGAGTTTATTGATTCGAAATTATTTTTTTTGATATTATACTCATTAAGCGATATTTTTACTTCATTAAAATTATGTTGATCAAATTTGAATAAAAATTTTTGATCAAAAAATTTTTTTTTCTTTACAAAAATCACCAGCATACTTTTAAAAGTATCTTATAAAAGTTATGATTGGATTTTAAGTCTATATCTATCATAACTATCTCTTACAAACCTGCTATTTTTTTTATCAAGATAAACCATATCAATATTAAATTTTTATTCCTATGTTGATTTCCTAGAGAAAAATACTGATACAATTTGATGAAATCGTAATTGAATGTAAGCAATTCCATATTCTCTTGTGAAGAAATTTCTAAATACCTAACCCCATGAGTTAAATTTGAAAATTAAATATTTAATTTTAGATGTTTTGATAGATATACTACAAAAGCCATTTCCAAAACCTCATTATTTTTAAAACTCTTGACTCCTGATTGGGTTTGAAGTTGTGGGTGTACTAAGGAAATTCGTATTAACTTCATTTGAATCAGTAAAATTACTAATTTGATTCAGTTAGATATGCATATTAATAATACAGTTATTTGATTTTGATTTGTGCATCTTTTTTCTTTAGTACATTGCAAAATAACATACATCAAATGAGGATTATAATCAACTAGAGCAAATTAAAATGTGCAATATTACTTCAAAAGAATTCGTTCCTATGGATACCATAATAACTTTATGAATAGATAGCTAAAGCGTATCTTCTTTAGATAATTAAAATAAACATCGAGAAATGATTTCAAATAAACACACACATCTGTTTCTGTTAAAAACAATAGAGCATTCGCACATGACGTCACACTTGACGACGTGGAGGACAAAAACAACGTTGCTAAGGCTGGGGAAATAAAAGCATCCAATAGAATCATTCGCACATGACGTCACTAGAGGACAAAAGCAACGTTGCTAAGGCCGTTGTTAAGTCCGAGTCATGTGATTGAAAATGCTCTATTTAAAAATCATTATTTTTTTACACAAAGTTTGTTGGCACATATTGAACCACCCATCCAATGAATGGATGCGAAGCAATTTCCCCATAAGTGAAACGAAGCAGGAGCATGTTTTGTGACCCCGTAACTTGCCATTTAGGATTCCCGAATAACAGGTCAACCTACCTGAAACGTGCTCTGTATCAAGCCATTTGTTTAACACGATACAGCCCACAGACATTACGGCCGGTGTTGGGAACATAGTGTAATTTGTGATGAGAGCCTTTTAATGGCTTACTCTGGGATGCCTCCGCAGTCCGCACACACTCCAGTGCGGTGAATTACACAACAGGGCTTAGGATACTGTTAACAGATGGATGGTATGATACTTTCCTCGGCAATGATGATGTGATTATCATAAAACACGTCATGTTATGTTTTTTTTTTCGAGCGAGGGGTGATGATAGAAAATTTAGCTACACTGTAAAAAAAAATCCCGTAAAATATACGGTTTTAAACTGGCAGCTGGATTGGTTGTGTAAAACCGTAAAAACTACCAATTAAATCCGTAAAAACAACGGTGTTTTCCTTGTAAAACAAAAAACATGGATTAAAATGGTAAAACACCGTTGTTTTTACGGATTTACTTCGTAATTTTTACGGTTTTCCACAACCAACCCAGCTGCCAGTTTAAAACCGTATATTTTATGGGATTTTTTTTACAGTGTATAATAAGTTAACCAAATGCTATATTGCCAAATTAATTGGAAGAAAGTGTTTGTAGATGTTGGGGTTGGTTAAAAAGGCAAATGAATTCTATTAAAGATTTTTAAAACTATATTTTTTACAATAGGTATATAAGCGGATAGGTATATTCGGATGTTTGTAAATTTTAAACATGAAACCTAGAAGAATTTGTTTATGCGGAGGTTGGTTTTATAGAACCTTCAAATTTGCTTCAATTAAAAATAACTGAATATAAATTAATTTTCGTAAAAGCACTTCCACTGGGCTGGGCAGTGCTTTTATTCTATTTTGTCTTACAATTTCATGTTCCGATGCGAAAAATGGAGCTGGCTGGCTACACATGTTTCAAAAGTTTGAAAACGCTTCACTAGAACGTAAGTATAATCAAGTAGTAAAATAAATTATCAAATAAGTAGAAATGTATAATGTGTTCTTAAACAATAATTTATGCTAAATTTTTTATCGTTAGATATAAATTTTCAGTTTTATAAGGAAGTTAGAAAAACATATTTCTTGTTTAAATTGTTTCAAAAATTTATTATTACACACAAATAATCTCATCAAAATTCTTCAAAGCATATATGTTCTACTGATACAAGTGTTACATAAACTATATAAACTTTATCACTTATTCCAAACTCATAAGTTGAACTGAAACAGTTAGCTTTATTTTTCGGGAAGAAATGTTTTCTCGCTTTCTTTTCCAACAGTAGTTCCAAATCTTTTAGGTGATAAATTATGTCTGATAACGTAGCTCTACTTTTGCAATATTTATCCCCACATTATATCAAAACTTACCCTCATAGAGTTTGATAACAGAGACATTCTTCAAAAGTAAAAAAGAAAATTTTATTTCTCCTTTTCGAATTATTTCGATCCTGGAAGATGTTTCACAGTTCTTGCGTTATATCGATTCTCCAAACAACATGTTATCAGAAAAGTGAATGATTTTTATTGCAAGAATTATATTATAGTCTGGTTTATAAACATTTGAGAAACGAAGTTTTCGATGTACCGAACTTATTCAATAGTTCCTTCCATAAAAAGAAGAAAACCTTGTTATGAAATAAAAAAATCAAAGTAATTTTTCTGCTTAACATTTATACCTCAACTTTTTTGGGGGCACTAGTTGGAGATAAAACATTTTAACCTATACTCGTAGTAGTTAAAATGTTTTCTTCCAAGTATTTTTTATCCCCTTTTTCACCCACGCTAAGAAAATTCCTTTCAAAAACTAAGCTTTTAATGTTTAGGTCTTAGAAAGAATTAGGAGCAACCCATATGGTTTTTCTTACCAATAAACATATGTAGTTATTACAATTCTGTTAATTTTGTGAGAAGGATACAGTTAATTAATAAATGCTTTAGGGTGTCTTCCCAAGAAATATTTACTTAATAATTAATACAATTAAGTTATACCAAAGTAAGATAATTTATAGCTAGGACACTAAAGTTTTATTATCACCGTGGAAAAAACTTTTCCTTTAACTTACTATGCCTAGGCAAGAAAGTATCTAATAATAATTAAGATTATTATATATGTTTTGAAAAATCGAGGTATTCGTTGGTTAATAAATAAAAATTACAACGCGTCATTAATATAATCGGATTAATTGTCAGAAAAGAAAATGTAAGTTTTTTTTAGGAGGAAAGTAGAATTCTTACTTATAATACCAAGTTTTATTTTACTTTCTTCAATCTTATAAAAACTATCTTGATTCATTTTTACTTTTAAGATTTCGCCAGCTTTGGACTGTGTGCAAAATTTGTGCTTCATATCTCTGGTTTTCTGCAAGAATTTAACAACTCGATAATAACTTCATTTTTCTGTTACTACCTTAGAGTAGTTAAATCCCTTCGGTATTTGTTTCAACAATATAGTCTGAAGACTGTGAAATAAGGGGACATGCATAAATTACGTGAGGTCAAAAGGGGGGAGGGGGGGGGCAGGCAAATCTCACCAAATCTCACCAGGGGGGAGGGGGAAGTGAATTAAAATCTCACGTCAACTTTTAGTTTAGAAAATTTACGTTTTTTCTTTAATATTTTTTAGCACAAGTTCAGAAAAAATGCTCAGATTAGTCAAAACAGCAAATCATTAGTCAGTCAGTCGTAATAATTACAAGTCATAACCATGTTTTTGATTTCAACGCGTTTTTGTATCAAAATTTTGCAATCTGGATGGTAATTTTTATGCCGATAAAAGAAAACTAGTGGTTGAGCAAAATCGCAGCAAAATCTCACTAAATCTCACCAAGGGGGGAGGAGGGGATCCAGATTTCGGAAAAAACACCTCACGTAATTTATGGATGTCCCCTAATACTATAACCTTATGATAAAAATTAAAAATAAATCCATCAAATCTACTCAGGTGTTTTTGTTATTATCAGATGACTTTTTAAAACACACATCAGTTTAGTAAATTGTTTATTACAGAAACCAGTTATACACCATATGTGTTGCTTTGAGAAAAGCTATGGGAATTGGTTTCATCTCTAATCTTTCTGCACCAAGGAAAAAATTTTGCGTGTAGCCTTCTTACACTAAAAGCACGAATCTTGACTTGCAACTGCACTAAACTCTGCATTTACCACTTAAGAGTCATCAATCACATACCACCAATAACGCAGTTTGAAAAAAAAAGTTTTTGCCTGGTTTCTGAAATAAACAGGTTTTTTTACGTACTAATTCTTTTAAATCAACTCAATAAAGTGATTTTTCTTAACGAGATTCTAAACCTATGATGAGCATCAAACATTTCGCCACCGCACTTCCGCAGTTGTGTCATTACACCAAATGATCCTCATTATTTCCTAACTTAATGATCACCAGACTAATGAGAACTGATCTTGTCTCCCCACCACTCGACAATAGAACATAATGACCTTTTAAACTATGCAAAGACGTCAAAAACTAATCTCATTTGTTTGAAATCGACGAAAAAAACCTACGCGGACCATGGTTTTTCTGCCTAATGAAGTTAAAGTTAGAGAGCTAACGAAATTTCAAACCGGCGAGCCTTATGGCTCTTTTCTGAAAGACCAAGTGGCATGCATCGCTTCATCTTGAGGAGAAACATCAGTAGAGATCTAATCAAATTATCACCGAGCGAGGTAGAGAAAGAATTAAACGTGTTGAAAAGAGTTGGGTTAGTTTTAGTTTTCTGATTTATTTTAGTCTCGAATAGTTTGTGAGAGGATATTTAAGCTTTCATAAGCTATTGTAAGTAGGATTTTAGGAATATTTAATATGGAAAAGGGATTAGGTTTTTCAAAACTTTCGGACTAATAAAATTTCATTTTAGAATCTACCATGGATTGTGAAAAACCTACTTAAAAATTCATCAACGCATGAATAAAGATGCATGAAATACAACTACTATTTCTTTAAGTTATTTTTTTTTATCTCTATTTAGAGTAAAAAACGATGACCAAACTTTAAGAGAATGGGTGCCAAATATTCAAATGTCGTTTAATGATTTAAAAATTTGGAGAAAAAGCAATTATAGCAGCATTGTTTAGCAACTAATTTCACTAGCTGCAAACAAACTAACGGAAATTGAGTTAAGACAATCTATAGCATAACAAAAGAATGATACTGCTATACTTATCTCTTCTGATGGGCTTTGAAACTCAATGGCTCCAAATTATAAATAGCAACAATCATTCAAATAGCTAATTGTTTCTCACATGGTAGTATGTTAATGGGAGTAGGTATTGTATATAGTTATTTTTTTAATCCACGCTTAACAAATTTATTTATCTGCTTATTAAGTGCCAAAAAATTAGTTCATCTACTCAATGTCAGAAAGAATGGGACTGTTTTCAGCATTTTAAATGAATTAGGACTAAAGACATCGTTTTAAAACTTTTTAATTATTTCGTAAGCATGTTAGGGGTATTAAAAATCAGTAAATCAAACAACTTTAAGAAGAATTTTAATATATTTTTGAGTTTGGCCCTTATTTCATTTAACCTTATTGCAATCTACTTCATTTCACACTGTTTATGAGTTTTGAACTAACTTATTTTTGACAGAAAACAAAATCGCATACTTTCTTCTAAACTTTATCCAAAATTGATTTCATTTGGTCCAGTAGTTTTCATTTAATAACATTTTCAAAGGGAATTTAATTAATAGCTAACCTGTGTTACAAGATTTAAAATAAATAACCTTAAAGAATATAGATAATTTTATATCAATTTAAAGACCGTACTGCACTTATAGTTTTCATACCTTTATGTTTGAATCATTTAAATAATTTGTTTAAGCAGCCACGTAATAATATTGGGAGACAATAATTACGCAATTAGTTTTAAAACTATCATGTTTTGAAGAATAGTTATACTTTTGTACGCTAAACATGAAAACATGTTTCGTACGATGAACATGAAATGAAATGTAAATTTATTTAATTAGTAACTAATTAAATAAATTTACATTTCATTTTATGTTTTAATTAGTTAAACAACGTTTAAATTCTTTACATTTAATGATATTTGATTTAAAATGTAGTTCTAAGTGTTTTTACTACCGTCTTTTACACTTAATATAATTTTATAATATAATTTTAGAGGATTTACAGAATTTAAAAAGGCATTCTAAATAAAAAAAATATTTTTATACAGATTTTTTCACAATGGCTTTTTGAGAACTCGAATAATTTTCTGCTAGAATCTTTTTACTCTAAAAAAATATTTAATAGGGGGAAAAATGTGAAAATATACTTTTTATTTCATGTTTTATAACTTATTTGCGACTTATTGAAATGCTAAATACAACCCTCGGAACTGTTTTAAATTTACTGTTGTTACCTTAGGGAAAAATTGTCATAGAAGTTTATAATCTAAATGTTACTATCTTCTGCGTATGTTCACCATTTTGAAAAAGGACCTAACTTTGTATTTAAATAACGTTCTATGAAATACACTATTTGTTCTCACTGAATGCATGCAAAACTTGAACCTTATCAAAATAAAGGGAAATTTTCTGTATTTGTTATTCAATACCCTTCGGGATTTCATCTCTATATTTTCATATCCAAATTTATCAGTTCTCTAAGCAAAGTCCAATCGATAAGGAATTCAAGTTGTATTTGAGTTGTCAAGAAGATTTTGGGTATGAGAGAGTGTATAATATTGTATAAGAAATTTAATCCTTACTTTTGTATTGAAATGACTGGAAAATTGTTGAAAAACTGGGGTTTTGGTGTGTGGCGTTGGATCTTTTTTTACAGAAATAAAATTGTGCGTTTTAGGGGGTATTATTTTAGAGTCTCTTTAAAAATTTACTTACTTTCATTTAAAAAATTGAATACTAAACTTATAAAGCATTATAATTTTGAAAACTGTTTTAATTAATCATTTTTTTTTCATTATTTCGTATTTCAATTCTAAGTATTAATTTTGCCAGTAATTTTATGTTTGTTTATTATATCTCATTGTATTTCTATTATACCTGCACAGGATTATTTCCTCCAGGTTATGTATGTTCAACTGTAAAATCCTTCTTTCTTTGTCAATAAATAAATTTGTTCTAATATAGTAATTAATAAAATTAAAACATTGAATCAGTGATATTTTCTTTGTTTTGTTAGATTCGCATTACATCACTCAGTACTAAATGGAAATGGGTACTGTTTTAAGACCCAAAGAATACATTTTTATGGCATTTGTAAGACGATGTTCAATTACATTTTAGTTTAATGTCTAGTAGAATATAATGAAACTGGAATGTTTTTAAAGCATTACCAGCTGTTGTAAGAAACGAAACTCCATAGCTAAAGAGTGATGCTTAAAATAACTCTCCCCTTATCCTCATCTTAGTAAACCCATCAGGAGGAGGTTTAGTTTGTGCAAAACAAGAAACTCGTCTGGATAAAAACCAACAGAGACATTTTTTCCTAATGTCTTAGGAGTAAATAATTGAGAAAGTACTTGTATCTATTGCACTGTTACATAGTTAACTAAATCAGTGTATAAAAATAAATAAGCGATTATGTAATCAATCTCGTAAAATAAAAACTTCTTTAAGGAACTTTAAGTCCTAACTAATGAATCCATATCTAAACAAGAAAGTTAATTACATCTAGTATATAGCCTAGGGAAACAGTGTTTAATTATTTAAGAACATTGAATTAACTTGTTATACTGGAGTTAACCTTCAAACTTGACTTGATGTATAAATTTCGAAACTAAGAACATCAAAATTTTTTTTATAGCATAGAGAAAACTTAGTTAGGGGCACAAGAAAATTACTTATACTAGAGAATTTTGAATAAATAACTTAAATTAAAGAAACAGGCTTCATAAAATTGTGACTAAATTTATGACTTAAAAGTAAGTTGAATGTTTGAAGTCTAGGAAAAAGCAGTTTTTTTAATTCTAAGTAAAAAAAACCATTGTTCCATTCTTCATTTGCATTGTGATCTAGCTTTGTAAATAAACTGGTACCAGAACAAAAAAAAGGAAAAACTTAGGGTATGCGGTAGCAATAGTACACACACGCAATGAGATTAAAGGGACAGGTGTTCACACTGTAGGTATAGACATACCGCCAAAAACTTTTGACGTCTTACAATATTGTTGCGATTGTTATGGAAACGGACTTTTCCACTCAATTTTAGGGGTGACAGTAATTCATAAACGCTGAAAAAAACGTTTTGTGCAAAATCAGCGTCGTTATCCTTTGGCTTTGTACTTCTTTTCAGAGTTTTGGTTTTTCTGAACAAGTTTTTTATCCTGACTGTATGACTATAGAATGGTTCATGATCATACCCCAGATAAATTTCAAAGTGATATCGCTTTTTGCACACGAGAAAATGAGAAAATAAACTTTATAGAAGATTATATCTAATACTTTTCCCACCATAGACTAGACATAATATGAAAAAAAGATATCTTTTCAAAAGTTAATAATGATCTACTAAACTTAAAATTTCATGCAGAAACGCATCTTCGGTTATTTAAATATTTGTTTATGTCAAATGAGGGGATTCGCCATTTTAGGGCAAAACCTCAAATTGTACACGTGGGTATTTTTGCCCCGGTCTGTGCGAACTTTTTACGAAGTAGTTTTAAGGAAATAGAGGAATAATTTTTCATTCTGGTGCTAAATAATAATTGATAGTAACAACTATGTTTAAAAGGTTTTTTTTATATTGTATATTACTCAACCCTTGTATGTCAAGTTCCACATTTACAGATTTTTATTTAGTATTTCTGAATTCATGTTTCAACAAAATTTTAAAAGTATGAACGTATGCAGAAAATATTCACGACAACAAGAATATTATCTTGTTATTAAAAAAAGTGAGTAAAAACTAATAGAACAAATGAAACCTTAGCCTTTTTTTCAGAAATAAGGTTCTGGAACCTTCTCGCAATAAACGTGTTTAGCAAAAAAAGGAACAGAATTCTTACATACACTTTTCTATTGTACTTTTAGAGATGTTATTTCACAACTTTCTCTCATCCCAAAATAGTTTCCACAACTTCGACTAAGATTCATACGCTCTATAGAAACAAAAATAATATTTCACAGCTATTCTTAGGTTCTTTCCCCACATTCATTGCTTCTTTTTATTTAATAGAAACTTCTCGATAAAACCTGAAACTTCCGAAGAAGTTTTCGCATTTGTTTTTTAAATTGAAAGTCATGAAACCATTATATATATTAAATCATAATCTATATTAATGTTCATACACTTATTGGCTTATTTCGATTACTTTTGTAGAACAGAAACCATATCTTACTACCTTAAAATACCTTACCTTAAAATAGTTAGAATAAACTCTCGCCCTTTCAAATAGTTTCAAGAAAAATTTCATTTTTTTTTTCAAACCAATATTAATTAAACAGTTTGAGTAAATGTATACTCTTTTAAATTATCATCTATAAAATGATAATTATTATCCTCATTGGTTTATTTTAATTAGTTTTTTTACATGGAAAGAAATAATTTCATATTATTGAAGTATTTGAATAAGAGAATAGTTCAATTTATAACTCGCCCCCCCTTCAAATAGTTACTACAAAACTATTTCATTAGTAAATTCAATAGTAAATTCATTATAAAAAAAATTCTTTGCTTCATTAGTAAAACAGAATACATTTATCTCAATTATTTATCTCAATTATCAATAAAAAAAACTAGTTGTTTCTTATACAATCTCCTCATTTGCTTTTATTTTTTCATCTTCTCACACAAAGCTATTTTTTTTTTCAGAACTTTTCGATACCTTTCTGAAACTTGTTCAAACCCAAAACTACCTTCTTGACAAGCTTACATCCATTCAAATCATATCCAACCAATCAAGTATCATTTCTCAAAACTAAAAAAAGAACAATTCTCTAATAAGTCACAAAACGATATTAGCATAAAAGATTACTTAAAAATTAATTCGAAGACAAATTTTCCAAAAGAGTTTCAGCAACCAAAACTTCAAGATTTTTTCTTCATTCTTTTTATCATGATAATTTATTGAACAGATCTATTATAAATCTTTAAAGAAAACTTTATTAAATTAGAATTTCATGTAAATGATAATTCGTATCCTTACTAATTCGTATTACTTCAATTATGGTACCCACATAAATAAAATGGATTATGTATAAATATAAGTGTATGTGGATTTGACGGTTGGCAAAGGGTTCAGGGAAGGAAATTTCCCTCCTCTTGAATAAAGCATGTTCAGCCCAAAGTATTGATATTCCCTGAATTCCATCCTTTAAAAAGTTGTTTTTCTATTTTTTGACTCGGAACCCTTTTATTTCTGTACTTTAGCCTAATTTTCAGGTATAAATAGATATATTTTTATCTCTTAGGTTGGAATACAGGAATTTTTTACTCACTAGAGCGAGAGTATTACCTGCTCTCAAATTTCACTTTATTTATTGATTTTTTCGTTTTTCGAAGTTTTTTTCTCTTTTTTGAATTCCATGTCCGTTATAATCATCCTTTATAAAAGTCATCAGAATAATTATATTTATCTTTATAGCTCCAGATTTCGCATATTCCCCACAGAAAAGTATCAAGATAACTCGTCACCTCGTTAAAAACTAGGCACTGGTCCATTCAAGGAGGACCAAATAATCAGATTTGAGTATATTATTTTATTTTTTGGACTATATTTTCTGAATCCGATCAACCTTCAGAGAGAGAAAAAAATGTATCTTGTAATGATTTAGAGTGAGACTGAATCAATAAATGTAATACAAATAGGTAACTATTATATAAAACCATTAAAAATATTAAAATTATGATCTACGGGGAATAGTTCAACAATTAAAAGTGTCAATAAGTTTTAGATATTAGATAAAGATACAAAAAGAAGCATTAAAATATTTTATAAGCAAGTTATTAGTGACCCTTGAACATTGGAACCCTTATCGGACGATTGTCAGGAAAAGCTGCCAGTCGAAATAAAACCTAGTTATTGGGAATTTAAAAACTATTGTTCGCAATATAATTGGTAACAATATTAAAACGGAATCTTGTAATTATGCTGCAGCAGGAAAAAGTTATAAAAATTACAGAAAAATAAGATTATTTTAGCTTTTTTCAAAAGATCTCCCAGTAATCTCCAAAATGTGGATAAACGTTCCCTTTCGAACATTGATTATTTCACCCCTATAAAGTGATATGGAAGGTATAAATTTCTATTTTCATCTACTCAAGAAACAACGTTAGAAATTGGAAAAAAATATCACTGGTCCTGCGGACCACTTTAACCAATCTTCCTGGTCTTCAAACAAAATGACTAGTCCGCCAAATTAAAAAGGAACAGGTTATTTTTTAATTTTTTAAAGGTAAAGAACTTAAAAAACTAATCTAAGCAGCAAACTAACGAAATAAACAAATAAGTGAGAAAATATCGTATTTTTTAAGTACTTTTTTTATTAAATTTTAATAATGTATTAATTGACAAAACTTCTTATTAGTCTTGCAGCAAAAAAAAGTGGCAAGAACTGGAAAGTGGAATATTTTTTCACCACTGGTCCGCCGGATCAGTAATTTTCTCATTGTAGTAACTTTCTCATTCAAACGCTGCTTTAAAAATAGGTATGATTCGTTTAAACATTTTACGCACATTATTAGTTGGCAGTTAAAAATAAAATGAATGTGTCTTCGCAGCTTTTCATACCAACCGTCCTTAATGGGTTCTCTTATTTTCTTGCACAAACCTAATTTCTCAAAACTTTCCAAAACCCAATCTTAACAAGCTCCCATCATCCCTCCACGCAAAACCCAACCGTCAAACCTTAACTTTTCGAACACACGACAAAAAACTTTCCCAATTACTACCCCATAACGATCCCCGTAAATTACTATTTAAAAAAAAAAAACGGAGATCCGCACCAACTCACCTGAATCCGCTGCTGCACAACGAAGACACTGCTAGGAGGAGGAGGAGGAGGCAGGAGAAGTTTTAGGAGACAGGAGCGCCCCACTTATTTCCCTCCCACGAAGAAGAAGTTATTAGGGAGCGCACGACCGTCTCCTTGTGCCGTCAGGGGGGAGAGTGCGCTCCGGTTTCGTTCGAAGGGTGCTCCCCACTCGGCGGCTCCGCCAATGGGAAGGGGGCGTGGGCAGTTGCGTTCCCGTTTTTGCGACCGGAGCTTGTTTCTCGGGATTTATCTTCGGGAGTTATGCGGGGGGTTTAAATGGTTATGGGGGAGCGTTTTTCTTCCCTCGCTTCGGGAATTCGGTGTTTCTATCGCCGGTTTTTGGAGCGTCTTGCTATTGGGAAGTTCGGGTATTGATTCCGGTTGTGTAAGGCTGCTGTTATGGTGTGAGAGGGACTGATAGGTCTGTGATGGTTGGTTTTGGTGTTGTGAAAAATTTCGATTTATAGAGTTTTTGAATGTTAGGAGGGGATGGTTTTTTTTTTTAAATTACTACCATAGAGTTTGAGGAATTGAAATTTGAGACATTGTAAGTATATATGTAGTATGTTACGGGCAATGTGATAAATCCGGGCATTATTAATAATGCCCGAAGTTGAGGCGAGCAAAGTGATAATTTTCATTCATAAATGCCATTAAATTTATCACATTGCTCGCCTCACATCTGGCATTATTAATAATGCCCGGATTTATCACATTGCCCGTAACATATATAAACTTTCAGACACTATACCACCTGTCATATCGACCACAAATGATGAACCACGCCAATAATCACAACCACATGTCAAACTTAAAAATAAATTTTAATAATGGATACTTCTTACTTCTACTCTTCTCAATACAATGAACAGACACTTAACTAATAAATTCCTGAACCACAGGCACATCCCGCGTGTCTGACGGTTCCTTCTCCTTTCAACGGGTTTTTCAATCCCTTAAATAAACTTATCTCCCCTTCCCTCCGCTCATGGGTGGATTGAAGGGGGGACAATGACCCACAACTTTTTGAGAAAATTCCGTTTTTGTAAGGGAAAATCATGTTTCCAAAGCCATCAGGGACAACTTGCCCCCCCAGGGCCCCCCACCTAAATCCGCCCATGCCTCCGTTCAGTTCGGTTCCTCCCCCTTTGTCTGCTGGTCACAGTCACAGAGGGGTTTCAAGGAACACCTAACTTGGACGGAGATGGTGACCCGTAACTATCTACTGTCAGACACTACATCTAAGGCATATATACAAAACAATTTAATTAGAATACTTCAATACAGCTCAGTGATTATATAGTAATCTTCTCTGATTATGTCACTCTTGCAAATCTTCTTGTCACGCTTGCTAATCTAATAATGTCTTATTCTATGGCTCTGAGTAAGATTATTCACATAGAATAATACCTCTCATACCGGTGAACCCAGAAAGGCCCGAAATAAGGTACAAAAATACGGGAAATTATTCAAGAATGTTATACTGAGTATTTAATTCTAAAATTCGGAATACTTTTTAGACATTTGGCCTTTTTAATACCCCGTTCAATCGTTTTTATATGTAATGAAGTTAATTTCTCTTTATGCACATAATTTTACCTGTTTTTTTCGTGTTTCCAAAAAGTTTTATATGTGTAATCAAAAATTAAAATTTGTTAAAATAATATTTCCTATTACAATAAGGCTATCTAGGATTTATAAACCAGTAAAAAGCTATTCAACTTGTTAGAAATTATAACAACCCTTTAAATTGACAAACTAAATTAAATTGTAATTCTGCTTAGTCTCCAGCCTAAAAGTGAGGCTTATACATACATTCTCAAACATATTAAATTGTAAAACAGAATTGTACTGATTTTAATTAAGACTGTTTAAATGTGAATGTAGTCAAATATACCTTCTCTAACAGTAAAAGTATAAAACTTAAAAGGAAGAATGCAGTCAGTTAAAAGTACGCAGTTCTGTATAAGAGGCAAGTATAATCACATGAATACATGTTTCATAAGCTATCCTAAAATACTATCATTATTATTTTCATGCACTCTGTATTTTATTTATCAGGTAGAATATGGTTTCTTTGAGTTACCATTTAATTTTTCTGCTAAGGAATCCTTTTTTTTTTTTTTTTTTTTTTTTTTTTTTTTTTTTTGTAAATAGAGCACTAATGACTGCTTTCAAAGTGAATATTAATTGACTGCTTTCAAGAATATTAATGTGAGGTATACTTCCTTCTAAACAACTTGGCATCGTTAAATTTTAACTGCAGTGAATTTTAGGGTTGATTCAAGGACTTTTAGAAAATTAATGCGTTGTCGTCTAAGAGTACGCACAGACAAGATAGTTGGAATTTTTGTAGCGAGAATCATATAATTTATCTTACTCTGTACCACATAAAAGTACCCATTCAATTTTTTATTATTTTCTTTTTTATTATTTTAACATAGCTTCGTTAAAACCAAGACTTTGATTTTTTGAAAGGTGATTAAAAAAAAAACTTATATGTAACTTATAAACTGATTTTATAACCCAAAATCATTTTTATGCGTGCCCTTACTCTCCTTTGTCTTTGCTATATTCATTTCCACTGCCACCTGAAACGCCTTAAAACGTCTAAGAATTCAGTATATTGCTATAAATAAACCACGGCTTACTAGATACTTATACAGGCTAGTCGAGTTTTAAACAATGAAAACCATTTGACAACTTTTCCCGCTTGGAGCGCTACAAGACCTACCTATATCACCCACCGCCTTCAACACTGTGGATATGCTTTGCCAGTTGGTCCAGTATTGCCATTTGGATTTGCAATGATTTCCGTACTCGGCTAGCCTGTATAAGTATCTAGTAAGCCGTGAATAAACTAAGAAAATGTACGAATTTAAGTTTGAAGCATATATGCATAGCGTAAAGTGTAATAATGATATTTATAAAAATATATACTTAAATTTTAAAAATGGTATAATTGAAGATTAATTACTGTTTAGTTTTTAAGAGTTTTCTGATATCTTCGTTGATATCCAACCTAAGAGAAAAGCTACAGATAAGCACAATTTTTTTCATAGTTTTTGGGACATGCTGCTAATTTTTTATCTGTCCTGGAAGAGTATAATAAGAAAAGTATTATACACATTATGATATATTGATTAGAGTGAATGATCTAATCAATCAGATTCAAATTATGGAGAAAATATTTTAGAAACACATACTGAAAAAATTTCATATTTCGATTAGAGTTTCACTTTTATTACCATACCACTAAAGTTAAGAATGTATTACAATACATTTAATGGATAAATTATAATATAATCAACTTAAACACTTTTGAGCCATAAAAAAACTGTTTTTCATGTTAAAACAAATTTAAGCAAACTCAAAATTCAATAGCCTTTTAAATATTTTATAAATTATAACAAAAACATCGGGATTTACTTTGCATCTGAATATAAAGGAGTAAATATACAGGTACCTACAAAAGCCCTGCTTATCTACTTACATTTGATGAAAAAAAAAGAACGTTCTGGTAGTTCTTTGTTTGCCCCTAAAAAGGCGTTAGAGAATTGGGACCTTAAAATTCTAGTAGGCTTGTGGAGTTTTCCCGAATCCCGATTTCAAAGCTGGCTTTTTTCCGAAAATATTTGTTTGTCGATGAAGGTAATTCAAGAATGTGAAATGACATTTTACACATCCTTGCTCCAAACATACTAAATTTTACAATAGTGTTTGTTTGAGAATACTGAGAATTTCCATGAGGTCTCGGAGGTAAGACTAGAAGCAAAATTTTTTTATTGTTTTTTATTTAATCAGCAATACTTATTTAATTCAAATTTTAAGAATTATTCCAAATTTAAACATTTAGGTAGTGTTTTGTATTATAAATGTTAATAAATATTTATTAAAAAAATGGCTTTTCTCTTTAATTTATTCTTTTTAGAATCATCATTCTCTCTTTTATAAGGCTGTTAAAACTTTTATTAGGGATTTATGAAAAAAAAAGAAAGGTTGCTGCAGTTGTTTATTTTTTACTGGGTATTTTAGATTCATTTGTAATAGTTCCAAATTTTCTATAATGTATAGGATTCTATAGTAATCTCAGGTGTTTTAGGAATGAAAGGGTTAATTTGTTCTTTTTAGAATATAATTCTCTTTGATGAATAGGGGAGTCAGACAAAACTCATCGGGTTTTAATTTTAAAAATATACTATGTGAACAAAACAGATAAATTTGTGTTAAAACCATAAACTGATTCCTTGTGAATAAAAAATAATAAAACAGACGGATCAATAGCAATAATGATCATAAAACGCTTTTTTTTTAGATGTCTGAAATATAGTAGGACAGAACCGAGATCTGGAACGAATAAGTATAAAAACACATTTTAAATTTGCAGTAACACTATTTATTTAAAGAAAACTTTAAGGATATGACCTATAAGGATATGTCTTAAGTTACACCCATAGAACTTGAATCCTCATCAAATCTATTAAAAAACACAGATTTAAATTTTAAAAACTCCAGCGAATAAAGTTTTGTGTATTATAATAAAGCAACAGGTATTGATATAAAATATTACACACTGTAACAAAACTAGCTTTTTTTGAAGAAATAGTTAAAGTACAGCTCTAAACAGAAGGTTTCGTTAAAACGTGAGTTCACTTCCTTGTATTCCTAGTGTTTGCAGTGTTGAGAGCAGAGGTCTTAGAAACGCTTATTTAAATGGGAGCAATTTAAAGGAAGAAAATGAGTGGTTGTTCACGACAGCTGTTTTATCTCAACCGTTATCCCGTCTCTTTTCCAATCACGCAAGACCAATGTATTTGAAAACTCATGAGGGGATTAATTCGTTTAGATTGTTTAAATACCTTTATTGAATTTCTAATATTTGCTTTTGAGACAATTTTTCAAAGATTGATTTTTATATGCTAGTTTAACTTTTAAAGTTATAAGTATAAACATACTTTTAAAAATTTGCTAATTTTGTCACTTTTATATTTGTTCGAATATTTAGTATTTGAACATCTGATTCATTATCTACTTTAATTGTTTTGAACACATCTTATATTCATTATCTGCTTTAGTTGTTTTGAACACATCTTATTTGTTATCTACTTTAGTTGTTTTGAACGCATCTTATTCATTATTCACTTTAGCTAATTTGAATGGGATACATATGCATATGCATATGAGAAATAAAATGTGAGTAAATTCTTTCGTCCACTTAATATACACCATATATTTCCACCATTCTTTAATGATTAGAGTCTTCACTTAGTTTAATTAAAATATCTAACCTTACCACTCTGTGTTACTTTTGAAAAAATCTTATATTACCTACCTTTACTTTCTTTTTTTTTCCATAAATAGCGTAGATACACATGGTTTATACATAAAGTTACTAGCTGCGAATTTATTTGAATCAGGATCTTCTAGAGGAAAATAATTATGCAATACATTAACCCTTTACGCTCCATTTTATTCCATTATATATTTTGCTTCACCGCTTTCATTCCTTCATTGGCAGAAACTTCATTACTTTCAAGCCCTCGACAAAAGGAATTTGTCAATAATGATAACGAGGATTACCCTGGGCTCAAATGATGTAGCTTCGAAATCTTCTAATGATGAATCGAAGAGTACTACTGATTTCGCACTGAATGACACTCAACGCTTTTCTAAATTTATTTGCTGAGCTCTGAACAAAACCTTATTTGGATAATGAATGAATTCCTCCTGGAATTGAATCGAAAATGTGTATTATTGGTTTAAAATTAAGAGCATCTGCGAATAATGCAGTAACAATTGTTTTAAAAATATTATTAATCAAGGAAAATGATTAATTAGTTAAATTTCAATTTCGAAATTATATAGAGCATTCGCACATGGCGTCACACTTGACGACGCGGAGGACAAAAACAACGTTGTTAAGGCTGTTGTTAGATACGGGAAATAGAAGCATTCGCACATGACGTCACTGGAGGACAAAAACAACGTTGCTAAGGCCGAGTCATGTGATTGAAAAAGCTCTATTGATGAAATGCGCATATGTCGTTTTTTGTGTGTCCTGAAGGTAAGAATCGGTCAATAAAAACAAATTTAATACATGGGTAAAGGATTAATTTTTTTATTTTTTGACAGGATTTTACTGACCGATTTTTACATTGAGAGGTTTTTCGCGACACCGTCCAGGACATCAGAATTTGTTTTTGCAGATGCTGAATCTATGTATGAAATTTTTTCTTTATTAACTCTACTTTTATATCATTATTTTATGTAATGCAAGTTTTCACAACAATAGCACTTATTCCTTCATATGCAGTTCCAGAATATCTAGTTTGTTATCACACAATATGAGAACTATAACATTGCTAATTCCGTAACCCAAAAATAAAAATTCACGTTTTAATCTTTTTTAAACCAGCCAATTGTTAGAAAATTCAAACTAGGGAAAAAGTTATTTTTACATAATAGGGATAAAAATAGAGGCACTTTATGTATAGAAAACTATGAAACATCATTATTTCTTATAATGGTTATTTGAAACTTAAATTCAGAAGAAATAGTTATTTGTATGCATATTATTTTAGTGAAATTGAAAGTAAAATTAATCCTTAAACAACTGTAGAGGTCGAGGGTGTATAAATGTCCGTACAAAATGGTTTGTTAGGTAAAATTTAAAAAAACACATTAACTCTAAAAGGTTTGTTAGAAAGACCTTAACTGCTCTCATGAAATTAACATGAGAAAATCATTGGGATTATTTTTTTTTCGGTTACGTAATGTACGTAATTCATCTCCCTACGTTAAAAAAACTGTGAAGTCAATTATCTGTAATAGGAAATAGGTAATTGGATTTCTATTTTATCCATGACTGTTTCTTCCTAAAATAACGCTTCATTCCAAATAATTAGGTATTTTTACCATATTTTCCTTGTAGTTAAATTAAGGAATTTTATACTATTGGTAGAAAAATAACAAACGCTTTTAAAAAGCTTAATTTCATCCTTGCTTAGTTACACTAGGGAATTTCGATCTTTCTTTACTTTATCCTTATCAACCTTCATATTAATTGCTAATCATCAATTCATTCCATTCACTCCAAAATACATAATTAGCGAACTTGACTTGTACATTTATAGCAATCTTATTTTAAGTAATTGGCGGCTGTTTCATTTTTTTCAATGAAGGAATTATTTGTCTTCCTTTAGTTTTTAATTTGAAAGACTTAATGGGGGATATAAACCTGATTATCCGAGTTAAATTAAATAATTTGACAAAGCGTATAAAAAATTCAGTTGAAAGAATACAAATGTGTTATTTTTTAATTGTATATCTGTACTTTATCTGCATTAATTACTTACCAACCTAATCAAATTTTAAATCATCCCATAAGAATTCTCTAAAAACAGAATCGGTAATACACAGAAACGCATTTACTTATTATGCAGAAAATATGGCATCACATGTTTCAACTTTAAGGAGCACTACGATCATTTACCTCTCGAAATAATATTCTTTCCAAGGATACATGCATACATAACAAGCTAGTTACGTTTCTTCCCAAATTGCTTAAATACGAAGAACTCCAGCGTTTATATCTTTCTCGAAAGAGAAATAAGCGGGTCAATTCCACTTATGCTCTTTGAATGTACGTAAGAAAACATGAAGAGAGAGAAAAGAGAAACGTACATTTCTCGAGATTATAGTTAGCAATCTAGACGCTACATTCTGGTGGTGGTAGGTAGCTTGATTTCTTTCGGAATAGCTTTCTGCATCGTAAAGCTTGTGTTTAACCTCCACTATCAGGACATGAATGGCTGTACGAACCGCCATGAGAAAACGTGATGGAACATAAGAAGGACAGTGCAGAAATGTGACTTTCGCAGCAGCTGTTGTTTCTTATTATATGACTTTTCTCAAACAGATGTGCATTATTTATTGGGAAGTGTCTTTGGTTTCTTAATAACTCTGTTTGTGGGAAACGAGGATTGGTATAGTACGTCATATAATAATAAGGAGATTAATTTCTATTTTTATCAAGGTTGATGGATTTACTCTTTCTGCTATGATTTATTGAAAATTTTGAAGTTAACTGCAGTTAACTTTTTTTATAGGGTATTAATAGTCGTTCAATGATGACAATTCTACTAATTAAGAAATAATTAGGGAACTTGACTTGTACATTTATATTACCTTATCTTATTTTAAGTAATGGGTGGTTGTATATTTTTTTTTCAACAAAGGAATATTTTGTCTTTCTTTAGATTTTAATTTTAAAGACTTCATGGGGGAGATGATTCTAATTATCCAAATTAAATTAGATAATTTAATAAAGCATATAAAAATGCAGTTAACAGAAGATCTAATAATAACCGGCTGTCTCAACTTTTGAGAATTAACTTTGGAAAAAATGCTATTGTTGCGTTGCCTACTGTGTTTGTTGGTGCTATTTTAGAGCTGATAATATGTAGATCGAACAAAACGAATCTTAAATACTGTTTGGTAATAAAACTTGAATATCCGTTTGCATATTTCATTAGATACTAAAAAAATCTCGTATATTATCTTGAAATATTCAATGATAAATCTAAAGCTTTCTGATAAATTATTATTTGATAAAAATGTTTTGCATACCTTTTATATTAAATCTAAAACACAATTTATGTGGAAGATAATTTTCTATATAAATTCTCCTACTTTCAAATATATGCTGTAAGATAAAAAAAACTGAACTGATGTATTATTAAAGTTTGTTAAATACATAGTTAACTTTTAAATTTCCATTGGTCATTTACCTATTACTTTATGTCAGGTATTTGTATGTATTAGGTGAAACGTATAAAGATATTCATGCCTCATTTGTATAACAAAGGAAGTATTTGATAAGATTGCCCTAATTAAGTTTGAGGTACTAAATGTTAAATTGTAAGTATTTTAAAGGTAAAGGGTGTTTGTTTAAACGAAAATAATTCAACAATTGTTTCAAATCATTCCAAGCATAATAATATTGTAATTTTTTCAATATTTAAAAACTGAAGTGGAACTTAACGGAGGCATAACTGTTGATTGACCTCTCCAACAAAACCAATTCAAGATAGTTACTCACCTCTGTCTGTAAGAATAACTGTAACTGTACCAAATGTTGATCACTTGAGCCTCTGGTGAATGAACGCCTAAGCCGAATCTCAATAAAGTTCAGAGCAGAAAATACCCTAGTATCAGAGTTTCTAAACCCTTTTGAAGAATACAATGGTCGACGGAACGAGGATTTAGAAGGAATTCGAAACCGCACCGAACAGAATTAAGGGAGGAAATACAAGATGGCGGGGATTAGAGCAAAGGCTTTCGAATTATGCAAATGTCCTTCCTTCGAGCAGAGTTATGAACTGAATCAATCGATGTTGTTAATCTTTCGGATCTTCAAAGCTTTTTTATAATTGTTATGTTAATGTTATCTGGTGAAACGAATTAAGATCTAAAAATAGTTTTAGTGACGAATTGGTTCAATTCCGTTAACAGCCCCATTAAATACCGCCAAGTTGTTTTGGACGCCAAATAAAGGATGCCCCAAAATTAGCCGAAATTAGCGCAAGGTTTGAGTTTGAAGCCATTTAAGCAGCAAATTGTTGGCAACCCTGAAAAAAACGTTTTGACGGCTGAGAGTTTAGGGTTAGTAAAATTGAAGTGTTATACGATAAAACATAATATAAATATTATTATTGTTATGGTTATTGTTATTACTACTACTACTATTACATCTATTACTATCATTACTATTACTATTACTATTATTATTATGTTAAATTACTATGTGTTTTCTATTCAAATGTTGTGTTAATTTTGGGACACCTTTTATTAGAAACATCGCCCAAAATTTCAAACTAACCGATAAAAATATAAGTTATTTCAATGACTGTCTCAGAATAATTTGGCGATATTTGAATATTTTGCATCCAAAAGAACTTGGCGATATTTAAGGGGACAGTGAACGGAATCGTACCTACAATAGAAGTATATTTAAAATCATTCTACAAAATGAATGAAGTGCCTCTGTCTGTTATTTTGAATTGTAATTGATTTTTATACCTTTCAATCACAGAAATAGCGAATGCAACATTTAATTTTTGGAATCCTCATTGATAGATATGATTAAATATGAATGTATGCAGAATATCCGAAACTTTGCGCTTAATTACTCTTATCGACAGTGCACAAAATCAAATATAGCTTAGGAAGATTATTTTCATATTTTAAAGAAGAAATGGAGTCAATCAATGAATGGTTTGGGGATATTTAAAGGAAGAATATTGACAGAATGTCATGAAGTCTGGAAATAGTTGTGGGGTTATTCATAATCTTGAAGACTGATGAAAGCAATGCCAATATACTTAGGTAAATAAAAAAGTTACTTAAATTGTTTCAGGGAAATTTCCTGACATTTTTACCAGAATAAATAAGATATTTTTAAAGTTTAAAGAGTATAAATAAATTAGTTTAAGAGGACGGTTTTACGTAAAATTCGGCAACTTTAAAATGCATAACTTTCTGTATGACTTAAATTTATACTGTTATTTTCCTAAATAGGTATCTTGAAGATCTTTTATAATTAAGAAGAGTCCCGATTATACGCGGAATTGGGTGGCAAGGGTACCGCGGATAGCGAAAATCGCGTATAACCCGAAAAAAGACTAAAAATGAGGTGAAAACACGAAAAAAAATATTTCAGCATGAAAACTGTGTTTTATAGTACAAAAAACATGATATGAAAAACTTTTAAAATATGTACATTACAGCAGAAACCTTTTCTCTACATCTAAATCACTAAAATAAAAACAGTAAACAGTGTACTGTTAACAAAAAGTGTTCAGTTACGCCTTTTTAAAAAAATAGTCACTCGCTTTTGCTTCGGAAACACCTTTTTTTTAATTAAAAATTAGGTTGTTCGTAATTAAAAAAAAAAAATTTCGTGGCACTCGCGGATAATCGGGGCTCTACTGTATTAAAATGCGTATTTATGTAATGTTTGTAAGTAATGTGTTTAAATAATTTACCTACGTATGAATATTTTAAAGTTTTATTAATTATTCTTGCCAAATAAAAAGTATGGTATTCTTATGTGTGATATACTATGTGAGATATTTCATTATAATCAACCAAAGTTTCAATTATAGGGGAGACCTTTGCACCTAGGGCCACCACACTTTATTTTAATAATATTTAGTTCTAAGTTTTATTACTCAGTTGGGTGAGTGGCAACACCAATTGCTATTTTGGCAGACATTTTGAAGTCTTGTAGAAAAACCTATGAGGAGTTACAAGTGAAAACGTTTTTGCATGGTCCAAACTAAAATTTTGCAACTCATCTCCTTTATTTCTTTACAAAGGTAAGTCAAATACTTTGATTTGAATTCTAGTACATAATTTTGTTTGCAATATAGAGTATCAAATGAGATAATAAATAAATCCCTTCTCCATGCAAGGTTTTCAGTAGAAGACATTTTGTATGAAATTACCTAGTCTTGTACCTAGGGCCACATAGTTGCCTTGTACCAAGGGCCATGGCCCTAGGTACAACTGCTATCATATTCTTTATGTGGTTACACTATTCAAAACCTTTTCATTATAAATGGAGTAAAATGGCTGTAATTATCTAATCCATTTTGGTTTAATTAATTTACTTTAAATACTTTTTATATTTATCAAAACAAAAGTATATTTTAAATTAGTTTTCTTTAATATTTGAATAAAATTTTCAACCTTTATTTCATTTTCATACAACAAATTCATAATTATTTTATTTAGATGCCTAGAAATCCTGATGGAATAAAGCGGTCAAAACCCAATGCAGATAATATAACTGCATGGTCCAAACTAAAATTTTGCGTAAATTGCTAGGTACAATTACAGCGTGAATGCTAAGAGTAAAAACGTGGAATGAAAATGAGATCAGATACTAATACTACCTACAGATAACACGTCCATCCATCCCGGAAAATGGAATAGAGTTAGGCCGGGCGCGCACTAGCGACTAAAGTCACGGCGACCAGGATTACTAGTATCAAAAATATCATTAGAAAACAATAGAGCATTTTCAATCACATGACTTTACCTAACAACGGCCTTAGCAACGTTGTTTTTATCCTCCAGTGATGTCATGTGCGAATGCTTCTATTGGATGCTTATATGTCCCGCCCCTAACAACAGCCTTAGCAACGTTGTTTTTTTCTTTGTCACCGTGACAAAAGTCGCCAGTGCGCGCTCGCCCTTACTCTTCAGGTCGTGGAAATTTTCCTCAATTTATATTTTTAAAGTTAGTTTACAAGTTCACAAATTTAAAAATCTAATGTGAATAAATCCTTCTATAAAAGTAACTACTAATAGAATAATTTTTCAATTGCGAGACTGAAACCAAAAATTGATAAAATTATGATCATGTGGTGAATTATCTTAAATGTCCTCCTTGATCTTATTTACAATCCTTAAATTTTTTAACATCAAACAATGAACAGTATAAATAAACAACTAAATACACAACAAGTTTATTGTTGAATCTTTTAATTCCAAAATGTATCCAGTGTAAATGCGCTTTATTTGCTCCGTAAATATTTACACTTTCCCCACACAATTTTAGTTTACACTGAATGTACCTAACTCCTCAGTAGTTTCCAAAACCAATATCCTTAATTAAGGAATATTGATCAAAGCTCAGTTGGCAATGCAAAGCAAACATAAGCGTTGGGAACTAGTGTTATGGTCACACCCCTTGAGAACACACAATCTCCTTTCACTCCATTTTGAATTCCTGAACCTCTAATGATCCATTCCAAACAATGAATGCACATCAAACATTCCCCATGAATCGATACAATGC
Organism: Tetragnatha montana; assembly: GCA_963680715.1. Classification (NCBI taxonomy): domain Eukaryota; kingdom Metazoa; phylum Arthropoda; class Arachnida; order Araneae; family Tetragnathidae; genus Tetragnatha; species Tetragnatha montana. The sequence goes on along the minus strand of OY796676.1, from coordinate 12,268,712 downwards.
TCAAAACTTTCTGGGTGATTAGGATATTCATTCCCAACTTTAAATTTTTATTCGTTTGGAATGAATCTAATTATCCTTAAAGGAGTGCGTTGGGGCATTAATTTCAAGTAATTTACGTCTATCTAAAGTTTCTCGAGAGCAGGGCTGTCCGGATAGGCTTGTCAACTGCCTTTAGTTTCATTTGGATGGAGTTGTGAATGATTATAATGTGGATGAATATTTATTACATTGTTTTCTTGGTGGTTAAGTGGCAAGTAATTCATGTGGAATGAAAAATGTACGCAATAATTTTGTACCTCTCGAATGCAAATTATCTCAATTGACTTTTTTTAAGTAATTGGTTTATACCTAATTAATGAATAGGATTTAGATTGCTACACATAAATCATGTGTGCTTCTCAGGTGTAAAAAGTCCTAATTGAGTGTTTTAAATGACTTGTCTTCCAAGAGACCTAATGAGGTATTTTCTCGTTTTGAGATTACATTTTATTAAAATAGTAGATAAAAAACCATGAAGAATGACGTTTAAATGAAGTATTTTCGTGGCCTAGTTTCTGAGATATAAATTTTTGAAATTTCGTTTTGTGTTTCTGAGTGAAAACAGAAACACTCTTGTTGTTGTGCGCTGTGGCGTCACATCCAATAGAATCCCGTTTTCCGATCATTGAAAAACAGTAAAAGCACTAGTTTTCAGTGCGCTGTGACGTCAAATCCCGTTTTTTTTATCACGTGACTTTACTAGTGTTTTGGCAAAAATAAAATTGAATTTTTAAATTATTTAAAACATATTTTTGAACTTAAAAATCTGATATTTGAGAGTTTTAAACAATCAAAAAAGTGTAAAATTAAGCAAATCCCTCACCTATGCATAGGTGCATTTGAATATGCAAATACCTCATTCTTCCTCAGAGCCGCATGTTGAAATTTTGAATAATACGAATAAAGGAATGATCATGTACAAGTAAAATATTTTGCAACTTCTTCATATACCCTCTAACGAATTAATTCATAATATGTATATAATACAGTAAAGTGAAATTGTGAGGATAAGAGTAGGACCAATTTTCTTACAGGATGTAGAACTGGAGTTTCTGCGATAACAAAAGTGAACTTGAATTATGCGTTCTTTTAAGCTCATTGCGAGGAATAAAATTTCATTACATATTAATTCAAATAAAGTAGTAAGAAGAAAGCAGAGGAAATCTTTATTTCACTGTTAGTATTAATCAAAGTGTTTTGAAGTGTATTTTTGTTGCACAAAAAAGGTATACAAGGGTGTTTTTGAAAGAATAATTTCAAAACTGATACTTTAATATACCTAGTAAATACAAGAAAATAATAACTTTAAAAAGCTTAAATTTAATCATCATTGGACGAATCCCGTTGCGAAGGAAATGTTAGGGATTTCTTGAATGAATAAGAAATTCCAATAACTATAAGAAGCAGTACATTATATATAATTGTATACCTTGAAAAAGTAGTTTCCTTATATAAAATATGAGCACCGTAAATACAATATTGAAGTAGACCTCTTTAAAAGATTCTTGTACGTTAAACTTTTATTCTTAGTGCTCCATTAAATTTATTGCCTTGCCATAGAGAGCTTTCAGTTGTACAAGTATACATGTTTATCCAATGCTATTGAGATGTCCCATCGAAATATACGTTTTATTTCTTGATTTAAAGTTTTTAAGGGCATAAATTAGACATAAACTATTACTTAGACTTTAATGATCATGAAACAATTTTTTTTGTTTTCACTCTTTTTCTACATTGCTTAGCTTCAAATTAGTGCATATTTTTAGAAGCTACATTGCTTGCTAGTACCAAAGGATATAAAAATATCCTCAAAAATAAATTGAGAAACTCGACATTAATATAAAAAACAATGTTTAAATAAACTTTTAATTTTCCTCAATATGGAATAACCTATATGGTAAAGTTTGAGTTTTAAGTTTGACTTAATAAAAACATGTAGAAATTATTTATATTTCAATGAGAAATTCATTTTAGAATGCACTGGAGAGGAAAATATTTTCTTTGTTTAGCAAGTTTAATCAGTGTAAAAACCCGAAACAACTTTGATGAAATTATCTCTGTTTGTATAGAATTGTGTATAGGTAAATAAAAATTCTCTAATTATCTGTCAGCTTGTACTTTATATTTTTGATTTTCATAAAAAAAACTTTTAATTACTTACAGGAGTGTGAATTTCTTGTTTCCTCTCCACACGTATAGTCTTTTTAAATTATTTCTTTCGAAACACTTAGCAATAATTTATTTTACGTAAGAAGATGGGAGGAAATATTTTGGAGGAAAGACGCATATATTTCTTTTTTTTTAAGTATTAGGCGAGACATTTTCTGTAAAAGTCGTCCTCTCTTATCAGTTTTAAATTCAAACTATATTGAGTTATGCAGAGTGCTGTCAAAATGCAATTTGTTGTTCGTCTTTAAAATTAGAAAAGACATTCTTTTAAGCCAAATGTTATGAAAAGGGAATAAATAAAGTAATTTTTCTGAAGAACCAAAAAAGAAAGAAAGAAATAGTTTTGTTAAATTTTTTATACAATGTATTATGTAATGGTATTTTATAGTGTAGGTACCTGTAGTTCTTAGTTTTACTAATTTTGAAGTCAAAATTAAAATGAGGTATGTTTATGGCAGTATATCGAACAGATTTCTTAATTTATGTCTTGAAACCTCCGGAACTAAACTTCAAAATATGTGTTCTTTTAAAGCTTAAAATATAGATTATAATACCTTATTAATTCTTTTCAAACTGCACTTAAAATATCTCAGTACCAAAAGTTGAAACAATACTGTTTTGGGTGATAGGCATGCCTACAGCCTACAACTTTAAGCCTTAAATCCATGACAATTACCCCTCTAATGCAAGTTTATAATTGGATTAATTGGATAATGAAAATTTTAAGTTACTGAATAACACTAATTCTATGTAAATCCCGTACAGTTATGTAATTTGCAAACAATAGGCAAACCGTGAATAACTTTTAGGCAGACACGCTTATAACCTTTTTGACTCTCTTATTCTAATCTCACCTTCTTTATCATAGCTATAATTGAATTTACATCTTCCAAATTGAAATAAATGTTAACTACTTAGTCTTGAACTCGATATTAATTAGTTCAAGGAACCACTTAGTAATATTAGACGATAAATACAAGTTCAGTGTCGTGATATTTTGATATTTCTTGATTCACGAGGATTAAATGACTTATATTCGTATAGTATTTAAATATTCAACTAACTCAATATTCACAAATTGCAATAAGTAGCGTTTGTTACATATAATTTTTAAAATTAAATTACCCCTTTCAGTGTTCATAAATTCATTAATGGTATATTAGAGAATGTAATTATTGGAGATATTTTGTACAGTTTTGTATTGAGTTTCCATTAATTCATCATTTAGAGAAAGAACTTAGATAGTTCTGTTTTATATTACACGTGTGCCAATTAAAAGTGAAACTCGATATGATTCAGATATTTATTTTTAAGAGAATTAATATATGCTATGATTGTTTGTTTCATAATAAAATTTTAGTATGAATTTAGTTTATAATATTACCAATCATAATTGGTAAAAATAGCAGTACAAATAAAAAAAATCTGTAATTAATTTATTAAATCGACATCCTATCTAACAAGTAAATTGATAAATAAGTTATCATAATTGACAATTTCAGTAATTTCTGCTTTAAACGAATCAAATCTTTAACTATACCGAAAATTACCATGTGGAGACTTTTGAACCACTTTAACTTTTACTTGCTTTCAACTTCTAACAAATCCTTGAGAGTAAGGAAAAAAACCCAAAAAGGTGCCGAAAGCGTACAACAAAAATTCTAACGCAAATTAGATTTCCACTTCACAGAGTTTTCCCCTTCTAATCTTAGCTGATTAAAATTAAATTTCCAAATTTATCTAGAGTATGCTTATGTATAGAGGTCTAAAGTTAATTAACTTTTCGTTACCTTTTGAGAAGGTTTTATAACACTTATTTTTCCCGTGTAATTTCCTTTTTTGGTATATACCTAACAATGATGTTAATGATTTCTTTTCTGCATTACCTTACTGTACCAGAAGTAAGCGGCAGTATAACCAGTAGTTTTTATAATTTAATTTTGTGGAGTAATGTGTTTTTTAGTGTATTTTGATCTGTGCTTCGAGATTTTGAGGTGTGTAAGTTTTTTCACTTTTCACTGTAAATAAATAAAACCATTCTTAAGATAAGTTCCCTACAAATTAAAAATAAATTGTACAAGACTAAAACGTTAATCAAAATAAAAGTTAAGTAAAAAAAATATATAAAGTAGGTGCCTTTTTAAATTTAGGGAGCTTTAACATTTATAAATTTAAAATTAATGTAGGTACTGCAACCAAGTTGTTGTTATTAATTTTTTTTTTAATATTATCCTGGCCAGAATTTTTCGTCTCTTACAAAACCTAAACTAAGTTTCACATTGGATTTTTACTTTTAGTTGAATAACAGTATATTTATTATAAGTATAAGGAAATTAAGTTTTTTTTTCGGAATACCTGGAAATAGAAATACGATATTTTAGTTCATAAAAGATTTACTTTAATGCTAGAAACTTTGCCCTAATAGTGTTTTTTCTACCCTCACTATCAGAATATACAGTTTACCTTGTAGATAAATAGAGAAAACTCCCTTGTTTTCAAAAACAAGCGTAAAACTAAACTCATATACAATTTTTTTTTTAAGTACTCACACTTTACTATAAATAATTTAAATAACAAAAATAGTCTCTGAATTTCTAATACACATATTTATATTCCTCGTAGCTATAAGTAAAAATACTTATTTGACTTAACTATCTTTATATGATGTATGAAATTTTTATTCAACAAAAACTTGAAACTTGTCCAGTATGTCTCAACGAAATTTAAATTCAATCTCATAATTGAATGCCACCTTCAACACACTTTTTGAAATCCTAAGTAAATATTCTTAAAATTGTTTATTCTAAATCTACTTAATCATATTTTCAAATGGTATTTTAATCATAACAAAAATAATAATATTAATAATAATTCAATGACTGCTATAACGTGGATCCAGCGAAGCAGTTCTCACGTCCTCACTCCAGTTATTTCTGAGATTAACAGTTCATAATTCGATCGTTTCATGCTCTGAAAACGTGTGATGAATATACCAGTACAGTCCTGTGAGTATTTGATTAGATTTTACACCTGAGTAATTTATTTCGAATGCTGAATCTCATATATTAACTCTCTCCGTTTGCACCCAACGTTGGAATTGAACTCTAACTTTGACATACGAAATAAATATTTGTCATCTTTTAGAAAACGAACTTTTTGAAGGTTTTACTTCAAATTTTACATATTTACCCAGAATAAAACGATGGTTTAGAAATATTATTTTATACATCGAATAGATTCGGTACAATTCTATAATCTATACCGTTAAAAGTGCCGAGCTGTTTTCGGTTTTAAATATTGAAATATCACCAAGTGTTTTTGTCATCATTATACAAGTAACTGCATAGTATATTAATCAGTTAGTTTCTAATTTCGGAGCTATTTACTTTTTTTTTGGGGGGGGGTTAAAAACTACTTGGTGATTTAGCAAATAGACGGAAGCAACGCATAAAAAAGTTTATACAGCTTATCGATGTTTCTCTTTAAAGCTTCTCATACTTTATCAATAAAGAATTATATTAAATTCAACTTTGCTGCTCCCAATTACTTTTAAATATCTTTTTCAATTGGTAATGAATAAGAATTGGATAAAACAAAAAAATATTCATAAATTAAGACCACTATAGTGATTTTTAAGAGGACAGTAATGACTGAAAGATACCTAAATTTAGTAGATGGTTGGGAGGTCAGAAAATATAAATTTATAAAGCATTGATTAAAACCATCTTGGAAGTTTCGTGTCTTCTTTTATAAAAAATGTTTTTGAATTTTTTTGCAAAATACTATTACAATGGTCAATTAAAAACTTTCAATTTCTTTTCTAAAGCTAAGATTTTATTTTTTAAACATTATTTTATATTTTCCTAATCTACAAAATTACACCATTATGTATAATATTATTGAAACTATTTTAACCTTCATTTACTTTAAAATCATTTACATTTACCGAACATAAGTAATAGAACCTTTAGGTATTAAGTTAATTATAATATGAAACACCTTCTATGGGAAAACGGAGGGAAACGTTTTCTTGTAAATAGGGGGGATGTTTAAAATTCCTTGAGCTTGAAAGATTGGAATTTAGAAAACTACGTTACGTAATTCATCTGACGCAATATAATTACATAATTTACTTAATAATATGATAGCATTACATAACTTTGTAAATGCTAAGATAAAGAATGGAGTGACAAAAAAAAATACCACTCACAATGTGTATTTAAAAGTTTACTTAAATAAACAAGATTAATACTTTAATTAAATCACCCTGTAGATTAACTTAATTTCACAAGTCCTTTGTGTTTTCTCCGATGGATTTTATCACAAGCATTAAAAGAATTGTGTCTTTCGCGTCCACAGTAAAGAAAACGTCAAAGGCCTATCTTTTTTCTATAGAAAAAGGCTCAAGGGAATGATACTGGAACTCAATCCCGTTTTTATCTTATCACTGTTCTTTCTTCTCTTGAGCAGAGTTTTAGAAACTGAGTTACAACCCGTCATCGTGGTCGAAATTTATAAAGGGAATATGGCGATGCAGCACAGTTTGGTTTAAAATGACCTGCTTTATCATTTTTTTCATTCAATATTATAAATATCTCGGCTTTTCTCTTTTATTACTAGTTGAAATTTTTCTATAGAGTGTTTTCAGGTGACGTCACAACCGGTTATTTTCTTTTAACTGTGTACCTTCTGTAGGGCTTTTAACTGTTGCTAAGGCCATTGTTTATCTGTTGCTAAGGCGGTTTTTAGGTATGGGGTCACGTGATTGCAAATTCCCCAATAGAAGAATTCCACGGTGTGTCATTTTCTGTAACTGTTTACCTCTGTAGGGCAAAAAACTGTAACATTTTCTGTTGCTAAGGCCGTTGTTAGGTCCGAGTCATGTGATTGAAAATGCTCTATTAAAATGGATATGATCATACAAACGGAAATGGTTTAAAGTATGCAAACGAGTAGTCCAGGCAACGAATGCTCAAAAAAAGGTATGGAGGGAAATTCTTGGAGCACAATTTTTGACTTCGGAACTTTGTTTGGACTAGTTAGGAGGTGAACATATCAAAAGTCCCCGCCCGTAGCCCTTACGCCGAAGTGAGGAGGGGTGTTCGAAAGTCTCATTTTTCAGTTTTTGGCTAATTACTCTTACAAAATGCGTCCCCACGAAAACGTTTCAATTCGCTTTTTTAAAGTAAATAAAATTATGAACAATTTAAGACCCTACGCAGGTTTATACGTCCAATTTATCCCGAGTTACATCTCTTCAAAAATGGGAAATTTTTTCTAAAAATTCGAAAATTTGAGTAAAAAATGTATTTAAAGCAATTTATTGGCTATATTACCCATCTAAAAGATAATTAAAGGCTATTACCTCATAATGCACTTATTTAGCTTTAATTTAAGCCCTGAATCAAGTATGTGAGATCAATAGTTCTCACGTTATCTTAAAAGAACAAAAATTGGGAAAATGGGATTATCCCAGTAAGTCCAGTCAAATAGTATTTATTTTGAGAAATATTTGGGGTAGAAGATATTTTTCTCTATCCGTATGTTTTTTTGGGGTGCTGAATCCGAATCTGAGGTTTGCCAACAAAATTTCGGGACGGAACATTGTGAAAATTCGAAAAAATGGCAAAAATTCGCCCCTTTTTTTCGTTTTTTGCCCCTAGAACATTACCTTTGCACTTCTGAGCTAAACAATCAATACAAAAAATAAAGAACACAAACCAAGCTACAAAAAAGTCTATCACAACTTTTCTCTCAGGCGCGTAGTTTCGCCGATAGAGCACGTTGAAAAAGGGGTTATTTTCGTTCGATTGGTAGAAAAGGTCACTAGTATCGCCAAAACGCCGAATTTTTGGAACATAATACTTTAAAAACTGCTTTAATAATATTCTTCATCAAATCGACCATCTAAAAACTCTAATGATGATTATCTAAATGCATTTTCGTTGTGAGATTTCTCTTACGAACGAAAGTTCCATAGGAGATTATAGTATTTCGATAACTACATACATGTTGCTTCTTCGAGATTACATACAAATGTGTGCTTTTGACTATTTTATAAGTTTTTGGGAGTGCTGAATCCGAATCTGAAGTTTGCCAACAAAATTTCGTGACGGAACTTTGTGAAAATTCCAAAAAATGGTAAAAATTCGCCCCATTGCCACCAAAAATTGCCATTTTTTGGAATTTTCACAAAGTTCCGTCACGAAATTTTGTTGGCAAACGTCAGATTCGGATTCAGCACCCCCAAAAACTTATAAAATAGTCAAAAGAACACTTTTGTATGTAATCTCGAAGAAGCAACATGTATGTAGTTATCGAAATACTATAATCTCCTATGGAACTTTCGTTCGTAAGAGAAATCTCACAACGAAAATGCATTTAGTTAATCATCATTAGAGTTTTTAGATGGTCGATTTGATGAAGAATATTATTAAAGCAGTTTTTAAAGTATTATGTTCCAAAAATTCGGCGTTTTGGCGATACTAGTGACCTTTTCTACCAATCGAACGAAAATAACCCCTTTTTTAACGTACTCTATCGGCGAAACTACGCGCCTGAGAGAAAAGTTGTGATAGACTTTTTTGTAGCTTGGTTTGTGTTCTTTATTTTTTGTATTGATTGTTTAGCTCAGAAGTGCAAAGGTAATGTTCTAGGGGCAAAAAACGAAAAAAAGGGGCGAATTTTTGTCATTTTTTCGAATTTTCACAATGTTCCGTCCCGAAATTTTGTTGGCAAACCTCAGATTCGGATTCAGCACCCCAAAAAAACATACGGATAGAGAAAAATATCTTCTACCCCAAATATTTCTCAAAATAAATACTATTTGACTGGACTATACTGGGATAATCCCATTTTCCCAATTTTTGTTCTTTTAAGATAACGTGAGAACTATTGATCTCACATACTTGATTCAGGGCTTAAATTAAAGCTAAATAAGTGCATTATGAGGTAATAGCCTTTAATTCCCTTTTAGATGGGTAATATAGCCAATAAATTGCTTTAAATACATTTTTTACTCAAATTTTCGAATTTTTAGAAAAAATTTCCCATTTTTGAAGAGATGTAACTCGGGATCAATTGGACGTATAAACCTGGGAAGGGTCTTAAATTGTTGATAATTTTATCTACTTTAAAAAAGCGAATTGAAACGTTTTCGTGGGGATGCATTTTGTAAGAGTAAGTAGCCAAAAACTGAAAAATGAGACTTTCGAACACCCCTCCTCACTTCGGCGTAAGGGCTACGGGCGGGGACTTTTGATATGTTCACCTCCTAACTAGTCCAAACAAAGTTCCGGAGTCAAAAATTGTGCTCCAAGAATTTCCCTCTATACCTTTTCGTTGCCTGGGCTAGAGCTATTTCAATAGATTGGTACTTAAGGATTTCTTCTGCCTCATTTGTCTGGAAAACTTTCTCTATTATTGTTTTAACTGAAGAACTACTTTAACTTTCTCAAGAGTTTTGAAAAGGGAAGACTTTTTAAATTTGACTAAAATAATCTGACATGTGTGTTCTTTGCAATGTCAACGATGATTTTTTTTTCAAAGTTCTTTAATTGTAGTCTTTAAACACTTTATCTGGGCTATGACTCCCCTAGAAAGTTTACAACAATCTTTTGGGTTTGAGCTGGTTATTCAAAGAGCATTATATTTAAACAATCTCATTACAATTGAATCCTCAGTTTTAAAAAGGGGAAAAAGTCCAGAAACAAAATTTTGAGAAAATAAAAAAGAATTTAAAAGTAATAGAATTTTCGTTGTATAACCACCAAACCTTTACTGAAAATTCAAGACCCTATTTAGAAAACAGAGCAATCATCGAAAAAAAATATAATTAGGACACTCAAAAATATTTTAAAGTTGTAAAAATTTGATGGACTTATTCCCTTTTCTAACCTTATGAAATTTCAACTAAAGAAAAATCTTAATAACCACTTAAATTTACATTTAAATTTTATTTCTGCTTAGTTCACAGCACAAAAGTGAGAAATAGAAAGACTAAGACAAGTAAAATTAAAAATTATTAAGACACTGAGTCATTAATACTGTATCAATGGAGTCCAACATTCCCTGGATAAAAAAAAAGTTTTAAACACTTTTAAATTTAAAAAAAAATCACTTTAGATTAGTTTGCAGCACAAAGAATAAGAAAAGAAATACAAATTAACTTTAATTCCAAATTAAATTTAAAAATGCAATGAATGGATGGATATTGATTTGGCAAATTCAAGGGGCTATATCCGCCTATAGGGGGTAGTTATTTTCCCCTCTTCCCACTCATGTGTAGAGCAAAGCTTGGAGATATATATTTTCGATCACAAAAAGTCAATTTGTCATTTTTTGGACTTATTCCCTTTTCAAACTGGCGATTCAAATGAGCTTACTGTTAGTTTTAAAACCATGGCTTGTGCTTTGTCACTCGCCTCCGCAGGATCATAGTTGCTACAAACAACAGTAAATATCTTTTTTTTTTCATTTATAGTAATCACCACTAACTATAAAAAGAATCCACTAATGAAAAAAACTCTCAACACCCATCACATCTCTAAAATCCAAGTTTTTAAAAACACCTCCAAAGACTCATCATTACCATACAAATTCACTCCCACTGTTTGTAGAAGAAACACGATAGAAAACAGATATTTTGCATTTTCCTATTTAGCCGAGATTTCCCCACGGCGCAACGGAACTCCCATCACCCTAGATTCCCCATACGCGAGGATATTTTTTATCACCGAATCCCATGCATTGCTAAGTAGGAAAATGCTTAGGAAATCAAGACTCCATTTTCACCAAGTGTTGGTACCAACCCCCTCAAATGTTTGAGGGTTAGATTGTTCCGAAGGGAAACAAAGCCCCCTCCTCCACATGAAATTCTATGCACCCCTCCCGAACGAGCCACGAAAGTAATAAATACGAATAAAATTCCACTACCAAGACGATATGAGGTATAATTCCGGGTTACTTCACAATGTATTGATTTGATATAAACGTCGACTCAATTTTCCCCCGCCCTTGTGTTTGATTTCTGGTGGATCGCTTTCCACTTTGTATCTGGTTGTAAGGACACGAGTTGCAAGTGAATGGGATTCTCTTAGAGCGCAGTGAATGATGTGATTCTTGAATATGGGGGTTTTCTAATATGAGTCAAATGGCCCTATCTGTCTTTCCACCGAGTTTATTGCTTTCTGGTGAAAAAGCAATTCCTTATCCTGTTATTCTTCGGGTTTATGCATTTTTGGGGGTTCTCTCATCAATCTTTATCATGGTTGTATTGCTTTTTAAGATGTTCTTACCAAGAAATGAGAGTTTTTGGTAAAATTAAATATGATATTTATATATAATCAGTGTTTAAGAATGAATGAGATGTTATTAATTTCAAAAAATGAGCAAAATGAAATAAATTTGTTGTATTTATAAAATGCACAATAAGTCCATCTTCATTTTTTGTACTATTTAGAAAATCAATCAAACATGATTTTTTTTACTCAAGGGCCCTAAATCCAAACATAATGCTCAAGATAATTTTTATTTGTTCTACTAAAATGATTTTTTTTTAATCAGAAGTACTTAACTATTTTGAATGCAAGTTTAACAGGACAATTGTTTTACAAAATCAGATAAAGCCAACACTTCAAACTACAGACATGCTTATATAAGGATTTATGGATTTATTCATCAATTGATCTTATGTAACTAACAACTTTGAAAAACGAAACTAGTATATCTTTACGATGGTTATGCTTCCATACAGCACAACTAGATAGCTGATAAATTTGAAAGGAATACAGATAATGGTGTTTATCTTCCTTCTGGCCGTTTTCCATGCTCTCAAGAGAAACTCGGCCATTATTTTGGTCAATGGTGCCATATGTTCTGCCATCTTTCTTGTTGTGATGTTAATAAGGCAATTACTTTTCTCTCTTGAGTAAGTGTCTCAAACAGCAGATTATATAAAGATACTAGTCGTTTGTTTATTGAAACATTCTAAGGTTAGATATATCTTATTATTTTTAGAGCATTAAGCATTTTCTTTTGGATCATTTTTAAATGACCAAACATATTATCAATCACTGTTTATTTATTTTAATTAGCACCAGGCCCCAATTTGAAGCGGAACGGCGTTCCGGTACCTTTCTTTTAGAAAAATTTCAATATTTAAAAATATTTATGTACTTAATTAAAAACTATCCAGGTTCTATGTGAATCAATCTGGCTTTTTACTATTGCTATTCGAATCATCTTTTCCGAAGCACTCTCTAAGGAAATATATACAACAAATAGATACAATTCAGACAACTTCTAATTCTACTATCGGTCTAATACTAAAACATTAGTTGAGAAATAATTTTAAAAATGTATCAGTGATTACACGTGGTGAAGTTGCTATGAAAACCCATATGTTTGAATTCAGGAGGGGGCCCAAGAAAAGTTTTGCGCGTTAGCCAGTCAAAATCGTAACAAGACTTAAGAAGAAATTTGTAAGAAATTGTATGAAATATTGGAGTTTCAAGCAAAAAAAGGGGTGTCTGAGGGCCCTTCTCAGTTTTGAAATTTTATTCTTGAAAGTAGTGTTTTAACTCATTTGAAAAGACTTCTAAAATAGGATCAATCCTAGGCAAAAACTTCAAGGAAGAAATTAGTGTGTAAATAGTGGTCAACACTATTTGAAACAATTTACATTTTGCTTTAGAAAATTAGCTTATAATACTAACCAAAAGATTAATACAGTTCAAAATTTAAAATAAAAACGGATTTATTATAGTCAGAGGAAGATGATTTTACGACGTAACTTTTCCTGTACAAGGAGGGGGGCCGGATCCCCCTTTACCTTATTTACCCATGGGCGCCCATGGAAGTTGCGAATTAAAAGAAAATTGCATTCTTTCCCCGCTTTGAAGAAATTGTTTACGATTTTGTGTACATAAAAGAACAATACACTTCTTACTTCTTTTTATGCAGTTTTCTTGGGGGAAAATACGAAAGTTCCCAGCATGTGTATTTCATAACAAAAACATGTGGTCTTGACAAAAATTTAACATAAATTCTAAAATTTTATACGGAAGTAATAAATAATAGCTTTATTCGTAACTGGAAATGTTCAATGTAGAAGATAGCGACTTAGAATTTTTTACCATAACTTCCAAGAAAATCGAATATAAGAATTTGGTTTACTGGGTATACTCATGTGGTTATAACTTGGTCGTCAGGGTTACCGTTCTGGCACCTCTATTTATGGAAATATAGCTCTGATGACATTAATCATTATCATATAGACAACCAAATATGCAACAAAATATTTGTTGAGTAATAATTACTTTGTAAGATATCATGACATGAGTCTAAATTAAGATTACTTGATTAAAGATTACATCTAAGAAACACACAGTGTGTACTTGTAGATTAGAAGGTTACAGTAACAAATTTTTAGGGATAATTTCATTCACTTCTTTAAAAAACGATTAATTCTCAAATTCTTCTTTTCAAGGAACTTTACGCCTCCGTAAAAAGCCTCCCCATTTATTCAAAAATTGCGCAAATAATTGATAAACCCCTCTCAACTTTCAATAATCTGCTCAAACACAAAATTAATTGTTTGAAGACCTCGTAAATTTTAACTCCGTTTCTTCATCGCACAGCAAAGAAAAAAAAACATACTTTTCTCCACCTTTCCTCTATCATCGCAATGCCGTAGTTAATTTCTTTTTGCTTCAGAGTAGAGTACGATCCTCTTAAACAGTTGATGTAATTAGCATCTTGATGTATTCCGTACAAAATAGGGACTTTCTCGACCCACGCGTGAGATCTCATTTGCCTGGCGTTAGTCAACCTACGCAAAGAGCATTCCAGAATAAAATAAAACGATTAGAGCGCTATTATTACTGCATAAATGTTGTTTTTAACACTCTTTTCACACAGTTTGTATGAAACTTTTGGATTGCAGCCAAACGTAGTACATATTTTGACTTCTCATCAGAGTGATTCAATTTGATTCAATTTGTTTTTCTTCACGCTGTGTGTGATTTAAGTACTGAATTCTGAATGACGTTTGCTTGAATTCTGATTAATCTCAATAGAAAAGTTCACTTAAATCCAAAATTCCGATACCAAGAAAAGTCCTTTGAAAGTTATTCAGTAAATTTCCATGAAAGTATAAGACTAAGAGATATATTTATAACTCCTTCAGTCCAAATTTTCTATAGGATTTAATTTCAATCTAGGATTGACAAGGATAGGTTAGCTTTCGAGTTTTATGGAAACTTTAAAGCCAAATGCACTTTGTATTAACACTTCCATTAAAGTATTAAAAAAATAAACTGATAATTTATTTTGATGAATTTAAATAGAACCATAAAACAAAATATGTATTTTAAACTCATGTAAATTATCATTTGCTCATATAGATGTTTATTTCAAATATTCCGAAATGAGCATGTCAAGTGAATTTTTATAATACTAGTTCTTGGAACTAAATGTTTATAAATTTTTCTCGGAAGTATTTTAGAAGAGTTTATAGTGTATTATATTTTATACGAGGGTGTGAAATATCCAGGATGTGAAGAATATTTCAAAAAATATTTCTTCATTCAGCGTTGCCAGGGTTTCTTATAAAAGAAGAAAAAGTTTCTTTCATGGCTCTTTGAATATTCAGTGTGTTTAAACTTTCAAAAGGGATACTTAAGTTTTCTTTCTGGGATCTCCCTGGATTCACGATGAATTGATCCTTGTATGTTTAACCATAGGTCCCAGTTGTCAAGGATTTCTCAGGAATATCAACGTTTGTCTCTTACAAACAAGTACCATAGAACGGCCAGAAAATATTGGGTTATCTTTGAAAAAGCTTGCTTGATTTCTTAAAAAAAATGTTTAAATAAAAAAAAGGATGTTTGATTACTCATTTTAACGTATTATAAAAGTGCTATTTTCTTGATAAATACATCTACCAAACCATTAAAATCATTTGAATGGGAATTAAATTGATTTGTAAAAATAGCAAAATAAATTTAATGCAGATTTTATACTTGCTTTTCATTATCAATTAACTTTAAGGGAAGGGGACTCAGTACCCTCAAATCGGTCAAAGTAACGATTTAGAGATTTTGCTCTCAAAGTGATGTTTTTCTTTTAAATTGATTCTGTAAAGTTTCAGAGTGATGCGCGAATTCTAATTATAATAATTCTTCAATTTTCATTGAGCTTAGTTACCCAATAATTTTTTAAATAATCTTTTTCCAAAACTACTTTTTTGGCATTTTAAACCCTAAGGCTTTTTTTCTACTGGACTATTTCAATTGAAACTTTGCATATATATTAGATGCAGTGCTTTCAATAAAATTATGCATTCAAATTAGGGATTTAGAGTACAGAAGCAAATATAAGTGAAAAAAAGTGTGTTTTTTTGTGATATTTTAGAGTTGTTTGAGAAAAAACATTTTTTATTAAAAAGTATTATAAGTATCAAAACTCGGAATGCATAGTTCTATAGACAGTAACTTAGTATACATTGGGTAAAAATTTCATACCAAAATTATCAAAATTGAATAAGAAGTAGGGTTTTAAAAATTGGTTTAAATTTTTGATAATTTTAAAATTTCTCAAAAACTGCTTTTTTAAAACTAAATTTTTTGCTTGGGTCATGTTTAAATGGTCATTACAAGTGTTTTGACACTAAAGAACTTCAAAAAATTTGTAAATTAAAGAAAATATAAATTTTGGTACTGAGTCCCCTTTTAAGGGAATTAGAAAGAAATTTTGAATACGTTTAGACAACATAAAATGAATGTGCACATTCATTTTATGTTGTCTAAACGTATTTTTATGCGTTTAAAATGCATAGTATTAAAAGTTTAAAATTATTTAAACACTTTTATTAATTTAAAATAACAAAATTTTATTACCTACTACTACGTATATTCTCTTTGGATCAATCCATATCAAGGGCTCCAGAAATGGTCGCTCGACCATTTTAAAATCAAATGATATTTTGAGGGCTGATTCTTACAGCACTTAGGGCGAGCGCGCACGGGCGACTTTTGTCACGGTGACAAAGACAAAAACAACGTTGCTAAGGCTGTTGTTAGGGGGCGGGACATATAAGTATCCAATAGCAGCATTCGCACATGACATCACTGGAGGATAAAAACAACGTTGCTAAGGCCGTTGTTAGGTAAAGTCATGTGATTGAAAATGCTCTATTGTTTTCTAATGATATTTTTGATACTAGTAATCCTGGTCGCCGTGACTTTAGTCACTCGTGCGCGCCCAGCCTTAGGCTGGGCGCGCACTAAGGCTGTTGTTAGGGGCGGGACATAGAAGTATCCAATAGCAGCATTCGCACATGACATCACTGGAGGATAAAAACAACGTTGCTAAGGCCGTTGTTAGGTAAAGTCATGTGATTGAAAATGCTCTATTGTTTTCTAATGATATTTTTGATACTAGTAATCCTGGTCGCCGTGACTTTAGTCGCTAGTGCGCGCCCAGCCTTAGGGCGAGCGCGCACAGGCGACTTTTGTCACGGTGACAAAGACAAAAACAACGTTGCTAAGGCTGTTGTTAGGGGCGGGAACAAGAAGTATCCAATAGAAGCATTCGCACATGACATCACTGGAGGATAAAAACAACGTTGCTAAGGCCGTTGTTAGGTAAAGTCATGTGATTGAAAATGTTCTATTGTTTTCTAATGATATTTTTGATACTATATAGTTCTCCTGGTCGCCGTGACTTTAGTCACTCGTGCGCGCCCAGTCTTAGTGAGTCAAAAAATCTATTGTTAAATTTTTATCTTTTTCGGAATTTTTATAGCAGCCATTGATTGTAAGGGTTTACGTTAACTTACATTACTCCGAACTGATTTACCTTAAATTCATGCAAAAAAATCCGTTTTACGATACATACAGCCTTTAAAATGTTTAGTTCGAATTTTAGGAGAACTGTGTTCCAAATATTTAAAATCATCCTAAAAAGTTGAACTTTAGAAAAATGATTTTTCAGTTTTCGAAGGCGTAGTATTCCTAAAATATTTATATTTTCCAAATGTTTTTGTAACGAATGGATAGGAGAAAAAAACCTAGTTTGACTGTATTCTGAAAACAAAAATCAACCCTGATATTTTGTCCTTTTTTTTGTAGTTACAAACAGTTTGTTGCTGAAACAAACTTTAAAAATCTGAAAATTTTACAGATTAAGCCTCACTGAGGTATAATCCTCCTGTAAAAATTTCATCCTTGGTACTTACTTCCAAGTCAAGTTAACCTTTCTACCTTGTTGAAAAAAAAGTTGCATATTCCCCCTCTTGGTATCTAAAAGACTCCATGCGTACTTGCTTACAAAGAAACTTCATTTTTTTAATTCAAGGAACATGTCTCATAATAATTTGTCTAACTTTTGCTGTATTTTTCTCCGTTTTGGGTTTTTTTCTGGAATTTTTGTCCCTTTTTGAGTATATGGTACACGTATCTTTATTTCATCTGAAACTTTAAATATGAACTAAATCACAAATGTGAGCAAAAAGTGTTTACTTCTTCATAACTATTCAGTTATGAAAATGTTTTATAGTAGTTACATTGTAAAAATATCACATGGACGTAAATCTAGAAAATTTCATAAGCGCAGAGCATTTTGTATGTGACTTTCAAATTTCCAATGGATTACAATCATTACATCACCCTCTTTTAGGTGTTTTAATAATGTGTTTTGCTTTTTTTTACTTTTAAATTTTCATAGAGTGTATTTTTATTTTTATCAAATACTAATCTTACTCTAATATTCTAGGAGAGCTCTTATAGAAGCCATTGGTGCAGCCTTAATTCATTACAGAATGCATTGGCATGTCTAAAATCAACAGCAATTAAAATATTTTAGTATTTAAATAAATCTATAAAACAAACTATTTTTCCCCTTTTTGTAACTTTTTTTTACAAGTGTAGGGAAGCAGCTAGTTTAACCGTTTGTATCAACTCCCTTGTTCGTTTTATTGAGTATATCGTGTAATATAGGTTATTATTATTCTCTTCAAAATTTGCCTTAATGAAGAAAGATTTATTAACTTATTTAATATTGTGTCTCATATGAAATGTGGAATCTTCTTTTGTAATTCAAATAATAAAGCAAAAAATTATAGGTTCAGAAATGTTAGGAAAGTTTCTCTCTTGTTGTATCTCAGATTTCAACAAAAAAAAATTTTTTTTTTCAATAATTCTTCGAAATAGCATTCTGAATTTCAGCAGATACTCTTAAATCTGTGAAAAACTTCCTTATTTTTCCGAGAAAACTAAACAAAAAACCTCTTTACAAAGCCATATATTTATATCGTTTTTTTTTTTTTTTTTTTTTTTGTAAGGAACTTATCCCACAGGAAA
The DNA here is from genome assembly GCA_963680715.1 of Tetragnatha montana. Taxonomy (NCBI): domain Eukaryota; kingdom Metazoa; phylum Arthropoda; class Arachnida; order Araneae; family Tetragnathidae; genus Tetragnatha; species Tetragnatha montana. The sequence continues at coordinate 12,250,143 of OY796676.1, read as the reverse complement.
TCCTGGTGCCAGTTGTCTGGTTTTTTGCAACTAACGTATTAGTTTCTCAAAAGAATTTCCATAAATTATTTTTCTCAGAATATGAAAGCGAAGAAGGAGCGATTCAATGCCCCGAATCTTTATATGTACTGTAAAAAATGAAAATATCCATACATTGAAACCTTCTAAGAAATCCCTAAACATTTGAAATGAACACAAAAACAATAATTTATCAAGAATATGACGAACAAAGAATATTAAATTAAATTTGTTATTTATTTACCGTATTTGTGCCTTGGGTCTGAAAGACCCATGAAGGGGAATATATGATTTTTTTCTCCCAGGTGATTTAAAAACTGAATAATAATCCCAAAATTTCTACCCGTTGTAAAGCAACACGTAATTAGGGAATACTAGCCTCGGAAAGCACCAAAACTAAAACCCAAGGGAGATATCAAACCCCAAAATGCGTTTGGGGTCTAAGACCCCAGAAGGGGTAGAAAAGTTAAAGTACCGTAAAAAAAGATTAGATGAGAACATGATATAATTCATTGATGATAACAATACCACATAGTTAAATTTAAATGTTCTTTTATTTTCTTTAACCGCAAACAATATTTGGCTACAAAAAAATATTTGCAAAATACAGATCTTTCAGAAACACAATGCCTTCGAAAATTGAAAAATAATCTTTTTTGAAGTTCAACTTTCAGGATGATTTTAAATATTTGCAACTCGATTCTCCTAAAACTCGTACCATACATTATGAAGGCTGTATAGTAAAACGGCTTTTGCTGCATATGGATTTAAGGTAAACCAGTTCGAAGCAGTGCAAGTTAAGGTAAACCCTTACAAACGAGAAAATCAGCATGGTTTGTATAATTTCGATGGCTGCTATGAAAATTCAGAAAAAAAAATCAAAATAGTGTTTTTGGACTATCTAGTAATGTAAGAATCAACCCTCAAAAAATCATTTGATTTTAAAATGATAGAGCGACCACTTCTGGATCACTTCATATTAATTGACCCCTTTTTAAAATTCACTTTTCAAATCTTGAAAATAGTTCAATTTTAGAGTTGCTTACATCTATAAAAACTAACTTTGCTTAAATGGAAATCAGTTTAACATTTTAAAATGATAAATGAATGTCATAATAAATCAAAGATTTTCCATCACATTCTCATTTAAATGGCAGCTATGTCGTAAAGGTCGATATTTATCCAAATATAGTTCTTTGACCCTTGGTCAGCGTATTTCTGGTGATGTGCTGCAGATCCTCGTAAAATCTTTTTGACATCTTGTAGATAGGTAATCCATCATAAGCGACTGCGCAATTTCTCAAATATGTCGTGGATATTGCCAAACAGCTCAAATTCTGATGTGGAAATATCTTACGTTCCGTGTGTACAAGTCCTCCCAACTGCTAAAAGGAACTTTTTAAGCATACCCAAGAATATGGGTTTTTTTTTAATGTTTTGGAAAACCTTCTTCTTAAATTTAATCTTATTGTTTCATTTTTTTATGATTTGAGTAAAATAATGCGTTAACATGTTTTTATTAAATGTGATTTTCTCTTTTCCATCCGAATTAAATTCCCTTTTCTTGAAACTAACCTTTTTCACATTCCTATACTATGAGATTTAGTTTTACCCTTTATAATTACACCCTGGTTATAAGTTTTATAATTGTATAATGGAGAAAGTAAGGAAAAATAGTTGTTTGGTATTACATAATTAAATTTTTACAGTATTTCGTCGAATATCAGTGTAAGTTATTTAAAAATACACAAGGGAAACGATACTAACTTCTTCGAAACACATGCAAAGTCAAATTCTAATCAAAATCTAAGTTTAGTATTTTGTATAACATAATGTTATAAATGGTTATTCTATGGTTATTATAACTTTTCTGTGGTTAGAAAAATGAAGGAAATTTGCTCTCACAATGCATTCACGTAATGGTGTAATCAAATGGTTCATTTAATACTAAAGGGAATGTTGGGTTGCCTCGAGGTTACGTTTTTTATAAGAGCAGTTATAAAAGTCTGAAAGTGCTTGTGGTTGTAACAATGTTCATTTTATGTTCACTGGTCCGTCGTACGTGGCAGTTCAAGTGTATACAGAACAGAGTTTTCCCCTACGAAAAATGTCCCCTGATTACACCTTTTTTTCCATTTATATTTTCTACCTCCATACTCAATCTACGGTATTTCATCTCTAGATTTAAAAATTTGAAAGGATAAAGGTGGTTTTATGGAAATATTACGGTGACCAATTAATTATAGGGGAGAGTGGGGGCTAATGGGACATTTTTTAATAAAGACTAGTAAAAAAGCTTAAATGCAGTGTTTTTTTTAAACTTTTATGAATTCAAAACGATTTTACATTTAAGTTTCTAAAAATATTCCCGGAAAGTAAAAAAATATTATTCATCTCTGTGTTATGTCAAATTTATTTACTTGTTTTACTTGAGTCTCAATAAAACTCAGCATGCCAAAAAACATTAAATTTTATAAATATAAAATGTTAAAATCCCTAGACCTATTTTACCCCACTATACCCATTTTACAACACCCGATCCTAACCATATGATCACACTCGTAACCAACAAGGCGAAAAACCTCTCCATACCCTTTTCCGATTGCGCATTTTTACCCTTCTTTGCCCTAAATATTTCTTATTGTAAAAAGCACCTCATGAAACATCTAGTGATGCGATAAATGCATCACACACATGAAAAATAAAAAACAATAACTAATATTTGGTGTTAAAAGGAATAAAAAAATAAGCCTAAAAGAATACATCCTTCCCAGAAAGTGTTAATTCACCCATCTCACAAATTATAGTTAACAACTTCAACTATGAGATTTCAAAAAAACAGAAAGTTATAAGAAAAAGCTGTTCAGGGCGTTTCTTAAGAAGCAGAAAAAAATCTAATATTCTTACTTCGTTCCACTTGTATTTTATTTTTACCATGAACTCAGAGAATCGCAACCTCACAAGGAACTTGAAAAACTCGTAGAACTCTTTTCAACGTTCCCGATGGGAAAAATTTCCACAAAAATAAGATAACTTCTTGCTCCCGAGGCACTTTTTTCAATAATTTCCAGATTTTGTCTTTTCAAAGGTTTCTCGCCTTTTTATGGGCTAAATATCCTTTTTTTCATCTTTACTATTGATTTTTACACTTTTCTGATTACGTTTTCAAAGTGAGGTATTTTTCGTTCATTTTCTTTCATAGAAACTTTAATCTTATTTCTTTTTATTACGTCGAGTTTATTTATCGCCGAAGTATTCTTGTTTTGTTTTATTACTAACTATTTTATCCATACTCATTTTCTAGAACTAGGCAGTCAACAGCTGTAGCTTAAACTGGTTTAATGATTTTTGGTACCTTTCTATATTTATGCTTAAGTAAATGGCATCACATATTGCTAACTCAAATATTTTATCAAACTTTTTTAAAGAGCGTTATTTTTAATAAAACAAGCATAAAATTAATTTTAAATTTTATGTAAACTAATGGATTTTAAATTGTTTAACACGTTTAATCCTATGCCGCCGGAGATTACCATTGAATCCAATAGACAATTCGGGGAATTCTGAAAGGATTAAAAATATCCTACATAATTTTTCGGTAGAGCTTTAGAAAGAGTCCTCCAGCCGCCATGTTTACCCACAGCTCAAATTATGACTGACAACCATACAGATATAATTATTAATATTATGATTATTAGATCCTAAAATAACATAACAGTAATTAGTAGATTATGCTGATAGCACTTAATCATGTTGCTGTGGTAGCTGTGGTTACACATGGTGACATGGAGGACTCTTTCTGAAGCTGTTCCAATTTTTCTAAAACTAAAGTATTGCTATTAAGTGTTGAATAGGGAAGATTTGTGTACCTAGGGCCGCCTTTTTCAATCCCCAATAACTTAGCCAAAAAAAAGTGTTATATGTTGTGAAACTGATTATGCACACATCAGAATACTTATTACCCACCTTTTTTGATTATTAAAAATACATATCAGTATCGTGATCATGAAAGCTTTTACTCTTTTTAAAGGTTAATGTAAAAAAAAATAAAATTAAAATGTCATTTTATTTATTCCGAAATGTTTAAAATTATATATTTATCAACAATAGAACTTCTATAGGTAGGTATTTTCTTTAATTACCAGTATAAACTACATCTGTCTAAATACCAAAAGATATCACAACTTTCATAAATCTTTTATAATACTTGTATTTTTAACACAGCCTATATGATATAACAGTTAATTTAATTTCAAATATTCATTCCTATATATTAAAAAAAAAACTTGCCTTTAAGAAAACTATTCCTTCTCTGACCTTTCAACTATATTCCCATAATATTTGAATTTGAAATAGCCTAATGCTGTTAAACCTTTTATGTCACCATAAGATAAACTAAGATTACCAGAAGAAACTTAAGATGGCTGATATCTGATTCCGTGACCTTTTGGGGGTTCTAGATGTAGCTGACACCCATTAAAGAAACTTCTGGGAAAGGATGTCTTTTTTTTTGTATCTTGGGTCTCAAGCTATCTTCTGTCGCTTTAAATGTCGACGTTATATATATATAATCTTATTTTCTAAGCTTAAAAACCCCTTTCAATTATATTTCAAAAGTTCCCATAATTTTGTTCATTTCCTTCGAAGGGAATAAATACATTATTTCCGTTTTGAAGACATTTTAGTCTTTAATCTGTTTAAATGTAATAAATACGTTAGTTCTTAAATATTCAATTATTTATTTTCACTAAATGTTTAAATTTTTTTCGGTATTGTTTTATCCTTTATTTCCTTTTAATATCGTAAAACATTTTATTTAAGCATTGGAATTTAACGTCAGCAATATACAAACCCCCAATAATTTGTTAATAAGTAAAAAAAAAGGATAATGTAAATAAAAAAATTACAATTATAAGTAATATTAGGATTCGTGAATGTTAGAGTTTAACTCTCAAATAGGTACATAATTCTGTTCTATCTTACAATTTTTTATGCATGCAGTTTTGAGTAAAACCTTTTACATTGATTGTTTTAAGGATTCTTATGATACATTTTAATGTTGATTCTTTATCAATATTTGTATTAGGAGCGATGTTTTTTTATTATCATACCTGATGCGCTCAGACATAAGAGTTTCATTAAAAAATAAGTATCAACACTATGTAAAAATAAATTGTCTTCATTATATAAACTGCATTCCTTTTTAATTACAATCTTTTACTAGGTACTGCAAAAAAAACATCAATTTTAACAAGTGTACTATTTTTACTTAGAAAGCAAGTACTTAGTGAATATTAAACATTCAATATTAGAACTTGACAAGACAAAAGTTCTACTACTTACCCAGTTCTAAAAAAGACGTGAAAAACCTAGAGATGTTTTTCTAAATTTTTAATGAACCATGAATAAATAATACGACACTGATTAATTGATATTTCATGACTTGAAACGGGTAAACAAAGAATTTACGTCACCGTTGCAATTTTTCCGTGCTTTTTTTTTAAATGGGATGGCAATAAGAAGATGGGGGGGGGGAGATAAAGCAATTACCTTCAAATAAAATGAATGAATTTTTCTCTTCGGGGAAAGTAATTATTCATTCAAGATAAACACCTCGGTATAGAGCTTTTGCAAAACTCACATTCTTGCACAATTAATTTGAAAGGAATGGAGGAAAACAATTTAAAAGGGAAACAAAAATCAATTCTTAATTTAAATTTAAAAATAACTCATTGTGCATGCCTAAAAATAGATTTGAAATAACTATTCACAACTTTTTCTATTGTGTTTATAATATTTTCTATATTTATTCCTGTATTTGTTAAACAGTTTTCTATATTAATTTATTTCAACAGCACGTATATTTATATTAACATTTACAAAATCGTTAAGGAGAACTTGTTAATTATATACATAATAGCTTTTGCATATTAACACAAATTTAAAAATTGTATTTTAAATTCGGTATTAACTTCGATGATTTAAATTCGAATAGAATATTAGAATATTTTTTTCAAATGCACTAAAAATACTGTCTTTATGTTCCTTTAGGTAAAATTGAAAAAAAAATGGAAAAGGTGGAACCATCTCTCTATATATAATGAAGGTGTCCCTGCCTGCCTGCCTGCCTGGCTGGGTTCCTGCCTGGGTTTGTCCGGAACAGATTTGGCTCAATTTCTCCAAAACTACCCGTCCGAATCGAACCAAACTTGGTACACATACGTAAGGGGACGGGGGAAAGACAATGACATCATTTCCAAATTTCTAAAACCACCCCTTCATCCCCTATAAGGCATTTTTGTAAAATTCACCTTACTTCTCCACTAAAGAAGATCTGTTTAACTCGCATTGTTGCAAATAATACAACAAAAACAATTTTAAACATAAAACAAAGTATTTAAAGATAAAACTTGGCTAAAATTGTTTTAAAAAGGTTATTAATAATTTAAAAAATTAAAAACGGCCCTTATAAAAAACTTTATAACAGTATTTTCTTATTAAAAACTTCATTTTCCATGAAACTTTAAGTTGAAATAGAAAGTTTTAAGAATTAGACTGGTTAAAGTAAAGATTACATCATGCAGTTTTTTTAGAAAGTTGATGATAGAAACACTAGATCAATTTGTTATTTAACCTTATAATTTGTTTCTTTGGTGTAGTTTAACGGGATTTTTTTTTTCAATTTAAACAGGGGGTATTTACAAATTTTGGGATTTCAAAAGTCTGTAATAATTTTAATGGATTTTTTTCACTTAGAATGGATAATTGGGTAACTGTCGTAATTAAATGTACAACACCGGAACTGGATGGTTAGGTTAGATTTACACAGTTGGAACCGGGAGGGAAAAGGCACAGGGAGCACGGTGATGAAAATGCACCGGGAACACCGAGATGAAAAGGCACCGGGGACACCAAGATGAAAAAGGCACCGGGATATGAAAAAATACTGGGAACACCGGGATATGAAAAAATACTGGGAACACCGGGATATGAAAAACTACCAGGATGATTGGTAATTATGGTTACAGAAAATTAGGCATGTAACTTGAGAAAATTTTAATAAATTGATACACTCCACCCGTGCAAGGCCGGGCATATCAGCTAGTTCTTAATAACAGTATAAATTTTTACATACTAGTATTGTTAACCTTCACAGCGGGTGGGTAGGTATATTTCATAAATACACTTGAGATGGATTGGGTCGCATAAATTTGGTTTAGAAAGCGCTACGAACTCCTGTCCATAGCTATTCTAAGCATTTCGTTTCAGCTACTTCCAATCTTCATAAATGAAGTTCCAACAGTTAATAGGCCTCTACAAATCTGTTCTATGTATTTTAGAGATACGCGTGACTGTTCAAGGAAGTTTTTAGTATTTTTGATTTTTTTAGTAATTATAAAATTTTGTTTTTGTGTTTTAGTCTTAAACATTGTAACTAAATGTATTTTCAGTTCAGTTGTTTTCATATGTAGCTTCAGCAATAGTTCAGCCAAAATACCAGTAGTTGTTTTCACATCTTTCAGGTTACTTCATATTTTATTTGTGCTGTTATGTTGCTTTTGTGTTTTATAACAACTTTTGTTCTGCTCTTTTTGAAATAATATTGATTTAAATAAAACATACTCATTAACCATATACTAATTACAACTTTGTTTTAAAATTACATGTTTGGAAATTTACATTTTACTAATGTGTATCTAAGAACTATTACTATTGTGTATCCTTTCGTGTAGGTATACAGTTCAAGCCTGCTGGAAGGTTAAATCTATACCAAATTCAGAATACCAACTTAAAACAAAGATTTATGATGTGATTGAGAAAACATAAGTGTAGAAAATGAAATAAAATCATGTTTATCACATCAAACATGGAAGCATTATCTTAAGAAGAAACGATACAAATACCTAGGAGGAAGGTAGGTCTATTTAAGCTCTTGGAATTTCATAATATTCATTAAAGTGGGCAAACAAGGTGGTATATAATGCAAAGAAAGTTCGTTAATTGTAAACTTATGAACTGAAACGGTTACCTACTTGAGCGCGACGTCCTAAATCTATGGCAGTTTTTAATAACTATGTATTTTTAACTGATACAGAATAAACTTTGAGGTAATTTCAGGTGGGAGTTAAATTGTGTTATAACATAACAGAGTTTATACTCAACTAGATAAATATTAACAAATTGTGAATGGATATGATAAGCTTACAATCTCGTAAGGCTTAGAAAATAATTTTCAAGGTTAATTAATTGGTAATGTATATTTTCTACTTAAAATCTGTCCAAAGCTATTAAAAATAAAATGTTTTAGTAAATACATATATAACATCTATTATGAAAATAAAAATTAATATAAACAAAATAATGTTAATAATTAAAAAATGTAATAAAAATTAATTTACTATATCATAGAATTTGATTACAAATTTTATTTTAATTGAATTAAATGAAAGGTACTAAATCTAAAACCCTTAAGAAAATAAGGGGCTTAAGCTATTACTTATTTAAAAGCTTCAAAAGTTAATAAGAATAATAATTGTAAGAATTGTTCTACATCGTAATATGCTAATCAAATAAATTCATTGCCAAGAAATTTTTCAAGCGAATTTCGAGAATAACTCTTTGAGTACTATATTACTTTTTCCACCTTGAGTAGGGGTTAAATTATTATGAACAACTGAAGGGATTGCTATTTAGATTCATGAATAGACTTACTTGAAAGAAATTGTCAGAAGATTTAAAGCGTTACTTCCACCTGAATTGGATAGAAAATATCAAATTTAATTTAGTGTTTCTCTAAATCTTTAATTTAGGATTAATGGCCCTCGATAACTACTTTTAGTAGCACAAAAGTTACCGGCCCCCTATGAAAGAAAGTGTTATTTTCTCTAATTAACATGTCTTAGTTATAGTAGGGGAGCCCAGAGTGTTTTTGGGTAGTAACTCGAGCGCGTCAGATAATCATAGGGGGGATACCTTGCATGCTTTTGAGTAACTCCACCAAATATAAGCTCTTTATGTTGGTGGGTAAGTTTAGAACAGCCCGTCAGATTTGTAAAAAAAATTAGTTAAATGGACATACTCGAGCGCGTCAGATAATGATAAGGTAGGTTAGTTACCAGCTAAAAAGTGTACATTTTCTAAAATCTGCCGATTTGAGCGGTGGGCAAGGGAATGGGAGGGTTACAAAGTTGCAAAGTAAAGCCAAGACCGGTAAGACGCTATCGCTCTTTTTGAGAAAAATGTACGAAACAAAATGTTTATAGACTAGTAGCCAGGAAACTAGGCTCAACTAGTTGTAAACTGTCTTGGTAGCCAATCTGACGCGCTCGAGTGTGTCAATGTAACTAGTTTTCTTTCAAATTTTGACGGGCTGTTCTAAACTTACCCACCAACATAGAGAGCTTATATTTGGTGGAGTTACTCAAAAGCATGCAAGGTATCCCCCCTATGATTATCTGACGCGCTCGAGTAAATCCACATTTAGCATCATGGGCTCCCCTACTATTATTTGTGTCTCTTCTGCAATTAATTGCATCTAACAATAAGTTGTAAACCCTCTAAACTGAACAACTAAGTATTCCATCATATTATTCCATTAGTATAACAAGCTCATTAATGTATTCCATTCGCGAAGATACGAATATTAACACGAAAGCAAAGTAATTTTTTCCCCCGAAAAATATTCCACTCACCAAGCGCACCTTTTCCGAATTTAAAAGCCCCGTACATTTCTGCGGCGTCTCTTCTCCCCTCCCCATCCAATTTCTAGTTCGAGAAGAAAAAAAAAGCGAATCTCGGTAAAAGGGAGAGAAATAAAATTAAAAGTTTCTTCACAGAACTCATAAACCTCTTCAGAATCGTCCCCGGAGTCGAATCAAGGAAGCGGTCGTCCACAATATCATTTCTAACGACCAATTCCAAAGGATTAGTCTGAGGCATGGAGCCGCTTTAACCGTCATTTATCGCTGGAATCATCGTTGGAATTCGTTTCGAAACTGGCCAATTAAAAGCGATCTCCAATCGGATAGAGGGAATTTTACGTTACGAAATGGCGTTGTCATAGGTTACCAGCCACCTGAAATGCTTGGCTCCATTTCATAATTGGGCTGAGCGGAATTTGGGTGATGGTAAACAATTGTTTTGGGGGAATGCTCATGTACGGAGCGATGGGCCTCTCAAGAAAATTAATGGTAATCAGCTGATTTAGGTCATGGGGTCGCACTGTAACTACTAGTACTAATCATAATTACTAGTGTTGTTGCTGGATATCAACATGTTGGGATTATAAAACTTGTTACACAAATTTAATACCAATAAATTTTAAGTGGTTTTTTTTAGCACATCATATGAAAATGAAAATCCGGTTAAGAGTTCTTTCGAAATGTGATGAAAATGTTAGCTTCAGTTAGCTATTCATGTTTATAAAGATTTCCTTAAATCTATGCAATAGAGTGTTTTCAAGTGACGTCACAACCGGTTATTTTCTTTTAACTGTGTAGGCTTTTAACTGTTGCTAAGGCCGTTGTTTATCTGTTGCTAAGGCGGTTTTTAGGTTACGTGATTGCAAATGCTCCAATAGAAGAATTCTACGGCTAGTCATTTCCTGTAACTGTTAACCTCTGTAGGGCAAAAAACTGTAACCTTTTCTGTTGCTAAGGCCGTTGTTAGGTCTGAGTCATGTGATTGAAAATGCTCCCATAATAAGTCATCATTCAGGCCGTTTTTGACCTACTAATCATAGTCGTGGCACTTAGCTAGATTTAGGTGTTGGTAATGGCACTTCTGTTGGTTTTTCGTATAGTGACTAGAATAAGGTCACCTTATCTAGGCCTTATCTAGTCACTATAGTTTTTCGGGTCTAACTCATTTTTACTAGTTTTGGCACTTAGCTCGTTTTTGAAGTTCAGTCTTCATATGATAAAATTGTTAGTTTTAGTTAGCGATTCATGTTTAATAAATAATTTCCCTAAATCTATGCAATCCAAGTAAATCCGCATGCATATTTATATTATTACAAAATTTAGTTTGCATTAGCTCACTTGAAATTTTTCTGCTTTCCTTTTTTGACAAAAAAATTTTGAAATTTATAATAAGTCGAATAGTTTGGGCAGTATTAAGTAAAGAAATAAAATAAATTATTAAACTTAATGACATAAATTAATTTAAAATTCCAAGAAGGGACTTTTTAAGTGTGCCATTAGTTTTTGGAAAGGTATCAAACAATGTTAGTGTTTAACAAAATTAACTTGATGGCTAGTACTAAAATAATTTTTAGCCAGCTATCGCTGTTGTTACTGGAAATTAATTTAGATATTCATAAGTATCTCCAAACCTTTTTACATAAATATTTGAGTAAAAGAAGTGTAATAAAACGGAACTAAATTAGAAAAAGAGAAAATATTTTCACTTTTTAAAACCACTAATGACTTTTCCAATAGTTTGAAAGGTATACAACTACCCTTTAAAAGAGTCAGCATTTAAAAATTTACATACTCCAATTAATCACGGATGTGCTAATATCTGCGAAAACGTTTAAATAAAAGTAACTTAAAATTGCATTTTAAAATTGTTCCCTAATAATATAGAAGTTTTATAAATCACGTTTTTAAATACATAAACTTTATTTTATAAGAACTATCCCTTTACACTACCAGGGAAGTTTTTGTATGAATAAACAATTTTGTCCCTTTTCCTTATACGGTTAAACTTTTTTTATGCAACTATTCGAATTCAGGACTTTTAATTTACTTTAACTAGTAGTTAGCATTTGTTATTTTTTGTAAAATGTTATTTTAAATATATGCAGAAACTAACAAAACTTATGTAACTCGTAACTAAAATTTCGTTCGTTACGTAAAAGGGATATGATAAAAATGTTCCGTTCGGTATTGTGCAGTGATAGAGAAAGTGAAACTTCTGTAAAAATAATTAACATGAATGTCATTAATATAAATTTTAAATTATTACAGATGATATTATTATTAATAAATACGAACGTATCTGTCTATTTTAAAAAAATGTTTTTGGTAAACATTTTCCCGAGAAAAACTTTTTAATTACTGATCCGAATGATACATTTCTGGTATAAAAGTGTCCGGATTCTTTCGAAGATTATCAGTAAGATGTTGAATTTTTTTTAAAAAGAATTTTTCAATTTTAAAATATATTTCCATGTTGTTAGATTACGGATAAGGTCGCAGTTACAAAGCAAGTACTAGTACACCTTAAACAACTTATTATGCAACTAATCAAAACAACCAATAGACGCCATATTTTATGACGAAAAACTTTTTTCACATTTTAAAAAAGTACTTTCTAAATTATACTACATCATTCAAAAACTGAATAAAAGTATTCTAGAAATTTACAGATATGCTATTTCATACCAAAACTATACACATTTTGTCTTAAATTTTTAAATTTTAGTCTGATAATTGAAATTAACTGTAAACATTGAGTGTTGTCTCTTAATGCTTTCAACGGCTTCTTAAAAAGGTATTGTTTAACAAGTCTGGGTTTAAAAAAAATTATGAATGATTAAACACATGTATACTAACGAGTTACCAGGCGGTACAATTTTAAAAGATTCATTGGTGTACGACTTTTTTTCATAATATTGATTAACAATAGTTATTAAAGACTTGCTGGACATATTTTAAGGAAAACATTTTGATTAAAGTATTGATAAATTAGAGTTAATAAGTATTCAAACTTTTAAGAGAGTGTTATTCATGGAGATGACCTGTGACGTATGTTTGGAAAACTGGTTGATGTTTATTCTGCTAATTTTGTTATTATAATATGTTTTATAAAGTGAGTTAAGTTCAGTGAGGTAGGTTTCAATCCTAAAGGTCTCGCGTAAGCAGTTTACTGGGGTTAGTAAGCAAAAGCGAGCAGGGGGTGGTAGCTCCCTATTACTTTAAATTCAAAATTGTTGGTTTTAATTAAATGATTTGATTTATAAAGCTAAAGTATTACTTGACGAATTATATGACTCGCATTTTTTGTAGTTTCGAGACACAATTTTAACAAAAATAGTGTATTGAGAAAAAATGACTTTCAATAATTTACTTATCTAAATTCGAATTTTATATTTCAATAAAACATCTAACAAAACAAATTGGTACAGTACAACAGTAGTAGTATTCCAAGAGAAATTTTTTACAACACATCTAACAACGAGAAAATAACACACGTCATCTTGAAATATCTTTATCATTCCGTCAATTGTTATGAATATTTCATCCTCGAGTTGATACAGAAAAAAAAACCTGAAAAATCGTCCACTTTGTACTAGATTCTCGAACAGTCAAGATTCCAGCTTTAGTGCCATCTGTCTACTAAAGCAGCAGTGGAATGCTTTCAATGGGTTCCCATTATTTTAAGAAAGGAACGCGAGTAATTTCCTCCATCGCCCGGTGTCACAGTTTATTTCAAAAGACATTACTTAAGCGTATATTTATTCGAGTTGAGTTTTTCCTAGGTACTAGTTTTAATAGTTTTTAAAAAAATATGCTGCACTATAGAGTGTTTTCAGGTGACGTCACAAGCAGTTATTTTCTTTTAACTGTGTACCTTCTGTAGGGCTTTTAACTGTTGCTAAGGTCGCTGTTTATCTGTTGCTAAGGCGATTTTTAGGTATGGGGTCACGTGATTGCAAATGCTCCAATAGAAGAATTCCACGGCCAGACGTGATAAAAAGACGACATACATGCATAGGTTTTACAAAATAATCATGTTTTTAAATTGACGTTCTTTATTTCACTCAAAATTCAGACACCGCAGTGGGAACTACTTTTTTTGTTAGTGACGCCATAGGGTCAATAACGTTGCTGTCTAGTATATAGAAGCCCCTGTATATTGTATTTATATTTTTAACCGAATATGTTATGTTTTAAAAAGTGTGGAAATCAACTGGTTTCAATACATATTTTAAAAATATTTCATTCATTTAAATTTTGGATCACTCTTTTTATTCTGTTATGACAAGAAAACTTAGTATTCTAGTAATCAATTTGATTTTAATTAAAGATTAGTCATTATTCCATAACTTGAATCTTTGCAAATGGCGGATAGTTTAGAACACCATCCAGGATTTATAAAACTGTATTTAAGAGATTTATAACCTTATACTTTTATAGATTTCATTATATATTTTCAATTAAAATAGATATTATCTTACATAAATTCCTGAAATAAATTAAAGGTTCTACAGTGAAAAATAAAGAGAATTACTTAATAAATTGAGAACTACACACAAATACTGCTTAATCTAAGACAAAAGTATCTAAATATGGTACCGAGAATACAGATATATCCACTGAGGGTATTTAAAATATTACGGATCTCTGTTTTATTAAAGATGAATACAGAATTAGAAAAATAGTTTTTCACTACCTTTTATCGTATATTTTCATGCTCATTTCGTCATCTAGCTTGTTAAAATTTTTAATTCAAACCTGAAACCGAAATAAAAAAAATTCAATTAAAAAGTTTCTTGGAATAGGAATTAACGGTTAGTTCTTTATACTTGAGATTCAATGCTTAAAGTGAAAAAAAAAAGAAACCTTAATTTCACCCTAGTCATACCACCTAACGAAGTGTTTTTTATGAAAGCCATCTGAATTAATTTAAATTAAATTGAACATTGTCAACACTGAATAATTCATTTGAAATTGTAGTAGTAGAAATCGATTGGAATTCTTTAGAGAATTCTTCTATGAATATTTCATGCACAAACACTTGAATTGTGTGTTTCTTAGAGAAAGTAGTATCAATAATAACAACAGTTTTTAGAAACTTGAGTAATTTAAGCTCAATACATTTTTATGAATATCATTCAGAAATAGTGACACTTATCTAAGAGATTTTTTTTGTGAAGAAATATTTTTCACTTCCAAAATACATATATAAGGGTGTCCCAAAAAAGACTGACACATTACATTTTAAAAATCAATAACTCAAAAAATAAAAAAGATAAAAATACACGGTTTCTTGCATCCTACTCTAAAGACCAAAAAATGTTATGTTACAAATTTTAGTAAGTCATAGTTCCCAAATCGACCAACAGGTGGCAGCACGATTTTCCATAATCTCCTATGGAAAGATTGATCCTTTTATACCCTCTCGGGGGGTTTGGTAACAATGATTTACGAAAATTTGTGTCATTAAATTCTTTGGTCTTCAGAGTAGGATACAAAAAAACACGTATTTTTATCTTTGTTAGTTTTTTATGTTTAAATGTGTCAGTCTCTTTTGTGACACCCTATTGTCTATTTTGGCATTTTAGTTATTGCTTCAAAAATACAGGTTATATATCAATCATATTATAGTGAAAATGTTTGACGTCTAATCATAAGTATTTATTTTTTAACAAAATTTATTTTGTTAAATCTAAAGAAGTTTATAAGTACACCCTTTGATAGTTCATTCTTAACTTCATAGCATTGATTATAACCTGATCTCACCATGCTAACTTTTCCTTTCATGCTTTTAAATAATTTTTCTCCGTTAATGCACTTTCCCTTACTCTTTGTATTGAAATACATGACGGAATAGACTATCTCCGTCGCTTTGAAGTTCCTCTGTTGAAGTACTACTCAGTTTAATGAAAATTCATTTTAATGTACCAGTAAAACATAACTAGTTTGTTTTAGAGCATTTGTGCTAGTTGGAAAGCTGAGTTCTAAAAGAATAAATAAAGTCTGGAAGTGAAAGTATCGTGTAATTAATAATTCAAAAATAATTCCATATGGAGTAAAATCACAAATAAAATGAACGTTGGAATCATTGACTTTGGAGACAGAAAAGACTATTTCTAATCCAAATAGCTACAGAAAGAGAGTGTACAAAGGAATACTATCAAAATTGAATGGGTAAAATAAAGAAATCTTGTTGGAGAGTGGACCATTTATTAAATGACTTAGAAAATAGGATGAGAAAGAATAGATAGGAAGAACATAGATCTTTCCTTGGATGGATACCAAAAAAAGTGGGGGAAAAAACATTATATCAAATATAAATACAAAATTAATTATGGTTCTAATGAGATTTGAATAAAAGGATTTCACAAATCGAGTATAAACAGTTTCAATTGATTGCATCTATCCAAAATAGAGTTAAAGTGTAATGATAGATAAAGAAAATAAAATGAAATATGATCCATAAAGAACGTGAAAAGTTTGGCTTTCAGTCAGCAAGCGAATGTCACTAGTCCTTCAACAATAAACAACGTGAAACTTTATAAAAAAGCAATGTAATAAGAGAATCTACAACGTAAGGGCTAAAATGAAAAAAAAAAAGACTACATAGAAATGTAATCGAATCGAAATAAATTCAAACTCAATTATTCTTATTAGAAGAAACAATAACGCCATCTCCAACTTTTGAGTTCTCCCTTTCATTTTGTAAGCAGTATAGTATACGTATCATTTATTATCATTAACCTACTTCTCAAACGCTCGACGATTCTTCATCATTCTCACACCTCGGTGGCTAGTATCCATCATAGAGCCCCAGAAAAAGCAGTTAACAGTAGCAACAACAACAGTGTTTCTTCTGTAATCTTCTTCCTCATTAGGGCTCGCAACGGACTGGTAGCGTATCCAGGCAATCTTCGCTCGTAAACGAGGCAGGATCAAGTGTCTGGGGCTCTATTGAATTACTTTCCTTCTGGAGATACGGAAATGTTTCGGAATCTAGGACACAAAGGGTCTATTCCTGACGGAAGATTTGTCAATAATTGTTTACACAGAATGGAATGCCCGGGACGCAAATAACTATGATTACATGGATGATTTGATGTTGTTCCTGTTAGTTTGCGGTGGATTGTGATAAGTTGGATACGCAAAAAGGTTGTCAGGCTGGGAGTTTTTGCGTTGAAAAAAAAAATGTTTTTTAGATGATCTTGTAATGTGTAATGTGATAATATTCTTTTGTGGAAATCGGAACCATTCAATTTGAGTAACCGTTTGTATCTGTTTCACTTCTTTGATGTGTTACGTTACAGCAATCTGGTGAAACCAATTGTACGTGTCCCAATGAGACCAGATTATTTTTTTTTCTGTCCATGATGTATCCATTGGCCATGTCGGATTGCCGTAACGCAATTTATCGGTTAAATGGAAACAAGGACTTCAAATTCATCTAAATTAAGAATATTCTTTAAGCACGTTTTGATCACCAAAAAGATTGGTTTCATTATACAATAGGGTGCCACTTGTTTTTTTTGTTTGTTATGATCTAAAAATAAAAATGGAAAACTATTCTAACCTAAGAATTTAAGGCTGAACTCTTACAGTTTCAAGTATCATGAACAAATGCAAAGGTTCATTCACACTGTTTTTTCCTTTTCACTGTTCATGTGTTCATCCTTCACTTTCACTGTTCATCCTTCATTTTCACTGTTCATTCCGAGTGATTCACTCCTGTGAATCGCTAGTTTCCATAGAAAAATGAAGGATTATAGAGTGAAACGCCAATTCACACTTTTCAATTTGGATGAGTCCTCGAAAATGAATATCAAAGTGAAACAGTGTGAATGGGCCTTAATGGAGCTTTTCCTCATTTTGATAGAAGAATACATGGAAATCCAGTAATAGTACTATTTTACTGTTTCCCAAAGTTATATTTTTAAATTGTATATTTCTGGAATGGTATTGTTTTTTATCATATTAATTCTGGAATGGTATTGTTTTTAATCATATTAATTCTGGAATGGTGTTTTCAATCAGTCTATCACGCTGGTAATCAAAAATGATGTACCGTATTTTAAAAATATTGCCCAGACCATTATTGTTGATCAAAAAATTTTGTTCACAATCAAACCTTAAAATGATTTTTTTTTATTATGACTGAAAATAAGAACCACTTTCAATAAAAACAATCGATAGATCATTAAAAGAAGGAAATAACTAGAAGAAAAAATGAAAGGTCTTCACACACAGAGAAAACTCTTAACTTGTTAATTTAAGGTTGAACAATTGAGTAGTTTATTGAATATCGAAATCAAAGTTTTGCTTGGGCCAGACACAGATGCATGTGAAGGTGAGTTCTAACCAGTTCAGGAATATAATGACAAGATTGATCTTTGGTAGTTTATAGAATGAAAGATAAACGAATCTTAGAAAGTGATAGCAAATCGATAGTTTACTTACCGATGTTTACCTATAAATTTCATGGAAGCAGAAATCTAATTTTTGAAATTTGTTTGAGGTTGTCATTCATGATAACGATGTTTAACCCAACATTGAAGAATTTAATTATCATTAATTATTCTTGAGTGACATTCATCTAACCGAAATTGAAAGTTTTCCTATCTTTGCAGTATATTATTCAGCCGTAAACATTTTCAAAAGAAGGTTTTGTTGGAAATGTTAGTCTATAAAAGGATGACAGACATTCTCTAATTTTTTTTTGTTTAATTTCCTATTAGAGTTCAGTATGTCTGTGACTTACTGAATGTAATCTTAACATCAGATCTTTAGATGCCTTGGATAATATCTTGGTTAGGGTGGTTTTTATTTTTAAAGTTTGGAAATCTTTATGCGTCGCCCCCCAAAATTGTTCCATCATACAAATAAATGATTTTTGAAAAATTTTAGCTCAATCAAAAAATAATAACACGTGCCCCCCCAGGCCTTAAAGTTTCAAAAAAGTGTTGATTTTTTTCAATTTTTTTTAATTGAATTTTTTTTTTAGCAGAATTTTTTGCATGATACAAATCGTATGAACACCCTCAAGGGAGTTTTTGAATTCCCCATGAGTGAATCGCTTTTTTTGATCAATTACATAGAATGTTAAGGGAAAATTTTTATTTTTTTCTATATGATCAAATTTTATTTTCAGCTTGAAATTCGGCAGAAATGTTTATTTTGGGCGTTGAAAAACTTTAAATTTACTTAATAAAATTTCCTTTCAGAATTTTTTTTATTTAATTTTTTCCCCATTTTTTTGAATTTTGAAAAGAAATTTTTAAGAGAGGCAGTTATGTTGCACATCAAATCAAAGATAATAAAATTACAAACACAATTACACTAATTTCAGGTTTTTAAGTTGATTAGTTCTGGAGTTATTAGCTGTTTTATAATGCAGAAAAAACAACTTTACAAGAATCATTTTTACTTTAAAAAATTTTTACTACCGGAAGAGGGGTGATAAGAGAATGGAATATGGAACATTATAACTATAACTATGTTAGATTTTCATTAAAAAAATCAAGAAGAATATGGGAGGGTTTAATCTTTGTTTTTTTATGTTTTGTAAAAAATCAGCACTTTTTTGATACTTTAAGGCCTGGGTTTTGCATACATTATTATTTTGTATAGTGATACAAAACTAGGGGGTGACACCAACGGAATTCCCGAAAAAAAAAATTTACCATACAAATGAGGACCACCCTAATCTTGGTATTTTGCAGATCCTTAATATTACTAAAATGAAGCTTTATGGTGAACTATGGAGGGTATTTTAAAGGGCATCCATTCCAACACCCTTCTTGGAAAAAACTAGTATGCTTTGTTTTAAAATGAATTATAGGTATATATTAATTTAGAGTGTACGAAGAAATAAAATTTTTGGTTTGAAAAGGATTCAAAATATTATGCTCTACTGCCATAATAATAATACCTACCGCTTAACAATGACTAGTCAAAACATATTAATAATTAGACAAATTTTACTATATCGGTATGAAAAGGATTCATTTTCAACCTTCATTCATTGAAATGTGTTACGATATAATATTCATTAGTATGCAAAGCGCCACACTTATAATGAATAATTTAACAGATACTTAATAATTACCTTAATTGACATGAAAATGTATGGTTAAAGTATTAACTTAACATCTTAATGATGCATTTTGGTTATAGTGAACTTAATAATTAATGGAATATTGGCACAAAGTTTAGCTTGAGTTAAAATAGTATGAACTTCCATACATGTCCGTTTTAATAATGTTTCACGCCATACAATTTATTACAGTTTTGCTTGGCAAAAAAAATATTCTTTTGGGGAGAAATTTCAGCAAGCAGTTCTAATTATAAAATTATTCAAGTTTTCTGCATACCTTATTGTTAGCTAAAACACATATATAGTTGTTCATTAAATCCAATTTAATTGTTTTGTTATTGAGATACTATCAAACAGTTTGTCGCAAAGTGCGGAAACAAAAAATCGGCCACCATCTCGAAGACAAAATATTTTCTACTGTTTAACAGTATACATTGGGATGTAATTCGTTTTTACTGATGGAAATCACTCAGATTTTTTGACAATTTTTCTTTCACATAAATTTATCTATAAGCATCATCTAATAATAATAATAAACTTGCGGTACTACTATGAGACCCAATTCCTCAGTTCACACATTACTTAGAACAATCTCTCAGCAATTCAACCAATCAGTCATATTTATTTAATTACTCTGCTCTTCTGGTAACATCTATTTATCGTGGGATAATGGGCTATGTATCCCACCATTCAATATCCCTTGGAAATTCTCCAATAGCATAATAGGATCAATTCCAATGGCGTAATTCACTTTGAGTGGGAGCAATCTCAATGTTTGGAGGCAAGGAGGGGGATTGATGCCTCGCCTTCCTACCTCTAGTTATAACTCAACAACCGGTTATTGCGATATCCCTACTACGCTAAGCTTCTTAGTCACTACCAATGCCTGATGTATATATTTGTAACACTGTTTGGCGACCTATTGGCGGCTGTTTTACTACTGGGTGGTTGTAATTATATTAAACTGTCACTTAAATAAACTGAGGGTTAAACGTAAAATTTACATGAGGAATAAGGTCACTACCAATGCTTGATGACCTGTTGTAGGCTGTTTTATTACTAGGGTTTATTAAACTGTGAGTTAAATAAACTGAGAGTTATATTACGGGAGAGATTTACTACTGGGGTATATTAAACTGTGAGTTAAATAAACTGAGAGTTAAATGATACTTAAAACAAGAGACACTGGTCAGAATAATCTGAAACTTTACATAAGGATTTTTAAAAGAGGAAGCAAACGAATGGAGTAAGAAAAGTAGTATCTATGTAATTACTACCAATAGATTGCTCTCTATACAGATAATCTAGTACAGGGGTTCCCAATAGGTGGTCAGTGGACCCCTGGGGGTCCGCGGGCTGTGTCCAAGGGGTCCGCGAAATGTCACCGAGAAATTAAGTATTTTTTATTTTCTTTAATTTAAAGTAACCATTATCCTACTCAGCAGTTCATTCGTTAGTTTTGTTGGTTAATTGTCACTAACTGTAGTACAAATAGATTAATGTAGGTGTTCCATCCTCTGTTTACCACCATAATCCATGTTTTGTTTTTTGCAATTATTTTATTGACTAAAATACGATAGTTTCGGTTTTGAATACATCAAGTTTAGGTTTTGAAATCGATTGTTGCTGAGGGCAGACTTGCTTTTTGCTTCGTGTTTGTGTTAAATGACTTTTGTTATTGCTAAATTGCCGTGATTGATTTTGCTTGCTATAAGTACAGCAATTGATAATGGATCACTGGTTGAAAAGTGGATCTTTTTTAGTAACTTTTACCATTAGTAATTTGTAGTAGACTCTATATAATCTACATTTAAAAAAAAATTAAAGCCTTTAAGTTCAAGAGGTCCTCGTCAGTAATTTAATTGTAAAGGGGGTCCTCGGCAAAATTTTATTGGGAACCCCTGATCTACTAGTATATAATTTGAGATCAATGATAGATTAAAACGCAGATCTCAGAATAACCAATAGATGACGTTAGTCTGGAATGTCAAGTAATCCCTTTTGTTCTTAGTGGCGAATTTGCAATTTTTGTGGTGAAATGAAAGTGTCTTGTTATCAAAATATTCTTATTTTTATTTTAGGAGCTGAAATGTGATAGCTTCGCCCTTGAGGTAGATGTTGTTGTGCATACAGATTTTCACTAATACTTTTTATTTATTTATTTATTTCACCATACAGACTTACAGTCCATTTACATGGCAAAGGAGAGAAAAAAAAACACAAATACCGAAATACAAGAAGAAAAATTTTATTCTTTATCATTTTCTATTATTTTATTCAGTTTACAATAACATGATATAACCTTAACATCTTGCCCGTATTTTTCCTTTTTTTTAAGCTTTTGGTAAATAATCATTTTTTATTTCAAAATAATTTTATAATCATTATAAAAACATTTATGTTGGAAAATATATGGGGTTCCACAATTTACACCTTTTACTTAATATAATATTGAACACTATAATAATTCATTAGTTTGTTTGATCACCCAAGTATTGTATAATTGTATATCAAAGTTTTTTTTACCTTATTATTTTATTGTCGAATAGGTATTATGTTGATCTTAAAACACATTCAATATTCATGTTAATTTTTACTTATTATGGAAAGAGGGTTTCAAATGTTTCATTTTTCTTGAAATAACATAATAGAACACATATAAATGAAGATGATACTGCAAACGTTGTAAGTTATAGATAAAATTCAAAGGAAAACTTAAAATAGTATTCTAAAATGTGAAAATAAAAAAAAAAAAACATTTATAAGAGCAAACTCTGATATCTACTGTGTTTCCTCGGAACTCGAAATATTAACCAGACTTTACGTGAAATTAAAACAAATTCTGTCTTGTGTGCAAACGACAGTAATCTGTTCAAATTTTTCTCGCTATTAACAAATTATACTTTATTGGTTTTAGGGCATTTTAAAGCTTTTAATATAATTTGTGGGATCAAATACTTGTAGGTACTTAAAGTTATAAGTAAATCCATTAACTAGATTTGATTTTAAGATAATTCTTTTTTATATCCATATCCCTTGCGCAAATATTTTCAATAAAAATTATGTTAAAACTCTTACAAATAATTGCTTAATCACTAATGCTAAGAAAAGTTTATCATATTTTAAATTAATATAATTTCAACATGATAAATATATTTATTGTTCTTGGAATTTAAACAATTTCTTTCACATTACACAAATTATTTTTAATAATTTTTAATCATTCTGTAACTTGATTTGAAGTGTGCATACTTCTTGTGTAGTAATAATTTATTTCAACACAAACTCAAATTTAAATAAATTAATATATTTTTTCATTCTTTAAAAGGTTAATGTTCCGTAATCGGGAACCATCGCCAAGGAAGGTCGCCAAACTTGGCGTTATTAAAAAATTATTAAAAAATATTATTATTAAATATATATTTATTATTAAAAATATATTATTGAAAAAATTATTAAAAAGAGTTATTAAAAAATATCTCCAAGTTGGCGATGGTTCCCGATTATGGAATCTTAGCCCTTTAAAACTATAAAAGGAAACCTGAATGTGTTCTTAAGTAAAAAATAAAATGTCGTAGATTTATGTGCTACTTAATCCTGTCATATATTTTAATTTTCGCTAAGTAATGGCATTTAAACATTTACTTATTAAAAATTACTTTAAGTGCTAAAATGTGATAAATTAGACTTAACCAGACAGATTTATTATTCTTTTATCACGTCTAGTATAGTATTAATGTGTCACAAGAACTGATAAAGTAAATGGAAATTATTGCATTACCTGACATGACTCAGAATTTGAATATAACAAAATTTTCACTGTGTATGTTACGGACAGTGTGATAATATTTTGGGTTTAGGTTAACCCACAAGAAATAACTTTTACCAATCACTAAATTAACCTTTATTCTAATACATAAATAAATAGCTATTGAATAGGGTGCTGATTGAGGTGCACTTGGTTACAGATGATTTTTGAATTAAAAATGAAATACTTTACCCCAGTCAACGTTGCGTGCCTTTTTCCCAGCGTGCGTATTATTGCAAATGTTCACGCTGGGTATTGTTGCTCTGGGCTAAGCTCGGTAAAGCCGCGCTCGCCACAATATTATTAATAATAATTATTAATAATGCCCGAGTATTTTGAGCAAAGTGATAAATGCCATTGAATGTATCACATTGCCAGCCTCACTTCTGGCATTATTAACAATGCCAGCATTATCGTTTTGCCCGTAACATTACATTGAAGCAAAAATTATTCTCAATATCCGACAATAAAAATTGTGGCAGTAAAATTTAGTGTCGCGCTTTTAAGACGACTTTTTCCAAGGACCAAAACTTTACGAAGTTTGTACAAATAAGTTTTAAAACATGATGAAACATGACAAACACATAAGGGGAGTTTGTAATCATCCTGTGTAAATAATTTTTTTTTCTCATAGACACATGTAGTTCACACACACTTTATTTAAATAGGATTTATTTTATGATATTTTTGTATTAATTGGTTATAAAGAAAAAAAAGTTGGGGTTTGCATAAAAACAAATTCTTGAACCTAATCTTTATGAAAAAAGTAATACTCTGTCTACTTTAAGGAACAAAATTTACAACTATCGAAATCTTGAGTTCTTTTTTTTTTCATAATTCCTTGGTAATGTGTTAAGGGAATTATTTTTATATAAAGCCCTTGTAATACATTATCCAAAACTGAACTCTTGGAGCAAGTTTAAACATCAAAATCTAAAAAAATAACTTCGACTTTTACACGATGAAGTGTCATTAATAACCCATACTGACAAGCTTCACTTCTTTTAAAAGTAATTATTCAACTTGTCCCTGCCAAGTTTAAGGTGAATTATATCGTAACAGTAATTATATTAAAAGAGCAGATAAGATTGAATAAACAGAGTTCAATTAAAATTTCCCAAGAAAACTATTTTTGGTTTGAATGATATTATCGATGTTTAATTAAAGATAATAATAACTCGTAGATATGCAAACAACATTGCTTTGCCATCTCATCAAATATTATCTTGCAGCGTAAAACCCATTTGAGACAATAATAAGCCCTAAAGGCTAATCTTAAGGGACTATTAATAGAATTAAGTTATTTCCATTTAGTGATATGATTACAGTTCTTTCACGTAATAATTTCTCAAGGTTCTTAGCCTATAACAAAATATTTACTACTGGAATTTGAAATCGGATATTCGCTCTTAGATAAGAAAGTATAATTATATAATTGGAGACAGTTTTCTTAAACAAACCAGAAATGGTTTTCTAAGTGTTTAAGTGAGCATTTGTTTATATTTACACATTTATATGGTTGTGTTAGCATATTATGGTTGCGTTAAGGGAACTCTGTTTGTTGCGTCTGCAATTCAAAAAGGCGGAATTGATGTCGTAATAGGACTGGTCTCTATATTCTAAAAATAATCCAAAGAAAAACCTTTGAGTTACTGATGCGAAAAACACATTTTTGGTATCAAAACGTCCGAATTCTTTTGAGGATTCCGAGTAAGCTCTTCGATTTTTTGAAAAATTCTCACTTTTAAAAAAATTCCATTTTTTTAGATTACGGATAAGGTTGCAGTTGCAAAAGAAAAAAAAATTAAGGATAGTATTTTAATTATATTATTGGTAAGCTAGAGTTAATGAGTATTCTTACTTTTAAAAGAGAATGTTATTCATGCAGATGACCTGGGACGTGTTTTTGGAAAGTTGGTTGACGTTTCTTTTGCTACGGTTTTAGCGGTTTAGTCTATATAGTTTTTATTTGACTTTCAATTATGTTGAGTATTATTGCTTACAATTTATAGAGCTAAAGGATATTTTTTTTGACACAATCTAGTAGTTTATGAAGATCAAAATTATCTGATCTTAGAGCAAGGGTAACTGAAAGTCGCCTTGGCAAGATGACATACTTTGTCTGGTTTAAAATGTAAAAACATCAGGGCCAAAGATAAGGAAAAAGGTTACTCATATAGGAAAAATGTTTTACGAAGGTTTTATAAAGTGATTAAGTGCATTGATACGGGGGTTGATGAGCGATAGTGAGCAGAAGGTGGATGAAAAATAAAATAATTCTCTTTACATAGCTTGCGTTGCTGCTGCATAAATCTGTAGGGAACACGTTCAAGAACCTGAAAAGGTTTATCAAACAGTTACAGATCTAGACATTAGAAATAGCAGCAAATAAAACAATGTTATTTTCATTTTTACTTACAGAATATTATACGGTAACTATTTTTCGCATTATCTTACCCAACTTTCCTCCTCGTTTTAAATATCTCAATGACAATACGTTCTTTTTTCTCAAATTAAGGATTTTTTTTAAATTTATAAACTATTTCAATAAAATTAATCAGAATGATACATCTAGCTCATAAAACACTCCTGAACTGGAAAATAGTTAGTTCATTATGTATCATAGTTAAGAGTGTATTTTTAAATGCGAAGCAGATAGTATTTATTTATTAAAAAACGGGAATATTCGAAATTATTCTTATCATAGCAACTTTTACTGTCAAGCAAGTGCATGACCTTTGAGTGCGGCCGCAAAGTCTTCCCGACGTGCACTAAGTGCCATCTGATGCCGGCTTCCCCCGAGCATATCCTCGATTGCTTGGGGCTCGCTCTTGCGGATGTCCGTAATAGCCCCCTACTGGTGCTTGACCGTGCTAGAGATCATGGTCTCATGGATTTGATCTAGCTGCCGCTAGATCCTGAAGGATTGGAAACAACAACAACAACTGTCAAGCAAGCCTGTATGTTAAATATTATCGGCTAAGTATTACTTCCGTGGTTGTTTAACAATATTTAAAAAAAATATTATTTCTCCTACGTTATTTTGTGGGGTTATAAAACTCTTCCACATACATACTTTTTACTGTGCCCCGGCTTTTAAATAAAGCCGACAATATACAAAACCATACTGTAGCTTCCTCTCAGTTAAAGTTAAGGACTTTTTTTTAATATTTTTAAAAGTCATGAAGTTGAATCCAATCCTCTTTTTATGGCCATCAGAAAGAGATTGAAACTCTATCCCGACATTTCCTCTGAGAAAAAAAAAACACTTTTTTTTTTCGTTCCTTATCAGTCCCAAACTTTGCAAATAAGAACGGAAAGCTGTTAAAATCGCTTTACCATGCATTTCGATTTCGGGAATTTGGGACTCTCTTTGTGAGTCCCTTTTGAGCTTCTTAAGATGCTTCCTTATTATATCGGCTCCGCTCCGATGCTTTCAAGAAGAATTCTTACATCCGGGCCTCAGCAGCATTTGATTAGTATAGATGAAGTCTGTTGTTTCTGACCTCTATTGGGAATATTGGGAAAACCACGCTCGGGAACTGAGAGTCAAAACATATTTAATTCTCTGCGCTTGTGAAGCCACAAACTTTTCCTTGTTTAAAGATTCCGCGGAAAATGTAATACTGGAGATATAAGGATATTGATTGTGCAAAGGATGGGGAATGAAAATTCAAGTGTTTTGTTTGGTATTGTATCAAAAACAGTTCTTTTCAAAGGTCAGTCTATAGTGTGTCGTTATGTAACAGAAATATTTTGAAGTAACATTTTAATATAAAACTTTTGGAAGTTCCGTAAACTAATTTTATTTCGGGAAGCTTAATACTCTGCTAACAAACTCTTGAGTAACTAAAGTTATATTTTTTACATTGTGGGAGAGCTACATATTTTAGTTTTTTAGTGTACAATATTTATGAAAAGTAAATAAAAAAGTATTTCTTAGTATTAGCTTAACGGTGTATATAAATTTTACTATAAAATAAGGGGTTTCACAAACTCAAAACTTTAGATTAGTATTTAAGGCAGGCATTATCTTATTTCATCTCATTCAAATTTCAAATGAACCTAAACATCCCTCAAACGCAAAAGAAGATAACAACTAGAATATATTAATTCATATATTTGTAATATTGAAGCTTTATTTTTTTTTCACTGTTTTCCAAGTAGGGGAGACCGGGGCTAGTTTTCCACTGGGGCAAATTTTCCAACGCCCTTTATTTTTAAATGAGCAATTAGATCAACCCAACGAGTGAACTGGATGAAAAAGAAAGACTTCACACATATTCTGATGTACTTTCAGAATTTTAGCTCTTGTAGTTTCGTCAGAAAAGCGGTTTTTTCAATATTTTGCTCTTTGCGTAAACTTTTGGATTTTTATTAAAAATGTGATTAAGCCCTTTTAATTTTAACTGACTAATCTGATATTGCATATTCTGATAGAGGATATCTTCCTCTACAAAATTATGCTTTTGTTTTTCAATAATATTACACCCCCACTTGTTGAGGGGCTTCCAAAGTTCAAAAAGTGAGTTGGGGCAGGTTTTCCAAAAGTAGACGGGGCACTTATTCCAACATTTGTGTGGCTCAAGCTCAAACCAATCAACCAATCCATAACGCAAGCTAACGATACCAAAGGAGTTGTTTGTTCGAATCCCTCTAAATTTTTTCCTATTTCTTTCAAAAAAGGTGGTGTTCTTATTGTTAAAGTGTATATAGTTCTTATAGTACTTACATTTAAAGAAAACGACCATGAAAGCCTTTACAAATATTCATTTAATCAGATAAACAGTTTAATCAGATAAACAGAACCACTAGAAGGATTTGTAATTTGAAAATTAGAATGTTATGGTTTGAAGATCGTCGAATTTACGTTGAAATCTCGTTTTTCATAGATTTTGATCCTTACAGCCATTAACCCCGTGCACAATGTAGGAAATTTCATTTAGAAAATTTTCGCCAAACTCTTATCGCCAAAGATTAGAAGGAAAATCGCCAGGTTATGAAAATTACTGTAACCCGCAATAACACGATATGCTAACTCAGATAGTTGGTCAGATTTATTACTAAAACTTGTTGACTGCAGCTGGCGTGGCCGAACGGTTAGTGTGCTTGGTCTCTAAGTTTCAGAACCAGGCTCGAATCGGCGTACCTGCCATATGATTGATTAATTTTTGAAGATGCCTGAAATTTAAACTACTTATAAAGTAGAGTTATTAGTTATTTTTACACTATTGATTTCCGTAAAAGGAAATATTAACCTATTTTTTATGTATATGTAAAATGTTTTAATTGTTACTAATTTTTTTTCAGAGGAAAAAATTCCGAAACAATACTTTACAATATTCGACTAAAAATTTCACCTGCATTAAATTAGAAGTATTTTTGAATTACATGAATAAAAATCTAAAACAAAAAACAAAGATTAAACCATTTTTTTAAATTTTTTTTTATTATAGAAAGATTATTTCTCTACATAGGTTTCACAAAGGAATTTGGTTTTACATATGAATCAAACTTTTAGAAAAGTCGTCACTTAATAAGAACGGTGTCTTCTTACATTTATTGTCGATTAAATATAATAAAGATGGGCACAGCTTCGATAAGAGTCCTTCAGCCGCTATGTTTATCCACATCTCCCTCAGCAATATGCTTAAGTGTTGTCATCATTTGAGCTTATGGGTAAACATGGCGCCTCAAGATGTAAGTTAACTTAAATGCGATAACTTTGCAGAAAAAAAACCTGTAGTGCTAAAATTGATATTTCCCCCCCTCTCGAAACACACTCTGTTTAGGCGTAATAAAGACGTCCCAGGGTTGCACCGACAGCCTACTACCGTCCGGCAGGGTCGATGATGTTAGAATTATCTAACGCACCCTAAACACTCGATGCTAGAATTTGGTAGTGGACTGATATATAATTAAACTATTATAAATAAAACAGTGGTGGCCACACAAAAGAAAAGATTAACACTATAATTAAAATTTAGCTACCACTTTTAATTTTATTTTCTTTTTTATATATAATCAATCTTTTTAAATGGGAAGTACAGACGGGGCAGGAGCAGCCTACGCTGCAGGTACCCCGTTACCGACGAATACTCTCTGGGTAGTACAGCAGATCCAGCCGCATGTGCTGTAAATAAGATATAGGGCCGGCATCGGGTTTAAAATCTGTTCTCTAAGGTTTTAATCATGATTAAGACAAGGGTGGAGTATATATTTTATAAGGATTTTAACAGTTTGTAAAATTCAATGTTAATTGGGATGCTGATTTTAATTGAGGCTTATGATAAAATAGCATGCCAATTAACGTTGAGTTTCACAAATACGAAAACTGCTAAAATCCCTTTTTCTATTTTAGCCCGCTATAATCATTTTACCCCACCTTACCCTATAACACAACCCTATGAAACACCTTGAAAGTATTCTCTTTCACCTCAGAAAACAAAAAAAAAACCCTCCCCCTAAAATTAAACTCCAATATCAATCTCCAATTTTTATTCTGGATATCCCACTGTTTCCATGGATCAATGCTTTGCGTATTCCACAATAAAGGATTATCAAATGTTTGGCAGTGATAAAAGGTCTCGATTAACCCCTCCCCCCCCCAAAAAAAAAATATTCACTCATAATTATAAAGACGCATTCTTACTCTTTTGTTTATGGATTATTTTTGTCAGTGTGGTGGGTGTTTAAATTATTAAAAATTTTAAACAGAATGAAATAAATTTTTTAAAAAAATTATCATGACCACACGACGATTCAAATTTTTCCTTAACCTCCTAATAAGTTAAAATATCAAGAAGCTTCTAATCGTTGATGTGATTTAAGTTAATTAATTTTATGTAATCAATTTTAGTAAATTTGATGTTTGATGCTTAACTTCTTAACATAATTAATATTTATATTGGTATTTTATTCCAAGCACAACGTTCTGGAACTTCCTTAGTTTTTCGTTAAAAATGATTAAAACTCCCTACCCAATCTATTAAAACATTTTTCCTCAAATGGGCAGTTTCTGGAAATGTAATAAAACAAACATAACTCTCAATTAATCATTAAAAACACGACCGTAGAATCATAATAATCATATTTGAAATTTTATCTGAGTTTTCTTTTATTCATAGTATATGCATAAGCAAATTTTAAACTTTGAAAGTGTTTTAATTTTTAAAGAAAAATATGGGTTTTTTTTATTATTAAGTGGGAAAGTTCTATTAGAACCATTCTCTAAATATTAATATTAAAAAAACACCTCTAAACATATCTGTATTAAAGTATTTGACAGGAACTTTTGAGAAGTAAAATAACTTAACGTAATACGAATCCATATAATAATTTCATAATTTAACGTGATACGTGGTATTTTTATTACCTATTTACAGGAATTAAATAATTAGCTAAATTAAATTTAATTGTATAAATTTTTCCAAATGCTTTAAATTTGAAGCAGTATCCAACATCTATTCTGCTTTGTGTTTGCCTATATCCCTATCGGTTAACCTAAAACAATAAGTAACTGATTTGGCAACTGCGGGGACAGAACCTGCAACCTAGTGATTACGAGCTTGATACTCTACCAAATAGGCTACCACTTTAGGTATCCTAATTGAAAGACAAAATTGCGCCAAAATAAAGATAAATAGCCAAATCTGTTTTAACTTTTGTGGGAATTGTGCCATAGTATAGATAAGCAGCCAAATCTGTTTTAAATTTCCTGACAATTGTTGCCAATCTTTCCTGTTAGAAGTAAAGTTCCCGTAATTTTCAACCCCCCCCCTCCTGGCTTTGTTTGAGGGCCAAATATTACAAAAGTTGGTTTTAGGGGGTGTTCTATTAGAATCGGGGATAATCTTTGATGTCGCCCATAGGAAAAACAAAAGTTGGTGCTTCGTTTAATGTGTAGACGGCCCCCTAAGGGCATAAACTATAGATTATTTTCAAAAAGACGTTAAATCATGAAAAATGACACAAAAATTATCATTCCACCCCCAGTAGTTCACTCACAATGCGAACTGTATCAGGTTTTTTCTCTACGACTGTACAAATAAACAAAACAATTAAGGTACTAAACTAATTTTTGGAGATTACTATAACGCAAGTAAAGTTCACAGCTACAACACGATGATTTCATATGAAAAATACATATTATACTATAATTAATAAATTTTACTATAAGTGTTTTACGATTTAACCCTTTAAGACCAGTCTTTTAATTTAACCGGCACTGTCGTTCGATTCCTACATTTATTCCAAGCTATTACCTGAAAAGCTACAAATCTAGTTATGTCTGACAACCAATCAAACAACCAACACACAAGATCGTATTCTGGGGCTTAGAGTGAGAAGAGGCACCAACCAATGAGAAAGGAACGTTAGGAATGGCATCCATCCGGTTAACCAATCAGAGTTTTTGCCAGCAATCGGTATAACTGCAGATAGTAGTACTGTAGGAAAACTTGCCCCTTACTGTTGGAAAACATGCCCCACATACGGGGCACATTTTCCAACGTGACATGGTCACTTTTAAACCTTTTTTGTAAAAAAACTAATAATGTTGATGAAAATTGAATGCTACATTTTGTAGAGAACAGTATAAGGAATATGATGAAATTTTGTTTACCCAAAAATAAGTAAAAATGAAATGTAAGGAAGCAAAATTCATTTAGGTTGGAAAACTAGCCCCGGTCTCCCCTACTATTCCAGAGCTAAATAACATTGCGTCAGTGACTATTTTTGTTAAAGAGCTAAAAATATCTCTATTTTTCCCCTTTTTTTTGCTGTAACCCCCTGCATGGCCCGAGGGTTAAAGAGACCCCAATATTTCAACCATTTTTCTTTCAGTTACCAAGTAAAGAATATGGAAGGAGGTGAACGCTGCCTTCATTGAGGAAGAGGTGGAAGAGTCGAAATTCAAAATCTGGATATTGATATTCATAGAAATATCCTTACTCTCAGCTTCTTTGAGTTCCTTACCTCGACGAGACATATTTAAAACGTCGTTACACGGATCTTACTCCTTATTGGAGGAAGATTCGGCCTGTGTATCATTACATGCTCCAAAAATCACATTCTAACCCCGTGTGAAAGACGGGAATTTACTCCAAACCTTTTTCAGTTTTGTAGAGAGATTTCGCATACTCTCATACTCATATTAATATTTCTTAGTATACTACCCGGATTTCTCGATAATATTTTTTTTTCACTTGTCACTTCTTCCAGTGAATGAAAAAGATATAAGGAGACATCAATAAGTGGACCTAAAATTTCAGAAAGTGTGCGTATAATACCTATTTAGTCTTCAGTACAACAAGGGTGCTTTTATTAACAATTAAACATTAGTAATTGAATTTTATTATGTTTTTAAATTTCACATCATGATTTATTTGTTTTGCATATACCTATTTCTTCTGAATTTATGTATGTATCCATGATAACCAAATAATTATTAGGTTTGGAGTAGGTATTGGCACCTGATTATGTTCGCGTAAAACCATTGCATGCGCTTTTAAAAGAAACAGTATTTAAAGTCTGTTCATTTAGAATTGGCGCCTGAAACAGGATCAAAAACGCTCAATAATGCCTCATAACGGTCATCACACAACTTCAGTGACCGATTTTTTTACAGTATTTTAACTACTTCTGTTTCGGCTGCCTTGTCATTGCAGAAGAAAATGCTTTCGATGATAATTACAATAGTAACTGCTTCTAATACATTTCGTCTCAGGCGCCAGTTCTAAATGAACAGACTATAACAGTAGCAACAATCTCTAAACTCTACTTTAAGCACATCAAATCACATCATTAATGCAGCTATTAATAATATTGAAAGTAACTTAATGCTTAAGAAATGAAATAATAAAGTGCGAAAGAAAGAAAAATGATAAGGATTCCGTTTAAAACTAAAATTAATTCTTTAAAAACAAATTACTAATTAATTTTATCATGAAAGCACCACACACCGGATGAAGCATTATCATTCTTTTCAATTAGGCTTATTTTTCTTATAATAGAGTTCTAAGAACCATTCGATTTATCACATAAAGAGGGGTCTGAAAATCTTTTGGAAATATGTGTTACACAATACTTTTAAAAAAACTAATCTCATTATTGTAGCACCCTAATTTGATTTCCAAGAAATACGTTATTGTGTGATAGCGAGATAATGTTACCTTAGCCTGAACGAAAACCTTGAGAAAACAATTATTTTCAACACACAAACAAACTACTACAGTTTGAAATGAATTTCAGATCTATTACCGCACACCCATCACCTCACAAATTACCTACAATAAATAATTTCCATCCCTGGAATTAAAGCCTCAAAACACTCAAGAATCCAAGAATATATTGACGTCCAGGATTAATCGTTAGAACCCTCTTTAATTTCAAAATAATTACTTTACCCAGAATAATTACTCAGGCTCCAACTTTCTCCCACTGATAGAATCGTTTTTTCTTCAATTAATCAGATGTTTCGAGGGGTGGATTCTAATTTGTTCTCCTGCCCGTTCTATCTTTATCCGTATTTATATTCATCTTTGATAGTAATTTAGAACCGCGGTGCTTGGATCTGTATTCCCCACTTACATTTTAATTTAAACGATAGGAGAGAGTGCATATATGATGTTTAAGTTCATCGCAGAAAGCTATTACGGAAACCTCATAATTGGAAGGAAGTTTATGTGTCTGTGAAGTTAAATTTTAGCAGGAATATTTTATACGCAAACATTAGTCGGGATGTTAAATTATAATTTGTTGAATTCCCATAATTTATTAGAATTGAAATACGCTACATTTCGAGATTATTTCATTTCCCCATGTGCATCAGAGCCTTCTGTAGATTTATCGATGATGTGTGTTTTGTTTCTAAAAACAATCATCGATAAAATAATCGGTTTATCTTCAATGTACTACAATAAGCAAATTAAAAAGGGAATGATTTATTTCATCATACGTGCTGGTTATAATGAAAGTGGTATAAGTTCAATGAACGTAGTTTTGAGTAATTAAAAGTTTTCTCTAACGGCGCCTGTATTGTTCCTATGGAGAAAGCATTTTTAGGCACTCCTACATGCTACTTATTATTGAGCTTTTGGCAACTTCCACACTAGGTAAAGGATCTTAAAAGCTGTGACAATCCCACGCATCAGTTATGTGAAAGAACAATATTTTTGTTACTTATTGGAAAATAATGACGCTGTATTTGTTATTTGAAATTGATTTGGGGTCAAAACTACATTTTTCTTTGTTTCAACGCAAAATAAACAAACTTTTCAATACTTTATCAACAGCCTTAAAACAGTTTGCGTCAAACTAAAAACTATTTTTATAAAAAAAACTTGACGAATTAAAACGTACATGAGTAAATATTTGTTTAAAGTTTCTTAAATTATTTTAAAGCAAACTGCTTTAATTAGCACCACAGTATATTAGCTGTTCGCATCTTAAAAGCAGAGTGTTTTATCTTTATTTTGCCAGGTATCATTAATTTTGCTTTTCTTACTAAGTGAAACTCATTACGTTAAAATAATTAAAGCCTATTATCATATAATACAGCAATAGCTATTTATCAAACTCACTCTCAAAACTTATTTTTAAATAAATAAGTTCCATAAAATGGAAGAGATTCCGTAGCTTTCTCTAATGAGTAAATATTTTTCACTAGTTTATGGAAAAATATACCTCGTATTTCATGTACAACTTCTACAGTTTGGAAAACAATTTTTATATTTTCTTTTCACCAGTGCTAAATTTTGGACTTAATTAACAACGTGAAATCACTCATGAACATTAAATGTAACCTCTAAATTAAATCCTTTGAAGTTGATGTTGTTTCAGATCTGTACTATAATGTTATTTGACTCTTCATGTTAGGAATATTTTGATAATAATAACTAATTTTTTCCACCTATTCAAAAAAAAAAAATTATAATATCATGTAATGTAACCAAGTTTTGGTGAAAACAAAGTATAATAAAACCCCTAGGTGTGTGCTGCAATATCTTTGTATCCCTTTATTCATACAGGGTGGCCCAAAATAAGTGTTAACACCCTTAACCTTTGAACGTCTATAGATATATTCATAAAAATGGTGTTTAGGTATAGTCAAGTGACCGTGCCCTATTCGATGCAATAACTTTCAACGTCCCCTAGCGGTAATGATAGGATTTATAATTTTTATTTTAAAAACTTTTAGATATTTGCTAAATTTGTCAATTACAAAGTTATAAGCATCAATTTAGTACGAAAAGACCTTGTACAGATAAAAGCCTTAAATAGAACCACTAAAACGCACGCTCAATTAGGCAGAATTTCACTAGTTTTTACCTCCAAAAACGCTCTTCATTACCCGAAAATGAGAAATTTTCATTTTTTATGACTTAGGTAAAGTAAATGACTTAAATTATTCTTAGATCATAAAAAAGGAAAATTCACTTATCTTAGGACACCCTGTATAATTAATAAAGCCTATTATCATATAATATAGCAATAGCTATTTATCAAACTCACTCTCAAAACTTATATTTAAGTAAGTTCCATAATTATTAACAAAATTATTATAGTATATTGTACTTTTTGTATTATCTGCATTCGAATGTCTCTTCAAAAAGCTTGGTTTCTGCACATAAAATCATTTCTCTCACCAAATATCTCATACTTAAAAAAAAAAAGTTAAACCCTTGTAATTTATGGAAAATACATTTAGATATAAAGATAGGTAATTAAAACCTTAGATTATGTCCTTAAAGAATAGATACCTCTAAACATTTATCTCCTTCAACTCTGAAAAAAACTCTGAACATCAATTAGAGGTATTAATGAAATGGAGTCATAAGAATTAAAATAAGCCGTTTAACGAGAAAACTGACCAAGACTGTTTAACTACTTTTTGCTAAACGCAATTGCTAAGAAAAACTTCCAATCAATACTATAATTTTGTAAGATAGCTTTAAGCTAGGTAATTATCTGTCGCTTTCGCAACTTTAAAAACTTAATGAACAGTCATATTTTAGGGTTTTTTTACTATTTCACAAATAAAACATGTTTATTTTTTTTTCTTTATTTCTTTCCATACAATGTTTCCTAAACAACGAATCTTGAGAAAATTATGAATTCATGCCTTTAAGATCCAATGATATTTTTTCGGGAATTAAAGAAGATTTATTTACTTTCGGGGAACAAAAAAGTTAATTAGTTTGACCCAGATTGATAATGTTTTTTTTTTTGTAATTAGTGGTTATGTTAATTGAAGGTTCTAACAGGTTTTTTACCCAGAAATAACGTAAAAAAATCTCTAAGAAATAAAAATCACCTTGAATATCCAATCGAAAATAAACTATGCTTGATAGGGTTTTTTTTCTTTGAGACATTTCCACTTTTACACTTATTTTGTTCTAACCTAACCTTATTTTATATACATTTTTAGTATTCGGACAAAAGTATTACGAAACATGTACTACTATGTAAGGGAAGACCTCATCTAGAGGTTTTAACTTTCGCTAGGTGGCGCTGAGCGTAATCATTCATTCAGAGAAAAACTGTCACAGAAAAACTGGTCAAACAGAGATCTGTGTGACCGCTATTGAGCTCCTGCTACTTCAGACACCATATAAATGCATTATATTAATTATTTCCATGCTCATGTACAAAATGATACAGAAACTACGTTTTTACCCCAGTATACAATAATTACACATACACTAAATCAATTATAGTTTTTCCTTCTTTGTCGCGAAATTTTTCAACTAATTGTATAATATTATGTTTTTACATCCAACATTTTTGTAGTGTATTAGTTTGTAGCCCAAATAATTTCCACATAAGAGTCATCCGTTATAATCTACCCTCGAATACTGTACTATAGCTATGAATAAGTGTCTATAGTACTTTTAGGAATATACATTAGTATGATTTATTACATTCATAAATAAGATATTTTAAGGTACCTTAAACTTCTGTTAAGCTAAATGTACTCTATTGCTCTCGCCCATCTGACCTATTAAGTATTATGGTTAGAGCAGAAAAGTGTGTGTATTATACATTTATTTTCGTTGAAATAAACTATTCCATGCATAGTTTGAAATGACCGATTGTATCGTGATTAAGTTCTTGAATTTAAATCTTAGGCCTGTCTTGGGTCTCTGCCAATTCGGCTCCAAAGCAGTCTATCATGGGCTTTGAAATCTCCTATTTCAAATTCCCACATGCTCCTTTCTCTAGTATTACCCCCATCCAGCCATTTATTTTTCGGTTTTCCTAACATTGACATCAATTATTTAGGATCTTTTCTGAGTTAGCCTATATGCAGACAGTAAATTTTAAAATATTCTTAACGTTAAGAATCAATTCTTAATATCCACTTAAGTAATATATCTTAATATCTGACAAGGTTCTCGGTTTCTTGATATCTATCGTTGCTTCTTTTGTTAAATCTTTGCTTCAATTTTAGCTCCCGATATGCACTGTGATGTGTCGTATTTTTCATGGTATTGCTTCTTATATTTTTAAACTTTGGTTGTTCAAAAAACTTCTATCACCAGCATTATGGGTTTCTCTTATTTTGAGGAGTTTCTTTCAATGATACCTTACTTTTTACGAAGTATTCTTTGAGTTTTATGTTTAAAATTCCCTTGGGTTTAAAGATTTAATTTTTTTCAAACATTTAAGAGAATTGAGTTTAGTATTTTTAGCTAAATTGACAAACATAAACAAACTTTAAATAAATAATTATTTGACCTTTTCAGACCTAACCGACTCAAACTTCCCATTGAATTCAATGGTATTCTCGGGCGATTTATTATTAAAAGGTTTAAACGTGTATTTTTAATACGTAGCAATAGTAATAAGTAGCATTCAATATTAATGTTATATTATGGTAGGTACTTTTTTTCAAAACGCATTTTTGAACACAATCTCTGTAAAACCGTTTTTATTGATGAACACTCTGAGTTAACTCAAACTTAATTAAGGTTTAAATGACTCAATTTCATAAATTTAAGTTCAAAACAAGACAAAAAAAAGCCAAAAAGGATAAAAAAAAAACAAGTACAACAAAAAATAGACAAATTATTCTGAAGCATGTTTTTTTTAAGTAAAAAATTATAATTCTTTGCAATTTAAAATATGCATGGGGTGTATTAGACCCCACTAGGGGGAATATGTGACTTTTTTCAAACAAGGCAGAAAGGTTAATGAATTACTAAAATGATCTTTCTCTGCGAAAATTTCAAATAATCCAATTTTAAGCAACAAATATCTGTATGTAAAGTAAACATAAATGTATGTATGTTAAGTAACAAATACAAATGTATTTGCATTACATCTCTTTTAAAAGTAATTTTCCTCTGAAAGCAGAGTATCTTTCCGATTTTATTCACTTGTGCTCCCTGACTGTGATCCTATTCCATGTTCGGGAGCGAATCCAGTTAATCTTTTTCTTAGCTTCCTCAGACCTTAATCTGTCAACGTAAGGTCTTGCTAATGTGCTCGTTGAAATTCGGAATCCAATGAGGAACACAGCGACTAATCCAACTCAATCTAAAATGGATTAGAGTCTCGGAGTTTCTAAATGTCGTCTCTTTCAGTCACTTTCCAGACTTTTTGGATGATGCGGATCTCTTTCAAGGACTTTTAGTGATTTAAATACAAAACGTCCGAAGAATACATGCATTGAAACTGTATTTTGAAAGAGAGTAATCTTAAAAGAAAGTTTCTGAATTTAATTTACGAACTTCAATCAAACAGTACCAATTCTTCAGTGTTATTTTAACAAGTACGAGCAGGTTTTTAAGTCCATAAATCCACCATATAATATAATCTCACCTAGTGTTACCTTAGAATAGAGAAGATATTTATCTATTTTTAAGTTTTTCTACAATTTGTTAAACAAACTATAGATTGTCCAACATTATTGCTTGAATTTCATTTTCATGTTCCGCAATACAATACTAGAAATAAAATTGTTTATCTGCACAAGGTTTCTCTTCGTACTAAATCGATGCTGCTCTACAACTTTGTAACTGACCAATGTAGAAAATCTCTAAAACGTTTTTAAAATAAATATTATAACTCCTAACATTGCCGCTAGGGGGCATTTAAAGCTGTTGCATCGGATAGCGCATGGTCACTTTACTATACCTAGACAAACACTACTTTTATCCTTGATACCTATAGCCCTTTAAATGTTAAAGGGGGTGGACACTTATTTTGGGTACATCCTGAATTTTGTATAATTTAGAAATATTCCTTTTATAATATAATCTAATTATTTGAATATTAAATTATCATAATAAGGTTACGTCCAAATCAATTGAAATAATTGAATTTCTACTATACATCAAAAAGGTTTAGAAACACAGATAAAAAAATTCTTATAGACCCTTGTTACTGTATCAAGTGGGATTTTTTGTCAGCATAAAAGTGTAAAATCTATTGAATAACGTTCAAAATGATTTCTCTGGGCATTTATTTTACTAGCATGTAACAGACAATTTGTGTTGTAGACATAAATCTTAAAATTTAACAATTTACGATTTTTTGCATTTCATCTTATAGTTGTCCACTAACTGAAAAGTTCCATAAATTTTAATAACGTCCAAAATGTATTACTCTACTTTAAATCTGTATTTTATGACATCGTACATGGTTTTTGGCAAACCTTACCATCTTCGGTTATGGTCATTATAATAAAAAAAA
This sequence comes from Tetragnatha montana, assembly GCA_963680715.1. Taxonomy (NCBI): domain Eukaryota; kingdom Metazoa; phylum Arthropoda; class Arachnida; order Araneae; family Tetragnathidae; genus Tetragnatha; species Tetragnatha montana. The sequence continues at coordinate 12,209,828 of OY796676.1, read as the reverse complement.
ATGGGAAACCATCAATAATAGGAGAAAATTGTTCTGTCATTTTATAAATACTTTGAATAGCTATGCAGATGATCGAATAACTTAAACGCAAAATGGGGTATCAATCTAAAGCTAAAGATGTGGACACAACATCTTTAATGAGAGCATTTGTCTTCTAAAAAACAAAGCAAAGCTTGTTTAACATTATGTAGTCATTTGCTTTGTGAACCTAATTAAGCTATTGGAGATCAGCATTGTAAAGTAAAAGGCTCAGTATGTTCGAGAGATTTAAGAGAAAGTTGACTGGGTACTTAAAAATCACTATTTTAAAATTATTCAACTTAATGCTTTGCTCTAATGGCAGCCTTAAGGTTAGTTACCAGAGATCATTAAACTAATTTTGTTTTTGTTTTTTTCAAGAGGCTAAACCCTAATTGAAAACTTGTAATGGAGTTTCGGTCCTTTATTTTCCAAACCGTAAGTCTTAAATCTTGTTTAAATAAATTTGTACTATTTGTCAAGTTTTCTACAGTAAAATTCCATGTTTTAATGTAATCCTAAGGTATTTTAAAATGCCGTTATTTGTAAAAGTTCTCCTGAAGAGTAAATTATATTCTCCTCAGCCATATTCTTAATTTAGATATGAGTGTTTTGTTTCATTTTTCATTTACAAAATTATATAATGATCTATTTTGGTTACAAATATTTTCACCCACTTTTGCTATTATTAGTTTCTTTTTTTACACTGTTATTTTTACCCTAGATATCAATACTAGTTTAAGCAATAACTACTAGCATGGTAATTTATGAAAATCATGATTATAGAAAAAGGGTGTTATTCGAATAGTTATAATAACAGGCATCATATAAAAGGAACAAAGTGAAAAACGAGTTTTTCTATTAAAAATAAAACCTTGCTAGAAAATAAATTAAACCTTAAGAGGGTTCACGAAAATTTTTATAAATCATATTTTTTAGTATTGTTCTTCAATACCAATTTATAACGATATTAAACAAACAGTAATTTTTTAAAAGTATTCATACTATTTAAATGAAGATATGTTTGGAAGAAAAAGAAAAATATTTTTAACTGTTCATATGTACAGTGGGGGAAAAAAATTCGTAGGTACCTACGAATTTTCCTTGGAATTTTGAAGAATGAACTAATTTTTAATATAAATGCTTTCGTATTCTCTAAAATAATAATTGAATCAAGTATTTCTGTGTATAATATTTCTTATTAAATTAGTTATGGTGTTGTTTTAATTGAATAAATAATTATTAAAGTATGATGAGAAATTAAGATCGTAATGTATTGAACTTATTATTTAGATAAACATATTCAATATGCCAATGAGTTATCGACACATTCCAACGTTTACAACGAGTTATAAATGTGTTTGGGTGTTTGAAATTGGATATATTCCATTAAGCAAACGAGATTGTCTCACTTAGGTTTGGGATTAGAAGTTCTACATGAAATTTTATATTTGGAGAGTATCGAATATAAAATTACTTGTTTACATTGTACAGTCGTGGAAAAAAAAACCGTTACAGTGGACATTGTGAGCGATCGGCTAGGGTTAGAAGGATAATTTAAACGCCAATTTTCATGAAATAATGTCTGCTTAAAAATAAGCTATAATTTAAGTTCTTAGGGGGTCGGTTACATATTAAACGAACCACTAACTTTTTTTTTTCTACGGACGCCATCAACGATCATTAGAGATCCAGAAAGTGCACCCCCTAAAACCCCTAAATACCAAATTTCATATAATTTGGGTCAAAAACAAAGCCCTGGGGTGAATATGCAGTTGGAAGGAATTTAGCGGGACTTAACTTCTAAGAGGAAAAAATTGGCAACAATTATGTTAAATTCCGAGGAAGTTAAAACAGATTTGGCTATTTATCTATGCTTTGGCGCAATTTTTTCTTCCGATTTGAATTTCCTAAATGGTAGCCTAGTCGGTAGAGTAACAGGCTCGTGATCGCTAGTTTGCAGGTTCTGTCCCCGTTGTTAAAAGTCTTTAAAAGTCCAAAATCTCAATATTTCAAACAAATTTATACAGTTTTATTACCATTTATTAAAAATAAATTAACAGTTGGTTTTGAAAAGGCAAAAAAATTTAGTGGTCTTATTTATAAAAGCTAGAAAATTTACTAATTAATAAAACAGATTTTTGCGCCTTAGAAGTTCTTGTGAAAATACTTTAATACAAAAAGCTTGATATCTTTTGGTGTTTTTTAAATTAATAATTATATAATAATTCTAATAGGATTTACTAGCTAAGAAATAAACATTTTCTTTGAATATTCATGAAATTAGCATGTTTAAAATATGTCCATATTAAGATATAAAAATGAAACATCAATTAAAATTTTAAATATAATGCTTATTATTGTTATTATTAACTAGTTTATAATTCTTATTTAATATTGAGATTTCATTAGATTGGGTGCATAGTTTAAATCACTTTTAAAGAGAATTTTTTAAATTTCGAAGCGTTGTGCTCAGTGAATAAAATTCCAAATTAATATTAATGCTGATGACAAGACGAGCTTTCAATATTAAGTTTAATGGTTTTGAATATTTAAAATGATATAACCTTCAGTGTCATGAAGAGAATAATCAATTTACAAGAACTTAATTTTACTGAAGTAAATTTTTTTCGATCTGTATATATTTTTGAGATACCTTTTCACTATTTCACTATTTTCACTATCTATTTCAGAACTATTTTCAGAACAATCTGTTGTAATTAACTCTGATTAGAAATTAAGACATCTAATTTGGCTGTAATTTTTCTGCCCTATAGCCCTTTCTGCACCACCCAGGTCTAAAAACTCATTGATAAAAAAATAATAAAAGTAAATATTCTCGGAATACATTTTTGTGATATAGGGTGTGTATGTTTTTAGGGAATCGATAACTTTTTTTACAACACAAAATAGGGTGCAATAACACGCTTCAGCTGAGAATTGTGTAAGGGGACATCCATAAATTACTCCCCCTCTCGTGAAATTTTTCAATCACTTTTTGACTAATTTTCGCATTTTTCCAGTAGTTTTGCTAAAAAAATTTAAAGAAAAACGTTTTTTTTCTAAATTAAAAGTCTACGTGAGATTTTAATTGATTCCCCCCTCCCCCCAGGTGAGACTTTGCTGGGGGGAGGGGGGAGTCAAGTCCTCCCCCTCTTTGACCTCACGTAATTTATGGACGTCCCCTAATTAACTGTTTTAGGGCTTTAGCACCTTAGGCTGCTATTGCCCCGATTTCTGAGCAATGCCAGCTATTTATTGATTATATAAGAAATATTTTTAAATTAAAAGTGGTAATTGAATTTCAATTATAGTGTTGATCTTTTTATTTTGTGGTCACCGCTATTTTATTTATCTTTAAGTTAATGATGTCAGTCTATTTTAATTTCCTTGCACATTGTATCCGACACCTTTATCACAAACCTCTTGCCTCAAAGGTGGTTTTGGATCTCGGAATAGTTGGTGCTGCTGGTCTCGAAAGGTCCTTGCCGAAACATAACATGCAGGTATGTCATACCATGACAAAACATCAGTTTCGTGGGAATTCACGTCCGCTAGAGGACAATGTTCGCAGGCGAAGGGGAAAACGTTTAACTTCTTTATTCTACGAAAAAAAAATAACATTTCTTTTTATATATTTGGAGAGAGCACAAGTAAACTCCTGTAAACCAAATTTCATTAAATTCTAATGATAATTAGTAAATCAAATCCCTTTCCAATTTAAAGACGATCTGTAAAATAATGAATTGAATGTGAAAAAGGAGGTTAGCGGCGCTTTCTCCAAATATGTAATAAAAATTGATACTACAACATTTGAACCTTGCCTCTTCACTAGCGAACATTGTTCTCTAGCAGACATAGTTTACATTTGCGGCCATTAATAATTCCTATAAAAATCATGTTTGCCATGGTTTTACAAAACTCCATGTTAAGTTGGGAAAGGACCTTTCGAGACTTCTTGTAAACGTGCGATTAATGGGTCGTGCAAATTACATAAATGCTGTTATTACCGAATTAAATACGTAGTATTAAACATTCCACAATTTCTTTAGCTAGCTGATTATTTTTTCTATATTTTTTTATCTTGATTGCAATTAATATCAAAGTCTTAAATTAACTGAAATTTAAAACATTGAATTAAATTTAATAGACAATGAATTTAAGATAATACCGTTCTTATTAAGTATAAAAAAAAATTCTTAAAACCTGACTTATATTTAAAATCAAATTCCTTTCTGAAATTTATGTAGAGAAAGCATGGGCTTTACTAAATTTGAAATTGTTACAAAACTAGGAAAATGTCTGGCCTTTTTTGTATTTGTGACTTTTATTCATGTAATTCAAACATACTTCAAATTTAAAAATGCCTCTGAAATTTTTAGTTGAATATTGTTAAGTATTTTTTTGTATGAAAGTTGTTAAATTCCTTAAATAACTTAACAATGGTAACAAAAATATTTAGTTAAAACGTTATCAAAATGTAATGACAAATAAAAAATATTACATATCTCAAAAAAGTTCTAATTTGTTTTTCTTTTGCTAAAAATAATAGTCAAAAATAAGAGTATTGTAACAATAACTTCAAATATAAGTTTAATAAATATTAGGTATCTTTAAACTTTTTAAAATTATATTTGTAAAATGAAATCACCCAGGGTTGGTACGGGATTTGAACCTGGGTCTAAATCTTTGCGATCTAGCACACTAACCGTTAGGCCACATGGCTACATTTATACAAGGTGTGAAGAACAAATGTGACCAAAGGTTTGAGTTAATGTATTATGTTTTGCGGGTTACCGTAATTTTCATAAGCTATATAACTTTGGCGATTAGAGGTTGGCGGAAATTTTCTGTTTGAAATTTCCTACTGCTTGCACGGGGTTAATGGCTATAGGGATCAAAATATACGAAATACGAGATTTCAACCTAAATTCTACGTAGATCAACCCCTCCTCCTGGTTTTATTTTTGGCCAAAATTATATGAAACTTGGTATTTAAGGGTTTTAGAGGGTGCACTTTCAGAATCAAGAATAATTTTTGATGGCGTTCGTAGAAAAAAAAAAGTTAGGGCTCCGTTTAATATGAAGACGGTCCCCTAAGGACTTATGTTATAGCTTATTTTCAAGCAGACATTATTTCATGAAAATTGGCGTTTAAAGTACCCTTCTAACCCTAGCCGTTTGCTCACAACGTCCACTGTAACGGTTTTTTTTTTCCACGACTGTACTTGATGATTCAGGATATAAAATATTTTGCTGAGTTGGTTTTTAAAGAAATAATAAACATTACAACCTGTTTCAGAACTCTCTTATTCATATGCTTGCACATATTCTATGCTATGGGAAAAAGAGATTTCGGTGCGCTGTTGTGCTATCAGCCATAACACAAGTCTTCTTTGAATAGATATTATTTCTCTTGATAGAAACGGTACGCACCAATACGCAATGATCAAAGTAGAAAACTCAATTTCAAAATTCTCAAACTCCTAGCTCTAAACCTTTGTAAATGCTACGAGATTTTTGATGGAAGTGGACTTTTACATTTCAAATGCAGCCGAATCAGATAGAATAACTGGGATATAAAAGACCCTTTACTGATATTAGAAAGGTCCCCAAAACACCCTAATTGAGACTGCATTAAAAGTGTGTTGTTGTTTTTTTTAATTTTTTCATAATCCTAAATATTTTATCATCTCCTTCAAAACTAGCCACTTCAACGAAATCACCAATTTTTAAAAACTTTAATAGACTTTATATTAAATCGTTTGAAATCAGTTTTAGTTTTGCTTTACGATATCCTTCAAAATTTAGCGACATTGGCATACGACTGTGAGTTTTCAAGCAAACTATTTTTTATACGGTAAAAAAACATTTTCATACTTTTTTTAGTTCATGTAACAAATTATTAAACAAGCACAACAATTTTTGATACTTATTTATATAAAATATATCTAACTAATCATGAATTTTATTCCGTATTCATTGAGGTTTTTTTAATAATACAAATATGATTGCGACACGAATAAGTGGTAATTTCTGGATTGGGAATTAAAAAGGGGTTTATAAATGGAGGGTTCAGAATAGAAGTGAACCAAGTCCACTTTAGCTACTTTTGAGCTACAGAGGTTTAAAGTTAAAGCTTCAATACAAAATTAATGTTAACACTTTTTAAAATTAACATTTTTAGCGGATATTATCAGAACTAGGACTTGGTTCATTATTGCACTAAAATTTTACATAGTTGGTGCATGTTATAGCGTTGCTGATTCAAAAATGACAAAAAGTGGACTTGGTCCACTTTAATTCTGAGCCCTCCAAATATGAAGCTTAACTTTATAAGTCCTACTTACTTAAAGGTTACAATTGTATTTAATGAAAAAATTACATCTATGTTTATATAATTGTAAATTCATTCTCATAAATGTACAATTTTAATAATTTGATCAGTTTAGCCGTAAGTAATTTTTTAGTTTTAAAAAATTTCGTCCAAACAAATAAATTATTTTTAATAGTAGAAACACAGACAAACTTTTTAATAATTCTCAACACTTTTTATCACTCTTTGCACATTTTCCCTGCGTATTTTCAAGTTTTACACATAGCTGAAATGATAATAATTTGAAATTCAAACATTTTTATCTCGAGCATTCCTCAGAGAAACTTACTGCTAGGCAACTTATCGAAATAACCGGTGTAAAGACTTCTTGAAATTGATACAGAACTTCGATTCTGCCCTCGAAGTTGATGTGCACGCGACCTTCATGGAACGACTGATAAGAGGAAACGCAATTTTGCACCGTCAAAATGTCCAGCTGCAAAATGGAAATTTGAGAGGGAAATGATACGGCACATTTGACACTTTTCTTTATTGAAATTCACCCGACTCATTTTTTTTTCGCCTTTTAAAATGGAAAAGGGAAAGGTTTGGTTGCTTCAGTATCACTAGTAGGAACTAAAATAAAAGTAAAATAAAAACATTGACGTTCGGTATCTTTAAACTTCCCACCTTGGCCAAATAGGGTTGTAAAAATAGTTCTCAGTAAATGTAATGTTATTTGTTTTATAAGAATCTGAACTGGGTATAAAATAAAGAGTAATTTAAAAATTCCTATATAATTCTGCATCGAATTTTATTTGAAATGTGTCCATTGAAATTAATTATCGAAGTTACATAGTTTTTTTAGCGTTAGTAAAAATAAGCAGTCTGGCTTCATACTAAATGAATTTAGTTAATTACAATCTAAATTTCTATCGCATTTAAATTGTCTTTAAGTAATTTCTAAAGACAATAATTTTAATTTACGTGTTTCTTTGAAGAGAAAATGGCTCTATTAAAGATCGACATAAGAATAAGGGCGTTTTTCAAAACTTTCGTGAAATAATTTTTCGATAAACTAATATAAAGAGAAATTAGTCTCGAGCGAAACTTATTTCTTCCCTTCTGGGAAAAACATTAAATCATTTAATGAACTTAAAAACAAGTATTTTTCTTTTTGAGAAAGTGTCCAATTTTTAAACACTGTACAAAAAATATTTTCAAAATATAATTGCACTCAAAAACTCAATTTAGTAGTTTATAAAATTTTATGCAGCTATTATTTCAACAAAAATGTAGCATGTTTTATTTATTTATTACTATTTTTGTGCAAAAAAGTGTTTCTAAATAAACTCAGTTTATCCGAAAGATTAAGTAAGTTAAGTTCTTTTTTTATTAATGTTTTAAAACATTAGAAGTAACTGAAGTTATAAATACCTCCAGCAACATTTTCAAACATTTTTGTTGAAATGTTATTCGCTTTTACTTAAAGTAAAGCCTTATTATTTAAAAAAATTAATATTTATTAAAGTAAAGCCTTATTAAATTAAGACAGAAAAAAACTATACTTTTTACGAGCATTTAAGATTTCTAACTTTTGAATTAAGCAAGTAAAAGTCAAATAATTATGAAAATACAGAAACATTTGAAAGAAAAATCGGTAATTCCTTCCATTTTTGAGGCAACTTTTAATCACAGTAAATTAAGATCATATTAAACGTTTTTACATAACCTGATATTTTAAAACAAAAGTTAATCATCATATCGCGTGGTAAATCACATTTTATAGTATTTTTATAAAGTCATAGCTCATATCAACAGGAAAAACACTTAGTTGAAATTTAAATATCCTTGTTCGCATTTATTTAGTAACTTTTTTTCTTTTGCAACATTTGAAACCTCTTTTTTATATTGTGAAATAATTCCGTGACAAAATAAAGTGATTAGTACTAAAATTTTACTCGGATAAAATTATCTTTCATGTTTAAAATTTTTTACACATTCTTTAAACTACTCTACCTTTCTATGATCGTCAAATTTTATAACTGAAGGGGTAATGTAACAAAACCCTAATTTAGAGTAATTTAGTTTCAAAGTTTTATTGTTGCAGCTTTTTCGTTTTCTGGTTTTGTCGTTGAGTGAGCGTATGAAATTAGTCTAATGACATCTATTTTTTAATGCACCAAGTTTTATTTACTTACCTGTATCTGTCTGTCATCCATTGAATTAAATTGTATTTTCAAAAAATGTAACATCCACCAAACTCTTGAATTACGTTTCTAACCTAAACTCATAATGTAAGTACGCTTGGATCAATGAATTCTCCTACGACTGAGGATTACATAAAGACTGAACCCCATCAAACTCCGAAGATCAGCACACACAACCCTGGCACATACCTTCATTATTCTTCTCCCTTAACAAAAGTTTTCCAGAGCTAAGCGCAAAGTTTCTGAAACAAAGACTTGGCGATCATAAGCCTTTTATTAAAAATTTCTACGTGATATTACGTGGTCCGTGTGTACGTATAATTATTAGATAAACGGCTGGAAGACTTTTATGTGAACTAAATGTTATTTTCTCGGATCATTAAAGGGATTTAAGGAGCTTGTAATATCCAAAGCTGCGAACAGTTTTGGTGTGTTATGTGTTTGGAAAGGTATTAAGCGACTCGTACCTTGCTACTGGTTGGGTATCGTGTGGAAATAAAAGTTCGGAGTTGTCGTTAAATGTCGGAATGATAGCTGAAATACGTGCACAGATAATTTACCTTTGATTAAGGAAGTGAATCACAGTAAAGTAGCGTTCGTTTATACCGCCTACTTTATCATTTAGGTTTTGATAAGGAATTAAATCATCAATTATTTATTCTACATGTCACGCCAAAATCCCGAAATCAGGCCACTTTGCTGTCTAACTATATTTCCGGTTTTGGAACCCATACAAGGTACTTCAAAAGCTTTTATTTTGAATTTGCAAGTTTTTAGTGTTATCATTGCAGCTTTGGTGTTTTTAATGAACTTAAGACAAATTTGAATTAAAAAATCAAAGGAACTTACGTTAGATATTTACGATTTTTTTTCTTTTGGGGGGGGCCTGAAAAAGTGCTAGTTTATTATGCTAATATTTCCTCGAATATTTCCAGGTTTTTCTGAGCTTTTTTTGTGATAATGCAAAAAATGTTTACTGAAGTTTTTGTTCCATCTCCTTTAGTTTTTAAATTATTTTTTTAACTTTCTTATTTCACCGCTAGGTACACGGCACACGGATTAAAACAGAGGTTCTCAAACTGTGGGTCGCGACCCACTGGTGGGGTCGCCAGTTAGTTTTTGGTGGGTCGCGACAAGTTTTTGAATTCCAGAATTTCCTTAGGAAATTATCTTGTAATTGAAATTTATCCTAGATTACTAAAAAAACGAGTTAAAATCCTGTTTTTAAGAGTCAAATTTCAAAAATTTCTCTGGGGGAGGAACCCCAGACTCCCCCTTCTGACTTTGGAGCTAATAGTTGTTTACACAATCAAACAATTGGATACGCTTGGTTTCAAATATTTCTCTTTTAAATACCTAAAAAGTTCAAATAATATTTTATGTAATTTATTATTCTAACAAAATAGTAGATGGCCAAACCCCACATGCACAAAGCTAAAGTCATGTAGGGGGATGGGAAAGTTAACTGAAGATGAGGTGGGTCGCGTTAGAGTTTATTTATAAAAAGTGGTTCGTGATGTTAGAAAGTTTGAGAACCCCTGGATAACCCCTGGATATGTCAACAATTTTGCAAATGTTTTGCACAAAATATTTACATTTTTAATGTATTTGCAAAAATTGTGCATTTTGAATTCTGCTAAACAATTATATTTTAGTAAGTTTTATTAAACAAATATTTGAGTTTTCCTTCCATAGATATCAAACCATTATATTTGATGGATATAGTATACAAATCTCCAGCCAATAATATTAATATTAGAAATTAATCAAAAAATTCAAAAATAAAATGCAAATTTGCTTCAAAATTGTCTAAATAGTGCAGCTGTCTTAAAGAAGTGTGTAGTTATTTTGTAGAAATAGGTCTTTGAAGTCTCAAATTATACAGTCCTTCCAACCTACTTGAAGACTTTTCAGCGGTTATAAAAAAACTGCAGACTTTCTAAATCAAAATAACTACTTGGTTATACTTTTTAAACTAGTTTTACATGGATATCCTTTTTTCTTTTGCTCAGTTATTCCATTATATTAGTTTAAATTAGTTCTATTTATAAATATTTTTCAACAAGATCAGTCTCTATTAGCATCTTAAGTGTTTTAGTTAAGTTTGTTTTCCTCGACCCCCACAGGGGTTTCAAAGAATTTGTGAACAAAGTCAAAACTGATTGAAATTCTTTGAAATTTCACATGAAGGATCTTTGCTAATAAAGTATCTTAAAAAATAGATCACATAATGAAAAAAGTCACTGTCAAATTTATCTTTTCATTCTTAAGCTACTACTTCATATCCTGAAACCAAGCTCTCAAAGTTTTCCTTCACTTTAAGTAAAATACGAGCTTTTTTTTTTCTTTTCAAAAACTTCGAACACGCTAAGTAAAGAAAAGGTCCTACTCATAAATCAAATAAGTGTATCGATAAGTGTTTTAACAAATACGTGACTTCTTATATGGGATAAGAAGACACTGGGGAAAACGAAGTCTCCCTCCCCTAGTACTAGCAATATGTCACGTTTACGTAACTGGAACTAAAAGTTAACGAAATTTGGCCATACATGAAAAAATTTGGACGAATATTGAAAATTTGTGCTACTTGTGTCAGTGTCCATTTATCTTTATTATGGTTTATGTTTTAGTAGTACTTTTAGATTTTTAACTTTAGTTAATATATATTTAACCATAGCTTTAGGGTAAGTAGTTTTAATATTCATTTAGCATCATAATATTTTGAATCTTCCAAAAAAAATGTTTCGTAAAAAATGTTGTATGTTAAGCTTGTAATATTTTTTCTTCTTACTATAAAATCAACCACATTTAAATATTCAAATTGTTTACTCAAATTAATAATTTAGTCTTTTAAAAATAAATACTCTGTTTTTTTAATACAGCTGAAAAATAATTATAATTTGTTTCATTTTTTTCCTAAATTTATTATAGGCATACCTTTTATCAAAGTTTTCCATCTTTTTTGGTTCATTCATTTTTTATTACTAAGCCTAAAGATCCAGATTACTTCATGTTAGTGTTAGCCAGTTCAAAGATAAACTTATTCCTTAACCAGAAATCGCTAGGAGATATTAACCGAGCAAAGGAACACATTTGAGGTCCCGTGACCTTCTAGTAGCTTCAATATCTTTCCCTAGATTCCTCACTGGGGAAATTCTTCTAAGACCTAATTTCAGCAATCTCTGATGGATCTGAAACTCAGTAGTTGGGCTGAAGAGTTCAGTATAAGAAGATCAGAATAAAAGCTTTGTGATTTAAACTTCTTTTTATTTAATTTAATATTCTTAAAACTTTAAATCAATTTTTTATAAACTTATTAATTTATAAGATCATGATAAGATTAGTTATAAGTAAGAATAATATTAATTAATTTAATAAGATAAGATTAATTTAATGATAAGATTAATTATACGCATATCGTGATAAAAAGACGCTATATATATTCATGGGTTTAGCAAACCAATCATATTTTTAAGGGGGTAGGTGCACAACTTTCGACCACAAAACACATTTTTCAATTTTTGCATTTTCAACAAGTATTACATTTTACGCTTCGAACGATACCAAAATTATTATTCTACGCGGAGTAGAAGTATTTTTAATTATTTTTTTTAAATAATTAAAAATGGATAATTAGCTGTGATTGTGGTGCCACGCCCCCTCAAAACAAAGTAAACGTTTTGTTATATGTTTAGCCTTGAAATTTAGCTTTTTTAAAAAAAATTGTGGTTTAAATATTAAAGCTGTGGTGTGATATGCACTTTAGTAATAAGTTAGTTTTTTACTAAATTTCATTTTTCTCAAAACTGTATTTTTTACCATATAAGGAACATTTTCTCAAAACCTATATTAAAGCTAAAAACTTGTAACTTGTTATGATAACTAGTGACACTATGTTACATATTATAATGGGGGGGGGGTATCAAAAAATTCATTCAAACTGAAGTTACTGCATGATACATCATGAAATCTCAGTCTTTTTGAGAAAAAAGCCAAGTACATCCAGATAGTAATTTTTTAAAAAAATAACCAATCATCATAGCCTTAAAATCTCCCATTATGGTATTTAATATAGTTCAGGGAATACTCAGAAAAAAATTTGGGAACTTTGATTCAGTACATTTTTTAAAAATGTTCCTTAAAAATCCTCATTTTTAACATTACGGATACTTCGTGCACCTACCCCCTTAAATAGACGTTCTTAATTTCACTCAAAATTCAAACACCGCGCTGGGAACTACTTTGTTTGTTTTGTTTCTCCAGGGGGAAATAACGTTGCAGTATTGTATAACAAACCTGTATGCGCATAGATAGTTTTGTGCCCTTACTGAAGACCCTTTAAAATTATTATGACACAAACCCTTAGTTATATGATCCATTTTGCGCCGGTCATTAATTTATGGCCAATGCAGGTCTTCCCCTATTCCACAGAACTAAGCATGTAACTTCGTTAAGCCGAATAAGGAAGTTTGAAAGTAACAAATGAGGACTAAACGCGGAATAGGATGCAAATTTAATGCACTTCCATCTTAACCGTGTATGATAAAATACCGAGTTGTGGGCGGAAGCCCCTTATAACCTAATTATTATTATTTTTATTTTTTATTTTTATTGTTGAATTTAAACCAAAAGAACCCGATCATACATTATTACAGACACCTTAGAGCTCCATGTCCATGTACGTGACAAAAATACATCTAGTACGATTATAAATATTAAAACGGAAAGAAAAATGATAATTATAAGAAAAATATTGTATAAATAATTCAATTGAATGGTAAACAGAGGGCGCCAACAAATTATAATTTATTTTTTTATAGCCAAGAAGTAATTACAGATAACCAAATTCACAAATAAATTAAGACATATATTGTATCAAATAGTACACAAAAAATTATCGACATCATCAATAAACAGAAATTCATTAAGTTTCTTTTGAAATAAATATTTGAAGGGGTTATTTTTTCTTTTAAATACATCTTGATAGTTTATTAAAACACTCACTTTTCTATATATACAATTTTCCTTACCGAATGTTTTTGATTTCTTCATGAAGGAACTGGTTTTTTTTCTCCCTCTCTTATCTTTTTAACTTCTTTCATTTTCGTTTTGAAAAATAAATAATTATTTTCTACATGACTGTGATAAATTAAAGGGAGAAAGTAAAATGTTTCTTCTATTTATCCAGATAATAACAATTGGATACCTATGTATATCATTTACGATAGTGAAATGGAAGACATTCCTACGGTTCTTGCTAAAAATATCTCCTTGTGTAGTAGGAAACTTTGTTTTGTTGTCTCTCCTTAATATATCACCTTGATCCATGTACTGAATGATGAGCATCTTTCCTATACGATGCTTTTCCTATTCTATAGACTTTTGGTACAAGACCCTGAAAATATTATGTTGAAGGAGATAATACAAATGATGCAAAACAGAATGCCAAAAGGGAGTTTTCCTTCCTAGGATATATCTTCACGGCTGTTGTTGTTTTTCCCCCCGTTTTTCTTTTCGCAGGATGTAGATCTATTTTCATCAAAACGCCATACAAAACTGCTATTATAGCATACACAACTTAGGTTAGTCATAGTCACATTACAACCTGATAATTTTGATTCAATAAAACAAAATTCACCTGTTCTGTGCTCAGTTAAAAATGAATAGCATATACTACATTATACATCTATGTATTAGTTAAAGTTTATTTTATTAGGTATTCTTTCTTCTGAAAACATCACAAATACACCCTAAGTTCCCAAGTAAATTTCGTGACGGAAGAATACCAGAAATACGGGGGGACGAGTGTTTTTACGAATAAAATAATTATATAATCTTCAGTCGTATTGGTTTTATTCATTGTTTGTTGTAAACATATGTGCAATTTTATAAATTGACCTGCGTCTTGATCGAAATAAAATATCTTCTTCTTTTCAGTTCTATAATTTTATTTACCTGGTGTATGTTTGAATGTTTGAACCTTTCTTATAAGAATCTAATACCATCACCAAAATAGAGCATTTTCCTTTTAAGATACATCAATAGTATTATTTAAAATTGTGTCTGAATTTTTTAACATTTTGACATCGTTATTTAAATAAAGATTCTTCTTCACATCTGGTTACTAAAAACAAATTTACGTTGAAGACAACTTTTAACTACCCTAAAACAAATTGTAGGTAGAATTGTTATGATTAAAACTTTAAATAAAAGCTTTAAGCTTGAAGGAACTAACTACATTAACTTCTTTTTCATTTGGTAAGAAATGTGACACTAAGAATGACTACACATTTTCTTAAGGAAAACATAATTAAATAGCCGCCTTATTGTATGGATAAAATTTTAATTAAAAAATAAAATAAAGTTTTTGATTAATGTTTTGACTAATTTTTAACTAGGATGAATGAATAATCAGTCAAAAATATACCTTTGATATAAGATTTTAAAAAGATATTTGAGAGTGTAAAAAGTTTATTTTTTATTAAAAACTCTTAAAGTATTAAACCTGATTTTAATTGGAATTAATTTGCCCCCTTTTTTAACACGGTGAAAAGAAAATTAATACAAATAATAATAAAGAACAAATTTCTGTACTTAAAATTTGTTTTATTTGTAACAATGCATAATTGGTTTAAAAAAACGCCAAAAAAATTTAAAGGTACATTTTATTACATTTTTCTTATTTTGTAAAGTTTAATTAAAAAAGAAGATAAATCCATTTAATCCACTTAATACAACTTTTTTAGACCCAAGGATTTTTTACCATATTTTTTATTAAAAACCAAAACACGGGTAATTTAAATTAGGATTGAAAAAAAAAGTAATTCGTCTTTTTCGGAATTTTAACCAGAGTCATAGAATAGAAACATTTGCCCGAGATTAAGGTTTCTGAACTTTGTGTTGCGTTTTTAATTCTTATAGCTTTCTCTCAAACAAAGCTTTTTTGTCTGATCTAAACTAAATAGTATAAGTAACAATGAAGTGACGATACTTCTTTCATTCATAAAGAAATATTTCCTGAGGAAAAATTTCACTTCCTTGAAAGACAATCCAATACAGCATTCGCACTTGACGTCACACTTGACGACGTGGATAGGCGTGGAGGACAGGCAACAACGTTGCTAAGGCTGTTGTTCACCCGTTACTACAGAGGTTGATAGGGGCGGAGTCTTGTGATCGCAAATGCTCCAATAGAAGCATTCACACATGACGTCACACTTGACGACGTGGATAGGCTTGGAGGACAGGCAACAACGTTGCTAAGGTCTGAGTCACGTGATTGAAAATGTTCTATGCTTTATTTTATCTATTTGTATTGCAAAACTTTTTTGATAAGGATTATATGTTACGTTTAACTCATTAGCTATTAGCTGATTTGTCCTAAAAACAGATGCTTTTACCTCAACGGAGGCAAGAAATCATGAAAGGATAACAAATGATAGTTAGGTAGAGTTTTCCTAAATTCGATTGAACCATATCGCAGTGACGTGTGTCTCATTATTCAATTATCTGCAGGCCAGGGGCATAACTCACTTTCCCTAGACGAATCAACTCCTACGATAGGCTCAACAAGGCATGATTGTAGGTGTATCACCCCAGGGGCTACGAGAAAAAAACATTCCGTAGAAATGACAATGGGTTGTAACGTATGCTACAAACTACATAGATTAATGCAATTGTGCTTTGGGGTAACTCACCTCGCGTATTGATGGCTTGGTAAAGAAAAAAAAATTAGGTGCTTCACTCCGGTACTTAATCATCAAAGCAATTATTTTGTCGTTGTTCGAAGCATCTGTTGCTTCTTCGTTTACTTTGTAATGATTAAAAGAATATTAAGTTAAGACCTTTATACTCTAGAG
This sequence comes from Tetragnatha montana, assembly GCA_963680715.1. NCBI lineage: Eukaryota > Metazoa > Arthropoda > Arachnida > Araneae > Tetragnathidae > Tetragnatha > Tetragnatha montana. The sequence continues at coordinate 12,193,425 of OY796676.1, read as the reverse complement.
AAAGACTCCATCTGTACTAATTACATTCGGGGTTTTGAGGTTTTAGCATGTCACGCTTACTGAGGATTGCGAGAACACGATAACTGTGAAAAGCAGCAGCTTTTACTGTAATTAAATTATTCCTTTTAAAGTGCTGTGTTTTTTACTCCTCATTTTCTTCGTAGACATTTTTGTATACATAAAAATTGCTTGAATTTTTAATTAACATTGACGACGTGGATCTATACTTCGCATTTCTTTGAAGCATTTTATTTTATTTATTCAGATTACTGTCAATTTTATTCTTGTGTTAAACACATTTTGTTTATTTCTTTATTTTTTTATTTTTCTTTGAATATAAAATTGTCACGTTATTTTTTTGTAGGACACCTGAGTCCCCTAGGTGTAATGTGTTCTTATATTTGTAAAAAATATTTTGGTTAATAATAATAATAATAATAATAATAATAACAATAATAATAATAATAACAATAATAATTATTATTATTATTATTATTATTATTATTATTATTATTAATATTATTAATATTATTAATATTATTAATATTATTAATATTATTATTAATATTATTATTAATATTATTATTAATATTATTATTAATATTATTAATATTATTATTAATATTATTATTATTATTATTAATATTATTAATATTATTAATATTATTATTATTATTATTATTATTATTATTATTATTATTATTATTATTATTAATATTATTATTAATATTAATATTAATATTAATATTAATATTAATATTAATATTAATATTAATATTAATATTATTATTAATATTATTATTAATATTATTATTACTATTATTATTAATTATTATTATTACTATTATTATTAATTATTATTATTATTATTAATTATTATTATTATTATTAATTAATATTATTATTATTAATTAATATTATTATTAATAATTAATATTATTATTAATAATAATAATAATAATAGTAATAATAATTAATAGAATTTTCTCTTTTGAATTAAACATAGATAATTTTATTGCATATATCTTACAAACTGTTGTTGTTAACGCTTCTTTTAATATGTGTAACTCTTAAGTTAAAGGGCATGAATGGGCTGCAAAAATATTACGAGATAAAAGAGTAGGTATTTAATTAGTTTTTAGAAAAATCTGAAAAACATTTAAGACTTCAATTGTGATATTAATAAAAATAGTGATAAATATTGACAGTTAACTAATTCATTATAAATATTCTACAATGTTTAAAAGTTGTATTGAAGTACCTCTAATACCTTTTCTTGTGTTCTACTGTCCACATTTTTATAGAATAAAAATAATGAAATAATTTTCATGAACGTTATTTGAAGTATCAATATAATACACTCACGGGAAAAGTGAGTAGCTTTTGGAAAGAAAAGTCATTAAATTTTGAAATTATTTTCTTTTGTCATTTTCTTTTCAATGTACGAGAACGCAATCAAAAATGAAAGAGATCTCATTCCTTTGCGAAAGTTAATTTTGAAGAAAAACCCTTATATGAGAGAATTTCGATGAAAAAAAGTTTTTCCTTACCATTCAGATACAAAAAAGTCTTTAAAATTAAATATATCTAGAGGACATGTTTCACTTTAAAGTAAAGGTGTCTCAGTTAAGAAGTTTGACTAAGTCAATATTTAAAGCTGTGCGATATTTTAACGTTCAAACACTTTTAGTTTAAAGATGGAATTAATTTTATTCTAGAAGTGATAACATAGGAAATATTTGGCTTGCTTTCCTGAGATTTCGAAGCCTGTTTGTTACTTGACAATTTAATTTGTTTCTCAAATCTTCCTATGAATTTTTTTTCCTTCTTCAATTCATTTTGTTTTTTTCAATAGTTTTAAGTATATTGGTTGATGATTTCGGCATTGTTTTATGAATTCTTGGAGTGTCTGCATTTTGCTTTCGTAAATTCCTTAATGATCAGTGTTTGAATACTGTGTGTTATATACTAAATAAATAAATGAAGCAAATGTTTTCCAGCTAAGAAATTTTTTTTATAAATATTTATTATTTTTAAACACCGAGAGAAAATGGCTGAAACACTAAAACGTCACTGATGACACTATACTCGATTGCAACGTTTCTTGAACCCAGTACGTCACAAATGCGGAAGGAGAAATCGGTAAACACGCAGCCTGTTGTGTTGATAGAAGGAGTTTCGGTACGCAAATCGTGATTGAAAAGCACTATAAATACATGGGTTTAACAAAATAATCATATTTTTAAATTGACGTTCTTTATTTCACTCAAAATTCAGACACCGCGATTGGAACTACTTTGTTTATTAGTGACGTCGTAGGGTCAACTTAGGTTGCAACCTAGTATAGGAAGTTAATCTTTTAATTAAGTAAAATTTCAATTTTCACTAAAACTCGTAACAAAAATTAATTTAACTTTATAAGTAGGTATTACCTATGAAATATCTTTGCACCTTGTTCAGCTGTTCTATCTCCTTTAGGTTTTTAATTACTTTTTTAACTTTCTTACTTCGCCACTAGGGGCGCTGATGTCATTTGCATTAGGTCGGGCGTAGTCGCTTTACTATACCTAACTCGCATAGGTGTGGGTCTTTCTGTTCAAGAGAATTTTCAGGTTAAAGGGAATTTCCTATGCACCCTGTATAATACTGTATACTAAATACTAATTATAACATTGTTTACAATATCATACCATTAAGTACCATAAACACATCAAAATCACGCCCCCCCCCTACTTGGATAGTAATCATTTAAAATCCATGTCATCTTCCTTAAACTCCCCTAACACATAATGAAAACAATAACAAAAAAACACATCTGATCTCCTTCAAAAAATAAATTCTTAACCGCCATAGAAAATCCTCCCATTCTTTATTTTAGTAATACCCAGATTTCATTACAAAAATAATTTATGCCCTTCTTCAAATTTCTACCCAAATGGGCAATTTCACATATTTAAATCCTCAACAATTCTTCCCGTGCTATTTATTACAGGGAACAAGAGGAAATCCAGCTTATGTGTCTCTCCATAGTACAATTCAGGGAATATTATCAATTTAAGCGCAATGAGGTATAATATTTTTCTACTTGCTCAGCAAATCGTGATGAGCTATTTTTTGCAAAGAATTATATTCTCGGTTTATTTGTGGCTCCTTCTTTTCCAAGAATTTTATTTTCGTTTGAATATTGTGGGTGGGTTGAAGTTTAACCTGACTGTAACCGCGTGGGTGAAGAATAAATATTGTATGCGTCTTGTTTGGCAAACCCTAAAAAGTCCCGCAAATCAAATGAACTCAATTTTGTTTTCAAATTTTCGGGTAAAGTTTTCTTGAGGTATTGACAAGGTTTGAGCTAGTCTTCGGAGCTCTTCTTTCCCGTTTTGAGTATTTCGTATTGATTTCGAAAGATCTCAACGAATAGGATGAATAAGTTTTACACACGTTGAGCATAAAAGTTTAAAAAAGTCAGAGCCTTTTAAAAATTAGTGTTTTTTTTATTTTGCTTAACTCAACCAACATATATGTGATGCGCTTCAATGCAATGCTCAAACTGCGACCGCGCCCACTTCCTTTTCTTTCTCTTTTTACCTCTTTACTTTCTTTTTCTCCATTTATTTCTATTTTCTCTTTCTCTCTTTTTTCTCCACTTCGTTAAAAATTAGTGTTTTTTCTCCTTTTTTATTGCTTAACTCAACCAACATATATGTGATGCGATTTAATACAATGCTTAAACTGCAACCGCACCCACATTTTCTCTTCCTCTCTTTTTTCTCTTCACTTTTTCATTTTGAGATTTAGATTTTTATATTACCTCAAGCCACCGAGACATCTTTTTCTAGTGAATAGAACCTTAAAAATGTCATTTTACATTGTAAATTTTTACATCTATATTTTATTTTGAAGCTCAATAAAAAAGTTTTTAAAGTTAAAAAATCTGAAATCATAAGTTAAAAAGTTACTGAAGTTAGAAATCATAGGGATTTTTCATGTTGAGGCTTAGGTTTTTATATTACCTCAAGCAACCGAGACATTTTCTTCTAGTGAATAGAACCATAAAAAGTCATTTTACATTGTAAGTTTTCACATCTATATTTTATCTTGAAGCTTAATAAAACCATTTTTAAAGTTAAAAAATGTGATAAGTCACGAGAGATAGATTTATGTATGTCAAAAGACATTAATTCTTCTCGCCTTTCATCTAAAAGTTTCACAGAAACATCCTGCTTTTATGGAAGAAAACCGTAAGCTTAGTAAATACACAGAACACTGTCATTAATTTCTTGAGGTTGTCTTCATGTGTACTAGAGTAGAATTTAAGGCAGATTTCCATCTAAACCTTTACTTGACAACTCCTATCACGTCCTAGAGGGAACTTCATTTTACTTTAACAAAATCTTAAAAAGCAATTTATTTTACTCAAAATGCGATTATTATTCCGTAATAAAAATTTTCAAAAGAAACACTGAGTTGTTTTTATTACACTAAAGTACAAAAAACTTTTTGGGGGAGGATCCCTAGACCCTCATTTCTCTCAAGCACTTGTTCCTAACCGGTGTTCTTCAGTCTAAATGCGGCCATTAAAGGCTTCGAAAGTGGTTATCGAATTACTGCTGGAAAGGAGTTGCCCGAATTTGTTAGAACAACATTCATCTCCAAATTTTTAAGAACTAACTTTCGTATATCAGCAGCCGAAGATCAACTTTGAAGTGTCAATATACTCTGTAGAGTTATTCTACGTTACATATGTACTGGAGCTTTGACGTCAAAAATATATTATTTTTATATTATTACTGTATAAAATGGGAACGCGATGAAAATTATGAATTAAAATTGGGTCACCAATATTGAAAGTAGAGAAACACTGCTTTACGATCAAGCCACATGGATCGCAAGTGCGATCCATTCGCGGTCCCATGTTTCATCTATTTATTATACTTCCTATTTTATTCTACCAATGTCGATACACCGTTGATTTCATGGACTGCACATCACCCATCTTTATCGTTACGAAATAAACAACGGTTTTAATACGGCTTTAGAAACTTAAGACCCTAGCAGTACACAGCCACTATTCTATTTTATCATCTAGCTCTTCGATATTTCATCGCTTCTATCCTCCTAAATACTTAAAAAGTACAATTCTCCACTACAGAGCTCAAATATGCTAGGATGTATTAATAAAAACATTCAAAGTTGCTTGGGTCTCATGTACGATGCTGCATTATAAAACAAATTGGAACCAAAGAGAGAAAAAGAATTGAGTAAAAAAGGTATTTCTTTAAACTTAAACCATTTGGATAATACCTTTTTTAGAACATGGAATCCCCCTCTTCTAATAACAGTTGAATCTATAATACCTACTAGTAGGTAGATTATATTTGTGTTGCATCACAATACTCATTTCAAAATAATCCAAATCCTAAAATTGGGTAATGTAGTTTTACTAAATACATAGTAATCTTAAGATCCACTTTGTGAGCATCATAAAAGAAATGGGACAATAGTTACAACTTTACCCAAAATTTAAGTTCTTAGCATCATTTTTTTAAAAAACGAATCCAGAAAAAGAGAGTATATTTACAAATGTTTAAGAATAAGAAACATTTTATTTTAATCAAGCTAAGTTAAAATTCTACATTTTTGTACCTTTTTAATTAATTTAAAATTTTATCCCCCAGGTAAATAAGTTTTGAGATCCGACTACGACTGAAAAACTACTGCAAAATGTCTATTAAAGTAATTGTAAAGATTGGTATTTGTCTCATGTAACTAAAAAAAAAGATTCCATTGTTTTTATTAGAAAGCAATATTTTACCAGCCCCTTTTATGAAAATGAAGTGATATAGGATAGGATATTCTATTATATTTTTATCTGTAGGTTCAAAATAAAGGTCCATGATGACAGACATGGCAGCCAAAACCATTTTGGATGACTTACATCGTTACTGCCACCAAAATAATCGTTACTGCCCAAGTCCTAATATAAGTTGTTTTTTTGTTTGTTTGTTTTTTTGTGTGTCGTCCATCTTTATCGGGACATATTCTTTTTCGGATTAAAAAAAATAGCTTAAACGATTCCTTTTCGTTACTGCCAGCAATATAAACGTTACTTCCCTGACCGATTTTCCAAAAAATTCGAAAATCGGTCCCAGCCAGCTTCATGCTACCGGGTCACTTTCTGATCCGGATTCAAAAAACGACCTAAATGATTCCTTTTCATTACTTCCCGTTACTGCCAACAATATATACGTTACTTCCTAAACCTATTTTTCAAAAAAAAAATCGAACATCAGTCTCGCCCATATTCATCTGCCAAGACAGTTTTCATGCTGTGAGACACTTTTTAAACAGTCGAACTCTGAAGGAGTGGGAAATAGTCTCGTTTGAACGTTTGTGACTTGTCTTGAACGCTAGGGTATGCTCCCCACGGTTTACATAAAATGTACAGTACTCTATAGTCTATAATATATTTTTACATAAATTAGTGCAATGATTTTTTTTTAAAAATGAAATCAGATATATTGATATATAAAATTTGATATTATAATTTCACCAGTTTTTATGGAATTTTCAAAAGTTTACTGACTTTTTGCCACCCCTCTGTGTTTCTCTGTCTTTTTATTTCAAAATTCGCGTCTCGGCCGGGTAGAATCGAGAATTTACCGGGACACCTCGTATGGTATTGACATTTTTTCAGGGAAATGGTCATTTGAGCATTTTTTATTGTATATTGAGATAGAAGGGGGTATAATGTAACAGTTTTTTACTCAGGTTGTAGGTCAAGTTGTAGGGGACCTTTTAAATATAAGGTCATCCGGAAAGTACTGATCCTGATTAGTGTTTGAAATTTTTTTTGAAATACTGGAAATAGGTGGAGGTTTCAAACATAGGGTATTTTGATTTGTGTATATTTGTGAATATATTTTACGATTTTAGTAGTTCTGGTGATTCTAGAATAATTTTTGACTAACGAGGTTATGTATTCACTTTTGAGGGGAAACGGGTTCACATTCATTATGTAAACATCCATAAGTGAATTATCTCATAGAGGTATAATTTGACTAAAGGGTAACATAATCAGCAGATAGCAGACTATTTCATTTTCAGGTAATAAAATCATTCATATGTTTTCTCTGGTCAATTCTCGACGAGGTTTAATTCTAAAAATAGATACTTTAATTACCACTCAGCTATCAGGTATTATTTACTAAAATGTAATAATAGAGAAAGAACATATGGTTTAGTGGTTTACTCTTTTTAAAGAATTATCTGGGGTTAGTTTATTGCCAGTTTATCATTTACGATAGCCAAATAATAAATAAATATACATCAATAAAGAGATGAAAAAGGAATTCCTTTTTTCTTCAAATGCAACGGTTATTTTTGTTACGTAAAACAGAAAAACGTATCTTTGTAGAAAAAATAACAAACCTATTTATTGCCTGCTTCATTATATCTCAATCAAATGCTTTCTGTAGAGTTAAAATATGTTGGTATACAAGCTGTGAGGTAATTTTAAGTAGAATGAAGTGGGCGGATAAAATACTGAAAAACGAAACTGTTTCTAAATTTATCATTGGTACATGTGTATTTTTGGAAACTGTTGGGGAAAGACAAATCCTTTGATAAAACTTACTAATTTTGTGTCTGTCTTTTATTATGTGCTTATACAACGTAATTGAATGCGCAAGATTAATTTTAATATCATTACTCCTTTAAAAATTTAAAAAGAAAAATTAGTTAAAATTTTTTTGTTTATTTTTTCTTAGAAAATACTTGTATTTTGGGTTGTATAAAATGTTGTTTAAAACATTGTTATAAACACGTGGATGTATCAGTAATTCTCAAACAATAATTATGACTGAAATGTTAAATTGAAAAAATAATAAGGAAAACAGTTATTTTTCTATCGTATTATTTAAAACGCAAGAATAAAAGACCTTGGAGGTTCAAATAAAAGCTTTACTCTATAAAAATTTAAAAGATAGGAAAGTAAAAGGAAAACCGATAAAATCTTAAAAATGTGGCAAACGCGTCAATAAAAAGAACCCCGTACAACTACGCTTATACAAAGAGTGGTTTTTAAAAAATGAAACTGTTCCTTGGGCTGGGTCGAAAAAGACACATTTTCGAATATATAAAAACGTTTTAGGACTCAAAAGTTGCGTCTTGGCATGCTGATAACTGGAAAAATAATCAAGAAATTCCTAAAAAATTTCTCTGATTTCTCTTCAAAAAATGATAATCTAATGGTAATTTCAATAATCAATGGTAATTTGCTTCAATCTAAAAGTCGTTTACGTAATCATGCAATTGTTGAAACTGTATGAATTGACAAAGTAATGCGCAAGATAAATTTTGCATAGCAATTTCAACTCTCAAGTCATTTAATCTCTATGAAAACTTCGCACCAACTCATTCTGCAGTGTCTTTCGAGACGTTTCTAGCCAAATACCACATCCCACAGCTAAACCCTCCACATTTTTCATATCAACTTGCCCATGGGACTTAACTCCCAAATCCAAATCTAAATTTATTTTTAAAACATGATTTCAGTGCATTGAAGTTCTGAAAGAAAATACGGCAAAAGTTATTAAGAAGTTCACATACGTAGACTTCCGTTTTATTTTCAAACAGCAGAAAATTCACAAAAATGGTCTAGTAATAAATAGAGGAGGGATGTATATTAAAGGTAATAACAATTTAATATAAATAAACTAAAAAGTAATATAATTTATAGCATCAGTCTCGTTATTTAATAGCCCCACCCTTATATAATTTACAGTCATTGGTAATAATGCAAACAACATCCAAAAGTCCAAAATTCTTCTCCTGGACGGCACCAATGTAAACTCAGTTCGGTCGAACTCAGAAATTGTGACGATATTTAACGAAATTATTTTCAAGATAATTAGTCAAACTAAATTCAAATTCAAATTTTATCATTAAAAAAAGCTTTTGGATGTAATAATTTAAAGAAATGTACGCATTTGACGTTTCAATGTTATAAAATAGAAGTTTATTAATAAGATTTAACGCCTGAGTAATTCATTAAATGTTGAATACATTATTAAATTCCTTAGTTGTAAAACAGAAGAATATTTTGTGGCTAAGAGGACATTCAACTATTTACAGAATGTTTTTTTACAGAAATACTTTTACACAGATCGATTCCCTTCCTCTTATGAATTGTTTGTTGCAATCAAATTAACTAATTAATCTGAAAGGAAATATAAATTAAATAGCGAATTAAAAGCAAATCTAGGCAAGGAACCGGGCTCTCATCAGGGGATACGCCCGGTCACTTTACCCGAGGCAGCTTTTCTGACACCTTCCAACAGGTAGGTGCTACCTCCACAAGTGAGAATAATAAATTAATTTGTAAAAACAAAAAATGAATACAAACCACAAAATTCCGGCTCCAAACGAGTCATCATTTGGTACATAACAATTTTCGAAACAAAAATATATTTTGGAATAATGATGAATTGATCCAGGGTACACACAAATTTACTTTTATGTCTATCAACTTCATCAATTACACTCGACAGCAACATTTCTTGACCCTATGACGTCACTAGCAAACAAACAAATTTTGAGTGAAATGAAGAACGTTCATTTTAAAATATTATTATTTTGTTAAACCCACGAATATATAGCGTTGATTCATCACGATTTGTACCGAAACTCTTCCTAGCAACCCAACAAGCTTTCTGTTTGCGCAGTTTCTGCTTTCGCGTAGTGACGTCATTGGGTCAGGAAACGTTGCTGTCGAGTATAAATGATATTTTGATAAGTTGTATTGTTGTTCTCACTTAATAAAAACGACCATATAACTCATTTCTCGAATAAATCGGAAATAACGCAATTCCAAATGTATCTACACATGCAGAACAACCAAATCATAAAATCGATAGTTGAAAATTGAATTCACCAAAAGAATTATTCAAATTCATTTTCCTGAGTAGAATGTGGTGAAAACTTCTGGACAAATAAATTGATTCACTGAATTTCGAAAAATAATAGAGGCGCAGCGGAAAGTTTTGTTCTTTGCCTCACATTTGCTTCAGAGTGGATGAGCAGAAATAATGCATAGCTCTCTGCTGGGCTGTGTTATGATACTGTTAAATATTTCAGACGTCCCTTCTTAGCAACCCAAATGAGTGGAATTAGATTGTAAAAGGACAAACTAACGTTCTTTTAAGAACTAAAGCTTCATTTTTTTTTTAATAGCAGAAGATGGAAACAAATGCGAAATTGTTGAATTATTTATCAATTCGGAAACCAAATGGTAAAAAATTATCTGCGAGCAAGCGGAACAATGGAATGAAAAAGTTCGCATTCCCTCTCGTTGTGTTCTTTTTCTTTGGAGTTCTAAAGATTCTAAGGATTATTTGCGTAAAACGCATCGGAAAAAGGATATACGCTTCATTCTTACTGCATAAGAATTACTGCTTGCTAGAATTCCATCAAAGTTTCTAATTCAAAAATCCTTCATTTAATGTAGGTTATACGTAACGAATTTCTAAAATACATTTGTTTCTGTGGTTGATTTTATAAAAAAAACTATGCTTGATTAAAGTATACGATTTGAAAGGCATTTTCGTGAATTTATTTTATATGTGTAAGTATTTAATCAACTTCAGTTGTCGGAAAGAAAAACTGAATTTAACAAATATTTGTCTCCCAACTGAAAACTGTAACGTCTGTGAATGGAATTATCCGTCTTCCCTATTTATTCTCACTTTTTTAGGGTTTTTTTTTTGCATTAACTGTTTGTAAACTTAAGGAACTGAACTGATGTCAGAACTCAAAAAACACAGTGAAATCATTTTGTGGCTTTCTCACTGATTGGTACATTATCTTCATTTGGAAGATCCAACGTAGACAGCTAATTAAAATCTTTGGAAACCCAATTACTGTGACAGAAAAAAAAATTATCTGTCTTTGTTTGCAAAAAAAACTTTTCAATCAAAAATGTTTGTTCCGAAGATAACAGAAAAAAATGGATGTTACATTTAACAGATGAGTTTAGGTTCGAGAATTAGAATATTTTTTAAAAGTTATATTGTAAATGTAAAACAAATCAGCTTAAAAACTATTTAAAAAAAGGTATACTTTTTATGTTACTTTTGTTCTGGAAAATTAAGACCGATTCTCTTTTCGTCTCTCTGTTACAAAATTGAAAGCATAATATAATTTTTTACAACTAGCTGATTTGCCCGGTCTTTCACGGGTGTGGAATGCATTAGTTTATTTGTTTAAGTTCACTTAATTCGCATGTTAATTTTCCGTATTAGCAATTATGTATTAACCCAGTGTCTTCTCCGCCTTTTTTATCCCGGTGTTCTCAGTGTCTTTTTCTCCTAGGTGTTCCCGGTGCCTTTTTAATCTTGGTGGTCTCGGTACTTTTTTCATATCGGTGTCCCCGGTGTGTGTTGTTTTAATCCCGGTGCATTTTTCTTCCCGGTTCCAACTGTGTAAATCTAACCTAACCCATCCAGTTTCAGTGTTGCACATTTAATAACGGCAGTTACCAAATTATTCATTCTAAGTGAAAAAAAAATTCAATTGATATTATTACAGATATTTGAAATCCCAAAATTCGTAAATTAGTAAAAAACACTGTTATCTCTCTCAAAAGATGGTCTTAGTAATTTTTTTATGAACTTAAGCTGTAAGTTCAAATTTATTTCAATTAAGTTATAAACCTCACCTCCATAATCCTAACGTTGGTTGCATGATCTGATATCTGTTTTGTGAATATTAGTTCTATTTAAGCTGCTGATTTGCAAGGTAAGATGTTCAATTTGCGCACGTTGGCAAGTGGCTTAACTAATCATATTGTGGAAACACAAGAAAACCTACGTTCAAGTTCAGACAAACATCCAGCGGTTTAGCAGCATATAAACAACTCAACTCTAGCAACTGATGACGTCACATCGAATATATTTCATATAGTTTTAACCCTTATATATATTCAAGTTGGTTGGCAAGTGAATAAACTAATAATCATATTCTGGAAACACAAGAAAACCTACGTTCAAATCCAGACAACCATCCAGCGGTTTAGCAGCATATAAACAATGAAGCAATAAATAAAATCATAAATAAAAAATATAAATAGAATAAGAAGGTATTTAAATTTCGGACGTCGAAAATAATTCTGGGGGCATTTCATGATAAATAAAACCGTCCGTAACATTTCATTTTGTCTTTTAAAAAGTTGTATGAATAAATTTCAAATGTTTATAGTTTTTATGTGTTAGTCTTATGTTTACAGGCTATGTTAGTATGAGAACAGAAAATTTTGAAATTTATACGACTTTAAAAGACAAAATAACGAGTTACGGACTCCACAATTACCGTGAACATGAACTATTAAGAATGAACCGAGTAATGTATAAATTGCATACTGAGCCTAGACGTCACGCTATGTAGTATGCTTTATGCTTAGAGCATGCTGTGCTTTTGGGTGCACTATGCATGTTTACCGAAGGATCGCATCGATGTCCAAAACTGAGTTAAAGTCCAAGAGCAGACAATTTTTTTTTATTTTGTTTCGTCTGATTTTACATTTTTGATTTTCAAAAAAGAAATATTTAAAAAGCATGGAGTCACTAGATCACGGGTGGCCAACCTTTTTCGGAAGCGTGCCACTCTTTTAGAAATAAAAAATATGCTTGCCACTTACACTTTTTTACAATACGTATAGCAAAAAAAAAAGGTGCTTAAGACTTATGCTTAAATTTATAATGATATGGGATAAGTATGATATAATGGTTGTAAAAGTTAAATTTAGTTCTAGCATGGGATGATTTGAAGCTGCTTAATTTTCGATGCATGATATTTTTTTCATCAATACCTACCATTTCAACGATGGCATTTACTTCAATTTTTCTTTAGTATAACTTTGTTTCTAACTCAATGAGTAAACTAATTTCATTCAATGCAATCAAGTTAATTAAATAGCAGTACATTGTAACAGCTATAAAAGGACTGTCACACACAATAATCAAATACTGGAGAAATAAATTGTTCCGCCTTCATCCAATCCTTTTGCTTCTTTTAATTTTGTTTAACAAAAAAAGCGTAACCCAAGTTCCGGAATGGAAGAGTATGGGAGGTAATAAAAATAAAAGTCGGTATAGATAGGTTATTGAGAAGGTTAAGCAGTGAAAGCAACATAATGATTCGTGGTCTAGTCTTCGTGGTACTATTTGGTAATTTGTTTCACCCCTTCAAAAGAAGGAATCTCAGTTGGAGGAAACATAATGGAAACGATGAGTTCTTTTGCGAACGGTTTTGGTAAATGAGTATGCCACCGAAATTGTTGATACTTAAAAAACTAAGGGAAGGCTAGTAAGTTGTTCGCTAGCTGATTGAGTTATCTTGTTTCTTTCGTAAACGTCTGTGATAGTTATATTGCTAAGTCTTTAAGTTGTAAGAATCTGCCCTGCTTGTGTTTATGAGACTGGTATGTAAAAATAATGTTTTTTTTATTTCTGTTTAAAATTTGTGGTGAATTATAAAAGTTTGGTCAAACCCCTTTACGATTTGAGCACCTTATCTTTAATTTTATTTCTATCTATCCATGTTATTCTTACCTACCTACATTACCCAATGGGCACCTGTGGACCAAAGCCACGGATGTGAAGTACTGCTGCCCGCGCCACACACATTCGATTGTATTTAATATTTAAATAAAATTAAATTTTAGTTCTCACGATAGGCCTGAGTCGTTATATTAAAAATAAAGACTAGGTTCTAGAAGGAAACTCAGTAGGCTAGGAAAGGGTCTTGAACATGTATGAAAAAAAAACAAAAGCTCACAATGTATTTAAATTTTAAATGGTATCGCTTCGTATGGTATGGTATGATTCGATCAAAAAAAAGTGATGATATGTGTGAAAGTAGGATTTAAAAGCATTGTTTTAAGGAATATTCACGATTTATGGAGTAGCCTCGGGCTAAAGTGTATAAAACGTGCATATTGTTACACTGTTCTTTTCTCTCGGTGGCGTTGTTCATGCTTGTTTTATTTAGACTCCAAGGCAATAAAACGACAGGAAAGATCTATGTTTAAGTGCATCTACAAGATGTAAGCCCATTTTATCCATTTTAGGTGAAGAGAATGATCGATACGTTGCTGTTTCATAATGCGTATCCTAATGTGAATTGATGTTGTGTGAATGCTTCATACCCATCATGGAATTCTATAAAATTTCATTTCTTTTGCTGGGTGAAAAGTGTTTGTTATCAAACCTGTATGAAGTTCCATCCTTGAATTTATATGGAATATTTTTCTCAAAATTTAGCATTGTTGTTTAATTAAAAAATAGAAATACTGGGCGGTACTATTAATGCAGTAAGTGGAAGTAAGAAATCAACGTAAGAATACATTATTCCCATATGAATAGAATAGAAAAAAAATATATTGTTTAAGTTCCATAAAATTTTAAAAATGAGTTATTGAATAAATCATATTTACACAATCTTAAAAGAATCTTGAAACCTTTTATGTAAACGTTGATCTAATTTACTTTAGATTTTATTCAATTTTGACTTTGCTTATTTAAATTTAATCACCGCCCGATACAAAAAAAACTTGTACAAGTACTAATTCTCAAAAGCAATTATGCGTATTTTTCGAAGATGATTTTATTTCCCTCCTCATCTGTAATAATCCATTTTGCAACACTTAACATGCCAATGGCAATACTTTTCTTCAATCCATGACATTCGGTTTTTGCCTTCAATATATTTTCAATTATGTGTTACTGGCAATGTGATAAATCGGGCATGTAATAATGCCCGAAGTGAGGCCGGCAATGTGATAAATTCAATGATATTTATCAGTATTGATCACTTTGCCCAAAATACGCGGGCATTATTAATAATACCTGGATTTATCACACATTGACCGAAACATATATACTTCGTAACTATCTAGCAGTATGATTGTTATAGTAAATAATCTATTATATAATTCTCTTACGTGGCTTACGAATTTGGCAGTATTTGTTTTCTCCCGTTGGCAACGGTTGGTTTGTTGTGGTTTTGTGTTTTGTTTACGTTTTGGCGAGTGTATGTACAATGTTCGTAATCACGAAACGCTCAATAACCTGGGTTCAAATCCAGGTAGTACACAATCTCAGCTAGGCTGTACCAGCGTATGGCGAGCGAGCGTAGCGAGCATAGGATCCTAGGGGAACTGCGTTAGCAGTTCCCGGGGGTTGGCGAGCGATAGCGAGCAGGGGGCGATAGCCCCCTAGTTAATATATAAAACATTGATTTGAACAATTAATACTTTATATACCTACTCCCTACAAAACTTGTCGTATGTGTAAGGATTTTCCAATGTATTCTGAATTAGATATGTGTTGCGTTTGAGTAAGGTAATATAGCTTTCTGTTACAGAGAGCAATCAAAATATTTGTATCCAGCATGTGAATAACACTTTATATCAGTACTCCAATGTCCTTATGGGATATAAACCCAGCATAACAAAATTAATAAAAAAGAAAGACTAAAAGTATCAAGGTAAACAAAAACAATAAACGTTGTAAATATATGTAGGGATTTTCCAATGTATCCTGAATTAGATATGTGTTGCGTTTGAGTAAGGTAATATAGCTTTCTGTTTCAGAGCAATCAAAATATTTGTATTCAGCCATGTGAATACACTGTATACTCCAATGTCCCTTATGGGCCATAACCCAGCATAACAAAATTATAAAAAGAAAGATTATAAGTACCAAGGTAAACAAAAACAATAAACGTTGTAAATTTAATTATAATTAATTTTATTAGTGTATTAACATTATTTTTTAGTGTTCGGCAACTAGTGGTCAAAAAGTAGTTAACTACCAACTACTAACTATTCTGGGAAAATCTAGTTGCAACTAGTAGTTAACTATTTTTTCCTAGGACTAGTTGCAACTAGTAGTTAACTATTTCCCAAAGTAGTTAACTACTAGTTAACTAGTCTATTTAATTTCATAACCTATTTTTTGCCCAAATTCTAATACATCTTTCTTATCTATATCACAAAAAACTTTATTCTTCGCTCAAAACGGCGCTTTATTTCTGGTTATGGTATTTAAGTACTCTACCATGACATTGGAGTTATAAATAGCAGTGTAATTTTTGTATATTTTGATAAAAATTTTAAATATTTTTGAAATTTTAAACAATATTTTTTTTAAAGTAGTTGAAAATTTGAAAGTAGTTTCAACTAATAGTTATTAAAAAAAGTAGTTCAACTACTAGTTAAACTAGTTTAAACCAAAAGTAGTTAAACTACTAGTTAACTACTAGTTGATCGGTAGTTAACTACTAGTTGCAACTAGTTCTAGTTAACTAGTGCCGAACACTATTATTTTTACTTTACCATTCAATCAAGATAATAAGTCTGCTTAAGTATACGATGAGCCCAGTAAACGAGTCACATAAAAAGCAAATCGCATTACACAGAAATCATTAAATCACCTCGATTCAACGAGATGTGTAAAAAGATAAGAGGGACACATCATTACACTTATTACTAACATATCTTTCCGTCTCGTTTCCTAAGAGACAGTTAATTCATCTGATAAAAGTCTCAATATTCCATATCTGGGACGGTATAAGGAAAGTCCCTTAAGGTCTTAAGAGGACTGAAAATCCTTTTACCACACAGATCATAAATCGTGATGGCAATCTGTTCGAGAGGGGGGGTAATTAATGTTTTAAATATAAGATCTAATGAGGCACAACGGTGCAATTAGTCTGGAAAATTTCGATGGCGTAACGAGTTAATAGATAATGTAATGGGATTTATAATGCAAAAATATTTTATTTAAATGTAATTTCAAGAACCTGAGTATAGATGTAAGGTTAATAATCTACAATTTATTTTTAAATAGATACAACATTGCTGCCTGAAAGAAATTATGTTTTTTTTCTATGGATATGTTAAGGAGGTGACAATTAAAGCTAGATGGGTAAGTGCGTGTTCAATTAAGAGAAAAGTCAAAAGTTTAAGCAACAATTTATTAATAAAAACCTTAAAAAATCAATCTTTATAAAAAACGAATGCTCTAGGAGCTTTTATAGCAGGAAAAGGGGGTGTTGAAACAATAAAATGATGAATCACCGTGCGGCACCACAGATTATATAAGATTGAAAAATATCTCCATGCAGAATATTTTACTTGAACTTGTGTTGAACATTGAGTACGGAATTTCTTCTAAAAAAACTTTTACATAAGATAGATAACATTAAGAATATTATCAGTAATAATTTTACTCGGGAAAAAATTAGATGTATGTATCTTTTTTACTTATGCATTTAAAATAATTTAAGATTAGAAATGCAGACGATTCTGTTAAGGTTAATAAGAATTCTATCTGCATGGAACATTTCAAACAGTTCACTGGAATGTAAGTTCAAATATTTTAAAAACAAAATAACCAATTTTTCTATTTAAGTTTTCGTTTTATTTCGTTTGAAAACTATACGATAGAGGGAAAATTATTGTGTGTACTGTATATGTGTACTGTGTATTGTGTGTACTGTGTATAAAACTGTGTACTCTTGGTATTCTTATGCGCATATTTTGACTGATTTTTTTCACTTACATAGTTACTTTCTCTAAATGCGTGCATTAAAGATTTTCGGTAATATTTTTAACAATAGTTTAATTTACTTTTAAATAATTCCGTTTCATACTTTAATTTATCTTCTAAGTTTCTCCACCAAGAAATACTAAGCAGTATTCGTTTGTTTTGCAATTCTCCCTAATCCGAAACAAAATAACAGGAAACATTGCTGGTGCATAAGAAACTGAATAAAAAAGGAGAAACAGAAACATTCCTTCGGTGTAGTTTTTGTGTGGAAATAATAATTTTCAATCGACTGCATTTGTTGAGAGAATACGCGAAAAACATTTAAGAAATCAAATGTGCTGGAAATGTAAGAGATTTATTTCCCTCTTGTGTAATGGTGAAGCAAAATTTAAATATTTTTCGTGCTGATACATTATACATTTGATGTTATGAATTTGAAGTGAAGTAAGTATAATTCTCAGAGGTAAGAGGACGCACTTCAAGTATAAAATTTGAATAAGATTTTACACTTGAAAGAGTTTCGAATGCATATTTTACCGTGATAAAATGTAATCCTTCAACAGCTATTTTTCTGCTTATTAATGCCTATAGGATTTTATTTTCTTTTTCCTTCCAACAGTTTGGATTTATAATACTAGGAATTTAATCACTTGAAAATCGCGAAGAAATATAAATAAAAGTGTTTACTAAGAGTAGGTAATATCTTCACTTCTTATAGGTATCACTTCTTCTATATTCTAATCCATAAATGAGTGGTGGTAACTGAACCGGTTTTTACATTATATCGGGAATGTTAAAACAAAATTTAAACATTGAATTAGTAAATATAGTTCAGGAGCAATATTTCGTTTAGTAAATCCCTTCTTAGAATTAAATATTTCGTAGGAAAATTATTTTAAGACCTTCATAGAAATTTCATAGTAGGATAATTGAAATTGAATTTTCTGCGAAGTTAATACTTCATTTGTCTTTAGTATCGCAATGGCCCTGGGGGTTATTTCTTTGAGATTAATCCTGTAAATTATTTCTGATTATTTTTCCGAACGCAACTACAATTAAAATTGAAAAAATATCCATTCGCTTAAAAAAATCACTTTTCACTTTATGAGAAACTCAAGTAGATTATTTTTATACTGTTAAAAGTAGCGATAATCCTATTTTCTTACCAAGTTGAAATTTTAAAGTAATATTTTATTGTTGTTAAAAAAAAAGCCTAAAATTATTTATTCAGCCAATCAGTTTACCAATATCCTTCAAGCTGAAAGTATAATTACAAAATTTTACTTTGAAGAAATATCTTAAAGCTCATTTACACTGTTTCACTTTCAATGTTCATCATAAGTGATTCTTTTCGATTAATCACTCATTTGTGAAGGAAATCGAAGGAGTAAAAAGATAATTTAAACTTTTTACTTTGGATGATACATCTAAGAGGAACATAGAAAGTGAAACATTTTAAATGAGCTTTTAAAAAAATATTCAACGTTAAGTGTATTACGACTGTTTACTTAACAGTAATGTGCTTAGAAATGTAAATTTAACAAAATAACGAATGTAATTTAATCATAAAATAAAATGGAGTAAAATTTATTAGAAGAGTAAAGTTTACAGAATGATTACACCTCATAAATGAAGTATAAAATGCTTAAATAATGCATATATTTTTAGAGTTAAAAAATTTAACCTGAATTTTTGGTTCATTTTAAAAGAAAATGTAAATAGAGAGATACGAAACTTTATTAAAACAACTAGTTTCAAAAGGATTAAAGTATATATAGTAAATGAAATTAGTTTTATAGTTTTCTACATAGTGTTTTTAACACTTATTTTCGATACAGTTTTATTTCTCACTGCTCATTTCAAATAAAATATATCATAGTACTACCTAAAATCAAATTAGGAAGGTTTGCATGAGCAAATTACATTAAAAATATGTGAGATGCGTTTGTATCGAACAAAATAATAAGTTTAAAAAATTACGAGTTAAATATTCCATGCATATTTTCACATCAAACCTTTTTACATTCAAAGTAACGTTACATAAATTCATGATGAAAAATACTCAAATAAAAAAGTGACTATATAATTTTAATTCTTATGTATCTTTTATTGGGCGTATTTTAACTATTGTTTGATATATTATTTTGCAGAACTATTCTGGGTACGTTAAATATTCAATTTTCATAGCAAGTTTTAGCAAAAAGATAATTTATCTCTACCTCAGTATGTCAGAAATTTGAATTCATCCTAAAACACATATTTCACAAGCGTTGTAAAAGATCCTTTAACAAATCCATGGAATATTTTATCTTCTTATCGTAGGATAATTCCCATGGACGTCTGTCATCTGTGTTTAGGCATTCAGTAATTTTGATGTTTAATTCAACATATACTGGTAGCAAAAATATATGCAAAATGAAAGTATTATCGTTCTGTGAATTTAAGTTGAGCAAAAATTCCTTTATTCCTGTAAAAATATTGATATGCTGAGATATCTCTATTTTAAACAAAGGTTAAACCCAAGTTTTATTGAGAAATATAATTTAGAAGAAGAAGGCTTCTCTCAATCTTTGCTCTTAAATATTTTTACATTCGATTCTTCTTAAATCGAATATTAGAGAACATAAAGATCAAAATATATTTTATGTATGTGAATTAAGTAAGGGAGACTGTTGGGGTACCTACGCGGTCACTTAATTTTAAAATACTAAAATTAGCGAAAATTTGAATGGGTGGTATGTAAGTAAACAGGTGCTATCAAGTTCCAAACATGAAATCAGCTCTTTGAATAAAAAGTAATTTACTGTTTTAGATTACAAAACTAAATATTAGTGCATTACTTCATTAATAGTTTTTTCCACTCTAATGACGATTTATGATTAAGTGTGATACGTTTATAGTTATCTAGAGTTTGACTACTTAATTTTGATTTTATAAGTCACTTGATCCTAACCCTTTTATTTATTATAGAATCTTGAAAGGCAAAATACCTTACGTTGTAGCAACGTGTAATTGGTTCTATCGAGCCAACTATTGAACTTATGACCACACAACATGATGGATATTAAAATAATTCAAAATTACATGCATATCTCTAAGCAGTTTAATACAAGTGTAGTAGAAAAATATTTTTTATCTACATTAGTCTTTTTAAGAAATTATCTATAACAAAAAATTAGTTTACCCCAGTGGTTCCCGAAATTTTTCAGATCACGGCGTCCTACTCAACAAACTATGTTTAGTATGAAATTATGAAAACTCTAATATAATTAATTATGAGACCTTTTTCAATTTTTAGCATCCTTAAACCTCCTTCCGTCCTAACCGCCCTAAAGTTCCCATACGATCCAATGGTAAACTCGGCCGCCTTAGTTGTGAGACGGTTAATAATATCCTTAAAGAAACTGCCACGGCTTATGCATCACATACTGATGATACAAATACGCAGAAGCGTATAATTAAATGAAACTTTTCGTCGGCAGTTTGCAAAGTTTGTTAAAAACAGTTCACGTCACTACCCCTCAAAATTAAGTAAGAGACGACTACAACGCCCTCTGATCATCCCCACTTCGATCTTCAAACACCCGATCGATCTCCATTACACCAAGATGCATTCGGGTTCAACTTTCAAAAGCGGTAGTTTATTGGGTTAGAAAACACTGCGGTGACAGTCAATCATGTAATTTAAAAGAGCAGATCATGCGATTAAAGCGAACTACTAAAACGGGAACCAGAAACCTCTGCGCCTCGCACGCATGATTTAAGCCCGGGTACTTCCGCTTGAGTTCAAAGACGGTTTTCTTTTAAGGGGTGGTTCTTAAATTTAGAAACTTAAAGTTTTGTTGCTTAATATGAATTTGGTCTTTACTATCATACATTCGCTTTAATACGAGTGTCTTTATCTCAAATACCATGACACATTTTTTTTTAATAAGCTGATTATGTAATAATAAGCTGTAAAATAAGCTGGGGCGTCTATACTAGACTGCCAGGTTTCTTGACCCTATGACGTCACTACACGGAACACAAAGCTGAGTAAACAAAAAGCCTGCTGGATTGCTAGGAGGAGCTTTGGGACGCAAATCGTGATAAAAAAAAGACGCTATACAATATACATACATGGGTTTAACAAACTAATAACATTTCTAAATTGAATCACGAATTAATTACGGCCTAACGATATGGGGTGGAGACTATCAGATAAATTTAAAAAGAATTTGTAGGCTCCAGGAAAGATTAATAAAATTGATATCACCACAAGCACCTTCCGTCAACAGCTTCAAACTATTGAATATCTTACCTATTCTCTACCTCTTTTTCTTTAAAACAAGTCTCTATCTTTACTTAAATTCAGAAATATGCAAAAGGCGTAACGTAATAAACCCTCGAAGACCCAATATAGTATATGATATACCTAAACCTGAAAAAACTATTTTTTGTAAACATTTCTTTTATTTAGCTCCTAAGTTCTTTAATTTACTACCTTTAGAAATACAAAATAGTTCATCCAAACATGTATTTAAAAAGAAATTAAAAGAGTTTTTGTTTTCTATGGAAAATATTGAAATATTTCTTGCTTAATTTTTGTATCATTGTATAATTCAACTATCTTCATTTTTTATGCACCACCCCCTTATGACAGATATTAAACCCGTAATTTAAGACACCCTGTTTGCCACCCCTGTTTATACTTATATTTATGCTGTTCCTATATTATTTTTATGTATTGTTCACTTTAGTTTATAACTTCTTCACGTTTTAGTTTTTGTAATTTATTCTACGCATGTTTTGTTCACCTACATGGATCGTTACGATCCCAGGTGATGTGGATATTTTTCTTGTTCTGTTTGTTTTGACTGATTATAAATAAATAAATAAAGTTGTAAAATTATGTATCGAAAAAAAAGTTCTTAATTTCACGCAAAATTCAGACACCCGCTGGGAACTACTTTCTTTGGGTTTTTTTCCTCCAAGGTCAAGTAACGTTACAATCTAGTATAGAATGCGTGGTTTATCTTCAAAAGATCATCGATTTCTAAGCAGCAAAAAAACTAAAAAATAAGTAGCTTAGATAGAAAGTTACAATATCATTTTCCCTCATGAGTAAAAAAGTAATTTAAAATAATATTAAAATGTCCAATGGAAAATAAAACAAACAGCATAGTTGATAATTTTATTTTTATATAAGAAAAGATACATAAAAATTGCTATTCTAATGTTTATAGAAAAGAACATTTACCGAGAATGCTATTTTAATAACTCAATTAGACAAAAAGTTGACCACCTAGCATTAAAAAAAAGAAAATCAGGAAAAGTTGGGACAGCATAATAATGTCATATTATACCCAACATTCCTGTACAGTAAAAATCTGCCTAATTATCAGTTTTTCGTCATAAAAAACGACTGATAATTGACCTTGTTTAAAACATTTTTAAGTTCGCAGAAAATTTGGTTTCTCTTTCATTTTTTTCACAACCTCTCTGGTTACTTTATCCTCTTTCGAAATTCGACGCAATTTTTGAATATCCCCTGTTATGTAAGAAGTATACCTGGCTATTTCTACATCATTTATTAACACGCTGCATTACACTCAAAAGATGAATTTTCATAAAACAGGGTTTCAGTAGACACTCCATTCGAAAGTTTAGGTTCCGCTTAAACTTAGTTTAGCAGTGAACCTCGAGAGTGTGGTTTTAAAAGCACCAGAAGCATTACCTTAGTTTTATAACTTTTAGTAAATTTTCTTTAGCTTGATGGAGATTATGTAACTACCAAAGGGTTTCAAATTTTAATCTTTCAATTTACACTCATATGAAACCGAAAATATTTTTCATAAAACTGTTCCATTTCAAATACTTTCAACGTTATGAAACTAAGGTAAGTAAAGATTTTAAGATTCAATTTAATGGCGGTTTCAAAATGATTCTTCTATAGTCGTGATGAAAGATTGCTTTTTAGAAAGTACATGTTTATATCATTAATAGGGTATTGAAGTATTACTTTTTAAATATGAAAGGGTATTACCATTAGGGGTATTTTTAAGAGCTTTTGGTTACATAAAGCGTCTGGTTACATATAATTATTTTGCTCAATTCATCTAAACTTTTCTTTACAACTGAACCCAAAAATTTATTACCTTTAAATCCTCTGTTTCTAGAAACTTAAGCACTTTGTTGTTTGTCATGGGAAAATATTAGGAGAACTGATATTTTGCCATCAATTTTAACTTCTTTTCCTTGGAAATCTTTGTTCTTTGGTAACTAAATACCTACCACGATGTGTGTCATAACAGAGAAGAGAGAAAGAAAGATCAGAGAAGAGAAAGTGCCGTCATTATTTAACACTTTCTAGTGAAGGAACATTTTAGATTTATGTGCGTTTTTAACAACTAAGAAGCTTGAAGCCTTCAAAAATTCTCGGGTGTTGAAGCTTGTCAAGAAATGTATTCCCTCCAAGCATATTTTCTCCACTGTATTGATGGGGCTTAAGATTTGTGGAATTTACAGTTTTAATACTTTTTCAAGCAGAAATTGTCAAATGGATTTCAATAAATTTAGTTTTTAGTTTATAAATAATTATAATTCAGTAGGGTATTAAAGAGTTGTGTTATAAGCTTTTAAGTATAAATATTATCATTTATATATTATCATTTAAAAAAATATTTATCGTTGTTTAATTATTATATTGATTGAGAACCGGTTAAATGGGTTCTGGAGAAAGCATTACTGTAAAAAACAAATGTCTGATTCAGACGCTAATATTTGTATATTTTTGTTTATACACATGATATTAAATTAATATGTGTAAATAATGTTTTTAGTTTACTGCATAAAATAGATGTCTGAACTCAACCATGATTAAGTCTTAAAATGCATGGTTCGGTATGTTGTTCATAAATAAAAAGCCTTTTCAAAGTTAATATAAATCAAAAGAAATCCATGCATCTTTTAAATTTAGTAATTTATTTTTCCTAAAACTGACTATAAATTATATTGATGAGTCCGAAGAAATGTTGAAATACTTATCATTAATTAAGTATGGTATATTTTTATTATAAAAGCAATGATTATTCAGATCTGATTGCTTTTAAGTCTTTTAGTACGCATGATTCTTTACTTTATTTGAATAAGAGAAGTTGAAGGTTAAAATCGCCCCTTTAAGGTATATTTAAATTAATAATTCTTAAACAGAAATGAATTACCAAAATATGCCAAACAAAAAGCTTTTTAACAACCTTTATTTGTTAACTTATAAGTAGATAAATGTTAAATAAAAGTCAATCGGAAATTTAAAGATATGGTTTCATGTTAAAACGTATACCCAAGCTATTTCTAAAAACCTTTAACTCTATTCAACATTTATACTCTGGTATTTAATCTCGCAAATTGCTCTCTTCACTTAAAAAGTCTTTCAGTACTTGCTTTCTTCGCTTTTTTTATATTTCAACTCCCTTGAAACAAAATAATTATTCTAAGCATCTCTTTTAGATTATTATAGTAGAAGATTTCCATATGACCATCCTTGTTAATCATTTAGGTTGATCGTTGCTTAGCAACTGATTTAAAATTAAGATATTTTCTCGAGAGTGGATTGTGACTTACATGATTTCAAGAAGTATCGCCACTTATTTTTACAAAACATGTTCAGCAGAATTATTTTTAGAAAATAGTTTCCTTAAGTGCTGTTTTGTTAGATTTTTGCATCGCAAAGTAACGAAGGAATTTACTGGAAAAATTCCTATTTACTTAAATTATGGAAGTCTTTCAATTAATTTAAGTACATGCGAGGTTCAATTTAGGTTTAATTTTAAAAGCATTATTTCATTTTTTCATGCAGATATTTTTAAAAACGTTTGTTAATTGAATCGACAGTTTTAAAAACGGAGTAAGTCCAAAAAATGGCAAATTGATTTTTTGTGCGCAAAAAAATCTCCAAACTTCGCTCTACACATGAGTGTAAAGAGGAAAAAAATAACTATATCGCCCCTTGAAATTGGCGAAATAGATGTCCATTCATTGTATTTTTTCATTAAATTTCAAATTTAAGTTAACTTGTGTTTCTTTTCTTATTCTTTGTTCCGTAAACTTAACCAAAATGAAACTTGATTTTAATTTTAAAGTGCATTTTCCTTTTCTATTCTATGAATGCTTGACTCCATTGATATTCACTTACTCCTTGATTATGCCTTATGACTCAATTTATTTTAATTTAATTACTGGTTAACCACCGGTAACTTGACCGGTGGTTAACCAGGAGTCAAACCTTTGATTGGCGGAGCACTAGTTTTCCTTCTAACTACCAATCAGAAGTTTGACTGCCGTTTAACCACCGGTCAAGTTACCGGTGAATATGGCCGTTAGTCTTTCTATTTTTCACTTGTGTGTACTGAACTAAGCAGAAACATATAATTTAGTTGTATATTAAAGTGGTTTTTAAGATTTTTTTATCTACAATTTCATAAGGTTGAAAAAGGAAATAAGTCCATCAACTTTTTCAACTGTAAAATATTTTTGAATACAATTGAATATATTTTTTATATAATTTGAAATGAAATTTGAAAATCTACATTGCTATTTAGTGTTTTACTAGATTAGTTTTTACCTTATAAATCTTTGAAAACATCCAAAAGAAAAACTATGGAAAGAGCCTTTCATACCTTGTTTGCTCTTTGAATCTAAAACATCTGTCAATAAGAAAATCTTAAGGGTTTTTTTAAACAACTTAACTAGTAATAAAGCAGCTGGAAACTCGTGCTATCCACCAGAAGAAATATGGGATTTAAAAGCTGGATTTCCATGGAAAAGAAATTTCAGTATATTATGCTGCTACGAAGAGAAAAAAAATGTTTTCAAAAGCACATGGATAATTCTGCTGATACCTAGATACGTAATTTAAGAAGAATCTAAAAAAATCGATGGAATCTTCTCGGACTGATGAACGATCATCGCCTTCTCTACCCGCTAGCACAATGTGGATGAATGGCACTTATCAACAAAATAATCTTTAGCCCAGTCAAATGGGTTTTTTTTCAAAACTTTCATATAGAAGTTTTTTTTTCGACGGTTTTATATGTTTTCGAGGTCGCTGAATACGAATATGAAGTTTGCTGCCACGTGGGTGGTCGGCTTCATATCGAAAATCGCAAAAAATCGCAAAATATTTGCTCTTTTTTCGATCTTTTGCTTATACATCAAAAACTATAAGTTTCTCGAAGATAATCTCAATTATAAAGTTGAAGTAAACAAAATTTCCTACAAAATGCACTACTCATCATTGATTTTCTGAAGAGTGGTTCTGCCGCTAGAGCGCGCTGAAAAACAGCGATTTTTTGGCCTTTCCGCAAAAAAATGAAAAGCGCGCGCTTCTACCCTCTACAAAAGGAAACCTATTCACGTTACCAACAAAACTTTTATACCACGTGAAAGAGAATTTAATTGCCTAAAAATAACTTACCTTACATTATTATTTTTTGAGAATGGGGGAGGGAGCGAAGCAAAGATCGGAAATAAAACTTTCGCGCCTTACAGCTAAAACGAACTCTCGCAGTTGTTAATTTCCAATCTGCGCTTTAATTCCGGTATATTACCAATAAAATTGGTTTTTTTGGGTGAATTGATGACTAAGCATGTTTAAAAAAATAATTTTTTAAATTTATTTATGAAATATTAGGTATTTTAGGCGAAATTTCAATATTTTTAAAAAAATCATAAATTAAACTATGGGAATTTTTTAATGAACGAATTTATAGGTTTCTTGCAATGCTAAATCCGAATTTCAAGTTCATTTTCATTTCAAAAGTCACCTTCACATCAAAAAATGCAAAAAATCTCAAATTTTTGCTCTTTGGTTCAGTTTTTCACCGATTTTCTCAAAAAATTATTAGTTTTTCGAAATATTACAGTACACCAAATTAAAGTACGTAAAATTTGCTATAAGATTCACTGGTTTGTTTTTATTTCGCAAGAAGCGGTGTACGCTTTAGAGAGTTCTGAAGAAAAATGATTTTCTTTTTTCTGTGTAAAGTCAAGAAACAGCTGTAATTCAGCGCGCTCTAGCGTCAATTCCTCTCATTATAAAATGAAAGTTGAGTAGTGCATTTTGTAGGAAATTAAATGTACTTTCCTATGGTATAAAATATGTGTCTGTTACGTGTATATATTTAGAGCTGTAGTGGGGGAAAGCAAGCGCTCTTCACTTTTTTTGTAGAAAAGAAAAAAAATCGCTGCTCTTTAAAACCCTCTAAAGCGTACACCGCTCTTTGTAAAATAAAAACGAACCAGTGTATCTTATAGCAAATTTTATGTACTTTAATTTGGTGTACTGTTATTTTTCGAAAAACGAACAATTTTTTGAGAAAATCAATGAAAAACCGAACCAAAGAGCGAAAATTTGAGATTTTTTGCATTTTTTGATGTGAAGATGACTTTTGAAATGAAAATGAACTTGAAATTCGGATTCAGCAATGCAAAAAACCTATAAATTCGTTCATTAAAAAATTCCCATAATTTAATTTATCATTTTTTTAAAAATATTGAATTTTCGCCTAAAATACCTAATATTTCATAAATAAATTTAAAAAATTATTTTTTTAAACATGCTTAGTCATCAATTCACCCAAAACAATCAATTTTATTGGTAATATACCGGAATTAAAGCGCAGATTTGAAATTAACAACTGCGAGAGTTCATTTTAGCTGTAAGGCGCGAAAGTTTTATTTCCGATCTTTGCTTCGCTCCCTCCCCCATTCTCAAAAAAAATAATGTAAGGTAGGTTATTTTTAAGCAATTAAATTCTCTTTCACGTGGTATAAAAGTTTTGTTGGTAACGTGAATAGTTTTCCTTTTGTAGAGGGTAGAAGCGCGCGCTTTTCATTTTTTTGCGGAAAGGCCAAAAAATCGCTGTTTTTCAGCACGCTCTAGCGGCAGAACCACTCTTCAGAAAATCAATGTTGAGCAGTGCATTTTGTAGGAAATTTTGTTAACTTCAACTTTATAATTGAGATTATCTTCGAGAAACTTATAGTTTTTGATGTATAAGCAAAAGATCGAAAAAAGAGCAAAAATTTTGCGATTTTTTGCGATTTTCGATATGAAGCCGACCTCCCACGTGGCAGCAAACTTCATATTCGTAATCAGCGACCTCGAAAACATATAAAACCGTCGAAAAAAAAACTTCTATATGAAAGTTTTGAAAACGTCACTTTTGAACCCCATTTGACTGGGCTACTTGGACACTTATGCTCCACGAGTGATGTATTATCAATACGACCCAGACAGATTCCCGTGGGGCACGGAAGCAAGCGAAGCATAGTATTTATTAAATTTGGTAGTAAGGGGCGATCTGCACTTCGGTAGATGAAGTTTGCATAAATTGTACCCTCCCTTGGACAGATTTATTGAGATGACCTCCCTACCCATCACGCGTGAAATTTAACACATAACTTTTTAATTAAATTTCTTCGTCCTTCTTAGCGTCGATTCTAATGTCTTCTCCTATTACATAATTGTTATTATTTAAAATCATTACATAATTATTTTCAGTGGTTCGTTAAATATTCTTTAAAATAAAATTACTTATTAAAAAGGGTTACAGGTTTGTGTATTCTTTTTTTTCTACTTAAAAATGATCTAAGAACTGTATAAAATTCGCTTAATACTATACTATAAGTATAACTATAATAAACATATTCCCTGCATTAAAAGCTGACGGGAACCCCTCTCTTCCTTATTAAGATTCGATAAAACTTTATTAGACCCCTCCTCCAATGTAAGGTCACCTGAACCGCCTTAATATTTATTGCCAGCCTGAAGTAATAGTGCTCGCACCTTTGCATCCATTTATGTATTGTATGAAACTTTTTGAAATTTTCAGTGCAAAATAAGCTGTTTAGAGTAAAACTGAAGGCTAATTATTCTGGTAATTAATGTTATCAAGCATTTCATACTGATGAACGGTCACAATTTTAAACTTAAAACAAATTTATTTACAGTTAAAATCCGAAAGAATCTACAACATAAAAATCAAGCGAAACCTAAGAAACTTTAAAGAATTAAGTTTTACGAAGAGGGAGTTTTCTAAGATAAATCAGCTAGTCATGATATTGATCCATAAATTTACCCTTTAAAATATTTATCAGCACAAAATATTTCTGTACAATCATTATCGACACTTGAATACAATCAGAACTAGAGAATAGTGTAATTTAGTTTTTCCATGAAAAGAATTGAACCACTGAACAAGAATTAAATTCTTGAAAGTAGCATTATTTAGGTTAATCTATGCACCAAAGCACATGTAAGAGGATTAGTTTTCTGTCCTGTGAATGTCTATGAGCTAGTTTTAATAATCAGGTAGGTATACATTTTTCTGAAGACTATCTGCAAATATTTAAAAAAAACCCTGCTTATTATTAGTAATCTGGCCTTTAAATGTGCCATTTTAATCATTTTTGTTTTGAAAAAGTACTTTAAAAGTTATGGCTAATGTCTTTTTCATTTTGCACCCTTAATTAGAAGTTTAGTGTAACGTTAAAACACTTCTAAAACTAAGAAGCTTGAAATTTTTAAGAGGAGACAAACATCCCATATGCTTAAACCCCCGGAAAAGAGGCGAAAAGTTGTACAGAGAATAAATCAGGAGGATTAAGCTTTGTAGTTCCAATATGCTGAAAACTTTTTTAAAGCATAAAAAATAGTTTTTGCGCATCAATAAAGCTGAATAGTTATGTACTTTTCAGGTTTATTAGGTTTAGGGTTTACACAAAAAAAAATCATAAGAATTTATAGCCATACTAAATTAAACCAGGAGTGAAAAGCCAATGTTTTCTCGCACAAAAAATGTCTTTTATAAGACTTATATAAGTTGAATTAATTTGGTGTGAAGTTTAACGTTTTTTATAATAGATATAAAAAAATATCTCTAAAAGAACTACTCACAACGTTTTTGACAAACAAAACACTTATTTATTAACCAGAGTCATAAACGATGCATGCATTAACTATATTGTCATTTTAATTAGGATAAATTTGAGGTACCGATACTATAAATAAATCCATCATGTTTATGTTACTCCAAGTATCCAGATATTTAGTTTAAGAAGAAAGAAAAAAAAAAGATTTTTCCATCATGAAATACTATTTTCTGCCAATATTCTAATCTAAACGAACATTGATTGTTTTGAGTTTACTCCTGTTCTACCAAAACCAAATAAGTTTTGATGTATCCGAAAATGCAGAATAAAATTTCTAAACTAAATGCTGATTTCTTAACGGCTTCTTAACTTCATTAAAGTGTGTGTAAGTTCAAATTTCCACCCACTCTTATCTAAACAGAAGTTATAATTCCTTTGATAGAAAATAATATGTTAAAATATTATATTTTATTATTATTATTATTGAAATAGAAGGTAATTATAATGAATATGGAAGATGTACCGCTATTTACATAATAGAAGATGAGAAAATTTGTCATTTATTTTCCAAATTTCTTGTTGTGCAGATTTAGTATTGTTGGAAATTTAACGGTGATGGTATAGTTTGTATATTTTCAAAGGAAGAATAAGCTTTAAAATAAATTACGAAAGATGAAATATAATACTGTCTGACTGCCACGAGAAAAACGTTTGACGTCATACAATGTTGTTCAGGTGTTGTTATGGAAACGGATTTTTTTACAGAATTTTGGGGATGATGGTAGTTTATTTGGCACTTAAAAAACCTTTGGTGCCAAATGTATGTAGTTGATTTAGGATTCTTAGTGGTCACTATGGTGGTGCTATTATGGGTCACTATTATGGTGCGAGAATTCTTATCTTAATGCAATAAATTTAAAAAAAACTACAAAGGAAATTCCCCACACTGAACTAATCTATAAATTTTTGTATCAAAATTATAAAAACGCAAAGATTAATTAAATATTCAAAATTATTAAACAAAAAACACAAAATTGCCGTTTAAAATAAATTATCGCATTCAATGGACTCTAACCGTCTGACGTCACACGGAACCAACACGTGACCTACTGAGCTTGCAATTGGTTACCACAGATAATACACTAGTAGATCTACTAGTGTAGTATCTGTGGTAACCAATGGACTCTAACCGCCTATCTGGTTCGAGACTTCACGGAACCAACACGTGACCTACAACTGAGCTTGCAATGGACTCTAACCGCCTATCTGGTTCGAGACTTCACGGAACCAACACGTGACCTACAACTGAGCTTGCAATTGGTTACCACAGATACTACACTAGTAGATCTACTAGTGTAGTATCTGTGGTAACCAATCGCAAGCTCAGTAGGTCACGTGTTGGTTCCGTGTGACGTCAGACGGTTAGAGTCCATTGGTTACCACAGATACTACACTAGTAGATCTACTAGTGTAGTATCTGTGGTAACCAATTGCAAGCTCAGTAGGTCACGTGTTGGTTCCGTGTGACGTCAGACGGTTAGAGTCCATTGCAAGCTCAGTTGTAGGTCACATGTTGGTTCCGTGAAGTCTCGAACCAGATAGGCGGTTAGAGTCCATTCAGTATCAAAGGACATTGAAATATGCAAGAGTATTAACTAGGGCATAAAGTGACAAGAAGCGCCATCATGTAGGCGTTAGAGAGTATTCATAAATCAAGACCAATTGGGTATCTTCCCGACAGAGCGGTTTTCTTTAATCGAATTCAAGAAACCTAGCATTAACGACTCTTCCACATAATCAATACAATTTACCATTAAGATGGAAACTTGATGAGTTTTGCGTGGATTATCTATATGTTTAACTACTCCATGAAGTGAATGCTTCCTTTTACAGCAAATTGCAGGAGAGAAGGAATCCATTTTCTTTCGATATAGAAACCTTTCATTAGACTAAAAGACAAGATCAAAGGACTTGGTCTGAAAGTGAAGTCATTCACTCTTTTTTTTTTCATCATCAGGGTAATTTTCGGATGATTCCAGTTGACCAATTCTGAATGAAAGGAACTTTCGGCTTTGACGCTGTCATTCCGCGACTTTTTGTTGTTAAGTAATACCCTAGAACGAACTCCGGCGATATTTTCGAGTAATAACGCATTTTTTAGGGTGTGAAAATGTTGGAAACGTTCCAAAAATGACGTTCAAAGCCGACGGAACACGAATGCGACAGGAAAACTTGAAAGGGTAAGCGACGTGTTTTTTTCTATGCTCGAAAATTAAATTCTATGGAAAGGTGCGAAACCACGTTATTTAAAGTTGAAGAAACTTCAATGAAAAGACGTTTCACCTTTAAAGTTTAAAGGTTTACACTTTAGTTATGAAAAGATTTTTCTTTGCAAAAAATAAAAGAAGTTATTAAAAAAATTGTTTTTGGTGTAACTTTTTAAAAATTATTGTTGTATAAGAATTCGGGACGTTAATGTGATATTTCCCACATGAAATTTTAGCTTCAGTTTTCAATGGATTTCATTGATGTTCATTCAAGTCTGTTTAATGATGAATAAATGAAAGAACCAAGTATGTAAAGATATTTTTTTCAAAAGGGTTGAAGTTTTTTTTTCTACTTATTTTTTGCAGCTAATTTTGAAAAAGCTGTGTTTATTTTAGTGTTTTGTAAAATTATATTTAGTTAGATCGTTAGTTCCCAACAGGTGGTCCGTGAAGCGTGGGTTGTTCGTGAGAGCCTCCAAAGTGGTCTCGAAAGGGTCCGTCAGCACACATAAAAACAAGTTCGATATGTGGGAGAATAAATAACATGACTGCTGAATTTATAAGGCTAACCATCAGGCTCTATCAGGCATCACTACTAATTTATACTAGTAAAATTTTCCACTATTATAGAGCCCAAGTAGAACCTTGGACTGTTTGAAACGAACTGCTAAGTCTGATAGGGTTGCTAACGGCCGTATTCACCAATCCTAACCTAAGGTTAACCTGGAATCAAGCTTTTTGACAAAACTGATTGGCTTAATAAAACTTGTGTTCCTTTTTCAACTACCCTTATGATTCCAGGTTAACCTTAGGTTAGTATGTGAGTCAATACGGCTGTAAGGCAATTTATACTTCAAAAAAATATGTTGCTGTTTCCTAGACATAAAATTAAAATGTAGTATTTAAAAACACTAAAAAAAACTTAAATAAAGTACAAGTTGGAAACAACTGGTTTAAATAATGTGTACTAAAAACATTTACTTAAAAAATAGAATAAGAAAAAATTCGTAGTATCCAAAAGCATAAACAGTTTTATTATTTACTCTAAATAAATTTTATTTGTTATAAAATATGGATATTTTTCGAAATTTAAGGTGAATGGAGTTAAAAACCGTATGGAATATTAAAGGCGGAATATTAAATATCAAAAATTTTGAAATTAAAACAAATACAATCCAATCAAAATAATAAGAAGGTTCAAGGGAATAATTATTGCTCTTTTTGTGGGAATATTTATTGCTGACTGATGGAAAGAGTTCTTTTGTTCCTGAAACCAAAGAAGAAGGGACATGCGACACAATAATGTTTTTCTATCTCAAATGGAAATGTCCTTAACAGCCGTCCTTGAGATGATTTCTTTTCCTTGCTATGCTCTGTGCGCTCAAATAGTAAAAGGAACCACAATCCGTCTCAAGAACCTTTTCTCATGCGTCGCATTATTAATGTGATTGGAAAATGAAACAATAAACAATGTGCTGACTTTTAAAGAATGAAAAAGAATTCTGAAATAATGTATGAACAAAAAATAAACATCCAAAATTGTTTTAATCAGAATCAGTTACTAATTAAACATATGTATCAGCTGTCAAACATATCCTAGACAGAATAAACAACTTTTTAGTATATATTATTGAGATAAAAATGAAAATCTATTCAACTCGAGGAAATTAAACTGTTCAAGTTACAGCCATGCTGTATTTCATTTACCAAAATTCCTTTAATTAATTTTTTTAGAATAGAGAGGTACGTAAAATTTTTGATGAGATTTTTAAAACGTAAAAAAAAACTTGTTTCATCATAAAATATGGCATTTATTGGTCGTTGTTTTTGGATGTATAATAAGTTGTTTGTTGGTACTTGCTTTGTAAATGCGACCTTATCCGTAATTTTAAAAAATTAAAATATTATAAAATTGAAAACTTTTTTTAAAAAAATCCTACAGCATACTGCAAATTCTCGAAAGAATCCGGACAATTTGATACCAGAAATGTATCATTCGGTTCAGTAATTAAAAAGTTTTCCCCTCAAAATTAAGTTTCAAAATTAATGCCCAAAAAAATTTAATGAAAAGGATTAAATTGTAACTGGAGAGGGAAATTGTACTTTACAGCGCTTGCTCTGCTCCGTACACTGTAAAAAAAGTCCCGTAAAATTAACTGTTTTAAACTGGCAGCTGAGTTGGTTTTGCAAAACCGTAAAAATTACAAAGTAAATCCTCAAAAACAACGGCATTTTACCTTGTAAAAGAAACTGAAATGGTAAAACGCCGTTGTTTTTACGGATTTACTTTATCATTTTTACGTTTTTGCAAGACCAACCCAGCTTCTAGTTTAAAACCGTTAATTTTACGGAAATGTTGCCAAAAGATATCTTTAGCATTGAAAAATAGGCGCTGGATTTCCGACTAGAAAAGTTGCTCAATCTCCCAGAAAAATAATAATTTTCTGCATGAGAAGAAACAATGACAACTTGTTCAGTGAAGAAAAAATGATCTCCTCAAAATGAGCTTTCCAAAATTTTTCTAGGGGAGGACCTCCAGACCCCCAATTTTACTTCAAATTCACATTATTTACAAACTTTCTTAATTAAGTGCAAAAAAAAGTTAAAGTATTACGTGTAAGTCATCTAAAACTTAACGTACTCGTACCTCAGGAATAATGTCGAGTCCAGAAAAAAACTAAGAATCATTTCAAGCAAGAACTAATTAATACGAAATTTATTTAAATTAAGAATAATTTCCGAAAAACTAGTATAGTATCAAAGAAAAAAAGGAAGAGATACAAAAAACTCATAAATATTTTATAAACCCAAATAGAAATTCGTCGGCAGCTTGTTTGTTAAGACTAGACGGCAGATATATTTCTTTCCTGAATCCCTTGAAACAAAGAAATGTTCCGGTACAAAACAATTCGCTCGGAGTGTTTTGAAAGAACTTTTCTCTACTTTTACTCAAGAGTCTCGTTCTGCCGGTATTGCCACGCCGAGCGCAGGATTGAATGGGTAGGATTGAACAATAGATATAATTCTCAAATAATAAAATTCCTTCGTGTTTATGCTCCAAGAAGCATACCTGGGGTAAAAATAACATTTGATTAAAAATTTCGCTGTGTAGAAATGTTGTGAAATCATTAGAAAGAGGATTTATTTAAACAATTTTCAAAGAATCACGATAGTATGTTCTGTTCTTTGCAACATCAAACTCCTAAGTTTTTTTTAGCTTAATTTATGTATTGTTGTTAGCACTTGTTATAAAGTATGTCAACTCAACCCATCCATATAAAATGCGTAATCGAATATTTTATTATTAAGCTTATTCTTAAAATTCTATATTTCATTTTTATATTTCAGCAATTTAAGAAAAAATAAAGTTCCGAGAATGACACACGTTAACTTAAAGAAGAATGGTGGAAGAGGAGATGAACCACAGACAGATATCAGAAGCAAGATCGGCTGGGGCTAACGAGTTGAGATGGCGAAATAGGTTGAGGACAGTGTTATTCCTAGGATTTTTTTGGAGGAGTAAAAATACTCCTTGACTTTTTTAGGAGGAGTGAAATTCAATTATGAGGAGTGAAATACGGAAGCAGCATAAACTACATATACAGAGACACGAAAACCGCAATCAAACTCCCTAAGCATCAGAACAATAAGTGAAAAAAATATCTATCAGCTGTTCTAAATAACAGATCCAGAAAATTATCTAAACCATTTGTGTTTGGGATTTTATGATTTAATACCATTAATCAAATGGATCTCAAATGTATGATTCACGGCAGTTTAATCTATCGGACGCTCTTATGAATATCATAATACATTATTATCGTCAATTTCTTAAAAATGTTAAATCTAAAATTCGAAATACAATAGTTAGGCTTAATTGATGTAAAATAAATTAAACAGAACGTATAGTTTCAAAACAAAAATTCGCAAACAATTTGTGATTAAATTAGTTTGTAATATGTTTAGCCCCTGGGGCTTGATTAAAGAGTAAGAAATATTGCCTGGACAAAAATCTTTGAAGCTCTCCGATTTAGGATGGTTTATTCATTTTTACATTATTTTTGAGACAATGGTTTTCTTTCTTCTTTTTTAAAAGAAATGCGTTGTTATAATAATTTTTAGAAATAAAAATTACAAGGCTAAGTGGTTTAAAAACTAAACCCAAATAGCAATCGTGAAAAGAATTGATTTTAACTGCATTTAGGAAAGTCCTTAATCTTTTTAAAGCAAATTGAAGATTGTTAAGTAAGTATTGAAATTACTTTTACACACAGAAAAAACGGAAATTTAAAATGAAAGCTAATCAGTTCCTAGTAATAATCACATAAAAATTTTAGTTTTAATATGCCTTAAGGGCAGAGTTAAATTCAAAGGTATTATGCCAAATTTTTAAAAATATGTACTTTTTTTCCATTCAATTGAATGAAAAATTATACTCTTTGTGCTTGCGGTCTTTTTATAAGCACATTCAAAGGATTAAATTAAATTCAGCAATTGCCCTTCTCAAAATTGAATTACTTACGTCTTGAGCTAAATGAAAATTTAATATCAGTGTTAAAATGAGGAGATTTTGATGTAAAAATCTCTCTCTAGCATTCGACAAATTTCTCGAATAATATTTCTCTATCAGTACTTAAATCCCTTAATATAAGTTAAATCCAGCGGATATCCTTGAGATCAAGCACACATACCTGAAAATATATGTAACACCAACCAACCAACCAAGTTAAATCCGATTGTCCGACCAACCTAACGTAAATATTTAAAAAAATCATAGTTCTAGATTCAACGCGTAGACCTGGGGTCTCCAAACTACCTCTCATCCGGCCCGCGGATACCTTTCTAAACTTATTACATATGCATAAGAGGGACTTAGGGATAATTTTAAGTCTCCTCCACGGTTCAAAAATCTATAGCTTTGGACCTGATAATTACTTAATTTTCTTAGAAGGATATTTGGGACCCTCCCAAAATAAATTTCTATTCACGCCACTGTGATCCAAGATGTTAAAAAACTGGATACACGTGTGCATATTTTGAATTAAAAAGTTTCTTTTTTCTCTTTTGTAAATAATAAAAATTGTGATTTAATTGTAAGGTTGTTACATAATTTTTCTTTCAAAACATAATTGAGAACCCCATTTGAACTACCCACGAGCCACCACTGATTTTGATTCTTTTTTATTTGGACCTCGAGTAACGAAGTAGTTGGCCCCCAAATTGCTGTTTAATAGTTAATGCGGCCCTCGGGCTGAAAAGTTTGGAAACCCCTGATGTAGACTATCTTCACCATAAGAGAGAATCTTCAAGATTAATTCCAATCTTAAAACAACTGAAAAGATCCACTATTACCTAACAACGTCTAACAAAGCAGACAACTCCATTCTAAAGTTAGCCCTGGTCTGGTCAAGTTTAATTCCAATCTTAAAACAGCTGAAAGCTCTACTACATAACGTCTACAACAAAGCAGACATCCCATTCTAAAGTTAGCACTCTGTCTCTAGAATCAGATCAATAGCCTCGCACTCAGCGAGGTATTATTTTGACACCCTTCGATATTAATCCGGCCACTTCCGGCAGAAGTGTTTGCTCTGCCGTTTACAAAGAGGGTGTAGTAAACCCTCTTTACGAGGCTCTTCTGCCATTAGCTACACTTATTCTGGGCGGCACTAAAGTAAGTCCATTGGATGGTGTTGTTGCGTTCCCGGTGTTGGTGAAGGTGAAAAGACTGGAGTTTTCTCGTCGAGTATAAAGGAGGTCGTTTTCAGTTTTGTGTGTATAATAGTCTGGCTTTTTTTTCTTTTTGTAAGCTTCTTTGGTGGCTCGTGTAGTAATTTTTGCCCCACTAAGTTCTGGTTGACGGGAGGTGTCTCTTTTTAGTGGCTTTTATTTTAAGGACTTTTAAAGATACATTGGTTTATAGAAATCTTTCTGATGGGGCGAAACTTCGAAAATAAAAAAAGAAAATTCTCCCATACATGTACTTTTAATTCCTGAAAAAGTTATTTTATGCTTTGAGAAAATGGTAAGGGGACATCCATAAATTAGGTGAGGTCAAAAAGGGGGGGGGAGAGGTTTGGAAAAATCTCACCAAGGGGAGAGGGGGGTCGATGATTAAAATCTCACGTCAACTTTTTAAGTTAGAAATTACATGATTTTCTTGTTTTTCTAAGTATGAAAAAGGAAAATAATTTTTAAAAAGTTGTAGGTAAATCTCACGTGGGGGGAGGGGGGGTCCAGCAAAATCTCACTAAATCTCACCAAAGGGGGAGGGGGGGTCCAGATTTTGGAAAAAAACACCTCACGTAATTTATGGATGTCCCCTAAAGAAGGAAGATGTGTGTAATTGACAATTCACGTATTTTATAAAAATAGAAATAAAGCCATTTTTCAGGGAAACCGAACGGTTCTAATTTCAAAAATCAGCATTAAAAAATTTTAAAGAAAAAATATTTAATTAGATACTTGAAAATAAAAATAGCTAAATTTTAGTTTACCTTGAAACGCTCGTGACGTAATTTGACACAAACATCGAGAATCGCCGAAAGGCTGTTCTTTATTGGCTGTTACTAGTGATTTTTGTACCAAATGACGTCACACAACTATTTGTGACGTATTATCCATTTTTGCACACTTTTTCAAATGAAAAAAAAAATAATTAAGCATCAGAGTAAAAAATAATTAAGCATCAGAAAAAAAAATAATTAACCATCAGAATAAAAAAATAATTAAGCATCAGAATAAAAAATAATTAAGCATCAGAATAAAAAATAATTAAGCATCAGAATAAAAAATAATTAAGCATCAGAATAAAAAAAATTGCGACAATTTTTTATTCGATAGAATAAAAAAATACGGGAATTGTCCATTCTTTGTTTATACGAGTACTAGAATTACATTAATTCTATGTAATGTAATTCTATAACAAAAAATTACATCTTCCATCGTTCCCTTTTATTCCTTCTTTGAGGTGATTTATATAATTATGATACTTCGCATGCATAGGTGCTCGTAAAATTAATAAAATGGATGCTAGGGTTTTTTAAGAAGCACGCATGAAAGTTTTTAATCAAAGGAATTGAGAGGATGATATGCTTATATAACTACGAGAAACAACGAAGAGAATTTTACATAACCAAATAGGTAAGTAATTAGATATTTGAAGGTTGATTTTTCCTATCGTAATTTATGATAAAAAACACTACCACGTTATTTCCATATTTTTATTTAGGCAAAATAAATGCATTTTTCAGAAAAATCTTTAAATTTTCATGTTTAATTTTCTGTTTTTCTGTTATTTTCTTTCTTACACCAAAAATGATTAAATTATTTTTTTAAAGAAGTTCTCCCTTACTTGAATTCTTCAGAGTGTGTTGAAACATAACATGAAATTCGACCAAAGTTGAAGAAAGAATTAAATTTATTTCACTAAAATTTGATTAATATAGTTATTTGTTTCGAAATAAAAATTAAAAAAAAAATTTTTTGTTTATGACACACTTACAGAAGTGGCAAAATTCTTATACTACATCGAAAATCAGAGTTAAAGTTGTATGAAGTAGGTAATGTATGTTTTTATTACATTCAACAAAAAACATCATACTCTTACAAGTTCCAAAAATATCTCCTCTCTTCCGAACAAACATATTGCGTCTGCCTTTTACGTGGGTGTGAGGGATATAGAAAGAAATTTCCATCCATTATCGATACGGTTGAAAAAAGTATCGATCTCCCTTCAGAAGAATACCAGGTTCTAAATATTTCAAAGCTCCCCCATAATTATTTTGCGCCTACGTACTCTAATGACTTCCATCGATACTTAAATGTTAAAGGCAAAAATTTATTTTTCTTTTTCAATTAAATGCATTGGACATTTTTATTTTCTCTCGAACAGTTTTTGAACAGCATATTATTCAACTCCTACGAACTTTTACTAGACTTATGCTTAAGGAAAGTTTTTAATCCAATAAGAAAAAGTTAAAGATAAAATTAGGAATAACTTTCGCCTCCACATCGTGAATATTCCTTAACACTAAAAAGACGTGAAAGGGTTGAAGATATAGGCGGTTCGAAAAAAAAAATTGGAAAAATCTTATTAAGAAGATTTTTTCTTAGAAGAAGATTATTTACCAATACTGTTGTAATAAAATTCGGAAATAAAATAAAATTAGATGCTTCAA
This sequence comes from Tetragnatha montana, assembly GCA_963680715.1. Taxonomy (NCBI): domain Eukaryota; kingdom Metazoa; phylum Arthropoda; class Arachnida; order Araneae; family Tetragnathidae; genus Tetragnatha; species Tetragnatha montana. The sequence goes on along the minus strand of OY796676.1, from coordinate 12,152,460 downwards.
AGCTTTTGTGAGGGAAACTCCTTTACTCTTTACAAAAAGGGAAACTCCTAATACTGTTTGGGATAGCAATTGAGGTATTATTTGAAGTTCGGAAAACAATTTTTTTGCCATAAATATTTCTGACCTAGTGATATGGTTCAGTATTAGTATGGAAATAAATATGGTCATTTGGAAAAATGAAAGACAAAGGGTGTTTGCAAAGTGGTTCCTTATTATATGAAAGATGAATCTGGTAAACACAGATGTTGCTTACAGAACTCGTAGAACTGATAAAAAAAAACTGGTATTAATCAGTTAAAAAGGATTGGACTGCACTTAAGGAAAATTCTCTAATGGCTCCATAGTTTCATTCTTCTTACGTCTCACATGGACTTAAAAATTTTCAACAACTTCAAAGAAATATATCGATTTTTAGACAAAACAACCTTTATAATTCAATAAGTGTTTTCTATCGGAATCCTACTGAAGCAAACAAAAGCTAGTTTCTTGGGATTTCAAAAGGTTTTTGGTTTAAGGTTGTCAATACCGATTCGCGTTTTAAAACTTTATCTATTGAGGCATACGGATGCTTTATACTTTGTGGTAATCCAGAATTTTCACCAGGGTCGTTGGTTTAGAACAATGATGCATACGATGTCGTTAAGCATTTTTCCCCTTTCTGTTATTCTTTCGACTCTGTGTGCTTGTGCTATATTATTTCAGGAAAGTCAGAAAGGTGTATAAATGCGGATTTGAAAACATATAATTTGACAATTGACATACACCCTTTGACACTCTAAAAGTTTTAAAAATCACTTTATAATGACTGATACTTATAATCAAAACAAAAGTTTTCATTGGTAGATAAATTTTATGATGATGGTTTTTAATGTATCGAAAAAGTTAAGCAGTTCAATGAAGGATATTCCTATTTTTTTCGCTTAGAGTGTAATTGATATTGAATGGAGATTGATATTGAATATTTGATTCAAATTAAAACTTTTCATCACAATTAATTTAACTAACATTATTTCTCAGGTACTAAACTTCTAAGTATTCAATCGATATCATTTTAATTCCATACGCTTATTTAAAAAATAATGTATTAATTATGTCCCAATTTATATAAAACATGAAATTTAATAAATAATATTTATTTGCCACATTCTAACCGTTGTCAATCGGACACCTCTGATCCGCAAAAATAATTAAATCCGCTATACTTTGTCCTCTTATCGTTTTAAAAGCAATCAAGACTGATTTAGCTGTTTTTCCGCAGTTGTTTATCATCCACTGACACACAGCTTGCAATGACATACCAAATTAGCTCCCTCACATACCCCCATGAACCTTCCAAATTTAATTCTCATTGCTGCGCTCAAATTCCGCAATACACAATTAAGCCTGCCCCCGGAAACAACCATAAAGAGAGCGACGAGCGCCTCGTCTTGAAAGAGAGAGATAACTTAGTTATTTTTCCTCTTTTTGTAATTAAGTCAGGGCATAACAAGAGCAAGACGGGGCCATGGAGAAAGGAAAACATAGAAGACACGTCGGACCAACAGAGTGCGGGTGAAAGTAAGATCGCCCCTTATTTTTCCCCATCATGCTTGATGGATGGCGTTCAAAAATCACTCGGCACATTTAAAGGAACTTACTTGGGGCTCACATTGTGTACAAAAGTTTGACATGAAAGTTCACCAAGATTCAAATCCTGACTGTAAGTGATCTGAATTTTATCGATAAAAGTACTCGTGAGAGGGTACCTTTGATGTTGAGTCAACTCCCCCCCCCCCGAAAGGAAAGTCTGCTTACAGCCCTGGTCTCAGGAGTACGTGGCCTCTAAGGAATTCCTAGTCTTTATTTCTTACTAGCTGATATGCCCGGCCTTGCACGGGTGGAGTGTATCAATTTATTTTTTTAAAGTTTTTTCAAGTTACATGTCTAATTTCCTGTAACCGTAATTACCAATCATCCCGGAATTCCCGGTAGTTTTTCATATCCAGGTGTTCCCAGTAGTTTTTCATATCTTGGTTCTCCCGGTAACACAACCCGATGTTCCCGGTATTTTTTCATATCCCGGTGTTCCCGGTGCCTTTTTCATATCCCGATGTTCCCGGTGCCTTTTTCATATCCCGGTGTCCCTGGAGCCTTTTCCCTCCCGGTTCCAACTGTGTAAATCTAACCTAACCCATCCAATTTCGGTGTTGCACATTTAATTACGACAGTTAGCAAATTATCCATTCTAAGTGAAAAAAATTAATTAAAATTATTACAGACATTTGAAATCCCAAAATTTGTAATTACCCCTGTTTAAATTGAAAAAAAAAAAATCCCGCTAAACTACCCCAAAGAAACAAACTTTAATATAAGGATCGTTTTTAATTTTTTTAAAATTAATAATAACCTTTTTAAAACAATTTTAGTCCGGTTTTATCTTTAAAAACTTTGTTTTGTGCGTAAAATTGTTTTTGTTGAATTCTTTGCAACAATGCGAGTTAAACAGGTCTTCTTTAACGGAGAAGTAAGGATGTTTTTGATAAAAGGGTAAAAGGGGGTGAAGGGGTGGTTTTAGAATTTTGAAATTGGTGCCATTACCTTTCCCCCGTCCCCATACGTCTGTGTACCAAGTTTGGTTCAAATCGATCGGGAAGTTTGGGAGAAATTAAGCCAAATCTAATCCGGACAAACCCAGGAACCCAGGCAGGCAGAGACACCTTGATTATATATAGAGAGATATCACAGAGAGATTTTTTTATTCCTTTTTTCCCAATTCGTCTTCAAGATACAGCGATTTTTCTTCTTCGAATTCAATCCATCTATGACAGGCTTGCACAACATACGGCCCGCGGGTCAGTCTTTTTTTTTTTCTTACCCGACAGTTTTTGTATCATTGTAAGATTGGAAATTTGATTTTATTATTAATAGTGGGAGGTAATTTCATTAAAAAGTTTCCTTTTTGTCCTGAATTTTGAAGACTTTGTCAAAGGAAAAAATTTTTAACTGTTTATGTTACCCACTTAAAAATGAAAAAAGCAGCTTTTAAGAATTTAACTCAAACCTGTAATCATGTAAAATCTAAATATTTCATGAAAATTGTAGTGAACATTCATTATATTAAATGACTACTATTTAATTACACATAATTTCATTGATATTTTGGCCCACAAGATCAGCGCAGACGGGTTTCTTTAGGCCCGTAACAAGTTAGAATGGCATAATTTGGCCCGCATGAATGTAAGCCTGATCTATGAGATCTCCAATCTAAAGGATCTTCTGTTGGATGTCGGTTCACAGGGTTGCAGCCCATGTCCCCTCTAGTCTTTCCTATATCTATGGTCGGAACACCGGAATAACGGTGTGATCGATCCTATGGCAGCTTAATTTAATGAAAAAACTTGTTGCCTTCCCCCCAATTCCTCCAAGGATAAAATATCGTGTCAAAATCCAACACCTTCGTTGTCTCCTCGCGAAGAAACCGTCGGTTGGAAGAATTCATTATCCCCTTGTTTAACGGGCCTTCGCAGGTTTAAAGATGAAAGTATTACTTATTAATCATGTTTTGTTTCTTCGGGTAAAAGGCGTTCGTCTGTTTCTTACAAATTAGGTTGATGAACCTGGGCTTTAGAAGTTTTGCAAACCTTACAGAATCTCCATTTTTAAAAAGGTGGAGAGAGAGAGCATTTTTAAGGGAGTAATTGCCTTCGTTAAAGCCTTGGAAGAACCACACATTGGAAGGGGGCAAAATTGGTTTCCGGAATACTTTCGTGAAACTTTTGTTGATCAAGTTCAGGTTCTCAGAGTTAAAAGTTCTTTACAAAGACGTTGTAGATTATTGTGTTGTTATAAAAATACTGCATTAAAACTTTTCTAAACCACAAAGTTTAGTAAAATTTTTCAGAAAGGCAGCCTTTTACAAAATCTTGTTTCGGTAGTACATTTTATTCCTAAAATGGTGTTTCTCTGATTAATACAAATTAATGGCGTAATTTCATATTCCTTATGGTGTTATTTAAAAAGGAAGAGGATGGCATGTTCCATTAAAAATTATATTCAACATTAAGTACTACATTCTGCTACATTATGTTTTGAGATTAATAATTATAACAGCTTCTTAAACTTTTATCTTAAAATGGATGTTTATAATTTCAGTTTTGAGATAAATTTGACTTTTAAATATTAAAATTTAGTGCATTTACTTAAGTGTAAAGCTTTCATCCTTATGAAGACCTTGTTCTGAGACTTCACGCACTTTGTCTTAAAGAGATTCAACTGCAATATATTATTTTCAAAAATTTTTACTACCTCCACATGAAAAAAACTGTAGTAAACAAATCCCTTACTGTTTTGAAACCATATGCTGTTAGCATTCATTCGACATTCTATCACGTGATATCAAAAGGGAATTCCAAATAGACCCTATAGATACGTTCCAGCTCATAATAAAGGAGCTTTCTTTAAAACTGGGTATCCATGTCACGAATTCAAGTCGTGATTATTTCAAGATATTTTCACCTGAGTTGAATTTTATTTTAGTTAAAAATATAGAAGGAGTGTAAATCATATTTGGTATGATGTAATATAAAATTCTGGGCCAGATTTACTCAACTTGTGAAGTCTGGAATATATTTTGTATGAGATTAGGGTTATGAGGGGGGTACATATATGAAGTTTTTATTGAAATTTATTAGAAATAATAATCCAATTCATCCCAATTCATGTTTGGCACATTCACATGAAAAATATTTAAAGGTAATAACGCAGAGCACTTAAACCGGACGTATTCATTATTATCACTTCTTTTCATGCCCAGAGGCATATAAGGCCTTTAATTTAGCCTTCAACCTTTATGATTGCCCTAAATTATCATCCCAAAGAAAAGTCTTAAGATTGGCCTTGGGAAAATTGCACATCACTTGGCCAGCATCTCTTTTTGCTATGATTTCCAAAAGAAAAACTTTTACATTATTTGTTAATTTTGTTTAAAGTGTTTTTTGATTCTGTTGTTTTGTACTGATTACTGTTTTATTTGAGCTTGTAACTTACTTCTGTAAGCCATATGTTATACTTTGTGTAGCATGGGGAGATTTTAAACAGACGACATTAGTGTGACGTCACTTGCTTGTTTGGAAACGTTGATTCTATCCGTGATTGGTTCCGTGATTGGAAGTAAATCCGTACGGATCCGTACGGAACCAATCACGGATGGAATCAACGTTTCCAAACAAGCAAGTGACGTAATGACTAATGTCGTCTATTTGTTTCAATAAATAAAAAAAACCCTCCTGTGACCGGACGTATTAGCTTGGCTTTTAACGTTCTGTGTGACTGAATATGACTTTTTAACCTTCATGTTGTTTATTTTCTTGTAATTTTCGTAAATTGAGTTTTGTAAATGAATAACTTTAAGGCCGTATTATTTATTCATACCATCAATGGATTCACCATTCATATACTATAACATATGGTATAGTTCACAATCTGAAAAGAATTTTTCCTAGAACCTGCATTGAGTTTATTGAAACGGGCAGGTATTCTTTAACAGACAATATTGTTTGACAGAACGAAATTTTTTATCCTCGACCCCTTATATTCGAAAGAAAGTTTTATTTTCTTCTCTGCATTTATCCGTCATAGAAATGATCAAAATATTTTTTTATACTTCGAAAAAAGGAAAAGAACAGCTTTTCTTTCGAAATAGGAAAAAAAAAACCTTGACCTGTATTCCTGTATAAAAGTATCGGACAAAACAAAATGTATAAAATTGAACGTATTGCTCTGGTATATGAACGATAGTTTTCCATACCAGTGAACGCACTATGGAGAACGTTGTAATCTTTCACATTTCTGCTTTTCCAAAACTTTTGGACATCTGTTTGGATTTTTTTACCGGAACATATTTTGCCTTTCAAAGCTGAAAATAAATTCAGTTTTTCGGAAGAACTGAAAACAACTTATTTGACGTATACTCCTACTGAAAAATTCCAAGAACCCACATTGAGTGCACTATACAGGAAAGCTAAACTATAACACATTGGAATTTCACTAGTAAACTAGTAGTAACTAGTTTTTAAAGTAATTCGAATTCAAAAAACGTGGAGCTTCCCGCCTGTATTAAATTGGCCATGCCCCGAAAAAACTTTCTTATGCTACCTCAATTTTTTTTTCTTGACTTCAATTTAGACCTTCACTTTTGCCCCAACAGCTAAAATTTAATAAATTAATGTTTTATTAGACTGAAATATTTTTCCAATGACTTGATCTAGCAAAAAAGTACAAAAAAGAGCATACAACTAAAAAAGAATTGCGTACCAAAAAAATTTAATAAAAAATTAACGGGGAAAATCTCGATTTTTTTTTCCGTGAGGATTTTTTAATGATAGATAATAATTTTTTTTTTCGAAGTATCAACTTTTTTGACTGGAAGAGCAAAAATAAATTTAAAATATTAGAAGTAATAGAGTGTTTTCAGGTGACGTCACAACCGGTTATTTTCTTTTAACTGTGTATCTACTGTAGGGCTTTTAACTGTTGCTAAGACCGTTGTTTATCTGTTGCTAAGGCGGTTTTTAGGTATGGGGTCACGTGATTGCAAATGCTCCAATAGAAGAATTCCACGGCTAATCATTTTTGTAACTGTTAACCTCTGTAGGGCAAAAAACTGTAACAACCTTCTGTTGCTATGGCCGTTGTTAAGTCCGAGTCATGTGATTGAAAATGCTCTATTATAGAGTTTTCAGGTGACGTCACAACCGGTTATTTTCTTTTAACTGTGTACCTTCTGTAGGGCTTTTAACTGTTGCTAAGGCCGTTGTTTATCTGTTGCTAAGGCGGTTTTTAGGTATGGAATCATGTGATTGCAAATGCACCAATAGAATAATTCCACGGCTAGTCATTTTCTGTAACTGTTAACCTCTGTAGGGCAAAAAACTGTAACATCTTCCTTCTGTTGCTAAGGCCGTTGTTAGGTCCGAGTCATGTGATTGAAAATAGAGCATTCGCACATGACGTCACTTGGAGGACAAAATCAACGTTGCTAAGGCTGTTGTTAGGGGCGGGACATAGAAGTATCCAATAGCAGCATTCGCACATGATGTCACTGGAGGAATAAAACAACGTTGCTAAGGCCGTTGTTAGGCAGAGTCATGTGATTGAAAATACTCTATGCTCTATTGGTATATTTTTTAAATATCGTATATCGTTATCAAGTTATATTATCATATCATAAGGGCAGCACAGAATATACAAGAGGGGGATTTGAGCTAACAATAAATATAAATAAATGTATTAATATGGATAAAAAACGCCTTTCACCTTTAAAACTATTTCTATTTCTAAAAAAAGTTCTAAACGCCTGCAGGTTTTATGAGGGAAAATGTTTTTTTTTTTTTTTTTTTTTTTTTTTTTAGATTACTGATGGATCTTTAATCAAACCTAAATAGCCAATCCCATACTTTTCATCATTACCCAGCAAAGACTGCAGCTCTAACGAGACTAATGCTGTTCACTCTTCATTGCCTTAATCTTATATCTCTTGCATTGAACTACTTAAAGAATAAGGACTTTTTCTTATTGATAGCAACGCTTACCTCAATTAAAATTTCATCTATTCTTAAGTAAAGTTGAAAAAACTGTATTCTAAAAATATAACAAATTAATACATCATTTTATAAGTTAATATGGTTATTTCAATACAGGTTATGTTTTAAGCTTCAAATGAATAGCTTACAAGTTTAAACTAAACATAGAAAAAACTAGAAAAAAACTTTTTAATTTTATAAAAACTTTGCATCATAATTCAAAATTAAATTCGAATTAATCAATAAACAGTAAGTTGAGTGAGAACTAGAAACGCGCTTGCTAATAATAATTTGAAATTCTGTCAAATGTAATGGATGATCAAGTAGCTGGCAGCAAACATTTAGAAAAGTAGCACCAATTTCATATTTCTTTAAAAAAAAAAAAGTGCCAAAAAATTAATATGCCTACCAACGGCCGGCGCTGCCAGTTCCAGGAACAGGCCATGCACTCCCAGAATGTAATTTAATGATTTTCAAATCTGTACAACTTTATAAAAACTTTTTTTTATAAAACTTTTACTTTTTTATAAAAATTTGTTTAAAATTATCATAAATGTATCTTTCATTTTCTTGTTTGTTCATTATTTAACTGTCAGCTACAAGCGTACACACATTTCAGAGATGAGAAGGTGGTGGAGTGAGCAATGGTAAGTGGTAACCCTAAAGAGTGGGAAAGACCGCCGACGATCGCCGTTACGTGAGGGCGGTCTATTGTTGTTTTCACTGCCGAACTTTCATGCCGTGCAGTGTTGCTAATGTGTGATGCGTGCGGCGGGCGCGTTTCGTTGCCAAGCTTTAGCACATACTTGTAATAGTTTTGAACTTGCCAAGTAAGCGATAACGCGCCAGAATAGGGTACTCTTTTTCGGAGTCGATTCAATGGGAATGCTCACTCCACACTTCTATTTCTTCTTCTATATGATTATAACCAATACTCTCGTTAATGTAATTACTTAAATACACTCATAAGAGATAAGGAAAAACTAGAAGGAATCGTTCTTGTAATCCTTTATTTCTTCAATTTCCAATTTACATGAGAGCAAATATAAACATTTAGAGATTTAGACCATCCAAATTTCTCCAATTGGCCATCAGTTTTATTACAAAGCATAATAATTTAATTGGTTACTTGTGAATACAGTAGAGCTGTCTTTCTCAACAGAAGGTGCATGATCCCACTAGGGGGAACAATGAAAACTTTTATTCCTGAAGAAATGTTGCATAAACTGCAAATTACCCCAGAGTACTAAAAAATAAGAGTTTACCCTGATTTCTAAAGCCAAATTTCAAAAACTTCCATTATGTATAAGGGAGGTCTCGGACTCCTTTTCTAAAAAAGTTACTAGTAAGTAACCTCTAATTCATGCATGGATTTAAAAACAGGAGGTCTAATAGTGATGATAAATGGTTGACACTCTGATTTTAATCCTTCCTGTCAAGGTTAGCAGTACTTAATGAATGTTACCCAGTAAGCATGTGGACTAAAGCCATGGAAAACTAAAGTTATGGACCTGCATGGGGGAGGGAAATGTCAAGATAAATTCTAATTTTGCAACTAGAAGGTTGAGAAACACTGCAGTTAAGTCTCTAGCTTGGTATAACCTTCTCATAAATTTGAGCTAGAAATAAATAAGAATAAGTTTGGCTCCTAAATGATGATGAATAATGTACAAAACATGAAGGAATTATTAAATTTTAAGATTCCATTAATTAAGAGTTTCTGATAGCTTAAGGTAGTAGTCCACTTTGAATTATAGACTATACTCTATGATCAACACTACCCATGAGGGCTAATATGCCTACCTATGAAGCTTAACATGTTGAACTATAGTAAAAAATTATCACTTATTTAAAGTTTCATATTTTAGCACAGCAGTGGTACGATTCCATATTTATAGCAAGTATTCAATACATCAGTATTTACAATCACAGTGTTAATATGAAGAATCACCAGAAGGGTTTCACAGGGATTTCACTCTCTCTCTATTTTAAGCCATAAGATTTTATAAGTTTGTGATTCTGATAGAATCACATAGTATATATGAACATATTATTTCCTAACGAATATAGGCACTGGTTATTTCCACGAAGGTAACAACTCAATTCTAACTAATCTCGCTACTTCAGAAAAATTACAAGTTAAATTAAAGCAAAATACTCAAAAGTAGCAGCCTGGGATCAAACTGGGGACCATTAGGTTACTAGCCGCACACTCTACCACTAGGCCATCGGTGCTGATGCCAGGATTGATCAATAACATAATTTTAATGTTATAAAACACGTAATAACAAATTCCTAATACTGCACATGATTCAACCTTCGTGGAAATAACCACTTCTATGAATACCTTTAAAATGCCAGCTCTCATAAATTAAACAGTTCTCTTATTTATATGAATTATCAATTAATAAAACACGATCTGATCTGATTTTTATACCTCAAACCAGGCACAATTTTTAAAATCACTAAATATTTAATCATCAAGCTTGGTTTTTGCTATAAAACATGATCATCAAAAATTCAAACCCTCATTATAAGACACCTTATACAGGCTCATGAAAACAAAAAAACTGATAAATTCTTAACGAAAAAAAATTAAATGTTTAGAAAAGTAGGGCACAATAATAACTTCAGAATCTACTTTTAAAACATATAGAATCACAAAAAGGATTTTGAAATAACTGTTGATGACATCTCTTTATTTAACATTCATTAAATCATTAACAGAATTATCAACAGTAAAAAAATATTTAGAGCTATTAATTCACTCAAGTATGAAATAATGTAAAATATATAACTTGTTTAGGCACATACATTTCAAAAATGCTCAGATGAGTTTTTTTTAACACAACAATGAATTTATTAAAAATATGTACAGTACTATACAAGGAAAATATTTAATTCCTCAAATCGTTGTCATAATTTCTTGACTCCCTTTGATCGCCAATCCAGCAAATCATCATCCTCTAACTCTTCATCGGTGTTTCCAGAATCCGCCTCTCCATCATCTTTAACAGGAGCCTTCTGCACTACATCTTCTGCCAAGGACTGAAGATTTTTCACCCGCTCCCACTGGTGGCTATGGTAAAAAAAATTTTAAGTATTAAAAACCACATGAAGTATAAGATGAAAACATATAATGTAAACACACAGCTTCTTAGATGCATAGATTTAAAAGTATAATTCACTAAAATTCTAACAATTAAAGTTTTTACCACTGCTTGACAAATTGACAACCAAAGCTCTGATAAATATATTGATAACCTTAATTTATTTAACATTTAATACACTGATTAAATTTTGGACAAAACTTTCTCAGGAATTGTTTGGATTATATTCTCTTTACATAAATATGAAAGTTTTATCAATTTAGGTCTTGGTAAAATTTATGCAATTATTTATGCTATAATTTTTTTTTCTAAAGAACTTTTGAATAAGAAATCTGAGAAAACTAAGCAGTATCAAACTTAAATTTATTATTCTTGTTTACCATTTAATAATTTATCTTCAAACTTGGAGATATCTAATACAATAATGTGTGCTCACAGGTGATGGGGGAAAACTAAAGAATTTACTTTTTTTAATAATAAGATAATAGATTAATACATCTGGACTAAAACTATACTTGGTTGCAACGTTTCTTGAACCCAGTACGTCACAAATGCGGAAGGAGAAATCAGTAAACACAAAGCCTGTTGGGTTGGTAGGAGGAGTTTTGGTATGCAAATCATGATTGAAAAGCACTATATATACATAAGTTTAACAAAATAATCATATTTTTAAATTGACGTTCTTCATTTCACTCAAAATTCAGACATCGTGATGGGAACTACTTTGTTCATTAGTGACGTCGTAGGCTCAACTTAAGTTGCAGTCTAGTATAGATCTAGATTCTCATATTGGCCAGTAATAAAACTTCCCGGACCACACCACTCTAACCATATCTTACAATCAGATTGACTTGATAAGACAATCAGAGCAAGAAGAAAAATATAACACAAAACTAAAAACTTGAAAATGTATTGAAAACTTTTAAGGAATGTATCATACAGTTATAACTATATTATAAAAAGGGCATGAATTTTGAGTGACCAATACATACATTTGTTCATCAATTTGTGTTATGTCTCTTTCAAGAATACTTTCTTCTAAGTCTTCTTCAATTATTGTTTTTGAAACCTGAAAGTAAACAAAACCAATAAGATAACATCTTTTTTAAATCTAAATTATAACTTTTTTACTCTTTTATACTAACAAGAATAAAATGCAGTACAATATGCAAATGCATAAGCATAATATGAGGGGGTTTTTTTATCAAAAGATGCTTAATAACAAAATTATTTTGGTATAATTACTAGCTAGCTTAATTAAATTAAAATAATAGCACTTCTTTTTTACCTTCTAATATATTTTGGCTTATTTTATTTGTAAGAAAAACTTTACACAGTTTTGGATAAGCTTTTGTAATTTAAAGCTATAAATAGCAACAAAAAAAACATACACTTTTAGAAATTTATTTTACAAATATTTTGCGGCCTTTTTTGTTACTTTTTGTGTGAATTTCTTTCAAAAATCAAAAATAAGAACCTTATTTACTTGGTATGGGTTAACAAACAAGTTAACATAAAGCAAATTTTTCATAACCTCATCAAATCAGTTCTTTTATATTCCGTGGACTCTTATGAAGATTTGATTCAAAAGATGAATTTAGATCTCGTCAAGATAAGTAACTGGTTTTTTGATAATTGTCTAAGATTAAACGTCGAAAAAACAAAATATATGATTTTTAATTTAAAACAAAATTCTCCAGTTCAGCTGTCAGTAAAGTACCATGTTTATCAGTGTAATAACTACAATGATTGTAATTGTAAATCAATAGATAAAGTGTCTACTATAATATATCTTGGACTTCATATTGACTGCAACTTAAAGTGGAAATCACATACTAACTATATTGCAGACAAATTAAGACTAATTATGCTAAATTTTTACCATTTAAAGCCGAAAGTAAACAACCAATTTCTAATAAAACTCTACCATTCTTGGGTTCAATCGAGAATTAATTACGGCCTAACGATATGGGGTGGAGACTATCAGATAAATTTAAAAAGAATTTGTAGGCTCCAAGAAAGATTTTTAAAATTGATATCACCACAAGCACCTTCCGTCAACAGCTTCAAACTTTTGAATATCTTACCCATTCGCTACCTCTTTTTCTTTAAAACAAGTCTCTATCTTTACTTAAACTCAGAAATATGCAAAAGGCGATACGTAATAAACCCTCGAAGACCCAATATAGTATATGATATACCTAAACCTGAAAAAACTATTTTTTGTAAACATTTCTTTTATTTAGCTCCTAAATTCTTTAATTTAATACCTTTAGAAATACAAGATAGTTCATCCAAACATGTATTTAAAAAGAAATTAAAAGAGTTTTTGTTTTCTATAGAAAATATTGAAATTTTTCTTGCTTAAATTTTATATTATTGTATAATATCAACTATCCTCATTTTTTTATGCACCACCCCCTTATGACAGATATTAAACCCGTAAATTAAGACACCCTGTTTGCCACCCCTGTTAATACATTTATATTTATACTGTTCCTATATTATTTTTATGTATTGTTCTCTTTAGTTCATAACTTCACGTTTTAGTTTTTTGTAATTATTCTATGCATGTTTTGTTCACCTACATGGATCGCTGCGATCCCAGGTGATATGGATATTTTTCTTGTTTTGTTCGTTTTGACTGTAATTTTTTGAAATAAATAATAAATGATGAAAAAAAAATTAGTATGTATTCTAAACTTTGAGATTGATAAGAGTTGGAAAGATTAAATTACTACACTGTCCCAGTTAGGCTGACCACCTACCTGGGACATATGTCTTGTACCCCAGGGCCTTTGTTTTAGAAAATTAATATCGGGTATATGATTGACCAAAGGCAAAAAAAGAGGAAATTCAGGAATTTGACCCAAAGGAAAAACATGCACAAAAGATTTAATAAGGCAATATGGTACCAAGGAAAATTATGCACAAAAGATTTAATAAGGTAGTCTGTGTGCAAACTTAAATTTGTTGATTAAAAGTAAGCATTTTCAGCTCATTGAACTCATTGATTATAGAAAATTTAGGTTTGATAGTTAAGTAAAGTTTCACAGGATTTCGGCATTTTAGTCAGCAATAAGTAGAAAATATAACTTAAATATCTTAGCACACAAAAACATGTTTCCAAAATAAGAAATATGAGATTACAACTGCAGTAAAATTTAGCAGTAAAAAATTATGATGTGAAATCATAAATTTAAATTACATGTTTATTGCTTCCTTAAAAACTTCAACAAAAGTGGACTGTAATAGCATATTTAAATTATTGGATTCATTTTATAAATAACAGCATAATTTATTGTTTGAATACTTAAAAATCTAATAGCATCATTAAATTAATTAATTAAATGTCACACATTTAACTTTGAAAAGCAAGAGAAACTTATTTTTATCTTATTCATACTATGCTTAAGCGAACTTATTAAAAAGAGATTATCTGAAAAATTCCTCTATTATCAAGATAGGCGAGAGTAATTAAATCAAAAATTGGTTAAATTATAGGCATAAATCATTTAATTAAATTATTGATAACTATAATTAATACTAAGAATTTAACTATCTAGGTAATTCAAGTAAATTGTTGAAGCAAGTCCTAAAAACTTATAAGAATAAGCTTGCATTCAGTATGAATAAAAATTCAAGTCCAGACACAGAATAATGTAAACAGTTACTTTCAGAATGAGAAATTAAAATAAGAAAGAATGTAAGTTGAATGGAAGCTATGATACAAAACTAAAGCAAGTGTTACACTAAAAAAGTTTTGACCAATCTGTGGTCACGGTGCAAGAGCCAAAAAGAAACTAGCACCAAACTATACAAGATATGCACTTTTGTACACAGTTCATAATTCTGAATTCATTCATTATTCTGAGGATAAAATTATAATAAAAGTAGAAAATATATCTAAGTAAATAAGAGGAATTAAATTAATACAAAAAAAGACATCTTTCTATAGTGAATAAATGCAGTTGTAGGAAAATACTCAAAACATTCCATAATATTTAAGATAGGTTAAATGAATTGACAATTGTGTAACAAGATTTTACTTACATTATTTTCTTCTGCAATTGATTTCTGAAATTTTTCCCATTCTTCTTCAACAGGATCTTTGTATTCAATGTTTCTAGCCTGAAATAAAATAAATTTAATGAGTACAACCATCAAGTAAAACACTGTATTTCAAAACAAGCCTGTAGTTTTGTAAAATGGCATTTGAATTCAATCAACTATCTTTTAAAAATAAAAATTTTACTGACCCAAGATAATGACAGGTATTCTATTCCTTTAAGAAACTGAATACCTCTAAGTTAAGAATTAATTATAAAGAAACAAAAAAATATATTTGGCAATATAATGCACAATTTTAATAACTACATCTAAATATTACACAAATGGGCTAACTTTTTGCCTCCATGCTTTTGCCTTCAATGGGAGAAATATGGACAACATGGGACAATTCAACTGACAATTACAGAAATTTGCATTAATTCTTTTGTAAAACTTTAAAAAAAACTAAACTTAGTCAAAATATAGCTAAGTAAAAATATACTGATTTTAAATAAAGAAATAAGATAATTAGTATGAAATATGCTCTGATCCAGGGGTCTCCAAATTATGGCCTGCCAGCTCCTTAAATGTGACCCATGGTTGAATTCGTGCCACATACAGGCCCTGCATTTAAACCATGATACCTCACAATTTCAATATAAATATTTACTCATAGTTCATGACAAAACTATATTCATACGATGAGCCCGTATGCAGGATTCATATTTCTTGGCTCACAGGGGTTTAAACTTTTTAGGGAAGGGAATGTGGCAATTAGGCTAAAAACTTTGGAGACCCATGCTCTAGTTCAATAGCTATAATTCAACCCCAGTAGTCTGGTTAGTAATGTGGTCAACACAAATCAATTCTGCAATACAGCATATTAAAAGTTAAAGAAACCATAAGAAAGCTAATGCTAAGCAGAAGATAAAAAGAAGAAAGTCAAAATCATAAAGAATAATTCTACTGCTTCTCTTATTAGTAGAATTGAGTCAATTGAATATTTATAAAAGGCATGATTAAATTTAGAATGAAATTGCCAACAAAATTAGAAAACAGTTAATAGATTTATTAACTGGTCTAATTTTAAATTTCCAAACCATAATTGGTAAGTTGCCTACATTTTAACATCATAACACTTGCATATTTAGATATGCAAATTCAAAATCAAGTTATTTAAATAAACATCAAGTACATGATGAATAATCAAATGTATTTCCTAATTTTACCTTTGCATCCAATACCGGATCGTCAAAGAATCCTTCAGGTAATGATTCAGAGTTCTTTGGTACAGAAAGAGCTTCTTCAGGTTGTGAACTTGTTCCCTGTGCAGTATTTACATTTTTAGAAGATGAATCGAAGAAATCTAAAGAAAAATAGGATAGATTATTATCATCTTTGATCACACAAGTATTTATTTACCTATCACAAAAAAAATCAACAATATTCAAAGTTTGAAATATGATAAACACACACTTCAAAGGGCATTAATTAAAGGTTATATATTTTTTTAGAAGTTGGATAAAAGTTTACTGTTAAAATATGTAGATAAGATTGACATTGGTAGCATCCCTATTATACATACTTAGTATTCAAGAAAAAAATACCTTCTAGTTTATTATTCATGATAAACATGAATTACTTTTATGAATATTACTTTTTTATTGGACCTTTGATATACACAGCTACCAAAGCCATTTTGAAGCTCTTCAACCAGACCTTTCCAAACTCATAAAACTTTTTTCCACCATAATATGACAGCATTAATAACTCTGATCAATTTTACTCTCTGCACAGTTGTGTTCAAAGGCAGTAAAAAAAGGGGGCAAAGTTTTTCATAAAAATAATAACCTTCTGGAAGAGGATTGTTGGATGTAGGTGATGACTTGTTCTCTGAAGATCCAGGTTTGCTTTCTTCATCTTCTGATTCTTCTGATGATGAATAACTTGCTAATACGGATGATTTAGCTTTCTCGCTTGAAGAGCTATAAAAATACAGAAATAAAATATTTCAAAAATTTCATTCATGAAACTACCTTGAAAATGACAAATTGAATAAGCTTTCCATTAAGGTCATAGTTTTAGTTTATATTTAGTTCTAGAGAATACTTAAATTATGGGGACTAGAGCAGTGATTCCCAACTGGCAGTCCACAGACCATATGATCTGAATAGGAATGGTTTTCAATTTCCATTTCCAGGAATGGGGGATGATTGAAGAGGGAAAGCACATATTTTTGTTACATTAAAAAGCTGCATCATTAAGATGGTTTCTCTATCAGTAATTGCGATGCATTTGTTCATTTAGCAGGTCAATTACATCCAGCCACTGTGCTGCAGTCCAATATGGGCCAAAAAATCGAGCAAATTTTGAAATTAAAGCCACATGAAATTGCTGGGAAAGTAAAATCTATTTTGAACACAAGTTTAAAGCAACCTTTGATCTTGAAACTTGTATTTAATGATTGAAATTTTATAAAGGGTCTGTAAACGGACCTGATTTCCTTCTAGATTAACCCCTGGTACTATGTAGTCTTATCAATAAATTTTGTTCATTAACATCAGCTCCCATGTTAGTATAAAATGATCTACTAAATGTGTTTTTCCATACCGAAAGTAACTTTTTTTTTACTTCAATTACAAATTCATTAAAAAATAATTTAATTAGAGATAAAAAGTTTACTGTGTGTTGAAAATGTACTGATATTAGTATAGTTTACGTTTTAAATGGAGAAAATTCTTGATTATTTTTAAATCGTAGTTTTAGTTTACCTTTTAGTTTTTTAAGTAACCAGAGCACTTATTTTAAGAACCTAACCAACCAGAAGAATGGAAACATGCAGAAACCAAATCTACATTGAAAATTATTTTACCTTATTGATGGCTTTTCATCCAAAATGCTGGAGGCATGAACTAAAATATAAATTACAACATTACAAACATTTACAAAAATAATTAGTAATGTTAAATATTTATTACTACTATTCTGAACATACAAAGTAAATATAAATTCTGTTTAACTTCTATAAACGAAACTAGCTTGAATAATCTTAAATATGATAACAAAACAGAAAACACCAAAAAATCAAAGAGACCAAATTCTAACTTAAATCCTGGTATTGAATCTTGAAGGGGTTGTGTATTAATAATGTTAGAAAGATATATTTTAACTATTTCAGATCCTTCCAACTAAAATTTTAATGAAATGTTACAGACAGTAAAATTTAAAATTTGAGAATGATAATAATTGGTTTCATTTAACATATATAAAGAAGTCATTTATATTCAAGGTAATCTACATTTAAATATAATAATTACAACAACCTTATAATAAAATCAATTCTACTCATTATAAAACACGCCAGAAGCATTTTATGTTAGTTGATCAGTTTTTTATAGTGTAAAGATCACATAAGATCATTTTGAAATGCTATTAATAATTTACATAATGACTCAAGTTATAATGTGTATTTAATGCAGTATTAAATGATCTGATTATGTAATTAAATCAAATGACAGAAAGGAAATGATAATATTTAAAACAATTCAATCAAAGAATCTTGATTGAAACAAATGCCTTGCACTTGGGATTCAAAAAAAGTATTGAAATTAATTCTTTGATAAACCTTAGTTGTATTCCTTCAACTTTACTAATGTATTCTAAAACATAATTTTGAGGAAGGATTAAAAAATAAGTTTGTAAGCAAAAATATGTTTAATTACTTTTTAATTTCTTAGAAATGTCTCCTTCAGCTTTTCTTTTCAATCCAATGTTTACAGCACTTAGGAGAGCTTCCTTATCCTTTTCAGAGTTTCCTTTTTTATGTTTGACAAGGTTCTGTAGGATCAATATACATTTTTAAAAGGTACAAAAATCCATTAAAATTATTTTATCAAACTTGGTAATATAAGAGTAGTTAAACCAAGTAAACTTCTTTAGTTGGCAACATATTTTCATATAATTAGTTGAAAAATTAAGAAATACAAAAAAGTGGATACTTTTTTTTTCAAAATTGCACTTATTTTTCAGAAACTGCAGCACTGATGACTTAACTACTTTCTTTATAATTCCTGTTATTTAAAAAGGTCTAAATACTAAATAATTACAACAACAATGAAAATATAATATGGAACTTTTCATACAGATAAATTAATTACATTGATATTTAAACAAAATGAAAACTAAATTAGAACCCTATTGATATCCAGGAACTTAGTGGTACAAAGGCTAGACTTATAATAGAAGATGGACATACAAATAGAGTAATATACAAAGGGTAGAGTCAAGTACGGCTCAGCATTGATACAGCTATTGGTGGTTATTATCCCATTAAACAAAGGCGAAACCGCAAGAGGTTGACCACTAGAAGGGCCGAGATACCTTTCAGGGTTAATTTTATTAGGTTGTTTGTGGTTTTATCTGTTTGAAAGGATGGTAACCCCTGATCGCCGGATCAGATACCAGTACACTGCCATATTTGACACTACCCAAACAACAACCAATAAGTATTTGGCACCCAATCAAATCACTATTTCTGCAATCCTGTTACAGGGGCCCTTTGTGATCCTGCATTGGACCCTTAGTCACAATACCTGGTAGACTGAATGCAGAGACTTACTGTACAATTTTGGAATCTGTATGTCCTGTTTTTTAAGGATGGCAATGCCACTTGCCATATTGTGAAAGTCACAATGGGTTGGCATGAGAAAAATGATGTTTAAGGACTGAACTGGCCTGTTCAGTGTCTTGGCTTTAACCTTATTTAACATCTTAGGGGCAAGTTGAATTGTCTAATAAAGAAACACCTCAATTATCCAAAATTGATGATGGAATTGACTAGAAGTCTTTAAGATGAATGGCAAACAAATTCTACTGGAAAAATAATGACTCATTGAGATTGTTTTGGAGAGTTACTGCTGTAATTTTTTATTGTAGATCCCAAACCAAGTAATGAAAATAAAATATTTACCATTTTTCTCTGATTTTGAAGGTGTCCAAATATTTATTGGTTAAAAGTGTATAAAGCAATTTGTAAGCATAAACTAAATTTAGTAATGAACTTACATCTTTATGAGTTTTTCCAGCAACATGAGGTCCCCATAAACTGTTTTTCTTTACATTCACATTACAAATAGAGCAAAAGAGTTGTCCATTACTATTATACTTAGGAAAAATTAAGGAACTTCTAGTCATAAGCATTCAAATTTCATTAAATAACTTTGTATCTACTAGACTTTTAGCTTCAGTATACTGAAGCTATAGTATAAACTTCTTTTAAATCCTTATTACTTTATTTCACTGAAGCACTTTCACTATGGCTTTATCCAAAACATATAAGAAATTTGATTTGAATAGAAATTAACATAATATTTTAAAGTTATGGGATTATTTTTATTAACCAGCAACAACAAAACTGAGATGCTGAATAAAAAAAAAGTAAGAATGAAGGAGGAAAGGCAGTGACCATAAAGAGAGGGACATGTACAAAATCATGAGCAGAAAAAGAGATTTTATCTTTAAAAAAATCAACACTAAAAACAATATTTGTTAAATCATTCATTAATTTATTTGTAACACAATTACTTATTACTTTTTAATGTGGTTTTAATTATATTACAGTAATTCAGAAAAAACTTTAGAAAAAAGAATGGTACTAGCAGAACTTTTAGATAGTACTGAAGAAATTATGTGTCTTACTTATTAGTCCATTCCTTTCTTTAACTTTAAGAAATTGAAGAAAGATATAAACCATCCCTGAATAAAAAGAAGACATGATATTTAAATTGATCTCCCTTCCCCACATACTTGGATAATATAGATGAACACATGCACACCAAGCGCGGAAAATTTTATGAATTTCTAGAAAATCCTTCTAAATAATTTAAGTTTTTCATAAATAAATTGATTTTTCCTAACTGTTGTAGTAAGAAGCATTATCACTATAACTAGGTAAATAATTTGACTGTAAATATGCATTAAGTCACAATTTAAAGGACTTGAGGCACTATTTTAATCTGCAGAAAATATTTAAAGGAAATTTTGTGTGTGGAAAGTTTTTTGTTTTATCCAAGTCTGCTTCCCCATGGTGATATTTTGCCGTGTACCCCTCCCCCTATTTGACCTTGGGTAACTAATGGAGGTTTCCAAATCCAAACATAGCAAAACAAATGAGATGATAAAAAAATCACAAAAAGGATATTTTGCAAATGGAGAATCAACTTTTTCTATTTGCACTTTGGCATTTTCTCTTCTTTCTTTCATCAATCTTCGTAAATCATCTTGTTTTACTTTGATGGAAGCCATAAAGACTCCTTCAATCTTTTCAGGATCTGTAAAATATAAAGTTATTTTTTTTTACATTTTTAAAATTACTAATTTGACAATTTACTAATAATTATGGTTCAAAGCCAGCCAAGAAAAAATATCCATATGCACACATTTGACTCCAAAGATTTAAATACCACTAAATTTTTCATGTGGCTAAATAATAATGTAACTGCATGATTGAATTAGTAGGTAAATTATTATTAACAGCATTTCTATATTTGGCATTTAAAAGAGCTAGGGGAATTTTAACAAACAGGAACTATCATTCAATTAATGAAGTGGGGAATGTAATCATAATTTAAAAATTTTTAGACTTAACAAAAACTTAAATGCCTTATTTTAGCCTTTTCACTTTTATGACATACACTTACACAGGGGTTCATCTAGAAAGAAAATAGGTGCGCTTAAGAACCCTTCACAGAATTCTGATTTTCAAAAACGGACCCTTCACAAAAATTCAAATTCCCCTCTCTTCTCTTCATAAAAGTCCAAAGATCAAAAGTGGTGTGAATTTATTTTTCAGTTTTTTTCGGGCTCTTTCCAAAAGTTATGAACTCTGTAGTTGTACTACATGACCTTTATTTTCGCCAAATTCCAATTGATTTTTCACCAAATTCCTAAATCAGGACCCTGGAAGGAAAACCGGGATGAACCCCTGATACAGTAAACCCTCGACAATCCATGCCCCAATATGATCTGAGTTTCCGCTCTTAACTGAGTTATCAAATTTCTAGAATGATGTTGAACATCCTTTAAAGCACAAGAGAAATACAAAAACAAGGTATTAATATAATACTATAACACATATTTCTTGAATCTGCGAGCAAGAGCAAAAAATTGGTTGAGTAAGGTTTTGTGAATATTTAATTAGGATCTTACAAATCAAATTAATTGAAATTGCGTATTTCAAACATGCATCAACTCACGAAATGTAAATAGTAAATAAACTTAAAACTTAACTTGGTTTTTGGTTTTGGTTGGTTTTTTGGTTACATATATTTTCCGGTATGTGTGCTTGATCTCAAGGATCCGCTTATACACCTTCGTCAAGTAAGACAGACACAACAGAATTTTTACTGGCTAAAACTTAACTCTATGGACGGTTAACCGATGTAAACAACAACAAACAGTCCGACATTTTTAACTCTAGTACCTCATCCGGTGTATCCTTCCGCTTATGTTATGCTATGTAGAAAAGGTGTAAACAGGCTCATTTTCTCAAATGATTTTTAAATAAAGCACAGTTTTAAATGTTTCACGAATAGTACCATCCATAGGATAATGATGAGCTAAGTAATTTCGTTCAGCTTTCTATCCATCAACTAAATCACAAAAAGTGTTATTAAATTAACTTTAATAAGAATAGGTTGCTAGATTTTACGATTATCGCTTGATTTGGCGGTATTTACGTTTTGTTTCTGTAGGTTCGTTTCACAAGTTTTTTTGGTTATTTAGTTGATATCTTGATTTTTAACTTGAAATATATGCTGACCAATGTAAAATATCTTGTAAATATCTCAGTATATATCCAAGAAATAAGTTTTTACATATGTAAATAATAAACACTGGCGCACATTGGCGGTTGCTGGCGCTCTGAAAAGATGCCAAAGTGTAACCCGGAAGTGCTTAAAGACTCATTTTCACTACCGCCCTCTATACTGAGTTTGATGGCTGCTAACCATCCATTCTTCAGTTCGTACAAATGCTAATCAATAAAACAGATGTTTGACTTTGTCTGTGATCATTTCAATTCAGGACCATGACATGACCTACTCTATGGACATGACCAACTAAAAGAATCTTTGCACAAGAGTTGCCCCACAGGGGTCCCCAACGCCGTTTTAGGTGGTCCGCAAAGCAAATGTCTCTCATTTAACACCAGATTTTTCAAGCGGAACATTTCACTGACTAGGGGAGGTTATACATTTTTTAAACCAACCATCAAATGTTCAATATTTATTTTAATGAAACGGTAGATTTTAAATTTCAAATGGGAAAAAAAAATTGCAAAAAAAAACATTCCTAAATTATTTGTTTCGGAACGAGGGTAAATTAATACTTTTTATAAAAACTAACCTCTCTCACACACCTTAAACTTCATATTCATCAGATTAATAATTTTAGGGTAGGGTGGGTCGTAAAGCCAGCTCTCTTTGAAACCGCTTACGTTTTTTTCTTCAAGTTTTGTTGAAGCAATTTTGTTCACAATCCATAGTATAGATTACCATTACCGGAAAAGAGGAAATGACATTAAAAAAAGGGGCTTATTTACAGAAATCGTAAGGTAGGATTTGCGTTTTTATAAACTTAATGTACAAAAAGTGTCGTTGATACAGAATTCCAAGTCCAAAAAAGGGGATCTTCTGGGAGTCCCCTAGAAAAAGTTTGGAAATTTGAGCCTTTTGATTACAGGGTTTTTATTCGTTTTTGTGTTCTTAGTCCAAACTTCGGGTCTGGGAAGAGGTCTAGGCCTTGGTTTCATGTTACATGGGTGCAGTGGCGGATCCAGGGGAGGGAGGTTAGGGGGGACATTTTGACCCCTTCCAAAATTTGGACTAGGTGTACTAAATCCCTGTGTTTTTTTAGGATCAAATTTCCAAACATTTTCTTGAGTGACAGATTTTGAAATACATTCTTGCTTGCAGCCCCCTGGAATTCCGGCTAATGTAAGTAGTATTCGAAAACGAGTTAAATCCCTGTGTTTTAAGGCTGAATTTCCAAAAATTTTCTGGGGGATGACCTCTTTAAAATGTGTACAACTCTGTTATTCACTAAGTTATTTTATATTGAGTTTAGAAAGATGCAAATTCTACAAACTACAATGGACCTTTTAAATAAATATGCATGGGAGGGGCTTAAGAATAATTTTGGGACCTCCCCCCCCCCCGATGCAAAAATGTAGCCTTGGGCTTGGTCGTAATGGCTAAATAATTTTAGAGAATACTTAGGCTCCCCGACATAAATTTCTATGATACGCCACTGATTTTCCCTATTCATACGTATTTAGATTTACCAGAGATCAGCAACTATCGCATTCTAAAAATGCGAAAAAAAACTTTGATACTTGACCCTTTCTTTTCCTTCCCGTAGGGGTCACACAATCTACATTCAAGTACGATTCAAGCATTATTGTATTTCCTTTACTAAACATACACATACCCCTTCGAATTTACCGAGAACTAAATAATGAAAAAGAGGCGAGGGGCGCACGGGCTTCCCCCCCCCCGAAATTTGGACTAAATGTGCCAAAAAAATTAAAACCCTGTTTTTAGAGAATTTAGAATTTCGAAACATTTTCTGGGGGAGGACCTCCAGACCCCATAGAAATCCCACCAAAAATATATATTAATATATTATTAAATTCTTTAAAATGTATGTCCGAAATTCGAAATAGGTGTACCAAAAAAAGTTAAAACCCTGTTTGGTTCTTGGAACTCGATTCTTCACAAGTATTTTAAGCTCAGCAACATGGTTCAATTCGATTTAAAAAAATTATTAGCCGCTCTCCAAAAAAAATCAAATCCTGGATCCGCCCATGCATGGGTGGATTTATGGGGGGAATGGGGTGGGACATTGCCCCCCCTTTTTACGAAAATTCCGTTTTTGTAAGAGGAAATCATCTTTTCAAAGGTATCAGGGACAGCTTGCCCCCCCCCAAAAGGTTTCTAGTGTGTCCGGGTCCAAAATCACCTAAATCGGCCCATGCTCGGTACGCGCTCCCCTCTGGAGTTCAACCCCCCGACGAGGGCACGCCGCACAGTTTGAGAATCGTTTCTGTAAGCAGTTCTGTTTAAATCGACTCAAGGTGGTAAATTTTTACCTGTAAATGAGGGAATTGCACATTTTTTTTTTTAAATTTTATTATAGGGGATGAAAATCCATGAAAAATGACATAAAAATTATTGAAATCGGAAAACTATTCCCCAAGAGCCCTATAGTGAACAATCGGAAATCTTCGTGTCAACCAAACAGAAAGGTTCATGTTCCAAATATCTAAAAAATGAAAGAAAATACAACCTTTTCGGGTTGAATTTCGCAAAACTTTCTGGGGCTGCCTTTGTGTTCTGAGGTCTAATAGGTCCCTCCCCAGACAGCACAAGTTCGTCCTGCTTACATCCATGGGCCGTCAATCGGCTCATCCATTGGACGTCCGCTAGGTCCCAATTTACGTCCCGCGCACGTTGCCTATTCATCCAAATGTCACACTGTATCACGTATTCACGTTGCCGCAGCGTTGCGCGGACGTCTACTTTGATGGGAAATGGCCGTACCTGGGACGAACTTGGGATCATCCCGTTTACATCCGATTACGTCGAATTTCGTCCGTTTGGATGGGCTACTTTTAATATTTACTATTTTATTTTGTACAAGATGTCCACTCTTAACATGATCTGATAGTTTAATGTTGAACTTTGTTTTAAATGCACACTTCTAATCACAAAAATGAAGTAATGAATTAAGTTCAAGTGCTTTTATTATTTTTTCTATTTAAATATAATTTTTGCGATTCGAAGTGTGCATATCTAAAACAAAGTTCAACATTAAGCTATCAGATACATTAAAATTGAACACCTTGTTTATATAATTTCTCTTTAATTTTGATTTTTAATTTTTTCATTGAACATTCATCAACCCAATTATGATTATGCATAATTCCAGTTCATGATAAAAACAACTAGTATTTGTTGAGATTAGATAATATCAAATTAATTAAAAATATTTTGCATCATAGAAATTATAAAGTATTATTTCTCTATGTGTAAAAACTTTAATAAGTAAAATGGAAGTTTAATAGTTAACTGAAATACTTTATGAAGTATTTTAAACTGATAAATATTAATGTATTTTTACAGAATATATATTACAATCAATTCATCTTTATTAAACACATTCCAACATTTAAATGACTTAAATTATAAATAAAAATTTAAACTCTATAAGCTTAGTTTATAAAATCTTCAAATTTTTGTCATAACTTTCTTCCACATAGAAAGAAACTTATGCTACAAATAAAAAATAAGGTATCATCAGTCAAGTGTGATTGGAATCACAAAAGTAAACAGATTGAGTGAAAAATAAATATCTTTATTGAATCAAATATTAACAACATATAGATAAAATGCACACAACAAAACTACAAGGTTGCTCTCACAGAAAAACAATAGGTAGACAAAATTTTAAAAATGTATCAAACGTTAAATCCTTTTTTAAACGCTTTTATTAACATTTTACAAATATATTTACTTCTATGAAATAAAGAATCAATAGATACAAACTTAATAGAATAATATATTCAATAACAAAAAAAAATTTTTTTTTCTTTAAAGCAATTTATTTGTATTTAAAAATAAATCATAAATATTTTGCTAAGGATGAATAGAAAATAAAAAGCACTTCATGATATATGAAAAAAATAACATTTTATGAAATGCACATTTCTATAATTTAAACAGAATAAAAAATGCACACGACAAAACTATAAGGGCTCCCACAGAAAAACAATGGGTAGAAAAAATTTAAAAATGTATCAAACATATTCAATAACTAAAAATCTTTTTTTTTTCTTTTTTTGAAAAACAGTTTATTTACATTTAAAAATAAATCATAAATATTTTTGCTAGAGTTAGCATACAACATTTCCTTTCTGAATGGCTCAAGGATGAATAGTAAATAAAAAAACCCACTTTATCATGCATAAAAATACATTTTACAAAATAAGAATAAAAGAATAAATAATGTGCTTTTTAGTGAAAAAAATGTAAATTTGGGGTAGCCATCTAGTGTGTAAAATGAGATTTAGAAGTTTTTCCAGAGAACAGAACTTTTTAAAGGTAAAATATAAAAATTAGAAGGTGTAAGCGAAAAAAGATGAAACAGAGACACATTAAAAAAAAAGAAAAGAAAAACGTATCGCTTCTACACAGTTATTTGACTAATATTTAACAATCTAAACAATTGATACCATACTTAAGACTAACGCACATGCAGTATTGTATTATTACAAGTTGGAAAATTGCAACTTAATCTAAAGATTACTTGTTATTAGGAAATGTAATCGAGAAATATACTTACCTGTTTCAGATTGAAATAATTTAAGAAGTTTATAATAAAGTAAGTTACATTTTTTAAGCTCTTAAAAAAGACAGCATCTAATACACGCGTTTCCTTTCGCCAGACTGATTTGATCACACCTTAGCGTGGTTCATCCCTCTTTCATCCCACAACAGACGTCCCTGGGCCGTCTACTTTTGGTACACCTTGGGATGATCCCCGCTCATCCCAAAGCAGACGTCCCTGGGCCGTCCACTTTTGGTACACCTTGGGATCATCCCCGCTCGTCCCATAGCAGACGTCCCTGGGCCGTCCACTTTTGGTACACCATGGGATCATCCCCGTTGGGATCAAATGTGGATGAAAAGTAGACAATCTTTCGTCCGCTTTGGCTATGTGGGTCCCCAGTCAAAAAGTTGAACCTACGCCTATGGCCATAAAGGTGGTGCTTGTAGAAAATTTCTTCTATCGTTAATATGAAAGAAAAATCCTTAAATATTCTGTGTTAAAATAAATAGTAAATAGACACTTTTGATTGTTTATGCCCAGTATGCTTCGGTTTTCTCAACAAGCGAAAAACAAAATCAAAATTTTAATGATAAAAAACTATCAAAACTTTGATTAATTTTTAAAGATTGTAATACCATGTCTTTAACTATGTGAGAAAGTGCTTTGATATGATAACAGGTGATGAATAATATTTTAATACCCCCATATTTCAGGCAATAGAGCATTTTCAATCACGTTTTGTCCTCCAAGTGACGTCATGTGCGAATGCTCTAGGCCGTTGTTAGATAATGTCATGTGATATGCATAGAGGTGATATGTGATTGAAAATGCCCTATGCTTGTTTGCACGCACACTTAATCAGTAATCACTGTAAATAAGCTCCGCCCAAATACCAACCTGTTTGGCTAGTCTAGTCTGTTTTCAGGAGATTGTCATAACGGGTATCTTGCTTTGTAACTGTTGTTTTAACTGTGACTCATCAAATTGAAAGATTCCTTGTTTATACTTTTTGATTATTGTTGTCCGGTCGAAACTATTTATTTGCGTACAATTATGGAAGAACTTGGTATCACAGTAATAGAAAAGGTTAATTTCTTGTGTTCTATTGGATAATTTGTTTATTTTGTTTTTATGATGCATGTTAACATTGATGCATAGTGGCTTATTGTATGTAGACGAGTTCCATTTTCCTATTTCTTCGTACTTTTAGTTCTTAAAATTACCTTTTTATCATTTTAAACTAGAGCTGCATTTCTTTGAAATTCTTTAGTCATGATGTATGATGCTATCGTCTACGAATGTATAAGCTAGATGCCATTTTTCTGACATAGAATGGAAGGAAGGCCTAAAGGCCTTTCTAACAAGAATAATTTTGTCTACTATTGATTATATTTTTCTTTCAAAACAAATATAGATTGAAATATCCATTTATATACGTTTATTAGAGTGTAAGCTCATTATGCTATCGGGTTCATTTAGAAAGAAAATAGTTTTGCTTAAGGACCCAAATTGTATATTCTGAAAAGGACCTTTCACAAAATTCTAATTCCCAAAAACAGATTCGTCTTAAAAGTGGAAAGATCCGAAGTTGCTTGAAACTTGTTTTTAGAATGTGTATCTATCATTTTAGAATAGAATTCACCAGATTTTGGGTCCATTTTAAAAGTTTTGAATACCTAGTGGTTGTACTATGAGCCCTTGATTTTTATTTTCACAAAAGGAGAATTTCATTTAATTTTTCACAAATTTCTTTGGTTCAATTCCGTTAGAGTCCCCACTAAATAACGCTAATATCCAAATCGCTAAATATATCCAAATATCAACAAATTTTTCTGACTTTTACTAATAAACTGAATAGTTATTCATCTAATTAAACATTTTAATTCCGGAGTTTGAAATTATTTATGAATATTTCTACTTTTTATACTACTATTGAATCGGGCGATAATTAGCGGGGACTCTAACAGAATTGAACCATTTCTTTAAACATGATCTTGGCAGAAAAAACCTGAATGAACCTATTCAATAGATGAAAATTTATACATTCAAATATTCTTTGAAAGTTATTGAAAACTTATTGACTGTTATAACACCCGTATCGACCATCTCGAGTTAGTGTATAGCTAACTCTAGAGTAGGTTGTCTCTAGAGTTAAGCTAACTCTAGTAAAAGGGTTGAGCTTATTGACCAGCTTCGAATTAAGATACTCTAAGTGAAATGTAGGAAAGTAGTACGCCCGTTTCTGATTGGACCGTCACGATGGACAAGGCAATAGAAGGCCACAAATACCTCACAGGTCATTTCAATGAAAAAAAACATCTTAAAAAATTATTGATTCTACCTTATTAATAATTTAATCAAAATGTTTTCTTTAAAATATTCAGCAAGAACTATTGTTAACCAACTTTCTATTAAAAAAAGTACACAAATAAATTTTTTAAACTTAATATTTACCTAGTAACTCGTCAATAAATCTAGTATTTTATAATAAATATTTTTTGGTTAAACAATGCCAATTAAACAGTCAAAATGATGAGGAACAAAAAATTACACGGCACTCAATGTTTACAAACGATTTCAGTTATCAGAATTAAATTTAACAAATTTTAGGCAAAAAATGTGTGAAATTCTAGCATTAAATGGTATTTTGTAAGTTTCTACAACACTTTTGTACATTATCCTTAATCCTTTCTGCTATATAGTGTGCTAACATATCCCAGACGGCCATTTTGTTTTTGTTAACTCGGGAAAATTGGGGAGTCAAGTTCAGTGCTGTTTTTTACTCTAGAGTTAAGGTATTTTGGACTGGTCGATACCGTTAACTCGAGAATGCGAGATATCTCTCCTAATACGAGAGTAACTCGTGTTGGTCGATACGGCTGTAAATGGTACATTCCAAAAAATCCTTAAAATTTCAAGATAAACTCCTTAAAAGTACTTAAATTTAAACTTTTGTACAAATCCTGTTTTGAAAATATGCTTTGTTGTCAATAAAACATTATACAACTAATATTTTTCAAAGCCACTGATTTAAAAGTTAAAACTGGTGTTCAGTTTTAAATCAGTCTTCTATGTAAGATGCTTGATAAATTAGTAATTAAAATATTTTAAAGATAAAAATACTGATCAGCCATGCAAGAATCTTCAAATCAGACTATATTGACGACAGCGTTTTACAAATTACTCTTAACAACCCTAAAGTTGAGATGTTTTGATTAAAAATTCTGATATTTTAGCGGATTTATCAGAACACTTTCCGCTTTTGTCCGTTTTCATGGACCTCACACCATTAAACCCCAACCAACCAGAACACTTTCCTGAGTGCAGTCATGTGATCACACACACTAGCATACTTGCCAACTCTCCGGATTTTGGCGGGAGACTCCGGATTTTCGCTCTCTCCTCCCGCCCTCCGGATTTCCCCCGAAAATCTCCCGCTTTCTCGGTTTTCTCCAGCTTTTTTTCGGAATTCCTGTTTTTTTTCGAAATATGCATAAGGAAAATGCGAAATGTGTGGAAAATAACCAAAAGATTTTTGTAATACAGAATGATCAGACGGTAAGTAATGCTGAATGCCTTTTTACAGCATTCTTATTGGAGCATAATTTACAGATCAGTGTGGAGGACCATTACGGAGCTCTCTTCAGAAAAATGTTCCCGGACAGTGCGATTGCGAAAAAGTATGGTTGTATGGTTTTAAAACAGTTAAATTTTTATTTTGAGCACATATCTCTTTATAATTGGTTTGCGATGGGCTATACATCGTTAAAAATTTCTCCTGATTTCTATGGAAAATCTCCTGATTTTTGACTTTCAGAGGTTGGCAAGTCTGTACTAGAGTTGGTGACCTACCACTCTGCTCTGCAATTAAGTTACAGTAGTTTTTTTTTTGGCACAGCTTTGGTAAGCATCCTCCAGCTTTTTCAGCAGTTATCAAGCCAATATGCCTAATGCCCATGAAATAGCTCCAACTTGATGGTTGCTAAAGGAATCGCTATAGAGAACCCTTATCAAAGGTTTCCTGTTTTTTTTTTCTTCAAAAAATGTGAAAGAGCCTCCAGTAAGTGGAAAAAAGTTCCTGTACTTTCATATTCACCCATTGACTGTGTCACTGAAAATGAAAATACATAACCAAAGCCATGCTGACCATACATAACCAAACTCTTCTTGCTGAAACTGACAGTTGACAAAATAATATGCAAGAACTACATTTCCAACTCAGTGGCTTATTATTTTGAGAGCTATCTAACATAGTAGATATATTTTGGATACAATCCTTTCATTTTCTTGTGACAAGAGGAAACTGCCTGTTCCTTTTAGGTTGTTGATTGTGTTGTACTTTCTTACTGGAATGAGCCCCTTTATTAGAATATAAATTTCCGATTCCTTCATGGTATAAATTGAGTAAATCTAAAACTCACCAACAAAACCTTTATTTTTATTACAGGAAGAAACCATTGGAGATCCGCGATCAACCGGTCACATTACTGCCCTATCTCCTGATGACTTTGAAATTGATGATCTGTACACAAAATACAAGGTTTGGATTTTCTACAAACTTTTTATAATGTATAAATACATCATTAGGTTAAACTATTTATCCTTCTGGTTGATAATAGGTTTGTTTCTTTAATGGTTGTCTGGGATTTTGAGTTGAAGTCAGTAGCATCCTTGATTACTACGCCAGTTTTTTATCAAACATTTTATACTACAGCATTACAACATATATTTTAAACTCAATAAGTGTTCCAGAATTTTTGGGGGAAAAATTCTGCTTTTTATAATTTGTTTTAATTTTAACCATTCTGTTTTTTTAATTAATTCATTCCATTTTTTCAGAAATTGCAAAGACAACTAGAATTTTTAGAGGTTCAAGAAGAATACATCAAAGATGAGCAGAAAAATTTAAAGAAAGAATACTTGCATGCCCAAGAAGAAGTTAAGAGGATTCAAAGTGTCCCCTTGGTTATTGGCCAGTTTTTGGAAGCTGTTGATCCTAATACTGGAATTGTTGGATCTACAACTGGTATGGACTTTCTTTATATGGCTTTACTTTTTTAATACTGTTTTAATATGATATTTTGAATTAAGTTTAATAACATACTGGATAATCCATTCTCATCAATACTCAGTACTTACTTACATCAATATTTATTCATTACTTTTACTCAGATACAGCTTTAAGTTAAAATTTAAGGACCTATTTAATTGTTCATATGATATTTTATACTATTTAATTGTTCATATGATATTTTATACTATTTAATTGTTCATATGATATTTTATAAGTTTTTCTGCAACTTCTAAAAAATTGCTAGACTGGAAGGAATGATTAAAGAGTTAATTCAAAGTTCAGTCTTACAATTTTTAAAGAGTGGCACTCATGTCATTGTTGCAGTATCTTAATTTAGAACCAACCTTATTAACTAAACTTTAAAACTTGTAAGATTCTCTTCACTATAGATAACTTTTCATGTTTTGGATATTTTTCTGAAGTTATTGATTTGATTGATGATCAGTTATTTTTAAATTACCTGTATTATTGTTACAAAATGTTCTTCAAAGTTCATCTTGTAAGATAATTTCTAAAATTTTTTGGGAAGTACAAGCCTGTATTAATTTCTACTTCTCCATTTCTTAGAAGAACACAAGCAACCATGTTTTTTTGTTTAAAATTATCCTAATTAATCTGTGAAAAGTATTTTTCACTTAATATATTTTGGTATAAATTGGAAAAAATGAAAGTGCCACGCCCAAGTGTTTTTCCCCAATAGTGGCATTCTTCCCAAGAAAGATTGGCTATCCCTGATCTAGTTATATCACTAAGTCAGTTAACTCACAATAAGACAATTTCGAACTGGAAGGCTAACTAATGTCTTGCTTTGGTTGCAGTATCAATTTCTCACAATATTTTTCAAGTGACTATTTAGTACTACTACTACTTATGTGTGTTGCATTGGTACTTACATACTATCCACATTAGGGAGTTTCGAAAGTCTATGGTAAAATTTTTTTTTCGAATTTCCCAGATGCCCCCCCCTCAAGTTGTTACAAATACTAAAACATTATTACCTGCAAATTTTCAGGTCTCTAGGACGATTTTTGACCCCCGCGCCCTTCAAAAGTAGGTAATGTTTTAGTATTTGTAACAACTTGAGGGGGGGGGGGCATCTGGGAAATTCAAAAAATTTTTTTTTTTTGAAACACCCTAATCCACATGCCGTTGACAGGTTTAGACACTTTTTCAAAAAACAAATTGAATACAAGAAATAATCTTATTGGCACCAAATCAAAGGTTCAATAAAAACACTATTAACACAAAACAAAACCCCTCTCAACACAATAAAACCTTAGGTGAATAATCACTGTCATGGAGATAATACCTAAGTACTGTTGCATCAAATCATGAATACCATCTCCAAACTATTTGTGTGTCTTATAAGAAAGGTTTACTGTATATTTAAAAGCTGTTTCCTTAGGATTCAAGTTGCTTTTTTCAACACTATTTTATTGTTACAAAAATGTAATACACTTTTTATATATACACATAGCTAGATATTTATTTTTAATTAAAAATAAATTTTATAAATCTTAAAAAAGGTGTTCATTTAATTTTTATTACTTACATTCATTCTACCAGCTTCCTTCGAAAAATGTTATGAGAAATTTATATTAATGTTTTTAATTTGTGCTGGAAAATTGAGGTTTTGGTTATAGCCAACCAGTTTTTACATGCAATATTTTTGTTTTATGAGGTAATAATTTGTTTTCCTTAACAGGTTCTAACTACTATGTGCGAATTTTGTCTACAATTGACCGAGAACTGCTCAAGCCAAGTTCTAGTGTTGCCTTACACAAGCACAGCAATGCATTGGTTGATGTTCTACCTCCAGAAGCTGACAGCAGTATATCAATGCTACGAGCAGGTATTTATATGTATAATCTTAAGAAGTATATAAAAATAATGCTGTAATTTCCTGAATCATTGAAATTAGTATTCTTTAAAATAAATTCTACATGGGGTTTTATTAAGTTAACCCAAACTCTGCACAAAAATATTCCTTCAAGAAGTAAATAACATTTGCAATTTAACCATTAATATATAATTATATAATACCAATACTTCTCTTCAGAATGGTTCTAAATTGCCTTAGGGTAGTTTACATCTCTTATCATTTTTGCCCATAAGTTTTGAAACATCCTGTGTTTATTTAGAGTATTGTGTATGATTTTTGACTTTAATTGAAATTGACAGATTTTATTATTTCAACTAGCAAATGTGTTTTACTGATATATGTGCTAAATCTTGGTCCTGTAAAAGTTAACAATTTCTAAATAATATAATTTTTTCACTAAAGCAAAATTGTTTAATAATAGGATAGATGAAATATCAATAGCAATATCAGTAATATTGCTAATTGAAATTCATAAGAGTTTATCGCTAAAAAGTCATTTGGGCACTTTTTCAGGGACTTTACTTTTATTGTCAACTTATCCCTGAACTTCTAAACTGTTCCTTATAGATGATGCATACATCCAATGAAAAAAAGGTTCAAAATGAAGTAAAATATCATGTTTGATGGTTTTTTCATAAAAAAATTACATAAAATTTTTTTATGGTTCCCTATCAATCTTATTTTGAAGAAACTTATTATTTTTATAAATAAGAATAAATAAGTTCTACACTCTACACTAGTATACTACACATAAGTTCTACACAAGAATTGACTGAGTGATACCACTTTGAATTTTGTGATTTTACATCAAAAAGCTCAATTCTAAATCTCTTAGTTTGAGAGACCACTCCCAAAGTAAAATTTCAACAATGAATCTAGGATTTAGTTTTCCCATGGAGACTATTCTTAATTCTGTTGTAGATATGGGAAAAAATTTAATCTTAGTTAATTTGTGTATAACCCCTGCTTGTTAAAGAAAACTTTAAGCCTTTATATCTTGGTCAATTTTTGTCTTAGGGTGGATGGAACTTTTGTTTGTTCAAGATAAAAAAAATAGTAATTTATTTACTTAGTATGATAGAACTGGAAAGGAAGACTATGTAAAAATTTAAATTTTGTATTTTTTATGTTGAATTGTCATGTTAAGAAAACACATAATGTGATTTTTTACTTCATTTTGCACCTTTTTGTCATTGAATGTTTGTTTAGAAGTTACCTATTGGTTAGAGTTGACACCCTGTTTTATAAAATGATTAGGTACCACTTATAATAGAAATAAAATTGCATTACCATATACTTTTCTACATATCCATTTTATGCTGTTAATTTCTTTGACTCTATTGTTTTTCTTTTATTAAAATTAAAAACAAAGTAACCAAATTTGATTTAACCTAAACTGGTGTGCTTAAACAGTTTTCTTATGAAATAAGGATTGAATAAAGTTTGAAGATAATTTAGATTTCAAACAAATGTTAAATGAAATAAAACCATTTTCTTTCAACCCATTTTACTCATTCAAATAATTTGCTGCACATTTTCCTTTCAGAATATCTTACTTGACAGGAGTCACAATATTGCACTATTATTTTAATAAATAGTTCAAATACCATCAAAAAACAAATTACTGTTAAACTTGCATCTTCTACTAAACCAATAAATGCCATACCAATACTAAATGCTAATACTAACCTAATGCTAATACTAGTAACTAAAATGCTAAACCAATAAATGCCACCATGCCAATAAATTGACCAATCAGGGGCTACTAGATGGTCTAATTTAAGATTCTGTGTAGTTAAGTCTTAGAAATATGTAACCTTGATCCACATCTAGTTAATAGGTTAGAATTATGATTTTTTAAATTTCTGTATAATAAATTTCTTTCTTTAACTGTAGATGAAAAGCCTGATGTGAAGTATGCTGATATTGGAGGTTTAGATATCCAAAAACAAGAAATTCGTGAAGCAGTTGAGCTGCCTTTGACTCATTTTGAATTGTATAAACAGATTGGTATTGATCCTCCTCGAGGTGTTCTGATGTATGGACCCCCTGGTTGTGGTAAAACCATGTTGGCTAAAGCTGTTGCTCATCATACCACTGGTAAATCTTTTCTTTTGCAACTTGTATAGAATTTTCCCTGCGGGTAATTCTTAAAAACTAAAGTTTTTAGGAAACTGAAATAAAATTAAATGTTTAAAAAAGTAAATACTAAATTAAAAGTAAAAGTTTTCTAAAAATTAAAGTTTTAGGAAACTTAAGTAAAACTAAAAAGCTAATAACTTATTTAACTAATTTAAGTAGTTGATGATTTGAGTAATATCATTTTCAATTACAAAAAAACCTTATTTGCATGAAAGTTTTATAGTGTTAGTATAAAAAAGGATACCTAAAATAAGATTGCCTTGTTTCTATTTGACCAATGGACAGTTGAATTTTAAAATTGAAAAAAATTATTACTACTATAATATTGATTTACATGGATTTGATACACCTATGCTAAAGGAAAAAGCCATTATGCTAAATTTAATACAGTAGAGCCCCGATTATCCGCGAGCAGATGATCCGCGGTGCGGCTTATCCGCGAGTGCCACAAATTTTTTTTTTCGATTTGAATTGATTTTTTTATTTGAATTTTGTAAATTTTAGTAATTTAGATGTAGAGCAAAGGTTTCTGCCGTACTGTACATATTTTAAAAGTTTTACATATCATGTTTTTTGTACAATAAAACA
Organism: Tetragnatha montana; assembly: GCA_963680715.1. NCBI lineage: Eukaryota > Metazoa > Arthropoda > Arachnida > Araneae > Tetragnathidae > Tetragnatha > Tetragnatha montana. The sequence continues at coordinate 12,115,668 of OY796676.1, read as the reverse complement.
TAGTTTTTATGCTAAAATATTTTTTTCGTGTTTTCCCCTCATTTTTGGTCTCTTTTCGGGTTATCCGCGATTTTCGCTATCCGCGGTACCCTTGCCACCCAATTCCGCGGATAATCGGGGCTCTACTGTAGTAAATTCTAAATTCTTAGCCTGTACGTACTAAAGCTTTGTTGGTGAGGTTATGTTAACATCTTTGTAGATAATTATAGATCTTTTTGGCTAAGCAAATATTTTATGTTCTACAGCTGCCTTCATCAGAGTGGTGGGATCTGAATTTGTGCAAAAGTATCTAGGTGAAGGTCCTAGAATGGTTCGAGATGTCTTCAGACTTGCCAGGGAAAATGCCCCAGCTATCATATTTATTGATGAAATTGATGCTATAGCTACAAAGAGATTCGATGCTCAAACTGGAGGTAAGATAACGTGTCTTACTGATGTATTAATTTTGTTTTTTTTTAAAGTAATTTTCTTAAAGTTTGATACATTAACAAAACAATAAGAAACCATACATTCATTTTATGAAATTTAATTCAGATATATTTTGTGATACAGTATCCATGTCTTTTTTTTAACTTAAGATAAAAAGTTTAACTTCTCTGTTATAAATATATGAAGTATTATTTTCTCTGTTCAACCCCTAAATTTAATTAGATAGAATGTATTGTAGAAAACTGGTTAATCATTGAATTATTTTGAGAATTATTCATGTGAGATAATTAATCATTAATTTGATTTATTACAGCTGATAGAGAAGTACAGCGTATTCTGTTAGAACTTCTGAATCAAATGGATGGTTTTGACCAGACTACAAATGTTAAGGTAAAGTATTTTAATGCATTTTTCATAAATTTTCTGTTAATATTTTGTGCAAATAAATTTTTCAATCAATGATACCATAGTTGGATAAAACAAAAAACTCTCTGCGCACAAAAATTCCATCAAATATTATCTGCAAACTAATTAGGGCCCCTAGTCGTTTGAATTTTGACTTCAAAACAAATTGACAGTCCCATTGTTTACCTAAATACAGTAATAATGCTTCATAAGAAACAACAGTAAGAAAATATCAATTTATTTGCCAAAAATTTAAATTATTTGAAAAGATTATCTGCAAAACTCTAAAACTAGCTGCGCTCGGCGTGCGCGTGTGCTTCTATATTATCCAAGTATGAATGATACATGTATAAGTCTAATAAATTGCTAATCATTTGCTGCTTGTAATGTTAATTAACCTTTCCTGATACTTTTTTATCAGTGACTATGACTGAAAATCATGCACCAGTTAAACAATTGAGTGCTAAAAGTATAGCTAAACCTTACATGTAGTTTTGGCAGGTTTGACAATAAATTTTGAAAGTGCAAGGAAAATAAATTTACCGTCGTTAATATATTTTGTTTTCTTCTTCCTCTTAGGTCATTATGGCTACTAACAGAGCAGACACTTTAGATCCTGCCTTGTTGAGACCTGGTCGTTTGGATCGTAAGATAGAATTCCCCTTACCTGATCGTCGTCAAAAGAGGTTGATATTCTCTACCATCACCTCTGCAATGAACTTGAGTGATGAAGTTGATCTTGAAGACTATGTGGCCAGGCCCGACAGAATATCTGGAGCTGATATTAATGCTATTTGCCAAGAGGTGAGATCACATCAATATTTGTATCATTGTGTAGAACACACTATCCTGACTACTAGCTTTAAACTTAATGGTTTTAAATTGCCCTTTTTATACTGTCTTGGCCTGAATTTGTTCATCTAACTATTTAAATGTCCAATTTTCATTTACTTAAAACTTTTTAGCAACCTTAAAACTAATAAATTTTTCTTATGCTTAAAACTGTTATAAAAGGTCATCAATTTCATACTAAAGACTAAACTCTTTGTTAAATGCCTTTTTTGTAAATGTTTTTGTTACAGTCACAAATGTGTGTGGAACTTTAATATCAATAAATGGTCTCTCTTATGCATTTTTAAAGGAATGCTAGGATAAATTTGGTCCCACTCATTGATAATTTTGGGGTAAAAGTTTCATCAACTTCTGGAAATGCTGTATTTAGATTATATTTGCTTTAGCTAACCAGCAAAGTACAGTTTGAGGTGAAAAAATCAAAATAGCACTTTGGTACTTCTGCAGTAAACTAAAATGCCCCTAAAATTACCTTAAATGGGAATACTCTTGCCTAACAAACAGAAAATTACATGTCTGACACTTGTATTTCTAAAAAGCAAGCAATTGCAGATTGCAATGTACAATCTAGCAATGCACAAATTAATGCACTTCTATAAATTATGTGATGATAAAACTGCTTAAAAGTTTCAATTTAGAATGATCACCCTAAAAAGTAGTGTCAATGTGTGTTTTAAAATAAGAGATTAATGTAATTGCAATGCTAAATAATAAATATGCTTTTTTTAATTTCTTATAGGCTGGAATGCACGCTGTTAGAGAAAACCGTTATGTTGTTCTTGCTAAAGACTTTGAAAAGGGATACAAAAATAACATTAAGAAAGATGAATCTGAGCATGAGTTCTACAAATAAAGAGTTCTTTCAAACTTTCATATATATTCTTAATTTTTGTCTTTATTAGTTTTGTTTTGAATAAAATACATTTTTACTATTTGGGTAAATATATATTCATTACCATTATTATTTTTAATGATATTTGTTGTTTGTTAAAGATTATTTATTATATTTTATCTTAGTAAAAGAAAATATACTGTTAGAGGTTATATGGCTCTGTTACACACCAACCCTGGTTATTACAATTTGGCTTATCTGAGCTTGGGTATGGTGGTCTTTCCATTAATGAAAATAAAAAGTCAATTCTGGGTGAGGAAAGAAGTGATGCTAGGTTAGAAAACAAGTAAGAAAATTTATTTCTATTTCAGTGGAATAATAGTAATTGTTAATAATCAAATTTAAGTATGTAATATTTGAAGGGTTCAATTCCTTTCTTAAGTAATGTTTTTTTTTTCTTTCAAACCTAATAAAATGTTATTGATTTTACATTTTTCAGTTTTTTAAATATTTTTTCCACTTAATTTGCATTGTTAAATTGTCTATATTTATAAATGAGAAAAATCTGACAATTTTGAAATTTGTATGAATTCCTATATTTTTGACACAAATGTTCTATATTTGTTTCTAACTGTCGCTATGAACCCTGCTTATTTCAATAACAGAACAATGACATTTCAAGAAATTGAGATTAAGTTTTATACTTTTAGTTCATCTAATCAATGAATAATGCCAAGGAACTCTGGCTTAAAGGGGAACTTATTTTAAATTGAAGAAAACTAATGAAAAATTAAAAAGATTTTATAATTAAGTCTGAAAAATAAAATTGCTGTGTTTATTACTGTAATTGGGGATTAAAGGGAAGTTTTGGAAGTACCTTAAAAATATTGTTCAGTATATTATTTACAAAGAGTTTATGGATAGCTGTGATATTCTAAAAGTGAAAATTTATACTAAATGATTAACCTTTAAAATCTGTATAATCTGTAAAAAAAAAAAGAAAATACTAATCGTACAAATTTATTGCACTTAAGCTAAGAAGTTAAGTTAACATTTGATTTTTCATGACATGATGGATTCATAGATTACATATGATAATTCGATTTATTTTACAGCTGGTGCTATTTTTATGTATATTTTATTTATTTGGTGTTATATCATTGTTTTACTGGAGAAAGGCACTAAGGTTCTTATGGCTCAACTACTCTACGAGGTTATGCCAAATTTAGCAATATCTGATAATTTTCTTTTGTAACATGCAATTTCACCAACACACAAACCTCTTTTTATCTTGACGAGATTTTGGGAATGCTCTTGCTTGTTGGCATTGTTCTATATCTCAAAAGATTCTTCAAAAGGGATTTAGTGCATTTTCCTGATGATATGGTCTCAATTGTAAAGTTTTTTTTGAAAGCTCTCTGCTTCAACAATAATCTTAAAAATCTTGTTTTCATTGCTACTTTTGAGCACCACAACATGCCTGGGTTTTGTAAGTTTTATAAAAATTCATACTGCAAAGTTTAATTGCAAATGATATTGCTTGAATGAATGTATAAGTGGGTCCCTAAAGTAATCCTTAAGCACTAGAGCTTGGACAAAAATTATCAAAAGCAATGAAAAATGGGTAATACAACAGGGAAATAGTTTAAGAGTAGAAAATTAAAATTTCATCATCAATTATCAATGTTTTAACTTATTTATAAAAACCCTGAAAAGTTCTTGTCCTAAAGAGGTTATATTCAGAGTTCAACAACAATAAAATGCAACAGCAAGAAAGTTATTATCTTTTTTTGAAGACAATCGCTTAAAATTAAAAACTACACATTTTTTATTGCACTTGAATTGTATTTCTATCTACCTCAAACTGTTTGCCCCCACAATAACTAACTAATTTTACATCGCTTCTGGTAATTTTTGGCAGTGCTTAGAATTGCTTCGGGGTCCTACTTTTTAGGGTGATTCTGAATTTTCTTGAAGTAATCAACACCTCCTATCATTTCCCCCCATGAGTTTTGAATCCTCCTGTGTATTTTTTAATCTGCATTTCAAAACATTTAATGAATGTTTAGTTAGAAAAGCCTTAATTCCATTATAAAATAATAAAAACTTCCACGACCTTAAGATTGCATACATGCAATCTTTGGAGGCCATCCTCAGAGGCGAAAACATCATTAACTACTTATAAACCAAATTGAATAAATAACATATGCCTTTATTCATTGTTTATCCAGTCTAAAAAAACTGTTAATTTCCTTCATAAAACAGTATTCATTCATAAACATACAGTGAGGTAAAGTTATAATATGGAAAAATGTGAATAAAATATAGTTAAGCCCTTTTCGGAGTGTCATATATTTGTCCTATATTTTTTGCATAAATGTCCTATACTTAATGAAAATTGCTCCTACCCCTGTTTTATAGAGAAAGAGAAAAATTATCAGATTACCTGGAAAATTAATTATCTCTAAGAAAAATAAAAAAATGATAATGACAAATCAGAATCCGACCCAAATCGAAATAAGTAAATATAATTATAATAGCTTAGCCTAATTATAATAGCTAAATTATAAATGACAAACAATTCCTAGAAAATTCTAAGTAGAAATCTGATAAAAGTATTTTTTTTATTTATGTGATAGGTTGGTTGTAAGGTTGTAAAAAAATCTGCTGAAGCAAAGCCAAATAGTAGTTCAAAATCGCACAACACACTACAGAATAGGTAAGTAAGGATGCTATCAGTTCTAGTACAAGCCATTGTAGGTTTTATATTTTGATATTTAACTATTTTGGACAATATAGCATAAAACTCTAATGCTGAAGTACCGTTTTTCTTGTTAAATCGAGTTTATGAAAGACGTTACATTTTTTTATTAGGTTTTATTCAATTATGCAAAAGCACATCCTTGATTTTGGTAATCACATATTTGTTTTTTTGCCCGGAACCTATCAACTGTCACTGCCCTTAAAAAGCATCATGTGGTTACAAAAAAATAACCTATATCACATCATACTCCTTTCTTACATGTTTTTCTTGCCCTTAGGAGCATAATATAAATCACACTCGGGATACTTCAAAAAGTGAAACCTCTTTTGATGTTCTTCAATGATAGAACGCTTAAATGAAGACAGAATTGTCAATAGTCCTGAGGGATGTTAGTAAAAATAAGAAACTTTGAGACATCTCTTTTTGAACTATAGGCTTTTTTTTTTCAGTTTTTGAATTTCAAATAAGATTATTGATCGATGATTTCACCTCTGTAATGTGTCAGCGTTTTTGCTTCTTCTACACCATTGAACTTCGTCGCATATTCATAAATAATGATTCCCTTAAAAAAAAATTTTGTCTTTTCGAATTACGAATGCATAAGGGATTAAGGGACGTGCTAAGAAAAAGTATTTCGCTCAAGAATAGAATTTTAGCTTTATTAAAAAGGCTGCTGGGTAGAAAAGGAATGGTGAAAATAATAGTTTTTACTTATTTATGAGTTCGAGAAATGTTTGTAATTTAAAAAAAAAATCGAATGTAATGTGCATAAGCAATTAAGCATATCAGAGACATAATATTGGATCAAAGAAATATATGTTTTTTTTTCTTAGATTATGAACGATAATATATCGCTTGCATTGGAAAAGGAGTGTTGATTGGTGGATAAACTTAAGTGGAAATAGGTAATCACCTTGTTAGGTGATTTTCAGCAATAACAAAAGTAATTTTATTTTATGTTATAAATATTGTGTAAGCTGACTGCTTTATTTTCTTCCTATCCTAAATGGAAAAATACGCTGCTCCATGGAAGTAGTATAGGAATAACTATAAAAAGGTGAAGGAAAATATGTATAGATTCATTATAGAAAAAACAGTTTTCAATTTATAATTGCAAGTTTGTTGTATTATTAAATCCACTTTCTTGCCATTGCTTACTTTCTTGAAAAAAAATCTTATACAAGGAGAAAGGGCTTAGAAATTAAGAAGTTACAGTTTCTTAAATGGTTTCCTTCGTTCAGAGCTGTTTTATGGTCAGGTCAATCGTCATTATGCTTTTTTTTATTCTTCATGGATATTTAATTTTTGTTCTGTTGAGATCAGTTATGAGTTTCTGCTTGATTCATTTATTTAAACATTTTAATATTTAAAAATAAGTTCTGATTGTATTTTAAATATTATCTAGTGTGTTATAACATGTAATTCGTGGTAGTTCAGTGATACTAAAAAATACTTGGTCCTGTAAGGAGTCGTTATATCGAGATTCAACGTAGTATTACTACCGCAACCGTTCAACCATTGTTGTGACCAGAAAAAAAATTGTATATTGGATCACTTTAGTTATTTTTTTGAAAAACAAAATAAAATGCCTTAAAAATAGGACTTTCAAAAAGTATTTCAGTCTTGTTGCGCAAGTTTTATTGGTAGAAATTGTAATAAAATTTGCAATGCTTGTGAAAAAAATACGTTACAAATTCAAGGGTTTTAAGATTCTCCTTCTAGACGTCATTAGGATTCAAACCTTACCTTATCAACTAAAGTTAACACAACATTATAGAAGACATTTTTAATTAAAAAATGTTTCTCCTGTTTAAATAAAGCGGGGGACGAACTCCGCCAACAAAAGATTAGAACGGAAGATATTTGCTCCAGAACAAATAGTTAGAAAATTCTTTCCGAACTAAAAAATCAATTAGCCAGGACAAAAATTTTCAAGAATTCCGCTATTAGCTGTTCATTAAACGTTCTTTGTTCTAAAGAAGGTAATTCGTCTGCTCCCAACTTGAAAGGCATCCGCTCATTTCTTTGACAAAATTAAAATTCCTCTAATTTCGTGGAAGAAAAAATTAATTACACCGTGCAGGTATTAATTCAATAATTGAGCTTTCGGTAGCCAAAAGAACTATTCCCCCACCTCCACCTGTTACTCGATTTCATTGAGTTCGATGCTTGTTGATTTCGATGTTTTTTTGTCATTGAAGTCAGAACATTTAAGTGCAATTATCCTCTTTTAAATTTTACTTGTAACTTGTAATAATATTGTCTATTGCTATTATAAAAGAAATATGTAGGACGTAATACAGTATACCTTTTTTTATCTCGAATTTTGATACCATACCTCGAAAACCTTTATAGTATCTCGAAAAAAAATACCCCCCCTTAAATTAAGTATTTTGCTAATGTTTACTTCAATTCCTATGTCTAAATGCCTCCTAGTCTAATTAATTACACAGGACTGCAAAATTTAACTTTTTGAAAAATACCAAAGAATTTTTAGGTGATTTTTATATTATTTGGCATGCTTATTTCGAAACTGACCTCCATATTTCTCCACCACGTCAGGATTTTTTTAAAATTCGATTTTGATATTTTTGCTAGAATCCTATTTTAAAAGGAAGTTCCGAGAAAAATATTGCATTTACTATCTTTATCACGCCTAATTTTATATGCAGTGGAGAGGGTGTAAAAATTCTTCTTTTGTTTAACTAAGCTGTTTCGAATCACATTCCTGGTGCCTGGCCCATGATTCGGTCTTTCTAGCCCTTCATTTTTTGACCCATTGTTAAGTGACCATTCTTGTTATCCGGGAAGCATGGAGTTAATTTTCAAATCACAGCAAATGGTCCAACAGTGTTCGGTATACTTTATTTTATTGAGGACGAGAGCAAAGTTTTCATAGCGTTCTTTTAAATGCACCGAGTATCCAAGAGATGACCGGAAGATATGACTAACAATTCAATTCAGTTGGAGAAAAAGACTGTGATATCAGATTCATGAGAAACTGGACGTATGGCCGATGAAATATTATCAGGATGAGAGATCAGCTTTTGATTTTTGTGCTAATACCCACGTAACTGGCAGAAACGGAAGCAACAATAATCACAGTGGTTTTTTCGGCTGCCTCCATGCCGTCCTCATCTTAGGCTTACCATATTTTCTTGAGCTCAACCATGGCTTACTAGATACTTATACAGGCTAGCCGAGTACGGAAATCATTGCAAATCCAGATGGCAATACTGGACAAACTGATCCACAGTGTTGAAGGCGGTGGGTGATATAGGTAGGTCTTGTAGCGCTCCAGGCGGGAAAAGTTGTCAAATGGTTTTCATTGTATAAAACTCGACTAGCCTGTATAAGTATCTAGTAAGCCGTGGCTCAACCCAGGACACTTTGTCGACCTATCTGTCCATCAAAGATTAAAAACTAAATAAACATTTAAACTGAAATAACATACTTTATTTAATTATTTATACTTTTCACTTGACATCACTTTTTTCAAAAATTCTTTGTTAGATTTAATTAAATCATAAAATTCACAACAATTAAGTTCAGAGTTAATTTTCACATTTAAAAGGTGTTTGACAGTAGAAATAGAGAGTCTGCCCCTTTCAGCAGTCTAAATATGAGTAAAGTGAAGCCGTAAAAGTAGGTAAAAAATGCAGTTGGAAAATTTCACAAAACATTTTGTCCAGTCTTAAAATTACGAAAACCCAGGACATTTTGGGACCCAGGACATTTCTCAGGACAGCCTCCGAAACCCAGGACTGTCTTGGGTAAACCAGGACGTATGGTAAGCCTACCTCGTCTCCAAGTTTCATATCGAAATACGCAAGATAAGGTTGTCTAACTTAGTCTGTAATGTTACTCAGGCAATTTTTAATAAAGCTTTTTCGCCACATATGTAACAAAAGACATCAGGAAAATTTTCACAGCGTCTCAAACTCTAAACCATATTTCACGAAACGCACAGAAAAAAAGCAAGTGTTAAAATTGTTTTGTGATGGAGTTTCGACTTGTCATTATATCAACGCACACGACCCTACACATGACATCGCGCGACGCTATTTGTAAAGAGATTTCGACGGGGATGGAGGGAAGACGACGGGAAGGTGTCACAGAGTAATTTTCTGTAGGTTTCACCACGGTATTATATAATGGTCAGGCAAGCAGGAAAGAAATTCAACGTATAAAAATATATTTTATGGCAATTTTCATAAAAATCCAAAAATTGAATCTTTCAAAAAAACTTGACGTGATGGAATTTTTTCATTTTTTTTTCTGAAATCAGCCCCAAAAAAAATACAATAAGTTCAGCTCTTGCTCCCATTGTATTTCTTCCCATCGCAGGCTTGTGTTATTGTCTAATAATGTCTAATTAATTCCTATGTCGCTATAATTTATGATTTTAATGATGTCTCTATGATTTAATATGATTTTTTAAAGCCCACAAATATTTTTCTTGAAAAAAATGCTGAACAGTCATCAGTGGCGGCTCGTCCCCAGTGAAAATGAAAAAAAGTACTAAATAAAAGTATTCAATTAAAATAAATGTAAAAGCAATAAAATTTATTCCAACTTGTACTCCATTCAGGATGAGCTTTCAACTTCCCTTCTGTTCAAAACGTACAAAAGAAAAATTTATTAAAAAAGTTTTGAAAGCTTGAAACACGGAGGCAGGAGAGCCGAGATCGCTCGTAGAGAAAATTCTTACCGGCCTCTCTCGGCTTCCCGTGCATACACTGTGTGCCACTGCTTGCATTTGTTCGTTTTAGCTATACTTTTCTGTAATTTTTTTCACGCGTTTTTAATATAATTACGGTTAATTTTCTTGAAATCTCTTAGTTTTGTGTGTTCTTAAGTGGGTGTTTAAGTAAAATAATTTAACTACTAAAAAAAATGCTCGATTTTTCACGGTAATAACACAAATTGATTGTCAGGAATGAATGTAGCACCTAACTACCGGTAGCAAAATTATTTCGAAATTAAAACTAATTGTTTTTTCGGGAGCATAAGAGAAGTTGAAAAAATAAAACAACTCTCGTACATTGCTTCAGATATTTTCTTTTATTTTTGCGGTAAAAAAGAATCGGATTAAAAGGAAATAAACGGCGAAGAAAAATTCCTCTGTTTAATTTTAATGAATAAAAAAATAAACGAAAACAGTAATTAATCCAATCGTCTCACTACATTAGTATTGAGATGTTTCTCAATCCTTCTTTTTAAAAAAACGCAAATCTCTAGTGTTTTCTTCATGTTTTTTTTTTTAAATTCATTTTGTAATCTCATTTTTTTCCCCGAAAAGGAGTTAGTTAAGGGTGTTTTTGTTTTGTTCACACATCGATTGATTTGGAGCTTACCACATTTTAAAAAGGACTAAAGCATGTTTTTTCTTTGCTTCATTCAGTCAGGTCCGTATATATTTAAGGTTTTTGGGTTTATTTAGGATTTTCTTGCCACCCCTCTCCTCTCTAGCTTAGCTTTGGAGTAGGCCATCTGGGGGCATAACTTTTGTAGGGGGGAAGGTTGGATAAACTTCTTCAAAACAATTTTTAACCAATGATTCCATGCGTACTATAATGGGATAAAAGTAGCTTTCTAAAACGTTAAAAGTAGGACTTGGACATTGGATTTTTTAATTTTGTAGGTAATACCGAATTTTACGCCCAAAAAAAGGGTCTCGCACGTTTTTTAGTCACACAGAAAAATCTGTAGAAATTTTAATAAAATAATACCGTTTCACCACATTATATTTTATATCCCAGCACCTTGAGTATCATCGGTGACGCAACCCTTTTATTACGCTATTTCAGGGTTTAGCCCCCCCCCCCAAATTAAAAAAACTCAAATCATTTTCTCTTTCTTTTCTAAAATATTTATGGATACACCTATTTTAATCTCAACATAATTATAATAACATAATTGCACTTCTTTTTATAAAAATGGTTTTTAAACTACCAGTGATTGTAACTTCGCACCACAATAATACAAGAAAACATAATTGATTCTGAACATAATTAATTCTAGTTAATTATTCACATAATTATCAGACTCTCCAAATATTCCAAAACACGTTGAAGAGTAGATTTTAGTGTCATTTATAGTACCCATAAGCACGATTTCATAATTTTAAAATTGCGTCTAAAAAGTGGAGTGTCCCAAGGTGGTCCACTCTCCCTTACTTGTTTTCTTCCTTGAAAATTCTGCGGCATATCCTCTTCGGCGGGTGACACTTAAGTGTTCTCAAAATGAGTAAAAAACTACTTTAAAGAGTCAAATTACATTAAAGTTTATAGGGGTAGGCTCCCCAGACCTCCATCTTTGCTTGGGAATTACTAATTGTGCACAAACTTTAATACAAAGAGCAACATTCAAATCTTACCTGCAAGTTTTCTAAAACACTACATTTTACGCACAATGCACGAGTGAGAGAGGGTACAAACATTGAGCCAAAATCACCAAATATTTTGTTACGAGCCTGATTTCAACCCAGGGCCGTATCCCAAGGGGGGGGGGGTTAGGGGTCCAAACCCCTCCCAAAATTTTGACATCAATTTTATAATATTTTTCCCTTTTTAATTGTGTAAAACCCTCCTTTTAAGGCTATAATTTCCAAAAATTTTCTGGGGGAGGACCCCCACACTCCCTTAGAAATTTTGAAATCGACTATGTACTATTTTCTCGTGAAAATTTTGTGACTTACTTACAAGGAGTATTCCACATTGATGTAACCTAAAAGGTCTCAAAGTGAGTTTAAAACACTACTTTTAGGGGTAAATTTCCAAAATTTTTCTGGAGTAGGACCCCAAAACCCCCCTTGAAATTTTACCGTTTATTAATATAGTACTAAACTGTTTTCTTTTAACATTCTTAACATTATGCTCTTTAAGTGTAATCCAAAGGATCTCAAAACAAGCCAAAACACTATTTTGAGGGGTGAATTTCCAAACTTTTTTCTGGGGGAGGACCCACCAGACTCCCCAATTTTACTTGGGATTAACATAGTAAACATTATTTTGAAATTTAGTGTAACAAAATTTAAATTCAACGTGTAAGTGATTTAAAACTTATTGTATGAAAGTACTCGTAAGGATGTTGTACCTCAGAATTAATTTGAAGTCCCTAAGTTAAAGTCTGGTTACGAGCCTGATTTCAACCTTCCCTCACCGCACTGAGTTGGAGACCCCCTCCAAGTCGGCGGCACAACAACAGCTCCCAAAATCGATGCTAACCGAATAAAACACTGCCGGCGCCCTCAGGAAAAGTTTAACGGCCGAGGTGCTATCGAGATACGAAGCTTTGATTAACTTCATTCTGCTCCCAACGCTCTTTTTGACCGAGTGGGGTTCTCCGGGATTGTAGGGGGTGCCCAGGGGAGGGGTGACCTTTTCGGAGTGCCTCTAGGACACCCTGGAGTGGAGAGAGAAGAGTTTGCTTAGGTGGTCTTGGGTTGAAAGGATGCACTTATTAGAGGGATGCAGTTCTTCATTATAATTGAATGCATGGGCTTATTGGGGAGATTGGGATTTATTGTATGTTATTATGTGACTTTGAGATATGTAGGAATTATTAAAAGGAATAATCTTTTAGCGTAAGTATTTAAACTATGTTCCGCTCTGTATTGAGGTTTGAGAGTTATTGACTTTGTTGCGTTGTGGAATTTTCTCCTTTTAATAATGAAGTGAATCGGAAAATATTTTATGGCGTGCATCATATTTTTAAAACGGATTAAAAACTTTAAAGTAATTTCTCCTAGTCCTATCTATTCATAATTGCAATACCATGCGGTCCTGAAAATTAGTGATTATGAATTTTCAATAATTAAAGGGGTGAGTAGAAGAAGGAGGTGCGTAACAAAAAGCTTGCTTCAAAAGTATTTAGCTTTTTAGTTTAGTTTGCTCATATCTTTGGTGGTCCCATAATTCCATAGTGAAACTGGTATCTCTAATAGTTCTAAAGAGAGGGTGTTTGTACTCAAATGTAGGTCTAAACCACGGCTTACTAGATACTTATACAGGCTAGCCGAGTACGGGAAATCATTGCAAATCCAGATGGCAATACTGGACCAACTGGCAAAGCATATCCACAGTGTTGAAGGCGGTGGGTGATATAGGTAGTAGGGTGTCCCGAAAAAACCGAAATTTCTCTGATCGCTTAGCGGTAGTGCGGAAAAGTTGTGAACTACCATCACTATGAAAGGTGTGAAATCTTAAAACTCTGGGTTAATATCTTCTGTTGCCCCAAACGGCCTAAAGCTCTGAAAATTGGCCTAAAAATGACCAAACTTCAAAAATTGACAGAAAATTCCAAATTTCAGTCATGATTCTGGGATTATGCTTAAAAGTTACTATTAACATACAACTACATCTGCAAAAAGTTTTAAACTTATAGGTTAATATCTTCTGTTGCCTCACGGGGCCGAAATTTCGGAAAATTGGACTAAAAATGACCAAACTTCAAAAAATAATAGAAAATCCCAGATTTCAGTCATGATTCTGGGGTTAGGCTTAAAAGTTACTATTAATATACAACTACATCTGCAAATAGTTTTAAACTCATAGGCCAATATCTTCTCCCTCCTTATTAACTTTAAAATTTGGAAAATTGACAACACTTAAAAAAAATACAAAACAATTACCTCATTTTGATGGAAGAGAAAACTTTATTTTTCAGAGAGACAGAGAAATAACATCAACATTATTGCTTGTAGTGATTTTTGGTATTAAATTTGCATTTGCTTTCTTAATTTTAGTGTCGCTGTAACAAAGGAATCCCTGTTCTGCGGGCCAACCGTTTTTCCGGAGGCTGCTGTGATTAATTTCACGACAGCTTGTGTATGCGATGGTAATTTAATAAATTCCCAGCATTCTGTAGGCATACCGTCCTGAATCATCTTCATAAGTTCTTGAGAACTAACCTCTCTGAGAACACTGGAGGACTGGAGGGGATGTCACATAACAAGATGCCCAGTCAATGAGATCTACATAGTCTTTGGCTTCAAAGTTAAGTACCGGAAGGACAAAATGAGCAAACACCTTCCCCATCTCTGGTGCCTTCTCTAGCCTTGATAATACGCCAAGTAGCAAGGGTCCTAATGTGACATCTATCATCAGTTAACATCATGGCCAAAAGCATGTTGTCAAAGTAGGCGTTTCGAGAAATAACTGGATCGATACTTTTTAGGCAAGTAGCGGGATAAATTGATGAAGTTATCCACGCACCGTCTTTTATGGACTGATGAATCTTTATACGGAACCATGAGGGTGAGTAGACTCGTAGAATAAATCCAACTAAAGTAACCAGCTCGTGTGATGGTTCTGAGGCAGATATATAAAACCTGAGAATTATATTGGCAGTTGTTAACCAACGATTGGAAGCTTTTCACATCCTTTAAGCTTTCGTCCGATTTCATCTGTGTAAGACGTGCGGCCAGATGATTTGCCGTCAATGGACTCAAACAGGTGTAGTAAAGGTAACTCATTGAAATGTGGCTTTGAACTTGGCCCGTTGGTTACAACTGCCAATAGAATTCTGAGGTTTTACATATCTGCACATATCACAAACCCTTGCTTCTTGGCGTATTATCAAGGCTAGAGAAGGCACCAGAGATGGGGAAGGTGTTTGCTCATTTTGTCGTTCCTGTACTTAACTTTGAAGCCAAAGACTATGTAGATCTCATTGACTGGGCATCTTGTTATGTGACATCCCCTCCAGTGTTCTCAGAGAGGTTAGTTCTCAAGAACTTATGAAGATGATTCAGGACGGTATGCCTACAGAATGCTGGGAATTTATTAAATTACCATCGCATACACAAGCTGTCGTGAAATTAATCACAGCAGCGCAGCCTCCGGAAAAACGGTTGGTCCACAGAACAGGGATTCCTATGTTTCAGCGACACTAAAATTAAGAAAGCAAATGCTAAAATTTAATACCAAAAATCACTACAAGCAATAATGTTGATGTTATTTCTCTGTCTCTCTGAAAAATAAAGTTTTCTCTTCCATCAAAATGAGGTAATTGTTTTGTATTTTTTTTTTAAAGTTTTGTCAATTTTCCAAATTTTAAAGTTAATAAGGAGGGAGAAGATATCGGCCTATGAGTTTAAAACTATTTGCAGATGTAGTTGTATATTAATAGTAACTTTTAAGCCTAACCCCAGAATCATGACTGAAATCTGTGATTTTCTATTATTTTTTGAAGTTTGGTCATTTTTAGTCCAATTTTCCGAAATTTAGGCCCCGTGAGGCAACAGAAGATATTAACCTATAAGTTTAAAACTTTTTGCAGATGTAGTTGTATGTTAATAGTAACTTTTAAGCATAACCCTAGAATCATGACTGAAATTTGGAATTTTCTGTTAATTTTTGAAGTTTGGTCATTTTTAGGTCAATTTTCAGAACTTTAGGCCGTTTGGGGCAACAGAAGATATTAACCCAGAGTTTTAAGATTTCACACCTTTCATAGTGATGGTAGTTCACAACTTTTCCGCACTACCGCTAAGCGATCAGAGAAATTTCGGTTTTTTCGGGACACCCTAATAGGTAGGTCTTATAGCGCTCCAAGCGGGAAAAGTTGTCAAATGGTTTTCATTGTTTAAAACTCGGCTAGCCTGCATAAGTATCTAGTAAGCCGTGTCTAAACTAAACGTTTAAACATACCCTATTCATTCACTACAATAACTAATTTTTCCTTGAAAATGTCAAATCCTTCTTCCCCTCACCCTTTTAATTATGATTCTATACTTGTAATATTCAAGAAAATTCAAGAGGAAAAATGTGACGATCTCTTGTAATAGATAGTCGATGGATGAATGAATAGTTAATATAAGTCTCTAACAGCCATATTCATAGCCATCAGCGTCGAGGTTAACCAGCGGTTAAAGAAAGAAAAAGTAGCTTTCCGTTGACTCTGATTGGTGGAATTCTTCTTTGACCGAAGATTTAACACTGACGCTGATGGCTGTGAATATGGCTGTTAAAGTTTTATTGCAAACTATATGAATTATTGAGGGTGTTTTCTCCGGACAACTATTCCCTTTCTACACTCTCTGCTATTATTCATTGAATATTCCCCACGTTTTTAATTTTAAATCTTACAAATATCACTATTATAAGTTCCAAATTACATTTTTGGACAATCTGAATGATGCAAAAAAAAAAAAAAATCTTCACATAAGATATAGATCACAGTTTTTAGTCCTTTTAAAAAGGATATACGAGAACATTAAAATGTTTATATTTCAATTAATTGTTTTCCGATGTTTTATTCTTTTGTGTGTGTATTTCACAATAGGTTTAAGCATCTTGATGTGATCAGACGATGAACATTTAATGACATTTTAATTAGATATGTAACATGTTTTTATATTTTAAGTTCCACTCTTTTATTAATCACCTTATAATATATAAAAAATTTATATGTTACGGGCAATGTGATAAATCGGGCATTATTAATAATGCCCGAAGTGGAGGCGGGCAATGTGATAAATTCAATCGAATTTATGAATGAAATTTATCACTTATTTTCCCGCCTCCACGTCGGGCATTATTAATAATGTCCGATTAATCACTTTGCCCGTAACATATATACTTACTTACCTATACATCAATCTTTTTAGCTGCTATTTGCCAAAAAAAAAATAAAATAATGAAAGCCAAATTGTAATAAAATTTTAAAAATTTGTTGACAGTCGAAACTGTTAATTTTAGTGTTTTACTTGTGATTAGTAATTTAGTACTTCCTTATCAATAATAAACACTAAAAGGCAAAAAGAATAGAACAATATGCAATTTTAAGTTACACCGAATCTGAAGAACTACAATTGCTAATAAAATCGGTTAGATAGATAATTCCATTTTTATAGAGCATTTTCAATCACATGACTCTGCCTAACAACGGCCTTAGCAACGTTGTTTTATTCCCCCAGTGACATCATGTGCGAATGCTGCTATTGGATACTTCTATGTCCCGCCCCTAACAACAGCCTTAGCAACGTTGATTTTGTCCTCCAAGTGACGTCATGTGCGAATGCTCTATTATAATTTTTACTATTGAATTCGCAAAATTAGTAATAAATTTTTACAAATGTTATAAACCAACATCTAATTTGTACAATTTGAAAAGTTAATTTAAAAGGATAAAAGCACACAGATTTTTCGGGGATAACTGGATCCTCTTCATCAGTGCTAAAAAAGTGGACACAAACTCGACCACACCATCGATATTTACAAACATTGATTTTTAACATTTGTGATTGTTTCCACAAGCATCATGGATGAAAATTTAGTCAATATAACTATAGGCTGGATTTATATTGGAAGCTCACCTGTATTCCAATATACATTCTTCATCTGTGGAAAGAAAAACCCCTATCATTCTACAAGCTAAATAATTCACTCCCAACTTTTCAACTTGTTGAAATATATATTCCTGGCGAAATTCGGCCTTACATCCATACCACCGCCAAACCACACAAAGAAACTTTAACAAGATACCCACCAATCTATAGAAACACGAAAACTGATATGGTTTTTGCGGGAGAAAATTCCTCGAAATAGCGGTTTCTCGAAACTTTTTTATACGCTCTTTATTTTCTCGAGATTCTTTTATGTGCCTTTGTGTGGACCATCGACCATGGATGGGCAGTCAGCCAAATCCCGGCTTCTTCTATGGCGATGTATGGAGTCCACTGCATTGAGACGACATTGAATAAGCTTTTTTTTTGTTTACTCTTTTTCTTTCTGAAAGTTTTCCTTACAAGTATAGTCGATTAGCTGAGAAGAAATGGGATAAAGACTTTGCGAGAATGTTAATGGTTTCGGGGCTTAATATTTGATGAGTTAAAACGAACGTACACAATATGGAGAGTTCACTAAGTAAAGAGTTTTCTCGTTGAGTCAACTCTTGAAAAACGTTGACCTTTGGAATGCACTTTATACATCCAGAAAACAGCTGAAAAAGGACTTCATGTTATTCTTTTATTCCTATGCTGGGAGTAACGGTTCTTTACTGTACTGTGGAGTGCAAAGACGTTTTAAATACTAAACCTTTAAAGAAGTAAAAGTTTCAAAGCTCCTGAAGTCTGATCATGTATGGTTGGTTAGTTTTGTTGACTGTTCGTATTTGAAGAAAAACTGCTTCTGTTAGTTTTGTCACTTATACCTATTACATTTCTTAATGCCTTGGAAAAAATCCTCGAAAGAGTTCATTTGGAACAAAACCAAAATAAGAATATCCATCCCTAAAGCTAGGGTTCTGAACACTAAAATTTTTCTCTTTATTTTTTCCCAATGGAAAACATAAAGAAAAAGTTGCTTACTGTAAAGAGGCTCAATGTTATAGTTAATATAAATTAATAATAGCTTTGTATAATTTATACTTTCTTGCATTCTAATAAGTATGATAGTGTTATATCCAAAAACAGTGACTTTATCCTTTATTGATATAACTTATAACTGAGCATCCAAAGATCCCCGAAACCATTGTATGTTTTTAAAATTTTACTTGAATTGTTCCTGCTTAAAGTCATTTACACAAGATTATTTTCGCGGAATTCATACTTAGGCTTCTACGACTTTAGACATCGATATTTTACAACCAAAAATCAAACACATTTTATTTCTTAGGAATGTTGGAACCCTAAATTCAAAAATACTGAACATACAAAGTACTACTTTATACTAAGCATCAATACCTAACTGCAGAAATTTATGCGATTATCAAGTTTGCATAGCTCAAAAATGGATTACACCACAGATTTGATGTCTCGATCATGACTCATCAAACTAGGGATTGGAAAAAATTACAGGGTCAAAACTTAATACTGCTAATAAAAGTGTTGTTGTTGTTGTTGTTGTTGTCTTATGCCACTTGGAATATCCAAGCTCCATCCGCGACGCGGATAGGATTTAAGGCAAAGGGGGTGCGGCTCCTGAGATAGTGAGGCCCATGAAATGGCAGGAGTCCGACTTAAGCCTCGGATGATAGATGTCGCCACCATCTATCGCCACCTCCACAATTTTGCCATGTCTCTGAAGGGGAGGGAAATAGTCTCCAGACACCTAGACCCGTGGTAAACTGCGCCATGACAGACCACAGGACTTTCGGACCCACAGATTTAACGAGCACGTTCTCCGCATATACTCGGTGGGTCTTCAGCGGTGTCGGGAATCGAACCCGGGACCCTCCGATCCCGAAGCCGATGCCTTAACCACTAGGCTCCCCACGGCTTAAAAGTTTATGATATAAACCTAAACATATATTCAAGGCATAAGAGTAGTATAAATGTTGTTGTATCTTATGCCACTTGGAATTCCAAGCTATACCTGCAAAGCGTACAGGATTTAGGGCAAAGATAGTGTGAAAGTGAGGCCCATGAATGACAGGAGTCCGACCTAAGCGTCGGATGATAGATGCCACCACCACCACCTCAATTTTGCCATGTCTCTGAAGGGGAGGGAAATAGTCTCCATACGACCTGGACTACGCCATGACCGACCACAGGACTTTCGAACCTACAGATTTAAAGAGCACGTACTACACATATACTCGGTGGTTCTTCAGTGGCGTCGGGAATCGAACCCGGGACCCTCCGATGCCTTAACCACTAGGCTACCCCCTGGCAGAGTATACATTGGATGCCCAAATATGGATACTACCAAAAGATATCGATATAAAAAGATCGATACTACCAAAGAGACCCATCCCCAATCCAATCCAAACATCCCCTTTTTATGAAATCCCCCCTCTATTTCTGGTAACAAAGTTTTATGGGGTGATTTATCTCGCTGTGCTCAGGAGCACCTCCGTGATGGATGGCACAGCACAGGTGCTCCCAACCAACTCCCGCAATTTTCTCCATTAATTGACTCCGCTCCGGGACTTTGCGTAATGACCGAATGGAGAGGTGTAAATAAGCCCTTGTAATGTATTCGGCGCGTAATGAAGCGTGAGAGAGCGCAAATTACGTGATTTAATGGAGGAGGAGCGTGTTTATTCTTTGTGGGTTATTGATTTCGGCTTTTGCGTTTTTTTTTTTTACTTTCTCTCGCGGGCGAGAAGGCTTTGAATTTAAAGTTTTGAGTTATGCGGAGGGAGGGTGTTCGTTGTGGAGAGTCGTTTGGAATTTCCCGAATGTGGTCTGGTTCGTTTTGGATGAACTTGTTTGGATTTGAACTTATCGTGTAAGTGTCAAAATGTGATGTAAATGCCAGGCACTGTCTATTTGGACGTGCAATATACACCTAAACTCTACTCTTATTTACACGGGAACGGTTCTGATTGGAGATCACACTAAGCGCCGGGACTGCTACGTAACCACGAGACCTACTGCGCATGGGCCAACTGCCGTTTTTGCCGTCCAAATAGACACTTTCTAAATGTCACGGTCCAAATCTTTAAGCGGCCATTATCTCATACATACTTTTGTTTCCTCGCTGTTTTGTGAAACTTGCTCCAAAGCAGTTTCTTGCTCTCCGAAACAAAAATTTCCTTAAGTTAGGAGGAAATTCTAAGCAGTCGACGGACCGTAAATTTATAATAGGATGTTAAGAACTATTTTAACAATGAAGGCTTTCACGGCCGGAGTTATGACAATAATAATTTAATTATTAATTAATTTTAATTATTAATTAAATTAATTTTAAATTTTAACATGGTATATTTTTACTTCGACCATTGAAAATGTCTGCCGCAGTCGCAGACGAAACGTCTGGGATTTTACCATCATCCATTCGACCACATCCAACTTGCCAGGAAAAAAAACCTTTTATTATAGAGCATTCGCACATGACGTCACTTGGAGGACAAAACAACGTTGGTAAGGCTGTTGTTAGGGGCGGGAACTAGAAGCATCCAATAGAAGCATGCGCACATGATGTCACTGGCGGGCAAAAACAACGTTGCTAAGGCCGTTGTTAGGCCGAGTCATGTGATTGAAAATGCTCTATTGTTAAAAACTATTGTTCAAAATTTATATGTAAGTTTGCAACATGATAATAAGTAAGAATCATACAAGAACGTGTGGATTCAAACGCAACCTGGACTCCCTATAGCCCCACAATGTCAGAGAGCGGGTGTTTAAGAGTTTATCGTGGATTGCTGCGTCATCGTTGCTAGGTGTGTATTACAACTGCAGGCTTATACCTTGAAAACCCACTTTAAAACTTATTAGTGTTATGAAATTAGCATCTTTCCGTCTCTGGCTTTGTGGACGTATAGCTTAACCGGATTGTATTTGCAACTAGTATATTTACTTTATGATTCTTGCTTCTTATAGTGTTTCTGACCTTCATATATACAAACAATAGTTATGAAAAACACAATAAATGTGACGAGGATAGTCTTCGTTCTCAAAAAATAATTTATTCATGAAACAAGGAGAATTTCATATGATATCATATCAGCTATAGTTTTATAGGTGACACATCATAGGGATAGAGAGTGAGGGTTCTTTATGGTACGAACTTTTATACCTGTTCCGCTTATAAATAAAAAAACCCCAATGGATCATAGAAATTTAATTGGTGTTTGGGAATACAAGTGAGTTCGTCTAAGTTAACATCAAACACCAGACATCAAAAGAAGAATGAAAGTTACCAAAGCAATCGCTCGAGTTGATAATTTCGAGGATTAGGGAATTTAAGGCAGAAAAATACCTTTAGGTTTATCATGTAATTTATTGTATTCAATTCCTTTTGTATTACTAGATACATTTAACCTCTTCTGAAATGTACTTTACTTTAACAATGTTCCAAGTTTAATATTGCATAACATAATATCAACTCGTATATTTCAAATAAGAATTCAAATGACAAATCGTCACTTAGCTTAATGCGACGCGAAACCACATTTCTAGAAATGGCACATCCGACCATTCCTTCTGTTCACAATTTTCATCACGCTCGAAAAGAATTGGATTCGCCCCAAACCACACTTACCTCAGCGCTGCGAAGATTCCAGAATCTCGCCAAGAACCACTCCATATTCTAATCAATACCAGTTTGTGCTTTAGGTTTAAGTTTGGTATTCATTTTCACATGCCTAAGTCCTGGTTATTTTTAAGACAAATAGAGAGAGAGGATTTCGAATTTGCTTAAGAAGAATCGTAATGTCGATGGTTCAGGGTCTGTTCTTGATTATGCCATAGTTTGTAATAAATTTGCAGATAGACCCCTTCTTCCTAATACTTTTCGTATTGTAAAGAGTATTCTTGGGTTTATATGAATAGAAACATTTATATGTGCAATGTGCATCTCTTAAGAGATACTTGTAAAAAGTGGAAGGAAGTATGTATACATTAAAAATATTTTTTTTTATGTAAATTAGAAAAATGTAAAACGTTTTGTTACACCAAAAGGTAATGCAATGTGTATATATTTTTAAAGATAAGCCGTGAATAACTTTTTTTTTCACTTTTACATATTTTAAACTTTCAAAATAAATTTCTCTCCATTATATTTTATAGTTTTCTTAAGACTGTTCCAAAAAATGGCAACAGGATAACTTTTCATTCTATTAAAAGCTTATTATTAAAAAAATCTTGAAGTTAACCAAATGAGACCTGCAAACGCATAAATTAAAAAATAACGTTTAATGGGATGCAAAATGAAGGGGAAATCATATATGTATGTTTTAGAATAAGAAAATAATTATTTTCAATACAAAAAAATGCTTTAACAAATGATGAAGTTTTAGAAAATATCTGATGTGATTTATTGTATTTATATTTATCTATAGATTGAATTCGATGAATAGATTGGTAGGTATGATCACTATTGATTCGGTTAAATTTTGGTCATTATAAGTTTAAAAACATAGAAAACGAATAATTAATAGAGGAGATATGTTTTACACTCAGATGAAATAACTGGCACTGCAAAAATGACTTAGAATATCACATATTTTTAAAGTTCAAATTTGATAAATTATGTTTTACTTATACGTAGATTAATGCCACCAGTACACATCACCTAATGAAGGAAACATGTTTACAGCAAATCAAGAAGGTTTCCGAGAAGTCAAAGCTGGGGAGCTATTAAGAAAGTAAGTCCTACCACCCATACAACCTACTGTAAGCAATGTACCGTTGCATGAGCCGCCAATAAACCTCATAAAGCCTTCCCCGGAGTCAAACGGCAGCGATCTGCCCCAAGAGTTAATCCCTCCCAGCGTATCCCGAGGCCCTTAAACTGCCCTAATAAGCTATTTATTTGTGGCCAAGATTCGGTTTGCCAGGCCATCCGCTCCGATGTTCTCCGACTCCGAAATCCACATATTTGTCGATACCACCGGACGTATCGATGTACCTCCGCTCGTTTAATCGATATCGGAGACGGGTCGGACGATTAATCTTTGCGTGTTTGGAGATTACAGGTCCTCCTCGTTTGTTGAATAATTCATACGAGGGGGAGCTATGGGATGGAGCTTCTGCATAAAGCGTGCCGAGGTTCAATATTATGCAGTTTTTATTTAATGCCCTTCTTTTTTATTTCGGATGGATGTAAGACAAAGTTTTTTGCGGGTGAGTGCGCTTGCTGTGGTGTTTTACATCGGGCTTGTCACTTTATGCAGATGATTGTGGAATTTTATTCTTTGCTGAGAAAGTTTTAGATTTTGTGGATTGTTAAAGGGGTTGACTTAAGGGAAATATTAAATTGTTTGTAAATAATCATTTCAGATTGCTTTGAGCCTAAACCTTGCAACCTACCTGTCTTTTCCATAAATAATGAGTTTATCGAATCAAACAGGAAACATGTAAACTATTTATTTAAAAAAATGTTTTACGTAGTATAATACAAAGAGTATGAAATATTTCCTTTTATTGAGGATGAAATGTGTTTTAACCTGAAATAGGAAAAAAAGTAACATTAATTGAAAAAGTAACGAAAACTCTAAACATTTGTTTTCAGAAATTTAAACAATACTAAAACAAATTGTGTAAAGAAAGTTGATGCCAAAAATGATAGGGATGAAAAAAGTTGGATGTCAATTTTGATGATTTTACAAATTATTGAGAATTATGGAAAGGCAAGTAGGGGAGACCGGGGCTAGTTTTCCAACCTAAATGAATTTTGATTCCTTACATTTTATTTTTACTTATTTTTGGATAAACAAAATTTCATCATATTCCTCATACTGTTCACTATAAAATGTAGCATTCAATTTTCATCAACATTATTAGTTTTTTTACAACAAAGGCTTAAAGGTGACCATGTCACGTTGGAAAATGTGCCCCATATGTGGGGCATGTTTTCCAACAGTAAGGGGCAAGTTTTCCTACAGTACTACTATCTGCAGTTATACCGATTGCTGGCAAAAACTCTGATTGGTTAACCGGATGGATGTCATTCCTAACATTCCTTTCTCATTGGTTGGTGCCTCTTCTCTCTCTAAGCCCCAGAATACGATCTTGTGTGTTGGTTGTTTGATTGGTTGTCAGATATAACTAGATTTGCAGCTTTTCAGGTATTAGCTTGGAATAAATGTAGGAATCGAACGACAGTGCCGGTTAAATTAAAAGACTGGTCTTAAAGGGTTAAATCGTAAAAAACTTATAGTAAAATTTATTAATTATAGTAGATTATGTATTTTTCATATGAAATCGTTGTGTTGTAGCTGTGAACTTTACTTGCGTTATAGTTATCTCCAAAAATTAGTTTAGTACCTTAATTGTTTTGTTTATTTGTACAGTCGTAGAGAAAAAAACTGATACAGTTCGCATTGTGAGTGAACTACTGGAGGTAGAATGATAATTTTTGTGTCATTTTTCATGATTTAACGTCTTTTTGAAAATAATCTATAGTTTATGCCCTTAGGGGGCCGTCTACATATTAAACGAAGCACCAACTTTCGTTTTTCCTATGGGCGACATCAAAGATTATCCCCGATTCTAATAGAACACCCCCTAAAACCAGAGGGGGCCCATCTGACACTGCTACCAGTGACGTCACTGGCAGCGGAAGTGACGAGCCAAAGCTTACACTGGCCAATCAGGCTTGTTAAGGCGGAGCGTAAAGTTTCCATGCCACCAGTATCTTTCCTTTATTCCACTCAAACTGAAAGTGATTGGTTGTTCAAACAGTTAGGAGGCGTTACATATGACGTCACTGGCAGCGGAAACGAGACGTCACGAGCTTTTTCCATGTCTATGTGAAGAGCCAACCTTATATTCTATAAACCTTGCCCTAAAACCAAGTTTTGAAATGTTTGGCCCTCAAACAAAGCCAGGAGGGGGGTTTGAAAATTACTGGAACTTTACTTCTAACAGGAAAGATTGGCAACAATTGTGAGGAAATTTAAAACAGATTTGGCTGCTTATCTATACTATGGCACAATTCCCACAAAAGTTAAAACAGATTTGGCTATTTATCTATATTTTGGCGCAATTTTGTCTTTCAATTAGGATACCTAAAGTGGTAGCCTAGTTGGTAGAGTATCAAGCTCGTAATCACTAGGTTGCAGGTTCTGTCCCCGCAGTTGGCACATCAGTTACTCATTGTTTTAGGTTAACCGATAGGGATATAGGCAAACCCAAAGCAGAATAGATGTTGGATACTTCTTCAAACAATAGTTAATTATTTAATTCCTGTAAATAGGTAATAAAAATACCACGTATCACGTTAAATTATGAAATTATTATATGGATTCGTATTACGTTAAGTTATTTTACTTCTCAAAAGTTCCTGTCAAAATACTTTAATACAGATATGTTTAGAGGTGTTTTTTTATTATTAAAATTTAGAAAATGGTTCTAATAGAACTTTCCCTCTTAATAAAAAAAACATATTTTTCTTTAAAAATTAAAACATTTTCAAAGTTTAAAATTTGCTTATGCATCATATACTATGAATAAAAGAAAACTCAGAAAAAATTTCAAATATGATTATTATGATTCTACGGTCGTGTTGATTAATTGAGAGTTATGTATGTTTTATTATATTTCCAGAAACTGCCCTTTTGAGGAAAAATGTTTTATTAGATTGGGTAGGGAGTTTTAATAATTTTTTTTAACGAAAAACTAAGGAAGTTTCTGAACGTTGTGCTTGGAATAAAATACCAATATAAATATTAATTATGTTAAGAAGTTAAGCATCAAACATCAAATTTACTAAAATTGATTACATAAAATTAATTAACTTAAATCACATCAACGATTAGAAGCTTCTTGATATTTTAACTTATTAGGAGGTTAAGGAAAAATTTGAATCGTCGTGTGGTCATGATAAATTTTTAAAAAAATTTATTTCTTTCTGTTTAAAATTTTTAATAATTTAGACACCCACCACACTGACAAAAATAATCCATAAAGAAAAGAGTAAGAATACGTCTTTATAATTATGAGTGAATATATATATATATATATATATATATATATATATATATATATATATATTTATTTATTTTGGGGGGGGGGAATAATCGAGACCTTTTTTCACTGCCAAACATTTGATAATTCTTTATTGTGGAATACGCAAAGCATTGTTCCATGGAAATAGTGGGATATCCAGAATAAAAATTGGAGTTTATATTGGAGAAATATTGGAGTTTAATTTTAGGGGGAGGTTTTTTTTTTTGTTGTTGTTTTCTGAGGTGAAAGAGAATACTTTCAAGGTGTTTCATAGGGTTGTGTTATAGGGTAAGGAGAGGTAAAATGATTATAGCGGGCTAAAATAGATATAGGGATTTTAGCAGTTTTCGTATACGTGAAACTCAAGTTAATTGGCATTTATCATAAGCCTCAATTAAAATCAGCATCCCAATTACCATTGAATTTGACAAACTGTTAAAATCCTTATAAAATTTATACTCCACCCTTGTCTTAAATCTTAGAAAACAGTTTTTAAACCCGATGCCGGCCCTATATCTTATTTAGAGCACATGCGGCTGGATCTGCTGTACCCCCTATTTAAAAGATTGATTATATATAAAAAATAAAATAAAATAAAAAGTGGTAGCTAAATTTTAATTATAGTGTTAATCTTTTCTTTTGTGTGGCCCACCACTGTTTTATTTATAATAGTTTAATTATATATCAGTCCACTACCAAATACTAGCATCGAGTGTTTAGGGTGCGTTAGATAATTCTGACATCATCGACCCTGCCTGACGGTAGTAGGCTGTCGGTGCAACCCTGGGACGCCTTTATTACGCCTAAACAGAGTGTGTTTCGAGAGGGAGGGGGGGATATCAATTTTAGCATTACATTTTTTTTTGCAAAGTTATTGCATTTAAGTTAACTTACATCTTAAGGCGCCATGTTTACACATAAGCCTAAATGATATGACAACACTTAAGCATATTGCTGAGGGAGCTGTGGGTAAACATGGCGGCTGGAGGACTTTTATCGAAGCTGTGACCATCTTTATTATATTTAATAGATAATAAATGTAAGAAGACACCGTTCTTATTAAGTGACGGCTTTTCTAAAAATTTGATTCATATGTAAAACCAAATTCCTTTGTGAAACCTATGTAGAGAAATAATCTTTCTGTAGTAAAAAAAAAAAAAAAAAAATAAAAAAAAAATGGTTTAATCTTTGTTTTAGATTTTTGTTCATGCAATTCAAAAATACTTCTAATTTAATGCAGGTGAAATTTTTAGTCGAATATTGTAAAGTATTGTTTCGGAATTTTTTCCTCTGAAAAAAATTAGTAACAAGTAAAACATTTTACATACACATAAGAAATAGGTTAATATTTCCGTTTACTGAAATCAATAGTGTAAAAATAACTAATAACTACTTTATAAGTACTAGTTTAAATTTCAGGCATCTTCAAACTTTTAAAAATTAAACAATCATATGGCAGGTATGCCGATTCGAACCTGGTTCTGAAACTTAGCGACCAAGCACACTAACCGTTAGGCCACGCCGGCTGCAGTCAGCAAGTTTTAATAATAAATCTGACCAACTATCTGAGTTAGTATATCGTGTTATTGCGGGTTACAGTAATTTTCATAACCTGGCGATTTTCCTTCTAATCTTTGGCGATAAGAGTTTGGCGAAAATTTTCTAAATGAAATTTCTTACATTGTGCACGGGGTGAATGGCTGTAAGGATCAAAATCTATGAAAAACGAGATTTCAACTTAAATTCGACGAACTTCAAACCATAACATTCTAGTTTTCAAATTGCAAATCCTTCTAGTGGGTCTGTTTATCTGATCAAACTGTTTATCTGATTAAATGAATATTTGTAAAGGCTTTCATGGTCGTTTTCTTTAAATGTAAGTACTATAAGAACTATATACACTTTAACAATAAGAACACCACCTTTTTTGAAAGAAATAGGAAAAAATTTAGAGGGATTCGAACAAACAACTCCTTTGGAATCGCTAGCTTGCGTTATGGATTGGTTGATTGGTTTGAGCTTGAGCCACAAAAATGTTGGAATAAGTGCCCCGTCTACTTTTGGAAAACCTGCCCCAACTCACTTTTTGAACTTTGGGAGCCCCTCAACGAGTGGGGGTGTAATATTATTGAAAAACAAAAGCATAGTTTTGTAGAGGAAGAAATCTTCTATCAGAATATGCAATATCAGATTAGTCAGTTAAAATTAAAAGGGCTTAATCACATTTTTAATAAAAATCCAAAAGTTTACGCAAAGAGCAAAATATTGAAAAAACCGCTTTTCTGACGAAACTACAAGAGCTAAAATTCTGAAAGTACATCAGAATGTGTGTGAAGTCTTTCTTTTTCATCCAGTTCACTCGTTGGGTTGATCTAATTGTTCATTTAAAAATAAAGGGCGTTGGAAAATTTGCCCCAGTGGAAAACTAGCCCCGGTCTCCCCTATCGTATGAGAACTTTCGATGTGCATTTTTAGAATATCAGATTGTTGTTGTTTCTTATGCCACTTGGAATATCCAAGCTCCATCCGCAAAGCGTACAGGATATAAGGCAAAGAGGGGGTGCGGCTCCTGAGAAAGTGAAGCCCATGAAATGGCAGGAGTCCAAATTAAGCCTCAGATGATAGATGTCGCCACTATCTACCGCCACCTCCACAATTTTGCCATGTCTCTGAAGGGGAGGGAAATAGTCTCCAGACACCTGGACCCGTGGTAAACTGCGCCATGACGGACCACAGGACTTTCGGACCCACAGATTAAATTTGGTATTGCACTTGAAACTGTTGAGTTTTTGATGCTATTGATTATATCGCTCTTAAAAAGAACAATAGAAAAAAATTGTCGGTTAATAAACTTACCAACTTTTATCATTTTAAAATCCTTTTATTACGATCAAGATAACCTGGTAGTTTGTATCCAGGTATCTTAGGCTTTCCCTTAGTGTGCGGTTTTCCATAGTAATAACCTGGATTAGATAACCGGCCTTGGTAGCCTTGATAGTTCCTACCGTAAACACCGTCCGCAGCTTCGTAACAACTACTGCTGTGCACTAGAGCCAGCATCAAAATTGATACCTGTCAGTATGAAATTTAATAAGCACTTTGTATGTAATGGTAAAAAATTGGAATTTTATCCATTAACATCATGCAACTCTCAGAAACATAAAAATAATTCAAAATACAAAACATTTAAAACAGTTAAAATTTTATAATTAAAAACAGACAAAAAAATACACAATAAAACCATTGAAAAACCAAGGAATACATAAATCTCTAGACGGGGTGTTACCATGTGCTCAGGCCTCAGGGCACTATCCTTCCATTTAATTGTGAGTTTTGTGTTGTCAACCAGCACTTTGTACTGTCATTTATATTTCCTAGATTTAAAAAAGACCTAAAGGTGCATTTTGACGTAATCCGTCAATATAGCCTTTGAATAAGGGAAAGAAACTCTACTCTTGAAAAACTAAACTTTGCATTACTGAAGGAAACATCTTTACATATTTCTGTATACTAGACTGATTAGATACTACATATTCATAAAGATTTAAAAGTAAATAAAAT
This sequence comes from Tetragnatha montana, assembly GCA_963680715.1. NCBI lineage: Eukaryota > Metazoa > Arthropoda > Arachnida > Araneae > Tetragnathidae > Tetragnatha > Tetragnatha montana. The sequence continues at coordinate 12,085,482 of OY796676.1, read as the reverse complement.
AATCAATCAAAAATCCCATCTCCGTTTCATTTAGCCGGATGTTCCATTTTCACAGTTTGTGTGTTCAGAAAAAAAACCGTTTTAATAATTTTGGAAAAACTGAACATCAATGGAAAACTTTAAGAAAACTTTGAACTTACATGGACAAGGTTCAAGGTTATTATTGCTAGAAAAAATTAATTTAGAGGAATATATCTAAAATATAAGGACAGTTTTCCTAAAAAATGGCCCGTTTACTGTCTTTACAAGGCAATTTATTCAAAATTTTCAGTTACTTTACGAGGAATAAAAGGAAACGGGGAATTTTCTGTGATTAGGGTGTATTATAAATTGTAAGATGTTACTACATAATTTTAAAAAGTTTTAAAATTTGTTAAATAGAAGAGAACAACAAAATTAAATTAAATCTAAACATCACGATTATTTGAAAATGCTTAAGCCAAATTTGAGAAACAGAATGAAAAGAACAGAAATCAAAATGACTTACTAGTATGACCTTCATCGCGGAGTAATATCAAAAAAATAGTCGTGATTTCCAAATCTCTGCCTTTTATTGTCACGAAAAAAACAATTTAAAAACCGTGAAAAATAGTTCTAGGAATTTTTGATTTCACACACTTGTCCTTGTGTGGCATCAAACACTTGTAAATCAACACATTTCGCAATATTTGCCGTCTTACATTTCTCTCCGTACAGAGTTTTGCTTAAAAATGTGGTATGTTTTTTTTTTAAATGGCTCCTTATAGTTAAAATATCCATCGTTTCGAAAATTCTAATGAAGCGTAAAAAAATTAAAGAGAAAACCCACACACTTCCAGGAAAGTTCTTTAAACGTAAACATGTTTTCGTGCCAATCCAATCATACCCAGATAAATTCCATAACATGGCTAACCCTAAGCAAGCTAGTTATAGGTCAATTGAATCGTCAGTTACTGTATAAGTAATGGAAATTTTATCCTATAGCCACCAAAATTTTACAGGAAATTCATGACACTGTTAAGAATACAGAACAATCATCGAAAAAATCATAAGTGTATTTAAAAATGTTTCACAGGTTAAAAAAGATGATGGACTTATTCTTTTCTTCAACCAATATGACATATCAACTGAAGAAAAATCTTATAAAACACTTATATTGAAATTTAAATAATATTTCTGCTTAGTTCACAGTATAAAAGTGAGAAATAGAAAGACTAAAACAAATAAAATTCAAAATTATTATGAAACTGAGTCATTAAGGCAGTATCAATGGAGTAAAAGTGAATATGAGTGGAGTCAAACATTCCCTGTATGAAATAAAGTTTAAATTAAAAGAAAATTTTATTTTGGCTTAGTTTACATCACAATAAATAAGAAAAGAAAAAATTAACTTTAATTTCAAATTAAATTAAAAAATACAATGAATGGACATCGATTTCGCAAATTCAAGGGGCTATATCTGCCGATAGGGGGTAGCTTTTTCCCCCCTCTTTGCACTCATGTGTAGAGCGTAGCCTGGAGATAGTTTTGAGCAGAAAAAGTCAATTTGTCATTCTTTGGACTTATTCCCTTTTTCAAACTGACGATTCAATTTCTTTTTACGTCTCTTTCTCGCTTACTGTGGTGTCAGAAATGTATTGAAGGGCTAGATTAAAGTATTGATAAGATAAAATACTGAAAAATTTAACTTAATGTTAAAAATATGAGGGTTATTGTGGGCAAACGACTGGGGTGTAGAAATAAAATTTCAGTGTCAATTATCATGCTTTAATTTACTTTTGTATCATAAAAAGTGTGCTTTTTAAGGTTTTTTCTTGACAATAATAGCTTGCTTATTGCCATTTTAAAAGAGACCTCTTTAGGAAACAAAACTTTATGAAGTTAAAAATAAATTAGTTAAAACATAATAATTGTCACTAAAATTATATTTCTACCCCAGCTGTGTTTACCTACAGCAATACGTTATTTATTGCTGCTGGCATTTTTGTCCCCCTCTAGCACACTATCCGTTTACAATCCGGAAGTGTCTATATGGACTGCAAAAACGGCAGTTCGCCTATGCGCCGAAGGTCTCGCGGTTACGTAGCAGTCCCGGCGCTCCTATCAGAACCGTTGCCGTGTAAATAAGAGTAGAGTTTAGTTGTATATTTACCGTCCAAATCACGGACGTAGCTATAGCTTTTACAAGGGGGGGGATCCAAAAAACTTCATTCAGGGGACACTGAAAGTGTAGCTAAAGCAGGGTTTTCCAACTGGCGGGCCGCATGCGGCCCGCTGGGTTATTATTTGCGACCCGCGAAGCTCCCTAAAACCCCCCTAAAAAGTAACTTTAGAAGACTATTTAGCATACTAAAATTTAAACATTTTTGGGGGAGGACCTCTGACAGAGGGAGGGGAGTAATGTAATAGGGGAGGACCTCTGACAGAGGGAGGGGAGTAATGTAATAGGGGAGGACCTCTATTACATTAAGAAGTGCTTTAGTCGGTCGTTTTCTAAGGAAAAAAAGTAAAAGTTTGAGGTTTCGAAAGGGAAGTTGTATACCTTGAAATAGCGTAGCAAGGGGTTATAAAGGCTTAGGTTAACCATTATCACGAGGAGGGACAAAATGGAGTATGTGTAAGTTCAACTTTTTGGCTGGGGGGGAGGTAAAACCTATAAGACCTCAGGACCTAGGGAGCCGTTACTAGACTGTTTCGGAGGGGTTCTGGCCCACCAAATGTTTCTAACAGATTTTATTTCGAGTAAACTGTAGGCCAAATGTGAATTTTTGCTGTTAGTACATGCTCTCAAGCAAAAAAGGGGGGTATATATAAGGGGGGGACCGAGGGGGCCCTGGCCCCCCCCCCGAAATTCGGACTAGGTGCACCAAAACAAGTTAAAATCCTATATTTAAAGGTCAAATTTCAAAAAAATTTCTGGGGGAGGACCCCCAAACCACCCCCTTTTGTACTTAGAATTTTATTAACAATTTCATTATAATAAGTTCATCCAAATCCTATCAAAAAATATATGTCCAAAATTCGGACTAAGTCTACCAAAAACAAGATAAAACCTGTTTTTAGGGGTCAAGTTCCAAAATTTATCTGGGAAAGGACCCCCCAGATCCTCTTTTGTACTTGGAACTCTATTTTCATAACTTTTTAAATATTAAGTTCATAAAAATGTACATCCAAAATTCGGATTTAGTGTACCAAAACTAGTTAAAAACCTGTTTTTTTTAGTCAAAAATTTTCTAGGGGAGGACCCCCAGACCCCCCTCTGATACTTGTATTTTTATTACTAGCAACTATTCCTATACGAAGTGCTTTGGACCTAAATTATCACCTAAAAAGCTGCATTGGACCTATTAAATATGTGGGGGAGGGTCTAGGGAGTAATCTTGGGCCCCTCCCAAAATAAATTCCTATATACGCCACTGCTCCCCCATAAAATTTTGTGAAATTTGATCCGAAAAAGTTGTATTTACACGCATATTTTGGATATTTGGGTCAGGAACCTTTCTGTTTGGCTGACATAGTTTGGGCTAAGGGGGGGGGTCTGGACCCCCTAACCCCCCCTTATATACCGCCATGGTCCAAATAGACAGTGCAGACAGTTACAATCCCGCTTTTGTATTAATGTGATTTCGAATTGTTCTTGGATAGTCTACACCTCCTAAAAGTTTGCTGTACCATTTCAGTTAGTACTACACCTTGTATAATAAATAAATTTGCGAGTCTGCTTAAACAGTGTTTTATAGTTCAGAAAGGAAAGCTAATCAGTACCCTTACAAAATACCCTAAAGTAAACAAGTATTTACTTTATACTCACAAAAACTATCACAGAAAGGAAAGGGACGTGCTTCCAAATCCCTCCTTATCCGCACTTACACTTTCACTTCCTTTTCGCCCTTTCTGTTTGTTTTTATCTTACACCTCGTCAGCAGGCCGTTTCGATCCTTTTTAATAGCCACAGAGAAAAAAGAACCCACAACCGACCCCTTCCGAAAGAAAAAAAACACCCACCACAGATGTGGGGAATAATGCCTGTAACCAAGGCGACCCACTTTATCCCACAGCAGAGAGACATGTGTACGGAAATAGATTCAGGGAACAAGAAATACACTGGCCATAAAAGGTAGAACCCAGCACTTTTCACGGGAATGATGCAGAAAGAAGAGTTGGTTTTTGGGGCCACGTTTCGCCGACAATTCTCGGTGCCTTTATTTTGTGGGCAGCTTTTGCTTCTTATTGGATGTCTGTCCTATTCTCACGTAAAGGGGGGGGAGACGCGAAATATTTTGAGAAATGTTGGGTCTCTGACAAAGGTAACTTCTTTGCTATCGCTGTTTTGAAAAGCTGAAGATCAAAGTGAAATAGGGTGTCAATTTTTTATACCGTTTTGATGGAATCAGGGGGGTTAAGTTTTGCATTGATTTGGTCTGATAATGATATCCATTTGTAATAATGTTTAATACAATATTTTTTAACGAAAAAAGCCTGTATGCCTTTCAACAAATCAGCTATTATGGCTATTGGATATTATGGATTTGAACCAAAATATTTGAACTTGTGTTTGTAAGTTTTATAGACACCGGGGAAAATATAAGCATTCAAAGTTTTTTTTTCCAGTTTCCTTGCCCATCTTCAAGTCTCTCTTTTTTTTTCCTTAAAAGAAATGTCAGTGTACTTTCAGTATACAGTCAGTACTACAAAGGGCCTCCTTTAGAAACTCCATTCTGAAGAAATCATCTGCATGGTTATTCGGAGGACATCCTCAGTTGTAAAACAACAGTCGTCAATGAAAAAGCCAAGGTAAACAATTATTACTATATTTAAGCTTAGGATGAATTTCAATAGGAAGTAAGAAGAGCTTGCCGTAGTCTTTGGCAGAGTTTGAATTTAATGATCGCATTTGGTTGTCAAAACCGTCTTTAATGATTAAATTTTGAGTAAAACCTTAAAAATACGGCCTGGTTTTGGGCAAAAAAACTCATGATCGGTTTTATTGGTTTCGATTGAAAATAATTACTTTTGAGTGATACGGTTTTACTGAGATAATAATGATTAATTTATGATGAAAAGTGTTTCTAACACCAGTAATGATTATTACGCGATGATTACTTCTCTGATCGCCAAAACGATGATCCATGTTTGATGAAAAACGCTGCGTGATTGGCGATTATAATTGATGACGATGAATATTGACGATTTCGACCATGGATGATTTCATCATTTTATTAATTTTGCATTATTTAACTGGTAAAATTATACTAAAATCAGACAAAGGTATTGATATATACGCTCTTCTATAAAAATTTTAAGTATCCTTTGTTTCTTACGCTGGACGCCTTCACAATTTGGAAAAAAAAAATTAGAAATTTTCTTTTAGTCTAAAAAAAAATGATGCATTCCACCAGAAAGCTCTCAAGCCCCTCAACGACTTCCAATTCCCCTTCAATTCTCTCAACTGACATCATAGAGTAAACTTTTTTATGTAGCTTTTAGTGGCGAAACGCTCGTAAAGTATTTATGGTTGGCTCTAACACATTCGACGATTGGAATGACGTAGAATGGAAATATTTACAGCCACGCTTTTGTGAGGAGGCGATTTTTATTTGCTAAGTGTGTAGCGAATTTCTGAATTCTGGAATTGCCTCCATCTCCCCCGGTGTGAAAATTTTTTTCCCATCAGATTTGAGTGGAGAAAATGGAATTTTCTTACCTTGCTTGATTTATAACCGTTCTGCACTAAAAGCGAATCATGGATGGCTTGGATTTCTTATCGTGAATTGAGTTTTATATAAAAGAAGGAAGAATCTGTGTTGGCTTAGAAAAATCATTTGAAAACTTTATATAAAATAAAATTTAGGTATCACAAAATGATCGTGAAAGGAATTTTAAGATAACCAATATGGAGTTAAGTATAAGTACGAAAATATTCTCGTGCTGAAATAAAATATGGAAAAGAAATGAAGTGAAGTATTTTTAGAAAGGGTTTAACATAGGGTTGTGCTAAAAAGGTCAAGTGTGTTTTCAGTGTAGGCTATAATAATGAGCGAAGAAATAAAATATGTAGTACACTCTTAAAGATGGAGGGCAAAGGGAGATTTTTTAAAATGATAAAACAGATTTCTGTACGGATAATTGAACAAGGGGTCATGGATTAAAATATACCAAGACTCATTTTAACCGGGAGGACTGAAACCTTTTTTTTTTTAACGTATACTTAAACATATGGTTAAAATACACTACCTGCATTTGAAAAACATAAGTTCAGTTTTAAAAAATGATGACTTATTGTTGTGAATGAATACGCTACGTTTAAACATACAGTTTAGAACAGATATAATTTCTTTAGAACCAATATAGAGCATTTTCAATCACATGACTCGGACCTAACAACGGCCTTAGAAACAGAAATGTTACAATTTTTTTGCCCTACAGAGGTTAACATTTACAGAAAATGACTGGCCGTGGAATTCTTCTATTGGAGCATTTGCTATCACGTGACCCCATACTTAAAAACCGCCTTAGCAACAGATAAACAACGGCCTTAGCAACAGTTAAAAGCCCTACAGAAGGTACATAGTTAAAAGAAAATAACCGGTTTTGACTTCACCTGAAAACACTCTATTAACATAGATATCAGTGTCATAAAGAATGTCTGTGACACAAAAGATGTGAACAAAAAACTTTGAAGCTAAGTATCTTAAAACAAGGTTTTTGTTACATTCTTTTTTCATCCACCCCTTTAATTATGTAGTTACACTGGGCAACTATTGAAGCTACCCATTACAAGACAAAACGCACAAAAATATATCAAAAAGGGGGATTTCCTGAATTTCTTCTTTTAATTTTTCTCTAAAATTTTCAAAACACACTTCCAGATTAGCCCAAAACTTAAACATCTAAGCCTCAAACTAGAAAAACACGCTTCTTAAGCTTCGAGTCTTAAAATCCCGAGCCCTGAAAAACAACAGAAATCCGGGATTACTAAACACAAAAACTTGAGAGAAAATTGATTATTCGGCTAAATGAAACCGGGATTACTCCACCGAAAAAGCGGACACGATTCATCACTTAACCTCCAATTGTGTTTACAAGAACATTTCCTTTTTTTTCTCCGCGACCAAATTTTATTGGTTTTGCGTGTTATCGAATTGCTTGCCCCGAATAACTTTTTCGATCAGACCTAATCCCCGCCAAAAGAAAATGTCCCAATTTTTTTTAATACTATTTTCCCCTCTTTTCAACGCGCCGTTCCTTATTTCCTTTCGTATTAACCACTGTGGTCCACTTCCTTACCCTTGGTTACAAAGAATCTAATAACACAGCATCTAGTGAATGTCGCATGGGCTGTTCCTACATTTGTCATGAGTGGAGCTGGGAAACTGGAGTAATTTGATAGAAGACTTAGACCTAATTCTTTGTCTCGGAAGATCTTTTGGTAATCTTTTCATTTTTCGGAGATTCCCATAGGAGTACAGAGTTTTAACGCTGCTTCAAAAAAATGTTTTAAGGTTTTAAAACTTTCAAAATGTTAAATTACGCTTTGCCATGCTATATAATAATGCCACTGCATTTTTGGTGTATTTTTATGCTAGACTGCAACGTTACTTGACCCTGGAGAACCAAAACAAAGAAAGTTCCCAACGCGGTGTCTGAATTTTGAGTGAAATTAAGAACTGAAGACTGGACTTCAAAAACGAGCTAAGTGCCAAAAAGTAAATTTCCCGTAATTCATCATTTAAAATTTGATTCTGCATAGAAATACACATAATAAGTCATATTTCAGGCCGTTGTTGACCTAAAAATCATGGTCGTGGCACTTAGCTGGATTTATAGGGTGTTTGTTGGTGATGGAACTTAGATTGGTTTTTCGGGTCTAACTAATTTTTTTTAGTTTTGGTACTTAGCTCGTTTTTGAAGTCCAGTCTTAAACTTTAATTTAGAAATAAAATTAGTTTGTTAAACTAGAGACCCTTTATATATATGGTCTCTATGTTAAACCCAATAGCGTCTTTTTATCACGATTTGCGTACCGAAACTCCTCCTAGAAACCCAAAAGGCTTTCTGTTTACTCAGTTTTCCCTTCCTCGTAGTGACGTCATAGGGCCAAGAAACGTTGCAGTTTAGTATAGTAAGTATAACCTTTGTTATAGAGCATTTTCAATCACATGACTCGGCCTAACAACGGCCTTAGCAACGTTGTTTTTGCCCGCCAGTGACATCATGTGCGAATGCTTCTATTGGATGCTTCTAGTTCCCGCCCCCTAACAACAGCCTTAGCAACGTTGTTTTTGTCCTCCAAGTGACGTCATGTGCGAATGCTCTATAAACTGTAGGGGCTTTCTTGCTAAAAGTTGATTCCTGTAGAATGAAAAAAAAAAGCAAAACATTTTCTTCTTGTAGTTTTTTAACACTAGTACGCATGTAGAATTTTATAAACTCCAACATTTTAAAGCGTTTTAAATAAATGGATCGTCAACATTTCTTAAAAGCGTGTAAAATCCTTTTGATTAAAATTATAATTGATAAATTTATGTAAGAGTCAAGGAATAAATATTTAGAGTAATATAATTTAATAAATACACAAATACGATGGCTCTTAAGTTTCTGGAATTCAGATTTAAAAAAGGAATAAAAATAATTTACAACACATGCTAAAAGGTTTTTTATCTCTTCTTTGAGTTTTCTCCCTAATTGATTTGAGATTTGCAGAAAAAAAGTAAATATATCGTGTATTTGTATGTCATAAACTTTAAATTAAAAAAAAATTCTTTGATGAAATAAGCATTAATGGGATTAGAAAGATATATTTAAAAAAATTGATTATCTACTACTTTAAAGAATTTAAGTACCTACATAAGAAATTATAATTTAATTGAGTTTCGTATTTTCTAAATATTACTCAGAAAAGGAGTTCTACATCAACACAATGCACATGAAAAAACAAAAGGCTTTAGAATTTAAAATATTTGAGGTGAGAAATAAATTTTTGAAAACCGCATATGAGTGCGGAATTTTAATGCAGATTTTAAACATAAATGGTATGTAAACACTTATGACAGCACTTAAATATTCTGTTGTTGTCGTTGTGAAGTCTTCACTAGTTTTTCTTTCACCAAATGTATAAAAATACCTTTCCATATACATTACAAAGGTTTCTATTGAAATTCAATGTACATCAGATAGAAGGGATACATTATTTGTGAACTTCTCCCATCAAAATTCTCCAGAATCGTACTTTTCTAGAAAAAGGGGAATTATAGCTATAGCCTTTTACTATTGGCTATAAACGAATAAACGAGATCGTATGGAAGGTTTTATAGCTACTTTTATTATAAGACGTGACTGAGTAGTGGAAGCTCCATTTCCTGAAAAGGCTAAGTGGGGCAAACAAATGGTGTAGCCAAAGGATTGAGCTTTATTTGTGTATATGATGATCGGGATTATCCATGACTTCTCCATTAAGGGATGGGAGGTTTCTGGAGAAGTATTGGATATTCCTGGAGAAGAGTAATCTAAGGTTCTGAAGTTTTGAAAACGGGCATGAGGATATTAAAGGGGATGAGTATAAAATGTAATCTAAATTTATGAATATTATTCGTAGTCTTCAAGTTTTAAAAAGGGTGTTTTGGCAAGGAAAACCTGTTAAGGTGTGTTTATGAAAATGGGTGTTATTGATGTATGTTCACGGCATACGTTTTGACATGTCTTACCTCTCTATGAGTATCCATATCTATAACTTGGTAAGAGGTGTTAACATGTTGAGATTTTATTGCCAGAAGTGAACATACTACACCAATACTCACGTAAAATTTGGGCCTCGTCTGAAGAAAATTAACACTTTTGGACCGAATTGCATGATACTTTTTTTACCTTAGCCATTTATAAAGTGCACCTAATTTTATTTGGTTTGTAGTAAATAAATTAACCTCCCATTTGTTAAAGAATACATTATTTGATAAAATAGTCTATATAGGGGATTTTAAAAACCGAATACATTAATGATTAACATTTTGGAGAGTTTTTTTGACGTTGCAAATTTAGACAGAGAATAGTTTTTTATTACTTCATCCCTGATTTTTTTTTACTTTTAAATTAGTATGTTCTACACATTGAAACCTAGAGAATCTATTGACAAGAGAAGTTTGTGCAAAAGATAAACCAAGGTAGATATAAAACAACGTTTAATACACAATGGTAACTTGGGTGGGGTTCAAATTGTATATTTGAGTGTAACTGTGTTTTCTCCCTTAGAGGTAACTGTGTTTTCTCCATTTCTCTGCATTAGAGGTTGATATACCAATGCCGTGTCAGTTGTTTTCTAATTTTTAGCACTGACGAAGGGGATCTATTTATCCCAGAAACAATGGACTCTAACCGCCTATCTGGTTCGAGACTATAAAAAGTCACGTGTCGGTGGTAAACAAACTCTCAATATCAAATCATATCTCATTATCATCATATCTCACTGTTAGATATGAACTGTCTATTTAACATTTCTCTCCCTCCTGGGCGATAAAGCGCCAAACCCGGAACTCTAAGAACTCTCCTTCGAACTTTTGTTTTATTATGAAAAGCTACCTTTCGAAATTGCCGCGTGTTTTTATCACTCTTTTAATATGTTATGTAAATGATAGAAGTATCTAATTAAATCTAATTTTTAGTAATTAAAGAAGCTCTTTTTTCATTTTCCACATCTAATAACAGCAGCGGACAATTATTTTGATGTCTACTAGATGAAACATAGATCTACGCTTCCCCAGGTAGGCTGCATGCTTCATGTTTATTTATCTGCTACCGAGTATATATATTTGAAATAACCAACAGATTATGAGACTGATAAGTAGCGTGAAATAAGTGTAAACAAGTGGTGTAACTTATCAAGCAAAGTGATTAATTACGAAGTTATCCTCAAAAACGAAAGTAATAACTATGTCTAACCAAAACCAAATTGTTAAACTAAACACTGACAATTACTCAACTTGGAAATTTAAGATGGAGATGTTTTTAATAAAAGAAGATCTATTTGATGTTATTGAAGATGATCCCCCCAGACCTGTTGATGCCAAATGGACTAAGCGTGACCGACAATGTCGAGCGCTGATTAACTTGTATATTGAGGATAATCAAATCATTCATGTAAAATATGAAAGCAGTGCAAAAGCCACCTGGGATAAACTGAAAACAATCCACGAAAGAGCTAATCTCTCAAGTAAACTGTATCTTCTAAGAAAGCTTTACAGTCTGAAACTAAGTGAAGATGGGGATATGCAACTACACATAAACTCTCTCTTAGAGCTAATTGATAAACTCAAAGCTATAGGAGAAGAGATAAAAGAAAACCATGTATCCGCCCTTCTACTCTGTTCAGTACCTAGCTCTTACGATACTTTAATAACCGCGCTGGAAGCAAGACCCGAAAACGAATTAACTCCGGAATTCATTAAGGGGAAATTAATTGACGAACATAACAGAAGAGTTGAGAACGACACATCGGAATCTAAGGCACTAAAGGTATCCTACAGAAACAAACCAAAAAGGGATAAATTCTGCACGTATTGCCATAAAAACAACCACTTTAGGTCAGAATGTTTTCACCTAAAACCAAAACAAAAGCAGAAAAACGAATCTCGCCAAGGAACCTACAATGACGCTCAAAAAGCCAAGGGGAATTACCGCCAGTACAGCGAAAGCAAATCGTGTAACCTCGCGGCGCCGGAATGTGAAAAAGAGAAAAAACAGCCTACCGATGATATTTCCGAAGAAAGGCGCACCCAAGAAATGAATAAAGAAGTAGCGCTGAGCACAAATCGAAACTGGGAAAAAGAACACAGAACGAATGAAAGTTTTGTAATTGACAGTGGAGCCTCAAATCACTACTTTAACAACAAAAAGTATTTCAGCGAATTAAAGGATGCCCCACCCTCGAATATAAAAATAGCGGATGGATCTGCGATTGACATAAAAGGAATAGGAAATGTCAATTTTAAAACCCAAGATTCTAATGGCACCACTGACGTAAAAATAACACAAGCACTGTACGTTCCCGATCTAGAAACTAACTTAATATCCGTTAAGAAGATGACCGAAAAAGGCCTAACGATCATTTTTGAAGAAAATGAATGCAAAATTAAAAGAAAGGATGAAATACTCTTAAAATGCAAAGCTACTAACGGGCTATACCAGTTACAAGCAACCCAGTCACAAGCAAGTCAGTCACATTCTACCACCGCTTTACTGTGCACAAACAAGAACTGCGTCCAACTATGGCACAGACGCCTAGGACACAAAAATAATGATGCAATCAAAGAACTAGTAAGAGAGAATTTAGCAGACGGAATCTCACTAGATAACTGCAAGCACGATACTACATGTACAGACTGCATAAAATGCAAGCTCACAGATAATCCATATCCTAAAGAATCAACATTTAGAGCCACGAAACCCCTTCAACTCGTTCATTCAGACGTATGCGGACCAATTGAAACTCCATCCGTGAGTGGAAATCTGTACTTCGTAACCTTTATAGATGATTACAGCAGATTCACAATGATTTACCTAATGAAGAAGAAAAGCGAAGTGACGGAAAAGCTGAAGCAATATGTTGCCTTAACCAGTAACAAATTTGGAACAAAGTTGAAAACGCTAAGAAGCGACAATGGAGGCGAATACCTCAACAAAGAGCTATCAAGCTACTTTGAACATCATGGAATTCAACACGAATTCACAGTTCCATATTGTCCAGCTCAAAATGGAGTTAGTGAGAGGAAGAATAGAACCCTCATAGAAATGGTCAAATGTCTTCTAGCCGACTCAAACTTACCGAAGAGGTATTGGGCCGAAGCAGTTATTACGGCAAACTATCTTCAGAACAGAATTCCTACTAAAGCCAACAAGAAGACGCCATATGAGTTATGGAATAAAAGGAAACCTGACCTCTCCTACCTGAGGACATTCGGATCCAAAGCCTTTGCATACATCCACAAAGCAAAAAGAGGAAAACTCTCAAACACCGCAACTGAAGGCATACTAGTTGGGTATGACAGCAGAAGAAAAGGATACAGAATCCTGCTCCCTGACGACAAAATAGAAGTATGCAGAACGGTCAAATTTATTGAAGCAAAAGAAATATCTGAAGTCACTCCGATAACTCACAAAGATCAAGAAAAGGAAAATGAAGAAACCGAATCGGATAACCAAGTAAGAAGATCCAACAGATCAACAAAGGGCCAACCACCTGAAAGATATGGTTATCATGCCGAAAATCTAGACGAATTTGAACCTAAAGACTGGAAGGAAATACAGACGATAAAGATAGAAGAAAGAGAAAAATGGATACAAGCCACAAAAGAAGAAATGAAGAGTCTTGAAGAAAATCAAACTTGGGAACTCGTAAATCTACCAAAGGACAGAAAATCCATAGGATGCAAGTGGACATTTAAAGCAAAACGAAACGAAAAAGGCGAAGTCTACCGATATAAAGCCAGACTCGTAGCAAAGGGTTTTAGCCAGAAATTTGGAACAGACTACGATGAAACATTTGCTCCCGTAGTCAAGCACACAACAATCAGAACATTCTTAGCTAGCGCAGTGCACTACAAAATGAAAATACGTCACATAGATGTAAAAACTGCCTTCCTCTATGGAAAACTGGAAGAAGAAATATACATGGATCAACCTGAAGGATACGAGAAACCAGGAGAAGAAAACAAAGTATGCAAGTTGAAGAAAGCCATTTATGGTTTGAAACAAGCAGCAAGAGCGTGGAATGAAAGAATTGCAGAAAGTCTTCTCAAGAACGAATTTAAACAAAGCAAAACAGATCCTTGCCTGTTTACGAAGGAACATTCCATGTTTATTATTGTATACGTAGATGACATCCTGATAGCAAGTAAGAATGAAGATGAAGCTGCGAATATCATCTCAAAACTGAAGAAGGAATATGATATAAAAGATCTTGGAGAACCCAAGCACTATTTGGGAATGGAGATAACTAAAGAAAAAGAAGGAAGTATAGGAATCAGTCAAAAAGGAAAAATAGAAGATATAATACGGAAGTTCGATCTTACTGACAGTAAGCCAACCTATACACCTATGGAGACAAACTTCTGCAAATCAGAAGAAGACGAGCCAATGTCAAACAACACAGTTTATAGACAAGCCATAGGAGCCTTATTGTACCTAGCAAATGTCACAAGACCCGACATCTCAGCTGCTGTAAATCTCCTAAGTAGAAAATTAGAAAACCCCAAGAAAAGTGATTGGAAAGCCGTGGAAAGGGTCATTCGATACCTAAAGACGACCAAAGATCTCAAGCTGATGTTTAGAAAAGGAGATCCCACACTCAGGGCTTACGCAGATGCAGATTGGGCAAATGACCGAACAACAAGAAAATCGACAGGAGGAAACCTATTTCAAATTGGGAAGAACACCATATCCTGGAGCTCTAGAAAGCAAAACTGTGTCGCCATGTCATCGACAGAAGCTGAATACATCTCAGCAGCAAATGCCGCACAGGAAATTCAGTGGTTAGTCCAACTAACCAACGACTTAGGTCTACCTCAACAACTACCTATCACCCTGTTTGAAGATAATAAATCATGCATAAAGCTGTCACAAACAGAGAAGAACAACGCAAGAACCAAAGCAATAGACATTAAGTATCATTTCCTACGTGACCTGCAAGAAAAGTCCATAATAGAAATAGAATATCTACCCAGCCACGACATGGTCGCAGACACTTTCACAAAACCTCTTCCTAAACCCCAATTCGAACGCTTTAGGAACTCATTACAGATCATGTCAGAATAGACATTCAGCGGGGGTGTTAGATATGAACTGTCTATTTAACATTTCTCTCCCTCCTGGGCGATAAAGCGCCAAACCCGGAACTCTAAGAACTCTCCTTCGAACTTTTGTTTTATTATGAAAAGCTACCTTTCGAAATTGCCGCGTGTTTTTATCACTCTTTTAATATGTTATGTAAATGATAGAAGTATCTAATTAAATCTAATTTTTAGTAATTAAAGAAGCTCTTTTTTCATTTTCCACATCTAATAACAGCAGCGGACAATTATTTTGATGTCTACTAGATGAAACATAGATCTACGCTTCCCCAGGTAGGCTGCATGCTTCATGTTTATTTATCTGCTACCGAGTATATATTTGAAATAACCAACACTCACTACAAACGCTACTAGTGTAGTATTTGTGGTAACCAATTGCAAGCTCAGTAGGTCACGTGTTGGTTCCGTGTGACGTCAGACGGTTAGAGTCCATTGTCTGTCTTTTACCAACTTTACCTAGTGTATTAAACGTTCTTTTATATCTACTTTGGTTTTTCTAGAGATTCTATACAAAAACTAATACCATAACTAAATTAAGGGCATGGAACTAAACCAAAATTAACTCCCATAATCCCCAGCACCAAAACACCTGTTGCTTCTAGCAATCCATTGATAAATAGCCGTAGATTCATCAGAGGCTTAAACACCGCATACAAAACCTTCTATTGAAACCTGGTCCTTTTATTTCAATCCATCCTCCACAGTAATTAGGGAAGAATTACTTCCAATCCTATTGATTGAACGAGAGGAGTAACCACCCTTGAGTAAAGTTTACCCATCCGTAGTGTCAACAATCATCCGGTGGCTTGAAAGGTTCTGCTGTTTTGGTTGACAATGAGAATTCCGATCCAAATATCCGAGCCAGGTTGGTATGCCCGAGTGTCGCCGAGTATTAGCTGCTGCCGGGTACTACATCCGGACGCCAGGCGAGAATGGAGCCTATGATATTGACATTTCTATACATATTGGGCCGCTGATGCACGCGGTATAGACGACATTAGTCAAAACGTCACTTGCTTGTTTGGAAACGTAGATTCCATCCGTGATTGGTTCCGTACGGATTGGTACGGATTTACCTCCAATCACGGAACCAATCACGGATAGAATCAACGTTTCCAAACAAGCAAGTGACGTCACACTAATGTCGTCTATTGGAAACGTGAGAGTCGGTAATTGAACATGATAGGGGGACAGAGGTGACTAATGTAGGTTTTGTGGGTATGGAGGGAAGAAAATGGAAGGCTCGGAAGGATGTGAATTCGGTCCGAGGAACAAAAGGAGTATGGATAGAAGTTTTGGGCAATGATCTTTGGGTTTTTACGATTACTAATTAAATTATCAGCGGAAAAAGTACATGCATTGCCCATAGCGAAGTGGTTATTTCCACGGAAGTTGACGCATGCGCAGTAATAGGAGTTTGTTATTACGTGTTTTATAACATTAAAAATATATTATTGATCAATCCTGGCATCAGCACCGATGGTCTAGTGGTATAGTGTGCGGCTTGTAATCCGATAGTCCCCGGTTCGATTCCTGGTAGCTACTTTTGTTATTATGCTTTTATTTAACTTGTAATTTATCAGAAGTAGCGAGATTAGTTATACTTTAGTTGTTACTTTCGTGGAAATATATAGTGCCTTGCCATAAGTGCTGATTTTGACCTCTTTAACACTTTCATATTGTGTTCTCGGTGTACAACCAAAGGATTAATGAACGGCTTAGCTTGTATTTAGTTTGGAGGTATGATTTTTCATTTATTGTTATGTTATTAATACACACAGCAAAATATAAATTCAAAAAATTTTAGAGAATATCAATAGCTGGTTTCTTTATTGGAATTATGTTGTACTGAGTATTTGTAGCAAATTTTATTATGGGGAAACTAAACAAAGTTTAAAATGTTCTTTATAGCTTGAATTTAAATTAAAGTTTCGATTTTAAAAGGCTATAAAGAGAGAACCACTGGCGAGAAAGACTTGATATTTCACTTGAGTATTCCTGAAGCAGGGAGAATTTTTTTAGAGAGGTAAGAAAAATGGTACCAAAATTGACCGATAGGGGTTTCAGTAGGTACTCTTTATATCCTCATGAGACCGAATTAAAGACAGGTAAAATGAATAAATAGAACTATCTTGCTTGTTTTAAATTTAGTTTAAAAGGGTTTTGATGAGTACAGCACCCTCCATCGGTCAATGATTTCGCCCGCAATTTAAAATTTTTCTATTACAACATAAATACATAAAAATTACTAATAATTTATAAAAACTGCTGTTTCTTTTTCTGATAAAAAATTTTATTAAAGACGATTTTAAGCTCATCAAATATTTTTGACATGGTAAGTTTACAATTTAAAAACACCTCTAAATATTCCAAGCAGTAGGTAGCAATATTTTTTCAAAGGAGATGGATATATTTATGCTAAAAAAATTCATAAATGTCTCCACACCGTAGTTAAGCTCATTTTTCTTTAACTAATAAGGGTACTTTTTCTCTGTTTTTCCATAAGAAAATTTTCTTCAATTCAAAAATTAATAACGATTTATAAACATTAAGTTCGAATTATAAAGGAAAGTTTACTGTGCATACCTACTTGCAAATGGGAAAATGTAATTTCTAGAAACACATACCTGTTCTGGATGAATATAGTAGTGCACCATTACGAGAGTAGCCAGCGAAGTTATCTGATAACATGCCGATTTAGCGAGTAACCATAGTGACAACTCCTGTTAAGAGACTAGAAGGAATTTATAGGAGACCCAATCTGATTCCAATTTATCACAGATAATGACTTTAGCCAAGTGGTTACCATAACCTTCCTACATAATTCATTTTAGTATTATTTAATAAAAGTAATTTCATTATTAGATTTTTTGAAAAAAATATTTTTTAAATTGTATCTTTGTTTTAAGTATTGTTTCAAAGTTCAAGAAGAAAGGCAAACCGAGTCCTACATTGAATCTCTTTTGTATTTTGGTGGATTTTTTATACTTAAGATTCGATTTCGACTAATTTTTTACCCTAGGTCAAGGTTAAACTAATTCTGAGTCTTATCAATATTAGTTTGTATTGTATTGTTTTTCAAAAAAAAAAAATAATTTTCAATTAGGTTCTTATATTCCCTCGAAATCTGTCAACCCATTTGAAATTGAGTAAAATTTCACTATCACTTAATTATATCCACTAATGAGAGCGAATCTATTCACTTTTACTCAAGAAATGGGGTTTAATTACTCATGTAATTACTTTTGGGATTATACACATAAATCAATTATCTTTTACAAGTTGAATGAGTTTGAGTGAGATTAATCTCCAACAAATGACGACACATTTGAGTTCAAACATCTAAGAAATTAAATGTTGACATAAAAAGAAGTTCCTTTATTTTTGTAATGAATTTAATTTAATTTTAATTAATTAATCATTAGTCCTTAATTTTTCAAGGCCCCAAAACGCAAAACTTAAGTGCTTTTTTAAATCATAGTGCACATTTTATAACTAAAGTATTTGTTTTATTTATCCTTGAAATTATTTCTTATTTTGCCTCTAGGAGCTGTTTAAACCAATTTAATGGATTCAGGTTAGTTACTGTAGGTACGCATTACTTCTATTGTGCATTCTTACTATTGTGTTTCTTGAAGTCTAAAGCTGTGAAACGGACTTTCTATACACCCTGCATACTTTATTTCAGTGGTTCCCAAAGTGGGTTCCACGAAAAAATTTATGGGTTCCGCGTGACAAATTTTATTTCCTTAAAGAAAATAAGAATGGTAGGTACTTTTAAATATTAAGTTCATCAAAATGCAAATCTTACCAAAAATATGTATTAAATTCTTAAAAATGTATGTCCGAAATTCGGATTAGGTGTACAAAAACAAGTTAAAACCCTCTTTTTATAGTCAAATTTCCAAAAATTTTCCGGGGGAGGACCCCCAGACCCCCTGATGGCTTTTGGAACTCGCTTAGTCACAACTTTTTTAACATTAAGTAGGTACGCATTACTTCTATTGTGCATTCTTACTATTGTGTTTCTTGAAGTCTAAAGCTGTGAAACGGACTTTCTATACACCCTGCATACTTTATTTCAGTGGTTCCCAAAGTGGGTTCCACGAAAAAATTTATGGGTTCCGCGTGACAAATTTTATTTCCTTAAAGAAAATAAGAATGGTAGGTACTTTTAAATATTAAGTTCATCAAAATGCAAATCTTACCAAAAATATGTATTAAATTCTTAAAAATGTATGTCCGAAATTCGGATTAGGTGTACAAAAACAAGTTAAAACCCTCTTTTTATAGTCAAATTTCCAAAAATTTTCCGGGGGAGGACCCCCAGACCCCCTGATGGCTTTTGGAACTCGCTTAGTCACAACTTTTTTAACATTAAGTTTGATTCATTTAAATCAGATATTAAATTTTGAAAATTCGTTGATTAAAAAATATTCAGGTTTCCGCGATCATTGGCAGCAAATTGGGGGGTTCCACGAGCAAAATAGTTTGGGAACCACTGCTTTATTTTATTACCCAAGAAATACTTTTGTCACTGAAAAAAAAATATAATATTTTTCATTAAAATTGCAAAATACAAACATGATTGAACCATCCTCCTACAACATGCATCGTGTGAAAAGTAGTGGGTCTTTTATCCCAATGTAGTTGTTTATCGCAGCTCTCTCCCAAAAGCATTATCCTTCCCACTGTAATACAGTTGTTGTGCTTGATGTATGGCTGAATACTTGATGAACGATGCCTGATTGATCAATATGGAATGCGCTCTGATAGTGTAAGCGGGGGTTCTTGTTGTTTTTATTGCTTATTTTCTAGGAGATTGCTTTCTGTTTAGTATCTTTGGAAGGCATTTCTCAAAAATTTTCTAGCAAAAAATTGTATTTTACTCGAGAAGGAGGTATTCGAAGATGAACAAGAGGGAAAAGTTATTCTTTTTTAGGGAGGTATTTTTATTATTAGTCTTGCGAACGGTATCAATTGCATTTGCTTTTCTTTCTCTATAAAATGCGGAGGGATATTGGAAAATATTATAGGCTCTTTTTTGTTCACTCCTTTAAACTTAAAATTAGGTTTTAGAAATTTAAATTAAACTCCAAGATCGAAATTGAAAAATTGTTATTAAATTTTTTTAAAGTAAGATTAGTTTTTTTTAATCAAAAATGTTTGATTGTAAATGGAAATACGATATTAGAACTATCACCAGTAAAAATATGATGGTGTATTATAAATAAAAAAAAATTGTTAAAATGTTTCTAAAAATATCTTTGAAAATAGTTTATCGACTTCTGACGAAAATATATTGTAGGGTCATATTGTTCATAGATATTTATGTGATACCAAGCAAGAATCCCTTAAATACTTTTTTTAGAAGAAAATGTCGAGCAGAAAACACAACTTTGGTCATGCAAAACAATTGTATTTGAATCTTAAATTAAGAACCCTTGAGAATGAATAAGTGTCTTTTAAAACATTTTATGAAATCAGTGTTTCTTTAAAACCTATTTTAAAACATCTTCACTTTTTAAGATGTGCCTAATGAAGTATTTGTTGAGAGGTAAATAATAATAATTAAATGCAAATGTTCTCTAGTGCGATACATTACATTAGAGTAAGATATATACAACGAAGAATTTGTTTTAACTTCACAAAAAGTAGTAAGTTTATGTAAAAACATGTGTAAAAAGCTTTGTTTGAACACAAAGATATCGCAACAAACCCGAAAACATTTTATTATGCGAAAACCCGGCGACCGAAAAGGTTAGTAGAAGTCTGAAGGCATTAATTTTGACTCCGATGATGGCCTTTTAAGATAATGATATGGATTTTTAATTAATTACTATGCATGCTTTGGGACCAAGCTAAAGGGGTTCGTTCATGAATGCGTGACTTTCTCAGAGCATTTCTTTATCGATAAACATCACCTTACTCATTTATGTAACTCTCGCATGAATATTCTAATGACTTCCTTTAAAGGGGGGGGGAGTAGCATTAATGCTTGTCGGGTAAGCTTTTCCAACGAAATTCAATGAAAGCTCTTTAAGATTTATAATTCAACAGCTACAGCAACAAAACGGGCTACTTTTACCTTCAGTCAGCTTTCACGTAAATTTGAAATTAGTTTTGTGCTTTTTTAATGGAATTTTAAGGATTTTAAGGTTTGTTAGTTTGAGTATTTCAACACTAACGTCATTTAAATTTTTATGGGTTAAGTCTATCACACTTAACAAATTTTAAAGAATAGTCCATTTATTTTCCTGTTTTCATAAAAAAATATTAGTTTTATTTTTAATTCTGTTTAATAATAACAACTAGGGAGCTATCGCCCTCTGCTCACTATCGCTCACCAACCCCCGTAAGCTGCTTACTCAGGACCTTTTGTATCGCTTTGCAATCCTCACAAAACGCTGCTCACTCCTCTTATTTTATAAAACATGCGAGAAAACAATTTTTTAAATTGCCCAAGTGACTTACCTCATAGTTAGTTACCCGTGTTCAAAGATAAGATAATTTTGATCTACATAAACTCCTAGTTTATCTAAGCCTGGCCTTATAAGCTTAAATAATTGTCAGAGCAAATGCAGTCTAATCTAATACAAGTGCATGAATAACACTCTCTTAAAAGTTAGAATATTCATTAGCTATAACTTATCGATAATTTAATCAAAATGTTTTCCTTAAAAATATCCAGCAAATCTACTAATAACTATTGTTAATCAACATTTTGCAAAAAGGTACCCCAAAGAACCTTTAAAATTTTATATTGTACCTAGTAAATCGCCATGTACCTAGTTTTTTTATTATCATACATACATCTGTTTAAACCCAGACTTGTTTAGCAATACTTTTCAAGCCACTGAAAATAATAAGAGACAAAACCTACGTTACACTCAATGTTTACAAACAATTGATTTTGGCGTGTGACATTATATAATAATTAGTTGGTATATCTGCAAGTTTTTAGAACACTCTTAATAATCTTTGAAAGATATTTAATTAAAGAGTATTTCGAAGTGCATTTTTAAAACGTGAAAGGAATTTGCTTCATTATAAAATAAGGCGATAATTGGTCGTTGTGATTGGATGGGTAATAAATTGTTTGAGGGTTGCTTAGTATTAACTACAACCTTATCCGTAATCTAAAAAAGTAGAAGTATTTTAAAATTGAGATTTTTTTTTTAGAAATTCCTCAAAAGAATCCGAACACTTTGATACAAAAAATGAAAAATGTGTTATACGGATCAGCAATTAAAAAGTTTTTCTATGGAAACCAAGACATTTTAGTTCTTTCTGCAATGTTGATGAAAGGTTTTATGTTAAAAAAAATCACCTCCAAACCATACCTTTCTCAGAAGAACCATACTTTTATTGAAATAAGTGCCTCATCCGAATTAATAAGGGTAATATAAGTCCGATCAATTAAGATAATTAAAGGGTAGACCAATATTTGTCTAGTTCTATTTGATCAAACTATCACAGAGAATATTTTTGCTTAACTAATCATATTTTTTTTCATATTTTATATTGAATGATAAAAAAATTCCTCTAATTTTTTCAGCTTATGTTAGAATTAAAGGTTTGTAATTCTATCAACTTTAACCGATTTAATTCATATGATATATCACATTCTTATTCTATCTGAATGAATGTTTTAGCTTTCTCTATCAGAACTTTTATGAAATTATTTTATGAGTCCAAGTATACTTTGTTTAAAACATTTCTGTGTATGGGTTTATAACCTAAATAATTCTTTAATATAATTTGTAAATAACTCTTTGTAAACACAATGTTTAACTTTATTTAAAATACATATCGTTATTGTATTGAATTGAAAGAGTTAATAATTAGATTTTAAGGAAGCAATATTAAGTAATTCATTCTTGGACAAGGTAAAAAAATCCTTGTAGAATATAATCTGATAAAATGCTTAAATTCTAAACATATTAAGTTGTATTTTATAGTTTCTTTAGATATTGTGTAATTTGAATAATTGTATAGCTATAGTTTAAGTATAGTTATAGTTAAGTTAAAGAAAAATATTACCAATTTAATGTATGCAGTTAAAATTAAATTACCACATTATTAAAAAAATTATAAAAAGTTTAATGCAGCTAATCAGTAAATCCTGAAATTGAAAAATCTTTCTTCAAACAGAAATGTGTGTATTTATTCAAACTTGTTAAAAGGATTTTGTCCCGACATTCTTGATTTTTTCTTACGTACAAATGAAAGATTTTAAGTTATTTTGCTAAGTTTGGAATGTAAAATACGGAGACTGAAAGAAAAGTGAACATTGTATACTAATTTTTTTTAAATCGAATAGAGCAATGGTAGAAAGTTCTGCAAAAGCTTAGGCACATTTAACTCAACAAAGTTAAAAAAGATACCTCGGACTTTCAACAAAAATTCTACAATAGTCTAGAAAAATAATTCAATACATTCCTTGCGGCCTGGTCTGTGCAAGGTAGCGGAAAACCTAATAGAATCGTGGTATTTCTCACTAGTCTTCCACGGTTTTTGGTATCAGAAGTTCTCAGAACTATTTCTAGAGGGTTATATATAAAAGGGAGGTTTCCTTATTGTACAGTATGTTTAATTTAAACGAGCTTCAATTGAACTATTTGTGTCAGATGTTTAATAAATAAAAAAATTCTAAAAAATCCCTTCAGTTTAAGAAAAAATGTTTTCCGATACATTTTGGTATAAAATAGGGCAGAAATGGTGAAAGTTGTTTTTATCTAAAAAAGTATTTATTTCCTTACATAGAAAATAAGTTAAAATGTTTTAAAATACTTAATAATCAATTTGTTAAAAATTTTGGGTCGTTAGTCCAATTTGATGGCGAAATTTTCAGCTTATGCTTTATTTTTACTTGTTCCTTGTTGTTTATTTGCTTTTGTATTACTTGTGCTTTATTTTTTGTAAAATTATGATTGTCTTTCATACATTATCATGCTTAAAATGAATACAATATCCCCCTATAGACACCCCCTCAGTATTTGAATACAAGTGACAAAATCACATTAGGCTTAAAGAAAAATAAATATCTTTGAATGTTCCAAGGACCCTTCCTTAAACCACCATTATCTTTCATTAAAATATTTTTACATCTCCGTTAAACAAATTCATTCTACTAATATGATTTTGATTCGTTTTGAAAGATTCCTATATTCCCATACCCGCTTTGAAGACAAAATGCAAATAAAGTTTTTACTTAACTCCCATGGCAACACTCTGTATAACAATAGCAAATAGGTATCAGAGCTCCCGATAAAAACAGGATTTATTATTTGGGTATTCCATATATTTCTCTAGTGTTCATATCTGTGCCCTTTTTCATGCTGCGCGAGTATGTGATTGATGAGTAGGCCAATTTCCCCTTTTTTCCTTACTTCTTTTTCCATTTTTATTCCGGTGGACGCGCAGGCGTGATGTCTCTGCAAAATGGCGGTAAAAAATTGGTTCTCGAATTACGGGCTTCCGGAGAGGAAGCGTGTGAGTTGACATAGGATGATATATCGTGCCATAATTTTCGCGTTTTCGGTCGATCGTCGGGTCCATGGCCATAGGCGTCGTCGGTTCCTGAAAATTAAGGGTGGAGGAGGATACAAAGATTTGGGATTCCCCTATTCAGAAGGATTTTACTAAACCATGATTAACTAACTACCCATGATTTTTCGTTTAAGCCCCCCGTTCATTGAGCTTAAGGCGGTTTTAAATCAACAAATTAACTTTTTTCCCAAGCTTTTGTGAATTATTTGTAACTTTCCACTGAAAAGGGGATTCTGAGGGTCCTTCCCCAGAAATTTTTTGAAAATTTACTTTTCAAAACAGGGTCAAACTCATTTTATACTAGACAGCAACTTAAGTTGACCCTATGCGACGTCAATAACAAACTAAATAGTTCTCATCGCGGTGTCTGACTTTTGAGTGAAATGAAGAACGTCAATTTAAAAACATGATTATTTTGTTAAACTTATGTATATAGTATAGTGCTTTTTAATCACGATTTGCGTACCGAAACTCCTCATAGCAACCTAACAGGCTTTGTGTTTATCGATTTCTTCTTCCGCATTTGTGACGTACTGGGTTCAAGAAACGTTGCTGCCTAAGTATAAGTGTTATGTGATTCAATAGAGCATTTTCAATCACATGACTCGGACCTAACAACGGCCTTAGCAACAGAAATGTTACAGTTTTTTGCCCTACATAGGTTAACAGTTACAGAAAATGACTGGCCGTGGAATTCTTCTATTGGAGCATTTGCAATCACGTGACCCCATACTTAAAACCCGCCTTAGCAACAGATAAACAACGGCCTTAGCAACAGTTAAAAGCCCTACAGAAGGTACACAGTTAAAAGAAAATAATCGGTTGTGACGTCACCTGAAAATACTCTATTTCAAAATAAAATTTTATATGCTTTAACCAGTGCTGTATAGCTGGATTTTTTTTTGTGGGGGGGAGGGGCTCGCCTCTTTTTGTTTGCTTGAAATAAAATATTTTGTTGGGATTATATCCTCCCATTCTCAGCACTGGACTGTTCTAAATCATATGGGGTCCGCCCCCTCTTACATCCTACGCCTCTTATGTTAGATGCTATTGGTATATTGGCACCATCCTTTATTATTAAAGGTTGGAGAAACACACATTCATCGAATTTTCGTTTTCCCTCAGAAGTTAAAATTAAAGTTTTTTAAACAATGTTTCTAATTATTTTGGGGGGCGTGCACCCCCTGTCGACGTATTCCATCTGCCCAAGTTATTTACTGGAAATGATTGCTTTGCAAAATCGCAAATACCAAAATCACAAAACCAAATAATGCTGCAGGGCACTGTTAAAATTTTGAAAATAGTTGCTACCTGAATTTTACGAGGAATTATCACCAGAAAGAAAATTTTCCAAATTTATACGGATAGGAAAAGGTTAAAAAGGGATAGGACTTAAGATAATTATCTTATTGAATATTAATATTCAGTGTAAACAACGTTTCTTAGTACTGAAGAGAGGAAACCTTAAACCTAGCTTGCATGACAGATGATCATTTTCATCTCACGTTAGAATAAATATTAAAGGTTTTGCATTTATAAAGTAAGCGTCAAATAGTGAGAATAAAATTTTTGTTCTGGCCCACGACAAATAATATGACATTCGGCTCTCGGATGATTAAAAAAAGTTGAGCACCATTGCTTTTCTGAGTTCAAAATAAGGATTGCTCATAGGGTGTGTCATTTCCTATTTTTGACCCTTTTGCGTAATATATTGATTCTGTCCAAGAAATAATAAGCCGGGTAACTGACACTAGAGTAAGTACAAATGACAAAAAGAAATTTATTAGAAAGTTTTACTCAGATAGTCTTAACTAATTCCAACCCCTTGAACTTAAAAATGGTCAGACACAATAATTTAGAATTGGCGAGAGGGTTTACCTCTTCCGGGGCCTTTAACTGAGCTCTTGGATATTTAATTTATATATATCCCTACGCTCATAATTTTACTAATTTATAGGCTCAATTTTGAAAAATTTAATAATTTTGATTTGATTTCCAAACATTTTTAATTCAATTCCCTCAAAATATAAGCAAAGGCCTTACAACGCATGTCTATGGCAAAGGTGGCCCAAAGCAGGGACCATCCAACCACGAAGACCCCCTTCCCCCACATTTATTTAATTTTTTTTTGTTTTTTACAAGCCTAGGCATGCCCATACATACAAAACACCTTACATCAAAAATGGTGGAAATGGGTTCAGTCTTTCTTGACAAAAACAGATTTGGTGGCCCTATGCAAAAGAACCTATGATGTATGTGTAATTAAACTTATTATAGGAATTAAATTACTTAACTTTTCGAGCATAAACGCACCATAAAAAAGTTTGCTTAGTAAGAGCTATCTAGACAAAATACAGGAGGTAGGGAGAAGTCAGAAATACCCAGTAATGGGCGTAATATAAATGATGAAACTTGCGAAGATGTAATCGTCTATGGCTACTTTACAAAACCGCACCTTTATTTTCCTTTTTGGTCAATGCATTACCTTATTGGAAGCGATTTTAGCAGGAAAAGTTGATTGTTTAACTTACTACACTGGTAATTATCTACTAATAGTATACTATAGTGGTTCAGAAGAAAACTCCCTACCTTATAATTTTAAAAATATAACTGTTGGGAAAATATATCTTATGGAATCTTATTAAGTTTTTTACTGAACATATTACTATATTTGACCCTGTGATGAAATATTGTACGGAAAAGTGTTCCTATTCATATTAGAGCCATCGAAATAATTTTGCTGTTTTTTTTATTTCCGAAGAAAATTACGCATTTCAGATAGATTACTTCTATGAATAAGCACTAAAAACATATAAACTTTATTGAGCATATGATAGTGACTCCATAAAAAAGTTTGATCATAAATTATTTGTAAATAGTAGAAAATATTTTAAATAGTCAAGGGGGAACCTGAATAAACCAAATCAATATTCCGTTCACATCTGGTTTTAACCACAACCGTCTTTTTCATTCAAGCAATCCGCCTTAACCATTATCCAATATTCCATCGGAGAAACTACGTTGGGGTCGGATATATCATCCGAATTCCAGAAAAATGGCTTTTAAATGCCACAAAATCGATCCTCCGCAGTTTTTTGAAGCAGTAAATCGGGTGGAAACGATTTGACGAATGCGCCGATGTTTTTGAGGCTCCATTTTCACCTCCCTCGCAGGATGGAACGAGTCCCGGAGGAACAGAATCGAATGCTCCCGATCCGAAAATAATCATTCGATATTTTTTGATTTTGGAATGGTGGAAAATAGACAAATGGATGCCGTTAAGAATCGGTATCTATCTTGTTAAGCTGTATGTAAGTGGTTGAAAACTATTGTTGAGAAATAATATTACAAAGCGCCAGAGATTTTAATCATTGCTTTGAAGAATAAAAGCAAAGTTACACAGCATATTTCCGGCGTATTGGTAGGTATAGTAGTTAAGATCAGTTTTCCCTTTTGCGTTTGGTTGTGGTATGGTGGATCCTAAAAAACGAAAATGACGCCAACTTGGCGCATACGCAAGTCTGAACTTGCACCAAAAAAAGTGTTGCAAACTTTGGAGTCTAAAGTTTGCTATACATTGTAGGACAGATGCCTTTTGTTCTGGAAAAGGCCCATAGAATTTTAATTTAAAGAATTAATTCGCATTTAAAGATGTCAGTTTCATTTGTGTCCCTTCAAGGCATACTACTTTAAAATCTCTCTATTTTCTTATAATTATAAAGATCCTAAACTTTGAGTAGTAATGTTTAGATTCTTAGATAGAGTTAGATAAAGTTAGAGTTATTCTTAAAGAATCCTGAAAAAGGCTACCAAATGTTTGTTGCAATATACTCGTATGTATTAGTTTACAAAATACTATAGTATTTCTTCAAATTTACTACTGATTAAAGCACCACTAGTATTCATCCAATCTATTACATTACTTTCGACATCTAAAAAAGGCATTTAGGAAACCTTCTAACATTACTGCAAATTGAATCCAAACCATTGCTTAATATCCTAGATTTCCTCTATGTGGTAAAATAAACTAATTCGTCCTTGTATTCTTTCACAGCCTTACAGAGTGTAAATTATTTGTTTTCAGATTGAATGATTACACATGTTTTAGTTTAAACAATTCATCCTTATATCGACTCGTAAAAAAGGAGGTGAAAATTCAATAAATGCAATTTAGGTAACTGGTTCGGAGGCCAATTTGATTAAATTACCGTATATAGCCATTACAGTTAATGTCAAGCTCGGAGCAGATGTAGCAGAGTATATCCAACAGTATAAATTCGTATCAATTACAAAGATATCTCCATGATGCAGTAAAAATAGACTGTGAAAACACGTGTCGTCAGTTTAAGTTTTAACTAAATTTTTCTTGTTTTTAGCGTAGCGCAATGAGGGAATTGCATAGGTGAGGGATTTGCTTAATTTTAAACTTTTTGATACGTTATAGTTTAAAACTCTCAAATATCAGATTTTAAAGTTCAAAAATATGTTTTAAACATGGAACTAGTACAATAGTCTTCTAGTTCCATGGTTTTAAATAATGGACTCTAACCGTCTGACGTCACACGGAACCAACACGTGACCTACTGAGCTTGCGATTGGTTACCACAGATACTACACTAGTAGATCTACTAGTGTAGTATCTGTGGTAACCAATTGCAAGCTCAGTTGTAGGTCACGTGTTGGTTCCGTGAAGTCTCGAACCAGATAGGCGGTTAGAGTCCATTGAAAATTCGATTTTATTTTTGCCAAAACACTAGTTAAGTCATGTGATCAAAAAACGGGATTTGACGTCACAGCGCCGTCGAAACTAGTGAATTGTTGAAAATAAAAGAAATCATACTTATCATAAAACCTAAACACGCATAAAACTCGTCTGTTTCTCTAGTGAACGGCCAGGAAAAGAAAAAATTTAAACTTCGAATCCTAATAATTCCAAAACCAATAAATATTTTTTGAAAAACAAAACGCCAATCTTTTTATAAAAAATATTTGTATGTGTCTTTAAAATATCATAGTTTTTTAGTTAAAACTTTGTGAAGAATAGCAGAATGAAGCAAGCTAAGCATACAATAACATAGCGGGTCCAAGTGGGTCCAAGCGCTGTGACGTCCCCAGCAGCCATAACGAAATTACTGTTTTTCCCGCCAATACTGGAAACGACATTTTAAAAATTAATATCTTGGGGAATAGTTTTCCGATTTCAATAATTTTTATGTCATTTTTCATGGATTTTCATCCTCTATCATAATAAAATAAAAAAAAACGTGCAATTCCCTCATTAAAAGCAGATTTTTTTTATTTCTTGTCAACGGTGCTGTAATACACAATGGACTCTATCCACCTATCTGGTTCGAGACTATAAAAGTCACGTGTCGGTGGTAAACAAACTCTCACTGTCAAATCATATCTCATTATCATCATATCTCACTACAAACTCTACTAGTGTAGTATCTGTGGTAACCAATTGCAAAAGAAAATTCTCTTCACAATGCCTCGTTGATAAAATAAATCCTTTATTATCGTTATAAATATGAAGCGAACATCTTAAAAATATCATTATGACCTTTTACCATTAACCTTTACTCAAAGGACCAGTTTTAAGGTGAAAGATAACCAAATTATTACGGATTAATTTGCATAAAGAAGGAATCCTCAACGTCTATTATCACTTTTTATAACGTTAACTCATTACCTTTGGCCAGTTAAAAGAATGTATGTTAACATTTATTACGCGAAAAATAAATATTTTTATAAAAGGAGAAAAAAGGTAAATTAGGAGCCAATGAATCACGTGTGGCAATTTGTTTGAAAGGACCTAATGGGCCCAAATAATGGTTGACATTAAAAAGTAATTTTCTAAATTTATAATTATTTGATCACTTATGAAACGGCACTAAAAATAATGAGCTTTAATTACCAAAACGGATTTCAATTTAAAAAAAAACTGTGTTTAATTAGAGTATTTTATAACTAATTTTAGTTCCAGTGTCGTAAGAAAAAACTATTATTTGTGTTACATAAACATTGCGACTAACGTTTTAGGTTTAGAGGATATTTGAGATCATAAGATGGAATTTAGCCACAGGAATTAAATGCGAAGTTATAATAAAAAGTAAAAAAAAGTTGCTTTTATACGTTGCAGTGCAGATTTTCCGTTGGATGATTTTAGAAACCATGGGAATTGTGATCATCACTAACCTTATTTATCATAATTTAGCTGGATTAGTATAATTTTTCTCTAACTCATAAGTTTAAAATTCAAAGAAATATTTTTATTCCATTGGATATTGAATGTCTCTTTCGTTTATACGAGGGCCCTTAAATGAATTTCCATTTCTTTTGTCAATACTAAATTGTGTAAAAAATTATACTCGACAGCAACGTTTCCTGACCCTATGACGTCACTAACAAACAAAGTAGTTCCCAGTGCGGTGTCTGAATTTTGAGAGAAATGAAGAACATTAATTTAAAAATATGATTATTTTGTTAAACCCTAGCGTCTTTTTATCACGATTCGTGTACCGAAACTCCTCCTAGCAACTCAACAGGCTTTCTGTTTACGCAGTTTCTGCTTACGCGTAGTGACGTCGTAGGGTCAGGAAACGTTGCTGACGAGTATAGGAGTCCTGCACTTACTTGAAATGATGATTTTGTTCCTTATGTTTGCTTACATAAAAGTTTAAAAAATAACTTTATTTAATGTCTTTTTCTCTGTTTGATACGAAAACCCCCCATAAATTTCGAAATTTTAATCCGGTGTAACCAAAACTATCAGATCTCCTCAAAGCATTTAAACATCGTAGTGGGTGATTATGGGTTTACTTAACAAATAACGCAAAAACAAAACAAAAAATAAATGAGAAAGTCGATTGAAGATAAGCTGATAATGAAAACCATTCATTTCTCAGCTGCTACGATTGGAACGAAATCGCCGAGAGCTTTTCAGATCTCGGCAGAAAAACACAGCCCATTCCGACTCGGTCCGAGATTAACTGACACAAAAGAAAGGTTTTTCAGCAATCATTATCTTTTATGAACGGGGGCAGAATCTTCTGAAGTGGAGGGGGCAAAAAAAAAAAAGAATCGATAAGAAGACACGGCTTTATACTGCGTGAACTTTCGCAGCTGTCAAAAGCAAACGGCAATACTCTTTATCATTCGTGCGAAAGTTGGAAAATTCGCCACCGCACGGGTTAATGCGTAGGTTTGTGATTTTAATGTTTTCGCTTGTCGTGGCTAATGAGGGAGGCCATGCATTTTGTTGACATAAGATTGCTAGGGTTTGAATGGAACGGTGTTGCCCTTTATGCCTAGTTTTCGAGAATGGTGATTTTGATTTGCAGCTTCGTTTCGGAACTATAGTTATCGTGTTCAAGTAATTGCATATGTTTAAACAGTAAGAACTTTGTCATTTCAGAACGTGGGCGGGAAGCGATCGGTTTAGTACTTTTCTAAATGATTATGGATATTTTTTTTTACACCCTGATGTATGGTTTCTATGGTATTAAGCAAGGGAACACCTACAAACTCAAATCGAAAAGGAGTTAATAGTGGTTAAGGAAAATTTAATCAAATTTGGGGAAGTACTAAAGAAAACTACATATAATAACATGCCATTGGAAAAAGTAACGTAAGTTAATAAAATATTATCCAATTCATCATCATTATATATTTACAGACAGCCAGGGTGGGCCAGAGCGTTCCTCTAAATTTTCCTCAACAGCGGTTTATTTCTTACTCGTTCGCCAGCCTCTTTCCTGGAATGTAAGGAAGTCTGTCTCTACCGATTTAATCCATCTCAATTGGGGTTTAGCCTTTTCTTGCATTTTTAATGGTTTATTCATCCCATTTTTAGTGCAGAATCATCATAAATTCTAAATGTTTGAGATGTTTGGTTTATTCGATTATTTTTTGTGTTTTATAATATTAATATGCTATAATTTTAATAGCTTAGCTTATTATCTTCGCGAAACGTTAGGTTCTATTTGACCTATATAGCCATAAAATTTTCCGTTCAAAGATTTTTTTTGTTTTTCTTTTAATGTAGTTCAGAACTCTGTATATATGTAAATATTGATCTCATTAAATTGAGATCTGATTAACTTTGACCATAACACAATTTTAAATTGCTTTGCCAATGATTTGCTATCGTTATCTTTAATGATATTGTCACACTTACATTAGTGGTTTATTTCAAATTAAGCATTCCAAAGAAAACCAACACGATTAAAATTTAAACTAACATTAATTTATTTTTACATTACTTAAAATTATAAACTACATTAAATCAAATTCAAAGAGCAAGGCACATGATCAGTGGTTAGTTTACTATGCGTATGAATTAAAAATGAATACAGGTAATTTAAAACATTGAATATATTGGAGTATATGGTCACTCTAAAAACATTGTGAACTCACCCATCTTTCCTGGTCCTTCAGTCTTTCTCAGTAGAGGAAATGTATCGATGATGATGATGATTATTGATCCCTTTGGCTTTTCGTTGCCCTTTTTATATTACTCTTTAGTATGAACTTCGCGCTCTCTAATCGGAACCCCGTGCTTCTTGTTGTTTACCGAAGGAGGCACAAGGTTCTCGAAGTTAACTATTTTATGCACCCTTTCCCTGTTATTGAATCAAACTTTGCACCCCGAACACACTCGAGAGAGATTACGGGCTAAGTGCGTTAAACTGGACTGCAAACAAATTGTTCTATTTAGAGGTAAAGATTAAACATTAGTTCTTGTTTTCTTAAAACTAGTGTTTGATTAAACCTAAAATGTACGTGACGATAGCAGCGTCACATCTCCCTCTATGGCCAACAAAAAAAAGAGAAAAAAAAAATTCTATTCCGTACTGAAGGCAAGAAAGATGGATGGGTTTGTTAACGAAATGAATAGCAAAAAAAAAATATATACATATATCCCGTTTAGCATAGACATATCATCAGAGAATACATAAAAGATAAAATGGACACATAAGAAGTTGCCTATATAAAAGGGAATAAAATAGTAAAATCTAAAATATGTTTGCATGCAAAGAACAAAATAGAATGAGATAACTTTAGTTGCCAAAGATTAAGAAAAAAAAAATCCTTATAAAGGAAACAATTGTTAAACACTGAACATATGAACATAACGTAGTATACGTTTTTATTTTCGGCAACAAGTTAAACAAGTTGAAAATATCGTTATTCCTAAACAAATTATTAATAAAAATGCACCTAACATTTTTAAAGAAAAAAATATGCCGTTCAATGTTGGCAAAGAAAGAAAAGAGAAAAATCCTGAGCCTGGAGAAATGTCATTAAGAAAGTTTCTAGTGTACGTGGTATTGAGCTGTAGTAAATTAATACTTGGTTCATTCAAGCAAAAGCTAATTAATTTACAACTCTTCATATTTCGAGATGCCAAACACATCTTTTCCTCGTAACACTTCTTATCTGCTAAAAACTGAATAACCAGTTCTCGAGGCTCAGTTTCCAAAAAAACGGTTTGAGTATACAATTTTAAAATTTGGAATTCGACGCTTACGATACCCCGATGGCAAGTTGAGTGGACAGTCACACGAAGTTCACTTAAAATTTGGCATGAATAACAGCCTTTTGTTTTGACATTTGCGTCGGAAATTTTTGGGCAAATGTCATTATTTTCTAAAAATATTTTAAAGTTAGTGAAATGCATTTGAATTTTGATTGGTTCTGTGGATAACAATTGGGATATTAAAGAACCCTTATCCATTGACAATAAATGTAAGTCCTTGGAAAGGGGCAAAGCCTTTTCCTTAGTTTTCGATAAAGTCTCAATGCCATCAGTTATCGATTTACAACGCAATGTTGTTTCAAAAAAATCACATTGTGTTAAGTCTGGATCAAATTTAAAATTTTTCGTATAACTTTGGTTGGCCTGGACCTGTCCAATAGTACCACTTACCGGTTTGTTGGTGGCACTAACCGGAGTCAGGTAGGCTTCTGTGGGGTCTCCAACACGAAGAACCAATGAGTCCACACCAAAGTGTACTTGAGGCTGGTTATATGCCCCAAGCACTTCCATATAAATACCATCAGAGGTGGTTGCTGATGTCTGCAGAGTGATATACTCCACAGTTCCATTACCTGCTTTTTCTACCGAGACTTTATATCCGCATCTATGTCCATGGATGGATCGAACCTCATAAGATCGAAGGAGGTCTGGCACAAAGTAAGTTCTGTAAAACAAGCAACCCATGCGGGATACTATAGTGCAACCGCTCCCTACACTGGACGGGAGACAATGAGTAGATCCAGGGTAGCTCGTGCTCTCCTCTGTTAGCGCTTCAAAGTCTTTGTCGGATTTGCAATGGGTTCCCCAAGCGCAATAGGCATTTTGAGGACAAGCCAGCTGAGAAATGTATCGCGTCTCAACTGGGAACGTAAAGTATTCACGTCGAGTTGAAAAGGTGCAGTCGGCCGATAGCAAACGAAGCTTCAACGAATAAATGGTTTGTCTTTGGGGATCTTGCAACCAAAGACAAAGTTCATAGTCTATGCCTCGGAGTGTTACCTCAGCTGTGGTATACAGTTCACACATTTGTTGATCCCCGATATTTTTGCAATTACGTACGTCTGATGATATAATTGAATGACTTGTACAGTCGGATTGAACGCACGCGATAATGCTAATAAATAACATTAACACAAGTCCATATCTGATGTTTAAACGAGGATTGTTATCCTCCAAATAGTTGTTAATGTTCTCAAAATTTTGACGTAGTTTTTGGCCAAAAATAGCACCTCCAAGAAGAGAACACCGTAAGATACTTCTCAAAAATTTTATGAGTATTAAAATTACAAGACACACAAACTTTATGATGGAAATGACACCTGTGATAGCAAATTTCACTAAAAACAACGAAATCGTTGTTAAAATGAAAGCGAAAACGTATAGAGAGTACGCTAAGTATTTAGGCCAGCATGTAGTTTGAAGCACGAATTCTTTACAGAAAACACAACTCGAAGAACGGCAAATTGTCTTTCCCTCTATGATCACTTCACCGTGGACGGCTCTACCCGTAGAGGAAATGAAAATTAGAGTGACTGTACCTGGAAAAGCGAGGAGTTCAGGAGGCAAAACAACATTCAAATCTTCAATAACTTTAAAAATGATTTCAGTCCCTGATATTCGAGCTATTAAAGTTCCAGGCCCTGGGACAGTCACTACCGGATCGTTGAACAAGAGAGTAACGTTATGGTTTACGAAACTCGCACTCTCAAATTCAAAGAGACGACGGTTTCTGTGGCGTGGTGGTCCCGACAGTCTGTAAAGGCAAACTGGAATGGTGAGTGTAGAGGGATTGACGATTGTAGTGTCATCCGAAATGTGCAAGAGTTCGTATTCCACCTTTTCTATTCGGCAAAAGCAAGATGAACTCCCAGCACATTGGAATATCTTACAAAAGTCAGTTGACCCATTGCAACTTTCTAAACAGTCGCAGGGATTAAAAGGAATGTCACCTCTTACTTCTTCAGTACACAAGTAAGAATCTTTGGCGCCTGTCCGTGTAGTAGGCCTTTCCAAAAACGACTTTGGGACAATGAGTTTATCATTGTTAATTATGAATGTTTTTTGTCCTTTCACGCAATGGTTACAATTTTGGTGGAAGCAAGAATTTTCTGGTAGATCGTAAAGTTCCATGGAATCCCGCGACACATTTTTGCACGTATAACGGGAAATGTTTGACGAAAAACTGCATAAGTGGCCTTGATGTGAGGACCCCACTACATTTATGAAACATGCCAACAAAAAGAGCCCGACTGAAATGGAAAGAAATAGGGGTTCAACAATATTTAAGTGACCATATAAGCTGTAGTATTTAAAATGAAGTTAGATGTAATAAGGTGAAAAATTGTATTAAATTTAAATTTATGTAAGTTAGGAGGATACTAATACTATGTATTTAAAAAAAAAGGTATGACACAGTTTCTCAAAGAATTCATTTTTGTTACAATTGTTATCAATGATTACCACTAAGTAAGGAAGGTTTTTTTTTTTTTTTTTTTTGTGGAAAATTCCAATTAAAGAACAAAACAAAATACTAATTTCGTTGCTTGACATTTTTTTTTTTTTTGTACTAAAAAAATTTTGTTCTATTTATGACTCCCAATAGATATCCACAAGTAATTTCAATTAGCCTCAAAATTTCAAAAACCAAAAACAAAACATGTATCTACGCCAGCGCAAAAACATTAAATAACAGAGGATTTAAAACTCTGAGCCAAATTGAAACTATATTCCCTTGGAAAAAGTATTCTAGAACTACTCAGTCCGAGGAGGGATGTCTATTAGAATTGTAATTTGATATTATACCCATGTGCAAAATTTAATATCCGAGTTCATCAAATATACTTATTTTGATATTTATTCTGATATTTTCCTTACATTTTAAGTTCACTATTATAAAACATGCGTGTTCTTTGAGGATTATAGTATCTGACAACGTTTATGCTTTTATCATTTTCTGATTGTAAGTCCTGAACTAATTTTCCTGCCAAAACATCAGAGATCTTATCAATAAAACCCCTATCTTGTTCAGTAGGGCCACCTGATATTGCCCAGTTTAAAATTTTACCCGCCAAAGTAGGGTTATCGGCAGTAGTTGTATTAGTAGAAGTTCCTGCTTTAGTTTTCGATGGTTTCGATTTTGTTTGAGTAGTAGGAACTGTAACTCCCCGCCCAAAGCGCAAGTTAAAATGCCTAGGTTCAGAAACAGGTGGATTTATTTCCGGAGTGCTGCTTGAGGTGGTCGGTCTTTTGATATCGGTGGAGTTATCAAGCTGACTATTCTTATCCTCAGAGCAAGGGTTAGTTAAAGTTTGTTTATTCGGATCGGGTGTTTGCACTTCCTTATGTAATTCGGGCTGTCCGGAAGTAGGTAAACGATTTTGAGTGCCAGTCGATTGTTGCTTTGAGGCAGTGAAAGGAATGTAAACATCGGCCTCATCGTCCTCATCCGAAAAATAGTATTGTGGCTTATTTTGACTGGTTTGGGTTTGTTGAGTTTGAACATTTGAGCTTGCTCCTTCGTGGACATTATTGTAAGGGAGCATCAAGTGAGGAAGCCTTTCAGTATAAGCGAAAATTCTGTCTACGTGGACCCGGAAAGGTTTAGCTGAAGGCTTGTTAGCATTTACAATGGTGTAATTTAGGTTTGAATTTTTCTGCACTACACGAAAAGGACCAGAAAACTTTTTAGAAAAAGTGCGCCCTGTAGTTTGAGAAGAAGCAGGAGTATATAAATATACCTTTTGACCTAATTGAAAGG
This sequence comes from Tetragnatha montana, assembly GCA_963680715.1. NCBI lineage: Eukaryota > Metazoa > Arthropoda > Arachnida > Araneae > Tetragnathidae > Tetragnatha > Tetragnatha montana. Next base: position 12,047,816 of record OY796676.1, on the reverse strand, counting down.
ATTTAGGTTTTGCAATTTTGTCCCTAATTTTAGCTTGTTTTGCCGCAGCAACATCTAAATTTTTATATACTTTGTTAAAAACATACTTCATTTTAGATAAATTTTCCTCAACATAATTATCGCAAGGAAAATAATGCGGTCGAATTTCTTGATTTAGTATATGAAATGGTAAATTTACATCTCGACCAAACATAAGAAAGGATGGTTTCTCATGAGTCGTGTCATGATATGAATTATTATAAATAAAATTGTAATAATCTAAATATGAGTCCCAATCGGACACAGTTTGGGATAAGCATGCGAGACTATTTTTAATACTTTTATTTATTCTTTCAGACACACCATTTGTTTGAGGATGATATGGTGTTGTTTTTAATTTATTAATTTGGAGTCGTTTTGAAAGTTCTGAGAATAAGTGACTTTGGAAATTTGAACCTAAATCTGTGAGTATGCTATCAGGAACACCGAACGTACAAATGAAATCCATTAGTTTGTGGCAAATGGTTACGGCGGTGATATCACTAAGAGCATAAAGTTTGCTATATTTTGTAAAGTGATCAATAAGGGCCAAAATGTATTTATTCCCCTTTTCTGACATCGGTAATGGACCTAAAATATCCAAACTGACCAGTTCCATTGGTCGAGAGGGAGTTTTGAAATTTTGAATAGGAGATTTTGTCAAAGGAAATCCTTTTTTCTCAAGACATACTTTACATGAATTAGAAAAGTTTTTAATATCGCGAAACATATTTTTCCAAAAATATTTTTCTTTAATTGAATTAAAATTTTTGTGAAAGGCATAATGAACTGTCTCAGAGCCTTCTAAGACGTGAGGAATTAAACTTTTTGGAACTACAATTTGTTCAATAAAATCATCACGAGCTGCGTGTTTACTTCTGTTTGATATGCGCATTAAAATATCCCTTTCTAAAAAATAGTTTTCTACGTTCCTTTTTATTTTAAAAGATTTGTTTTCCAGAAAGTCTATGATTTCTTTTAAATCTGGATCCTTTCTTTGCTCAATTTTTATGACATTAAGGTCAGGAACATCTGTTTTGACAACATTAATTGTCTCAGATATATCTCGAGATAAGAGATCACTAAGGAAATTTTCCGACCCCTTTATATACTCGAACTCGAAATCATAATTTGCCAATTCAAGCAACCAACGTGAAAGCCTGCTAGCCGGAGAATCTAACCTTAGCAAATAATTTAATGATTTGCAATCTGAAAGGACTTTAAATTTTCTTCCGTATAAGTACGTTTTATAGTGACGTACGGCTAGTAGAATGGCATAAGCTTCTAGTTGAATCGCAGGCCACTTTTTCTCATGCGGCTGTAACTTATGCGAAAAGTAACTTATTGGTCGCAGGGCTCCATTTTCATCTTTTTGTAACAACGCCGCACCGACAGCGTGTGCTGAAGCGTCGGTGTTGAGATAAAAGAGTTTGCCGAAATTCGGGTGTTTGAGCATGACGTCCGATAACAGTTTAGATTTTATTTCCTCGAACGCGGATTGTGCTTCGTTATTCCAACGAAGTTTTTGTTTGCTTTTGGTCAATTCGGTTAGAGGGAAAACAACATCTGAATAATTGGGAATGAAATCGCGATAGTAGTTAGCTAGACCTAAAAATCTACGTAATTTCCGCAAAGTGTTTGGCATGGGAAAATGACGTATCTTACTTAAGTTTTCAGTTAAGGGTTTAATGTTATCCTTATCGATGTTATGACCAAGATATTGAATATTATTTTGAAGGAATTTACACTTTTTGGGATTTAAAGTCAAGCCATATAGCCTAATTCGTTCAAAAACGAGGCGTAATTTTCTTAAGGAGTCCGTAACGGATTGACCTGGTATAATAATATCGTCAATATAAGCAGAGACATTCTCTGATTGTAAACCATTTAATACAGTATCTGCTGTTTTTTGAAATATTTGAGGTGAATTTTTCATACCAAAACTGAGGTATTTATAATGAAAATTCCCATAAGGACTTGTAAAAGCTGTTAGGTGCTTGTCCTCTTCACATAATTTAATTTGGTGAAAGGAAGAATTTAAATCTAGAGTGCTATAATAGGTTGAACCTCTTAAGGAATTTAAAATATCAGATATTAATGGTAGATTATAGGTTGAAGAAATCGTTACTTCATTTAATTTGCGATAATCCACTACTAACCTATATTCTCCTTGTACTTTTTTGCGAACCAAAATTAAAGGGAAAGCAAAACTACTATTAGATTTTTCTATTATACCAGCATCTAGAAGTTCCTTTATTTGATTTTGTACAGTATCACGCAAGGCAACAGGAATTGGATAAGGACGACACTGTATAGGCGTGTAGTCAGTTAGTTGTATTGGAGGGGCCTCAATGGTACATTTACCTATGGTTTTTAAAGATGTACTGAAAATATCACTATATTCAAAAATTAAATTTAGAAGTTTTTCTTTTATTTCTGGAGGGATTCCCTCTAAATCAAAATGTTCTGCTTTTAGCTCCTCCCTTCTTTGACTTATTAAATCCAAGCTTTTGTTAGAACTACTAGGTCCCAATTCAACAGAAGCAATTTTGGCATCCTTATTTAAATGAAACTGATTTTGAGAAAGATTATTTATAAGTAAAGATATAGTACCATTTAAATTTACAGTACATATTGATTTCTGCACATCTATATTATGCTTATCATTAAGAGGAGTCACCAATACCACAGTACCAGGAGATACGGCATTATTAATTTTAACATCAACAACTTTCGATAAACCCGGTGGTATAACCACTTTTTTTGATAATACACCGATAATATGTGTAAGGACAATATTTACTGACTCTTTGCTATAGTTAATTATAGAGGTTCTATCGTTATTAATTGACACAGTCTGAGATTTAAAATCAATGTTACAGTCAAAAGTTTTTAAAAAGTCAAATCCCAATATCATTTCATAATCATAACCAAAATCTGAATGAACTATAAAAATATTGTGCTTCACAAAAATTCCTGCAAATTTCATAGATATTTCTGCCATTGATCTTATTTTAATATCTTCACCGGACAATGTTGAAATTTTTATGTTAGGATCATAGGTTTTAAGCTTAATTTGCGAATTTAAAATTTCTACAAAAGCTTTGTCACTTATTAGAGAGACACTTGCTCCAGTGTCAATTAAAGCCGAAAAGTTTTTATTTGCTATCTGAATTGTAACAATTGGTAAAAGGTTGTTTGTCCCAATTTTAAATTTTCCTATATTCTCCGAATTTGCTACCCCTATATTATTATCATTACCTAATGGGTACCGCGGGGAATTTATCGGTACCTGCTCCCGTTTAAAGTTGTTTTTGGTATTGTTTTATATTGATTACTTTGCTGTCTTCCAGCCTGTGAATTTTGGTTGAAATTTGCCTCACGGTTACTAGCAAAATTAGGTCTTAAGTCATTTCCTCTAAACTGCTGAGGATTCTGTGGAAAGCGAAAGTAACAACGAGAAGAGTAATGATTGTTCTTCCCACAATATACACAAAAGATTTCTCGATTTTGTCGAGGTTGAAAATTTTGTCTCGATTGGAAATTTGTTCTTGGCTGACCATGACTGTTATTTTTTCTTTCAAATTGCCGAGGTTTTGTTACTTGATGAATTTTATCATCAATATTGTTAATTAACCTAGTTTGTTTTGTGAAAAGATCCTCTAATTTCCCCAAAATATCATTTTGAGCAACTGTTGTAGTAGAAGAGGGTATCGCGTTCACCAAGTTTTCCTCTTTCATTAATTCGCAATTTAATTCGTCCATTATTGCAGCTTGAACTGCCTCTTCGAACGAAGTAGGGTTTCTCATTAACACGGATTGTTTTAACTTTTGAGACAACCCCTCTAAAAATTTCGCGAGTTTTGTTTGATTAACGATAGTACTCGCTTCTGGCTTCGAGGCGTTTTCCGGACCAAAATAAGCAACTGTTAGATTAGAAACTCTGGTGGAAAAATTTTTTACAGATTCCCCCATGTTCTGCTTACAATTAGAAAATTTTTGCTGCCTATGGATAAGAGTAGTTACGTCCGAAAAGTGACTTTTGAATTTATCTTCAATTATTTTGAAATTTGTTTCATTCGACAGTTGACGATCATCTATGAAAAATGTCAACGCCGGCCCTCTAAGTTTGCTTTTAAGCACCGCAATGCACTCTGCGTCGGCCCAGTTTGCAAGTGCACGCACATCCGATATATTTTTGAAAAAATATTCAACATTGGAAAAAATTTCCCCATCAAATGGGTTGATTAAATTTTGGAAACCAGCTATTCGATTCGGATTTGGCTCTGGGTTTTCTGACATTTTTGCTTTTAGTGCGCGTAGGTTAACTGGTTAACAAATATTAATGTACGGAACAGTAAGGAAATTATTTACAGTAAAAAAAAATATTTTATGAAAAGAATGAATAATATGCATACATATCAAATGAATTCTTTGAGGTATAATTTTAAATCACAATTTAACCAGGTTTTAAAAAAATATATCCTCACGGCACCATTATGTCACACTTACATTAGTGGTTTATTTCAAATTAAGCATTCCAAAGAAAACCAACACGATTAAAATTTAAACTAACATTAATTTATTTTTACATTACTTAAAATTATAAACTACATTAAATCAAATTCAAAGAGCAAGGCACATGATCAGTGGTTAGTTTACTATGCGTATGAATTAAAAATGAATACAGGTAATTTAAAACATTGAATATATTGGAGTATATGGTCACTCTAAAAACATTGTGAACTCACCCATCTTTCCTGGTCCTTCAGTCTTTCTCAGTAGAGGAAATGTATCGATGATGATGATGATTATTGATCCCTTTGGCTTTTCGTTGCCCTTTTTATATTACTCTTTAGTATGAACTTCGCGCTCTCTAATCGGAACCCCGTGCTTCTTGTTGTTTACCGAAGGAGGCACAAGGTTCTCGAAGTTAACTATTTTATGCACCCTTTCCCTGTTATTGAATCAAACTTTGCACCCCGAACACACTCGAGAGAGATTACGGGCTAAGTGCGTTAAACTGGACTGCAAACAAATTGTTCTATTTAGAGGTAAAGATTAAACATTAGTTCTTGTTTTCTTAAAACTAGTGTTTGATTAAACCTAAAATGTACGTGACGATAGCAGCGTCACAATATCCGTATCTTGGTTAGCCTGTAGTATATTATGCAGTCAACCGTGATTTAACAAAGGTCAAAATCTTTTGGTTCTTACCAATAGAAAATATTTGAATTAAAAAAATGTTGACTTATATTTAGCTCTTTAGATAAAACCAATATAAACAAACAATTACTTTTGAGAAAAGCATAAAATTGAGCAGCCTGCTCTTTTACAGATTTGGTTTTCCACTTGTTAAACAAGGGGAAAAAAGAAACTCAAACCAAATTTACGACACTTGCTTGACATTTACTGCTTCACATTTCGGCCTTACTTGTCAACAGAGAGAATTTATCTCTGCCAAATAGGTTCATTTTTAGTCGTAAAACTAGAGTTCGAGGGCCGAAGATTTCATGAAGATTGCATCTACTCTTGGGAGAATGATTCCAATTCAAAGATCTATACAATAATTATTTGTTAATCATTTGAATGAAAACTTTTATGTAAAGATGGCACAGAAATAGTAGCTAAAATAGTACACATAATTTCAGGATAACGAAAAATTAATTAACGGATAACATAATATCTCTAAATATAGATTCTCTTACGAAAATGATTTCAGATGTAACAAAATCTAACCTGATTTCCTCATATGAATGAAGTATCGGTAATATTAAAAATATTTACGAGATGTTTCCCAATGGACAACTTGCACGTTTTTCAATTTTGATTTTATCGTGTAGAAAAACTCAAGTTATGACAGTAAGCATCTTCGTTTTTAAATTTTTAGGCCTGAACAGATACCATAAAAGGGTTTAAATAGCGCACTATTTACTTCTATACAAAAACGCTATTTTTCCTACGCCGGCTCCCGTTACCGTTACGGGCCCAGTGACGTCAAATAGCGTATTGGGGTCACGTGATTTTTAGGTAATTTTAAACTTAAATTATAAAATATTTAAAAAACAAAATGAGTAAAAATTGATGTTTTAAAACATTTGAGATGACAATCTATCGATATAAGTAAAAAATTGGGCTCTTTCCTAACAGGTACAAGTTGTCCATTAAAAAAACACCAGATGAAAGCATATTATTTTCACTAACCGATAGAATAGTTTAGTAAGTTAATTATTAATTTTTAACCATAAAGGCTAAATATTAACTAACTTAACTATTTTGGTACAATAAATTTCCATGAATTCCCATGCTGGATTAAGTTTTTACAAGTCACACAAGGTACAAAATAGTATGAAACATATGTTTTATTGGTTGTCTGTATAGTCACAAAATACACCGACATTATTTTGTAAAAGACAAATTATACTAGAACATATAAGATATTCCAATTCAAGTGAATTAAGTAAAAAAAGATTTAACTGATGAGGAAAATAAATATGATAAACATCAAAGATAAAAACAAAAGACTGACATAAATATGATATCGAAGTTCAACATTTATGAAAAAATATTTTCCAAAGTTTTCACAAGAAAAATGCATGATCATAGTCAGTTCTCTTATTAAAACAAATTAATGTATATTGTGACGCTGCTATCGTCACGTACATTTTAGGTTTAATCAAACACTAGTTTTAAGAAAACAAGAACTAATGTTTAATCTTTACCTCTAAATAGAACAATTTGTTTGCAGTCCAGTTTAACGCACTTAGCCCGTAATCTCTCTCGAGTGTGTTCGGGGTGCAAAGTTTGATTCAATAACAGGGAAAGGGTGCATAAAATAGTTAACTTCGAGAACCTTGTGCCTCCTTCGGTAAACAACAAGAAGCACGGGGTTCCGATTAGAGAGCGCGAAGTTCATACTAAAGAGTAATATAAAAAGGGCAACGAAAAGCCAAAGGGATCAATAATCATCATCATCATCGATACATTTCCTCTACTGAGAAAGACTGAAGGACCAGGAAAGATGGGTGAGTTCACAATGTTTTTAGAGTGACCATATACTCCAATATATTCAATGTTTTAAATTACCTGTATTCATTTTTAATTCATACGCATAGTAAACTAACCACTGATCATGTGCCTTGCTCTTTGAATTTGATTTAATGTAGTTTATAATTTTAAGTAATGTAAAAATAAATTAATGTTAGTTTAAATTTTAATCGTGTTGGTTTTCTTTGGAATGCTTAATTTGAAATAAACCACTAATGTAAGTGTGACAATATTAGGGTGGAGCGAAAAACACGAATTTCGGAAATTGAAAACGCCTATGGTGGGAATAGCTGTGGACAACCATGCCTATTAATAATCCAAAATATGAGCTCAATCAATTAATATCTTCAGATGCCCCTTTCATTTTGAAATTTCGAAATTTTGCCAATTTTTTCATATAAATAACAATAACGCATCCATAAAAAATTAATTCCCCCTATTACGAGGCATGGGAGATGAAATGAACTTCCCTGAATGTATAAAAAAAGTTTCAGCCTTGAAATAAATTTTTGAGTTTAAAATTTGGCCTCTTTTTTAAAGCATCTAACGCGCGCCTCCACGCTTTAGGACGGACCTCCCAAAGCGTACCTCGTGGAATGCGCGCAATTCCCTTGCAGCTCTTCGCTTGTTTTCATTATGAAAACAACCCAGAACTCACCACGAGAAGGTGGCTGCATATCGAGTTCCCCACCCCACCCCCCTCCCACTAAAAATAAAATTTAACTGTGTTTACCCCTCCAAAAATTTAAGTCACTGGTTTAAAAGTGGTTTATATTGGCTTTTTGTTTCAAACCTTGGCAAAGAAACTCTGGATGCAATTCTCGCTCGTATAAACCCATCCCGTGCCTCTGTTCCACAGACTGCACCTGATGCTTCAGTAACTATCTTAACACACCTTTCCACAGTTTGGGAATGGCATGGAAAGTTAAAAAGATCACTATATCTTGGAACGTCTAAAATTAAAGACTGAATCTCATAATTTGAAAGAGACACTGCCTCAAAGTTTAACTTGGGTGTTCTAAACTATCTAATATTATTTGGAGCTTCATTTTCTTGCATAAATTTTAAAATTCGTTCAAGTCCCAATTCTCTTACGTGTTTTCGATCATCCGCCAACATTGCCAAAAGAATATTTTCTGGATGGGCATAGTAAGCATTTCTTTGCAAAGTTAGATCAATTACCTTCTTAAAATCCTCCGTCAAAAATCTCGATTTGGTTACGATATTGTAAAAATGAACACTTCCATACTGACACCATGGTTGACTTTTAATTTTGAACCACATAGAGGCATATATCTTCATAACATATTCTGCTAATACTTTCAAATTATGAGTTGGATGTTCTATTGAAACATATAACCTTAAAATCCTGTTCGCTGTTGTCAGCCATCTAGAGTGATTTAGCTTTCCCGGATCTCTTTGGGATAAGCTTAATGGGATATATTTATTTGCAATCCCTTGACACACATTTCATAAAGGTATTTCTGATCTGTGCTTAGATCCTGTTGGTCAATATCTGGTAAAAATGTTTCAATTTTCTCAAAGTTTTTTATTGTTAATTTCTCACAAGATTCCAACAGTTTTCCTATATCTCCCCTGTATCCTTTTGGCCCGGTGGTTTTCCCGTCCAAATGTTGTAACAAATGGCATAAAGGTAGCTCATTCGTGTGTAATAGACAAATAAGCCAATGCACAGGCCTTTCTAAAAAGACCTCAATTTGTCGAATTATTCCATTTTTTACACCTGTGTTTACTACAGTAGCATCACAACCTATAACTTTTAAGTTGGAAAGATTGAAATTTTTTTGTAAAAATGTTAAAATACTTGTTTTAATGTTTTGAGAAGAGCCAGTGGCAGGTGTTACATGTCCCAAATATGTTGACCCTGGTTCTGTTACTATAACAATATGTTCTTGTGTTATGGTTTTCCTAGCAATCCTTTCCCCTTCTTTAATCATTACTAATATTCTATCTTTTCTTCCATCAAAATATATCCCTTATTCCCTTGGTATTTCTTCAATTTCCTTTTTAAGATAGCTACGTGTTTTTACTCTTTCTCTTCGAATTTTGCTCCTATCAACTATATTTGACATATCATCTGTGGAAATCATTCCCATATCTTTTAGTGCAGCATTAATCAAAATTGCCGCAGATCTGTCTGAAACACCAGTTCTGATATGAATCTATTACTAGATATTTACCAAAAAAGGGGCGGGCATCTAAAGAGATCCAGACACCTCTAAGTTGTGAATTACGAGTTGTTTACCCCCTTATAAACAACGAGATGAAAGGGGAGCGCCCGTGTACCACCGCCCGCACTTGCGAGGAACACATTGGGAGGTCCGTTCAGAAGCGTGGTCGCGCGCGTTAGATGCTTTTAAAAAGAGGCCAAATTTTAAACTCAAAAATTTATTTCAAGGCTGAAACTTTTTTTATACATTCAGGGAAGTTCATTTCATCTCCCATGCCTCGTAATAGGGGGAATTAATTTTTTATGGATGCGTTATTGTTATTTATATGAAAAAATTGGCAAAATTTCGAAATTTCAAAATGAAAGGGGCATCTGAAGATATTAATTGATTGAGCTCATATTTTGGATTATTAATAGGCATGGTTGTCCACAGCTATTCCCACCATAGGCGTTTTCAATTTCCGAAATTCGTGTTTTTCGCTCCACCCTAATGTATATCTGTAATTTGTAAAAAGTGAAATTAGTCTGCAAGATTTTCATTTTTATAACAGGGAGATACATCATACCATGAGTAAGATGAATTCACATCCTGCTAATTAAGTATGAAATGTATCGAATCCCGCTTTACATTAAGCTGAAGTTTCAAAATTATTTTTACATGCTGTGTTAGCTAAATGTGCTAATTAGTTTTGTCGCTATCAGATAAACAGTTTATTTGCAAACAAATTAATGTTACGATCAAAATTATCAATTCAGTTCTTAAACAAGGAAGCAATTGCTACTTATTTTCTGTCATTATACTTTATAGAAGAAAAGCTATTGAAACTTGAGCAGGTTAATAATCTCGAACGTATGAAAAATCCCTAATTAAATATACTGATGGTAAAAAAGTTTATCTAGAAAAAATGGGTATTTTATTAAATTTTGAAGTCTAATAACACCACTCAGTTATTAAGTATGAAGCACTTGCGTATTTTTCGATATTGTTGATTGAAAAATAATTTGTTTAAAAGTGTTGGTCAATTTTTAATTCAGAAACAAAAATCCGAACTTGATACAAATCAACAATAAAAACTTTTTAAAAGTAGTAGTACCGTATGAAATTTTTTATTGGATATTAGTTTTTGTTTATCCTAGTGCTTTTAAACTTCGGGTAAACACGAATATGGGAGTCGTTTCTTTTAATATCTTTTACAAACCCAACTGAGTAGTACTTTTCGCAATTCATATTGAATAAGCCATGATTACAGAGGGAAATTTACTAACATAAGATATTTTAAAAATATTTATTCTTCGACTGGTGAGATTTAATTAGAATCCCCAACTCCCTTTCTGCAAGTAGATCTTTTAACTTCACGATATAGTACCTTCTACCAAGATCTACTATTCGATTAGGCTCTCAGCGAATTATCATCATGATCGTCATCGAAATTTTCCTGTGGCAACGTCTTAACCATTGAAAAATATTGTTATTGAACAGAATCAGGATGGAAAATAACTCACCGTTTTACACTTTAATTTTTACCAGTTATAGGAAAAAGAAAGGTTTTCCTTTACTTTGGTCTTATGAAAAATTCTCAGGAAAGTTTGTCTCTCAATCTATTTTTGTTTACGGCACTCCAAAAATATCTGGAATTATTCGCTCCACACTTTAGGTATGTATAAAAAAATGTTTTACGTAATTTTTTTTTTCAAAATTTATTCCGTGAAAGGTGTTAATAAATCCTGTTCAAATTTTATCAAAACGGTAAGAAAACCCGGAAAAATTTAATGCAGTTTTCAAGTGACGTAAATTTTTAACAAAGATCTAAGACTGTTCCCAAATTTCTCCAAAAGTTGAAAAAGAACCTTGATGTTTTTGAAATCAATATGCTTTTCTATTCGTAAATTGGGTGTGTTGGAATTTACAAATGAGTTGAACTACCATTTCTTATTCAATTTGACAATTTTAAATAAATTAAAATGGTTTTTAAGGGTTAAGTTTAGAAGTACGTCGTTATACTTATAATTTTTCTTTCTTCGAATTTTCAAACAGATGGAAAACAAATGGAAACAAATGGAAAACATTCAGAGTCATCCAATTACAATTTTAAATAATATCTTAATTTAATTAATTTAAATAATAATAATAAGGGAAATTTGATAGCATTTTTTAGTTACCGCTGAACTAATAATTGTTTCTAAGCTACAACACCTATGGCAAAAATATTCACAGTGCTTTTGGAAATCTGTCGTGATTTACCAGTGCATTGAGCCCCGGTACACAGGTTGAGAAACGCTAAGTTTGGCTGAAATATAAATGATGCCATGGTATGTAATGGGTTGTTGTTTATTATATTGTTGTTGTGTTATATTATTGTTGTATTCTGTTTTATATGAGTTCAGACACTCTTTTTTCCTTGAGTTCCTTTACACTCTCCTTTTAAACTAGCGTCAAAGCCAAAGGTGAAATGTTTTATTCCACAGTAGAATATGCCTTTAAAATTTATTTTATGATTAGTTTTTACAATATTTTTTTTCGTCACGAAAGAGTAATAACATTTTCTTCTGCGCAGCCAAAAATGATTTTACAGTTCATTTCAGCTTAAGAATGCAATTGGACCGTAATTAGTGGCGGAAAGTATTCTTCACGAATTACTGTGGAGAATAATTTCTTCACTGTAACTGTTAGTTCTACTAATTCAACAGCTGATAGCAATAGGATGGATAGTATTTCCATATCAGCGCAGTGGCTATAGAAATCTCGATTTAATGGATTGAAGTGGGGTTTTTCCACGTACCCCAGACTCTCACGGGTTCAATTCCGTTATCCGTCCCGCTAAATATCGCCAAGCCGTTTTAGACGCCAAATATTAGAAATATCGTCAAAAATTGCAAACCAATCGATTAAAGTGTATAGTTATATCAATGATTACCGTAAAAACTAGGGGATATTTCCAATATTTTTCGTCCAAAACACCTTGGCGATATTGAACAGGAATCGAACCCTCTCCCAGGCCACTGCTTCATAGAACAGAGCAGCAAGAACCGAATATCGTATTCATTGGGAGGGGAGAATCCCCCCAGATGTTCCCTTTCCCCTCTCATCCCAGGGTGCTTCACTGCGGCACTCGCCCAGGTGAATGCAGGGGCCAACCTCCCGAAAAAGCTCCCTTCGGGACGGCAGAATTCCACGTGATAAATCGCCCCACACGGGCGACAAGAAGAAGAAAAGAGCAAAGCGGCCCAAAAAACAACGTTAACGTATTACGCGTCTCCGGGGCGCATGCGCAGCATCATCGATCGCCGTCCCGTCGCAGCGCCCTGTCGCTATCTGCCCCAGCTTAGTCGGTCATCGCCTGACCCCTCATCGTCGACCCCCGAGAGCGAGAGAAGATCGAAGAATCCACCCTCCGTCCACTTCTGTACCACCATGCAGTTCTAAGGGATCTGCTGAAATCTGTTCGTAGATGAAGGACGAGAGAGGGGGAGAGACGACCCCGCGGCGGGGGTGATCGCCGAGAGGGAGGAGGATGCTGGTGGGGGACTGCTAGCTAGGACTGATTGCTCAAACACTGCCCTCTTCCTTTTAGTCTGTCTCATCATCTTTTCTTCTTCACACGACGAGTGCGTGTGGCCGCTCAGGATTCATCACCATGGAGTGCTGGATCTGCATTGTTCAAGTGTTCTTTTTTATATGCTGCCTGTTTAAAGGTGAGTTTTCTTCGCCATCCCGGTGTACGCTATTTTTAGAACCGTAGCTTCCAATTTTAGCTTTGTGGTGGAAGACCAATCCCCAGAATGACTACTCACTCCTATTGAGCTTTTATGTATCTGTTTCTCTATTGTTATGGTCAATGATTAAACTAAACCCTTTCAAATATTATAATGTGCATGAAAAAAATACGTTAATGTAAAATTATACATTTTGAAAAAAAAAAAAATTATTACTTCTTTGTTTTTTCTGTAGATGCCTTTTTAAAAGTAAATATAATGACTATTTGTGGATTTTGAGGGTACTAGTATTCAATTAAAGCATTGCCTATTAGTATTTCAGGCAAAATTACTGGAGTCAGTACATTTGCTGAAGTAAATGTGCAATCCTACTTTCGAATATAATTATTCATTCGAAAATGATACAATTTTGATATAATTTTTGTTATCTCTTTTATTAGCAGTTTTATTTACTTTAGTGTTTTTTTTTCCAATGGTAATGCTTTTAAAGTGGGATCTAAGAGTTATGTTATTGTCTGCGCTTTAAATTTTAGGACTGTGAAGAATTATATTAGTATATGTATTTGCTCTTTTAATTTAGAAGCAGTTAGTAGTATTAGTTAGTTAGCAGTAGTAGTTAGTAAGTTTGATTATTGAATGAAATCTATTATCTTGCCGGATTTAAAAGAAGGAGAATATTTCCAGGTCGAGAATTTTTCACGTTCTGATAAATTGTGTTTTCCAACTCACGTAAAGTTATTTCTCTTTTAATTTATAAAAGTGTTCCAATTTTTGCTATTTAGCATTTAATTTAGGCTACGAGTTTAAGCTAGTTCAAAGGGCATCTTAGCTAGTTTATTATTTTTTTTATAGAAATATATTTATTAATTCAGTCTCATGAGCAATAATTTAATTTATAGTATCTTAGTTTAATTTGTCTTATTAATGATGTGGCCATTAAATAAATATAAGTAAACTTTTCTTTCCATAATGCAAAGATTTGCTTCATCCCTGTAAATACATCAGGAACGGTTTTATAACACTCCAAATCCTGCTTAACTCATAAAATATTTTACCTAATCTAATAAATCTAAATAAGTATCAAAGACATTAATTTTTTTTTACTATTTACATTATTAAATCAAAAATGAATCAAAATATTAAAAGTTTTCCCCATGATATATCGCAAACAAAACGACTCGTTTAACAAATTGAAAGAACTGAATTTAAACTATTCTATGCCAAATTTAACTTTCTAATTTCTAAATTTTGAAAAAATTTTGTAGAAATTTTATGCAATGATATTTTAAATAATTGGCAATTATTCCTGGGGCCGTGTAAAAATTTTGACTAAAAAGTTTTCAGTTTAACTCAAATCTAATATCCAGATGCAGTAAATTATCTGAAATAAGCACATTTTTTATCTATAAAATTTTCTTGTTATTTAGTTTATGTGTATTATACTAAAAAGCATGAAATATGAATTCGTTTTAGGTTATTTCTAACGTTTTTCTCCAAGCTTATTTAACATTTCTTTAAAGTAAATAATGTTAATATTGAAAATAATTCTGTGCTAAAAAAACTTAATAAAGAAAAATTAGAAGCAACTGAATTAAAATTAGTTTGAACAAATAAATAATATAAGGAAAACTAACGTGAATTAAAAGTGCATATAAGTGAAACTTTATACTATAGCCGTAAAATTAAGAATTAAAATGGGCTAGTGAATGAAGGTGACAGGGGTTTTAAGTAAATTGTAATCTAAATAATATTTGAATGGTGCTGAAACTGTAAAATTTTAAAAAATTAGTTCTGAGGTGCAAATTAAATCTATAAATCTCAAAAAAAAAAAAAATATATATAGTTTTAATATAAAGCTTTTTAAAACATTAAGATACGAGTATGCTTTTTATTTTATTTTTTTTTTGTTTTTAACACATACTATTAATCTGTGAGATTTTAAAATAATAATCCAAAGTTTGTTGTTTGATTTAAAAACTGTTTCAGTTTATTAAACATTTATTATCTTAACTATACTGCATGCATGTTGTCTGAGATAGTTTAAAACGAGAAAAATAGTTTTCAAACTTATTCATTGCGAGAGTAACTTCAACCATCAATATAGCTTTCACCTGTGTTGTAAAAGACTGAATGTGCTCAGAAATTTATTGATTTTTTCCAATAGAGGAATGTATTTTTCGGGTGAACGAACGGGATATTCAAGTTACTTAAAATATTGAAGGCACATCTTTCTACCCGAGTAAGCGTATTTTCTTGTTCAAATAGGCATAGGAAATAATAAAATGACAATGGCATTAGTGATAAAATGAGGGAATTAACTTTTATATGTTAAACCATTAAGTTTATCTTTTGTTGAATAGTATATTAGACTTGGTGTAAGCTCTTTTACTCTTAGGGGGATTGGTAACAACAACAAACCATTAACTTTACTAATGCATGAATACTATAAAAAAGATATTTCCCCTAGCGGAAAAAATAAAGGGAAAATTCCTTTACTCACGTCTTCGTAAATGGTTCAAAATTCAGATAAAAAAGACGTGTTTAAGGCAAGATCATTTGGGAATAGCTCCAGACCCTTATTAAGAATAAATTTTTAAATTTCTAGGAGTAAGGGGGGGGGGGATTTTAAAAAACATGGTAATGAAACCATAAATGTTTTTTTTTAATGCAGTATGTTATTTAATAAAATGTCTTTCAGATGGTAGGTAATTGTTAAAATTAAAAAAAAAATATAAGTTCTATGAAAAATTCGGATTGAATTTAGATTGAAATTTTTTATTACCTTTTTATGCGGTGTAAAACTATTAAAAATATAGAATTGAACTTTAAGAATATTACGAGTAAGGTAAGATTCTGGAATGCAAATTTATATTGTTTTAATGAAAAATATTCTTTGTAAGTTTTTTTAAACACTGCGATGATTTAATATTTTGGAAGTAAAAAGGAACCATAAAATTATTAAGTTATTCTAAACAGTGTATAAGCATTTTGATTGAGACAAATTAGATATAATGATATAAAGTCAAGAATAATAATTAAATAGGATTAACAAAAGATTCAAAGATACATGTTAGATTGAACATTTTATATGCAAACTATTATTTGTGAACTCAATTTATTAGGTTAGAATTTAAAGTTTAATATCTCTAATATGTATTTAGAAGTATTACTCTCTAAATGTTTAAAAAAATGCCGGATTGAGTTGGTGAATATTTTTAACCTTTCAAAAGTTTTTAGTTGAATTAAAATTAAATGAAAAGTTTTTAGTTGAATTAAAATTAAATAAAAAGTTTTTGAATAGTTTAGTTCCTTGAAAATCTTCCAGTGATAAACTTCAAAACTATCTGAATTACTTTCCAATCTAGTACCAGGGTATCGCTTCCTTTGGTTTCATTCTTTGATGCTTGGCTGGAAATATTGCCCTGAGAACAATGGTTAGAGTGGTTTTTTTTTTATGATCACTCCCAATATTTCATTCCGTAACTATAAATGGTCAAAGAAATAAGATGGGTTAAGCGTAAGCATGATTCGGTACCAAATCATCTGTGGTGTATCTTGGGATATTATTAAGGCTCTCTTGGGAGGAGCAAAAAGGAATCGTTCGTTGTTATCTGTGTTCATGGAACCAATTGACCATTAGATTTACTTTCCTGACAGTAACTTTGATTCATCCAGTAAAATGCTATAAATAAAAGTAATTGAAAGTTAAAACATTTGAAATTGTAGGGATTGTTTTCAATTTTTTGAATGGTGAAAGGTATTTCATAAAGTAAAATATAACTCAATTGAATACTGAACTTAAAAATAATCTGACGATCAAAGCTGTTTTAAAAGATTTATTTACGCAAAAGAGTTATTAGCAGAGTATTTACAGCTATAACAAGTTTCACGATATAATTTTTCCATGTTCATAAGTCTATTTTCATAAATTTTAAAATGAGTGTTTATATAATAAAGTGTTTAATAAATTT
Source organism: Tetragnatha montana (assembly GCA_963680715.1). Classification (NCBI taxonomy): domain Eukaryota; kingdom Metazoa; phylum Arthropoda; class Arachnida; order Araneae; family Tetragnathidae; genus Tetragnatha; species Tetragnatha montana. The sequence goes on along the minus strand of OY796676.1, from coordinate 12,030,875 downwards.
GTGGGCGCTAAATTTGTGGACCAGTCAAAGTTAAGTTGTTAGTTTACGTTGTTGGACTATTTAAATTTAAAATTTAGGACCTTGCAGTATGTATTTATTTAACTACAAGATTCTGTATTAACAAATTGCTTTTACTGCATTATTATTGAAATACGTATAGTTAAATCTTTTCTGTCATTTATATAAAACAGACTAGATTAAAACTATTTCTAAATTAATTATAAACATATTTCATTTTGTTAAATTATTGTTTCTTTTAAAATATATTTCTGATTGAAGAATAGATAAGAAAAGTTTGCCTTATTTTAACAAAAATAACGATTAAATTTTATTAAAAGGATTTAGAAGTCTTAATAATTACAGGGGAACTTTACCCTTGTATATAGAGGGGGTGTTAAAACAAAATTCATTTATTCCTTGCTTGGGGTACATAAAAATGCCCAAAGAACTATCATACCTAAACGTCTAAACGATTATTTTCTTTATTTTTCAAAAAATGTGACATCATATCCGATAAAAACTTAATTATTTCATTCCACGATGTGCACATGCATGCGCGATGGATATTTTTAGCGTCTTAGTGTGTTATAACCATGCTCAGTTCACTACTTTCCATAATCTTTTTCAAAGGTTAACCGGATGTAACATCACACCTTTTCCTATCGAGATTTTCTCAATGACAATGAGGCGTAGAGGTTTAGATCTGTTGGCATGGCTATTTCTGGTTTATTTTGAGTTCATGTTTTAGTACTCTATAATAGAAACACGTTGTATTTCAACAGAAAAAAATTATAAAATTTTCAGATAAAATTTTCAGTGTCGAGTAAAATATCTATTTTGAAATAACTTAAACGTAATTTTTATTATAAACGATTTTTACTATGTATAATCCTAATTCCATGTAAAAAGTGAACTCAGTGACTCCCTCGGTAAGGTTTTCTGATCCAACTTCCTTCTGCGCCTTTTCTGAACCCTCAGTTCCACGGTTATTCTCCAAACCCCAAAATCACCATCATCCACTCAGAACCACCTCACTTCAAAAAGCCCAGGGGAGGAGACCCTCCAAAAGTTCATAACCCTCCGAAACGTTTTCAATTAGTAGCTTCCCTTAACGAAATGAAGACGGTCGCAGATCACGTGCCAGATTAATTCCTAAGGATGAAGTGGAAGAGGAGGGAGGATCTATTTCTGGATGCGGAGGGGATGAGGGAACCCATTCGTTTGGGATGATTTGAGCGGATGCGGATTATGGGGAGCGGAATGGAGGAATGCTCCTCTATGCGAATGTAGAGGGATTCCTGTAAGTAGACTATTAATTTAAGGAATTGGTGTTGTGTATTTGTCACGGTATATTGGAAGGTTGTTGGGAAATCGGGTGTGGATTAGAGGGAAAGGGGGAGTGTTGGAGAAGAGGAGGACTTGAGTTGCTTTTATACTACTTGAGATGCGTCATGTATTTGTTGCGGTGTTGGGGGGTTCAATTAGGAATAACGAACTCCTGAATTTATTAACAAAATGTTAAATAATATCTATACATTAGGATTATGATTCTGAGACTTTTTTTTAGATATTCAAAAGTCTGTAGTTGCATTCGATGAACTTTAGTCCAAATGATAATTTTAAGGTATTATTTCCTTTGGATTAATAAAAACCTAGCGCGCCTAACATCGTTTCAGTTTTCCATATAGCAATCATACATAAACTGCACAACTGACGTCAGATTAAAGTTAAAAATATTCTTTTCGATAGTATTGTGAGAAATCTTGGGTCAGGCATTGCTATATAGGTGGGTAGAGTGCCCCCTACTTCTCAGTGAACGAGTCTAAAGTAAGTTTAATGACGAAATATTTAACAGCGGAATGGCTTGTTTGAAAGGAATAGTTCCATGTGATCATTTTAATCTGGACCACTAAATCGATGGTCTCGTTATTTTATTTTGCTTTCATTTTTATTGTAATGTGAAGAGAACTGGCATAAAAAATAACTAATGGCCAGTTCTGAAGAATTTAACAGGAATCTGAACCTTAGTGTTTGATAGGCTTAGTTTATGAAAGTAGATCAGCTGAAGATATCATTCCAATGCAAGCTGTGCTAGATGAATACAATGCATCGAAACATATCAAAATTAAATACAGACGCTTTCTTTTTTAGTTTGAGTATTTTGATTCCAGCACCGTCTTAAAATGCAATCACAGAAGAAGCTTTCTGCAGTGCTTGTGTAATGCCTGATACTGTTTCAATTCTTGTAACTCAAATTCTGAAAACAAATTTTTTACAAGAGTTGTCTTCGACTAAAAAAAATAAATAAACTCTTTATTATAGATAACTTCCCAGCTTTATAAAAGTGTTCATAAGTTCAAATTGGTCTTTAAGCCACCTTTCCCTTCCATCAGGCAAATTTTTATTCTCTCATTTCATAACAGTTTATATATTTCTTCTTTTCAAGTTTATTATTTGAAATTGAAAATATTGAAAGTATAATAGAGCATTTTCAATCACATGACTCGGACCTAACAACGCCTTTAGCAACAGAAGTGTTACAGTTTTTTTGCCCTACAGAGGTTAACAGTTACAGAAAATGACTAGCCGTGGAATTCTTCTATTGGAGCATTTGCAATCACGTGATCCCATTTCAAAAAACCGCCTTAGCAACAGATAAACAACGACCTTAGCAACAGTTAAAAGCACTACAGAAGGTACACAGTTAAAAGAAAATAACCGTTTGTGACGTCACCTGAAAACACTTTATAACTATTTTTTTTAAATTAAAAATAGTATGGGTACTACATTTTCATTAAATACATAATCGATTTAACTGCAGCACATAGGAAATAAAGTGAATATCTCTAGAGGGTTTTAAAAGGAAGCTATTATATTCTCGTCTATCGTCATTAGGTAATAAATTGTGAAACACCACCCTTCTATTTCCGATAAATGAAATATTATAAAAAGTAATAGATTAATGGAGCCTAGAAAATTAGTTCGATCCCTTTTCAGTAGAACTCATATTCATTATAATTAAGTTAACCTATGACATTTTGAGTCAACTGATTCAGTATGAACTAAATTTCGAAAAGATAATTTTTCAGAAAATTTTTTAATTTACATTTTTCTTATATTAATGTTTTATTTTATTTCGTTGATAAATATTTTTGTAGTTAACCATATTTTAAAATTATTTTACCACAGTGTGACGCAAATGATTAAGACAGGGGTCAGAGTTGTCCTATATATCCTATATTTCCTATATTTTTCCAAAAACCTTAAAAAACGTCCTATATTGTCCTATATTTTTGCAAATGCCCTATATATCCTATATTTCTCATCTCAGACCCAAAGTTGAAGCAATCCTGAGGCATTAAAATAAATTGTGTACAAAAGTAATGAAAAATGGGTGAAATGGAAAATTGGGCAAATGGTTGATAGTAGTAGAAAAATAAAATTCCAGTGACAATTATCATGTTTTAACTTATTTATAAAAACTGTGTAAAGTTCTTGTAAAGAGGTCATCTTCAAAGTTTAACAACAAAAAAGCAAGAAAGTTATTGTCTTTTCTTGAAGACAATCTCTTAAGATCAAAAACTTCACACAGTTTTTATAAATAAGTTAAAACATCATAATTTTATTTCTGCCTCCAATTGTTTGCCCCCACAATAACTCATTTTACATTGGTTCTGGCAATTTTCATCAGTAGGTACTCTAGCACCTTAGAATTGCTTCAGGGTCCATTTTCAAGGATAATTCTGAATTATATTCGAGTAGTTTCGATCTGATCATGGCCGCAGTGGTGTAGTGGTCAGCGTGTCTGGCTACGAGCATTACCGACCCAGGTTCGATGCCTTCTGCTTGGGTCATGGGTCAACTCAGCCCAACTGGGGGTCCAGAGTCAGGCTAGCCACTCAGCCTGGACACAAGCTAAGTAATTAGCACCCCAGGCCCAAAGGCTAATGAAACGGAGATAGAAACCGCCTGTTGGGCCACTAGGCCTGGGCAGAATTTTATTTCGATCTGATCTGTCTGATTCTGATCTGTCTTTATCCCTCTATCATTTTTGCCCATGAGTTTTGAATCGCCCTGTGTTATGTTTCAATCTGCATTTCAGAACATTTAATGAATGTTTTTAGTTTTATCTAAAAAAATCATATCTTTATTGTTTATCAAGTCTAAATTCACTGAGAGGTATCAGTTTTTAAAGTTATAATCTGGAAAAATGTAAATAAATATAGTTAACCCTTTTCCGGAGGGTCCTATATTTTTTGTATAGAATGTCCTATATTTAGTGAAATAGTTGCTCCTACCCCTGTTAAGAGAGTGACTATGTTTCGTAACTTAAATATTTTAGCACAGCATTTTACACTATTCTAATATTACCATTCATTTAAATAACAATAAATAATTTTGTACCATTAAAGATATTCACGTAGGAAAGTGAATTAGAAATAAAAAATACTCTGCGATAAAAAATGTGAGAAGAATTACTTTAAAATTTTTTAGTCAAATAAATTTCTCATACTGCAATTTTAATTTGTTTCTTATATTTTCACTATTATATTGTAATAGAATGAGAGGAAAAGCTACTCATTTTTTATGACACCTGGATATTTTAATCCTTTCAAATGTCCAAAAATCCATAAAATCCTATAAAAAATTTCAGAACCGAAGGGGTAAACTAATCATTTTGGTAGAAACTTGAAATTTACATAAATAAAAAAACATATAAGGACAATGATGTTTTTAATACATTTTCGACTGTGTATTCAAAGTTTCTTAAATTTCTTTACACAAGCCTTAATACAGTTTCTTTTTGTTTTGAAATTGTATCAAAAGGAAAAGACTTTAAAACTAAATTCTATTTTACTACTATAACTCAATACTATATACTATCTCGTTCTGTAACACACTGATAGAAGTTTTAATCATAACAATACTTTTTCTTTATGAAAAATAATTCCACTCACTTTCTCTTAGTACCCCTTCTAGAACAAAAAGAGCTTTCATTTATCCGATAATCATATTAGTTTTGAAGAAATAATTGAACCTACATAATCAGTCAGTTACGAAAACATATTATTTTACCTCCGGAGATTTTTGTTGATCATGATTACATGATTAGAATCTGAATACTTTCGCATCATCATTAAAACATATTTAACGGTGAAAAAGGCAAATTATTTTATCATTATTGTATCTAAAAACAAAGTAGTTTTTCTTCAACAATTTTTCTAAATGGAAGTTTTGTATATGCATAATGGATGGGGTAGCTATTATGATTACATTTTAACGCTAAGATTGCTAATATTTCTATAAATAAATTGCTAATATATATATATTGCTATGTATAATGATGATTATATAGTTATCAGTTTTACCTTTAACATATTTTTAATTATTTCTAATCAAAATCATTTCTAATTTTAAGAATGAACAGAAAACTACAGATAAGGTGGAATATATCTATATTATATTTCGCATTAAATTATAAATTTTAACTAATCTCTAATAAGGGTATAGTGGAATAATTTGAAAGGAAAATATTTAAAAGTATAAAAATAGATTTAGCATTAACTCCAAAAGAAAAAAACATTTCTGTTTTTAAATTTTGCTTTTTTAATAGTGAAAGCAAATATCTTCTTGCTTCTTTGCAATTAATGACTATAAATCGTAAGTTATGTTTACAAAAATCTAGTTTGGTTTCATTTTTTGCTTACTTAAAAAAAAAACGAAATTTTAAATATTACTGTACAAAATTGGGAAAGAATTAAAGTAAATTATCAAGCATACTTTCATGAAGAGCGAAAAACAGTTCTATACTATCAATACCTAATACTAATAGGTAACTACTTTTATGCATATGATTTTGAAGCTAAATAATATTTTTAAAACGGTACCTATTGATTTTTATATTGAAGAATTTGCGAAACATCACTTTAGTGCCCTTTGCAAACATTTTCATCGTATGAAATTCTGTCACCAATTCAGAACGTATTATATCCAAATACACAAATAAGAAAATAAATACATATCTATAAAACATTGTTTGAAAAACGTTTTGCCCAAACGGCCCCAACCTAATTTATTTACGAATAAGATTACACTAAAAAATACGCCTAGTAAATAGAAATCAAATTATCATACAAATAACTTTGTGTAAATAGAGGAAAGTGGCCCCAATCTGAGATACTACTTTTATTCTTCCAATTAACGCTTACTGAAAAATGATTTCGCAAAACTAAAAAGTGATTTTGTATATTATTTTCATGCCTGATTCGAAAAAGTCGCTGATTTTTTTATGAAAATATTGCAATTACCCTAAAAAGGCATTTTACTTAAAATTCAAAAATGTGTCTAATATGCGATACCATACTCCAAATATGAGGCACCGATGTTCTCAATATGAGAATTAGAATTATCATATTAGGAAATAATATTAAAAATTAATTGTGCGCTCTTGTAAAAAATAGTTTTTACCAAAACATTTTGAAAAAGTACATTATTTAAAAGAAGAGAACCAAGCATATAAAATATTGCATGAAATACATTGTTTTACGCCTAACGCTAATTCATTGAGGACGATTTTGAGGACTTCGCGTACAACATACAGCGTTGCATAGTACATTCTTTAATTAAAAACTGAAATGTTTACAAATGTTGTAACTATTAAATTAATATGTTCTTTCATGTATAAGAGAAGTTTTCCCTGGTTTCTAATTCTATTTCTTTGTTCAGATCTTCAGTGTTTTTTCGAGTCTTTTACTTCACTTTTTTTATCCGTTCCACTTGATTTTTTCTCTGTGAATTTTTACATCTATGAATTAACAGTATGATACTCTATAAATTTCGATGAGGGGGTTAGAAAATTTAAAAGTAATTTTTTATAATAACTCAAGGGGATAAGAATAGAAAACATAGTCTCCTGATACTTAAGTGTGGACAAAAATTAGCAAGAGAAAAGAGAGGTGTTGTTGGTGTCAAACATCTGGGTTTAAAAACAAAATCCGTGAGCTAATTTTATTATAATAATTTATAATTACTTTTATTATTTTGTATGTGTGGGTTCTATCTGAAAGTATGTTACATACAAAAAAGAGGTTGCAAAGATATTATGCAAAGATATTAACTTTTATATTAGTTTTCTTTTATCAAGACGCTGAGAGAACTCATTACACGAAATTGATGGCTATTTCGTTGAAATTTAGTAATGTTTCGCTTCTGTTTTCAAAGATTGCTAATCCCTATGCGCAGTAAGGGATTGACCAGACCAACACATGTTAGAATGTATTTTGAATAATGCTGATGTGAAGAACAACTAATAATTATTTGAAAATTGTAAAAGAAGTGGTGAATAGTTAAATTCCTTAATTTTACAATTGATTTTTACCGAGCCACTACTTTTTTTTATTTATTTTTTTATGTATTTGTATACGTACATTTGATTTCGATTGAACTTAAGCAAAGCCTTCAATTGAAGATTGTCTTACGCAAAATCTATAGAGCTTGAGTAAGTGGTTATCCAATGTCGAGTCCATGATGGTCTTTCTCCCACGTTAAAAAATTGCATCAACATGAATAATTGATATAGAAATCGTTAAGAAATTCCATGCATTTTTAGCATTCCAATTGATAATAATTATCTATTTTATAAAAAAATTGGGTTCAATTTGTTAAGTAAAAAGAAAAATACTTTTTTAAAATTGATCCTGAAAAATTTTAATTAAGGAGAAAATCGATGAAGTGTAAAACCCCAACGAGGAAAATAAATCTGCATATTAAGACAAAATAAGAAATACATGCACTTAAAGTTTCTTTTCTCTGTCTTTCTTTCCTTACTATATGGGTTTAAATTTTATATCTGGTAGCAAGTTAGTTTTTAGAGTTAGTTAGTTAGAGTTTTCATTTAATTTCCTATGAAAATTTTAATTTCCTATCCTATTTCCGTACATTCATCAAATTATCACATCACGTTGAAGTTTTAATTCAATTACACTTTTTTAGTATAAATTAACTAATAGCATTATTGAGGAACCATGTTTTTTCAAATCCTGTAAGTGCTTCAAAACAATCATTTCATAGGGAAAGTTTTGTTTTGTATTAGAGCCAACTGTAGAGAAAATAATGGCTTATTATCACAGAAAATAAATCGAGAATTGGTATTGGTAGTGATGCAAATAAAATAAATCTAGTACCAGGCATAATTTACAAAAGAAGATCTTAATATGAGGTATCGCATATTAAGAACTGTCGCAGCATCTCATAATAGGACTTTGTCCTTTTCAGAAACAAGTGCAAATAAATTATTAAATATGCTTTATAAATGAAAAATTGAAACGTGTACATTAAAATTCAGAATCTTCTGGGTAGGAATTAATAAAAAAATGTTAAGAAACCACTAATTTTGTTTGCCACAACGGTAGTTTAAAAAAAAGGCTTAATAACTTTTGCGTGTGTTCAAAGTTTTGCGGTGCTCCCATGGCTAAAGTTGAGGTACAATTGCTGATATTATGATGTTCGTGGTCATAATTGAACCTAATTTATTAGCCCAAGTCTATAACAAAACCTGTTTATTCCGCAAAGAGGAGATATAGGGGACCGCCATATTATAGTCTGTTCTTTAGAATTGGCGCCTGAAACAGGATCAAAAACTCTCAATAATGCTTCATAACGGTCATCACACAACTTCAGTGACCAATTTTTTTACAGTATTTTAACTACTTCTGTTTCAGCTGCCTTGTCATTGCAGAAGAAAATGCTTTCGATGATAATTACAATAGTAACTGCTTCTAATACATTTCGTCTCAGGCGCCAATTCTAAATGAACTAAGTATAGGCACCTATCCCACATTGGTGCCCTTTCCCTTATACATAATTTCAATCTGAGATCAATACAGCTTTGAAAGAGTTTTACATTTCATAACAGAAAGATAAAACAATTATTTCCCATCTAAATATTCAATTAAATGATTAAAGAACTACTATTAAGAACTAAGATCTATCTCTTTTATAGGCATGTTTTGACATGGTTGCAATTTGAATAAACTTTGTAGTTTTGTGGATATTGATAGTAAACATGTGATAATGGATGAAATTGGGCCATTTTCTCCTTCCACAGTTTTCCCATTCACAACTTAGATCCTTTTTATAATTTTGTTATAGTCTCACGGTCTTAGAAAACATAACATGAAAACTTCTGAAAGCCGATTCAGGATCATTTTACGCAACGCACAAACCTTACCCACACTCTAATAAAGAAGCAAAACAAGAGAACCCACCATTCCCAAAAATCCATTCGCAATTAGACGGCAAATCAAAGCGCAACTTGTATCTTGGTCTGTAATCATGCATATTTAAATCGGCCGGCTTCACGCTTCGCAAAGCTTATTATATTCTTTACTAATGGCAGGTTATAAATCTACATACCTCCGGACCACTACTTTCAATTAGTTTCGGTAGAAGTTGGGAGATGACAAATTACGTCAGCACTTCATCAATTACACCCGATGATTATAAATAAAATAGTGTTCGGCCGACTTCCCCTCCGCCATTTGCATTAACGTGTGTTTTGGAAGTTCTCCCTCAAAGGTCTCTGAATAATTCAGCCGTTTGGCTTTGGAAGAGAGGGAGGACCTAAGAATCGAACGGCTCACTTGATTTTAATGCCCTTTGGAATTTCAGCAATTGAATTCGCCCATCTCTGGTTCTCTGATTGTGGTTCTGATTTAGAGCTGCATTAGGAGCTGAATATATTTAGTATTAAGATTGATAGGCATTATTTTTGCTTACTTGCTGTCATCTGTAATGTATGAAAATTCTTTTAAGATGATTGAGGGCGCAGTTGATGGATATAAATTGACTAAAGCAAATGGTTAATTTTAATCATCTCAAAAACTTTTAAATTACATTTAAACTTTTGTAAATTATTCAAATTTATGGAAACCCAGTGGTGTAGTGGTAGTGCACCTCGCTGTCTTTCCACAGACCCGAGTTCTGTCCCAGGTTGGGCAAGGTAGACTCAGCCTTTCATCCCTCGTGGGTCGATAAATTGAGGATCAAGTTGTTAACTTGGGAAAACCATGGGGATTCGCCTCAGCTGACTGTGACTTTCAGTCACACGTTCTGTAACAGCTCTTCTCATAGCCTCACCCAGTGACACTAGTTATTGTGGAGTTTGAAGGTCTAACGACCTAGGTACTCCCTCAAGTATGTCAACTTGTTAAATTTAGGATAGTAAAATACGTTTAAGATATTTCATGCTATAAACTTCTCTTAATTGTAAAAAATAATATCTTAAAAATACCACTATAGATCATTATTTATAACCTCTATAACTTGTTTCTTTTTAAAGAAAAATATTAGAACTCTTTTAGTTTTTGTATTAGTTTCTTTTGATATACTAGACAGCAACTTAAGTTGACCCTACGACGTCACTAACAAATAAAGTAGTTCCCATCGCGGTGTCTGAATTTTGAGTGAAATGAAGAACGTCAATTTAAAAATATGATTATTTTGTTAAACCCATGTATATATAGTGCTTTTTAATCACGATTTCCGTACCGAAACTCCTCCTAACAACCCAACAGGCTTCGTGTTTACCGATTTCTCCTTCCGCATTTCTGACGTACTGGGTTCAAGAAACTTTGCTGTCGAGTATAGTTATTTATGTAACTGAAATCATGCAGCAAACTTTGAGGGATGATAAGACGAATGGAAGTTGCAATGGGACATGGGATTTCAAGTGGCGTATTCAAATGCTCAAAACGAAAAGGGAAACTCTCAAGGAATTCTGGGATCCAGATGCAATCTTTTATTTATGAGTCACCTGTGGAGATACCAGGAAAAGTAACTCAAAGAATTGTGACACTGTAACAGAAATCCAGGCATATTTGAGTGTTCACCACCTATCGTTCCTCCATCACTGTAATCTAAGCGAAAATGTCCTCGAATGGCACTTTTGAACAGCTTTTGCAAAATGTTTTTTAATCTGAGTATCACGAGCTGTTAATATGTACGATAAAGGCTTTCTCTGGAGTTGTCTTAGAATGTGTTTTTCTTTTTCCCTTCGTACATTTATACATGTGTATTTTGTGGATTTCACCCCTTAAACGCCACTCGAGATGCCATGTTTCATTGCAATTTTCGCTCATCTTGAATTGTCTCTCTTCCAGTTTGTTGCAGGATATCTAACACACCCTGTGTTCCTATATTTTGATAAAAGGAATTTTGTTTACGCCTTTAAAAATACTTAAATGCTCTAACTTTAGTCTGCCTAAAGGTATTGCTAACACATCATAATATTATCTTCCTGCATAGGCTACGGTCCAAGAATTAATTATCGCTAAGTATATGAGGGTCATTCCATGCCAAATCATCCATTCTCGGATTTTAACGAAATTTGTTTCCTCAATGTATGAATAAAGATAAAGATAAAGAAAAATACAAACTTTTATCCAATTCTATCAAGCAGTTTCAGAGTTAAGGCTGGTTTTAAGTTTCCACCATCTTAACTTTGCGCCGACGATTTGGGATAGTGTTCAATTTCGTTCTACCTTACCAAAATTTTTATTTTTATAGGTAAAAGCTTCGGATTTCTTTTATTCACAGTCAATTGACAACAGAATCAAATGGCACAATGAATTTTAAGATTGAAACCCTGTATCGTGGTAAAAATGTCGCTTAAACAGAGAAATAGTTTTTTTTTCATAGTGTCTTAAAAAAACGCATGAAAAAAATCGCTATGAATATTTTCCAATAAACTATACATTGATAGAAAGAAGAAGAAATTTGGTTTCAAATAGTGAACAAGAATCGGTGTAGTTAAACAGTCATCTTATTTAGTCTTTGTCTTATGAGTCTTCTGGCCTTATTCCCTGCCACTTGACCAGTGGTTAACCAGCAGGTAAAGAAAGAAAATGAGCTTTTCGCTGACTCTGATTGGTGGAATCCTTCTTTAACAAGATGGTTAATCGCTATTATACAGGTAGCAGTGAATAATGCTATTAGAGAGTTTCTCTGGTTCCTTATCTTTGTGCATTCATTAAGCACACAGAATTTTATGAAAATCTGTGGTAGGTAGGTTGACCATCCTGAATGATTTTCCATAAACTATTAGTATGTACGAACAACCCGTTCTTGGCCATTGAAAATTCCGTTTCACATCTATTAAGCATGTTCATCTCAACAAAACTCCATTAAACCCCCACTCACTCAATCGTAGCCATCTTTCCCCGTTAGAGCGACCGATCAAACAACACACTCAACCAACACTCACCTAATTTCCCCGACGGCCCCACAGATAACAACCTTTCAATCCAATGAACTTTAATTGGTTTATGCGCAATCTCTCCGCACCTCATGCCCTTCTACTAATGACCCCCGAATGGTAACCGGGGTCGTCGCATTAAGGAAGGGCAAGCGAGGAGGAATCACAGCAGCAGCACAGATTAGAGCAACAGCGGTTAAGTGGAGTGCTTGCTCTCAAATGGGAAGCGGCTGCGCGGTGGTAATTTGGGGACGCGGTCTTTATTATTTGAAGGCGTTTTTTTTTTGATGGTGCGGGTCGTTAGGGTGGTAAAGAAACAATGGTTTTGTTTTTGTAATGGTTTTGGGAAGAGAGGGGTAACTGATATAAAAAGTGCGGGGTAATGTCGAGAGGTGAGGTTGTTTTGAGGTAGATTACTTTTTTAAAACACTTTTGGGGAGATGTTCGGAGGACTGGTGTTTTTCACCGTGTTATTTCATAAGTTAAGGATAGTGGGGAGTTAGGGGAAGTTAGGGGCATAGAAGCACCATCTAAATATGTAAAATGTAGGTATTATCAAACTGTTGATGGTGTATCAAAGAAAAATTCTCGTTTGGCCTATTCAAATATTTAATTTTATGTTTAGAAGGTGAATTTTTTTAGCACCAATTCAATACTAACAGTTTATTTGGTGGATAATTTCTTCTACACTTTCGCCTTCCGTAATGCGGAAGAAGAACAAGCGTCGAAGTTACAGTTAACAGTTCCAATCACAGATAATATTCCACAAAAGGTACATTGACTTTTAGTAGGGGGAGGAATCTTTAAAAACACAATAATAAATTAAAGAATTCGTTTAATTTAATTTTTTTTTGTGAAAAATTAAGTTATTCAAAAAATAAGAATCGAACTGATGAATCCATCGTTATTCTCAAAATTACAAAATATTACGATGTGATGGCAGATTTCCTCAATGGTTTATTAAGTGACTTTTTTGTCAGCCTATCTGTTTTTTGTCTGTATTAAATATTTTATAAACCACTAACAAAAAAACACTTGTAAAACGGTGCTTGAAAACCAAACACTGATACTTTGAGCTATGTAAGTTATTAATTCCTTTTTCATGAGCACAGGTTCCCAATAAACTAATTTTATCATTTTGTAAATGTATATGAATAGTAAATATTATACTACTTATAACATGTGCAATGTGCATACACTCTCTAGAGAAAAAAAACCTCTATCCTGCTGTAATATGTTCCCTAATATTTACAGTCCTTTTGAACAACGAAGTAACGGAATTATTTCTTCCTTTCAGGTATTCACTGCCAACAGCATCAAAAAATTCGGTCTCGTCCAAACGACACAGAAGCAGGAGAGGATAAGAATCTTGTCGGGTTCGAATGCCACGTTGCCAACAAAGCCGTTGGAGAGTGGAGCAAAGACACTTCCCTACTGGGTAAGTTAGAGAATGACGTATTTGATCATTATGGTAAAGGTATGTCATACATGCATGATTCAAAGAGTAGTTGTATCGAGACCTTTGGTGAATGAATTGTTTTTGTAGTTCGTGTTGAAATTATTCGGATTATGTTTAAATTTTTAATTGAACCCCTTTTTTGTGTGACAAAAAACTACAATTTTCTGTACTGAGATTGTTTTTAGCCGTTGTTATTCATTCCGAATATTTACCGATACAACCTAAGAAATGTCTATAACTTTGATTATAAGAATGTGTCTATCTAGATAAATGTATGTAGAGGATAGCTTTATTTACTTTGCTTGGAAGTAACTTGAAGAAAGAATTATAGATTTTTCTGGTAAATAAGTTTATTTGAAACACTTTGATAAGTATTTTTAGCACCTAATAATAAAGTTGGTGATGATATGAAGTAGAATAGTGAAATTAAACCTAAAAAAAGAAAGAAAATTTCAGGAAATATGTAGTATTATATTTTAATAGGAAATTACAAACAATGAATGTGTCAATGAATTTTATCCAAAAACAAAATTTCTTTAACTACATAACATTTTGCATAATGTTTAAAAATACCTTCCAAATATCCTGTAAAAAACTAACGTCCAAAATCTTACTTGAGTACCTTTTTTTGAGACTTGTTTAAAAGTGTTTTTTGAAAACATGCATTACTGTATTTTTTTCTTCAGATGTGATCAATTTTGATATTTTGAAAGATTTTTCAGCTGTACCACAACTTAAGAGGAAGTAGGAAGTTATCCTATGGTAAAACTGTGGTCACGGGTTGGAAATTTTTTTTAGTGTTAAATTATTATTTGTATCTGCACAATTTTTACAGAAACATCTTTTTTGGAGTTTTTGTCTTCCGGTGTATTTTGAATGGTTTTTATTCAATTCAATTATTTTTTATTGCATTTTTTTAGTATAGAAATAATATACGAATAAAAATTAGGCCAATAACAACGTATTAATAAGAAAAAGCTTATATAAAACACATTTATTAGTAAATGTAATTTTAAGAAACTCCTTCAACCGAGGTTTTCAGTTCAAGGATTGAGAGTAAAATTATGAGTTGCAAAGCAAACAAACATGTAACGAAATAAGATAAGTTTTAGTAAATTCTATAGTTATTAGAAAAAAAGCATAGAAATACTTTTGAAGGGTCAATGAATAGTCCAGCCTATGTCGTCGTTGTCTCTATTTCATAACATGAGAATGCTATTACAGTTTTATTTTCCTTTTTATCAATTGCATAGAGCACCTTCTTTATAATTCTTTGCACACATTGCAGTGTTACATTTAGAGCATTTTTGTGCTAATGTCACAACCCATGAATTTGTATCAAAACAAATCAACAGTGTCTAAATTATTTTCTCAATGTTTTCTGCTCTCAGTTTTAATTTTTTTTCATAACAGAAGATTAAGTACAATCAAAACACATTGCTAGAATACCTCAATTAGGAAACCAGTTTCACGAAAAGTCAGTATCAATCATCGAAAATTGAGAGCAGAATTTTTTCAAGTAAATTACATGTTGACTTACTAAAGGTCTCCACCTGACTTTCGATTCCTTGCAGCTATCCCAAGCAACTGCGGTAAGTTTTTTGCCGTTATGTCATAGATGTTATCAATTAATGTTTTCTTATCAGGCTTAGCTTTATTAGGAGACAATGAGCTAGCTTCTAGAAGTGCTTTCTTAATTAAACACTGTTTTTTGTGCATGGTTTTGCACTGTAAAGTTGCACTTACACGTTTTATACGCACTGCACTCTCAATGCTGTGTATAGGTTTTCTCAGCCTTAGCTATCATTCATGTGCTTTATGTTTGCTCTATATAAACCACTGGCTATGACCTGTTTCTTTAGAAAATTGTTTCTTATCAGATTTTTACTACTTTCCACACATTGAACGTTCTTATAAAAATACAACCAGAGTACTTTTTTTTCTTCAAAAGTTAAAGAAGTAAAAACTGAAGATGGGATTGTAACACATGTGGCACTTGTTTTACTTTAGAAAATATGAAGAAAAAAAGTATTGAGCCTATAAATATTTATTTAGGTTAAGTAAACTAGAGCCGTAAAGTGTTTAATTTTCCTTATTCGTATTTTTTTGGATTAAAAATGCATATTTTAAAGCAGAGAAAAAAACCCGGATCTTTGATAGAAAAAACAATACTGAAATACATTGTTATAAAGTTTGGGTAAAATTTATTTATTAAATCTATCCAGTTTATTTGAACTTTTATTTTAAGGTCTTTAAAAATTATTCAAAGCCATTTTTTGATAAAAAAAGAAAATAATTTCAACAAAAAAAATCTTTACTAATTCTTTCTCTTTTTTTAACTCTACAATTTGCTTAAGTTTTGGAGTTTTGCTTGTTGCTAAATTTTTTTCAGACTCATTCATACTTATTTCTAGCTTAAAATTTCACTTTGCATTTCTAAGCCAATCTTTAAATTCTTTACTCTTATTAATACTTTTATTGAGTTAAATTAATTAAAATAATGTAAACCTTTACCTTTACTTTAATACCTTTATTTTATTAGTTTTAAAATATTTCAAGATTCTTCCTTTCTTTCTAGAATTTTATTAAAAATATTTTTTCTCTAAGCACTGTTTTCCTGACCAATATCAGGAATAAATCACCAGAGATATATCTCAGAAAATTTGAAATAGAATGAGTCTTTATGCGACTTCTTACGCAGGCTACTGAAGTAGCTATTAATATCATAATCATACTACGAGCAATGGAAGTTTTCCGGCCTTAGTACTTTTCTAGTAGAATATTGTAGAATTTAAATGAAATTCAGTTGCACTTTAGTCGAATAAACTAATATTTGTATGTGTGAGATATACCCGTATGTGTCATTATCTGTCAATTTTTATTAAATCTAATTATATACAAATCATTTACAGGAAATACATATTTAACTAAGAGAACGGTCTAAAGAAAGGTCCGTATAATTGCTTTTAATCGTCAATGACCAACGAGATAATGCGTCGAGCAATATCGAAAAAATAAAAGCATAGAAAAATAATGTTTTTGACGTCTATCATCAGTCTATATTCTTATACAACTATCTACTTTGTTAATTCAAGCTTAGATTAGACTGTAGTTCTTTCTCTCTGATTTTTTGTTTTCTGATTTCGTCTCTGGTTAAATCAATATACAAGGGTTGTTTTTTATTATATTTACCTCCAACTTTTCCTAAAAAATTTAGACAGAATTTGTTCAAGCAATTTTCCCCTTCGTAGTAAGTATATCCTAGCTAGACAACCAATTTGCGTCGTTACCGAATAAAAAAAAGACAATTTTTCTACTAGTTGTAGGTATTACCAGTGAGCCCTTTCATTTTCTAGCCGCTAACTCGTACAAATAATAGAGATAATATGCATTGAGACAAGGCTTCATATCTCGTCTTAACTTTTCTTTGTTCATGAAAAACTTTCTATTGATCTTTTACCCAACTCCAGAATAAAATCCAAGGAACAAATAATACAGTAGAAGTTAATGGGATATTACCACATACGACTAGATCAGCTCGTTTGTTTGAAAAGTTATCGAAAACTTTAATTGGAATTGAATAGAATGTTCAGTTACAACATCATCGTTGGATAGAAATTTTTTAATATTTTGATGAGACGAATTGATTTTCTAAACACAATAAGTGTCTTGGAGGGCTACTTCATAAGCCAAGAAAGTTTCGATGAAACTTGAAAGCTTGTCTAATTGCATCATTTGTATGGGTTGACGCATGAAAATGAAAGGCACTTAATTAAATGTAAACTCCCATAACCAGTAAAATGTTTTCTTATTTTTCCCTGTGCCAACACCATTTGGTTGCCTAGATGTGATTTATTTATTACATAGCAAAACTATTTATACTCGACAGCAAAGTTTCCTGACCCTATGACGTCACTACGAAGCAGAAAATGAGTAAACACAAAGCCTGTTGGGTTGCTAGGAGGAGTTTCGGTACGCAAATCGTCATAAAAAGACACTATACTATATGCATGGGTTTAACCACGGCTTACTAGATACTTATACAGGCTAGCCGAGTTTTAAACAATGAAAACCACCACCCAATGAAACTCCCACACCACAGGCCCGGGGTTCAAATCCCGGTCCACGGGCAAGGCAGACTCAGCCCTTCATCCCTCCGGGGTCGATAAAATGAGTACCAAGGTTACTTGGGGAAATCAAGAGGGGGTTAGCATCAAGCTAGCCACCCCTCAGCTGACTGTGACTTTCAAGTCACACGTTCTGTAACAGTTCAGCTCATGGCCTCACCCAGTGAGGCAAGTTATACTGGAGTTTGAAGGTCCAACGACCTAGGTACTCCCTCAAATACCCCCCTTGATTTTTTTTGCTTTGCCAGTTTGTCCAGTATTGCCATCTGGATTTGCAATGATTTCCGTACTCGTCTAGCCTGTATAAGTATCTAGTAAGCCGTGGTTTAACAAAATAATCATATTTTTAAATTCGCGTTCTTTATTTCACTCAAAATTCAGACACTGTCTGTCTACCACAAGTTGAGCTCTCGTTTATGTCTTTGTTGCCGTTTAAAATATTATTGAATATTATTTATTATTATTAAATACTTACAGACAGTATAATATTTAGTGATTATTTTGAAGTGGAGTTTAATTAAAGTGAAAATTATAATAGTTAAGCTTAATAAAGTTATAATATAACATAATCGAGAGCTCAACTTGTTGTTACAGGCAGACAGTGCTTTGTTTGTTAGTGACGTCATAAGGTCAGGAAATGGTCGAGTATAATAAACATTCCGTTAACTTTTTTTCAGGTGAAAAAGGAAAATTATTTAAAAAAACCACTCCCCATAGTCACAGTTAGAAAAACCTATAGAACTAAAACAATAAGAAAAATCCCTCGCTCACCAATAATCTTTCACCTAAAATTCGATAAGCTAGAACAGAGATATTTTTAACTCCTCTGAGAGAGTAGTTCACTCCTTGAATATCGGAAGTACTCTTTAAAAAACTAGCCAGGAGTATTTTTACTCTTTGAATTTTTCACAAAGGTATAGCCTAAAAAATGCACAGCGTGCCCCACCGATATCAACAAATATTATTTTTCTACTCAAAACACCAACTGATATCAGCGGAGTCATTTTCACCCGACTTCTGGCCAAAGCCAATTATTGCCAAAAGCCACGGCACCCTAATTATCATACTTTTTAATTGTGTTTTCATACAGCCATAGTAATTTTTTTTATTTATTGTTCTGATGGTTTAAGAGTTTGATTGCGGTTTTCGTATTTCTGTATAATGTAGTTCATGCTATTTCCGTATTTCACTCCTCATAATTCAATTTCACTCCTCCTAAAAAAGTCAAGGAGTACTTTTACTCCTCCAAAAAAATCCTAGGAATAACACTGACAAGGAGAGGATCCCAACGTGTCATCACCAATTTGGTTCATTTTTGGTGAGGAAGTAGTGCATGACTAGGACATCAATTTGTGAAAATATTAAGAAGCAACTTTCAGAAATTTTGGAGAAAATCGCGATTAACCTTTTACCTGCCGATGTTCCCAAATGGGAACATCACTTTAGGGAATTTTTTCACCACTTAATTTTTCATGCAGGAATTTGATACTTGGTAATAAGTAACTCAAAGATATAAAGTTATTTTACATGCAAAAGTTTTTCACGTGCAATTTAATCCTTTTTGTGGAATTTATATCAAAATAACAGATTTTTGGCTCTTCCAAAAGTTGCACAAGTTTCAATTTATGATAAATTTAAATAAATTTAGTTTTAAATAATTATGCTGTGTTTAGGTAGCTTAAGTACACATCTTTTCAATTGGCTTGGCAGAATAGCTCCACATTCCAATTTTGGAGAGTAATTACCAATTCAACATATATGTTCCCAAATGGGAACATCGGCGTTTGGGGTATAGCTTTTGAGGGGATTTTTATAACGTGTAAAAATTCAAGCTATTTCTTATTTTCTTTAATTTTTTTAACCTTTTCTATCTCAAAGGATCTAAACAGGTTAATTTAAATTTCTAAATCAATAATTTAAATTTTTTTCACCTGATTTATGGACGAATAAATGCCAAATCTGTATAGCAGATTCCTACTTTTGTATATTTTCTAACTCCCTGACCAATTAATTTTCCGTAATTATTATTATTGGTTATGCAAAGGGCATATTTGGAGTACTTCTGAGGACTTGGGTACTTATTTTGTTCAAGTGCACTTTTTTCCATAAAAATTTTAGGTATAAATTTGAAGAATTTTGAAAGTAATGAAAAGTGTGTACATCTAAAAACACTCCTCTAACGTAAGTTGGATGTAAGAGATATATTGTTTAGTTTGGAATCTTCCATGAGAAACGCAACTTTAACAAATCAATGGAGATAGTTATGATTATTACTTTTGAATGCTAATTAAATTTGAATGCAATTCATGGATTTTATGCTAGGTATCCGGCCAGAACAGTAATTAAAACTAATTTTTCACACAGAAAGATAACTGTTTAGCTTTGAAACACATGGGAACATTCTTTTGTATTTTTTATACCGAAAAATTACCCATTGTGCAATAAAAATGTACGGAAAAGTGTCACGCATGTAATAAATATGTAATTTTTTTCTTATGAAAATCTATAAAATTTTACCCGATCTTCCAACCATGGGAATTAAATATGAAGAAACAGTCCAATATCATAAAAATGTTCAAATTTATTGAGTAGAAACCTATTTCAGTAGTTTTACTTGAATTAATTTTGAAATATATGACTTTTGGAAATCTCCCTAAAAACTTCACTCCAAACGCCGATGTTCCCAAATGAGAACATCCTCAAAATCCTACTTAGGATTTTTTTTCTGCCAAAAAATGTCAAGATTGGTTTTAGTAATGATGAAACAGGCCATTTAAGCCAAAAATCAGAACCTTTAACTTGAAATTTGAATTGCGGCGTTTAAAAGGTTAAAAATCTTAACATGTACTTATATATCTTATAAGATTCTCGTCCTGCAAGCGGATCGTGGTGTAGCTGTAAAAGCTGTGATTCCCAACCCAAAGGTCCCGGGATCGAGTCTCGCTGCATGCTGCATACCATATTTTTTATTTTTGTTTTCCACGCAATTTTGAAACATCTTTTCATTCCTTGTTTCCCAAAAAAATAGTTATTAAATCCAATTTTTATGATCCTATTGTAAATATTATATGTTTACCAACAAAAATGTTTATTTTAACCATCAAATTAGACTCCTTTTAGCATAACAAAATTGCGTACTTTCTTTCGGATAGTTAAGTAAATTAAGGTAAAACTTCATTTTTAAAAATATAAATTATTTTTTTTTTTTTGAAAAAATCTTTTCATTCCTTGTTTCCCAAAAATATAAATTATTAAATCCAATTTTTTATGATCCTATTGTAAATATTATATATTTACCAAAACAATTTTTACGCACAAGAAAAAATATTTTAAAATTTATAATTAAATATTATTATAAGTTTCTTTCATATCTGTGCACTTAATTGTGTAGAAAATTAAAATAAAGTATGCAGCGAGACTCGATCCCGAGACCTTTGGGTTGGGGAATCACAGCTCTTACCGCTACACCACGATCCGCTTGCAGGACGAGAATCTTATAAGATATATAAGTACATGTTAAGATTTTTAATCGCGATTTTCTCCAAAATTTCTGAAAGTTGCTTCTTAATATTTTCACAAATTGATGTCCTAGTCATGCACTACTTCCACACCAAAAATGAACCAAATCGGTGATGACACGTTGGGATCCTCTCCTTGTGAGCTAGAACAACTGAGACACATCTTCATCCCAGTTCGACTCCAAAACGAACCTCCGGCATTCCACTTTGACTTTTCCCTAACCTTGGCGCCGAAACACTGCCGATCGATACGCATTTCAGATTTCGATCATTGAATATAATAACAACAACGAAGCATCGGAACACAATCATCCCTGCTCAATTTATCCAGGGGCTTTTACGATCGAATATTGTTATGGGGCCCCGAAAGTTAATTTTTGGAAAAGACCGAGCGCTCTCTCTCTCTCTTTAATGTTCTTCCGCCGCAACGTTTTCCATTAAATCTCTGGGAATTAAATAAGAAACCATGGGATTCGTTCGGCTGGATCGGTAAGTTGTTAAATTTGAGAAGAAGAACATCGTTGGAAAGCGTGGGTGTGGTGATTAAATGCATGCTGAGGTTTTGATTGCTGGGGAGTTAGTTCTGTATTTTTTTGGTTGGGTGGTTTACCTGGAGATGATTATGAGTTTATGAATTTACAACGTTGAATTGTTTTGATGTGTAAAAGAAGTGCGACTAATACACACGATATAATAACACGATAAACTGGTTGACCAGTATCAGTAGTATACTATTGCAGTATACTACAAGTGTGGATAAAGTAGAAGAACAATAGGGAATTGAAGTCTAGTAGAAGTTAAAAATAAGAAATATAGCGTCATTGTTTACCTTTTTGCTGAATGGATTCAAATATGGAACAGATTGTACTTTCAGGAAAGATGATATGTTTGGTTGTAAAACCAATCAAATTTCTATGGTAGTATTTTGTTACACCTGATTAGAAGTGAAAGAATTTAAAGTTTGAATGAAGCTTAGTAGAGCAAAGTTAAGTTATTTAAATAAGTTAAAGTTTATCATACTTAACCTACTAATGATTTATAGAGATAATTATATTTTTAAGAAATAAAGTTTAGCTATAAATACTGCTGTTAAACTTACTATTATTTGATCTTTGCCTAAAATATTCCATATTTATATAAATGTTAGCTACGAAAACCTTACAGCTAATACAAAATCCCATGGCACACATGAAACATGTTGTGAATAAACGTATCATAAACTTTTGTATAATATTATAACTAGGCGTTATGCTTTTATTTTCCTCAAGTAATTAAAAATTAAGTAACATTTCTATTTAATTATAAATTTACATAAGCTTTAGACATTAAAGTATAGATTAGCTTTGTTTTTATTTAATGCAATTTGATATTTCTTACTTATTATTATTATTTTTGCGTTAAATGATAAATAATAGCTTTTCGCAAGACCTTATTTTAACATTAAAAACGTAAAATCTATGATTGAATACTTACAAACGTTTAACTAAGATTAGAATTTAAATATGAGTAATTTTGACTGTCAATATTTTTTTGCCCTTTCTAGCAATTTTAATCAAGATTAAAAGAGTAGTTTTTAAGTAGCTTTAATTATAAGATGAGAATTAAAGAGATAAAGTAAGTAAAGAATTTATGCAGGTAATTACACTACTAAAAAATTGTCCCATCTTTAACGCTGCCCGTGCCAAAATTTGATACCATCAAGTGTATAGGTTTCGTCGCCCTTATCCGAAGCAATCCAAGCACATATTTAAGCAAGGTAATTTTCACAAGAGCCTTCGATCGTTCATAAATGGAGATAATATCGGACACTTTTTATACGCCCTCGGCAAATATATGTCCACCTTTGATCATCCATACATAACAGCTGCAAAACTGTGGAATAATTCCACCCCGCGAGGTAAAAAAAAAATATCTGGATAACATTAGAGCAAGGAGATACCATTTATCATGTTCCGGTCACGCTCGGGAAAGCTCGGGCAACTTATCGATCCCGGGATTTAAAAAAGCCTAAGTGCTCTTCCCGAAATGATAATAGAAAATTTAATTTCTCCAGTTTTAGGCCTCAAAAACGAGATTGTACTATTTTGTTGTCTTCACCAGCCGTAACAAAATGGAGGTGCCTCTCGAGACAAGTCGAGGAAAACAGAGGAGATTATATGGAGGAGTATAAAAACCGGAAAATTGGTTTCGGGAGAGGTTCCTTTTTTTTCTTCTCGGAAAGAGGATATATGCATTCGCGTTCCAGGATTTGGAATTTTCCACCGTGGCATATATTTCCATCTGAAAGAAACTCAAGTCAGTGAAAAGGGGGGTATCGCATTTGCCTCGTGAATATAGGAAAGGAATGGACAGTTTTTCAGATGGTTGCAGATGGAGAGAAGTTGATATCAGAGCAGAAATACTTGAGCTCCCCCGGCTTAGGATCTATTCCACGAAGAGAAATCCACTGCGTGTATAAATTGACTTGTTACGAATAAACAAAAAAATCGGGGAACTCTATGTCTGGAAGAGAAATAAATATGTAGATCTGAGTTTTTTCCTGACGCGTCTTCAGAAAGCTTTCTTTTGTTGTGGTGTAGGCGAATATATTGTGGATGGATTCGCGAGAATTTTCCTAGACGTGTCCCAATTGAATGATTTGAATATTCCGAAATACACACGACTTTTTTTTTCAATGAAAATGTGGTATAAATATTATCATTAGTTAAAAAAATTTCATTTGGTTAATTGAGAAAAAGTATTTTATTTCTATTGGGAGAATGGATTAATGGAATATCGAAAACAATATTCTCAACAATATTCTCTTTATTCTTTAACAATATTCTCAATTTATTATGCAATGGTGATATTGGAAGGGGGACACAGTCCTTCGAAATGCATCATCCACCTTTTAAAGTATGAGGTTTTTAACCAAAAAATGAAGAAAATATAGAAAGAGTGATAATATAACTTTGAATAAAAACTCTTTGAATGCGAATAATTAAAACCAATGAGAATTAATATAAACTAAATTTTATTGCACTATGTTTTGGATATACGGAGTTTGATATTAAAAACGATTTTAATAAACTCTTGATATCTAGGTAATTGTTGTTTGAGGTAAAATTTGATGTTCAAAAAACGAAATTGAGTAAACATTAAATTAAATAAAACTTTTGAAGGAAAAATATTTACTTTTATACTTTTAAAAATGTGTAAATTTCATTCAATAGGTACTCTACTCTATTATTAATTAAGAGGAAATATAAATCTAGTTAGTTATAGAGAGAAAGATAGATACGGTGAGTTACCACATTATCTTCACAAAAAATGATAATCTGAAAATGGAATGAAAATCAATGAAAAATGATAATGATTTCTATTGATATATTTTAATTGGGTTTTATCCTTCACATTTCTCAATACTATTAATGATATCAAGAATACGTAAGGAAAAGCTTATATTTGAAGCCCCCAAAGCCATTCACATCTAACGAACTAAAGGTTTTCACTGAATTCAAAGCTATACACTGAATAAGAGACCTGATTTATTCTCCAATCTGCATTCAGAAGCAAGAGACCCCCTAAACACAATCCTGGACTAGTTAATGTATGTCTAGTCACGTATAGCACGACTTCAAAGGACCGAGTCATTTAACTCTATGGAAGTATGCGTGCTGAGCTTTACTACCTTTTCTTTTGCGAGTTTTCTTAACGAGAATGGTCGTTGCTAAGCGTATGACTGAGAGGGTTACACTATATAAAAGGATTTTCGCTTGAACTTTTTGTATACCAGATTGCTACTTTTGGGTGGATTTCGTTATTGAATTTTCATTTTTGTGAGAATTATTGAGATTGAAATTAGTTTTGGATTTTAGTACGTTTCGAAGTAAAGCAAATATTCTTATTAGAATTGGTACATAATTTTGGTCTGCCAATACTTTTAGAACTGATATTTCATTTCCAACCTTCCTAATTTTATTTACTCTAGCAGATATTATGTTATCTGACTCTTAATTCATCATTTTAATTCTTGTACTGATATATGTAGTAAAATTGACATTCATATCAAGAAGTTTCAAACAATATTATCATAGAACTGATATTTTCTAGGCTTTTATAAGCCTTTTTGAAATTATAATTTATTAATTATTCATATTAAAAGCGTTTTTGATGCAATGTTAATAAAGGGATCAAGAAGAACCTTTATTGTGTTTGAATACCATTTCTCTTTAAATTGCCGCTTTGAAATACCTTTACAATTACAATATTACAAGGTATTTTTTATATTGATTTTAAATATTTATGGGGCTTTTGAAATGAAATTTCAAAATTGAATTGAATGAATTCCAAACTGAATTTTTCAATGAAAATTCATCTTTAGAATCGAAGAACTTAACCGTATAAATAACATTGGAATAGTATAAACTTAAGATGCCGATGCTTTTATTAGGATTTATTATATAGGAAGGAAAATAAAACAGAAGTCTCAAACAGCATCTTATAGAACATATCGTCATTTATTGGTTTGAGACCAACATCAATATTGATTTCTGAAGGGATTGTTATCACTAAGGAATACAAATCGGTTTACATTAGAAGCTCCTAACTCCAAAACTGGCATGCCCTCAAGGGTAAGAAAATCTAATCTCTCTCTCTAATAAAAACACTTAATCGACAAATATTTAACCTTTTACCTGCCGATGTTCCCAAATGGGAACATCACTTTAGGGAATTTTTTATCCACTTAATTTTTCATGCAGGAATTTGATACTTGGTAGTAAGTAACTCAAAGATATAAAGTTATTTTACATGCAAAAGTTTTTCACGTGCAATTTAATCCTTTTTGTGGAATTTATATCAAAATAACATATTTTTGGCTCTTCCAAAAGTTGCACAAGTTTCAATTTATGATAAATTTAAATAAATTTAGTTTTAAATTATTATGCTGTGTTTAGATAGCTTAAGTACACATCTTTTCAATTGGCTTGGCAGAATAGCTCCACATTCCAATTTTGGAGAGTAATTACCAATTCAACATATATGTTCCCAAATGGGAACATCGGCGTTTGGGGTATAGTTTTTGAGGGGATTTTTATAACATGTAAAAATTCAAGCTATTTCTTATTTTCTTTAATTTTTTGAACATTTTCTATCTCAAAGGATCTAAACAGGTTAATTTAAATTTCTAAATCAATAATTTAAATTTTTTTCACCTGATTTATGGACGAATAAATGCCAAATCTGTATAGCAGATTCCAATTTTTGTATATTTTCTAACTCCCTGACCGATTAATTTTCAGTCATTATTATTAGGGGTTATGCAAAGGGCATATTTGGAGTACTTCTGAGGACTTGGGTACTTATTTTGTTCAAGTGCACTTTTTTACATAAAAATTTTAGGTATAAATTTGAAGAATTTTGAAAGTAATGAAAAGTGTGTACATCTAAAAACACTCCTCTAACGTAAGTTGGATGTAAGAGATATGTTGTTTAGTTTGGAATCTTCCATGAGAAACGCAACTTTAACAAATCAATGGAGATAGTTATGATTATCACTTTTGAAAGCTAATTAAATTTGAATGCAATTCATGGATTTTATGCTAGGTATATAGCTAGAACAGTAATTAAAACTAATTTTTCACACAGAAAGATAACTGTTTAGCTTTGAAACGCATGGGAACATTCTTTTGTATTTTTTATACCGAAAAATTACCCATTGTGCAATAACAATGTACGGAAAAGTGTCACGCATGTAATAAATATGTAATTTTTTTCTTATGAAAATCTATAAAATTTTACCCAATCTTCCAACCATGGGAATTAAATATGAAGAAACAGTCCAATATCATAAAAAGGTTCAAATTTATTGAGTAGAAACTTATTTCAGTAGTTTTACTTGAATTAATTTTGAAATATATGACTTTTGGAAATCTCCCTTAAAACTTCACTCCAAACGCCGATGTTCCCAAATGGGAACATCCTCAAAATCCTACTTAGGATTTTTTTTCTGCCAAAAAATGTCAAGATTGGTTTTAGTAATGATGAAACAGGCCATTTAAGCCCAAAATCAGAACCTTTAACTTGAAATTTGAATTGCGGCGTTTAAAAGGTTAAAACAAGAAAACGGCAAAAAAACCCTATTCGGCTTTTCTCTAATAAAAAATGTTTGTTACAGACATTTCGTGATAAAAACGCTTAAATTTCACAAATGGGCCGAAGGTATCTGAGGAGGAAAAACTCAATTAATGTTATCCACATTATATTTTTTTTCGATCAATTTATTTTTACCCCTGGAAAGAAAATTAACTCGGTGGTAAAAAAAAAAATTGACACCTATGAAAAAACTTAGGATAATCGCAAGAGACGGAAAGTCTTCTGAGTTGAGGTGGAAAGAAATTTGCATAATTATCTTTTTTTTTTTTTGGAGTTTAACAGCTCAGTGCAAATTAGATTTAGAAGATGAAACCCATTATTTCCTAGTTGCGAGAAACTGCCAGGTTTTAGACCAACATCAGTATTGATTTGTGAAGACAAGGTAGTTTGTTTAGATTGAGAGAGATATGTAGTATTATATCAATTTTAATAAACCTTCAGCTATAAAGTTGTGTTTAAAAAATAAAGCATAATGTTAATAGTAGAAAAGTATGTTTTAGAGTAGATAATGACACCACAACTGATGTTTTTTTAATCCTAATGAACTAACTTAAGTTCATAAGATAATTAAAAACTAACTAATTCTAATGAACTAACTAATCTTCATAAGCTGACTAATCCTAATGAAATAACTAATCTTCATAAGCTAACTAATCCTAATGAAATAACTAATCTTCATAAGCTAACTAATCTTAATGAGCTAACTAATCTTATATATTGCATACTGGAAGAATACCCAAATATTTACATGTAAATGGGTATAATACTGTAAGTAAATTTATGCTTTTAACGTATATCGGTAAATGCTCCATACTTCATGAATATTATATTATATATTTATGAAAAATAACCCAATTAACTCACTTAATATGACGGATTACCTCGCCTTTATCTACAAATATTGATAATCAGATAAAGTATTTTACATTTGCTGTTTTTTGGGTCTCGCCTTAGTTATTTTTATGTGAACTTATTTATCAAATTAAAATGAAGTATCCAGTTAAAACAAGTCTTGGTATTAACATTCCAGTTTACACTAAGTTTAGAATATATTCCGAAAATTTATTTAATTGAATTGTTTCTAAAATAATTATCTCCCTCAAAAGAAGATGGGAAAAAAATCTTCTTCAATCATTAATAAAACTATGGATTTTAAACTTTTAGCCCTTCGAGTGAAATGTATAATTTGGTTTACAAAATTGATTCATTGCCAAAAGAAGCGGTCGGAATAACTCCCGATTAAAACTAAAGTCGATAAACAGAGTCAAAAGAATCGAGGAAAGAAAACAAAATCAATATTACGCCACGAGCCAGGACTTCTCGGTTGAAGTATCAAATGCGTAATTAACTTCAAAAATCAGGACAAGAGGAGGAAGAGCAGTTAAAGATAAAAGCAAAAGTTCCTCTGATAGGAAAATAAAACCGTAAAGTGAGCACACATCTGCTCTGCGAACAAGAGCAATAATAAAAATATTCTTCAAGGAGACCAGCGGAGAGAGATGTAAATAAAGTTGTGGAGCAGCAAAACAACAAAAATACAGCCGAAGGCGCAGCCATTTTAGTGAATGCTGCTCCTTTGACGTAATTGGATATCTTATGCGAAGCTAAATTGCCTGTTAGCGTTGGGGACATTAGTTTCTGGCTTCGCTTCTATAGAATGGGTTGGAATCCAAATGCCGCGTCTCTCAAAGAATTTACCCGTCGGAAGCAATTACATTTCGAGGTCATTAAAAAAGAGTCACTCATTTTTTTTTACTTTGAGGGAGGAGTATCGACCCTCATTACGATATGAAAAGGTGACGTGTAAATCATGCTCTGCTTTGAGATGGAATATTTTTAGGGTTTTATTAAGGGGTCGTGTTGACCACACGTATAGTATTGAGTATAGTATAACACGTATAGTATGAGTATAGTATTGAGTATAGTATAACCACGGCTAACTAGATACTTATACAGGCTAGCCGAGTACGGAAATCATTGCAAATCCAGATGGCAATACTGGACCAACTGGCAAAGCATATTCACAGTGTTGAAGGCGGTGGGTGATATAGGTAGGTCTTGTAGCGCTCCAAGCGGGAAAAGTTGTCAAATGGTTTTCATTGTTTAAAACTCGACTAGCCTGTATAAGTATCTAGTAAGCCGTGGTATAACCCTCTGGGGGAATATAAAAATAATGTTTCTGCGCGAAATTTCGAGGTTAAGTATGTTTTGCTCGTTATTATTTATGAAGTATTGTGTCCTTCGAGGATGGAGGAATATGAAATAATAATTTAAGATGTAATTGCATTAACACATAAGATGGGTAGTTTCTCTCGTATACATGCTTTACAACCGATTTTTTATGGTGTTATTGTGTTTTTAAAAACGTATTTCGCTTGTTTATGGGGCTGATGCTGGATTGGAAGAAAAAATTTAATTGCTCACTACGTAGAAAATAGTAATACTTTTTAGAATCGAGTACCTTATAAAACATCAGCTTTGGCTCTAAAGATTAAGAAATAGTCTTACGCTATTTTTGCCCTTAAAAACTTGATTGACTTCTTTATCTTATGGCACGCTTGCACATATGACACAGTGTTTTAGGGTGATGAAATTTTGAAAACTATTCTAGAATAACTAAATGAGTGATTTTTTTTTTGAAAAAGAAAGTATTGAAACTGAACTTAAAAAACACATAATTTAAGTATAATAAATTTATTGAAGAACTTAACCTCAAAAACGAGCTAAGTGCCAAAACTAAAAAAAATGAGTTAGACCCGAAAAACCAATCCAAGTGCCATCCCAAACACCCTATTAATCCAGCTAAGTGCCACGACCATGATTAGTAGGTCAAAAACGGCCTGAAAGATGACTTATTATGAGTATTTTTCTATGGAGAATCAAATTTAAAATGATGAATTACGGGAAATTTACTTTTTGGCACTTAGCTCGTTTTTGAAGTCCAGTATTAAATTTCTGGAGGGCTTTTCCATTAAATTATGTGCTTTGTAGTTTATTTCTACAAATATTTTCAACTTTCTTAAACGTTGTTAAAATTATCAATAAGTTTTTTATTCATCTCATTTTACATGCCATTTGACGAAATGAGTTTTCCGATGTTGAAGAAGTATTAACCCAACTTCCTTTTTTCATCCTTATCGGTAATTCAGTTCCGAAATTCTCATCAACTAATTGCACAGATGCACACAAAAAAAATTAACCCTGCCTAAACCACCCGAAAACACGAATATTTTGCATACCCAACTTCTCACAAAAAAAACCCCCTCCTCCAGCACTAAAACTTCCATCATACCACACCTGTACGTGGATATAACTCCGTTTCTACCTACATTAGTAAAATCACCGCTAAGCACAAGATTTGCCACGGAGTGATTCAGAGTGCCATAATTTTAATGTCTGTTGGTGGCGGTTCGTCATAAAAAGCCTCTCGTAATGCCTGATCTTACTCTGATTTTCCCCTCCGCAGTTCCACCTCAAGCTCTATCGATCAATGACATTCCGGCTGGGAACAGCATTGAAGTGCGGCAGGGCGATAAGGTGGTTCTTTTCTGCAAAGCGGTGGGAAGCAAGCCTCCGACTACGCTCATCTGGTACAGGAACGACAATGAGATGGATAATGGTAAGAGAGGTACTCTTTTTGTTATGTTATGCAGTTTTCTATGATCAAGGAAGGTGGAGTGATGGTTGATTTTATTATTTGTTTGGAAAAATCGTTAAAAAAACTCGGGGCGACATTTTTGGCGAAATCTGGTGTTGCCAATGCCGTTTATTGGCGAGTAAGCAATGGGAAATTCGGGCATATTTTGAAAGCAGAAAAAAATTCCAGCAAACAAAATGGTTCTAAATTCAAAAATCGATATGAAAAGTTTGAAAAAAATTTTAATTCAATATTTTAAAATAAAAATCAACAATCACTCTGCCCTTGTTTCGGATTGAAGGAGGTCATATCTGTTTTGGTCCTACTTTAAAGTAAAAATAAACACTAGCTTTGAATTCTAAACCATTGTTTAAAACCGTTTTCGAGCATTTTTTTTAAAAGTCAAACTTTGAAATTAAATTAAAAGGTAAAAAAATCCCCGCAATTAAAAAACTTTTTCAGGTATATATTCCTCTCTTGGATGTATTTATCGAATAGAAAAATAAAATAAAAATGCTGGAATTGCCCATTCAACTTCTACTATAGAACTGGGTTGCCAAAATCCACTCTTTTGACGCCATTTTCGGCACCAGGCCCGGTTTATTTGCATTATATACCCAAATCCGAAAGTATAATTCTGTGGTGTAAAAAGTAAATGAAAAGTCAAATTTTTATTAAAATTGGAATTACACTCCTTTGATGATAAGGGCATATTTGCAAAGCAAAGAGAATTTCGGGGAAGCGCTACATAAACGCATGATTCAAATTTCAACCATTTCAAGAATTTTGAGAAATTGAGATTTCACAAAATTCTATTTACAGCTTCTAATAATATCACGTGAGATTACCAAAAACGGAGTAAAACTGTAAATAAATAATCTTACGCTCGAATAAAATTTGACTAGATCACGATCATCTTCCAGCGCTTCCCCTGTTTCCAGCTGATTTCCAGATTTGAACTTTTGTGTTCAAAATTTCGAGTATCTGGCACATCGGGAATTCAGTTTAAAATTGATATTGCTAAATTCCATCCGAACCGACAGACAGATAAGATCGAAAGCGACCTAATAAAAACGTCGTAATAAAATAATGTAAAAACAAGATATAAACCCTTCCGTACTAAACATAAAATAAAACACCAGAGACAACTTAAGTCTCCTTCTCATTTTCCACTCATTCTCACCCAAAGCATCCGCCTCGTTTCCGTTTCTCTCTTATCTCGGAGCTGATGACTGTCTCTTTCGCGACAAGCGGCATTTTAATATCAACACGCTGGGGAGGCGACAACCCCTATAATATGTCATCGCTGGGGCGAAATTGCGCCCTCAGGTAAAGGGGACCCAACGACTTTTAAACTCGTCAAAACATTGTTCCGTAATTTATGTCGCATCCTGGGCGCGTGCGAAACGTTGAATAATTAAAGAAGACTCTCGGTCTCCTGCGAGGCGAAATTATATCAACGAGACTGCGGCACGTTCGCTGTCGTGGCAATTGCGGTCACCGGGATTTGGTTTTTGAGGTAAATAGATGGTGTAGAACAGTGTTCCCAAACCTTTTTATCACCACGGACCGGTCAACGTTTCAATAATTTTACCGCGGCCCGCTGGGGGGGTTATTGTTTGCATTCTAGATTATTTTGATTTATTAATTTTAATTTAATTGTTATTTAAACATGCTTTCAAAATAAAATGAGCGATACACACCTTCTCTTAAAACTAACCCTCCCCACCTTCTGACATGAGATTACTTTAACTTTAAAACATTTACGATGTATTGAGATTTCTCAGAAGTTAAAAATGCAAGTGAATTTTCATTTCTTTACAAAAATAAGATTCGGACAAAGCACATTGATATTGATATACACCTCATTTCTTGATTTTTCTTTCCGTTTCGAATAAAAATGTACTGTTTTATGGATTTTCTTTTTATTAACTTATAGTTGTAACAAAAAAAAAACTCAGACAACTGTCACCATTACTTCCGCGTTAAACAAGTTCGCGACAAAAAAGAATATAAAAATTTATGGCGTTTTTATTCAGTTTTCTTGGAAAAATAAGATGGTTCTCATGGTGTCGGCATGATTTATATCGCTACCTCCGAGCCCCTTTTTTAAATAAATAAAATTTTAATGAACCACAAATGTTTTTAATTTGGAGTATAAATCTAGGAATTTAAATTCATTTTCAATGAAATGGTTGGCCCCAGGCCCGGTACCATTTGATCCACGGACCGGCACCGGTCCGCGGACCGGGGGTTGGGGACCACTGGACTGTAGAATTAATATCCAGTTTGCTTTTTAAGTTTAATAGTGGGTATGGAGGATCAACTTTGCTTCTTAAGTTTAATAGTGGATATTGAAGATCAACTTTGGTTAAGTTTAATAGTGGATATTGAAGATCAACTTTGCTTTTAAGTATAATAGTGGGTATGGAAGATTCCCTTTGGCATCCAAATATTCCATGAAACGTGAAGGGAAAGTAATTTTAAGACTTAAGAGATAGGCTTGTTGGTAGGGGGATTATATTTCGGAAAGATGAAGATAAAATACAAGGACGTACTCTAATGCAATTAATATTTTCAATGAAGATGAAGGGAAAGTAATTTTAAGACTTAAGATATTTTATTGTAGGTAGGTAGCTTATATTTCGGAAAGATGAAGAGAAAATACAAGGACGTACTAATACCATTAATATTTTCAACGAAGATGAAACTTCGGAGAATTGGTACCACATAGATTAATTTTTAAATCTGTGAGCCTATTTTATAGTCTGTTTAATGTACGGGAATTTTTAGTCCTTTTATTATTTCTTTGTTCTTTCTGGGTGTTGGGGCTTGATGTCTTTTCATTTTTGGTAAGAGAGATTCAGAAACAGCTCTCTATTTCCAATCCCCCTGATGATGAAGTATAGATAGAGTATTTTATTTTTAATTTCAAATTCTGTCTTAGGATTAAATTTCATGCTCATGTGTGTGTATTCAATTCCTTCTTTTTTATCACTTTTCTCCAATTACATTTCTTCAATTGCTTGAAGAATTATTAAATACTAATCCTGATTAAAATGTATGATTATAATGCGATTTAAATTTTGTATTGTAACAATAATGATTGTATTCAAAAAATGGTGATCATATTTTGTAAAACATCGTAGGAACCTAATGTGACAGCGATATTGCATTGTCTTTTTCAGATGTTAGATTGCGGTTTTGCATCTTCCACGACGGTACATTTATTTGTATTATTCACTCAACACACCTAAAAGCATTTGCCTACTTTACTAACACTAAATGCATGTTAAACGTTTTTATTTATTAACCCCTCTACACCGAAAATCAGAGAATAAAATTCCCTTATTGGTGTGGGTAAATTGTATTTAGTACCATCATCAAAAGATAGACGAATTACATATTTTTGAATTACCCCGCTGTTGAAAAAAAAAATCTTCTGACAAGATTTATGGAAGTAAATACCCATAAAATTTAGTATACCTACACTTTATAGTATTTTTTATTTATGACACCAATAAGCTTAAACTATTTACAGAATTTCCTGACAACTAATTTAAAAATTCTCGAGTAATAATGTTCTTTTGTATTGCCTGCCAAACATAAAGACATCAATTTTTATATTCATAATAAGCTTCTGGATAAATAATTGGAATACCCTTTTATTCTTTCAAAATAAGAGCGATACACACAAAACAGCCATAGGAAAGTATTAAAAATCCCAATTGTCACAAACAGCAACTGCCCAAGCATTCATACTTTCTTCTCTGCATTTACATTCGCCCCAGGAGAGCGCAGACTAGACCCTAGCTTCCTGAACAGACTCATTTAAATAATAATTGCATTCCAGTCGGGCTGTTGCTTTCAGAACGCTAACGACATGAAGGCAATTGTTTTTTGTAATGCAAGTGAGTTCACTGATGCCGACCCGTGCTAGAGACACAGTCTAAATTACGCTTTTAAAAATAAATAGGTAGGTAGAAGAAAAGAAAGGATTTATAAAAGCTTTCTTTTGGAAATACGTGAGGGCAATGCTGAATTTGACTTGCGTGT
The DNA here is from genome assembly GCA_963680715.1 of Tetragnatha montana. NCBI lineage: Eukaryota > Metazoa > Arthropoda > Arachnida > Araneae > Tetragnathidae > Tetragnatha > Tetragnatha montana. The sequence goes on along the minus strand of OY796676.1, from coordinate 11,995,690 downwards.
TGAGGTATTTTGTTAATTGTGCAGTTGTTGTGTATTTCCAGAGACGTTGATTGTTAGGATTGTAGGTGGGGTAAACTCGTAGTACGATAAGGATGTTGTGTCAGAACAAATGTTGAATCGAGATCTGGTGTTTTAATTAATGGGAGTGTTGTGGGATATGCTGTGAGTCAAATTAACATCTTATTTAGGAAGTAAAATGATATTCAACACGTTATACTGCTTGGTTGAAAGTGAAAAGGTTGTATACCTCTTATTCAGAAATGAGAATTTCACAACAGAGAGGGTTTGATATTCTAGATTGTATTGCATTAGCATAATTATATTTCACTATTGATACATATAAACATGAGTTTTAATTGAAAATTTGGAAAAATTTATTCTCATATTTAAGCCTTATATTTACTCCCTTCAAGAATATTAATACATATTTGAAAGTGCCATTAGTGTTAATTTTTCCTTATCATATGAAAAAGTTATTCCATTGCCTACTATACCAGAAGTAAAAAATAATAAGTATCTATACCCATCACCTTTTTACTGTATATGCTTGTGTAGATGTGGACTAGATTATTTCATATGGAAGCAACAGTAATTTTTCAAATTTAATGTAGTTTTGTCGTTTTACAAACCGATTACATGCACAGAGCATCATATTCTCCTGTAAAAGAACTTCAGCTATGAAATTATGCCATTTTAAATCTGACAGAATATTTCAAATTAAGCAAACGTACACATGGTACACTTTTTGGTGTCATTTTTATGGAAAAAAGCACGGAGAGTTAAATGAATGGCGAAAATAATCTTATGTAAATGACTTTATGAAGGAAATATACAATGTTATTTATTACACAATACAATGGAATTTAAAAAGCATACAGTTGTTTTGTGTGGATCTTGGAATGAATTTAAATTTCATTGTATTGTGTAATAAATAACGTTGTATACTTCCTGCATTAAGATAAAGGAATGTTTTAGAAGCCAATGGGTACAAGTGACAGTGCAGGATAATTTCTAAATAAATAAGTGGTCGATTGGCAAACTTATTTCACCATGTGCGTTCTTTATAAGAAGTTTCCTTGACTTTCAAAGGTAGTTTAGTATTAGTAATAAATCGGAGTTACAATTTTTATGTATTGTAAACCCTTCACTAGTTCAATTCCGTTATCTGTCCCCCTATATCTATGTATCATCGAGCTGTTTTAGACGCCAAATATTAGAAAAATCGCACAAAAGTGCAAACTAATCGATTAAAATATACAGTTATATCAATACAAACCATAAAAATTGGGCTATAGTATTTGGATATTTTTCGTCTTAAACACCTAGGCGATATTTACGGGGACAGTTAACGGAATTGAACCCTTCGTTCCTTGTGAATATATTGTGATTTATTGTTTCCATTGCAGAGGACGTTGACATTGACTACGACCAGGACAAACACAGTCGTTACACGACGACGAGCTACAGAACAGTCTATCCCCGGGTAGACGACAATGGTGCTATCTACTCCTGCGAAGCGCGACACCCTTCTCTTGAGAGGTATCTCAGGTGCTCAGTTGTCATCAACGTGCTTCGTGAGTATCGTCTTCATCCCATTAATATCTACGATTATTCCAATTGCCTGATCATTCAATGCAGTTACTGATTCTGTGTTCTGATGGGTTACTTGTGTAGGTACTTACGACCGTATTCACTGCTAACCAGACCGGTGCGGTTAACAAGGAGGTAAACCTCTGATTGGTGGAAAACTGGATTTCTTTCTTTAACAGCCAATCAGAAGTTTTACTGCCGGGTTACTGCTGATAAGGTAGGCGGTGAATATGGCTGTTAGTGGGATTGGGTTGTTTAATCTGCTTTTATTCTGTTTACACTATATGCCTGGTATGTTAAGAACAGCGAAATATAATATAATAAGGTAGAATTAGGTAGAGAATACATTTGATGGAAATTAAATGATAAAACTTTGTCACCTATTTTATTTTTTGATTAGAAAAATCTGTGTTCATTCAGTGTTAACTGACTAGTTAGTTTGAAGCTTAACGATGCGGCAACTATTAATTTCTTATTAATATACGTATATTATTATTATTATATTATTACATTCTTTTAATTTTACACACCAGTTAAGCCAGGGCGCGAAATTTCTGCTCGAAATTGGCGATTAAATTTTGTCGTTTTAAATGTTGTTTCTTAGGCTCTGTTCTAACTAGAAGACTTTTGCGGCCGGAAACCGTTAATATCTTTATTAAACGGAGGGGATAAACAAGGGGACTTGAGGGGCGATGCACTAGGCTACTCCAGTAGCGGTTGGAAGAGGAAAGAATGACACACAGTTTTTCTCCGCTTTGGGAGTAGTCTAGTGCATCGCCTCTCAAGTACCCTTCTTTCTAACCTCTAAAAACCATGGTAAAGGACCTTGTTTCTAAAATATAATGTGTTTCAGACCCTCCGGGTGTGCCGCAGATCGACGGCTACATCGAAGGCGACGTGGTGACGTCCGGCGACACGCTGACGCTGGCGTGCGTGACCCGCGGGGGCAACCCCCCTCCGCAGCTCATCTGGAAGCGCGGCAACGTGCAGGTGGACGCGACGTACACGGTGCGCGGCCACGTCACCTCCAACATCCACACCTTCCGCGTGGACGCGTCGGACAACGGCGGCGTCTACCGCTGCGAGGCCTCCAGCAACGAGATCGAGGAGCCCATCTCGGCTTCCGTCAGGCTCAGCGTGCACTGTAAGCCCCCCTCTCTCTCTTTATACCAGTCTAGTTATAGCTTATGAGGATTAGTTAGGTTTTTTTGACGCCTCTAACATTCTCAGAGCTCTTTTCTATCGCCAAGCATAACATAAGTTGAAGTGTTTATCTTGTGCCCTTTGTGGCAGATAGATTACGGCTTCAGCACTATTAAAATCTTTCTAAATTCTTCAACACATAGAAAGAACAGATTTCAGAAATGAGTCAAAAATTTTTCTGAAAATTTCAAACAAAGAAAATTACTTTTTATTTCTGCAATATTTAGTAGTGTATTAAATAAAAAGTTACTTGTTACATATATTTTTTTTGCAAAAAATAGTAGGATATGATCTACTTGAATGAGGGAATTCCCTAAGTGAGGGATTTGCTTAATTTTACACTTTTTTGATACGTTATAGTTTAAAACTATCAAATATCAGATTTTAAAGTTCAAAAATATGTTTTAAATTACTTAAAATTCGATTTTATTTTTGCCAAAACACTAGTAAAGTCATGTGATCAAAAAACGGGATTTGAAGTCACTGAACGGCCAGAAAAAGAAAAAATTAAAACTTTGAATCCTAAAAATTCCAAAACCAATTAATATTTTTTGAAAATCAAAACGCCAATCTTTTTATAAAAAATATTTGTATGTGTCTTTAAAATATCATAGTTTTTTAGTAAAAACTTTATGAAGAAAAGCAGAATGAAGCAAGCTAAGCATACAATAACATGGCGAAACCAGTGGGTCCAAGCGCTGTGACGTCACACAGCAGCCATAACGAAATTACTGTTTTTCCGCCAATACAGAAAACGAGATTTTAAAAATTAATATCTTGGGGAATAGTTTTCCGATTTCAATAATTTTTACGTCATTTTTCATGGATTTTCATCCTCTATCATAATAAAATTAAAACAAAAAACGTGCAATTCCCTCATTTAAGCTACATTCATCATTATATTACAATGTTTCCCCACCAAGTAATGTTCATGAGTGAGATTGATTCTTACGAAACATATTATTATTCGAGTTTCTTGAAATAAAGTTACTTATGCCAGCACCTGCACATATTTGGAAACAAACATTTTTCACTTCCCTAAAAAAACCCTTTCCATAATTTTTTTCAACAGTTCCCCCATCCAATGTAAAGCTGATGGGCCCTCTGCAAGCCAGGCGGGGTGACACAGTGACACTGACCTGCGAAACCGGGATAAGCAACCCTCCTTCCGAGATCACGTGGGGTGTGGATGGGTCCAGGGTGGTAGGGGGAGAGGCTGTCACCACGAGACTGCAAGATGGTTGGATAACTTCTTCCAATCTGACCATTACGATCACTAGGCAGGTAAATCTCTTTGCGTGATTCTCTATATATTTTGTATTTTTCATGTTGGGAAATTTATTTTTAGCTCTTCACAAGGAAAAGTTCCCAGGCTAAACGCCTCACAGAAATGGACGAAAATTTTACAGGGATGGGGTTAGTAGATGACACAAAGCACTTACTGTGGAAAAAGTAGCTGCGAAATTACAGTTAAAATTTCTTAAAAAATCATTTTTAACTCCAAATGCAACTCTACTAGGCGAGAAATGCAGAGGAAATGCCAAATGCGTACATGAACTGGCCACGCTTTCTCCGAAGCAGTTTAAATCGGCCAATCAAAAAAGGTTCATCAAATGCACAGCCATGTCCCCAAGCGGTGTTAACTGAATGGGTTTGACAACTCAGAGAACCCAATTTTCAAAATTAAATTTACTCCTCTAATAATGAAATTCCGCAGGAAATTTTTTTTCACAGTAAGTGTTTTGAGTCATCTTCTCATGACTGTAAAAGTTTCTTCCATTTCTGTGAGTTTAGCCTGAGAACTTTTCCTTATTAGAATGATTTATTATTTCTGTCACTTACTGAATTCTTCTGAATTATGTTTAGCCTTACAATTATTACTTTTTTTTTTGCCATGAATCTATCTTATCAAGTTAGATGGAATATAATGACAGGCCTCAACAATAAGATTGCCTGACATACACTGAGCTTGTATTAAAATTCCAATCGGGAATGTATAGTATATTCCTTACATACCCACAAATGTATGGATGAAGGATGTAACTGGCGTGCCTGGGAAAGGTTGATATTATCGTCCCTGCACAGTTTAAAGGTTAATGAATCAATTGATCCATTTTCTTCAAAATCTAAAATACTTATACAGGATATTTCAGCAAGTCCACCCAAACTCAGCAGAGAAAGATAGTGGAGTAATTGTACCTCTAAAATAACTTTTATTTATCCAAAAATGTGATGTCATATCCTATAAAAACTTAATTGTTTTATTCCAAAGTCACGTGCATACATGCAAAGTGGATATTTTTAAAATTTTAATGTGCAAACGTGTCCAAATAACTATGTTCAAGTTTCCAATTACCCTCTTGATTTTGCGTAAACCGGATGGGACGTCATACCTTTTTCTAATGTAACTTTCTCGAAAACTATGAGACCTAGAGGTTTTGTTCCTTAGGCATTTTTACTGCACTTCACGAAAGAAATATGGCTCTGCAGAGTCTGGGAGAACTTGTTGGAAACTCCCTGTACTAAAGAATATTTAAAAGTTTAACCCAATCTGCAGGTACATAGTAATAGTATAACATTGGTATTCAATCCATGTACAGATGTATTCAACTACACTGCTGCAATTACATTGTTTCTCTCTCTCTCAAAACCCCTATGCAAAACCCATTTTCATTCCCGCTCGAGACATAAATCACCAAAAACAAATCGCATCGAGCATATTTCACCATCGGCGGCTCCGACTATAGCGAAAATAAATGACACGAAATACCGGCAACAGACCCTCGGCATCATTTTTCAAAACGCTAAGCAAGTCACCTATTCGTTTACGTCACATCACGTCCAGGTGCTTAAGTCCCCCATTCTTCTGTAGCGTTTTCTATAGCACCCGGCCAAGAAGCATTGTTACCATGGTAACCCAGCGTATCGTATTACATTAAGGGACTCCAAGGAAAGGCGGAATGGTGGAAAGTGTATCCATAATTCTTTGAACGCTATCTGATGTACTACGAGGACTTTCGTCACGTCTAGCGCATGTGTTGGAGTCTGAGCGATACCGCATCTTCTATTCAGGAGAGTATATGCCCCTCCAGCTACTGGAGGCATGGCTCTGTTATCTGATTGGAGCGAGATCCTCTTCTGTGATTGGCTCCCAGGCGTTTCCGGAAATATTTTACATGCGTACTAGAAGTCGATAGGCATCGCAATTGGGCTGAGAGGGGGTAAAAGCGTCTCGAGTGACGTTGGAATTGAAAGATGTTTTGCATTTGCTGATTTGATGGAGAGTTATTCGTTTTTTGCTGTCCGAACATTTACCAGTGTTTTTTTTTATGGAAAGAATAGAATTGGAATTTACAAAGAGGGAGTCCGTGTCTTGCTTGTAAAAGTAGATAACGTGCGTGCTACTGTTAAATATGACCCAATTTGAATACTGTTCTATTCCTACATTTAAAAAAATAATCAAATTATCTTCATTATTCCTATTCTATCATTTGTGCTTTGGTAATTCAGAGTGCTTCAACATATCAACCCAAACTTTTCACAGACAGATTCTTTGCGTTGAGTACATAAAAAATGTACACAGAACTATACCAAAAATGTGATGTCATGTCAAATAAAAACTTAATTATTTTCTTTCACGATGCACGGGATATTTTTAACAATTTATGGCCGTATTCACCGGTAACTTAACCGGCGGTTAGCCTGGAGTCAAACCTCTGATTGGTGGAAAACTAGTTTTCCCTCTTCAACTACCAATCAGAAGCTTGACTAATACTGATTATATCCGCCTATCAAGTTACTGATGAATACGACCGTTAGTGTGCAAATTAAATCCATATTAACCATGTTCACGTTTCACATAAACCTTTTCATAGCGTAAACCGGATAAGACGCCACATAGTTTTATTTTGTGCCGATTTTCTCGAAAACGATGTCGTTCTTTGGGCATTTTCTATGTACTCCAAGCAAAGAACCTGGCTATGTAAAGTTTTGTCAGACCTGTTGAAACACCATGTATAAGTTTTTTTAGGTCTGTTTGAACTTGATTCAAGCCATGTTACAAAACTAACTGAGAGAGAAATTTACTTTTTTTTCTCTTGATCAGTTAATTAGGAAAAAAATATCCTTTCAGGATCCTGATACCAAGACGTTTATATGTTACGTAGAAAATCCACCAGTCAAGAAAAAAACCTCAAGAACCCACAGGATGACTATAACTTGTGAGTGTTTGTGTTTGATAAATCTTTTAATGGAAATAAAACAGAAGGAAACTTCTTGAAAACTTCTTTAAGATATATGTTAAAACTTTTCTCTAGTAATAATCTCCAATTTATTGCTTCAATGATCCCAATCAAATTAAACAAAATGATTAAAATTTTGCAAGATTTTGCGTAAATTCTACAAATAAATGTTTATTTCTACAAAGAATGTAATGTTAAGTGGAGAAAAAAGCTATTGTAAATTTAAATTTCCCCCAAATAAATTAAATACAAAATACGCTCTTCTTTTGTAGTAGGTACTTTTTAAGTGCAATCTTATTTTCATTATGAATAAGAAATGCACCTTCAACTTATAATATTCAAGATTCGGGGCTAACCTGAATTCACTATTTTTTACGGTTACTACGTAAATTCTGAGTTACTTACTTACTTCTTATTACGAGCATCCGAGGCTGTTTGCCTCGATAGCTCGGTGTCCCTGATAGGCCCTAGTGGCCAATGGCCACCAACGTCTATCCCTAAGGATGTCCCTCATGGACTGGCCAGCCAGTTTAGCGCAAAAGGACGCTCTGGCGGGCAAGGGGGAAGTGCAAAGCAGGAGTATGTGCTCCAAAGTTTCCTCCTCCCTGCCGCACATCTCACAAAGAGGGCTGGCTGCCAAGCAGAATCTATGAAGGTATTTGTTGGTCACTATGTGACCCATACGCGCCCGTGCTGCAAACGATGCCACAGAACGGGGCATATCCTTGAAGATCTTTGGGTCATTTGGGGAGCTTTGGATACTGAAGTACTCCCGTCCAGTGGTGCAGTCCTTCCATCTCTGTATCCAGGACTCGTCTAAAGATTTTCTAATAGCAGCCTTACACTGTCCCAATGTGTAACGGCGGAGCGGGACAGGGCCCATACCACAAGCCTTATTAGCCATGGAGTCGGCAGTCTCATTCCCATCGATCCCGCAGTGGCTGGGAATCCACTGAAGTACCACATTCCTATCTAAATCACTCAAAATTTTCAACTTCTGCAAAATTTCTCTAGTTCGAAAATAGTATTCTGTGGGACTTGGGGACTGCAAGGCCTGGATGGATGCCCTCGAGTCAGTGAGTATACAGATGTTGTGGGTGTCAATGGATTTGCAGTATTCAAGAGCGGCGTCCAATGCCAGCAATTCTGCATTCATGCTCGATGATGCGTCGCATGGCAACATAAAGGCATCACCCGTATCCGGACAAAAGTAAGCAGCTCCGCCCCTGCAGTTGGTCTTATCAACGGATCCATCTGTATAAATTTTTGTAAAACCTCGGTATTTGTCATGTATTAATTCTATTGATGTAAATCTTAAAAGCAACGGAAGATCTTGTTTGGTCAGGGATCCAGGGATCTCCAAGAACGCCTGCACAGGAGTACGTTGCCAGGGTGGGTCATTAAACACCGATGGTATTATTTCCGGTCCCATTGAGTCCAAAACTCCCGTGGGAGTGTTTCTTTGGTTAAAAAAAGACTGACGGATATCTGTAACTCCATAAAGTTCGACAACCCCAAAGGCCTGTAGTTGAAAGTGCTTTATACCTATTCTGGACTGGATGTACAAGTCAAGCGGCTCCACAGCCAGTTCAATCTCCATTGCCTGCACACTTGTGGTCCTTGGACAACCCAGGCAGATTCTAAGCGCAGCATTCTGAAGAGTCTGTAACTTTTTTAAGTGAGTCTCAGCCACACCTCCCCAAACTTCACACGAATACAAAAGCCTAGATCTCAGAAAGGACGTGTAAAATTGGCGCAGGATGAAAGTATCTGCACCCCATGCTCTGCTAGATACTGCCTTTAGGGAATTTAAACGATTTGTGCTCCTCTCAACAGTGAAGCCAATATGTTCACTCCAAAGTAGTTTGGGATCCAACTTGATTCCCAAGAGCATCGGGTTTGCGTTATAAGGGAGGACCCAACTGCACAGTTTCACCAATGGTTTATAGTGTTTATGATTATACCTCCTGGAGAAAAAGCTAACTTCAGTCTTGGCCCTGGAAATGATCAATCCCCACCTTTCAGACCATTGATGGATTCTTTCCAGAGCAACCTGTACAAGATGTGTTGCAATGCTGGGTTCCTTGTGAGTAGCCCAGATAGTGATGTCATCCGCAAAAATAACGATGGACACCCCACTGGGAATTACCCCATCCAAGTCATGTAAAGCAATATTAAAAAGCGTTGGACTAACCACAGAGCCTTGGGGAATTCCATTGAGAGTAGAACCCTCACTGGAAAAAACGTCGTTGATTTTGGTTTTAATAGTCCTGTCTCTGAGGAAACTTACAATGTACTGCAAAATCCTACCCCTCAGACCAATTTGCAAGCACTGCGCGACAATTGACATTCTAGGCACTCTATCAAAGGCAGCCTCAAAGTCTATCAGAACAGCAGTAGTACACTCTCTCCTCGCGAAACCGGCATAAATACTCTCGGTGAAAGAGAGCAGAGCATCACACGTGCTACGTCTAGGTCGAAAACCAAACTGATGTTGACTAAGTAGAGAACGGGACTCTAGCCTCCAAGTTAAGCGGTTATTAACGAGCCTCTCTAATAATTTGCCCAGGCACGAAGTAAGAGCAATAGGACGATATGACGAAGCCAGTTCCAGATCTTTACCAGTTTTTAACAGGGGAACAATAATAGCTTGCTTCCAATTCTGAGGCAAAACGCCTGTGTCCCAAATTTCGTTAAGTTGGAACAGGATTTTCTGCATCAGGTCATCTGAACAATGCTGAATCATTGCATTATGGACATTGTCCACTCCCGGAGATGACAGCCGAAGTTGGCGAACCGCGTTACAGAGCTCATAACTTGAAAACGGAGGGTCACATTCGTCATTTTGCGAGATTGCCGCGCTTAGCTCGACAGAGAATCTATATTTCCGACGCTCAAGATGAGCCGGCCAGATTTCCTTGTCACCTGATTTTTGAATGTACAACTTATTAAAGACTTCAGATATTTCACTCTCCGATGTGACTGCAAGGGAGCCTGTTGTACGAATTTGAAAAATTTTCTGGACTGCCTTACCCTGGATAGCTTTAAAACGCTTCCAAGCAGCAGAACTCGGTGTATTGGAAGTAATCCCACCAACGAAGTTCCGCCAAGATTCACGTTTTGCAGTCCTCACAGCTCTTTTACATAAGGCAGTGGCTTTATTATAGTTACAACGGTTTTCTGGAGTTCGACACTTTCTCCATATCCTCCGAGCCTTTTGTCTCGCCTTCCTAAGAATTGAAATCTCCTCAGTCCACCAAACATTGGAAGGCCTCTGTTTATTATTGGTTCTTGAAATTGGGATGCTCTTTGAGGCGGCGGATAAAATTACTTTCTCAACGTCCTCAATGCTGTTCACAATACAGCCCTCTGTGCTGGATTTGAAGCGATCCCAGTCCGCCTCTTTCACTCTGTATCTGGTAGAAATGAAATTACGTGATTGATAATCTCGCCTCAGATCAACTTCGAAAAGGATGGGAAAGTGGTCACTAGCGAGGTCTTCACCAACTCGCCAACGCTTGACAAAATCAAGCAAATCTGGAGACACGAGAGTAAGGTCCAAGGCACTAAGGGAACCCGTGCTGGGAGACTGATACGTCGGGGTCTTGTCATGATTAAAGAGAATTAGATTTGAAGAGATGATCCAATCGTGAACTAACGTGCCATTTCTATTTTCAGGCCCTTTATTCCAAGAATTATGCCTGGCGTTAAAATCTCCCATTATAATAAGATGCCTGTCAGAAGAGTTCAACTTACGAAGCTCATCGAGCGTTAAAGACTGATTAAAAGCATACACATTAAATACCCTAACAGTGATTTCTTGACTAAGAACAACACGACAGGTCAATGCCTCCATATTCGCAGTAACTATCTGTTCAGGATCACTCACAACCAAAGAATTATGAATCAAGGATGCAACACCCCCACCACGTCTATTAGGTCGAGAGAAATTAAAGATTTTAAAATCCTTAAAGCGCGGATGGCGCTTTTCGTCTAGAGGGAAACAGGACTCCTGAACACAAATAATCTTCACCTGAGTCTCATCAATAACCTTTCTCAGCTCCTCCACCTTATTCATTAAAGATCGGGCATTCCAATGCAGGAAAGTGATCCGTTCGCTCAAAGACGGGGCACGCACTATCCTACCCCTATTTCTACGTTCATTAAAAGTCTTTCCAATAGATATATGTCTCTTTCCATCAGTATTTGAGCGCTTCAGATGCACGAGCAAATGCTCAGCGCCTCTTCTGCTGTGGCACCACAACTCAATACGCCTAAACTGTCCCACACCACGGTGCCTCATAATAATGGACTTGTCAACAGCGAAAAGGTTCCGCAAGTCTCTGACACTATCATCTTCACTTACACCCCAGATGTTGATTTTAAGCCTTTCCGGATGGTGTCGCTTCCGGCGGAAAGAATGGCAAGGCTGGGCGTTTGTCCTCGTAGCAAATTTCTCGTCAAGCCCCCGGACACAATCAGGACCTGACGCGTCGGCTGCCCCGGACGCGGTAGCATTAAAACCATCATATTGCGTTGTACCTATCATAGAAAAAGGGGGCGCCACCACGAAGGGGTGGGCTTCTGCCTGTTGGTCCACGGGAGGTATTTTATTTCCCTCCTACCACCCAAAGGTAAAACCGATGGAGGCATTCCCCTATCCGCCACCTGGGGACGCGCTCTGTGGGGGTTAGCAGGCTCCCCCCAGATACAAAATACGCTCTTCTTTTGTAGTAGGTACTTTTTAAGTGCAATCTTATTTTCATTATGAATAAGAAATGCACCTTCAACTTATAATATTCAAGATTCGGGGCTAACCTGAATTCACTATTTTTTACGGTTACTACGTAAATTCTGAGTTAGCTTGGCGACTTTTTCAGATACCCCTTGTTCAGAATAGATCTCCAGTGCATTCTAGTATACGCATCAATTTATATGCATAACAAACGGTCTCTTAAAAATACATAGAAATTCATTGTTTTCCACAAAAACACTTAAATTTTAGCATTTTTTGCCAAAAAAAAAAAATGATAAGGGAGAAACATTGTTAGCAACCGCATTTGTATGTATTGTCTGTCTGCCATAAGTTGAGCTCCTACCAAGTTGTCTGGTTGCTGCGGTTGCTATAGATTCAAGACCGGTTCATTTTAAATAGAGATAAACCGTATTTTGATTTATTTGGCTGGGATTAAAGCCAACGGAGGATTATTGGTAGAATTTTTGTCGATCACATCGGTCTTCTTCTCGGAATTGATTCAGTTACAAGCATATGTTACAGGCTGGGATTATACTCGACAGCAACGTTTCTTGAACCCAGTCCTTCACAAATGCGGAAGGAGAAATCGGTAAACATAAAAGCCTGTTGGGTTACTAGGAGGAGTTTCGATACGCGAATCGTAATTGAAAAGCTCTATATATACATGAGTTTAAACAAAATAATCCTATTTTTATATTGACGTTCTTCATTTCACTCAAAATTCAGACACCGCGATGGGAACTACTTTGTTTGTTAGTGACGTCATAGGGTCAATTTAAGTTGCTGTCTAGTATAGTGAACTGTTAAAATAATAAACAAAGAGGACTAGTGATTCAATGCAACAATTTCCCCCGTTGAAAATGAGGAGAGTCCTTGGCAACAGAAATGTAAACGAGAGCTCAACTTATGATGGATAGCCAGTATGAAGCCTAAAATTATCGTAAAGCCCGCATTGCCTCTCTCTAGCAGATCCGCCTCAGCCTCCCACCATCCTGGGGTACGAGGAGGGTACCCCCCTGCGCGTGGGGCAGCTTCGCTCCTTCAACTGCGTGGCTCTCGGGGGCAACCCCCCCGCTCTGCTCAAGTGGTACCGAGGGGACAGGGAGGTACGCTATCATCCATGGCGGCATGTAATTATTGTCTACTATCCATACCACCACCTCCACACTTCCCACCTCTCGGCCGCATTCAGAACGCCCTACTAATCCGAGGGTTACTCAATCCATGTTTAACTCGGGGATTAGTTCTAAGGGACACCGCAATACGAATTGTTTTGGGTAGAAGATACTGCTTAAGTACATATATGAAAATTTACTCACATAGTCTTGTGGATACTAAATACTCATCATGGAGGTTTAGGTAAACCAAAAACAAAATACGTTTAGAATTAAGTATAAAACACTTGTGATCCGAGAGTTACTCAATCCATGTTTAACTCGGGGATTAGTTCTACGGAAAAAGCCGATACCGAAAAATGGAGTGTTTTAGGTACAGAACAACATGGAAAACTTATAGCCTCTCATAGTCGAGATTTAGGTAAACCAAAAACAAAATAAGTTTACAATTAGGTTTAAAACATTTGCGTAACGAAAATAGATACCATTAGATATTTAATACGAAATGATCTAATATCTATAGGTTTTTTGTAGTGCAACAGATGAAGCTTTATGGATATATTTGATAAATCAAAAATCAATTAATTTTACTTACATAAGTAATTATTTTTCAAACATCAGAGCATTTCGAAAAATAAACTTGTGCAATTTAATGAAATAATTGAAAACAACGTTTTTATTTGCACAATTTTAAAATTATTCTTCTTTTAAAATTGTGCAAATAAAAACGTTGTTTTCATTTGTTAAAGTATGTTTATTTTGGAAACTACTGTTAGGAAAATAAAATTATCTTTGTAAATTTTAATACAGAGTTTGAAATAAAAAAAGTAAATATTCTTACTTGTGTTAAAAATAAACTATCCTTCGATAAAGGATCTAACAATTTTTCGTACTAAGCTTTAATGGTACTGAGATTTCCGTTCAAAGATTTTTTTTTTCGTTAACACTAGAAGCTCCGGGTAGTGCCTCATTCCTCAACCCTCAAAGACGGTCATTTTGACGTTACGCTTTTCTATGCATAAAATGATCTTTTTGACTTTGCTATTGCTTTTGATACATTGAGAAAACATTAACAACAACAATTATGTGATTTATAAACATTTTGTTTTTATTTTATATTTTGAAATCGGTTGTTAAAGAAAGAGAAGTGATTATTCATTTACATCATTCTCCCAATCAATGCGTTATTTCCTCTGTATCATTTTTAGCGCATTTTCCACCCACACATATCTTTTACAAATACTGCACACATCAGATGTTTTATTCTGACCGCACTTTGTGACTTGGCATGGGCGATATTTTTTTTTTTTTTTTTGACATTATTAATCCACAAGCTTCAAACTCGCGCAAAAGGGGTCATTTAGAAAATATATTACATACCTGTAGGATTCTGAACATTGTTTATCATATTAGTTGCTTGAGGACTATCATCTTCACTCTCACTACATTCACTTACAGGGGGTTTTTGATTCTGGGGAGGATCTATTACTCCATTCTCTATGGATGCATCTGAGATATTACCCTCCGATTCATTTTCAGAAATTCTATTTAATTCTGCTAAAAATTCTTCTTGTGTAAGATATCTAATTCTACGAGACATTTCGAACAATTCTGTAGGGCAAATGAACTCAAAATTCAATCTGAGCGCGTTTCAATGAATCGACTATCTTATATTATCCAAAAGAAGTATCTTGACTGAATTATTGCGTAAATGTATCTTACCCACACAAAAAACAGATAAATCGTGGTAGTTTGGATTAAAATGAATTTTATTTTTCTCTGAAAGAAGGAAGTAATAAATCTTTCCTGGTAATAATGGTAAAAAGAGCCTGGGAAACATCAAGCTTTTAGTCAGGAGGTTTCTTGAAATACGAAGATATATTGATCGTTTACATCTGCCAAACCATGAAAAATAATATGAATTTGTTCAAGGACTCGTGATATAAATCTAAGAAAGCATAGAAACCATAATTTAAGCGATCACTGAAGAAAGAAACGCCCAAAACGCCTGAACGTCAAAATGACGTTTTTGAGAGTTCTAGGTAGTTCTCTTAATATCTCTGGAACGCGTCATGCGAACTGAACCAAATTTGAACGACATGAATAACAGCATAAGTTAGGAAAAGTCATAAAAGCACAAGTGCGTATCTCAAATACTTTTGAAAATATTTAGATTTAAAAACGCAAAACCGTAAAAATGACCGCTCCAGAGCTTCTAGTGTTAAAGACCCTTACTATGTGACAGGTTACCCAAAATGACTATAAAGTTATTTGAAAATTTCTTCTCATCATTCTTCTTTAAAACGAGATGCTTTAATTTCTGAAAATGAATTTTTAAACTTTTTAACAAATTCTTTAATCTTAGGGCTTCTGAATGCAGCGGCGCACTAGCGAAGCTAAAAATGGAAACCCATAAGCACGCTTCCAGCCTTTTATCCTTGCATGTCCTTTTGAAACTATCACTGCACTTATCCCTTAAAAACTAGTTAAATTTTATGATAATCAATATTTAAAATATAAGAATTTTTAACTTTTATAAAAATTTTTATAAAAAAGTCTAATTAATTTTGATTTTAGTATTTAAAAGAATGATTAAATATCGTATAAAATTAGTAATGAATGTGTTAATTATTTATTAGAAATATACAAGGTCAAAAGTACCTTTCACGACTTTTATTTGGAACCAACGTCTCCTAGGGACATAGAAGTAAGGTCTACCCCTAGGTAAGTGTCCCTGGAAAATCCATTGAGATGACTTACAGCGACACTAGCGGTGAAATAAAAAGTTGGAGAAATTAATTAAAAATTAAAGGAGAGAGAGCAAAAACCTCAATGAGAGTACTGTTGACAATGTTATGAAAAACTAACTGAAAAAAAATTCATGAAAATATCTCTAATATTCCATAGATATATATACTAACGTAACTGGATAGACTGTTCAACAGTAAAAAAATGCAGCCGTTGCCACCGCTGTTGCCAGATCGTTGGGCGTATGAAATTTCGCAGATCTCCATAGAGCTTCATGTTGTTTTGCGATTAAAAATTTTATATTAGGGGTTATGAATAATTAAAACTCAAAAATGGATTATTTAGGGCAGTGTAGTTTTTAATTAAGATAGTGCACCAGTTATTTTATTAGCTCCCTTTCCTTTTAAATATTAATTAAAATCTCAACACACGTTTTTCAGTGGCGTTTTTAGATTGAAGGTTGAATCGAAACATTATTGAAGTTTGTTTTTACTTATTTTTTTTTCGAGATATTTATGATTTTATGCTGAAAATTGCATCTTGAGAATGTTGTTTTAAATAAATAATTAGCAGGAATGATAATCTTCAATTCTTTCAAAAATCATGAGCAAAATTAGGTTGTTTTCTTCAACTTTTTAGTACAGCTTCAAATATTTAGGGTGAGATATTTAAAAGCTTAAAATGTATTAACAGATGTACTAAAAAATACACCTAAATGTAGAACAAAGTGTTTTTTTTTTGGAAATATTACAATGAAGAAAGGAATAGGATTAAATACAATATCTTTATTATATCAGGAAAAATCACATTTTACCACAACTAATTTTTCAGCATCAATTGTGCTGTCATAAGAACAGATATTTTTAATCTTAAGGGGACATCCATAAATTACGTGAGGTCAAAAAGGGGGAGGAGGTTTCTAGCAAAAGCTTACCAAATCTCACCCTGGGGGGAGGGGGGAGTCAATTAAAATATCACGTCAACTTTTAGTTATGAAAATATAATTTATTTTCTTTAATATTTCTATAATATTTTTCTTTTATATTTTTTAACACAACTTCAGAAAAAAGGAGCAGATTAGTCCAAACAGCGGAGTTAAGAGCATGTTTTTGATTTAAACACTCTTATTTGTATCTAAACTTTTGAAAATGAAATGTCTATTAAGACTGAAAAAAGGCCTTTCAAAGAAATTTATTTGTTTAAAAGTGATTGAGAAAATCTCACGTGAGGGAGAAGGGGGGATCCAGCAAAATCTCACTAAATCTCACGAAGGGGGAGGGAGGGGTCCAGAATTTGGAAAAAACACCTCACGTAATTTATGGATGTCCCCTAAAATTACAATTTAAAAAAAAATTTAGTTGGTTCAAAATCCTTTCTATGGATGGCCTTCACCCATTCTCTTACTACCTCAGGTCTTTTGAAAGGAAATCTGTAAAAGTAAAATAAAATCATCATTGGGTGAAGTTTAATTTTTGACAACACATAACGATGGTGAAGACGAGAAACCTCGTACCTCCAATTTTTCCGAAATTGAGTTTTTTACTGCTGCCTACCTATTACAAACTACTCCACCGATATTAGTGTTTGCAGCGCTGACAAAGTGAGTTTTTAGCCTTAAAATCGATTGTAGAGGTTCCTCTACAATCCCAACAATCACAATACAATGTATACAATCTACAAAGTAGAGAGAGAGAGAGAGAAAGAGAGTGAGAGGGAGAGAGAAAGGAGTTTGGAATCAAAAACTTGGAAATTGGCGTCGTAACGAGGTAAATAGGGTGTCATGGCCATGGTCATAGGCACCCAAAAACAGTTTTTTTGCTCTCCTGAAAAGTTGAGATTTTGGAGATATACGAGTTTTCTCGTCTTCACCGTCGATAAATCACATTGAACTAGTTCCGCGCGTGTCATTTATTCACGTTTATTTATTATTGTTTTGAATTCTCTTTCAAAATTTAAGAATGTCATTGTTTTAAAATAATAGATGTATTTTTTAAACGTTTGAGCTTTTAATATATCCAACTCTGGAAAATGCTCCCACATCAATGACATCTCCACAAATTATAGAGATTTTGATACTTATTATTTTCTAGGAAGATCAAATAAGTTGATAAAAATTAAGTGATGCAAGTATTACAAGTCTTGAATGTTGACTGAATTTTAATAACTATAAACATGTTAAGCTGGCTTGAAATTGTTTTAAAAGATAACTAGATTTATATATATATTTAATTGAACTGAGTAGTGAAAAAATATCATTTGGTTCATAAGGAACAAACAATTCCTTACACTTAAAGCGAAATGATAAACAATCATGGTGATCACACTTGTTTTATAAATTATAAATACTAAGCTTCACGATTTATTAACTGATAACATAATTTGCTTTATAATATTGATGGCTAAGATAATAGTTAACGTTTTGATACAAGTTTTTGGTTTTGTAAAGGTAATAAATATTTGGATAAACAATTTTCCTAACCTATAAGCCATCAATAACAAAACAACGAGATTGAAAATAAAGGATGTAAAACATTAAAATTAGCATCAAAAATAGTTTGTACTTACCGATGGAAGCTATGTTCTTATTTTTCAAAACCTGCTTGTTCTTGCAATTATATGCAACGCAGCAGTGAACCATATTTCTGAAGCACAGGACCACAGACCTCCAGGAATCATACGCCCAACAAAATGGATGCCAAAAGTTTCAACTGGTCGCATTTTTATCGGGGCGTTGCCATACGAGCAGTCCATCCAGTTAGTATATATATATCTATGTAATATTCAACGGAGTTATTAGCATGGGAAACTACTCTTTTTCAAGCCTCAAAAAAGAAAAAAAATCAGTGGTATTATGTAGTTTTGTGTTTTTTTTTAGATAAATGAAGAAAAAACTTAATCTAAAAAATAAAAAAAACCTTGCACATTTGCAAACTTTTTCTTTTTTGAAGGCCAAAAAAAGTATTTTTATCACAAGCTAATATCTCCGCGAATACCCACGATATTTTCAAGAAATATTTTCCAGTGAGTTTTTCATTAATTTTTTTTTTTATTATAAACAAACAAAAAGCTCCCCGTGCACCACAATGTATTGCACGGGGCTTACAGAAGTAAGTAATATGATAGATACTATTACAACAAAACAATACAAAATAATAATAAAATTTTCATAACATTGGAAAACCCTTTGAGATTTTTGCCTTTAGTTTTTAATTATTTTTTTTAACTTTCCTATTTCCCCGCTTGGGGCGATGTAAGTCATCCCAATGGATTCTTCATTGTCTTTTACTAAGCGGTAGACCTTACTTCCATGACAGTAGTTTCCAAATAAATGCCGTGAAAAGGACTTTTGGAACAACCCGTATAACAATTTATAGAGGTAATTTTAGGAACACTAGTTCAGACCCTTTTTGTTGTCCTACCCCTTTCCAACCACTAGTTAAACCCCAGAGTTAACATTTTGAATGGAATATTTCTGTGATGCCTAAATTGAGAGAGAATGCGTTCACTTGTCGTTTCAGATCAATACTCCCACGGTGAAGACTGGTAGTGGTGCTTCCAGCGAACTTGTAATTCAGGTCGAACCTAGCGATAACGGAATGGTGTACAAATGCGAAGCGAACAATTCGGCCACAAAAATTCCACTTGTGACCTTTATCAAACTTCTTGTATATTGTAAGTTGATTTAACAGACTATATTAAGGACCTTATACCCAACACTGTGGAGTTCTTAGATTAAAGCCATTAATTTATTCTAATATACCAACTACAGAATTAGATATGGTTTATTTGAATACAAATGATAAGATTAGGATAATTGGTAGTTTAAGTTAGGACACGTAAATAATTTTGAATGAACGAAATATTTGGTACATTAATGTTTTATTTAATATTTTATTTACAGTTCCACCTTCAAACGTAAACATAACACTAAATCCTTGTGATCCAAAAGCTGGAGACGAGGTAAGAAAATTAATTGAATTTTAATTTAAATGTAGTATCTTTTTGTAGCAGCATTAAACGAAAGCAGCATAAGTACCAAATAAGATCAAATGACTTTGGCATATTTTCACACGACACGATTCACGCGTCAAGTATGTTCCACCCCAGCTATTATCCAAGCGAGGTCCCGAACCCCGGAGAACAAACAAGATCTTGAAAGCGATAAGCACCGCAGTAATAAAACACGGCTGCAAGGGAGTGACAGCCTCGTGATGAAAAAAAACTTATTTTTTACAAGGAAAAACAAGAAAACCCCTAGGAGTTTATATGAATCTGGGCTAAAATTTTCCGACTTTTCCGGACCTGTTGGAACTATTCCGTTATCTTAATTAGTTAAAAAAATTGCGACTTTTGAGCCCACGTGATATAGTACCCCCTAAATCCTGTGGCGGCTTGTGCCGGCCACTTGTCCGCCGGAAGGATAATTAACTCTCTCGACCCCCTCTGTAGAATTGTGATGGCTACGAGGGAAAAGTGTGCGGAACACCTGTTTTGGATCGACACTCTGCTTCCTCGTGGGTGGTGTTTTCAGTTCAGGGATTCAGTCTGACTATGGATAGGCCCTAACCCTAAACGTGCATGACGCGTGAATCACGTCGCATGAAAACGCACCATTCCACCACAACCAATGCGACAAATTTAACGCGTTACAGGTGTCGCTTATGTGCACGTCTAGCAGCAGCAACCCGCTGGCGCGCATCTCGTGGAAGCGGGACGGGCGCCACGTGCGGGACCACGTGGAAGAGACGATGAGTGCGGAGTTCGGGGCCATCTCCACCCGCAGCATGCTCACCTTCACCGTGCAGACGTCCGACGACAACTCCATCTTCGAGTGCAAGGCCAAGAGCGACGACCTGCCCGCCGTCACCAACAACGTCACGCTCAGGGTGCGACGTAAGTATGAAGTTTTTTTTAGTTCTTTGTTCGAGGGCGGATTGTTGAAGAAGTGT
Source organism: Tetragnatha montana (assembly GCA_963680715.1). Classification (NCBI taxonomy): domain Eukaryota; kingdom Metazoa; phylum Arthropoda; class Arachnida; order Araneae; family Tetragnathidae; genus Tetragnatha; species Tetragnatha montana. Next base: position 11,975,088 of record OY796676.1, on the reverse strand, counting down.
GGTCCCCGTTCTCGCCAATCGTTTTCCTTTTTGGCGACTTAGTTGGGGAGAGTAACTATGACCAGAGTACTATGTCATTTGAAAAACTTCTGCAGGGTACTTAATTAGCCCATCAGGACCCAACTTACAACCTTGGGGGGCCACGGCAAAAGACCCATTTGGGGCCCCGACATGTCTTAAAATAAAACTTAAAAATTAATTTAACGTAAAATAACAAAATTAAACATCTTTAACACTAGAACCGCGGCATTTTCGGTATAACTAAAACCGCGGGCCTGGGTCAAATTGACCCCGGCTTATAAAACTGAGCTTTTAATGGAAAATATCATATTATTTGAGGGAAATTACTGTAATTTACTTCTTTGCTTTTTATTAATAGTCTGGTCTGTTAACCGAAAAAAATGACACATTGGACAAAGTTACCAAATTCTCAAAATTTGTTCCTTAGAACATAAGAAAATATTTTACGTGAGGATTCATATGAATTAGCCGCCATCTTGGATTTTATGGGCGCCATCTTTGATTAAAGAATTTTCTTTATCTCAAGATTCATTGGACATATAATCATAAACAAAGTATCAAAATATATGTTTATGGGGTCAACAAAACCGAATATGACATTTTCGAATCATCAAAAGAACAATTAACAATTAAAAAATACACTTTCTATTTTCTGCTACTCGTACATTTAACCATAACAGCTCAGTTCACTTATTTAAAACATTACCAAAATTCCCAAACTTATAAAATATGTTATTGTTACCATAAGAAACAATTTTAGAAGAAGAACCACCGGATTGAAACGGCCATTTTGATTTTTTTGGCCGCCATATTGGATTAAGAGAACCTGCTGTATCTCAAGATCCACTGCACATATTATCAAAACCAATGTGTGAAAATGTATGTTTTTTGGATCAAGAAAATCGAAAATGACATTTTCGAACTATTTAGAGAACAATTTAATTGAAAAATTACGCCTTCCATTTCTCCTTGAAATTAAACAGCTCAGTTAATCAATTTATAAGCCAGATAAAAATCCCAAAAATTAGTTATATGTTTGTAACACTATAGGAAATAATTTCAGAAGAATGGTCACCAGATGAAAACGGCCATTTTGAATTTATGACCGCCATATTGAATCATAAATACTTGCTATATCTCGAGATCCACTGCACATATAGTCATAAAAAAAGTGTCCAAATATATGTTTCTTGAGTCAAGAAAACCGAATATGTCATTTTCGAACTTCTAAAAAAACAATTTAATTAAAAACATTACACCCTCAATGTCCCATTAAACTTGACCAGCTAATTTTAATCACTACCAAGACAGAAAAAATCCCAATATCTCCAAACTCACACAATATGTTCTTTATAATGTTAAAAACAAATATAGAAGGATAGACACTTGAAAAAACGGCCATTTTTAATTCTAGAGCTTCCATTTTGGATTGAAAAGACTTTGTGTAAATCCAGATCCACTACTCATACAACTATAAACAAAATGTCGAAATGTATGTTTCTTGAGTCAAGAAAACCGAACATGACATTTTCGAACTCTAAAGATAATAATTAATTGAAAATAAAATTGCGTGATTTTACGTCACAATTACGTATGACAGGTCAATAAAACAACTCCACAACAACTCCCAAGCCAGATAAAAACACCAAACTTGCACAATATGTTTTTTGTAAGGTTAAGAACATGTAAGAAGGGTCTCCATTTGAAAAAAACGGCCATTTCGAATTTTACAGCAGCCATATTCGATTTACAGATCTTTGTGTAACTCGAGTTCCACTGCGCATGCAACCAAAAACAAAGTATCGAAATATATGTATTTCGGGTCAAGAAAACCGAATATGACATTTTCGAGCTCACAAAATAACAATTTAATTAATAAATCCGCCTTCTAAGTTACTATAAACTTGAAATAATCTGCTGCGAGATAAAACCATTACAACAATGATACATCAGTTGCAGCGTTCATCCATTATTAGGTTGTTATTGTTTAATTTGATCAACAAGTTTATAGTAACTTAGAAGGCGGATTTATTAATTAAATTGTTATTTTGTGAGCTCGAAAATGTCATATTCGGTTTTCTTGACCCAAAATGCATATATTTCGACACTTTGTTTTTGGTTGCATGCGCAGTGGAACTCGAGTTACACAAAGATCTGTAAATCGAATATGGCTGCTGTAAAATTCGAAATGGCCGTTTTTTTCAAATGGAGACCCTTCTTACATGTTCTTAACCTTACAAAAAACATATTGTGCAAGTTTGGTGTTTTTATCTGGCTTGGGAGTTGTTGTGGAGTTGTTTTATTGACCTGTCATACGTAATTGTGACGTAAAATCACGCAATTTTATTTTCAATTAATTATTATCTTTAGAGTTCGAAAATGTCATGTTCGGTTTTCTTGACTCAAGAAACATACATTTCGACATTTTGTTTATAGTTGTATGAGTAGTGGATCTGGATTTACACAAAGTCTTTTCAATCCAAAATGGAAGCTCTAGAATTAAAAATGGCCGTTTTTTCAAGTGTCTATCCTTCTATATTTGTTTTTAACATTATAAAGAACATATTGTGTGAGTTTGGAGATATTGGGATTTTTTCTGTCTTGGTAGTGATTAAAATTAGCTGGTCAAGTTTAATGGGACATTGAGGGTGTAATGTTTTTAATTAAATTGTTTTTTTAGAAGTTCGAAAATGACATATTCGGTTTTCTTGACTCAAGAAACATATATTTGGACACTTTTTTTATGACTATATGTGCAGTGGATCTCGAGATATAGCAAGTATTTATGATTCAATATGGCGGTCATAAATTCAAAATGGCCGTTTTCATCTGGTGACCATTCTTCTGAAATTATTTCCTATAGTGTTACAAACATATAACTAATTTTTGGGATTTTTATCTGGCTTATAAATTGATTAACTGAGCTGTTTAATTTCAAGGAGAAATGGAAGGCGTAATTTTTCAATTAAATTGTTCTCTAAATAGTTCGAAAATGTCATTTTCGATTTTCTTGATCCAAAAAACATACATTTTCACACATTGGTTTTGATAATATGTGCAGTGGATCTTGAGATACAGCAGGTTCTCTTAATCCAATATGGCGGCCAAAAAAATCAAAATGGCCGTTTCAATCCGGTGGTTCTTCTTCTAAAATTGTTTCTTATGGTAACAATAACATATTTTATAAGTTTGGGAATTTTGGTAATGTTTTAAATAAGTGAACTGAGCTGTTATGGTTAAATGTACGAGTAGCAGAAAATAGAAAGTGTATTTTTTAATTGTTAATTGTTCTTTTGATGATTCGAAAATGTCATATTCGGTTTTGTTGACCCCATAAACATATATTTTGATACTTTGTTTATGATTATATGTCCAATGAATCTTGAGATAAAGAAAATTCTTTAATCAAAGATGGCGCCCATAAAATCCAAGATGGCGGCTAATTCATATGAATCCTCACGTAAAATATTTTCTTATGTTCTAAGGAACAAATTTTGAGAATTTGGTAACTTTGTCCAATGTGTCATTTTTTTCGGTTAACAGACCAGACTATAAGGTCAATAAAGGTAGACGTTATTATAATTAAAGTATCAAAATGCCAAAAGATGCGTAAAAGACTTAGAACTTTTTAGGGGACGATTATATTTCTGAGGCTAAAAATTTCAGAAACCCAGTTATCAATAATTTAATATAATATATTTACTATAAACATCACCGGCAATCCATAATTTAATGCCAAATTTAGCTTTAAATTCATAATTTCTATTCAATTTTCAGACTTTTCCGCCAAATAGTGTGTGAAACTAAACTACTGCTTGTCAATTTTCAAAAAACTTTTCGTTTCTTTATAAAAACTAATAAAATTTCCCATACTGTTATTTTAAGTTTCAGAAATTATTAAAATAGTATTGGTTTGAAGAAATTTTTATCGCATTTATATTTGTTATTGCAAATTCTCATTTTCCCCCAAATAGGCTTTTGGGCATTGAAGCGCAATAGATCGATGGTTCCCAAAATCATGATTAACCTGAAATTATCAAGTTCTAAATTTCGTCTGCTATAGCTACCTCTAGATTATGATATTGTTGCGAGTTCAGAGCTTCAAAAAATATCAATTTATGATTTTATGAGTTATTTTCGTCAAATAAAAAATTAGACTGCTTTCGTGGGCACAGAGACAAATTTGGAGGGAAATTAACAGGATATGTATACCTAAATTGCATTAAAAACAGTTTTCACCTTTGAAAAAGGAATTTCCCTCAAAAAATAGGGAATGGACAGGATCTCTTCCGTGATTTTTTCCCGATCCACTCATGTGTATTCAGAGGAATGTTAATTTGCTCGAAAAACCTGTTTGTTTAAGGTATACTTTTATGTTTAAAAACACATAATTTCACAATTTTAAGACAATAGATACCTAATTCACCCCCTTGGGTGTAATGAAGGCATATTGTGGTCCAGGTATTAACCGAGGGTTTTAGAAAGGTAAAATTTAATTAACTATTAAGTTCAATACCCAAAATTTTTGAATAGAAGGTGTCCTAAACCCTTTTTGGTGTAAAATTCAATATTACACACAACTTGTAAAATGTAAAGGTTAATATCTTACCATATCTACTGTTCTAAAAAAGCTTAAGTGCTTACGAGTGATATAACAATAACTTCGCAGTTAATCATTGTCTAAAATACGATTTATGCCCTTTTGCCCAAAAACAAAAGTCTAGTTAAGGGCCTTTTTTCCGAAACCCTTCGTACTGATCTTAATTACTCCCAGTTTTCTCTTTTTGTGTCTAAAATTAGTGGTTGTCAATTTCTGGAAGGTCCACAAGACCATTTCTAGAACCATGTGACAGCATTTTTTTCTGAAAAAGAGGAGGTTTTCTAAACAAACCTAAGCAACGTTACAAATTGCCGTATAAAACTCTCCTTCTTTTTCGTAAATTCCACATTTCCTCAATTGCTTGAAGAATTATTAAATATAAACCCTATAGAAAATATTTGGGGTATAAGTGACTTAAAATTTTTTAATTGTATCATTAAGGGATTGTATTCAAAAAGTGGTGTTCATATTTTTTATAACATCGTTGGAACCTAATGTGACAGCTATGTGAAAAATATCTACCAGCCGTATTTACCGGTAACTTGACCGGTGGTTAACCAGGAGTCAAACCTCTGATTGGCGGAGGACTAGTTTTCCTTCTTTAACTACCGATCAGAAGTTTGACTGCCGTTTAACCACCGGTCAAATTACCGGTAAATACGGCCGTTAAGGAGAAAAAAGCAGAAGGCACTTGGTAGCTTCAGATAGATTTTCATATAGTTGCTGTCACATTAGGTTCCTACGATGTTTTACAAAATATGATCACCACTTTTTGAATAAAATCATTATTGATACAATTAAAAATTTAGATCGCTCTTACACTACTCGGTCTTTGAATGTTTAATTGTATTTAATAATTCTTCGAGCAATTGAAGAAATGCACCATTTACAAATGAGAAGATGAGGTTTAGGCAATTGTCGTTATGTAGGTTTGATTAGAAATCTCTTTTCAGAAAACAGTGCTGTCAAATGGTTACAATCTCTTCATGCTTCTACAATGGCAAATATAAAATAAAAACGATATCTTTACTCCTTGAAAATATCACCTCTTTAGTTAAAGGGCACCCACTGAGCTATATACAGTAGGGTGGTCCTTACTTTCCCTTATTTTTTTCCTAAAGTTTTTCACGTGGCGGTAAAGAACATTCGCACATGATGTCACGACCAGTTATTTTCTTCTAACTGTTAATTGCTGGAGGACAAGAACCTGTTGTGATTGCTCTATGGGACTGTCTGTGCAGAGTTCTGAGGGGTGGGCTTGTTGATACATCTTGTATATTAAGTGAAGTAGGTTACAAAGCTCACCTGTTAAAGGAACGTACCCATACTACGAGACCCATTATGGGGGGGAGGGAGGTCTTTAAAATCCCACGCTTGGGCACAGAGGGGAGGGAGGGGGATTAGGGTTTCGTCACGTAGTCAAAAAATATACGTGAATAAAAGACAAAACCCCCCCCCTTTTTTTGTAAATTAAGTTCTTGTACCAATATCTTTCGCGTACGTTTTTTCTTCTTGATAATATATTTTCCACTTGTTACTATAAGTATATGCACGCACTCTTGACGTCACGCGGCAAGCGCTGTATTGATAATAAAGACAAATTAAGCCAAATTATTTTTTTTTAACTTTGAGGGTTCGCTAAGGCACAATACGAAGACACGAGCATTCTAAAATCATTGACTTTATTCAGTACAAGTCTTAAAGATTAAAAATGATCAGCACACAAATATCGACATTAAAATCTAAAATAAGAGTCCTCCTGTGAACACCCGAACAATACTTATAACTTGCAAAATTCAATATTTGCATTTTTAGTTAACTTCTTCTAGTGTTGAGGCCAGACGGCGGCATTTTCCTCATTTCAGGCAGGTTCAGGCCTGACACTTCTTGTTTGCAAAAAAATATTGAAAACTTATTTATGAATCACTACGTGAAAACTAGAGGGGGGTCTTGGCATATACTAGGGGGGGTCACCAAGGAGAGGGAGGGGGGTCAAAAATAGTAAAAAATGGGTTACGTAGTATGGGTAAACCTTCCCTAACTGGTAATGGGTAACCCTTAACCTTCCTCTTCTTCTATTTCCAGACAAGCCCGAGTTCCCGGACCCGTACCAGCGGGTGGACGTGATCGAAGGGCTTAACGCCACCGTCAACGTGAGCGTGAACGCCTACCCGAACGTGGCGTGGTTCTCGTGGACCAAGGACTCGACGCTCATCCCCCCGGTGTCCGAGATGGACGACCACCAGCACCGCGTCGTGTCCTCTGGGTCCGTGCTCTACATCCTCAACGTGGCTAGGAAGGACGCGGGGACCTATGTCTGCATGGCGGAGAACGAGGAGGGCACTTCCAACGCCACCATCATTCTCAATGTGCAGTGTGAGTTGAGAAAAATTATTGCTTCAAATAAGGGGCAGTTCAAATATTACGTCAGCAGGTTTTTGGTCATTTTTGACCCTCCCCTCTTGTCAGCAAAGATAAGCAAACCGTAACCCCCCCCCATCATAATTATGTAAGAAAACTGCCCGAACTCCCCCTTGGTTCTTTTTTTATACAAAATGTTCATCTGTGTCTAAATTGTTGAATTTTTTTTTCCTAGTTCAATTTTTCCCGTTTGCAAGAAACAAAATATTTTCGAAAATGCAGTGTGTGTAACAATTTACGTAAGCACTGCTCATATCCCCCCTTCCCCTTGTCAGGAAAAATAAGCAAAGAGCATCCCCCCTTAGGTGCTTATGTAATTTTTAAACGTCCCCTAACGGAAGTTAACCGGCAGCACTGTTGCCGGTTAATATCTGTACTTTGAGAATATTTATCTGTTTTTTTTTCTGAGAGATTGACAGAAATTTTCTGTTACTTGAAGAAAATTCTCTTAGATTAGTGTCAGGAAGAGGTCTTTATGTCAATCAATATAATTATATGTTAAACCTCGATAGAATGACCCCTTCAGAATGGTGTCAATCCTTTATTTTTGTAGCAATAAGAACGACAGACTAAAAAAATGTTCGAGAACTAATCTTCTGGGGATGTAATCAGTATTATGAAAGTTTTTCTAATGAATATTTAGTCATGTATATGTGTAAATCAAGCATCAGAACAAGAATTTGACGATTGTAGAATATAAAAGATTGCGATAAATTGTGATGTACTTTTCAATTAATAATTTCCCATTGATTTATCATTTAAGAACTATATGTTGGCACTAAAACGTTTTCTTAACAACATCCTTTATATCTTTTAAAATAAATTTTAATAAAATATGTTCGCTTGTGTACTCAAAAAGAAAAACAAACAAACGCCATCACTATCAAGATGCATTAGCAAAAGGTTTAGAAAGTGCAAATTCCACAGAGTCTCTGGAGACCGGATTTGCCTTGATTAAAAAAAATCTCCACAGTACATGATTAAGCTATTTGAGAAACTTTTTGAAGCCTTATTTTTTCCCCTTTGAAAAGATGCGAGACCGGGAAAAGCAATGATCAAGAAAATAATAATAAAAAAAAACAGCTACGGAAGCCCATCGTAAAATACATTCCCAACTGGTATCGGATTTATGCGTTGCCTCTTCTGTATTTTCTGGCCGAGTAGGGAACTGAAAAATCGAAATAAATTTAATCTGAAAGGAAAATACGAAAGGGGAGAGTTAAAGTAGTCGTAGTTCTTGTAGGTAGTTTTTCCAGACTGTTCCCAGTTTTTTTTTTTTTACTTTTTGTTGCGGAATTTTCAACCAATCAAGTTTCGATATTAAAAAAGCTTCTTCAGTTCCAATATGTTTTATTAGTTTATTTAACTGTGAAATGGACAATTTTTATTCTTTCAAATTACTTTTCTTTGATGGGTGTTTAAAGCGTGAATTTATTATTGAATAACATAGGTACTTTAATTTTAAGTATAACTGACAACTTTGTCAAGCTCCGTAAAAATATACATTATGTATAAAAATTTAAATTAATTTGATATTATTTAGGTTAAATGTGCCTAAAGAAAACAATTCTTTAGAAGGAAATTTAACATCAAAATTATAATGAAATTTAGCTCGATTTTGAAAAACAGTAATGTTGTTTTTACTACTTCATGCCACCTGTGAAGGAAAAGATTGTTTTACAGGTTTAAAACTGTAAGGCAGAGAAATTCGACCAAAGGTTTGTTTCACAGCCGTAAAACAATTCTAAAGGAGAAATCGATTTACAGGTTTCGAATAAGTTTCTTGGATCATAAATATTTCGCTTTTCTATTACAAAACTTTACAAAGGGAAAAAAATTACAGATTTTCTAAAATTTGCATAAACCACTGGAAACGCAGTTAAAACGAAAAAACTTATTACTTAAATTACTTTTTCTTCAAAAACTATTTTAAACTTTTACCGTTAGATGGAGCTGTATAATTCCTCTTTACTTTCTTGACATATTTAAATATGTCCTGTAAAATGCATGTATGTTACTGTAAAATGGATAAATCGCATCCATTTTGGTCGATTGCTTACAATGGAAGTCTTGTTGGCTGAATCATTGGCACAAAATATGCACATCTAATATGTATTTACTTTTAATAAATACGTATTAAAAAGTGAAATATGTAGTTTAAGAAGCAGATTTTATAAGATGCACGCAGGTCACCATAGTGACCATTTTTTATTTCGCTGAAATTTTTATGGTAAAGGTTGTTCTAATGATTTTAGAATGCCCCCTGGTTTTTATTTTCCACAAAAAAACTATTTTACTAGCTACTAACTAGCTTATTAAACTAAATACCTAATTGGCGAAAAAGACAGAGCGAGCGACGGTCGTCTCTGTCTCACCAATTAGGTAGCTAGAAAGTGTGACTTCTAATCGAAGCTCCTCCCTGCAACAACCCATGATGTCACTGACAAGAAGCGTTGTAATTTTGTACTTATAAACCAATCCAAAATCACTCAAAACATACAGTACTTTAAAATACCCTGTAATATAAATCTTTCGAAAAGAAATGAATCGTCAGTTACAAGAAGGGAATAAGTCCAAAAACGAAGTTTTGAGAAAATCGAAAAAAACTGTATAAGTAATGGAATTTTCATCCTATAGCCACTAAATTTTTACAGGAAATTCATGACACTATTAAGAATACAGAACAATCATCAGAAAAATTATAAGTGTATTTAAAAATGTTTTACAGATATAGAAAGAGGATGGACTTATTCCCTTCTTTACCCTTATAAAATTTCAGCTGAACAAAAATCGTAAAATCACTTAAATTGACAATTAAATTATATTTCTGCTGAGTTCACGGTACAAAAGTGAAAGATAAAAAGACTAAGACGAATAAAATTAAAAATTATTATGAAACTGCGTCATTTCGGCGCTATCAATGGAGTAAGTGAATATCAATGGAGTCAAACATTCATTGGTTTAAAAAAAAGAAAAAACGCTCTTAAATTAAAATCGAATTTTATTTTGGCTAAGTTTACAGGCCGATAAATCAGAAAAGAAAGACAAAATAAATTAAATTTCAAATTTAATCAAAAAATACAATGAATGGACATCGATTTCGCAAATTCAAGGGGCTATATCTGCCGATAGGGGGTAGTTATTTCCCCCCTCTTTGCACTCATGTGCACAGCGGAGCCTGGAGATTTTTTTGCGCACAAAAAGTCAATTTGTCATTTTTTGGACTTATTCCCTTTTTCTAACTGACAATTCAAGTAATCCCAGTGCTAATAATCCGCACTCTCTCTTCAGTCCCGGCCGTGGTGGTGAACATCTCGAAGACGGTGGTGGTGGCGGAGGGTGACAACGCGTACTTCGAATGCAGCATTTCTGCCAACCCCATCACTCCAGACATGGTGCGATGGAGCGTGCAGGGGGGAAAGGTCATCCTCAAGGAGAACCAGCAGTTCACGGAGAACGGCAGATCCCTGCTCACTCTCTTCAACGTCTCCAAGCAGGACTCCGGAATCTACGAGTGCGAGGCCTACAACGGAATCCTCGACGCCAACGTCAAGACCACTAGTCTCGTCGTGCTCTGTGAGTAGACTTTGAATTTTTTTAGTATGCATTTGGAACATTAAAATGATTATTATTGTACAATTCGAAGCCCGGTGGCGTAGTGGTAGTACTACGTCTCGCTCGCACGTTCTATTCCCGGGTAGGGCAAGACAGACTCAGCCTTTCATCCCTCTTGGCTCAATAAAATGAGCACCAAGTTCGCTTATAGGAAAACAAGGGGATTAGGAGGAAACGTTCCCAGGCTTAACTCACAGAAATGGGAAAAAATTTTAGAATGGATAGTAGATAACTCAGAACATTTACAGATGCAGAATTACAATAAAAAAGCTGTACAAAATTTTTAAAAATCATAATTTTTAACGCCAAATGCTACTCTACTAGGCGAGAAATATAGAGAAAGCGCCAAATGCTTAAATGAACATTAAAAAGAACATTTAAACATATATATCATTAATATAGAGTGTACCAAAAAAGACTGACACATTTAAAAAAAAATAATTAAAAAACTAAATAAGATAAAAATACGCTATTTTTTGCATCCTACTCTGAAGACCAGAGAATTTTATGTCACAAATTTTCGTTAATCATTGTTCCTAAATCCCCCGACAGGGTATAAAAGGATCAATCTTCCGATAGGATATAATGGAGAACCGTGCTTCCACCTGTCGGGGAATTTGGGAAATACTATTTACGAAAATTTGTGACACAAAATTATTTGGTCTTTAGAGTAGGATGCAAGAAACCTTGTATTTTTATCTTCTTTAGTTTTTGAGTTATTGATTTTTGAAATGTAATGTGTCAGTCTTTTTTAGGACACCCTGTACTTTTGCTTTGTTTTATAAAATACCAACTCTTCCCCTCCAGACAAGCCGACGATCATGAAAAACTACATAACCCCCAAGATTGCGGCGGAACTCAAGTCCCCCGCAGAGCTGCGCTGCATCGCGGAAGGGGACGGCAACATCAGCTTCGTGTGGTCCTTCAACAGCACCGTCATCCTGCCTGGGCTGGACATCGGTCGCTACGACATCAAGTCGGCCAGGACGGGCGAGCTGCAGTGGTGCAGCGTGCTCACCGTCAAGCGGGTGCGGTCCAACGACCTAGGGGAGTACACGTGCGTTGCCAGGAACCATTTGGGATACGACTTCGTCAAGTTTGCCATCACCAAAAAAGGTTGGTTTCTGTTTGTGTGTGTATACTAGAATGCAGCGTCCAGGGGTCCCCAACCTTTGTGTACCTAAGAGAACATACCAGATTATCGGTCGAATGGCGGGCACCATTTATTTTTACAAGATAAATTTATAGTTGGTGGAGATAGTCAGGCGCGGACCCAGCACGGCTCCAAGGGGGGCACTTTTCCAGACTATCACCTTTACCTTTTGAGAAAAATGTCAAAGTATTGGGGATTTTCTAAAAAAGTATCTCTCGAGATCCCCTTGTGGTACCACTCGGGGTATGGGGGTTCTCCCCCACAAAATTTTTTTTTTGAAATTTGACCTGTAAAAGTAGGGTTTTAACTCATTTTGAGTACTTTTTGAGACTTTTTTTCGTACTTATGAGTGATTTTTTTGGGTCCAAGGGAGGGGCAGAGTGCCCCCCTCTGGATCCGCCAATTTTATTTTTAAGAAGGGAAATTTATTTCTGTCAACTACATTCCAGAATTCCTCATCTGATATAATAGTTTTGTGGATAATGTCATTCTAAAGATCCAAAATTTGTATCGATGGGGATGGAGGTCGTTTTCCTGGTATTTCTATTTTGGTTGTGTTTATCATTAATATTGGAACGCAAAAAAATTTGCATAGTATTTTATGGAATATTCTGAAACTAAAATATTTTATCGTTCGGCAAAAGCAGCGGGAGCACCTAGACCGATAGACGGGCGCCATGGTGCCCGCGGGCATAGGGTTGGGGACACCTGCGGTAGGACATTAAATCCAAACGTTTCACCATCTGCTTTGGAGGGCATCCACAGTGGCAGAAAACCCCCATTGATAACTACAAGTATACCAAATTAAACAGATAACAAACGTGGATTCTCCAAGTAAAAAATATTATATGTTTAATTTGGTCTATATTTTCAGTAGATATTAAGGGAGGATTTTTTTACCCACTGAGGATGCCCTCCGAAGCAGAAGGCGAAACGTATGGATTTATTCTACCGCCATGACCAACAATTCCAAAACGTATTAATAAATAGTAACCGTTAACCGTATGGAAGCTTTTTTTTAAACTATTTAGAGTTATTTAGAGAGTTAGTTAATGATCTAAATTCATATTTTTCTTCAATTTATAATGGTATCATTCTTTTATGTGGTCCGAAACCAGATGAAGCAGAAATCCTACGATGTATCCGTGGTCTAAACTCCAAAAAATGTCCTGGTTTTGATGGAATCGACGAAAAAACTTCTTTGAAAAGTTTGTCACATTCACATTTATGTATTTTGGCCCAGCTATTTAACAATCTCGTAAAAGAAGGTTTCTTTCCAAAATTATTAAAACTCTCAATTGTTACTCCTATTTTTAAGAAAGGCAAGAAAAATTATTATACTCTAATTATAGACCCATCTCTGTTTTACCGTTACTTTCTAAGATATTTGAGCAAATAATTAAGATTAGCTTATTTTCATACTTAAACCATGTAAGTTTTTTCTCAAATAACCAGTATGGCTTTTTGCCGAATTCAAATACTGAGAAAGCTTTGAATGAGTTCACTGGTTTTATTTATAATAGTGTGAACAATAATAAAAAAATCCTTTTATTCAGTAAAAAACTGCATCTTGTTACAAAAACTGTTTATTGTTGGTATCAGAGGGCACTTTTACAATTTTATAGAGTCATATTTGTCAAATCACGTTCAGATCGTTAAAGTTAAGAATACTCTCAGTAGTTGCCTCCCAATAAACTGCGGCGCTTTTCAGGGTTCAACGTTTGGACCTTTATTGTCTCTTATCTTCATTAACGACTTATGTAACCTAAAACTATTTGGCAAATTGATAAGTTTCGCTGATGATACTGCATTAATTTATTTGGTTGATTCAATCGACGATCTGAACTTTATGATAAATGATGACCTTGTTAAAATTAGTGATTGTTTTTTTCAAAACAACTTTAATTTGAACGTTAACAAAACAAAATATATGACATTTAACTTAACCCAAAACCGTTCTTATCAACTCTCTCTTAAGTACCACGAACATAACTGTACCAGTTATGAAAATTGTATTTGTAAATCTATTGATGAAGTGACAACTATCAAATATTTTGGACTCCACATTGATTCGAACTTAAAATGGAAATTTCATACTCAATATATGTATTTCTGACAAATTACGATTTGTTATGTTTTTTATTTTTACCACCTAAAACAAAAAATAAGTGGTAAACTTGTAACTGTATTAATTAAAATAATGTCTTCCGGGCTGTTGTGCCGTGGTCTAGGATAAAATTCATGGCAATTCAGTCGTGTGGGAGCCACCACCTGAGCTATCCAACTGAAGATGATTGCCGCAGTAGACGCAATCGAAACGTCTTGCCATGAATTTTATCCTAGACCACGGCACAACAGCCCGCCGGAAGACATTATTTTAATTGGTACCGGCCGTGAAAGCTTTCACTCTTTTATTCTAACTGTATTATTCGTGGGTACATTCACAATTAATTTACGGTTTAACTGTACGGGGAGGGGATTATTTTGTAAATTTCAAAAGAATCAGTAAACTACAGGAAAGGTTCTTAGGTTTTTGCTTAATGACATTTACTCGATTACTATAAACCACTTCAAATTTTGAATATTCTTCCTCTTCCTCTTTTTTTTATAAAATATGCCTGCATCTTTATTCAAATCCACAAGAATGCACAAAACGTAATAATATAAATCCGTAATTTATAAAATTCCTAAGCCCAAAAAAATCTATATTCCCCCAAACTTTATAATATGCTACCAGTAGAAATCCAAAATTGTGCGTCCAAATATTTATTTAAAAAAAAACTAAAGGATTTTTTTGTTTTCAATAGAATATTGAAAATTTAGGTTTTTTGTACTTCTTTCCGTTACTTATGGTTTCATGTTTTTTGTACCTACCTGTATGACCGAAAATATGTATTCAATTTAATGACACCCTGTGTCGTGAAGGTATAGTGGCTTTTATCAAAATCAAATGGGCTTTGAAGATATAGTTTGGATATGTATAAGTTCTTCTTCTGATTGTAGGATGAATGATAAAGTTGAAGGAAGGTTCATACTTTTTTAGTTACTTAGGTTCTGTCTTGAATGACTTACTAACAGTAGACATAGAGTGTCTTGGCAAGTTGATCAAATAATCCAAGTTAACATCAAATGAGAGATTATTTAATTTTGATTAAGACTCACGCATGGATATAAAACTGTACACTTTAGACTGGCATGTCACACAAGTTTTGCAAAGAGACACTATTGGGAACACAGTTTGTAATTGCTCATACAATGACGGGTTTTGTTGACAGATCAGGTCAAATCACGGTGAAAGTCACATATCGGTGATTGTCACAATTTCGGGATATTTGTTTCGGGAGATAGAATTGATGCATGGAGCCTCGGACTGGACCGCACGAGCACTCGTCGAGCAAAAACGTCTCGTCAGACCCGCCTGGGTCTCCGAGAAATATCAACTATCACTTAGTGTTCGGCACTAGTTAGCTAGAACTAGTTGCAACTAGTAGTTAACTACCGGTCAACTAGTAGTTAATTAGTAATTTAACTACTTTTAGTTTAAAGTAGTTCAACTATTAGTTTAACTGCTTTTTTAATTAACTACTAGTTAAAACTACTTTTAAATTTTCAACTACTTCAAAAAAAAATATTTAAAATTTAAAAGATTTTTAAAATTTTTATCAAAGATAGAGTACTCAAATACCATAACCAGAAATAGAGACCATTTTTGCGCGAAGTATGAACGTGTTTTGTGACTTAAAGATAACAAAGAGATAAGAAAAATGTATTAGAATTTTGCCAAAAAGTAGGTTATGAAATTAAATGGCCTAGTTAACTAGTAGTTAACTACTTTGGGAAATAGTTAACTACTAGTTGCAACTAGTCCAAGGAAAATATAGTTAACTACTAGTTACAACTACAATTTCCCAGACTAGTTAGTAGTTGGTATTAACTATTTTTTGACCACTAGTTGCCGAACACTACTATCACTACATGTTAGGGACCGGGGCAGCAAAGATTCGGGAGAAAAGAACAAGAGAGGGGAGTGTGAGAGCTTCAGAAAATCGTGTGCATCGGGTTAAGTACTTATATTGTAAACCTATGATGGCGAGTGCCATAAGACCACAATTAGCCAAAGGATAATTAAAAAAAAGGTAGGAGAGGTTACCGGAGGGTAGAATTAGCTCCAAAATTAATTTTAAATATCGGCGATAGTATATGACTACGTTGGGATGGAAAAGTTATGTCTTGAGCGGCGACAGAGAGGAGGAAAGCGTGGGAATGTTGATCGAATAATAGACCAACGGCCGAAGAAACAGTATAATTTCGATTGAGAAAAATTTATGAAATGCGCGTGATGCAAAAAGCCAACGGTTACCATGAGAAAAAATGAAGAAGGGTTAATTCACAGCGGGAGTTTTGAAATTAAGATAAATTAAAGTACATAAAAATATGGGGTGGTGTGAAACATCATCACACACCCTTGTGTTTTTTTATTCTCTTAACTATTATTTGGTGACCTAAATGGACCAAGAGGTCCCAGGCGGCTATGAGTATTGTTCTTGCGTTATTTTTGTTCTGAAATAAATAAATAAAAGTTC
Organism: Tetragnatha montana; assembly: GCA_963680715.1. Classification (NCBI taxonomy): domain Eukaryota; kingdom Metazoa; phylum Arthropoda; class Arachnida; order Araneae; family Tetragnathidae; genus Tetragnatha; species Tetragnatha montana. Next base: position 11,958,695 of record OY796676.1, on the reverse strand, counting down.
CCTTATAAATTTATTTAGAACGGATTCTGATAAACGCATTATTCGTATTTTTGAAAATCTTGGGAAAAGTAAGGGGTTTTTCATTTCGCAGGTGCTCCAGAACCCCCTACGGAACTCAAGTCAGTAAGCGAAGACACCGAATCGATAACACTCTCCTGGGCCGCAGGGTTCGATGGAGGAGCGGAGCAGAACTTCAGGATCCGCTACAAAAAGTCAGACTCGGCTATTTATTCCTACAAAGAAGCTCCAACGAATGCTACTTCCTTCACCATCACTGGCTTGGAGCCGGACACGCAGTATGACTTTTTCATTGCTGCTTACAACTTGATTGGCGAAAGTGCCTTTACAGAGAATGTCATGTCAGTTTCAACAAAGAGTACAAAAGGTGAGTTGTGTTTTATTTTATTATTTTCTGCACGAAAATTTAGTGGCGAATTTGAAAATTTACACCAAAAATGATGTAATGTTTGCGAAAAGACAGGAATAGAGTGTTTTCAGGTGACGTCACGACCAGCTATTTTCTTTTAACTGTTAACCTTTTGTAGGGCTTTTAACTGTTGCTAAGGCGGTTGCTAGGTAACAAGGTATCTGTTGCTAAGGCGGTTTTAGGTAAGGGGTCACATGTTTGCAAATACTCCAATAGAAGAATTCCACGGCCAGTTCATTTTCTGTAACTGTTAACCTTCAGTAGGGCAAAAAACTGTAACATTCTGTTGCTAAGGCCGTTGTTAGGTCCGAGTCATGGGATTGAAAATGCTCTATAGATAGGTATTTAGACATAAAATTTAGTGCTTAAAGATAAAATTCATTAAAATAAAAATGTATCTAGTGTTACCAAATAAGTTTAAATTAACCCCAAAAATCTTAGTATCTGGACAATTAACAGTTTGTTTTCAAAATATCATTACATAATTTGCAACTGAAATCGGGCTTAATATTGTTTTCGAAACACTTCTGAATTGTATAGTTAATTTTTCAAACTGCCTGTGTGGTTCTTACTTTCTTTTCAATCATTCAAAATTTCAAATTAAAAAAAGGAAAATAGCCAACAAAATATCGAGTAACTTACTAAACTAAATTATACTACCTACTGATGTTTTATCCCAAATTACTTATCTTACTACCTAAAATGTTAATTTTTATACAAGTAAAGAAAATATGTGTTTTGAAATAGAAATTAACAATCTCCAGTCAAAAAGAACCTATAAAATACAAAACCGTGCAGAAACATGTAGGTTTTTTTTCCTATCTTAGTATTTTTCTATTGCATAGTTACCAACAAGCAAATAGCGCTATCTTTATTTCATTTTGATAAGTAAATTTTAAAGTTACTGAATGATGTTACATACAATGAAAAATTATATTATTTCCCATTATATTTTTTTAAAAAACAAATCAATCCGCTTCGCCTTTCTGTAGAAATGACTACCTGTAAATTTTTGATTAGAAGGGTTAACATCAAAATTTAAAAAAGTAACACGTTTTGAACAACATTAATATTGTACTAACTACTTATTAAAAAGTAACACGTTTTGAACAACATTAATATTGTATTAACTACTTATTAAAAAGTAAAACGTTTTGAACAACATTAATATTGTAATAACTACTTATTAAAAAGTAACAGGTTTTGAACAACATTAATATTGTAATAACTACTTATTAAAAAGTAACAGGTTTTGAACAACATTAATATTGTAATTACTACTTATTAAAAAGTAACACGTTTTAAACAACATTAATATTGTTATAACTACTTATTAAGAAACACCCTTGACATTTTTTAAGGATGCTGATTTTAATGAAGTAACTTTTCATGAGGTAACTGATTTCTCTGTGTGACTATATTTTATCCGCAGGATAATATTTAAGAAATTAAAATATTTGTTTCAGTAGGGTTTTGATCAACCTTAATGTTGTTTTCACTGTTACAATTCAATTATAAAGGAAAAGGAAGTTTTACAGGTTTACACAGTTGGGCGGCAAAGTTCTGCAAAAGGTTTGTTTCACAGCTATAAAACTCTTCTAAAGGAGAAATCGATTTACAGGTTTAAATAAGTGTTAACTTGGATCGTCAGCGTCAGTTAAAAAAAGGGAATACGTCCAAAAAAGGGAAAATTGACTTCTTGAAGTTAAAAAAAGTCTCCAAGCTTTACTCTACACATAAAGAGGAAAGAGGGAAAAAATAACTACCTCCTATAAGCAGATATAGCCCCCTGAATTTGGCAAAATCGATATCCATTCATTGTATTTTTATTTTAAGTTAATTTGTTTTTCTTTTCATGTTCTTTGAAAAGATTTCATGTCCTAAACCAAGCAAAATTTTTTTTATTAATTAAAAAGGGGTTTTTATCTTCTTTTTTATTAAAATGTTTGATTCCATTGAAATTTACTTACTACATTGATACTATCTTAATGACTTACTTAGTTTGATAATAATAATTAGTATTTATCTTACAAAGACTTCTATTTTTACATTTTGTGCTGTGAACTAAGCAGAAATATAATTTAATTCTCGTATAAAGTGGTTTTGATAATCTTTTCAGCTGAAATTTCAGAAGTTTGAAAAGGAGAATATGTCCATCAACCATCAACAAAAAACACTTGGTTTTCGGACTTAATCCCTTCTTCAAACTGACTATTCGGTATTATTGCAGTAAACGATATACCAGTTTAGTTAGCTAGGTTTAGGGTAGACAGTGACACCGCAACTAATGTTTTTTGAACCCACACTAATTAAGAATATTTGATTAAAAAAACATCAGTTGCGATGTCGCCATCTACCCTAAATCCAACTTACTAAAGAGGTAGATCGCATACTGCAAGAATACCAACGATTCAATAAGGTATTTGCAGAAGTGAGGAATTTGCTTAATTTTACACTTTTTTTGATACGTTATAGTTTAAAACTCTCAAATATCTTATTTTTAAGTTCAAAAATGTGTTTTAAATACATTCAAAATGCAATTTTATTTTTGCCAAAATACCAGAAAAGTCACACGATAAGAAAACGGGCTTCTATCGGATGTGACGTCACAGCACATGAAAACCTTTGTGTTAACTGTTTTCACATGATCAGAAAACGGGCTTCTATTGGATGTGACATCATAGCGCACGATTCGTGATTCAAAAGTGTTTTCGCGCCCAAACAAAAAAATAAAATTTCAAAAATTTATATCTCAGAAACTAGGCTATGAAAATACTTGATGTAAACGTCATTCTTCAAGGTTTTTTTATCTACTATTTTAATAAAATTTAATCTGAAAACGTGAAAATACCTCATTCGTTGGTAAAAAAAACACCTATGGGTGGTAACGATGTATTGCAATTGCGTTTCAGTGGAAGTTACCACCGTCGCAGCTGTAACGATGTCCGCGTCCGAAAAGCAACGGCGTGCCGACAACCGGATGTGGTTGGCGTCCTCCATCCTGGGAGGAGTGTCCTTCGTCGTTTCCTGCATCTGCTGCGTCTGTTGTATCTGGAGGAAGTGCTCCCTCCTCACTTCAGAAAGTAAGCCGCCGTTCAACCAATCGTCATTTTAAGAACATCGTCTAGTCTAATTACCCAACACTAGTGACAAGATCCTAGTTGCACAGCTCATAGACCGAATGTGTCAAGTTTACGTAACTACAAGTAACTATAAGTTAACGAAATTTGGCCATACGTGACTAAAATTGAACGAACCTTTTAGACGTTTGTGCTCCTTGGGGATGACTGGATCCCTCTTGTATTGGTTTCCGTAGAAATTTAGATTTTTGAGTTTTTTTTATGTTTATTTTGTGAAAATAGTATTTTATAGAGGGTGTTTCAAAAGTCCCTTTCACGGGTTTTGTTTGGAAACGACGTCTCCTGGGGTCATGGAAGTAATGTCTACCCCAAGGTGAATGACAATGGAGAATCCAATGAGGTGACTTAAGCACTCCTAGCGACGGAATAAAAGAGTTAAAAAATTATTAAAAAATTAAGGGAGATAGAGTGGAAATTTCAGTACGAATATTGTTGTCAATATTATGTAGAACTCACTGAAATAAATTTCATGAAAATATTGTGAATATTTGTTGAGATATAAGCAAGTGGAAATAGCACTTTTTCAGGCCTAAAAAAAGAAAAAGTTTGCGAATTTGCAAGATTTTTGATTTTTTTTTTGATTAAATATATTGTCTTTATTTAACTAAGAAACACAAACTACATAATAACGCTTACAAAGTTGCAAATCGGGGAACTTTTTCTTTTTTGATGCCTGAAAAAGTGCTATTTTCTCATGCTAATAGGTATCTCCGCGAATGTTTACGATTTTTTATGGATTTTTTCCAGTGAGTTTTTTTAATACTGGCAACAATATTTGTACCGAAGTTTTAGCTCCATTTCCTTTAGTTTTTTAATTAATTTTTTAAACTTTTTTTATTTTGCCGCTAGGGATGCTGTGAGTCTTCTCAATAGATTCTCTATGGTCACTTACTTAGGGGTAGACCTTACTTAGACGCTAGGAGGCGTTGTTTCGAAATAAAAGCTATGAAAGGGACTTTTGAAACACCCTGTATGAAAATATATTTTTGATTGTTGTGTTAAATTTGTCCCTTTATTTTGTCTGAAGGGTATAAGTTTTTCTTAGGCAATAGTTATTTTTTAATGTATTTAAGGTGTTTTGTTTATGTATGTAATAAAAATTGTTTTTGTCTGATTTTTTTAAAAAGAAATTTTATTAAGTTAATCTAAATTTGATTAAGTTGTCTATGAAAATAAATACCTGTTTTTAAATAGGGGACGAACGAAACTAAGACGAAATGATAGAGGAAAAGTTGTCAATTCGGGCACCCCTCCCCAGGTGGCAATTGGTGGTGCTGAAGACTGGGGGGTTAGGGCTGCTGATGTGCAACTTGTTGATATAAACTAGCAGAGAGCAGTGGGATCATCCTTTCAAGTAGTAAGGACGTATCACGTGAGTTTTTCTGCAAATTCGTGTTAGTTCTCGACTACAAATTTTGAGAGGTGCTTGAAATCGTTTAATTTTTATGTTTTTATGGTTAGTTTAAAATAACTTCACAGTGGTGTATGGAATGTAAAGATCCTAAGCTACATTCATAGGCACACTTTTAATCCCGCAAGACTTTATTTTATATGTGATAGGGGTCATCTTTCGTAGGTGTGGTTGGTGCAAATATGGACACCATTTCTTGGTGTAAAAGGTGGCCCCCATTTATTGGAAGGGGGGGGGAGGGAAACAAACTGGGTAACTGGGGTGAACTTTATGAACAGTCATTTCGACGCTGACTTTAGAACTTTTGAGTTGGTTGGAGGAAACACTTCTATAGAAAAACGCTTTATATATTTGGAAATAATGTTTTAGAATCCCGTGCTCCGCTAATTGCTTTGCTACATGCATGTCCTTCAAGCTATCCTTATACACAAGCACATCAGACCCTAAGTATGCCAATGATAAGGATGTTGAAACACCGCTATGTCCCCGGGAACATTAAATGTAGTTTGTCTGTTCTACCCAACTCCTAACACCGACCTATAAGAAGAAATAACTACTCTTAGACGCAAAGCAACAAGGTCCAGCCTCATTACTGATCAATTAACCAAGAAGGCTTCAGAAGAAGATGAAATTGGTAATTTGCCAAATGTATGAACAATGCAAACATTTTTTTTTGCTGCAATTATCTATAATTTTTTATTGTTTTATTCTGTTTTTAAATATTTTAAACTATTTTTATCTCTTTTTGGAGGTTGGCCGTATTAGCGCGACCTTTTTTTATGCGCTTTTGGGAACTTTTGGTATATCGTCATTTTTAATTCAAAATAACTGATGCCTAATTATTCTTTTCTCTACCATCCTTTCGTAGTTTTTTATAAGGCCGAAAATCTGAAATTTTTCCTAATAAGAAACACTTTAAGTCGAAAACAAAAGAGTGCACCACAATATTTATACTTTTTCCCGTGCTATTTATTAAGATAATGTTTAGAAGAAAACGAAAACAATTAATAATTAATGTTCTTAGCTTAAGATAACGAATTGCTAATTTTAATATGCTCGTAGTGGTGACACTGATATTACAGTACTTTTTTCTTAAGGGTCTTAAATGTAACTATGCATGAGCCAGTAAAGCGAAATATCAGGTTAACCGAGTATAGTAAACTGATAATTATTAAAGTAGTTCGATGCTTGCTTTCCAAAGTTACCGGACGCATTTATTATACTTAATTACTAATGTTTTACATATAATTTTGAAAACTGTTAAAAAAAACCCATATTTATGCTATACTCTTGAAATTCAACGACTTTTTGTAGAATTCCCCTCTTTTCTCAGTGTTTTAAATTATTTAAGACCAGTTAAATGGGTCCGCTTAAAAGAAATACTCCATTCTTTAAGCATGGTAGGCAACTTTGTCTTTATTTTCCTTGATATATATTTTTTTCTTTTAAATCCTTAAATTTGAGATCATTTACAGTACTTACAAAATGATTCTAATATTAATAATAGTAATTCCCTTCGTGTGGTGATATGAAAAAGTTCTCTTAAATATTAAGTTTTCCTGGCAGCAATCCCTTTTTAGTTATCAAGCAAATATCATTCAAAATTTCTTTTTCAGCAATATACTACCCTGAAGTTTCTACTAGGTGCATGTGAATACAGATGACAGCTAATAACCAACTCCAGATAAGTTATAGTCTAGTTAAAAGTCCTCCATGGTTAAAATTACTTGATTTATGCAAAAATTTCATAACTTTTAAAGTGGGTCTGATTATTTTAAAAGTACTTTTTTAAAAGCATTCATTTTTTAGATATATTTTCCTCATTCCAGTATATTAAGGTAAGCATAAATAATTGAAAACGTCTTCCATCAATAACTTACATAAAAATCAATAAATTTGAAAGTTTTCAATCATGTAGATGGAATAGCCAATGTTACTTCTGTACGTTTTACAAGCAAATAAAAAGTCAAAACCTAAAAATTTTTCTTAAAAAAAATACAACCTACATTCTTTAGATAATTTTAAGCTTAAAATATATATTTTCCATTCTAAATGATATTTTTAATGTTAAAAGCTTGAAAGCAGCTTTTCTTTCTTATTTCACTGATCTTTATCGCTCTATATTAAAAAAGTAACATTGACCGCTTCTCCCACTGATTCGGAAATTTTATTTTTGAGCAATTTGAACTCTCACTACTTGAAAACTATTCAATGTAATATTATAAAATTTGAACATTTGCAGCGAAATGTATTCAGATGATTTAGATATTTAACATTAATTAATTTGATAATTAGTTCCCAGAATTATTCAACATCAAAATCAAAAATATATTATCCTTTTGCGTGTTCACCCCAAGCAAAAACTATTAGCAGAAGAATTACGTCATTTGCAGCAACATAGTCTTATCTATGAAGTTTTGAACCACGTCATCCTTTTTTTTTTATTTTGAATTAGTTTTAGAGCATATAAATTTTAAAGTTTCGAACTTTTTGTCAATTTCTATGTTTTTTCGTTATAGAAAAACTAATTTCGGTAGAACTAGGATATTTTAAACACACATAAGCTTATTTATTATAAAAAGATTGTCGTTTTTTTTTTAAATTGAATTAGTTTTTGAATTATTAAAATTCAAATTTTCCCCCTTTTTTCTCTTTCTGGTCGTTTACTAGTGAAACAGACGAGTTCTATGTATCTTATTTCTTTTATTTTGACGATAGTTATTAAAATAGATCTGATAGATTTTTTTTTTTTTTGGGGGGGGGGGAATTTTTGATTAAATTATAAATTATTGGTGAACTATGAAAGGAATATTTCAGAAACAGTTTTATTTGGGGGAAATGATTTGGATTAAATTATTTATATGAAAGAGAGATATGTAGGTTCGGTTTAATAATAATAGTAAGTTTATTTACTACACAAGAAAATGTTTACAGAACACAAGGAAAACAGGCGACAGAGAATTAATTTTACATCAAATAGAAAATAAATTAAAATAATAAAAACAACTTAAGAAATGTGTAAATTAATAATGGCAATAAGCTGGAAATATCCAAGGGGGGAAAAAGAAACATTCATTAAGTCGACCAGCGGGGTGTGCTGGATTAGTAAGATGAAACAACCAAATTTCGCTCGCTGAGATTGCGAAGCGATCTAAAAGAACTGAAAAGCAAGTACAGGAGCTGATGAGATATAGCAAGCAGGGAGGCGAGCCCCCTAGTCATTTAAAATTTTGGCGTTACACCAAATGACTTATTACCTATTTTTAGGGGGTTCCTTTGAAGAAATTTGGTTTCTTTTGACCACCTTCATGGATATTTCGCTTTTTTGTGCGAAATTATATTACTTGCGTCTCGCTTTTTATTCTTAAATTACTATATGTGTTGTTAAGTACAGTTTAAGTTTATAAATATAATCCATCAAGGTCTGGGTAACACATTTAAACCAGTTTCATCATATTAGAATAAATTATTAGATACTTACCTCAAAAAAATATTTTTCTTTACTGTAAAAATTGGGTGTTCTTACACTATTTTAAATCTTTAGGGTTCTACAGTCTCAGAGTTAACTTTGGGGACTGAAACTTCATGCACTATTTTTTGGGACCGACAAAAACGGGTAAAGCCCTGGGTATTTTCCTGAAAAAGAGAATTACAATTTTCCTTTTAAGCCCTGACATATTTTCCAACAAAAAACTTAATAAAAAAATCAATTGTTCGTAAATGTCTTCTTTTGTTTCACTCACTCTCGGGAGCATCTTTTGAAACTCCGTAGGATTTATTAACCGTAAGGCGAGATTAACTGTTCTGACTCTTGAAGATAAATATTTAAAAAATTATTCTTGGTAAGAAATTTTTAAGAAAAGGTTTCTTTGTATTAACGTTTTAATTAACTTTTTCTCTTTAAAAATTAATTGTAATCCCTAATGAAGTTATATTTACACTAAATCAAACTTGATTAGTAATTAGTAATATGTCTTCAGTTATTACTTTCAAAGGAATTAATTCCTTTTTATTACAAAAGGGGAAACATAAGTAATAAATAAAAATTAGTAAAAGAAATTGAAGAAATAGTGCTGATTAAAAAAGTATTTACTTTTTACCCTATGTTTGCCCTTAAAAATTTCTTCCGTATTTTAATTGATGGATCCAGTTAATTTAAAACGTTAAAACTTGCATTGCAGTACATCTTAAGTATCCCTAACTTGTTCTTTGAATTATATTCAAATTACTCATTTGCCGTACCTATACCGTCGTCCTTATTATATGAATAACATTTTAAATACACAATGATTGCACTAATTGTTTAAGTTTAAGATCATGGTGAGTTTTTCCTACTCGTTTGTTTTTACTTGTGTTCGAGTCCTTTTTAAACGATCAAATTCTTTGTTGATTTAATTTTGTTTCTTTCACTCCTTACTTTAATGAAACTGGCTATTTTTTAACTGTTGTGCTCTCATTGTATAGCTCGATACCCAGAATAACAACTTATACATACATTACCTTGCATAAAACCAAAGTGAACAATTAAAAAAAAAAGATTGTGTATTATCTTCTGTGGGTTTTATTTGAATATTTTTTTAGCAATCAACCGATCCTTATTATAGGTATTTCAAAAGTCCGTTTCACGCCTTTTATTTTGTAAACAACGTCTCCTAGGGTCAAAGCAGTAAGGTGTACTCATAGTGGAGAAATTGAAGTGGAGTGAACATTCCCATTGAATCGACTCCGAAAAAGAGTACCCGACATTGTCAGGGCTTCTTGCGATGACTTAGCGCGTAATCACTTGCTTAGCAATTTCAAAACAATTACAGGCTAATGGAAATGATCTTAGCCACTCTTTACGATTACCATTGCTCACTCCACCACTATCTCTTCTCTGTGGATGTAACCACGGCTTACTAGATACTATACAGGCTAGCTGAGTACGGAAATCATTAAAAATCCAGATGGCAATACTGAAAAAACTGGCAAAGCATATCCACAGTGTTAAATGCGGTGGGTGATATAGGTAGGACTTGTGGCGATCCAAGCGGGAAAAGCTGTCAAGTGGTTTTCATTGTTCAAAACTCGGCTAGCCTGTATAGTATCTAGTAAGCCGTGGTGTAACCATAGGTAAGTGACCATGCTGAGTCTATTGAAACAACTTACAGAGATCTAGCGGCGAAATAAGAAAGTTAGAAAAATTCTTACGGTATTTTTGCACGGGTGAGGCCTGGGTGTTTTTAGCACAGATACCAGATTTGCATGGGTGAAGCCCGTTTGAAGCAGAGCAGATTATGCTCCAATAAAAAAAATCAGGTACTCTTATGCACGGGAGCCAGTGGAAAGCCAGTGATATTGCATTTTTAGCATCAAACACATTTGTACGGGCAAAGCCTACACTTTTTCAACTTAATATTGCCCGTGACAATAAAACAACTTCAGGTATTACTGTGCTGGCAATGCCCATAAAAATCTTCCAACAGTAGTTTTAGAACCTAAGTGAAATTGCTACGGATGAAGCCCGTTTGTATATAATATCAGATTACACTTCTTTAAAGGTTAATACTGTTCGGGCAACACCAGGTCTAGCGCACGGTGCTAATTATTTATGTAACGAACACAAGAGAATAAAAGCTTGTGAACGGAAACATCTACGTAGAGACATAAGATAAGTGATGTTATTAAAAATGTTAGGGTGTTCATTCATTCATACACTCCACAGCAACGTTTCTTGAACCCAGTACGTCACAAATGCGGAAGGAGAACTCGGTAAACACAAAGCCTGTTGGGTTGCTAGGAGGAGTTTCGGTACCCAAATCGTGATTGAAAAGCACTATACTATATACATGGGTTTAACAAAATAATCATGTTTTTAAATTGACGTTCTTCATCTCACTCAAAATTCAGACACCGCGATTGGAACTAGTACTTTGTTTGTTAGTGACGTCATAGGGTCAACTTAAGTTGCTGTCTAGTATAGTGTAGGGATCATTTGGTAAATATAATGTGCGTAAAGTAAAGGAAAGTATATATGCAGATGGCACAAATGAATGAATGTACGTGATGGAATTATTATCTATGAGGTTTTTTTTAGACTTACTTTTTACTTACTTTTAGTTTTTTTTTTAACTTAGGAGAAGGAATGAGTGTAAAGGAGAATAAAAATACGTAAAGGAAATAACGTAGAAGCCAATGAATATGTATAATTGAAATGACTGACTCAAGTCCTGTTTCTTCGCAGTCATCATCCCAATTGCTCAACTCCAGGCGGCGCAGGACCACGTGCGGGACGACACTTGCAACCGCCTTCTCATTCAGCCCGAACCGAAGCAAACTGCGCCTGTGACAGTCGGCGTTCAGAACGAAACGGTACAGGAGCACGTGCAACTCAAGGAGATTCAGGTAGAGATCCTGCAAAAACTGCACAGAGAAACAGTGAGTGGATTCTTTTTTTTTTCCACCTCTAGACCGAGGAAGGCAGCCTTTCACGCTTCTGCTGCACTCTGGTTGAGACTACTTAAATGGTTTTCTCGTGTGGGGACACATGAAGTTTGTGTGCTTATGCATGATTGATCGTAGTGTAGTAGTAAATTTTTAAATAGGGAATTCAAATAATAATTAATGAATGATAATGTGAAGCACGCTGATTCTATTTCATTCTTTTAATGTTTCAGTGTCTTGTATTGCTATTTCTTAGTTGTTGTAAGAATTGTCCTACTTAAAAATCTTTCAAGAGATGAAAAAAAAAAGATAATTTTGAATCACTCATAGCATAAATTTTGTTAAGAATAATTTATGCTTAAAACGTATAAGTAGTATCGCTATATATCGCTATTATGTAAACGCTATAAGTAGTATCTGATAAATTTTTGCACTTTTTGCTCAGCATACACTAAAAGCGTACATTATTACTAAAAGAGTATGTTTTTTATACCAAAACCATACTTTCACGACATGAACTATTGGTCGATAATTTAAGCTATTTCACGCTTCACCGCTTCTAGTTATGCTTTATTCAATTTGTTAAATGTATACCATGCTGTACTCTATGGTGAAACATTAAATAACTTTGAATCACTTATAGCATAAATTTTGTTAAGAATAATTTATTAGGATGTTATGGGTCTGATAAATTTTGCACCTTCTGCTCAGCATACTCTAAAACCATTACTGAGAAAAAGCCTGTTTTTTACACCAATACCATACTTTCACGCCATGAACTATTGGTAGATAATTTTAAGCTATTTCACGCTTCACCGCTTCTAGTTATGCTTTATTCGGTTAGTTATGCTTTTTAGTACGGGATTTAGTCAAATGTAAACTTTCTTAAGCAAATTTGGGATAGAAAACATGAAAGCAAATATTAAAAAACTTCAATTACTTTAAACGACTTTTACCTGAAGAATGATGCAGAAAATCTTAGTACCCACCCAGATAGCATGTAACCTTATGGTTAACGTTCTTTTTTTCATTGTCATTGGGTTACCTGAAGCAAAGTTTGCAGAAAAGCCTATCCGCAGTACTGTATTCGTAGAAAACCCGTCTGAAAACCTGTGACCTCGGTTTCTAACCTTGTTTTAAGGTTTTTCTGTAAAGTGACCGCTAACTTTATAGGCGCCAACTAGCACAGGTTGCTTTGACCTTGTTACAATGTTACAGGTAGTCAACGACAACCTTACAAAAACTTTAAATGGGTTACACTGTACGGTTAAAACAAGGTCTATAAAACCTTACATTGCTATCTGGGTATAACGTTTAAAGAATATAATCTTTTATTAGGATCAATTTATTAAGTTATTGAGAACTTATAAAATCCCATGAATACGAATGTCTTCCATTTTGTTGTTCCTTTCAGGCTGAGCAGCAACAGCCCCCTGTTCGCACGCTCACCTGGGAAGATACTGCAAAAGGTGATTACAGTAGAACAAGGTCTCTTAGCTTCGATCGAAGTGCGTATGGTAAATATGACAGTCATTAAAATGAACAGTTTACATATGTTTTTATTGCACTCTTAAAAACTAATGATTGATATCATAAGAATAACTATACAAATCATCAGTGTGTAATTTTCGTAAAGCAGTTATAAAGAAGTTACTGAAATTGTTTTTCTGAACAAAATTAAGAAATATAAAACGTACTATCAGCTTCAATTTAAGTGAAATGAGACACCATACACTCCTATAAAAATAAATACCAAAGACTTTCCGTTTCTAAAAAAACATTTTTAATTTTACAGTTCAGTAATAAAAATAATTTACTGATTTTTAACCATCAAAAATTTTAATTTTTTCTGAACAGAAGAAGGCCAGGTGAAGGACCCCGTGGGGTCAGTGAACAACCTTCACGCTGCTTCTACAGCCGCTGCAGCTACCGCTGAGAGATCCGATGAGAACCAAAAGTGCCTTGCAGAGCCTAAGGTAAAAATAAAGGCAGGTGATCAATTTTGTATACCTCTGTAGGTTTATAGATTCTGTTTATTTCATTTATTATTTTACATAATATGTATACTCATATTGGGCATATTTAAGTTCACAAAAAGGACTTTAAAAAAATTAATCATAAATCTTGTGGTATAAGTTCGAAATTCATTTACCTACGCTAAAATATTTACAACAAAGTTCTTTGATAGACTGAGGTTAAACTGAGTGGATTAACGAGCATTTTTTTAACTAAGAGCACGAACAGATTTATGTTAAAATTACCAATTATAGGTAAATATGCGTGAGACTTAATAATATGGTAACTTCATCTTAAAAAACATCCTGAAAAATACGTAATAGACAAATGATATTAATAGAACGGATTCTTTCATGCATGAGGAAGCGAAAGCATATTAATAAATTGCAGAAAAACCTGTAAAATATCATATGAACAATTCAATAGGTCTTTAAATTTTAAGTTAAAGCTGTATATGTTCAAAACAGGCTTACTTGTTTTTGGAAAAATGTGAGAGGTTAGTACTGAAATGCAGTTCAAATTTTACGTTTCATATTAAAACCGGGACGGAATTTTTAAGAAGATGGAATTCCGTAACCTGAACAGAAAAGTGGCAGCCATGATTGTGACGTTAGGGCGTTTGTCACACGTCACAATTGTGATCTTCCCTGGCATTATTCGTCTAGCTGGTCAGCACGGTATTTCCCACAAAGAGACCACTGTTTAAGAGGCAGATTTTATAAGATACTGACAGAAATGCGGGGGGCATTATAGTGACCATTTTTGATTTTGATGAAATTTTTATTTTGGGTTACCCCCCCCCCTTCTAATGATTTTAGAATACACATACTTTTTCGTTTTCCCCAAAAAAAATTTTTTTCGGCCCACAAAAATTCCGAAAGTGGGTCGCGACTCAGTATTTTTTTCAAATTGACGTCTTTTTGTACTCATTTTTCTATGTGCTTTGAGGGTCAATCAAAGTAATTCTGGTGATAACAACATGTCCTTAGGTAGCTAAAGTTTCATGGATGGAACATAAAGTTAGTCACCAGTTTAATTTTTTGATGAAAGTTGCCAAGTAAGATTAATCTTCTATGCATTACTCAAGATGGCCGCTAGTCGATATGGCAGTTAAAATGGACTAGTATCCTGACTAGTTTTTCAGTTCCTGTGGAAATGCTTAGTGCGCATGCTCCAGAATTTAAAGCTGTGAACATTTTAAATGGGACTTTCTTCCTGCTCTACATTCTGGAGCTAAGCTCTTCCATAGGAATTAAAATTTATCAGGATACACTAGTGTTAAAATTGACATTTCCTTGCGGTTTCTCCCTCCACTTAATCTTTTGCTCCGTGGTTGTTGCAGGAACCGTCGGACCTGTCATCGTCTCCCCGCTCAACGAGTCCCGAGAGTCCTCGCTACTCCTCCACCACGTCGTCTGAGTCGTCAGACACGCGAAGCTCAGTCTACCACGAGAAGACATCGCTGCACTCGCTGCATTCGCTGCACTCTTTGCACTCACTGCATTCGCTGCACTCGCTGAGAAGCACTCTCTCCATGTCCCGGAGCCAGCAACTGAGAGGTACAGCTCCGAAAGGTGGTTGTTGTTTCATTTTAACTCTCTTTCTCTCTCCCTGCTGCTAGAGGACCCTCCCACCCCTTAGTGGCATTCGTTTCGGTTTGTATATGATCATGCTTTGTGTATGTTGAGGAATTTGAATACGAGAGAGAATAATGTCGGCTTACAGGAGAAAGGTACTAACGGCCTCATTCACTGCCACTTGACCAATGACCAGAGGTTAACCCTCGGTTAAAGAGAGCCGCGTTCACAACAGCCAACCTGTTCAACCGGAGAAAGAGCTAAAGAAGTAGGGGGAAAGGGATCTCCGAAAACCAGCCGTGAGGAAATTGAATAGCCCGTTCACAAGAGCGCTCGTCCTACCAGTAGAAAGAATCACGTGACAAGCGAGCGATGCATTACGGGAAGCGAGCGAGAGCGCCGTCTACAGGAGGTTGATCCAATTAAAGCATTTCCTACTGCTATGGCCCAGGGGAAAATTTCCAACGGATGGTCAGGTGACGTTTTCCCTAGCGTAGGGAGAGCGGTGGAGGAAGAACCGGTTTTCTCCACCTTTCCTCCGGTAGAATGGCTGTTGTGAACGCGGCTATAGTCTCTAATTGGTGGAATCCTTCTTTAACCGATGGTTAACCGATGGTCAGGTAGCAGTGAATAAGGCCGTAATAAGGCTCCTGGCTCAACTACTTTGTAATGTACGAGATTACGCCATTTTTGAAGCCATCCTACCGTTTTCTTTTGCGCCATGTAATTTCACCAACACACTGATTATTTTTAATCTTGGCAAAATTTCGGAAATCCGCTCGTTCGTTGGCGTTGTTAAAAGATTCTTCATAAGTGACTTACGGCTGTATTCACCGCTAAACATGACCGGTGGTTAACCCGGAGTCAAGTCTCTGATTGGCGGAAAAGTAGTTATCCTTCTTTAACTGACAATCAGACGTTTGACAGCCAGTTAACCGCCAATCAGGTTTAACGGTGAATACGGCCGTTAGTGATTTTCTCCTGTAAGCCGATGATATTTTAGTTTAAAAGAAGGGTGTTTGATTCTAATTTGGCGAGCACAATCACCAGTCAACTAGTTAAATAAATCGACTGGAGTATAAAAAGCTATCTGAAACCAATTTGACTTAGATTATTCATTTGAATTGTAGGATTTTCTGTTAGGTATTTCTTCATAGCCCATTGGTTCGCATATACACCCGCAGTCATCTTGGTATTGCATTGTTAGTTTTTTCACTCTCATATTTTCAAAAAAAACTTTATTTCATTATTTTAACATTTCTTTCAATTTCACTGTTAGTATATTATCTTTTTTCTACTTATATTCTTAATTCCTTTCAACCTCCAATTTTTAACTAACTTCACAAATTGCATATTATTGACAACTTTTTCATATTTTATTGTTGTTTATTATTTTTGGCTATGTCAGGTTGCATATTTTTATGATTGGTATTTTAAAACATGAATTTTGTCGAATACGTTTATCTTTGGAAATAATGTACTCTTTCAAATTTACGAATTCTTTCTCAATGAATGCTGTTAGTTTTTACCTTTCTAAGTGGTATTAATTATTTTCTTCAATATTGAAATATTCTTTCATCTAAAAATTTATTCCTTTTAATTTTATTAGTGTTAACTGAATTATAAAATTTCATAACATAAATTTTAAAATATTGTTATTATTTCAGTAAATATACTGTTCTATTTAAGTATTTCTAGCTTCTTCACCAATTTTTTTTTAAAATTTAGAATATTGAAGTGAATTATTTTTGAAAATAAAAGTCATACTTTCCTTTAGACCAGTGCTCGCATTGTTCCAGTATTAAAGGAAATAATATTATTACTTTTGAAATCTGTAGAATGTAGATATTTTTGTAACCTTTTCATACATCTTTCATGGTTCCAGTCTTTGTCTTTCTTTATCTTTTCAGACTTGTTTAATTTTCTAAATATCTAGTAAATTTATAATGCTTACAATTTATTTAGTTTTTACAGTGATTCAGAAAACTATTTCCAAACATTTAAATTTTTCGTTTCACTTTGAATTTGCTAATTTAGAATTTGTCAACTAGTTAAGGAATTTTGAGTCTTTGAATTGTTAGTAGCCCAGTGGTTGTATTTGATGTTTTATAAAGTATTTAATTAAAAGTCTATGATTTAACTAATTACATCGAAGACAAATTAATATTCTCATAGATAGTATACTATTTGTACATTTGAAGGATCTACAGGAATTTTCTTTATTTTGCTATAATTTGCTATCCAATCTAAGTAAAGTATGTGCTTTCAGAATATCCTACTAGTGGTAGAAAACCCCCTAGGTGGCAATGTAGTGGTTAGTATTAATATTTTATGGGTTTTGTTACGAATATTAATAAGGTTGCTATTAAAATATTTTTTTAAGTAAAATGATATCTGTGATTTGTTCTTGATATTGGATACCTATGGTAGAAAATGTAGTAAGTTTTTTTCAGTTTTTTTATAGTAGTATTTTTTTTTAGTTTTTCAATTCAAATTTCATTCCTAAATTACAATGCATTTATATTTATAAAAAAATTAGCCATTGATCCCTAAGAAGATTGCTATTAAATTTGTAAAACAAAATGTTTGAGAATTTCAATAACCTGCATGATCTATATTAGGTATTCAATATTTCGAAATAATGCATCAAATTATCACAAATTCGTTTCATGACTGAAAATATTTAAAACTTTTAAGTATCAAGATTAATGAAACAACTTTTTCTTGTGTTTACAAAAATCTTGTAATTCTAAGAATTTTTTGGAAGAAAATTAAGTTGTTCCTGTAATTTTAAATGTCTATCGAGATATCTTGAAATTGATGAAAGCTTTTCATGGACTGTTGTAAAATATTATCTCGATGGATGCATGTGTCATTAACAAATTGTAATTTTCTAAAAAAATATTCAACAGTTAAAGATTTTAACTAAAAAAAATTGGTTAAATTAAAACTTTCATCATTGAATTTTTTAAACTTTTTACTTTTACTTGAAGATACGTGTTTAAGTCAAGTCAATAGTATGTTATAGTACTTATAATATAGATTTTCGTACTTGGTATGGTTGTAAATTTTGAATTTATGTCCTTGCAGGTCTGGAATACATAACAGTGAAACATTCACATCCAATTGTGCTCATTAATATTGAAAGTGGTGGATCTTGTCACCATGTTCCACCAGACTCATGACAGAGGGCTCAAACTGTAGCATTAGATTTATCATGTGAGTTCACTTATTAGTAATTATTTTAAAATATTTAATCAAATTTTTCATCCAGCTAAAGAACATTTACCTCTTTCATAAAAGTTTAGTAATATGGTAGAAAAATACCAGTGTGAAGAGTTAAAGAATTTTCATAAAGAAAATATTTTATTTTAAATGTTGTAAACTTCACTATCTAAACTTCTAAGAAATCTAACCTTCACTATTGGAAGTAATTTCCTTGTCTATTTTATACAAAAGTTTTTCTTCACTCAAAATTTATTACTCATTCACCTTTATAATATCTCTAATCAATTTGATATTCGTTTAATGAAAGAACTTCAATATCTTAATACATTTGTAAATTTTGTCATTTTTTAAGTGATAAGTATTAAGAAGGGATATTTAAAAATGCCTAAAATATGTACTATTTTGACAATTTATTTTTTATAGCGTTTCCCGTCCCCGAAAGACAGCTCACATTAAGATTCACTTGAGTGAATATCCTATGTAAGTTCAACACTTGGTTATGATGTATGCGAAGTTTTTGTATATTAAATTTATACGTATTGAATACCTAACTAAATTTCCTTACTTTTTCTAAGCTGTTAATTAAGTTCTTTAAGGTTTTTATTATGAAAATCACTAAGTATATTTAAAAATTAAGTAAGCTCCTGTATTAGTACGATAGTTTTATTTTAAAAAATAGTATTTTTTACATAAAATTTACGGAATACTTTAAAGAAATTCTGATAAAAATACGGCTATTATATATTTTTGTATATTACATAAAAATATGTTAAAAACTTAAAACTGTTTCTAATAATGTTTAAAGGTTATTTTAAACTGTTTATTCAGTGGAATTATTATATTTAATTGAATACAAATATAAATTTATCCTTTTTTTCAAAGTAAACAATTTCTTCTGTTTTTTAAACTGTATCAAATAATTCAACCACCAATATTCGATATATAAAGTTATTTTTTATGCTAAATTGTTGCAATCATAACGTTATATTAATTCAAAAAAATTTTTTTTGGTTAAACTGTTTCTAAATAATTTACCTCTGCTTAGGAATTGGAGGAGGGAATTTTTAATATTTTTAAATGTTCATCTATAAATGAGGCCCCTAGTTTCAAAAACGGACTCTTACCAAAAACAAAATTTTACAGGAGGGAGAAAAAACTGACATCATGACTAAAACAAGAAAAATTTGAAATTTAATCTATTTGCTACCTCCTCTCAATAAGAACATTTGAAAAATAACATATACCAGGGGTGCTACTGACAAACTCTAAATCCTAAAAAACTATTAGATTAGCGAAATCGTTTTTCCGGAATGCTCATAATCCGGAACAAATCCCAAACGTGGATCGAACCCCGTCATCTACTGAGCGGTATTTATGTTGGTATAATTTTTTCTGATTCTTGAATTTGTATATTAACTTTAAATTAGAGACGTAAACCAGTGGTTGCAGGGATATATGGCATGGTTGGTCAATTCACTGTCATCTCGTCCTGAAGGTTAGGGTTTCGATCCTTGGAAGTTGTTATTTTTTTTTTAAATCGTGAAGTACCAACTTCAAATTAATTAGAGAACTTGATAGGTTGCAGGAACGGATGGCTTGGTGTGTTTATGCATCAGTACCCCCATCCTTAAGACCCTCAGATCAAATCTGAGCATCACCACGAGTATAGATGGAAATAAATACAGTTGGGTATTTATAAATTTAGTTCCTCCTTACTAACGGGAGATTTTATTGTATTTTCTTTCTTATTGTACTTCTTCAGATTCTTTAATAAAAATAGTACTATTTTGGCAAGACTTTCCTGTTTAATTTGTATTATCCAAGTCTATCCGTTCTGTCTTCGACGGAAACTGAATATTTAGGGAAACTTTTAATTGCTTTATTGATTAATAAAACTACAGTTTAACCACTCCACTCTTAATAATTAGGGAGTGATCAACCCTCATCATGGAATTGATCAGCGTGGCATAATTTAGAACTGTTTCACATGGATGGGTGTTCCGATGATACAGTTGTCTATATCCAAACTATATTATTTTAAAAAGTGGTGAAGTTTCTCCAAAATTTCTGGAAGCTGAAATAAAAGGTCCTCAATGTCAATGATAATCGATTAAATTTCTTTATAATAACTAGGAAGTTCAATAAAGTGTTCAAAAATAAATTTTTCAAAATCAGCGGCAGCGGCGGCCACTATTACTTTTTTAAATATAGATGTTAAAAATAAAAGTAATGAGTACTCTTAAAGTTTTTGGATGAGTGTGACTGGATGGCCTATCTCGCTGGAGCGTCTTGCTAGAATTCAGGTGGCTCTCGGTTCGAACGCTACCTACTGCTGTATAGCATTTTTTTAATGTAATTTCTGAACTTATTTATCAACTTTAAATTTATTACAGAACCAGGGCAAGTGTGGGGCCGGATGGCATGGTTGGTTAATGCGCTAGTGTGCCGTTCTACAGGTTCACGGTTCGGTCCCAGGATTCTGGTACATTTTTTTTTTAAATAGAGATGTATCAACTTCAAATTAATTAGAAGAACGGACCGGTTGTAGGAACCGATGGCTTGGTGGGTTCGCCCGCCAGTATCCCATCCCAAAGGCCCTCAGATCTAATCTGAGCCTCTCCCCGGGTATAGCACTCGGACATAAATGCAGTTGGGCATTTATAAATTAAGTTCCTGCTCATTCAAGGGGGGTCTTAATGTTTTTTATCCCGACTCTTAACTGTAACCGTAACAGTAAGATTCTTTGAAAATATTACTACTTTTCTTAGATTTTTATGTTTTTTTTTAATACTTCAAGACAACCTCTTTTGCCTACGACGGAAACTGTGCAAATGTAAGAGTGTTAGGAATGAAGAGGATATATAAATTATGGGATTGACCATCCCAAGCCCCGACCAACCGCCCCCGCGATTTCATTTACCTTGATATATTTTTTCTTATTTTAAAACTGGTGACTGAGTAGCACAGGTACCGTTGGATGAGATTGAAATATGCTCTACTTCAGATATTTTACCTAATTCTTTAAGCGGTGATCATGAAATTATTTAAAAAAAATGAGGGTGTCTCCTCATTTATGTAACAACCTTGTCCTGAAATTCTTGAAACGATTACATTGATCTAGAAACTCACCTTTTAAAATGTTATATAAATAGAAAAAAAAACACAATCACAAAGTGTTATTCTGAGGATATAACAGCCCAACCTAATTGATTAGGATCTCGGTCTTCCTCCCGGCCTAACGACTATATAATCTCATCCGTTCAATTCAATTTGATATATTTTTTCAAAGTTTTTGAGTGGTGATTAAAGCTTAAGTATCGCAAGAATGAAATGCAAAAGATCCTTTACTTAAATTTTATTCACAATTCTTTGAGTGGGGACTGTGAAATTCGTCACAAATATCAACAGAGGAAAATTCTCAGGGGTGTAATAATCCCACCCTTGAGTTGAGTCAATAAATCAATGAGTCTTCAACCTCCAATAGAGCTGACCGCATAGTTTAGTCTGAAACAGAATAAAGATAGTAATATTAAATAGCACTAAATATTAGGAAAAGGGGGTCTGGCACAAAAAAACTCTACCACGCTTTTACGGAGGTGCAAAGGACTTGTAAGTCCACTTAGCAGTATATGTATATACCCAAGGGTTCTCAAGCGGGCCACACAAAAGGACTCCGAGGAACGGATTCTTACAATAAATACTAATGGAAGGCTCAGAGAGGAGACCGCTGACCAGAAGAAAGATCAGTTGGGTGAAGCCTTTATTATAGTTACTATGAATAAAGATCAGCATGACATTTTTTAAAGAAGGTATTAATTAATAAAGAGAACACATCATTAATAAGTATTCATTAAGCCCTGGGAGATTCATATAGTTTAGGTAAAACTTGAAAAGGAAGAGTTTCCAGATTATTACTCTTAATCACTGAAAGCGAACGTATCGGGTCAATCAACCCAGTGAAGACAATAAAGAGTCTACAACCAGAACATTTTTTTTTTCCAGGAGACTGCCCATGTACGGTTAGGTGGGAGGGAAGGATGCTTGACTTAAAATATTTTTCTTAATATTTTTAGTGGTGACTTTAAATTTCCTTTGTAAAAATATTTTGAAAATTATTAAGTAGGAAGTAACCTCACGATTGTCATGTAGGAAATTAACTTATCATTGACTGCAGCATCATGAGTACTACTGACTTCAACTCAAAATCCCGGAAAACTGTTAGAGTAACGAACCTTTTATCTGGAATCCCAAATTCCGGAAAGCTTTAAAATCCGGATCGTTTTAAGATTTTAATTTTTTCTGAAGGTAATTCCTCTCAAAACTCAAAGCGCACCCGATGAGACAAAACGGTCGGGAATGTTTTAACTAAGAGCCGTATGTAAACGCGATGCTACGGAGGCGAAAAATTTCTTTCAGAATTAGATACTACGTAATTGCTTTAAGAACCAATGATAGAACCAGATTCTTCATATAAGATGTTTTTACTGCTGCAGCCCTGAGTTTTTTCTTTTATTAGACTTGATTTTGCACTTTCTTGTTGAGCTCAATATTTCCGAAAATTTCGATAAAATCCAGAATTCCGGGATTCATGCTGTTAAAAAAAACCGGATTTCTAGGGCTAGTAAAGTAGTAGTAGCACCCCTGCATATACGACACAAAAGTTAAACACAATTATAAAGTACACTGAAAACGTGTGCAACACTTTTGCAACGCTAAGTAAACACAATAATGAACACTTTTAATTAAACGCGTTTTGATTGTGTTGCGAATGTGTCGCTTGAGAAAAACAGTGTTGTAAAAGTTATGTAAAATTTTCAGGGTCAGAAATAAATGTTCTTCTAATGTTTCAATCCATATTTAAGAAAACTTTCAGATTCCACACATTTTACAACACATTTCTAACATTTTTCCAAGCATATTCAGAACACTATATCACAGCACAATTAAGTGTTAAAGTGTTCTACCGGACACTAAACGTTATTAATTTGAGGACAAAAAGTGTTACTAATGTGTTTATTTTTGCGTATAGCGTTTGCAGTACTTGTACAGTCACTCCAGAAAGTATTCGTACACCCAACAAATTTGCACTAGTATACTTCCTATTACGGCTAAATTCCACGGGCAAAATCCAAACAAAAATTAAATCCTAATATAGTATGTTATTCTTCATTATAATCTTCCAAAAAAAGAACAAAAAAATATAAGAACAAATAGAAAAAATTATTTAAAAAAAATGAAGTGATTTGAAAGCTATTGGTATTATGAATCTCAAGAAAAAAAATTGCATGCACGTGCTTTTAAATTAGGATTAGAAACAAAATATGCTTTACAGCAATGCAATGATCCCATGTAAAGTCTATGGCTGTACGAATATTTGTTTGGGCTTACAAATCGCATAATTTTTTAATATATTTTTTTCTAACTTTTCTGATATTTTTTGGCTCTTTTTGTTGGTAGATTATAATGAAGAATAACATACTATGTTAAGATAATTTTTGTTTGGATTTTGTACATTGAATTTAGCCGTAATAGGTATATAGTGCTGTCCTTTAAAAACAACCAACTCCAAATTGTACCCTAAAAACAACCCATTGAGATTTTTTAATTAAATAATTAAAATAATTTTACTATCTCATATACCCTGTCTTTCTATGGCCTTTAGAGTGTCAAGGATGTAAAAACTGGTCAAAGAACGGTTTATTTACTATTTTTTAAACAAGCTGAGATAGTGTAGATTTTTGGCAAAAACTGTGCTTCAGATTTACAGATTTTGTAAAAATGTATGTTATAAAGACTTTAGAGCAGTTTTCGCGCGTTTTTTTTTTGTTATCCCATTACTATGAGAATAAAATATTAAAGTTTTAGCTCAGTCCGCCAATTAGAGTCCTTCTAGGAAAAAGTGTTTTTTTTTTCAAATTCTTACTTAATTGACTGCCAATTTGTAATGGATAATTGGAATTAAAAATTCTTAGAACTAAAATGTTAGGGAGGATGAGCCGCTAGTACAGTTTTTTGTTCGATTTAATTATCCTTTTTATTAAGCTTTTAATGAAGAAAATATGAAACAGTGTGTTGTTTTTAAAGGACAGCACTATACTAGTGCAAATTTGCTGTGTGAACGAATACTTCTGGAGTGACAGTATATAAAATTAAAAAGTGTTGATCCTCTCATTTTTTTTAAATGAACCCTATTGATTCTTTGTTCTGTTTTCTCAGAGCTATTCCACTATTTTAGCTTCGGTGTCTGCTCCCTTGGGCTAAACATCGAAAGATACTCTACCCGATCAAGTGCCTCTGGTTACGATATTACACCAGTTACAACCTTGGACGAGAACTGGATTGAACCTGGAACGGACCCGATTCCTGCAATCCTTGGTCAGCTCAATCGCTGGTGCCACACTAACATATACACAACACTCAAGTAGAGACGATTTACTGAGAACAACTCGAGTCTTTTTGTTGTAAGTGTCGGTGGCGCAATGTAGAAAATTGCACCACCAAGAGATTAGAGAAAACGGATTACTTCGAATCCATAGTTGCACTTTGAAATTCACTTTAACGTGTAGGACTTGATTCTTTGATACTTGATTGGATACTTTTTACACCAATCAAGAGTGTTTAGCTGTAAATCGTATATAATTTTAGTGAAATTGCGTTGGATTTTTTTTAAACAATCGAATTTAATTATTTACTGTCAATAAATGGTTATTTTTTTTCTACTCGTCAGAGATATTATTAAACTGTTGAATCATATTTCGTTTCTATAGCGTAAATGTTTTCAAGATAGTTGATAATAGTTTGGTGCTATTTATTTTCGTTTTTTTTGCCTATTAGGTTAAGGCATTGAAATTTGTTTTAATTACTTTTCCTTCTTTTGGTTGAATGACTGCTCAATATTTCATAAAAACGTTATTTTTATCATCTATTTGTTGTATGATATTCTTTTAAAAATGATGTAGACTCTTTTAGAGTAGAGTTTCAAAGTGCAAAAATACATACAAAATTGTCCTAGGACGATTTTCATGAGAGGGAAAAATTTCCTGAATGAAAATTAATAGAATATATACATAATACATGTATGTATATATTTTATTTCATTTGTAGTAATCTAGTGTAAAATATTTGTAAAAAAAGAGAAAGTCTGATAACATAGTTGAAAAGGCAAGTCAAAATGTATGTATGTTGTCAATATTCAGAAACTGAACAAAATAAATCCGTTGAAGGAGGAGAAAGTATCAGATAGACGGTGATATAATGTGCCAATACATAAAGTTTAATTATCTATGCATTCACAACTAATCTGTGTGAGGCCTTCTCTGTAAATACTTGTAAAATCTACAGTTGAGATCTAATAAGCAAATTTCACATGCTTGACCCTTGTTAAGTATATCACCTTACAAGAAAATGCACATGTTTTTGCTAATATATAGTTTTTCATGCTTTTTAGATTTGTTTCTAATAAGTTTTAAAATGTTTTTCTTCAGATTGTGTGATATTAAGTCATGATTTAAAATTCTGTATCTTATAAGTTATCCTACTTGATATCTATTTGTTGTTTCTCTTAAAAAATTTAGACAAATGTTAAACGACATGCAATATACCATAAGTTAGATTGTGAACAGTATTTTCTTATTGAGATGATGAGACAAATAAGTGTGATGAAGTGATAGCAAAAGTATGTAAAAATTTATGTCTTGTTAATTGCATACTATCTGAATGTGTTTGAGTAGTCTAATGAAGTATAATTTATAACTCCTAATTTATAATCGAAAGTATATGAGATTGAAAGATATGTAGTTAATAATTTTAAAACTAACGTAAAATGTGGTGATTTTATCAAAAATACAGAATGCTTAAATATTCCTTTGAACTGTTTTTTTTCTAATTTGAGTGAACTGCTGATCAAATAAATTAAGCAATTGTAACTTATTATATATTTTGAATGTCCTATTGCATCCCTATATCTGTTAATGTTTCTATAGTTTACAAAGCAAGGATTTTATTGAATAGACCTTGCGTTGTTAGTCGTGTATCTAAGCAATTTTCGAGTTTTCGATTCAACTTTTGGATGTATGTGCAAGCGTAGTCGGTGAGAAAATAAGTAACAAAACACTGCCATTAACGAGAACCCCTTACACCAGTTATGACATAGATTTTAATTTTTAAACCTAAGGCGTAGAAATCTCAAACTGGAAATTCACACTCACAGGCTTCGAAGTTTTATATTGTCATGTAGAAACACGTAGATGTACAAATTTACTGATAACATAGATTGTATTTCACGAACGATTATTTTTTTATATGATTACAGTTTTAAGAAAACCCTTAGATCATTCTCAATTTCTAAATGATTTTAAACACATAGATCAATTGAAGTTATTTTATTTTCCATTGCTTTTAATAGATTTTCAGTTTTACGTAATTTAGAAGTAGAATAAATCAAAATGCTACATGTTTAATGCTAATGTTTCATTCTATTGAAAGTATAATATCATAAACATGAAAACTATTATTATAGATTCTGTAATATGTTTGTTGTAAAAGATTTTAATACATATATTTAAGTATCGTTACTAATTTTTTTAAAACTGATTTAAGTCATTTGTTAAACATTCTGAGAATTTACTACACTTATTAAAAAAAAGATAACCTGAAAAATGATCTGCTTAAACTGATATTTAACAATGAAAGCTTCGGTCATTATTGCTCACATTTGAATTTTATTCTAAGGCTTAGAATACCGTCCTAAATTAGTATTTAAAATATAATCTTAGCATTCAAATACGTGAAGGCGATTTTTCTCAGAAGAATTGCTGTACATCTTTTACGAAATGAGGATTTGAAGAGTTTTAAAAGTACGTAGGTATATCAAAACAAAACTACGACGTTAAACTTTTGTTAATGTATGAAGATTTTACGATAAAGATCAATAAATATTTGAAACTTTCCCAAAATCAAACTGCAAAAGTAGGAACTTACCTTATTTGGTAGTGGATGTACCGCAATTTGTATACCGTTACAGTATTGATGAAAATTTAATGCTACACAGAATATATCTGTTAATACGTCCACACTTTATAAAATTTTACAAGTTTTAAACTAGTCTATTATGGATTCTCTAAATAAATAAAACGTATTGTTGACACATATTAAATACACATTAAATTTTGCATTATATCAATGCTGTATTGTACTAAATAGGGTTTGGAATCGATAATTATGGAAAGAAAAAAAAATATTGATATCCAATCAACTTTTCTCTAGAACATTTACAACATTAAAATATTAGAAATAAATATAATATAATATAATTAGAAATAAATAGAACTCTACAACATTAACATATATTGAATAATTTAATTGAATTTTGACCCTTTTTGATATAATTAATGCAGAAAAAAATAATTTACTGGAATATCCTGGATATTGGCCAATATTTCAGATGGAGTCATATATTCAATATTAGTTTAACTTAATGTGTCCGTGTTTTTGGGCAACCTGTGAAGATTTATCCTTATTTTAATGAAATAAAAATATCAAGGATACATTTGAATTCTAATACAAAAGCTAGGCAAGTTTTTGTAAAGTTTCCATAAAATATTATCGCAAACATGACTTTTTGACGAAACCTCGATTATCAAATTCAAACCCTTGAAGTACTGTATATGTTTCTGTGTGAAAGGGTATGGGGATTTAATGGTGACAGAGAATGCCTCACTATTTTGAATCTTGAGCCCAAAGCGTGGTGTGATAGCTTTTCTTTTCTTGCTGGTTTCGTGTCACATTTCCGAACCTAGATAGTTTTAAAATACGATCTAATAGTTTTCAGTGGCAGGTGCTCTGTACGATATACAAAACCATCACGAACCTCTCATTTCCTCTTGATTAGTTAATTTAGATCGTTGTTAATCTCGATTTATTACGTGGAGAATTTTTGTAAAGTACGGGTATCATTGTATCTAACTTCAATGTTCTCGGTCAACATAATGTATGCAACTATTTCAATTCCATAGGAAACCATACTAATGCGTTGAAAAAGCAAAACATTTACGTTTTTGTAGATATGTAAAATGCATTAAAGTATTTAAGGATGTAGTATTTTCTTTTGTGTGTGCTTTTTCATTGAGTAGTTTTCTTTCTCTCCATTTAAACCCTTTCACTCCTGGCCGCCTCAAATTTTCCATAGGATTTTATGTTAATTTCGGGCGGAGGAGGATTGAAAGAGTTAATCCAAGGTTGATTTAATGAAGGAATTGAATGGACTTCTCCATTAAGAAAATTCAAGAGATAACATAATATAAAAATGCATTAGAAAGAACAAGTAATATTTTGATTATTTATGAAATTTACCATTTTTTGTTTTACATCAAGATGAAAATCAATTTAAAAAAAAAGTAATCATTAAAATTTAATTGACTTACATATTTTTCTCATGACTGGTAAGTTGAGTTATTGTGCTTGTGTCAATTACTCGTAAGATTGTCAATAGAGCATTTTCAATCACATGACTCGGACCTAACAACGGCCTTAGCAACAGAAATGTTACAGTTTTTTGCCCTACAGAGGTTAACAGTTACAGAAAATGACTGGCCGTGGAATTCTTCTATTGGAGCATTTGCAATCACGTGACCACATACTTAAAAACCGCCTTAGCAAAAGATAAACAACGGCCTTAGCTCAGTTAAAAGCCCTACGGAAAGTACACAGTTAAAAGAAAATAACCGGTTGTGACGTCACCTGAAAACACTCTATGAACTTCTGGTTCTCAGACAAAAAAAATTAAGACATAAACCATACATACTTGCAGGGCAGCAGCAAATGAGCCATGAAGTTCATGGTCATTCCATGAACATCATTAGATACAGTACTCCTCAGTATTCTTCATTAGATACAGTATTTCCATACATTTTCAATTAATTAGTAGCCTCTGGAAAAATAAATGGCAAAATAAATTAACTATTGAGAGTGTCTCTAAGGAACAGTTGCAACTTATTTCTTTTGTAAATCAAGTGAAAATGATTGATTTAACCCATTAAGCGCCAAAGCTCCCATTTTGGGAACATTTTTAAAAGATTTTTTTCACCAAAAAGAAATAAAGATACATACTTGTATTTTTTTTCCTTTAATAACAAGAATATGAATAATTGTTAATAATTTTTACAAAAAGTTTGCAACTTAAATTCTATTTTTAAAAATTCATCGAACTTTGACAAAATTGGCACTTTTTTCTTCACAACAAAATAAGTTCACTAAAAATTATTTATTCAAATGCGGGAGATTTAAACCAGTGAATATGGAAAACAATAGTTTTGTCTTTAAATCAAAACAAACCGGGGGTCAAAAAAATAATTTAGAAGGATTTTACAGCTGTTTATTTAGAATGTTCCCAAAATGGGAGCTTTGGCGTGAAGTGACTAGGGCGATTTCTCGCGCGTTCCCGTATTGTGAGGTATGTTACTGAATTGGAACTCTCTGGGTTTATTGCCTTTCTTTTGAAATTCACACCTCTTTTCTGTCAAGGGGTACAGCCCCCCTGTTTCCTGCCTTTTGTTGTTCAAGAAGTGGTGTGTTTATCTACAACCAGGTGATTTATTGCTTAGCAGGTGTTGAATTATTTACGGTACCACCTCCTTTATTCTGAAGAATGGAATTCTTTATCTGCATTGTATGTAAGAATATCCAGTAAGTGCAGATGAGAAACTTTATTTAGATTATGAAGAATTTTCTGTTGAATGTAAAATACCTGTTCATTTTTGCTGCGCAATGTGTTTTAGACTATAAAAAAATCAGATTCGCGTGGATTTTCAGAAGATTAGCAGGTATTTCATCGGTTCCTCCAAATTTTGTTAAAATAACTTTAATTAAAATTTGTAATGTAAATAATTTTGATTTCGTGAAGCTAGAGAATAAATTCGGTGACGTCTAATTTATATTAGAACGGAGAAAAACAAGGACATTTCAATAATGACTATTACCTAAAAAATAGAAAAGGGTGTCCAAAAGATAATTGTTCGTAAAACGACTAAGATAACCTGAATAAAATTCAGAAACAACATAAAAATAATTAAAATCGGTAAAAAAGAAAAGAAAAGAAACATTCAAGCTAAATCATGCTATTTTTCAAACAAAGAGTATAATATTTTTTGAAAAAACACTATGAATTTATTAACAATTCAAATAGAAATTATGCAAAGTATAGAATGGTATAGTTTATTAATCATATGAAAAAGATTTATAGAACTTTTAACTTCATTTAGCTAGCAAATAAAATTAAACGTTCAACCCGTAACACTGCGGTGGAGAAAACGCCCACTTTACGTTACCCCCACTTTACGCCAAAGCTCCCATTTTGGGAACATACCATATCTCCGGTCGAAATTGAGATTTTTTGAAAATTTAAACTGTATATGATTAGAGACACATATTGAATCTCAAAACACACAAAAAATTATTTTTTTTTATAGCGGTTCATATAGCGGCGTTTAATGGGTTAAATGCTTTATGTAGAAAAAATATATAAGATAAATTCAATTTTAATTTAGTAGCTTTGAAAATGAGTTGAAATTGAGTTAATATAATAATATATGTTACGGTAAAAGTGATAATCCAGGCACTATTAATGATGCTCGAAGGGGAGGCGGGCAATGGGATAAATTTAATGACATTTATCAATGAGTATTCATCACATTGCCCGAAATACGTGAGCATTATTAATAATACCTGGATTTATCACATTGCACGTAACATACAGGAAGATGATTTTAAACTAATAATTAATATAATTTTTACACAACTTTCATTTCTTCCTGTCATGGCCGCTCAAAATGTTCCACAAAGTCCCATAGTAATCCGGGACAGTGTAGGATGAAAAAGGTTAAAACTTATCGCAAATAATTGTAGTACTACAAATAGTATTAATTACCATTACCACTTATATAACTTTCCTTATTTTAAACATATATTTCATTTGACTTTTAATAGTTAACTGGTGACTAATTATGAAATATTAATAAACTTTATAGTATGTAGTTTTTTATACTCCTTGTATACTACAGTTGTTTTTCCTTCGAGATCTGTAAGCAGCGATCACGCTGAACCTTTGACTTAAATTGAACTATTATGTTGATTTTGGTCTATACTTTTTTAGAAGGTATTTGGTAAGTAATAGCAATACTTTTTCAGGAGAGTCAAACGCTGGATCAAGCTCTATAAAAATGTCACTTACAGTTTTTTTTAATACCCTCATTTTAAGTTTCGGAGAGCCCGGAAATAAATTTCAATGTTTTTCCTTCTTGAATAATAATGCTGCTGAATCAGTTCATCTCTGAGCGTTTCAATTTCAACTTTCGTAAGATTTTTTTCTCTCTCAGACTGCTTGAGTTTTAAATCCATTACATATAACGGATTTTATATTTTTTTAACAGATGCAATTAGTTCTCCCACAATTCCGGAGTTAAACTCAAGGTTTTTGGAGTATCCATCAAATTTAGTTTCAATAAACCACTTTAGATCATGATTTTGCTTTTGGGCACTTAATAATGTACCATGGTAGCACAATAAAAACACATTCCACCACAATAAAAGTGCATGAAACATTCATAGTCCAGGAAAATTAGACAAAGTAAGGGTCAAACCCGGACATTCAATATAAAAGGCTGAAAATTAGTGGAAATGTAGAGGACAGTGTTCTGATTGATATCTTGATATTCCCAAAAAAACACCCCCATCTTGAATTGGGTTTTCAAGCGACTCGATTGTGTTCGCTTGTGTGTTCTAAATTGTTTAATAATGTATATTTTAAGAGACAGTGTCAAAAAGTTCGAAATAAAAAAGTTAATTTAATTGGACTTAATTTTTATTTAATTAATGCTTTGCTGAGTTAAAATGTAAGTAGGCATTCAAAATAAAAAGCTGAAAATTGGTGGAAAATTTGAGGATAGTGTCCTGATCAATATCCCAAAATTCTGAAAAAATCCTTCCAAGGGAAACCACCATTTCGAAAAATCCGCCGCCATCTTGGATTGCGTTTTTAAGAGCATAGCGACTGAACCAAGATTCCGTTTGTGTTCGCTTTTGGCCCAAATTGTTTAACAATGTGTATTTTAAGAGAGAAAGTCAAAAAATTCGAAATGAAAAAGCTAATTTAATTAAAATTAATTATTTTTGCTGGGTCAAAATACAGATAGACATTCAAAATAACAAGCTGAAAATTGGTGGAAACATAAAAGATAGTGTGTTGATAGATATGTTATGGGCAAAGTGATAAATTTCATTGATAAATTCCATTCAATTTATCACATTGCCCGGGCATTATTAATAATGCCCCGATTTATCACATTGCCCGTTACGGATATACCAAAATCCCCAAAAAGTCCCTCCTGGGTAAAATCCACCAACATGAAAAAGGCACCATCATCTTGGACCCGCAATTTAAGCATAGGGATAGTCTAATTTTCTCTTCACACAACAATCAAATTTCCCCAAAACGCATTATTGTAGCCGAAAAAAACTGTATTTTAAAGTCGAATATTTCAAAAACTATTCAAGCGATTTAAGTAAACTTGAGCTTAAAATGTAGTTTATTTATTCAATAAAAACATGCCATTACGTGTATGGTCAAAAATCTCACCGTTTGCTTTCTATATCGTTTGGAGTATAGTTTAGTTTCTCAATTAGACCATTTTGATCATTCTATTTGATTTAGTTGCAACCAAACGGTGATATTTCAACGGGTCAATGTCGAATATGGCTGAACTATCTCACTTACCGGCGTACCTGATCTTCAGTTATGAAGTATTGTTGACAAGTAGCACAATTGGACATTTTCAGGTGTTAGGTAATGTATTGTATAAAAGTCTTGACACTAAGATAACAAATGCTCGAAAAAACTTTAAATACTTATGGAAGTAGGCAACGTAGTTATCAAAAGATATGTTGATAATGATTGTTATAAACGATAAAGTTATCTATGTGTTCATAAAGCATTGAACCTGTCGACTCACTCACTTGTGTTATCAGTCGTTTAAATAATTATCGTTAAGGCTTTCATACGTAGGGTTTAGATAAATGAATATCTGTTACGGTAGGCGTTTCCCCAGTTCTTCTCTGCGACACATATGCTAACGCTCTCGGCTTAGAGGACGGTCAAAATGGGGGAAGCAAAGGACAGCGACTTTAACCTTGTTATGAGTTGGACAATAGACAACTTCAGCTGCTGGAACGGCGAAATTCATGGCACAGTTATGACTACGGAAGGGTTCTGGTGCTGCGGACAGAGTGACTTCAAGCTCGAACTCTACCCAAGAGGTCTCATTGGCCGTGGGGAGCATCTGGTAGTGCGTATATGCGACCACGAATCATCGTCAGAAGAACTTTGGATTGGACAAGAAGAGTCTGGTGAGCTGTCCTTCTTGGGTTCCGACGGATCCCTCCTCTGCATTCAAGAAGTGAGTGGAAGGATGGGTAGAGGAAGTGTAGAATTTCCCCCTGGACCTAAGTTCCAAGAGGTCGTCGCACGAATCAGGAAGAACGAGCCAATGCACGAAGACCGAATAACGCTGCGACTCCGCTTTAGAGATGGTGACAAAGAGGAAAGTTTTCTTTATCATATGCATTCTAGGGTAGATGTTTTTGAAACGTCTCTGCAAATATCTTTTGCTCTAAAGGATATCGCTGTTTTGGATGAAAGTTATGTTGTAGAGTATCCTTTAAATGAAGACAGGATGGAAGTGATCGCTTTAAATATTCAAACAGATCCATCCATCGAACAGTCAAAAATTTTATTATTTTCATTAGTGCCGGAATCTTTTAAGAATAAATTTGCCGTCCACATCTCAATGTCAGTCCTGAAGAGCGACGGCTCAGCACTGACGACTGAAGAGAATGAGTATCTCTTTCGAGAGGACGAGGTATGGACATTCTCTGACAAATTAACGAGAGAAGAGGTGAAGGAAAATGGTTTATCTATAATCTTAAATATAAAAATCATTCCCAACAACGGTTTCAAACATCTTTCTGGTAGAACGTCGGCACAATGGAAAGAAATTACCATAACACCGATTACGGTAAGCAGACCTCCTTCAAATGAATTAAATGAAGATGCAAATAACCAGCCAGAACCCATTCTTCGGGAACTTTCAAAAGAACTGATGTGTCTCTACCAGGACCAGGACTTTTCGGACATCACTCTCAACTGTGGTACTGTTTCGTTCCCAGCCCACAGGAACATCCTGAGTGCCCGGTCCCCTGTGTTCAAGACTATGCTCTCGAGCGACATGAGAGAATCAGCCTCTGGTTCTGTGGACATAGAAGACCTGGACGTCCCCACGCTCGCCCGATTCCTGGCCTTCCTCTACACCGGGTCTGTGGAGGAGCAGCTACAAGGGGAGAGCACCCTCAAGCTCTACTACGCGGCCGACAAGTACCAGGTCCCCACCCTCAAGAAGGAATGCGTCGATTTCCTCAGTGTCAACGTGTCCATTTCGAACGTGTGCGACGTTCTGTCGCTCGCTGACAAACACCGGGATGAAAAGCTAATTACCGTGGTTCACGATTTTATATTAGGGAATTACGGTAACGTTCTGAGATCCGTAGAATGGAAGGGTTTCATGAAGAGTGAACCACTGTTGGCTGTGGAAACGCTCTCGTTTTTAGCTGAGCGGAGAGAAAAGTAAACAGCCCAAGTAGACGATTGACGTGAGTTATGACGTCATTTTTTCCTCAAAAAAGTCAAAAAAAAATTGACGTCATGTTTTGTGTCGAATGTCCAATCTTTCGTCGTCATTTTCGACGTCATGAATTACGTGAATTTGACGACATACGTGACGTGAACTTTGACGTAATTTATGACGTCATTTTTTTGTCAAAAAATGCCTTAAAATTGACGTCATGTTTGACGTCATCCGTCTACTTGGGAGGTTTCTTTGGGCCAGGAGCTGCGGTAGACCAGTTGGTAAAGACCTTTCCACCTATGCGCAGGGACGTAAATAGGCAGGGGCGGTGCCCCGGAGCCCCCAAACATAAGGAGGCCTCCGGTCTCAAGTTCCAAATTTAACTAGATATTCTTTTTCAATTGACCATTCCCTTTGGAGACGGTCCCTAGAATACACTTCTAAAATTCGTGTGGACCCATACATACGGGCAAGGAGGAGCCCACTCCCCCTAGCACTGGAAAAATTTACGTAAAATCTTCATTTGACCATAATAAATAAAATTTATTAATTTATTTCAAAATTTGAAACTTATTTTAGTTTTTTCTTGTTCTGTTTTCCCCTTAAAAAGAAAGAAAGAAAGGTTCTTAGGCAGCAGATTTTGAGTACTAGAAAGGTATGTTTTTGGCATTGTAACTTATATTTATGCATTAAGTTTTCTATACATAAATGTATAAAGCATATTCATTGAATTTTTCTTTAATTGAAACTGACCAGATTTCATTTAAAGATTGAAGTTTAGATTTATTAAAACCACAAAATATGTCATTTATCAACATAAAGTATGCCAATTTAGGAACTATCACATTTTCTTTCACAATTTTAAAAAATACGTATGTATAAAATTTCAATCAAAATATATTCAAGTGCACACTATTTAACTTAAGGCTCATTCAGACTTATCTCTTTTTGTGTTCATTTTGGAGGAATCATCCAAAGTGAAAAGTGTGAATTGACGTTTCACTCTCTTTACTACTTCATTTTTGAATACAAGCTAGCGATTCACATGTTGAATCACTCAGGATGAACAGTGAAAGTGAAACAGTTTGAATGAGCCTTTATAATACAGTCCTTCATACTTACAGTGGGTTGAGTGAACATATTTCATCCGGATGATTTATCAGAATCGTTGCCTTGGGTTATTTCTTTTCTCTCTGTGCAGTTAAAATTCTGTTTGTGTCTGCCTTACTTGACAAAGGTTTATAAGCAGATCCTTGAGATCCAGCACACAAACCGGTGAATACATGGTGTTTCAGATAAATGTTTCAAAACTTCTAGGAGGGGTAGGTACCTAGACGACTCAGAATCACATATAGGAAAGGGGGTTGGAATTGCACCCCTAAAAACTTAGGGTTTTTTATAAGAGGGTATGGGAGGTTTTATAATCTCCAGTGGAAATTGACATGTAACCTTTTTACATTGGATTAAAACCAGCAAATTCGTTCAATTCCTCCATTTATTACATAAAACCAATTCAAGAGCTGAAGTTCAGTACATGCTTACCCAGATCTATCGGTTTTATGTAAGAAATGTCGAAATCAAATCTTCTCCATCAAATCAGCTCTAACATGATATGTGAGGGAGTAATCCAGAAGAGAATACTTCAAGTATACCAAATCATTAACGTCTTTCTCATGCGCTCCCAGAGTTTAGATACGAGATATCTGGTGCTTACTAATAATAGACACACACTTTAGCGTATCGTCTTTTCTTGCGAAACTATGTAATAAAAGTTCTACATAGTCTATAACGATTTCTGAGTAAAAACTAGTCTTTTTTATTTTATAGAGTGTTTTCAGGTGACGTCACAACCAGTTATTTTCTTTCAACTGTGTACCTTCTGTAGGGCTTTTAACTGTTGCTAAGGCCATTGTTTATATGTTGCTAAGGCGGTTTTTAAGTATGGGGTCATGTGATTGCAAGTGCTCCAATAGAAGAATTCCACGGCCAGTTGTTTTCGGTAACTATTAACCTCTGTAGGGCAAAAAACTGTAACATTTCTGTTGCTAAGGCCGTTGTTAGGTCCGAGTCATGTGATTGAAAATGCTCTATTGGGTTTTTTTCGAAAGCCCTAGCAAATTTCTTCATACTTTCATCAAATACTAGGATGGGAATCTTCGTGGGTAGAATACCTCTTTTTGTGTGTAGACTGAGAAAGCCTTGGCCTGCACTAGGCTGTAGTGCTGATGAAGAGAAAGAAATCAAAGCGAATTCTACTTTATTGGAAAAATCTATAATTAGGGATAAAACTAAACACTCAACTTTTTACTTTTTTCATTCAAATGGAAGTACAATATAAATAAGTCTGAAATAAGCAGATACCGAACATATCTTAATCTAATCTATATATATAATTCTCTTACGTGGCTTACGAATTTGGCAGTATTTGTTTTCTCCCTTTGGCAACGGTTGGTTTGTTGTGGTTTTGTGTTTTGTTTACGTTTTGGTGAGTGTATGTACAATGTTCGTAATCACGAAACGCTCAATGACCTGGGTTCAAATCCAGGTAGTACACAATCTCAGCTAGGCTGTACCAGCGTATGGCGAGCGAGCGTAGCGAGCACAGGATTGCGAAGCAATCCTAGTGGAACTGCGTTAGCAGTTCCCGGGGGTTGGCGAGCGATAGCGAGCAGGGGGCGATAGCCCCCTAGTGTTACAAATTAATTGAAATTAATTTAAGAAATCTGAAAAGAATAATCTTACTGTACTCAGTACTTAAGATTCCAGCCTGCTGTATATAATTATTAAATACTCTAAATATTTCAAAAAATTATTTTTACAGCATGAAAATGATACTTAATTAAGTAAATATCAATTATGATACATCCTCGAAATACTCGAGTTCTGTTTGGAAGTATTTTATTTAAATTACTAAAGCTTTTTTCATAAAAATCTTCCTTGAAATGTCAGGGGAGTTAGAAGCTTATTAAAATTCAAGGTTTACTAAGTATGGGATGTAGCATAGTTTCGGTTTCTCTAATTTATAATATGAAAACATATAATTAAGTAAATATCAATGATGATACATCCTCGAAATACTCGTGTTCTGTTTGGAAGTATTTTATTTAAATTACTAAAGCTTTTTTCATAAAAATCTCCCTTGAAATGTCAGGGGAGTTAAGAGTTTATTAAAATTCAAGGTTTACTAAGTATGGGATGTAGCATAGTTTCGGTTTCTCTAATTTATAATATGAAAACATTTGAAGCCAGATGGAAACAAATGATTTTTCTTTTAAATTTATTTCAAAATTACGATATTAACATATTATTCTGAATTTATGTTTGAAGTACTACGGTGAAAATATGCTGAATTAATTATTGCCTTTATTCGAACAGTAATGCCTCATATATGTGCTTTAAGTACCATAATAATCTCTCTTTTTAAAGGATTAATTTTAATCATCCACTTCAATAAAATATAAAATATTTTATTAAAATATAAAAATAAATATCTATTAAGACACAATTTTCTCTGTTTCATCAATTATATGAGGAGATGTTCGTATCAAACCAAACTTAATATACTCGTACACGAAAAACAAACCATTAAGTTAATTATTTTAGATAATATAAGCTTTAAGTAAATATTGGTTTAGAAATGAAAATTTAATGAATCTTAAGTGGTCGAATGGCACTATTTCATTTATTAATTTACTCTCAAAGAATGCCCGTCAAATTCTGTAATATAAAATGGTAATTTTTCTACATATTGTTCTTAGCAAAAATTAATTTAATTTACATTTTTAAATTTAATAATTATATTTTCAAGAAATATATTTTTTTAGTTTTTTAAAGTTAATTGAAAATAACGATAAGTACGGTTTTGTTGAGGATAGAACTTTAAGAGAATTAAAATTCACTTCAGAAATCACATCTGAATTTCATTCGAGTTATTATCAATTCTAGTATTAAAACCTTGGAATGAGTTGTTATATATTTATTATTCTGATGGATGAAATTATTGCTAATTATACATTTAAGGCCCCACAATTACATTACTCCAGATGTACGATTAAATTATTTAATGTACCTAGTTATCCTAAGTAAAGTATCAATGTGCAAATTTCTAAAAGCAATTATTTTAGACCTAATACAAGTAAATTAAAAATAAGATAACCAAGCAAGAAATTAAAAATCCCATTTTCTCCCATCGAAAATTATTTTACTTAGTCAATATAAATTTTTAACCTGATCACAACAGCAACAAATAGAGCATTTTCAATCACATGACTCGGACCTAACAACGGCCTTAGCAACAGAAATGTTACAGTTTTTTGCCCTACAGAGGTTAACAGTTACCGAAAACAACTGGCCGTGGAATTCTTCTATTGGAGCACTTGCAATCACATGACCCCATACTTAAAAACCGCCTTAGCAACATATAAACAATGGCCTTAGCAACAGTTAAAAGCCCTACAGAAGGTACACAGTTAAAAGAAAAGAACCGGTTGTGACGCCACTTGAAAACACTCTATAATATTATAACAAATTTTGAGGCAAAAAAAAATATACCAGATGAGTATTTGCCTTCTTTTATTAGGTCAAACCACGGCTTACTAGATACTTATACAGGCTAGCCGAGTTTTAAACAATGAAAACCATTTGACAACTTTTCCCGCTTGGAGCGCTACAAGACCTACCTATATTACCTACCTATATATACTACCTATATCACCCACCGCCTTCAACACTGTGAATATGCTTTGCCAGTTTGTCCAATAATGCCATCTGGATTTGCAATGATTTCCGTACTCGGCTAGCCTGTATAGGTATCTAGTAAGCCGTGGTCAAGCAATCAAAATAAAAAGATTAGTTATAAGTAAAATTGGCAAATTCAGAACCTCTCTGCATCCTCTTCTCCATAATAAACACTTATCCATTCACTCCTACACCCGTTTAACTGTCACCAACCTTCATATAACCACCGACAGAATAACTCCCTCCATCCATCTGTCCATTCCAAACACCTCGAACAAACCAAACACAGCACCAATTCTTCCACCGACCACCCCCAGCACAATGGCTGTCACCTCCCACAAACCCAGTCCATCCCACCTGTTACAACCCCAGCGGATCATCATTGTCTTCCCTCCCTCCATCGTCATCATTATTATTATTCCGGACAGCGGTCAGCGGGTCCAGAATATCGGTCACGGAACCGGGGTGCATTTTTCTTGGCGATAAGAAAAGGGTGGTCGCTGGTGCATGCATCGGTGGTTGTCCATTGGGGAAGCGGACACTGGAGCTGCCATTAAAGCCGACTGATGTTCCTGCTTGGATGGATGTTGATGTTGTTGGGGAATAGTTACCTATGTGGAAGGAGGTGGGGATTTTTTATAGGGGATTTATTTGCGATAGGGAATAAGTAGGTGTGTTCAGTAGATGTTTTAGTTGTTAATATTCTTTGAAATTTCGCTTGTGTGAATGATTTTGGTAGAAACATTTGGATGTAATAGCTACATTTTTACGATATGCGAGGGTTGTTTTTTTTCAACCTCCGTTTTGCTCCTGAAAAAAAAAAGTAGTAGACATTTCGAAATAATTTTGGTACTGATAGTTAGGTACATCCTTCAGGATCAGTTTGCATCTTTACTGGAAAAAAATCGGACATTTTTTCTATTAGTTATAGAATTTACAAGCGCGTTCCTCGAAATTATTTCCCGCTAACCCATAGAGAATTTCCGTTCGGCTAGCATTTAACATTAAACAATGGGTGAGCAGGTGAAAATCGCAGGAGGGGAAAGCGTAATTCTCTATGGGTTGGCGGTAAATAAGTTCGCGGAGCGTGCTTGCAAATTCGGTAACTTATAGAAAAAATGACCGATTTTTTTCCAGTGAAGATGCAAATTGATCCTGAAAGATGTACCTAACTACCAGTACCAAAATTATTTCGAAATTTCTACTACCTTTTTTTCAAGAGCAAAACGGAGGTTGAAAAAAAAAGCAACCCTCATATATCGATAAAAAAATAAGATACAACATACTTATTGTCTGTCTATCACAAGATGAGCTCTGGACTAGTTGCCTGGTTGTGGCCGTTGCTATAGAAACAATATTAAACGAATGGATGTAAGAAATGTTAACGAGAGCTCATCTTGTGATAGACAGACAGTAACTTGTTTTTTATGAATTAATGTAGCTATGTAATAAATAATGAAATATGGAACACAACTCCACTCTAACTTTGCACAGCTAGATTCCATGCGTGGAGTACATAAAATATTCTCTAACTAAGAACTATACCATATACGACCATGATTTTTGAGAAAATTCCGACGGAAAAAGTTATGACGTTATATTAGGTTTAAGTTAAACGGTTTGTGGAAAAAGTTAAACAGAGTTATTTGGATTCGTTTTTAGATTACGATATTTTAAAATATGCACTGCGCATGCATGCATGAGCACGCTGTGGAACGAAATAAATAAGTTTTTATAGCATACTATGACGTTACATTTTTCAAAAAATAAAAGTCATGTCATCGTAGAGGTATATATTTATTTGGGCATTTTTTATATACACTTACTACTCCATGCAAGGAATCTTTCAGTGGAGAGTTTGGGTAAACTGTTCAAACACCCTGTATCACCAATCTATCTACATGCTTCATAATTTGGATCAACTGGATCAAAAGTCAGATACTATTGGACCAGTTATTATGTGGTTTACTGCAGTTAAGAAATACATAATTTCCCTTCTCTAAAGGAAGCAATGAATTTTAAATTGGGGTTTTTAGCAACGTGAATGTCGAAGTTTCCGCATCAAAACTCGCTCGTTGCGTGAAGAATATTCATGAACGTATAAGTTTCCAGTACACGCCGGATTGTTCCCTAACCCAATCCGTCACTTTTACGACTCGCAGCTCGCTCACTCTTTCAGAAGCTCCCCGAGACTTTCTAATAATGAGTATCTCATTTATCCAAAGCGGGAGGGACACAGCACCTCTGCATGGCCGCACAAATTGCTGCATATTCTCCCACATTCCTAATCTGGAGAGATCTCCGGCAGGTATCCGCGGTCCGCCTATTAAGCCGGCAATTCCAACTCGGCTTAAACGTCCCCAGACCTTAAAACTAAACCTCGAAAATTTATGATAATTGCATTGTTCCGGTTAACTACTCCTGGCGAGCACGTTCCATTAGCATTCTCTGGTTTGCACTCACTTCATTAACTGTCAACCGCAGCCCGCGAAAAATGTCCGCGAGTTGTGATGTCTCTTGCTTCTTGGAACTACTTAGGGGTGAGTTGGCGAATCAGATATCTTTCTGGCCTCGGGAATATTGCGTGCGTAATTACGGAGGTAGTTTTGTCGAGGAATGGAACTGTTAAAAGGGATGGTTTAAGCTCCCGAGTTTAAGATCGCGATTAATATTCTTAAAAGTTTTGGGAAAGCGTCTGGTTTGGATGATTTTTGTATATTATTAGTGCTAAGTCTGGGGATTATTTTGGGAGGTAGAATCTGGTAAAAGTTTTTGAAATCATCTTTATTTCTGAAAGTGATTCATTTAGAAGATAAATGAAATATATGCAGGTTTTAGCTGTTTTGATAAATGAAACGATAAATAATGTAAAACGGAAATAAAAAGGTAATAATATTTTATGAGGAAATTCGAAAAATTAAATTTAGCATCTTTGATAAACATTACTTAGACTGATAATAACAAATTTCATAAATATAAATCAAGGGAATATTTTTCTCTATCTATTCTACGACATCAATATAAAAACTTTTTTAGAAAAAAAATATTGATAAAGAATATAAGAAAATTTATAAATGTGGAAGGAATAATAAATATCTTTATCTTATTGAAATAATTTTTAAAAAGCAAATAGCATATTTTTTAAACTTGTTATTCAAGGTTTTAATAGAGTCTCCCACTCATATTCCATGTATTTATATCTAACTTCATAATCCTTTTTTCTTCAGTCCATTTAAAGGTAGACCCATTAGTATGTCACAGTTTTAAAATATTTAGATTAATTTTAACTTTTTAAGAAATTAAAATTACAGACAACAAAAACATGAGAATCATTAATTTTGAAATGAATCATCTAAATTATATTTAAAAGAGCAAGGAAAGTAATTCTTATTTTTTTAATCTTTATTAACCACTAAAAAATATTAAATACACAGTATTTCTCTAATTTTGTAATTAAACTTTAAAAATAGAAAAATATTAATAATACTATATTTGGGTAACTTTTTACTCAATTTTTATGGTTTCTTTCAAAAAAAGTCAGAACATGCTCTACCTGACACTCTTGGCTCTCAAAGCTTTTCAAGATCACAAGTCGACCAGTTTCCAAAAACGTAAGTTACCTATACAAGCCAAGTGTGTACATTTCGCCTCTTAAGTTTTACGGCAGTCAATAAATAACTGGGATGCGGCAGTTTGTATAGGAAACTTCAGAATTTTCGGTTGGATTGGCCTCAATGATGAGCATCTGGCAAAAAGAAAACTCGTAAAAATATACGGCAGCTTTCTTTTCTTTAGGTAAAAGGAAGTTTGTACTACCGAGGGGGCGACTTTGGCTCGGCATCAATCAAGACAAAGAACAGAGTGGAAGCCTTATTACAGAAGCTTTCCAAAAAGTCTGTCTTATGTGTAACATCTTATGTTAGCTAGATACATGGAAGTTTATTTTAGGTTAACTATTCTTTGCGTACACAGTGTTTCAGGTTAATAAAATTTGTTTATGAAGGATGTTGAGGAAACATTTTAGTGACAGTTAAGTGAAATTTTAACTTTGAACGTCTAAAACTTTTATAGTAAGATGTGTATGAAAACAGAATTTTCTTTCTATTCAATAAATTTATATTAGTCAATTCATACTTTATCTGCTTTAAAACCTATAAAAATTGAAGGTAAGCAGTTAAGTTCAAGTTTTTATGAAATGTTTCTGATTTATTTCATTTTATTTCATAAAAATTGATGAAAAACACAGTAGGATTATATGAGAAAGTAACAAAATAGTTTTTACTATTACTTGCTCTTCACATTCACATTTTCATATTTTTAATGCGCACTTAAGTCTAAAATATTTTTTCAATTTTAATGAAGTGCAATAGCTCTCTACCTTGTACTGTTTTTCTAAACTCTTTTGGTAATTTTTGAAACTAGATTTATCATAGGGGAAATCACCGACCCATTGAAAAAAATAATATCGGCGTAATATTCTTTCAACGCAGCTTGCAAAAATAAAATTCTCAAAAATCTCTTTACAATAATGAGTTACAGAAACAGATTATGTTAACCAAGTTTCCAAACTATGTAAGCTTATCAGACAAAACTGCTAGCTCATATAGTTTCGAATTTCCACTACGTTTTTTAATCATGGAAATTGTTCGACGATTGAATACCTTTTTAATTCAAACACATAAGCGGCTTTCATACTTAAATGCTTCTACTTAAAAAAGCCATTCATTTTATAAAAAAAAGTACCGCCATAAAAGTACAAACAAGCTGATTTGAAGTTAAGAAAAAGTTTTCCCAAGAAACACCGATGTTATGAAAAAAAGCTAAAAGATATTTATAGCTTGCGTCATAATCAGTTGCGTAGTTCTGTTTTAAATGCAAATCCTTTCTCCAAATGTTTTGCATAA
The DNA here is from genome assembly GCA_963680715.1 of Tetragnatha montana. Lineage (NCBI taxonomy): Eukaryota > Metazoa > Arthropoda > Arachnida > Araneae > Tetragnathidae > Tetragnatha > Tetragnatha montana. The sequence continues at coordinate 11,914,162 of OY796676.1, read as the reverse complement.
GAGTAACGATGCGTTATGAATTCGAATAAGAACAAATTCCTCTCCCTCTCTCTCCCCACTGCTTATTCGCTCATTTTATTAACCCATTCTAAAAACGCATTTATTCTCGGGCACATTAAAGAACGGAATGGGGGTGCCAGATAAGGGTTAGGGGGGGAGACCAGCCTGGAACACGAAAACGCGTACGTAATTTATTGCCTTTTTTGCTCGGAGTGAGAAAATGTTTCCTTTAATAACAATAACAAAAAAGAAAAAAAAAACTTGAAGGGAAAAAGGGAAGGCCGCTTTTTAAAAACACGCTTCGAGTCTAATTTAAGAATTCCGCCCAATTTACCCCTAACACTCGCTACGCTTATCTTCGATTAACACTCCCCTTTTCATGCGGGATTAAAACGAACAAAAACGCGCTCAAATGAAGTGGGCAAAAAAATAATACTCTGCTGTGCGAAATTAAAGAAAAGCCGAGGCGTGGCGGCGAGGTTCTTTTTCGAAATTTCACACCCCCCTCCTGTCTAATTATTTTTACGGGAGCCCTAATCTTGTTACAGTGTGTGGCACAGATGCAGGCATGTCGATATACGAGAGTGGATATGTGTGTACGTTGGCAGATTGCGAATCACCTGGCTTGACGTAAACGGTGATG